>OX463223.1:115121236-116404143 GCA_949820135.1 Sylvilagus floridanus
ACGTGCAGGGGCCCAAGCACTTGTGCCATCTTCCATTGCCTTCCCAGGCCACAGCAGAGAGCTAGATCGGAAGGGAAGCAGCTGGGACACAAACTGGCACCCATATGGGATGCCAGCACTGCAGGTGGCAGCTGTACCTGCTATGCCACAGTGCGAGTCCTTATATACTTTTCAACACAGGTATAGGTGTTTATCCAAACTCATCAAATTGTGCAAATTCATCAAAAAAGTACAGCTTATTGCATATCACTTATGCTTCAACAAAAAACTGTTTTAGGGGCTGGTGCTGTGGCGCAGTGGGTTAACATCCTGGCCTGGTGCCAGCATCCCATATGGATGCGAGTTCAAGACCAGCTGCTCCACTTCCGATCCAGCTCTCTGCTGTGGCCTGGGAAAGCAGTAGAGGATGGCCCAAGTCCTTGGGCCCCTGCACCCACGTGGGAGAACCGGAGGAAGCTCCTGGCTCCTGGCTTCGGATCAGCGGGTCTCCAGCCATTGAGGCCCTTTGGGGAATGAACCATTGGATGGAAGACCTCTTTCTCTCTGCATCTCCTCTTTCTGTGTAACTCTGACTTTCAAATATATAAATAAATGTTTTTAAAAACACTGTTTTAAAATGTGTGTTTTGTCATTTTCATGTCTGCCTAGACATTCCAATAATATTTCAAGCTAATGCAAAGTCAAGACACTCTGGAAAAAAATAAAAAAACTAAATGAAAGATTTCTGCAAGTGAGATCCCAGTGGAAAGAACGGGGCCATCAAAGAAGGAGGTACATTTCCCTGAAGGGAGGAGAGAACTTCCACTTTGACTGTGACCTTGTCTAAATGAGATCAGAGTTGGCGAACTCAAAAGGCTTCCATAGCCTTGGCAGCTCATGACAAGAGCCTCATGTGATTACTGACGTCATAAATAAGAGTGTCAATTTGTTAAGTCAACACCAGGAGTCACTGTCCACTTACTCCCCATGTAGGATCTCTGTCCTTAATGTGTTGCACAATGTGAATTAATGCTATAACTAGTACTCAAACAGTAGTTTACACTTTGTGTTTCTGTGTGGGTGCAAACTGATGAAATCTTTACTTAGTATATGCTAAATTGATCTTCTGTATATAAAGATAATTGAAAATGAATCTTGACGTGAATGGAAAGGGAGATGGAGCAGGAGATGGGGGGGTTGTGGGTGGGAGGGAAGTTATGGGGATGGAAAACCACTGTAATCCAAAAGCTGTACTTTGAAAATTTATATTTATTAAATAAAAGTTAAAAGAAACAGAAAAAAATATATCAAAATTATCACCTTTCCCCTAAAACACGTACCAACATCTCGGCTTGCTCAAGGGTAACTAAATGGGTTAGCAACAACAACAAAAAAAAAACAAACAAAAAACTTGATCTTCTGGAAATTGCTCAGTGTCATCTCTGAGCATTCTGCCCAGTATCACAGAACTTCTCTGGATACATGCACAATTCTCAGCCACAGGCTTAAGGGAACCCCAAGATCATTTTTTAGAACTCTTTCTGTGTAGCTAACTTCTTTCTGCTATTCTGTGCTAGAATTCCTGCCTCCCCCAGTTCCTCCTTAAATTAAATGAACTCTTCTTCCCAGTACCAAATTATCAAAAGGTAAAACGCTCCAAAGGTTCATTTAATTTGTTTTCCTGCTCTTGGGGATCTGTAATATACTGGATATTGTCCGAAGTCTGAAAGGTGCTGTTTCATATCTTTTGACCAGTTTAAATATGTGTATAGCAGGACACAATTTTATTTCCAGTAACTTTGCCAAGAACAGAAGCACATTGCTATCGATTTAATAGAAGGGCCTTGCAACATATACAGGATTCAAGTATTTTACATGGAGATATCTTTTTTAAGGTTTATTTCATTTATTTGAAAAGCATAGTGACAGAGACAGAAGGACAGAGTGAAAGAGATCTTCCATCCATTCGTTTGCTCCCCAAGCGGCTATAATGGTCAGGGCTGAGCCAAGCCAAAGCCAGGAACTCACCTAGATTTCCCATGTGGGCCCTTAGACCATCTTACACTCTCTTCCCAGGTGCATTGACAGGGATCTGGGTAAAAAGCAGAGAAGCCAGGACTCAAACCAGTGCTCTGATATGGGATCCAGCAGTGGCTTAACCCATTGCACCACTATGCCAGGTCTACATAGAAAGTTCTCACAAGAAAACATGAGTGTTAGAGTCTATGTTTTATATTCATAATGTTGACTTGCCCACATCTTTAGAGTTGGTTTATTACCTTCACATTGCTGCATAGAGTCCAGTGCTTGACAAATATGTTTCCAAAGCTTGTTTCTCTTAATATTTTTCAGGTCTTAAATCAGTTCCATGAGCCTTATTAAAAGGAAAAGAATTGTTCTTGCTGACTTAGGTGGTGATGTTCACATTGTTCATACTGCTGATATTAGAGTCCTTTCAAGTTCCAGATTTAGACACAGTCATCATGAACAATAGCTCAGAAGAAGCTCTTTACTGCTAATGCAATTGTTAAGTATATTGTTTTGAAAATGAAAACTTATGATTTGCACAAAATTCTCCAAGTCTGCACTCATGCCACTTTTGAATTGCATAAAATAACAGAAAAATGACAGCATGAGTCTTTCCTATAAGAAGTCGTAATTTTCCTTTCTTGAATGCAGTATGTGTATCTTTTTACTTAAAATGAAGTGCCTCATTCAAAACACAGAGGAAATTCTGCAATAATTCTCACTCAAGATGAGGTTTCACACAATTGAGTAATATTTCTGCTTCTCAGCATGAAGTTAATTTATGTAATTTGTTACACTTTAAGATAAAATAATGTATGCTCATATCTACCTTACCCACACTCTTTTTCAAGACGAAATGTTAATCCTCATTAGAACAATGTCCAATCACTTTAATTTCACAGGGATGCATATGCTTTGTTGCGGCCCCATTAGCACAGATGGTGGCGTCCTGAAGTGCCACATAGAAAAGAGAGGGCAGTCATCTCCTCTATATCCTCACAAATGTTCAGAGACTTCTCATGTGTTACTCATAGGCATATGAGGGAGAGAAAAGAAATAAACTCAATTAAAGTCAAATAACATTCTTAATGCTTTCACTTGTTTTTTGTTCTTTCTGTACTCTTTAGATGTCTGGGATAAAGGGAGTTTCTGTTTTTCTGGAATAATTCCACATTGGAAAAATGAGCCATACCGTATCATGTTTTCTCCCTGAAAGGTGATATTTCACTGGATTAAATAAGAAAACCTACTTTATGTTTAAAGTTAGTCATAGAACCCTATTCAACAGCCACCAAGGTATGCTTTACACAAACGAGCACAATTTTCTACTTCTCACATGATTTGATGACTAGACATCTATTTGCGATTTTTTTTAGTCTTTTTTTTCAAAAGGCACAGTGCCAGAGGGAGAGACAGAGTGAGAGAGACATCTTCCATTCACTGGTTCACTCCCCAAATGGCTGCAATAGCCAGGGCTGGGCCAGGCTGAAGCCAGGAGCCAGAAACTCCATCTCGGTCTCACACGGGTGGCAGGGACCCAAGCACCTGGGATGTCTTCCTCTGTTTTCCCAGGTGCTTCAGCAGGAAGCTGAATCAGAAGAGCAGCTGGGACTTGAACTGGCTCTCATAATCTGGTGCACCACAACACTGGCTCCTCGTCATTTTGTTGTAAACATTTGAACAACTAGCCTTTAATCTTTTTTTCATTATTATTTTTTATTGACAAACAATACTTGTATATATTTATGTTGTGCAATATAATATTTTGATACATGCATACATTTTAAGGATCATATTAGGATAATAAGTATCTATCACTTCATATATTCAAAGTTTCTTTGTACTGTGTACTTTCAGAAGTGTTTTCTCTAGCTGTTTAGAAAAGTACAGTATGTTATTGTTATTACCCTACTGTGCAATAGAACACCAATAGGCTTGTTTTTACAATAGGGGAAGAGAGTACTTTTTTAATTTTTTTTATTTTTAAGGTTTTTTTTAATGAATATAAATTTCCAAAGTACAGCTTATGGATTACAATGGTTTCCTCCCCCCATAACTTCCATCCCACCTGCAACACTCCCCTTTCCCGCTCCCATTCCCCTTACATTCACATAAAGATTCATTTTCAATTCTCTTTATATACAGAAGATCAGTTTAGTATATATTAAGTAAAGATTTCAACAGTTTGCCCTCACATAGCAACACAAAGTGAAAAATAGTGTTGGAGTACTAGTTATGGCATTAAATCACAATGTACAGCACATTAAGGACAGAGATCCTACATGATTTTTTTTTAAAAAATTGATTAATTTTCTATGCAATTTCCAATTTAACACCAAGTTTTTTTTCTCATTTTCAATTATTTTTATATACAGAAGATTGATTCAGTATATATTAAGTAAAGATTTCATCAGTTTGCACCCACAAAGAAACACAAAGTGTAAAATACTGTTTCAGTAATAGTTACAGCATTACTTCACATTGGACAACACATTAAGGACAGATCCCACATGAGACGTAAGTACACAGTGACTCCTGTTGTTGATTTAACAATTTGACACTCTTGTTTATGGCGTCAGTAATCTCCCTAGGCTCTAGTCATGAGTTGCCGAGGCTATGGAAGCCTTTTGAGTTCGCCAACTTCGATCTTATTCTGACAGGGTCATAGTCAAAGTGGAAGTTCTCTCCTCCCTTTAGAGAAAAGTACCTCCTTCTTTGATGGCCCTGTTCTTTCCCTTGGGATCTCACTTGCAGAGATCTTTCATTTAGGTCGTCTTTTTTTTTTTCCCCCAGACTATCTTGGCTTTCCATGCCTAAAATACTCTCATGGGCTCTTCATCCATATCCGAATGCCTTAAGGGCTGATTCTGAGGCCAGAGTGCTATTTAGGACATCTGCCATTCTGTGAGTCTGCTGGGTCTCCCACTTCCCATGCTGGATCATTCTCTCCCTTTTTTATTCTATCAGTAAGTATTAGCAGATACTAGTATTGTTTGTGTGGTCCCTTTGACTCTTAGACCTATCAGTGTGATCAATTGTCGACAGAAATTTATCATTTGGACTAGTGAGATGGCATTAGTACATGCCACCCTGATGGGATTGTATTGGAATACCCTGGCATGATTCTAACTCCACCATTTGGGGCAAGTCTGATTGAGCATGTCCCATATTGTTCTTCTGCTCCCTCACTTATTGCTACTGTTATATTTAATAGGGATCACTTTTCAATTAAAATTTAAACACCTAAGAATAATTTTGTGTTAATTACGGAGTTCAACCAATAGTACTGGAACAAAACAGAGAAAAAATATTAAAATGGATAAAGTATTACCTTGTATATCAGCAGTCAGTACAAGAGCTGATCAAGTCACTGTTTCTCATAGTGTCCATTTCACTTCAACAGGTTTCCCCTCTGGTGCTCAGTTAGTTGTCGCCAATCAGGGAGAATATATGATATTTGTCCCTTTGGGACTGGCTTAATTCACTCAGCATGATGTTTTCCAGATTCCTCCATCTTGTTGCAAATGACTGGATTTCATTGTTTTTGACTGCTGTATAGTATTCTATAGAGTACATGTCCCATAATTTCTTTATCCAGTCTACTGTTGATGGGCATTTGGGTTGGTCCCAGGTCCTAGCTATTGTGAATTGAGCTGCAATAAACATTAAGGTGCAGACAGCTTTTTTGTTTTCTAATTTAATTTCCTTTGGGTAAATTCCAAGGAGTGGAGGAGTGGGATGGCTGGTTTGTATGGTAGGGATATATTCAGGTTTCTGAGGAATCTCCAGACTGCCTTCCATAGTGGCTTCACCAGTTTGCATTCCCACCAACAGTGGGTTAGTGTCCCTTTTCCCCCACATCCTCTCCAGCATCTGTTGTTGGTAGATTTCTGAATGTGTGCCATTCTCACCCTCACTGGGGTGAGGTGAAACCTCATTGTGGTTTTGATTTGCATTTCCCTGATTGCTAGTGATCTTGAACATTTTTTCATGTGTCTGTTGGCCATTTGGATTTCCTCTTTGGAAAAATGTCTATATAGGTCCTTGGCCCATCTCTTAAGTGGGTTGTTTGTTTTGATGTTGTAGAGTTTCTTGATCTCTTTGTAGACTCTGGTTGTTAATCCTTTACCTGTAGCATAGTTTGCCAATATTTTTCCCATTCTGTCGGTTGCCTTTTCACTCTCCTGACTGTTTCTTTTGAAGTACAGAAACTTCTCAATTTGATGCAATCCCAAAAGTTAATTTTGGCTTTTACTACCCGCACCTCCAGGGTCTTTTCCAGGAAGTCTTCGCCAGTCCCAATATCTTCCAGGGTTTCTCCAATGTTCTCTAATGATTTGATGGAGTCGCGTCATAGGTTTAGGTCTTTAATCCATGTTGAGTGGATTTTTGTGTATGGTGTGAGGTAAGGGTCTTGCTTTATGCTTCTACACCTGGAAATCCAGTTTTCCCAGCACCATCTGTTGAATACACTGTCCTTGCTCCAGGAAATGGTTTTACATCCTTGATCAAATGTAAGTTGGCTGTAGATGTTTTGGTTGATTTGTGGGGTTTCCTTTCTGTTCTATTCGTCTAGCCATCTGTTTCTGTACCAGTACCATGATGTTTTGATTACCACTGCCCTGTAGTATGTCCTGAAATCTGGTATTGTGATGCCTCTGGCTTTGTTTTTGTTCTACAGGATTGCTTTAGCTATTTGAGGTCTCCTGTGTCTCCATATGAATTTCAGCATCATTTTTTCCAGCTCTGTGAAGAATGTCTTTGGTATCTTGATTGGTATTGCATTTTGGGAGAATGGACATTTTGATGATGTTGATTCTTCCAATCCATGAGCATGAAAGATTTCCATTTTTTTGGTATCCTCTTCTATTTCTTTCTTTAAGGTTTTGTAATTCTCATTGTAGAGATCTTTGACATCCTTGGTTAAGTTTATTCCAAGGTATTTGATTTTTTTCGTGGCTATTGTGAATGGGATTGATCTTAGCAGTTCTTCCTGAGCCGTGGCATTGCCTGTGTATACAAAGGCTGTTGATTTTTGTGCATTGATTTTATATCCTGCTACTTTTCCAAACTCTTCTGTGAGTTCCAATAGTCTCTTAGTAGAGTTCTTTGGATCCCCTAAATAAAGAACCATATCATCTGCAAAGAGGGATAATTTGACTTCTTGCTTCCCAGTTTGTATTCCTTTAATTTCTTTTCCTTGCCTAATGGCTCTGGCTAAAACTTCCAGAACTATGTTGAATAGCAATGGTGAGAGTGGGCATCCCTGTCTGGTACCAGATCTCAGTGGAAATTCTTCCAACATTTCCACATTCAATAGGATGCTGGCCGTGGGTTTTTCATAAATTGCTTTGATTATATTGATGAATGTTCCTTCTTTACCCAATTTGCTTAGAGTTTTCATCATGAAAGGGTGTTATATTTTATCAAATGCTTTCTCTGCATCTAGTGAGATAATCATATGGTTTATTTTCTGCAGTCTGGTAATGTGGTGTATCACATTGATTGATTTGCGAACATTGAACCATCCCTGCATACCAGGGATAAATCCTACCTGGTCTGGGTGGATGATCTTTCTGATGTGTTGTTGCATTTTATTGGCAAGAATTTTATTGAGGATTTTTGTGTCTATGTTCATCAGGGATATTGGTCTGTAATTCTCTTTCAATGTTGTGTCTTTCTCTGGCTTAGGGATTAAGGTGATGCTGGCTTCATAGAAAGAATTTGGGAGGATTTCATCTTTTTCAATTGTTCTGAATAGTTTGAGAAGAAATGGAGTTAGTTCTTTAAATGTCTGGTAAAATTCAGCAGTGAATCCATCTTGTCCTGGGCTTTTCTTTGTTGGGAGGGCCTTTTTTACTGTTTCAATTTCTGTCTGTTATGGGTCTATTTAGGTTTTCAATGTCTTCCTGGTTCAATTTAGGTAGATTGCATGTGTCCAGGAATCTATCCATTTCTGATAGATTTTCGTGTTTGCTGGCATATAACTCTTTGTAGTAATTTCTGATGATTCTTTTTATTTCTGTGGTGTCTGTTGTTACATTTCCTTTTTCATCTCTGATTTTATGGATTTGGGTCTTTTCTTTTTTTAGTTAGTTGAGCCAATGGTGTGTCAATTTTATTCATTTTTGCAAAAAAATCTCTTGGCTGATTTTTGCAATGTTTTTTGGATTCAATCCTGTTGATTTCTTTTCTGATTTTAATTATTTCTCTTCTCCTACTATATTTGTGTCTGATTTCCTGCAGTTTTTCTAGATCCTTGAGATGCCCTGAAAGCTCATTTATTTGGTGCCTTTCAATCTCTTGATGTAGGCACCTATTGATATAAACTTTCCTCTCAACACTGCTTTTGCCGTATCCCATATGTTTTGATATATTGTGTTGTTATCCTCATTTACTTACAGAAAATTTTTGATTTCTCTTTTGATTTCTTCTATGACCCAGTGTTCATTCAGAAGCATGTTGTTCAGTCTCCATGTGTTTGCATATGCAATAGTGATTCCTGAGTTGCTCATTTCCACCTTCATTCCACTGTGGTCTGAGAAGCTGCCTAGTATGATTCAAATTCTTTTAAATTTGCTGAGACTTGCTTTATGGCCTAGTATGTGGTCAATGCTAGAGAAGGTTCCATGCGCTGCTGAGAAGAATATAAAATCTTTAGTTGTAGGATTGAAAGTTCTGTAGATATCTTTCAGGTGCATTTGGGCAATAGTGCCAATTAGCTCTGCTGTTTCTTTGTTGATCTTCTGTCCGGATGTTCTATTTCTGAGAGTGGGGTATTGAAGTCCCCCAGTACTATTGTATTGGAATCTAAGTCTCCCTTTAGGTCCCTTAGCATATCTTTTAAATAAACTGGTGCCCTGTAATTAGGAGCATATACATTTATAATATTTACATCTTCCTGCTGAATTGAACCCTCAATCATTTTATAGTGCCCCTCTTTGTCTTTCTTAATAGTTTTTGTGTTAAAGTTTATTTTGTCTGATATTAACATAACGACTCCTGCTTTTTTTGGTCTCTGTTGGCATGGAATATCTTTTTCCAGCCTTTCACTTTCAGTCTGTATGGATCTTTTTTAGAAAGATGTGTTTCTTGTAAGCAGCAAATAGATGGGTTTTGCTCCCTAACCCAGTCAGCCAATCGGTGTCTTTTGTCTGGACAGTTCAGACCATTCACGTTCAATGTGACTATTTTTTTTTTTTTTTATAAAGCTTTTATTTAAAGAATATAAATTTCCAAAGAACAGCTCATGGACCACAATGGCTCCCCCCACACACAACTTCCCTCCCTCCCCCCACCCTCCCCTTTTCCCGCTCCCTCTCCCCTTCCATTCACATCAAGATTCATTTTCAATTCTTTTTATACACAGGAGATCAATTTAGTACGTATTACGTAAAGATTTCAACGGTTTGCCCTCGCATAGAGACACAAAATGATAATACTGTTGGAGTACTAGTTATAGTATTAATTCACAATGTACAGCACATTAAGGACAGAGATCCTACATGATTTTTTTTTTTAAAAAATTGATTAATTGTCTATGCAATTTCCAGTTTAACACCAAGATTTTTTTTTTTCATTTGCAATTATCTTTATATAAAGAAGATCGATTCAATATATACTATGTAAGGATTTCATCAGTTTGCACCCACACAGAAACACAAAGTGTAAAAATACTGTTTCAGTACTAGTAATAGCATCACTTCACATTGGATAACACACTAAGGACAGATCCCCCATGAGACGCAAGTACACAGTGACTCCTGATGTTGATTTAACAATTTGACACTCTTGTTTATGGCGTCAGTAATCTCCCTAGGCTCTGGTCATGAGTTGCCGAGGCTATGGAAGCCTTTAGGGTTAGCCGACTTCGATCTTATTCCCACAGGGCCATAGTCAAAGTGGAAGTTCTCTCCTCCCTTCAGAGAAAGGTACCTCCTTCTTTGATGGCCCCGTTCTTTCCACTGGGATCTCACTCGCAGAGATCTTTCATTTAGGTCTTCTGTTTTTTCCAGAGTGTCTTAGCTTTCCATGCCTAAAATATTCTCATGGGCTCTTGAGCCAGATCCGAATGCCTTAAGGGCTGATTCTGAGGCCAGAGTGCTATTTAGGACATCTGCCATTCTATGAGTCTGCTGTGTATCCTGCTTCCCATGTTGGATCATTCTCTCCCTTTTTCATTCTATCAGTTAGTATTAGCAGACACTAGTCTTGTTTGTGTGATCCCTTTGGCTCTTAGACCTATCAGTGTGATCAATTGTGAGCTGAAATTGATCACTTGGACTAATGAGATGGCCTTGGTACATGCCACCTTGATGGGGTTGTATTGGAAACCCCTGGCACAATTCTAACTCCATCATTTGGGGCCGTTCCGATTGAGCCTGTCCCAAGTTTTACATCTCCTCCCTGGAGGAGATGTAAAACTTGGGACAGGCTCAATGTGACTATTGATAGGTAGTGACTTTGCCCTGCCATTTTCCAAAACATATTGTCTAGCATATGCTTTGAGCTTCCTATGAACTTTTACTGGTAGGTTTTCTTCCTTTACCTTCTTTCATATTGATGGCTGTGTTTCTGTGTTTCTGAGTGTTACACATCTTTAAGCATCTTTTGCAGGGCTGGGACGAGTGGCAACAAATTCTTTCAATTTCTCTTTGCTATGAAAGGTCTTTATTTCACCTTCATTCACAAATGAGAGCTTTGCAGGATGTAATATTCTGGGCTGGCAGTTTTTCTCTCTTAGCACCTGGGCTATGTCTCACCATTCCCTCCTAGACTGTAGGGTTTCTGGTGAGAAGTCCGCTGTGAGTCTAATTGGAGATCCTCTGAGAGTAATCTGACGTTTCTCTCTTGCGCATTTTAGGATCTTTTCTTTATGTTTCACTGTGGTGAGTTTAATTACAACGTGTCGTGATGAGGATCTCTTTTGGTCATGTTTACGAGGGGTTCTATGAGCTTCCTGTACTAGCATGTCTCTGTCCTTCTCCAACCCAGGGATATTTTCTGCTAGTATCTCACTAAAAAGGCATTCTAATCCTTTCTCTCTCTGCATGCCTTCAGGAATTCCTAGAACTCGAATGTTGGGTTTTTTAATAGTATCCTGTAGATTCCCAACAATATTTTTTAGATTTCTAATTTCCTCTTCTTTTCTTTGGTTTGACTGTATACTTTCCTGTGCTCTGTCTTCTAAGTCCGATATTCTCTCTTCTGTTTCACTGACTCTGTTTTTAAGACTCTCTAATGTGTTTGTCATTTGATCTATTATGTTCTTCATTTCATTTTGATTTCTCTTCACTATCACACTTTCCTGTTCTACCAGTTTCTGCATTTGATTTTGGTTCCTCCTTAAGATTTCATTTTCATGAGAGAGATTTTCTATCCTGTCCAGTAAGGATTTCTGTAGTTCAAGAATTTGCTTTTGAAAACTTCTAAATGTTCTTATCATAATTTTTTTGAAATCCGTATCTTGGATTTCTTCTATCTGGTCATCTTCATAATCTCGGCTTGGGATGTTTTGTTCATTTGGGGGCATCATAATGTGTTCGTTGTTCTTGTTCCCTCGGTTTCTGTGTTTATTGCTTGGCATTTTGGAGGAATTCTTTGAATTCTTCTTCCCTTACTGTGGTCTTTTTTTTTTTCTTGTTATACTATGACTGTGTTAAGTGGGCTGTGTTTTGTTAGAGGAGCCTTGGAGGCTTGAGATGGGTATAGCCAGAGAGCTCTGCTTAGTTCTTCAGGGTTAGGTGTGGTAGATCTCTCTTTTTATTTATTTATTTATTATTATTTTTTTCCTCAGGAGGGAAGTAATACTGCATAGCTGAGCAGAATTGATGGTAGTTAGCTTCCAATCCCTGGCTTCTGTGTGTATAGCATTCGTGATTGGGGGTTTTTGAACCCTCAGTTAGCGTGCTGGATCCTGCTCTCTTCCTGCAGGTACTATTCAAAAAAAAATTTTTTTTTTCCTGGTAACTTGAGTAGATTGGTGTGAGGGCTTTGAGCTTCCCTCCCTCACTGCCCGCCCCTGTGTAAGAGTGTAGTGTTGCACCACTCCACCTTTGGACTCCACCCCCAAAGGTTAGTGCAGAGGCAGTTCTTTAAGCCCAAATGTAAACAAACAAGATGGCTGCTTCCCGCCCACTGCAGCTTGGATATGGGGGAGGGTGGAGGTACCAAGGGCTCCTGGCTTGCTTAGTCCCTCAATTAGTCTCCCTGAATCGTGCACTCTTCCCACGGGTGCTACTCACTCTGTTCCATTTTCTATTTCCTCTCCTGCTCAGTAGTGCATGTCTCAGTGTCCGTCCCAGGGTGGGTTGGGGGAGGGGCGGTGGCGGCTGGTGCAGAGGTGCTGGGCGAGCATCCTGTCTCACCTCGGCTTCTAGCACTGGTGTGTACACAGTCCCACTGGTGTCCTGCGCTTCAGGCGTCCTCATCCTCATTGCAGGTCCACCCCGTCTCCCCAGTTTCGGAAGAGCCTCCCCTTCCCCGAGACTACAACTACTACTCTTTGAACCTTCCCTTCCCAGACCATCGGTGTGCTCCCTCCCTATTTCTCCATCTTCCCCGAGAGTACTTTTTAATTTAATAAAAGTAAACCTTTTTGAGATTTGATTTATATATATATATATATATATATATATATATATATATATATATATATAGAGAGAGAGAGAGAGAGAGAGAGAGAGAGAGAGAGAGTGAGAGTGTTAACTTTGGAGAAGAACCCAAGAATGGTGCTTCTTTTGTGAGCACTTACACATTACTATAGCTTATGATACATAGATGATGTCCTCCAGTTAATACACTAAAGTGAGGTAGATCTTTACAATCAAGTTTTACAATTAACTTTCATAATCTAACTCTTTGAGGAGAGAGATCCTGCATGGGCACTCTTATATATAACATCAGTGATCACCCGTGGCTCTTGACATAAGCTGACTAGTAGAAGTTCTCGCCTCCCTTCAGAGTATAGCTTTTACTCTTATAAACCTACTTAGGTTAATTTAAAATATAAGCTAATATTTTTAAGAAGGAAATAATTTATCAGGTATTTTATATGTGCATCTTTGCTACTTTGTTTTCTGTTCTACCTGTTCTCTGTAATCTTCTGGAAAGATAAAAAACCAAGATATGGCACTACTTTAACTTTAAAAATAAACAAGGAGTGGGCATTGTGATGCAGCAGGTTAAATAGTCACTTGGGATTCCCAGGTCCTATATCAAAGTGTTTGAGATCAACTCCTGCCTTTGTTTCCAATCCAGTTTCTTGCTAATGTGTACCCTGGAGGTAGCAGATGATAGCTCCAGTTACTGGATCCCTGCCACCTGTGTGGGATACCTGGGATACCTGGATGGAGTTTTTGGTTCCTGGCTTTGGCCTGGCCTAGCCCCAGATGCTGTGAAAATTTGACGAATTGAGCCAGTAGATGAAAGTTCTCTCTCTCTCTCTCCCCCCCGCCCCTCCCCCTCTCCCTCTGCTTTTTAAATAACTAAATACATGTTTAAAAATAAGAAAGCTGGGCCTGTGCCGTGGCTCACTTGGCTAATCCTCCACCTGCAGCGCCAGCACCCCGGGTTCTAGTCCTGGTCGGGGCTCTGAATTCTGTCCCGGTTACTCCTCTTCCAGTCCAGATCTCTGCTGTGGCCCGGGAGTGCAGTGGAGGATGGCCCAGGTCCTTGGTCCCTGCACCTGCATGGGAGACCAGGAGGAAGCACCTGGCTCCTGGCTTCAGATAGGTGCAGTGCGCCGGCCTCAACGTGCCGGCCGTAGCGGCCACTTAGGGGGTGAACCAACGGAAAAAGTAAGACCTTTCTCTCTCTCTCTCTCTCTCTGT
Source organism: Sylvilagus floridanus (assembly GCA_949820135.1). Lineage (NCBI taxonomy): Eukaryota > Metazoa > Chordata > Mammalia > Lagomorpha > Leporidae > Sylvilagus > Sylvilagus floridanus. The sequence continues at coordinate 115,135,075 of OX463223.1, forward strand.
CTAACTCTGCCTGTCAAAAAAATAATAAAAAATACGAAAGCCAAACTCCAGAAGCTTAATAATTTTTCCAAAAAGTCCACTTTGAAAAATAATGTCTTTAATATCAGCATGTTTTTTTAAACTGTGCTTAGTGGATTTTATCTCATGCTATTCACTCATATTTATACTCAGCCTGAAAGAACTATTTAAAAATTTATTTATTTATTTACAAGGCAGAGTTACAGAGAGCAAGGGGAGAGATAGATCTTTCATCTGTGGTTTACTTCCCAAATGGCCCAATGGCAAAGACCAGGCCAGGCCAAAGCCAGGAGCGAGGACCCAGGAGCTTCTTCTGGATCCCTCACAAGAGTGAAGGACCCAAGCACTTGAGCCATCCTCCACTTCTTTCCCAGGTACATTAGCAGGGAACTGGATTGGAAGTGTAGCAGTCAGGACTCCAACAGGTGCCCATACATGATGCTGACATCACAGACGGTGGCTTAATCCTGGACACCACAACGCAGTCCCAAAAGAGCTCTTGAATGTGCCTTCACATAGTTCTTCTGCATCCCTGAGATAATACAGTGCTTAAGTTAGATTATAGGGAATTGTTTGGCTAGTTTTCCTCTAAATGATGAACTTTCTGAAGTTAGGGAAAATATCCTACTAGTTATTGGGAAAATATCTGGAATCTCATGACCTGTCATACAGGAAACCATTCCCAAGCATTTTTAAAAGTAATGAATACTGGCTAACAAAATCCAAACGCAACTATTGCTGCCTTTATGTTGCAATCCACTGTGTTCCTTAACACATGAAAGCAGCCCCATTTCTTCATTCCAGTCTTAGAAATTCTTTAAGTCAGTCTTTTGAAGTTTCCTTTGAAAAGTCATTGCTGGTACTTTTCCTCTAAAGAGAGAAGTCAACAGGAAAGGATGTCACTTTTATGGAGAACTGAAAATAGTGAAGGTCAAATTTAACTAGTTTGCTAATCCTTAAATCTCATCATGTAACTTTCTCTAAGCTGAGAAGCTAAGAAGAAATACAAGAGAAACTTTATATCAGCTTTTAAAAATGTATTTTTTATTTTATTTTTATTTATTTTGCATGCATTTCATAAATACAACATTAGGAACATAGTAATATTCCCCACAGTACTTGCCCTCTCCCCCACTCTCTCCCAACTCCTCATCCCTCTCCTGTTCCCTCTCTTGTTTTATATCATGATCTATTTTCATTTAACTTTATATACAGAGGATTAGCTCTGTTGTAGGTAAAGAGTTTAGCGCTTTGTATTACAGAGACAAAAGAAAAAGAAGAAAAAAGAGAGAGAGAAAAAAAAAATTGAAAAATAACTGTTCCTCAACAGTCCAGACAGGGGCTAGTCAAAATTATTGCATCTCAAAACTGGTAAAGCCACTATGGAAGACAGATCAGAGATACCTCAGAAATCTGAATATAGCCCTAACACATGACCCATCCATCCAACTCCTAGGAATTTACCCAATGGAAATTAAATTGGCAAATAAAAGAGCTATCTGCACTTCAATGTTTATTGCAGCTCAATTCAAAATAGCTAAGATATAGAATTAACCTAATTGCCCATCAACAGAAGATTGGATAAAGAAATTATGGAATATGTACTCTATGGAATACTACACAGTGGTAAAAAAGCAGTGAAAAAAATGAAAGACGGTCATTTGCAACAAAATGGAGGAATCTGGAAAACATCATGCTGACTGAAATAAGCCAGTCCCAAAGGGACAAATATCATGTTCTCCCTGATATGTGACTACCAACTGAACACCTAAAAGGAAACCTATAGAAGTGAAATGGACACTATGAGAAGCAATGACTTGATCAGCCCTTGTCCTGACTGTTGAGGAACAGTACTATTTTATTCTTTTTTGTATTTTCTTTTTCTAGTTAATACTGTTGTTTGAACTCTTTAATTAATACAGAATTATTCTTAGGTGTTTAAATCCCACTGAAAATTGATCATTGTTAAAAATGAGAGTGGGAAGGGTTGGCACTGCGGTGCAACGAGTGAAAGCCCAGGACTGAGATGCCAGCATTCCATATGGGTGCCATTTTTGTCCTCGCTGCATCTCTTCTGATCTGGCTCCCTGCTATGGCCTGGAAAAGCAGTAGAGGATGGCCCAAGTCCTTGGGTCCCTGCACCCACATGGGAGACATGGAAGAAACTCCTGGCTCCTAGCTTCGGATTGGCACAGCTGCAGCCATTGTGGCCATTTGGGGAGGGAGGAGATATACAGTTAGGCACATGCTCCCTCAGACTTACCCCTAAGGGTAAAGCTAAAAACTTGCCATGGGACTCCAAATCCCATTAAGTTGGCAGGTACCAATATCATCTTGCTAGTTAAAGTGATCAGTTTAAGTTCATAACTGATTATAAAGATAGTATTTAGTGTCAAAGGGATCACAGAAATAATACCAGTGTCTGCTAATAATAATCGCTAGAATTAAAAAGGAGAGAATGGTCCAACATGGGAAGTGGGATACACAGCAGACTCATAGAATGGCAGATGTCCTAAACAACACTCTGGCCTCAGAATGCCCTTAAGGCATTCAGATCTGGCTAAAAAGCCCATGAGTTTCTCAAGCATGGAAAACCAAAACACAGTGGCAAAAAATGGCCTACATGAAAGATCCCTGTGAGTGAGATCCCAGTGGAAAGAATGGGCCATCAAAGAAGGAGGTACCCTTCTCTGAAGGGAGGAGAGAATTTCCACTTTAATTATGGCATTGTCTAAATAAGGTCAGAGTTTGTGAACTAAAGAGGCTTCCATAGCCTTGGCAGCTATTGACAAGAGCCTCGTGTGATTACTGACGTCATAAATAAGAGTGTCAATTGTTAAGTCAACACCAGGAGTCACTGTGCACTTATTCCCCATGTAGGATCTCTGTCCCTAATGTGTTGTACTATGAGAATTAACAGTGAAACTAGTCTTCAAACTGTACTTTATACACTGTGTTTCTGTTTGGGTGCAAACTGTTGAAATATTTACTTAGTATAGAGTTGATCTTCTGTATATAAAGATAATTAAAAATGAATCTTGCTGGTGCTGCAGCTCAATAGGCTAATCCTCCACCTTGCAGCGCCGGCACATCGGGTTCTAGTCCATGTCGGGGCGCCGGATTCTGTCCCGGTTGCCCCTCTTCCAGGCCAGGTCTCTGCTGTGGCCCAGGAGGGCAGTGGAGGATGGCCCAGGTGCTTGGGCCCTGCACCCGCATGGGAGACCAGGAGAAGCACCTGGCTCCTGGCTTCGGATCAGCACAATGCGCCAGCCACAGTGCGCCGGCCTCGGCGGCCATTGGAGGGTGAACCAACGGTAAAGGAAGACCTTTCTCTCTGTCTCTCTCTCTCACTGTCCACTCTGCCTGTCAATAAAAATGAATCTTAATAAAGAATGGGATGGGAGAGGGAGTAGGAGATAGGAAGGTTTGCGGATGGGAGGGCAGTTATGGGGGGAAGAACTGCTATAATCCAAAGTTGTACTTTCAAAATTTATATTTATTAAATAAAAGTTTTCTATTAAAAAAAGCAAAGTTATTACATCTCAAAGGTAATTTTTTCTTTTTTTCTTCCTTCTTTCCCTACTCTGTCTTTTTAGAAACTTGATTATCTTTAAAGAACCAAGAATGATACATCTTTTGTGAGCTCTTAGACATAGCTATAGCTTATGAGACATAAGAATGTCCTCTACTTAATACACTAAGAGGAAATAATTCTTTGTGAACAGTTTTTACTATCAAGTCTCATAATGCAACTCTTTGGGGATAGTGGTCCTACCTCAGAAATTAGTGCACAGTGACTCCTGTGGTTTATTTAACAATTAACACTTTTATGTATGACATCAGTGATCACCTAAGGCTCTTATTAATATGAGCTGCTTAGGCTATGGAAGCCTTTTGAATCCACAAACACTCTTCAGTGTTAAGACAAGGCCATAAGCAAAGTGGAAGATCTCTCCTCCCTTCAGAGAAAACTAATTCCTTCTTTGGCGGCCAATTCTTTCCATTGGGGTCTCACCCACAGAGATCCTTCATGCAGAACATTTTTTGCCACATTATCCTGGCTTTCCATACCTGAAATGCTCCCCTGGGCTTTTCAGCCAGACCAGATTGCCTAAGGGGCTGATTCTGAGGTCAGAGTGTTACTGAAGGGGATTGTCATTCTGTGAGTTGGCTCTATGTGTTGGAGCATTCACTCCTTTTTAATTCTATTATTATTACCAAATACTTACTAATATTTATATGATCACTTTAACATTTGATCCTATCTATATATGATCACTGTAACGATACTATCCATATGATCACTTTAACACTTAAAATGCTATTTTTGCCTCCCAGTTTAAGGGGATGTAGAATCCCATGGCAAGTTTTTAAATTGTAACCTTAGAAGTAAGTACATATTAATGTATACAGAACTATAATGCTTTACAGTTACAGACTTCATACATTTCACAATTACAACTTTAGGATCATGATAATTCTTCCCACCTTGCCAGCCCTCCCACCCATATTCCCACCCCCCTTCCTTTTCCTTTTTTATTCTGTCATTTTTTTTTACTAAGATCTGTTTTCAATTAACTTTATACACATGTGGTTAACTCTATGTTAAGTAAAGAATTATAGGATTAGTATGAAAGAATAATAGATGTTACATAAGATAAAAGAAAAAAAAAACCCTGTTCCTCTCAGTCAAGACAAGGGATGGTCAAGTCACTGCTTCTCAAAGTGTCAATTTCACTTCTACAGGTTGCCTTTTAGGTGCTCTTTTAATTTTCACATGTAAAGGAGAACATAGAGAATATGTCCCTTTTCACTAAGTATGATGTTTCAGTTTCATCCATTTTATTGGAAATGACTGGATTTTTTTTATTTTCCCATGGTGTACATATCCCATAATTTCTTTATCCAGTCTTCAGTTGATCGGCATTTGGGTTGATTCTATGTCATTGCTATTGTGAATTCAACTGTGAAAAACATGGAGGTACAGATAGTCCTTTCATATTCTGATTTCATTTCCCTTGGGTAAATTTCCAGGAGTGGCATGGCTGGTAGGTCTATCATCAGATTCCTGAGGTATCTCCATACTGCCTTCCATAGTGGCTGTACCAGTGTACATTTCTACCAGCTGTGGATTAGGGTGCCTTTTTCTCCACATCCTCACCAGCATTTGTTTTTTGTTGATTTCTTTATGAAAGCCATTCCAACAGGGGTGTGATGAAACCTCATTGTGGTTTTGATTTGCATTTCCCTAACTGATAGTGATCCTGAGAATTTTTTCATGTGCCTGTTGGCCATTTGAATTTCCTCTTTTGAAAAATGTCTGATTAAGTCCTTTGCTCATTTCTTGACTGAGTTGTTTGTTTTGATGTTGTTGACTTTCTTGATCTCTTTATATATTCTGGTTATTAATCCTTTATCAGTTGTATATTTCGCAAATATTTTCTCCCATTCTGTCGGTTACCTCTTCACTTTGCTGATTGTTTCTTTTGCAGTGTAGAAGTTTCTCAATTTGATATTTGTCGATTTTGGATTTGATTCCCTATGCATCTGGGTTTTTTCCAAGAACTCTTTGCCTGTGTCAATGTTTTGTAGGATTTCCCAAATGTTTTCTAATAATTTAGTGGTATCGGGTTGTAGATTTAAGTCTGTAGTATATTTTTAGTGGGATTTTTGTGACAGGTGTAAGGTAGAGATCTTTCTTCATGCCTCTGCATGTGGAGATCCAGTTTTCCCAGCACCATTTGTTGAAGAGACTGTCCTTGCTCCAGGGATTCATTTTAGCTCCTTTGTCAAAGATAAATTGGTTGTAGATGCTTGGATTGATTTCTAGTGTTTTTAATTGTGTTCCATTGGTCTATCCATCTGTTTCTGTACCAGTGCCAGTGTGTTTTGATTATAACTGACCTGTAGTATATCTTGATTTCTGATATTGTGATGCCTCTGGCTTTGTTTTTGTTTTATAAGATTGCTTTAGCTATTCAAGGTCTTCTCTGCCCCCATATGAATTTTAGCATCATTTTTCTCTATGTCTGAGAAGAATATTTTTGATATTTAGATTGGTATCATATTGAATCTATAAATTTCTTTTGGAAGTATGAGCATTTTGATGATATTGATTCTTTCTATTGATAAAAATGGAAGAGTTTTCCATTTTTTGTATCTTCCCCTCTTTATTTAATGTTTTGTAATTCTCATTGTAGCGATCTTTGACATCCTTGTTTAAATTTATTAAAAGGTATTTGATTTTTTTTGTAGCTTATGTGAATGGGATTGATCTTAGAAGTTCTTTCTCAACCATGACATTGTCTATGTATAGAAAGGCTGTTGTTTTTTGTGTAATGATTTTATATCCCGCTACATTACCAAATTCTTTTATAAGTTCCAGTAGTTTCTTAGTGAGGCTTTTGGATCCTCTAGATATAGAATCATGTCATCTGCAAATAGGGATAGTTTAACTTCCTTCTTCCCAATTCATATCTCTTTGATTCTTTTTCTTTCCTAATGTCTCTGGCTAAAACTTGTAGGACTACATTGAATAACAATGATGAGAATGAGCATCCTCGTCTGGTTCTGGATCTCAGATGGGATGCTTCCAACTTTTCCCTGTTCAATAGGATGTTGGCTGTGGGTTTGTCATAGATGACCTTGATTCGTTTGAGACATGTTCCTTCTGTACCCAATGTGCTTAGAGTTTCATCCTGAAAGGGTGTTATATTTTATCAAACGCTTACTCTGCTTTTATGGAGATAATCATATGGTTTTTGTTCTTCAGTTTATTTATGGATTATATGACATTGACTGATTTGTAAATGTTGAACCATCCCTAGATGGATTCCTAGTGGTAAATACTACTTGGTCCGAGTGAATGATCTTTTTTTTTTCTCTTTTCTTTTTTTTTAAAGATTTATTTATTTATTTGAAAGTCAGAGTTAGAGAGACAGAAGGAAAGGCAGAGAGACAGGTCGATCTTCCATCCGTTGGTTCACTCCCCAGTTGGCTGCAATGGCTGGAGATGTGTCAATCCAAAGCCAGGATCCAGGAGCTTCTTCCTGGTCTCCACGTGGGTGCAGGGGCCAAGGTTTGGGGCCATCCTCTACTGCTTTCCCAGGCCATATCAAAGAGCTGGATTGGAAGAGGAGCAGCCGGGACTCGAACTGGTGCCCCGATGGGATGCAGACACTGCAGTTGGCAGCTTTACCCACTATGCCACAGTGACGGCCCTTGGGTGAATGATCTTTCCAATGCATTGTTAAATTCAATTGGCTAGAATTATGTTGATGATTTTTGCGTCTATGTTCATCATGGAAATTGGTCTGCAGTTCTCTTTCACTATTGTGTCTTTTTCAGGTTTAAGAGCTAAGGTGATGCTGGCTTCATAGAAAGAATTTGGGAGGATTCACTCCCTTTCAATTGTTTTGAATAACTTGAGAGGAATTGGAGTTAGTTCGTCTTTATTTATTTTTTAGTTGTATCTCTATATTGTATCTATATCTCTATGTGAGACAGTGAGTTTTAATTCCTTTTTTAACATTTTTTATTTTTTTAAAGTTTTATTTATTTATTTGGAAGTCAGAGTTGCAAGAGAGAGGAGAGGTAGAGACAGAGGACTTCCATCTGCTGGTTTAATCCCCGGATGGCCACAATGGCCGGAGCTGCACCGATCCGAAGCCAGGAGACAGGAGCTTCCTCTGGGTCTCCCACATGGGTGCAGGGTCCCAAGGACTTGGGCCATCTTCTACTGCTTTCCCAGGCCATAGCAGAGAGCTGGATCAGAAGAGGGGCAGCCAGAACTAGAACCAGCGCCCATATGGGATGCCCGAGCCTCAGGCCAGGGCTTTAACCCACTGTGCCACAGTACCGGCCCCAGTTCATCTTTAAATGTTGGGTAGAATTTAGTAGTGAAGCCATCTAGTCCTGGACCTTTCTTAGTTTGGAGGGTCTTTATTACTGATTAAATTTCCATCTTGGTTATTGATCTGTTAGCTTTTCTGTGTCTTCTTGGGTCAATTTACGTAGGTTGTGTGTGTCCAGGAAACTATCCATTTCTGGAGGGCTTCCCAGTTTGTTGCCATACAGCTATTTGTAGTAATTTCTAATGATTCTTTTTATTTCTGTGGTATCTGTTGTTACATTTCCTTTACCATATCTAATTTTAGTAATTTGGGTCTTGTTCCTTTTTTTTTTTTGGTTAGTTGGGGCAATGATGTGTCATTTTTATTTTTTAAAAAAACAGCTCTTCGTTTTGCTGATCTTTTGTACTGTTTTGTTGGTTTTGATTTTGTTTATTTCTTCTTTAAATTTAATTATTTCTTTTCCCCTACTAGTTTTGAGTTTGGTTTGCTGTTGTTTTCTATGCAACATATATGGTGTTCATTGTGAATTTAATTTCACCATTTCTTCCATCATCACTGACTCTGAGTTCTTGCACTGCTTTTTGAGTCAGCTGCTTCCAGATACTACTCATCAGTAGCAAGCGGATAGTGGAAGCTAGGAAGTGAGCCAAAAACCAAAATCCAGATGTAATTCACAATTTTAAAATTGTCTTCATGGTTTTTTTTTTTTTTTAAGAAAATTGCCACACTGCTCCTAGACGTAGTGTTTCTGCTCTGCATATTCTGACATTTTAGGCATGATCCTTGGCATCACAAAGTTGGCCTGAAAGCAGAAGTGAGTGAACTCATTTCCCCCGCATATCATGATTGGTTTTCACTGTTTATGATTGAATCATACTAATACTGTCACTTGCATCATCACTTCACCTTGCCAAGACTTACTTTAAGGGCTAAATTATTTCTGTATTTGCATAGTATTCTATTTCCCACAAATGTCCTTTCTATTAGCTACTGTTGCTTTGATTCTATTATTTTCTTGGATGGTGCACTTTAATGTTATTTTTTTTTTTTGACAGGCAGAGTGGACAGTGAGAGAGAGAGACAGAGAGAAAGGTCTTCCTTTGCCGTTGGTTCACCCTCCAATGGCTGCCGCGGATGGCACGCTGCGGCCGGCGCACTGCGCTCATCCGATGGCAGGAGCCAGGTGCTAGGTGCTTCTCCTGGTCTCCCATGGGGTGCAGGGCCCAAGCACTTGGGCCATCCTCCACTGCACTCCTGGGCCACAGCAGAGGGCTGGCCTGGAAGAGGGGCAACCGGGACAGAATCCGGCGCCCCGACCGGGACTAGAACCCGGTGTGCCGGCGCCGCAAGGTGGAGGATTAGCCTGTTGAGCCACGGCGCCGGCCACTTTAATGTTATTTTAAGCAGGGTTCAGTATCTAGAAATCAGTCTTTTCTGTGTCTTCTCATTGGAACAACACATCTGCAACTTCATCTGTGGCTCTAGAAGACATCTCAACACTACCCAGAGCCCTTCCAGCTTCATCTAAAAGAAAGTTGCTTGTGTACTAGAACAATTAAAATTAGCAGACTGCACCAGTTCTTAGGTAAAGCACTTCATACTATGACCCAAATTACCAGTCTCCTTATAGCTCTCAGCTTCTGGGAAACACGAGCCCTTCAAGCACTGTTCTTGAAATGATTTGTTCTCCATCTTTGCTTTGAGATAGTGTTAATTCTCCAAGTACTTGTTTTGGCTCAAACATGAACTCCAACTGCCTCAGTTTTAATTTGTGCTCTTTACAGGATTTGTAGAAACTTCTGATGCCTCCATTACATTGCTCCAGATTGAGTTTGATTTTTAAATGTCATAGATTTTTGCTCTAAAATTTTCATTCTCAGGATCAATTTTCTCTTCTTTCCTAGTAGATACATTCATAGCCAAAACTATTTAGGGAGGATTTTTTTTTATCCTCAAAGCAATTGGCATCATCCTTCACACATAGTAGTTGCTTAATAAATGTTTCTTTATTCATTCATTAAACTTGCTTGTGTTGAGCTCCAGCTGTATTCACACACTGATTTAGGTCTTAATGTTTGAACAGGGAAAAAACAAGGTTCCTACACTTAGCTTCTGCTGTGGCAGGAAAGACAGCCAATAATCACAGCAGTAGGTAGAAGGGCACTCTAAAATATTCATGGGAAAATGAAATTATGTTATTTTGAGGCAAAAAAATTGAAATTGGCACGTAGTTTTTTCATAATTTGCTCTTTCCTTTTAAATATGTATCAACTATTTATAAGGGATACTGAGAAAAATAATGCAGGATAGAGGGGATAATGAATGATGGGGTCCAAGACTGACTGTTTTAAGTAGGCTGGTCTAGGGGCCTCCTCAATGATATGGCAACATTTGAGTAGGAACCTGACGGAAGATGCCAGGGAGTGAATTGTGCAAATGGGTGAAATTGTCCCAGGGAGAGGAAAAAGGTAAATGTCATGGTGTTGAAGATCAAGTGTACTTAGAGAATGAATAGATGGATGGATAAATGAAGGAATGGATGTTGTTGAATACTCAAAAAACACAGGAATAGAAACGTTGAGGGCCAGACTCTAGGGTATCCCCAGTGTTCAATGTATGAAAACTTGTAATTTGCTTCTAACAAATCAAATATTGTAAAGGTTCTGGGATATCACTCCCATCATCACATCACATCATATACACAATTCTGTCTTCTTATAGAGAGACTGTCCTGCTGGGCTTGGAAATGCCAAAGGCTTGGAGCCCTATTTCATACTGACAGATTATCTTTTTGTTTGTTTTTAATCTACTTATTTTCTTTTTCTTTGGAAGGCAGATACAGAGAAAGATCTTCCATCTACCTATCTCTCCCCAAATGACCACAACAGAGCCGACTGTTTCACACTGACACCAGGGGTCTGGAACTCCTTATGGGTCTCACCCTAGGTGGCAGGTACACGAGTACTTAAGCCATCATCTGCTGCCTTCCAAGGATGCATATTAGCAGAAACCTGCATCAGAAGCAGAGTAACCAGGACTCACTCCCAGGCACTCCAATATGGGATGCAGGCATCTGAAGCAGGGACTTAACCAATGCACCACATACCCACTGCACCAGTGGATTTTCTTGGATGTAGATTATCTAAGTTTTGTAGATTTTTGCATGTGGCCTATTCTGTGATTCTTCACTATAGTTGTTAACTTCATCAATCTGGACACTTCCATGGGTTTGAATTAGACTCACTAAGGCCTGCTACATAGTTTTAATTTGGGTTTGGTCTCACCATTTGCTCCTGGCCATTCCTATAAACCAGTATAGTTTTTAATCCTGAATTCTTTTCATTTGTCTCATCTTGCTGGATGTAATATAACACTTTTGAATAGATAGTATTAATGCATAACATTCAAGATTCTCATTCTTCATACATGGATGCTATTTGGTATCTTACTTAGTTCCTGTAAGCATATTGTTTCCCATACCCACCAACTCCTTCCTGCTTACTCGTTTGCTCTCTTGACGTTTCTTTCCTTCCTTTATCTCTAGCTCCAGCCATGCCCCACAACCACAGCTCTTCTGTGGTAATCCTAAGAACAGATCTCTCAAACCTAGGATGACTAGTCAGGAGATCCAGAACATTTATATCCACCTGCATCTGAAAGCAGCACTGTATCTCCTTTCATGCTGGCACTAGGGAAATAGCTGACCTTTCATTTTTTTTCTTGATATAATGAGCATATGGCAAGAATGTATCACATTTAATGACAATCTAGTTCCATCAGAGTAGGCACAGCGCTTGATCCACAATGACTTTTTTAGAGGAGTGTTTTTCACTCTAGCATCTACAAGAAAAGATAATCCTGTAGCAAGTGTGGCAAGTTGATTTATTGCAAATTTGATGTGAAGGGGTGACCTACAGTGAAGCAGCATTGTGTTCCTGCTGCTCAAGAATCATTGTGAAGGAATGAAAACTGCTTTATATACCACCAGGAGGCCAGCCTGGCTTTTATCTCCCTAAAGTCTGGGGTCCCTTTCCTCTACTGGAGACTAATAAGCTTTTGATTTCCAAGGCTCTGAAGGAGATGTTTTCGTTTGGATCACAACTGAAGTATGCCTTAAAACAGACTTTTGTGTTGAGATGCTTTGATGCACTTAGGATTTATTGTCTAAAATGCAGTCATAACAAGTATTTTTGCTTTAAATTTGTTTTTAAAACCTACATTGCCTATAACTCCAATATTGGGACATAGGAAAAACAGTGGAGTATTTGTGGTACTGAATGGTAGGGATGAAGTGCTGAGCACCTTCTGATATAGCAGGCATTGCTGGGGTCTATATTAATAAGGGTGGGATCCTGCAAGATAAGCCAGTTTCCAAGCTTAGCAAGGAGAGAATTGAGAAAAGTGAGTCCTCATTGTAATGGTCCCACACACCTGGAAAGGGAACTGGGCTAGGGTTTGCAAGCCTGGAGGGAAATGGGTATGTGAGTGGAGGAGGTTTTCTATAGCTACAAGTGGGAGCAATGTGTGGCAGCCATGAAAACAGAAATGGACTAAGAAACCATGGACTACCATTACAGCTATTTGTTCCTTTCAGTGTTCTTAATATTTATTTACTGGTTCACTCCCCAAATGCCTGCAAGAACCAGGGATGCATTAAGCAAAAACCAGGAGCTTAGAATTCAATGTGGGTCTCCCACGTGGATGTCAGGGATCCAACTACTTGAGAATCACCTGCTGCCTCTCAGGGTGTGCATTGACAGGAAGTTGGATCAGTTGCATAGGAGTCAGAACTTGAACCAGGCACCATAATGTGGGATGTTGGCATCCCAAGCAAGGGTTTAACTGCTATGCCAAATGCCCATGTCCACCTCAGGATTCTGACAGCATGCCAAATGCTGTCTCTTGTGATTCTGTATTCTTTTTACCATCCTACACTAACTCAGGAGCAGGAAGGCTAGATGTGTATTTTCAGGATCTACTTGCTGGAAGGTCTCTAACTTAGATAATGTGTTTATAGGTTATCTACAAAATGTAAACAAAGGAAAAACCCATTATTCTCCTCCACAAATTTCAGACAGATAGTTGAGGCCATCAGTGAAAGTTCTCTCTCAGCCCTGCATCTTTTGTTTCCCTGACACCAGCAACCCTGCAAATGTTGTGGAAGCCTCTGTTTCCCTGCATTAAATCTCTTTTTTGGAACTGGCACTGTGGCATATCAGGTAAAGCAACAGCCTGCAATGCTGAAATCCCATATGGACACTGGTTCGAGTCCCAGCTGCCCTACTTCTGATCCAGCTACCTGCTAATGTGCCTGGGAAAGCAGCAGAGGATGGCCCAAGTGCTTGAGCCCCTGTACCCATGTAGGAGACTTGGAAGAAGCTCTTGCTTCCTAGCTTCAGATCTGCCCAGCTCCAGCCATTGCTGCTATTTGGGGAGTGAACCAGTGGATGGATGATTCATTCTCTCTCTCTCTCTCTCTCTCTCTCTCCCTCCCTCCCCCTTCCTCCTTTTCTCTCTTTGTAACTCTGCCTTCCAAATAAGTAAATAAACATTAAAAGATAACTCTTTCATCAGAAATATCTAAAATTATTTCCATTTTCCTGATTAAACCATGATTTTCTGGGAGTTGTGAAGGGGTTTCCCCGAAAGTGAATGATACTGGCTTTAAAAGGGGATTGAAACTGATTTTTATTCAACTTGGGAAAATAATTAATTGCAATATTACCTGTAGCTCGTGTTCTGCAGTGCAGTCCATATTTATACAAAGTAATAGAAATTTGTTCAGAAAGCTGTTGGAAAGATAGATAAGCATCCATAGAAACTGCTAATATTAATAGAACATTGCTATACTACAATATTCATATTATGCTATAATTATATATTATAATCATAGATATGTATAACATTGTTATACATAATATTAATATTATGTCTCCCTATTACATAATACACACAAATAACTTTAGATTTTTTGTTCTTTTGGAAATTCAGAGCCGTCTGAAGCCAATTAATGGCACAAACCAAAATGAAATAAAACTGTGTTTGCCATCATCTTCATTGTAAGCACCTTGTTATCCAAGAAGAGTATTTAAAAGTAAGGAATAGTCAGGATTGTAGATTTGGTAGTGACCAACCTTCAGACCTTTTGGACATGTTTTATTTTTTCACCCCTTTTTGACTGAAATAGAATCCAGCCTGGCTCTCAGATTGAAAAGTGAATACATACTTCAAAAACAATTGTGTCATAGTGTTTAAAGTAAGTATTCCCTGTCATAACCCATTTTGACCTTGCTTGTTAGACTTTGCCATGGCAAAGGCAAATAGGGGAGTGTGGAGAAGTGGACACAAGCAGATTTCTTTCTACCATGAGAGACATGCAAAATCAAAGAATATCTTGACTTCTGAAAAGAAGAAAATATTCTGTTTAATCCATTTACATTAAAATTAAGACTGAGGTGAAAATCCAAAGTGCTTTAAGACAGAGAAGAACATATTCCGCTAGCATTAACTTTGTGGTATAGCAATGTTCTATTAAAGCATGTGTAAGTGAAAAAACTGGCACAGTCAACTAAAATCCTTCCAATTCTCCTACTAAGAAAGACAAATGTTTTCTGGTATACTCCAGGCACCTGTGAGCTTTCAGTCTGTCGAATATAATCTAGCTGAAATCAGCAACCTGCACTGCGGCTACAGCTGCCCAGAGAAATTTTCCCAGGGGAAACGTGATTTTTTTTTTCCCCCTTGCCTCCACTGGCGGAAGTATCTGTCATGGTAGACTAGCTATTATGAATGCTCTTTGTGAACTAGGAAATAAAAATTGATCTTCAAATTTGTCTTTTTGTCATGAAAATACAAGTAGACTAAAATGTTACCCAGGTATTTACTATCTTTTATTTAAGTACTGAACTTATAATACTATGCTGAATTAAACTCAATAAATATTTCTAGAATTAAATTAACATATGAATGAATGAGAACATTATCGCATGGATGAATGTGTTAAGCTATTTTGGAAACATGTAGGTACTTCAAAATGTGAAAATGGAGGCCAGCGCTGTGGTGTAGCAGGTGAAGCCACCGCTTGCAGTGCTGGCATCTCATTTGGGCACCAGTTCGAGTACTGGCTGCTCCACTTCTGATCTAACTCTCTGCTATGGCCTGGGAAAGCAGTGGAAGATGACCCAAGTACTTGGGCTCCTGCACCCATGTAGGAGACCCAGAAGAAGCTCCTGGCTCCTGACTTTGGATCGGCACAACTCCAGCCATTGCAGCCAATTGGGGAGTGAACCAGTGGAGAGAAGACCTCTTTCTCTCTCTCTGTTTTGCTTTCTCTCTTTCTCTCTCTCTCTCTTACTCTCTGCCTCTCCTCTGTCTGTGTAACTCTTACTTTCAATTAAATAAAAAATAAATCTTTTAAAAATGCGAAAATGGAGGTAAAGAAGTTTATATTGTTGGAAAAATTGAAATGCATGCATAATTTTTTCATAATAGACATACTCCATGAATTTGGGAAAATTCCTCATATATGGGAGTATTTTAAACTTTAGAAATTGAAAGAATTGTCAAAGTTATACAGTATTACTAGGGAGTTCATATGTGATTAGAATAGCAAGTGGTAGGAGGGACATTTAGAAAATGAGTGTCTCCTGGCATTGTTCCAGGCAAACCAACATATATGGTCTTCCTGGGCATCTCCTTCTTTCTCTTGAAATGCTACTAAAATGCCAAACACAAAGGTAAGAGAAAGAAGAATCATCTCTAACATTACTTCATTTATTGAAAGGTTGTTGAGCAGTAATTGGCCTTATAGCATATGTTGATAGGTTGTTTGATTCCATCAGGAAGCAGACTTTTAAATGGATTTAGGAATGCAAGGGGTTAGTTGGAAAGAGAAGGTTGATAATGTCAGTGAAAGATGAAGGAGGAAGAAGGAAGAATGGACAAGGAAAGTTTCCAAACTGCATCTCGGATCAGATACCTACAAAGGGTAGGGAGAGAAAATAGCTTTGGGCAGGGAGAGGCCATGACGCAGCTTTTACAAAGTGCAATATTCCATCAAGGGAGAGCAGAAATGGTAAGCTCTTTACCTCTCCTATGCTCCATCACTGGCTGGAGTTTCTGGAGATTTACTGGCCTCAGCTCAAAAGCTGAGAAAGACAAGAAGAACTGTACTTTGATATAAAATGGTTTGTATCCCCAAAGAAAGGATAATGTCCCCTTAGTCATTCTATGAATATTGTTAACTAGTGAAGGTGTCCAGAAAGGTTTGTTTTCTTCTAACTCCCCGAACACTCACACATCCACTAGTATTTGTGTTTTCAAAGTGTAGTAAGAGGACTTTTTTTTTAATATTAATTCTTCCTGGGTGGGTGGGAGCAGTTGAGAGTCTAAGAATTGACTGTAGAACCCCCAAGTTTAATCCTACAGAGCTCATAGCTTGTTCTCTTAAGTGGATAGCCAGGGACCATCATTAATTAATATGACACATCCTGATTGTATAAGAAAGGCACAAAAAGACCCTTGTAGAGATTATAAATAGACTAATCTTGAGTAAAAACTCTGATTTACACTGATCAGTTGTGAACTCCCTATTGAGAACGTGATACTGAGTTCAGGATTAGTAGGAAGCAGCTATATTTGATTGGTCATGTTTACATGGGGACAGGAAATAAGATGGCATGATGCATGCCACATATCAACATTTCTCTAAGTGTTAGAGCAGGGGTGGGGAGAACAGCTTCTTCAGAATTGACAGAGGTTATCTAAGGAAAAGTTGAATTCTTTCAGAATGTTTCCATTGGTTTTAGTTTAGTCTAAGCTAAGTAGGTATAGTTCTGAATGCTTCCAATTTAACCAGGAAAAGTCTACTTTTATCTATTCTAAATCATGGGCCCTGTAAAAGATTTAATTTGGAATGAAACACCTGGGGTAAGTGTCTGACCTAGTGGTTAAGATATCAGATAAGATGCTTACAACCTATATTGGCATTTCTGGGTTTGAGTCCCTGCTCCACTTCCAATTCCAGGTTCCTGTTAATATTTGCCCAGGGAGACAGCAGGTGATGAATCAAGTGATTGTGTTCCTTCAATCTACGTGAGTTACCTGTTTTGCCTTCCTAGTTCCTTTCTTTGGCCCCAGTCTAAGTCTTTGTGGACATTTGGGGAGTGAACTAGCAGGTGGGAGCTCTCTGTCTCTGGCTGCCTTTCTCTCTCTCTCTTGCCCTCAGTTTCCCTGTCTCTCTGCCTCTCAAATAAATAAAAGTAATAATAAAGTGAACTGCACTGCTTTACAATGAAAATTGCAGTTTTAAAAATGACAGAACTAAAAGATTCTGTGTCCCTACTAGCACTAACCTGCCAATACATATGGCATTCTGTCTATGAACCTGGGGATAAGGGGCTTTGCTTTTTCCACATGGCCAGTTCAATACAAGGATTTATAATTTGTGTAAGTTTCAGGCATATTATAGCAGGCAATGTGTTTCTGGGTTATGAGTGGTTATCAGTGGAGCGGGATCTACTCTGGAAGGAGAAAAAAATAAATAATTGAAGCTGCATTTGGTGTGTGAGACCATGAAGAATATTGCAGCTACTGTGGTAACCATGTGGGATCATTGAGCATAATCATTCAAATGAAATGCAACTTGTGTTTTAAAAAGATTTATTTATTCATTTTATTTGAAAGGCAGAATGACAGAGAGAGAGAGGAAGAGAGAGAGAATGACCTCCAGCGAGGTCTCCCATACAGGTGATGGGGACCCAACTATTTGTGCCATCATTTGCTGCCTTCCTAGTCCCATTAGCAAGGAGTTGTAACAGAAGTGGAGTCAGGATGCAATCCCAGGTACTCTGATATGGGATGTGGCTGTCTTAACCCCCTGTACCACAATGCCCAACTGCTGAGCTACAATTTAGTTCAGGTGTTACTATCAGAATATTGAATTTTGGGAATATAAGTCAATAAACTTTTATACTAACATGATGAAACCCAAAGGTTTAATATATGATTACTTTAAAAACCTAAAAATGACTGTTGTATTCATGTATAAACAACAAGCTTCTCAGCATAGTGCCTAACATACAGTAGGCAATATATATTTTTGAGTGAGAGAAAAAAGGATCCCAGTGATTGTCATTCAATACATCTCAGTCAAAACCACATTCATTCTTTAAGGACCAGCTATTTCCCTTGAAATCATGCTTTAGTTTGGGAGCTATATATCCAATTAGAAACGTAAAAAGAGATTGGATTCACATTAGAAAACAGAGGCTGATGTTCCAAGTGGTAAACATTAGTGGGCCCAAGTCTTTTATACCACCCAGCTTCAAGATGACTAGCTGTAATATCCTGGGCAAGGCTTAAAAAAAAAAAGATTTATTTATTTGAAAATCAAAGTCACAGAGAGAAAGCGGGAGGAATTTTCCACCCAGTGGTTCATTCCCCACGTGGTCACAATGGCCAGGGCTGAGCCAGGCCAAAGCCAGGAGCTTCATCTAGGTCTCCCACATGGACTGCAAGGGCTCAAACACTTGGGCCATCTTCTGCTACTTTTCCCAGGCTATTAGCAGGAAGCTAGATTGGAAGTTTAGCAGCTGTGACACAGATTGGCACCCATATGGGATGCCAGTTTGCAGGTGGAAGTTTGACTTGCTATGTAACAATGCTGGCCCTCTGGGCAGCCTTTTACCTTTATGAGCCTCAGTTATCCAGTTGTAAAATACAAAGAACTATTAATACCTATCTTTCTTGCCTTATCAAGTTATTATGTGCTGATAAAATTATAGAAAGTGATATGTGAAAGCTTTTGTCAAAAAGTTATACTCCAAATATAGTTTATTATTATTAATTTTATTATATCACAGTGGCATGTAGTCCTAGCTCCCTTTTTATACAGTGATGTTCAGGAGCTTCTCTTAATAGCTTGTGCTCATCCAGGACATTTCCTTCCGTCTCATCTGACAGGTGGCAAATTATGTATTTAAGTACACTCTTTCAGTGGAAGCCAACTACAGCTGTGGAGTATTCCCATCTTCTTAGAGTCAATGATGTTTTACCATATGTTGGAATTGTTGCCAATGTCAGGCTTGGAATAATGATCTGCTCATCAGGCATTGGTATGTTTGCAGTAATTCCATCTGGGGCCACTTTAACCAGTAGTTTCCAAACTTTGTTTCATAAAAGTCCCTTTTATTATTTTTGAATGTCAAAGACCAATGCCAATGAGAGCCCCTGGAATGCATGAGAATATTCCACCCCAAATTAAGATTTCAGCATCAAACAAAGAATATTGGTGTTCCCATCAGTCTTTCACACATCCTCTTGGAGAGGAAATATTGTAATTAGATTTTCAAAGGATGAAATATATTGATACATTGAAAGGAAACCTTCAGGGATCTCCATTACTATAGCCACATAACTTCTTAGAGATCCAGAGTTTGGATTCAAAGTTGTACATGCAGTTTTTTTAACTGTTCATTTTCAGGATTGCCAGCTCTGTTATTACATATAAGAAAGTAAAATGGAATTACTATTAGACCTATAAGGAATTTTATAGAACTCTCACTAAGCACATAGAAATCCCGAATTGTTGCATGACATTAAAAAGTTTGCAAAATTAGCAAGACAAGTCAGAATTACAATGCAAGTCCTGTGTTTCCTTCTGCTATTTAATGCTCTTTAGGAAGCACTAGAGGTGGATTTTAGGAATTTTTCCTAAGTCTCTGTTAGCTATTCACCTGTCTCTGGTCACTTTAGAAATTAATTTATTGAATTCCAACTTGTAATTCCTCAAAAATAATAACAAACAGAATATCACGTAGTACCTGTGAACAACATATTATTTTGAACCTTAGCCAAAATTTCCCTTTAAAATGAATCAAAGATTGAATTTCTACAACTGTAAGTAATCCTATTTTTTCATATTTTCTGGTTCTTTTCTTTGAATAGGTTAGTTTTCCTTCTTTTTCCCATTAAGCCCCTTCTACTGTCATCCCCATTTCTTTATCTGGCTATGCATATTTCTTTAGACATTCTACCCATTCCTATGCTTCTTTGCTAGGTAAGTACTTTCTCCCCTAAACTAGTAAAGCTTTCCCCAAATCTTTTAAACTCTTACAACTGGAATTCTTTGGACAGCTTCACTTCAACTAATTTATAAACAACATAGTCACTATGCTTCCTTTCTGACGAAAGAATTTTCATTTCCCTATGTCTATGGTTTACAGCTTATCTACAGCTTTTGAATAGTTGCTTCCTGCTGCCCCATCTTCTGGTATGTTGAGAAATAACCAAAAGATTATTTAGCCACTCTCTGAACCAAATGGTCACCTCCTCAAATCTAACTAATGAAAAATTCTTACTTAGTTTTCCCATCTCTGCTCTCTCCTTCTTGAACCAAGACATTTCTTTATTATTGATCGTATGAAAGCACTGCAATGTCATTTAACAACCCCCACTGATGCTCACATTGAGACCTTACCTTTCTCTGTGTCTTAGTAAGGGAATATTTAATGTCACGCATTTCATGACCCTGAACTCCTTGCTGTCATATTTACCACTGATTTAAAAAAGCATTTCATTGCTACAGTTCTTTTTTGTTTTGCCTTTTTATTTTAAATCCAAGAAGTAGAGAGACAGAAGTATTGCAGCTATTCTATGTCAGAGTTGGCAAAATACGACCCTGGTCAACTAGCTCACCAAGCAAACTGTTCTGTATGGTGAATAGAATGGGGTTTACATTACTAAATGATTGAAAGTATATCTCAGAAATAAAACTAGTTAATCACAAGTATAAATAATAGAAAATTCTAATTTCACTGTTTTTTTAAAAAAATTTTTGATGGGAACGCAGTTATACATATTTATTTATCTTTTACAATTGCCTTTGCACTTCAATGACAGAGATGAACAGCTACAGCAGAGAGCATATGGTACCCAAAGTCCAAAATATTTACTATCTGTCCCTTTACAGAAAAAAACTGCCAACAACTTGTTTTTGTGCCATTCTCTGTGAATATATCTCTGTGCCAATGTTCTTGCTATTTATCCTTGTTAAGGAAAAAAGTATTCAAAACTCAAAGATTAGACCAAAGAATGCATATCTAAAATAACATGATGTCATAGTGAAGTATGGCCTGACAGGTCCACCCAAAGATTAATACTCTGAAGAATTGAACTTTTGCTTGGTTTACTATTTACTACTGATTGGGGTCGAAATGTTGAAGTTACATGCTATTTTCTCTATTTCTATTTAGGAGAAAAGACTACGCCAAAGGATATGGTTTTATTGCTCTGTAAAATATTAGTTTTTGACCTACTACAAATTCTCTTCAACATTCATTTTATTTACTAAGTGCCTATAAAAATGTTTTTTAAACTCTCTATTTTGAACTGTTTTTACCATTTTGCCCTCACTGATGAGTTAAATCTTTGACAGATACTTATTCCATGTTAGCATGAACATCATGCTTTAAACAATTTGAAAATTATCCCTGGGTACATCTCAAATATTGGCCTCCAAGTCCTGTGTCAAATTGCACCGAATGTTGCTTTTGTTGATCATGCTAGTTTAATTCTATCACGGTCACAGTATTTATCTTGTTAGTCATCACATAATTCCTCTCAAAGAGTTTAACATCCTATGTCAGTGAGCATATTTCATAAGACTGAATTTTCAAAATGTCTTGTACATTATAAAAAGTCAACAATGTTTGTTGAATGAATAATCTCAAAATGCATTTAGAAAAGAAGTTGTTGTGTTAAAAAAAAAAAAGAAAGAAAAGAAACAACAATGGCAATATAACAAACCAAAACATCCACAAAAACATCACTCCTTATATTAGAAAAGAAAGAGAAAACAGTTCAGGGCAATAATGCAGAACATTTAAGTGTTTGGCAGAGGTTAAGTAGAAAATGAGACAAAGTGTCCCTAGGTTGCAATAAACAAAGAAGATGATAAATTGCCTGCACTTAAGGTATGTGGATTTCTCTTCTTAAATGTTTCCAAGAATCTTGTACATGAAAAGGCGAGTCTCATCCATGTAAATATAATTACCAACATTTTGTATACTGAACATTGATGGAGCACATTCCCAATCTGCATTTATAGCATTGAGGAGTAAATTTTCTCTGTCCTCAGTTTATAGCGACCAACTTATAAATAAAGAAGTAATAAGGCCTCATCAAATCCATGACAAAATATATTTCATACTTAGTACTTTATGTTCAAATCTAAGATATTCTATTATTTTCTTGAGTACTTAATATATCCTAATTGGTATAGAGTGGTAGTGCATGTTTTTTTAAATTTTATTTTAACTGCACTCACTTGACTTTAGAAGGGCATTGACAAATGTGTAGGGAAAAAATTACCCATAATCCTATCTATAAAAATCCTCTCTGTTAATCTTCACTTACAAATCTTTTAAGTAGGAATTATCCTGTTTACTTTGTCAAAGTTGAAACTGAGTTTCTCTAAAACTCTGGGATTCATTCAAGCTTGTTTTCTAGTGATTTGAAGATCATTGTGCTAAAATCATATTTGAGAAATCATTTGCCAAATCCCAGCAAAGAAAAATATGTGGTTCTAGCCAGTTTGTTATTCAGAACCTTTATTCTCCTTACTCTGCATTCAACTGCCTTGTGTTATGTAGTTTTCTTGGATATTCCTCAATGATTCCTTAACTCCTGGTGATTATAATACCTTTATGAATTCTCTCCTCTTGAATGTGGGCTGGACATAATGGCCTGCTTCTGACTGATATAATAAAGCAAAGGCAATGGCATGTAGCTTCCATGATTAGTTTATGGAATTTTTTGACTTCCTCCTTTCTGGCTTTTGCCATCCCAGTTACCTTGCTTTGATGAAACCAGCTGTCAGGTCAGAAAGTCTGACGTGAAAAATCTGATCTTGGAAGCAACAACAGAAACCTCTGTTCAATAGCCAATGAGAACTGAGGCACATAATGCAATCCCACAAGAAACTGAAACTGAAACTGAGTAACAACCAAGAAGTGAGCTTGGAAGTAGATCCTTTCCAAGTTGAGCCTTTGGATGAGACCATAGCTTTATCTAACACCTTGGTATAATTCTGTGATAGCCTTTGAAATGGAGGACCCATCTCAATTCTTCCAAGATTCCACAGAAATTTTGAGATAATAAAGGAGTATTCCTTTAGGCCTGTATGTCTTAGAGTAATTTGTTATGTAGCAACAGATGGGCAGTGTGTCCTTCTCACCCACAAACTTGTTGGTACTCCTATCCCTCTTCTCAGTATAGTAGCATTAAGGTTCAATGCCTTATAGTAAGTTATTTTGTGAAATAACTGGATAGATCACTTAAATAAAGGTGTTAACAATTGATTAAAGCTACCCTGATTTACCTAAGGTATTTGTATTATAATTGAACTTGGGCTTTTAAGTTAGAATTTAGGATCATAATTATAGGCACTACTAAACAGTGGATTTGTAAATCTCCAAACGTGAGGTTCATTGCAAAGGGGTGGCTACGGCCCCAAAATGGTGGGTGTCTCCTAAGGAATGAAAGATTAGTTACTCTAATATCACAATGTCATGAAATTCCTTCCCATTCTCTGTGTCTGGGGTAACTTAGACATATTCCATTGAAAACTTGAGGACTATAAACAAAATGTAGACTAAAAGAGGAAAATTTATGTATCAAAAATGCATTCCTTGAATGCCCCTGAGGGTGTCAAAGCACAGGTCTCAATGAAAGATTATTTTTATTAGGAAGTATTACAGTGTTATATGATTGGTTTCAGTGTTTCAACTAACTGGAAGATTGGAAATCATATAGTTCACCCATAATATGTGTTGAGAGATAAAAAGTAATTTAAATCTATTTTATATCCTATTATAATAAGCAGATATAATGTTGACTTTAAATCACTTTTTATGTGTATTTTAAAAAGTACATTTAAAAATTTAGAAGTTGAGTGCATTCTATTTAACTAAAAGGGACACTGTAGAGACTCAAACTATATCTTACTGAGACCATGCATACTGTATACTTTGAAAATATGAAAATATTTCATAAACATTTTAAAATTCATGAGTTGAGAAATATGTGCAATTCTATGAAGAGCACAAATGCTTAAACATAATGAGTAAATCTTATTCTGAGTAATGCCATAAATATGTGTATAAAATACATCATATATCTTATTATAAAATGTGAGCAGTCTTCAGAAAGCATGCCAAACATCAGGAAAACTAGATGATTTGATCTTCGTCAGAATTTGCCACCAAATGTCAATGCTGTCTTTTCCATGGTGTAGAGTTTGCAATGATAGGGAGCTGCCCCAATCAGATGACATTCCTAATACCATTCTGAAACCCAGTGAGTGTATGTACTGGGACCAGCTGTGGTATAAACTGCTCAGAGCTCTTGTTTAGATCTGAAGTATTTACCTTCCCAGCTTCCGGGAGGACTGACAGATGGTGCCCTCAGTTGTATCACTCTCAGGAAACTGCCCTGAGCTGGAACAAGCTACCTTACCTCATTTCACACCTCTCTCCAGAGACAGCCTGGTCTACATAGGAAAATAAATGATTGGCACTCTTGTTGGAATGTGGGGCAACTTTAAAGGGTGATGTTACTTTCACAGTCTATTTTGATAATGCGTTCATCATAGCCAAACTTCTCTCCCTGCCCAGTCCTATATTCTTCCCTCCCTTTGTAAAGCCTTTGATTCCAAGATCAATTTCTAATAAAATTTCTGAATGTCCATCTCCATCTTAATATCAACAACCTGAACACCCAAACCATCACATTTAGAATCTGAGTATTAGCAGAAGGAATAGATATTACCTCTAGGTAAAAGCCTTTAGGAAGTAGGAGAGAGGTGGGTGTTTAGCCTGATTGGGTTGCCCAAACTCCATATTAGAGTTCTTGGTTTTGAGTGCTGGCTACACTCCTGACACCAGCTTCCTACTAATGCAGATCTTGGGAGAGAGTAGTGATGGCTTTCTGCCACCCACATTGGAGACCTGGGTTGAGTTGCTAGCTTCTGGCTTTGGCCAATGGTCCAGAACCATTGCAGGCATTTGGGGAGTGAATTAGCAGGTGGAATTCTTCTCTTTCTGTCCTCTTTCTATCTCTAACTCTCAAATAAAAGTTTAAAAAAAAAACCAAAGAAGCAAGTAAGTCTTCTATATACCCTTGCCCTCCATTTTTCAGTTGGACAGAGAAAGAAGTCTGAGGCCTTAGAAGTTGGTGGAACCAAAAATTAGAAGAAACCATTGCCCTATAGATGTTCCTGGGATGATCAGGAATATTAACATTAAATTGTTAAGGAAGAAAGAAATAAACTTCTATTGGAATAAACCACTGGATACTAGGGATTTGATTGTTACATCATCTGGCATGACCTATATTGCTCTAGAAATGCAGAAATTGGTTCCTTCAAGTCAGGTGCTACTACCAACCTAAATATGTGTCATTGGCTTCCCAGAAAGATGGGTGGTATTAGAAACCGATATCATAAGCTAGAAAGATGTAGCTACAATTAATGCAGTGCAAAACATTTGGTCAAAGTGTTGTCTATGATACCGTAAGAGGAAGATTAGGTTCCTCCTGAGCCAGTGGTCCTAAGGAAAAGGGTGGGAAAACATAAAACATAATGGTAGGCCGGTGTGGTGGCTCACTTGGCTAAACCTCTGCCTGTGGCGCTGGCACCCCGGGTTCTAGTCCCGGTTGGGGTGCCGGGTACTAGTCTTGGTTGCTCCTCTTCCAGTCCAGCTCTCTGCTGTGGCCCAGGAGGGCAGTAGAGGGTGGCCCAAGTGCTTCGGTCCCTGCACCCGCATGGGAGACCAGGAGGAAGCACCTGGCTCCTGGCTTCAGATTGGTGCAGCGCGTCAGCCATAGCAGCCATTTGGGGGTGAACCAACGGAAGGAATACCTTTCTCTCTGTCTCTCTCTCTCTCTCTCACTGTCTATAACTCTCTCCCTCACTGTCTAACTCTGCCTGTCAAAAAAAATATAATGGTAGTGTGCATTGGCTATCACTTGCTGAATTTAACACACACACACACACACACACACACACACACATATACACACACACTCTGAGCTTATGTAAGAACTTTATTGAGAGCAGAAGTGAAAAGGAATAGAAAGACTGCAGATATTTGGGTACTTACAAGCATTCAAAGTAAATTGCTTATTGAACAAAAGAGTAAAATATAAAAACTCAAGAACATTTGAGCAACAAATGCCCATTTGGACTTCTTATTATAGTGGGGAGACAACTCTGCAGCAAGATCAGATTATGAATTTTGCTTTCCACAAAAGACTTTTCTTTGATATTATCTCAAAGCAGTCATGATTAAATTGAAAGGATAGCAATAGGATAAGGGAATAAATGGATATATTACAGATGAGAACTCTGTCTGGGAAAGGATTTTGAGAATGATTGCAAGCAAATTGGACTAACCAAATGCTGATCGATCAAAAGCCAATGATGTGGTTGAAGGAATTACATTGCCAAAAGGAACATCAACCTGTGTAGGGGATCAAAGCCTTTGACAAATAAAAAGCTTAAAATTACTCATAGACACTGAAGTTTACAGAAGCATGAAAAGAGCAGCTAAAGATATCAAATCTGTAAGGAGGCCATACTTAGTATCTATATTACTTGAACCCATCAAAGTAAAGGAATATGAAACATCTCCCAAATGGGTGGAGCCACTGAACATAAAGAACAATGGATAATGAAGTACTACATGGAAAAAAAGTCAGCCTAATTAAGGACAACACTTACTTTTCAGAGAGAGGACTGGAATTTTTACAAGAATTTTTAGTAGAATTTCTTATTTATATCAATGAGTAACTCATTTGTGTATTCCTTCTTCTCTTTTATAAACATATTCTCTTTTAAAAGTTGTGATTTTTCTGTCCTTGCTCCACCATTGCCTCCTGGAGGTGAGTATGGGGCATACAATTTGTATTTCATTCCATAGCTATCTGTACTGTGAGATGCTACACCCACACCTAATGAAGAATGTGCTTCATTAGCCTTCAGCCTAAACTGAGCTGAAGGCAGACTGGATGAGAACTTGAGCTGCTACCTATGGAGGCAAGCAGATATTTTCCACATGTGGGAATGTTACAGGTAAATCAGTGGGAGCAAAGAGGTGACCTCTGTTGTTTGTCTCATGCAAAAGAAGAATTTTCATGCGGACAAGGCAGAGAGAAAAGCAGGATTTATTAAAGTCAGAAACCACCTGCCGAGGTGGCCAAGAGGGGTTTCCAAGAGAGGGAGAATCAAAGGGTTTGGTGGTGGTAGAGTTTTTAAACAAAATTTTGAGGGGGGGGGGGATTGGCACTCAGCTAAGAATTGGTAACAAGGCAGGGACAAAATCCATCAAAATATATGATTTGTAATCTTATTTGCCCTGTTTGGCTTGTTTGTGATCAAACAAAAGTGCCATCCAGAAGGGTGGAATCACCACTCCCTTGCTATTATTATAAGATTGGAAGCTCCATGGAGTGGGGAAGGCACTTTTGTTTTTGCTAAAAGCAGTTTTTGGGGAGAAGCACACAATGGGATTTGGAACCTTGATCTTGCTAAAGATAAATTTTTGTACCCTCAATTTCTATGAATATTAACCCATCTTATTCCTGACAGGAAGAAAGTATACAGGGATATGTAAAGATCAGAAAGGCTGACTCTAGTGGATGGATGATTGTTATTCATAAATTGTATAGTGTTGCTCAGACTGTCCAGCCACAGTCTATACCTTTCTGACCTTAGTCACTTCAAGTGTCACCAAGTGACTAGTTCTAAGTTAATGGAGTATGAGAAGTGACCTATGACATCCATATAGACCCTTCAGCAATCAAGCAGTGTGGGATCCTGCATACTTATGGCCTAACATCTAGGGATGGTGAATGTACACATAGAAAATTCTGATACCCAGGATTCTGTGATGTCTGACTAGAACATCTACAGCAATAAAATTCTAGTGAGTTAACCCACTGGATATTTTTTAAATTGTTGCAATAACTACCATTATGTAACACACTCAGATGCCTTCTGTGTATCATACCAATCTATATAAATTTAATAGAAAACACTACAGGATATTATTGTTGGTGATATAAAGAAAAAAAACAAGGCTCAAATAGAATAAAAGTAATTTGATAATATCCATAACAAGTTGAGAAGCCAGGATTTAAAACTTTGTTTTACTGACTTCAAAGCTTGTATTGTTTTTATTACATCACGATAGTTTTTATTGAGAATGTAGAAGGAAGGAGAAGAGAGAGAGGGAGAAAAGGGATATATACTTTGGTAAAGGCAGACAGAATTGGAAGAAAGGTGGACAATGCTGAGTGTGAAGGTGCCAACTTAAAATGCTTGTTTCTATCTGGGTTTCGGTCCAAGCTCTAGATTGAGTTCCTGGCTCTTGGCCTTCACCAATTCAAATGTCACCTTGGCTGTTGTGAGCATTTGGAAAGTGAACTGGAAGATGGGAGATCTTCCTCTCTCTCTCTCTCTCTCTCTCTCCCCCTCCCCCTCCGCCCCCCCCCCCCCAAATTTGACTTTCTGTGACTCCCAAATAATAAGCAAATTCTCTACTTCCAATAGTATGGTGTTACAGACACCTTGGATTTTTAAAACTCTCTTAGAATGTTCAATAGACTGTTGATTATTAAATAGACTTTAAAGTGAAAAGTGAAGAGAACTAGCATCCTTCCACTCTAAATATATCACCGTACCCATCTACCCTTTCACCTGTAGTTAATAAACATATCTGTTTTTCTCGTGTATTCACATCCTCACCAATACTTAGTGCATCACCTAATTGGCATCTTTAAGTTTGTTTACATATGTTCACATTTTGGAAAAAAAATGTCCCAACAGTTTAGTAAATGTCACTCTTTCTTGAACTGGAAAGTTTTCTCTGGATGAAGTATCATTGGTGGTTTCTTCTTACAAACCTCTACCTTTATTGTTTTATACTCGTAATCCTTATCTAGATTAAAAATCATTCACAGAGTGAAATGACTGAGCCAAATTCCAAACACAGCTTTGTATTTGATCTGTGTGAACCCAGATTTGTGCCACTTTCCTTAATGGTGTCTCAACTTAATTGCAATTGTGTTCCATTTGAGATCTCTAGTGCCCACGTGGCCTATTGCTTAGACTTCTGGTAGCACAACTTATAGAGCTGTTGATAATACATATTTCTTGATCGAGGAGTTTAGAGAAACTTTATTTAATTGTACTTTCCACTGCTTGCTATAGTGTATCAAAGAGCCAAGTAGAGAAGGTTCATCTTTTCCTCTCTGAGGTGCCGATTTGCATATTTAAACATTCCATGGATGCTTTTCCAGAAGCAGTTCAGTAGCTAATGTTTAAGCATATATTTGCATTTGAAAAAAATGTTGTGAAAAGGAGGGAGATATACATTTGATCAAAGAAATGCTAATGAAAATTTAACATAGCTTCAACTTTTCCATTCATGTTCAAGGGATTAGTATAACCTCTTGGCTAGAGAACTGTAAGGGTGCTAACTTCAAGTTGGGGGCTTCAGGTAGGAAATTATTTAACTCTGTGAGTCTCTGATCCTTTATTTATCCAGGGAGTAATTCCAAGAGTCTTTGCCCATGGAGATTTAGCATTAGTTCATTACCAGTAAAACTGTCAATAAAAAGTCTCCCCAAAATAGCTTGCTCCCTGTTCTCCTGTAACCAGAGAAAGCAAGTTTTGACAAAAATAAGAAAGAGCTTTATGGAAAGTAGTAGAAGAGTGAAGAGAAGATGTGTGTGTGTGTGTGTGTGTGTGTGTTTGTCATTTGGTGGTAATAGTGAGCATGCAAGTTTGGATAGCTTTGCTTAGATCCTGAAGGCAGCTGTGGACTTCATTCCTCTCAAAGACAAGTTCCATGTAGCAGCTTCATGAGGTGAGGCCTGGCACTGGTCTCTATAAAACAGTATCGGTATCATGCATCCTGTCTTTCTCATTGATTCTATGGTAGCCTTTCTAAAAAATTTGACCCCCATGAACCATGTCTTCAGGAATTCATGCACTTGCATAGTCCGTTCCCACAATGTATCTAGGTTCATCTACTGACCTGACTCACTTTAACCCATAGAATGTGGTAAGGGCCATTCTGAGCCTTAAGAAGGCCTGGCTATCTTCACTGTTGCAGTTTTGAACACTCAAGTTGTGATAAGAAGTCTAACGGCCAACTGGTGAGGTCACATCCATAGAATTTGTGGAAGGGCCAGGTGAAGACAAAGGTCTTGAACTATATGGACAGGGAAGTTATCCTGGTGTCCAAGTCAGCCTCTACAGGACTCCATCCTCTTCTCCAATGTGACCGCAGCTTCATGGGAGACTCCAAGTGAGGTCTGCAGAACTGCTCAGCTGATCATGATCACTTCACATGAGAGACAATAAAATGGTTTTTGTTTTAAAACACTCACTTTTTGGGTAGTTTGTTACAGAGTAATAGAGAACTAAATCAATAATACACTTCAGTCAAGCCTTCTTGTACATGTCTCTCTTTCCCAACTCTGTCCTCATACAACTGGAGAATGGATAGGTGAGACACTATTGCATTGGTTCAGTGGCAGGCATTATACACCTGTCTTTGGCATTCTGCTGTCCTTACCCCCAAAGATCCACACAGACTGACTGTCCCATGGCCCTGATATAGCATATGAAGTCCATAAGCTGAGTATGTGTTTTTGTTTGGTTTGGTTTTTTACAGCTGATCTGAATTGACTTAAGATATGAGGATAAATGCTCTTAATTACAATCTGTTAAGGACCTTTCCATACATCCACGATAAACAGCAGCTCAAACATATTTTAGGGGGAAAATAATAGAATCAAAACATACTGCACACATTTTCATTTAACATTAACATGATTTTTTTAATCTGATCCCCAATCCACTTTCAATAATGATGGTTACCCTTTATAGCATATACTATATGCTATATGTATGTGTGTGTATATATGTATGTGTGTACGCATGTGTGTATTCACATACTATGTGCCATATATGTGTGTGTATGTTTGTATATATAGATATATGTGTGTGTGTGTGTATTCACAGTGACCCAACAATGACTTCCTTTTATTTCTGAAACACACAAACCTCATTTCTGCTTCAGGTTCTTTGTATTAGCTAGCTCCTTGAATTGAATGGCTGTTAATGCTGGATCTTTTCCTGGCTGTCCCTCCCCCTCTTTAAGATTTTTATTTCTTTTATTTGAAAGGTAGAATTACAAAGAGAGGGAGAGACAGAGATCCTTGATCTGCTGGTTCACTCTCCAAATGGTCACAGAAGCCAGGAACTTCTGGATCTCCCATTTGGGTGCAGGGGCCAAGTACTTGGGCCATCATCCTTCACTGTTTTCCCAAGTGCTTTAGCATGGAGCAAGATTGGAAGTAGAACAGCCAGAGAACAAACTAGTGCCCGTATGGGATGCTGGTGTTACAGGCTGAGGCTTAACCCACTTGGCCACAATGCCTGCTGGTTTTCTTTATTCTAGGTCCACCCACAATTTCAACTGTTCCAAGTAGCCCTCAATAGCCACTGTATGTAAATTAACCTCTCCAGGTAGTCACTTCCTAGCACATTCCTCTTGTTTCTATTGTCATTGCATGCAGCACTGTCTGAAATTTTCTTATTGAGTATGCACTAGTGTTGTGTCTCCTCACTGAGTGAGAACCATGGATCAGGTGTGTCATCTATCTCATTTTCCATTATGCCCCCAGAGCCTAAAACATTGCCAAGTATTAACAAATGAATCGATCAAGCAAGAAAGAAATTTGTCTTCATGGAAGGTCTCCTTTTTTTTCAGATGTGGAATTCAGGAATAAAAAAGGTTACATAACATTCTCAAGGTCTCCTTTGACCTAGAGTGGCTTGTATACTCTTTACCTTATCTTGCTGTCCCTGCTGGTGCTTCCATGTGGTTAGGTTAGCAGATGAACAACTCCGGCAAACATCTTAAAAGGAGGTCTAAAAAGACCAAAACAGGTAACTGGAGCAAAGTAAACAGCTGCTCTCCTCTGCCAGAATCTCTAAATAAACTCTAGGAACATTTCTCTGGTGTTCTTTCTCCCTATATTTTAAGAAGTAAGGGAGGTCTACAATGTTTACTTCAATTATTAAACATCATCAACTCAAACCAATAGGTTTTAATGATATATTGAACTTATTTAACCAAAACAACATGTTAACCAGAAATTAATGTTGTACATTATTTTCTGAGACTAGAAGTAGCAAAGTGCTAGAAAAGATTGACCAAGGCAGATATTTACAAATAGATGACTATAAGAACCAGGCATGACTAAACTGTCATATCTAAAACTTTAGTAGGAGAGTAAGGGCCATCTGTGTGAGCCAGAATAAGGAAACATCAGGAGTCAGAACTTACTTCTTTCTAATTCTGTATTAGGAAGAAAATGCCCACAACAAAGACTTAGAATAGCAGCTTTATCTCAGTGGTAAAGACTGAAGTGTTATGTTATGACATTTGACATTAGTAATATTTTCTAATAATTTTATTCTTTCTGATTTCACATTTCCCATACAGACTTCTGATTATGACTTGGCTCTCCTACAAGAACATTCCTGTATTTTGAACCACTATTCATAATTGTGTTGTTTTTTAAAAAAGGCAGTGTCTTAAATGCCTGGTTAACATGAGTTTGTATAAGAGAGAATAATCGTTCTTATGTCTGTTGGCAGATCTGATCTCAGACAACTCAAGAACAGACTTTCAGACTTTTAACCTTGGAGAGGGGGACCCAAGTGGTTCCTGCATGATCTTTCCCTGAGATGACATCTTAATCTGCTGACACCATTACAAAAAGACTGAGTTCTATGATCACAATACAGATCTGGAACTGTATTTATGTGACAACCCACTAGCATCGGAGCAGAGAAGCTCAGAACATTAGAGGAAAGAGAAAAAAAAACTGAGAGAGAGAGAGAGTGTGTGTGTGTGTGTGTTGTGAAGGTGAGTTTTTGTCTTTATTCATTTTTTTTAAGACAGAGATCAAAGAGTTGGACTAAAAAGGAGGACTCTGTTGTTAATGTAGCCAAATTCTTAGAATAAATATAAGCAAAATAATTACGGCATGTCAGTGTATTTGATTCAGTGTTGTTATATAGGACAGTTAGGGGTAGATGAAAGAGCAATACATAAGGGTCAATTTTATGGGTTAATTTTTCATTGCTGTTATTTTTATTGATCTAAGTACTCTTTTGCTTTTCCAAGTGAATGTCTGTGATTTCTTTTAACAACTGTATACTCACTCTTGGTTTTGGCATTTCCTCTGGGCACAACCTAGTATAGTAATAACTGCAAACTTTTACACAGATGTTCAAAATATAGAATAACTGTGTATCATTAAGAAGCAGTAATACTTACCAAGGGTATACAAACATCTGTGATATACCAGAAATTAGATTTTCATTTTAATGCCCTTGGCCTCTTGGAAGAAATGTTCTAAAAACTTAAAAAAATCTGCATTAGTTCATTACTTTTTCATGCCCAGTAGTGCTGCAAATACAATACCTCAGGTCTAAAACAGTGTGATTCTTTCTCTGGTTTTCTTGTCATGAGTCTGGTCATCAGTAAAGAATGCTATTTTCAGTTTCTATGTTTGTTCTTAAAAGAGTTTATAGACCCTCCTTCAAATTGCTTACTGGATAATACCTAGAAAAGCTTATATGAAAAATTTCTATATCTTTTTTGGGACTATTACCTGCTTAAATGGTCCAGCCTCTCACTTTTAATCTTCAAAAGACATTTGAAGCTATTACTTGTTCCCCCAGCCAACTCACAATTCCATTTAAAGATTTCCAAGCTGCAAGCTGAATATAGTATCATTACATGGGAAATACATATGTATATTTATATGTATATATGTATATGTCACATACATATGGGAGATCAAAACAGCTATGTACCGTGTAACAATATTTCAGTCAACAAAGGACCAAATATATACAATGGCGGTCCCATAAAATTATATCACCTATGGGTGTCAAAGCCATCTTTGTATAAATACCACATTTTGATAAGATTATCTAATGTTCTAATTCTTAGAACATATCCCTGTCATTAAGCAATGTATTAAATATTAACCAGCACATTGTTTTCATGAATGTGTTCTTCCTCACAAATTTTCCAATATTTCTACCCAAAGACCTACATTCACTAATAGTAAGGTACAGATAGGAACTCTTTTAGAGTCAAGAATTTTCTTCATATATTAATTTGAGGTCATAAATATTTAATAAAAGGCATATATTGCTATTAACTTGTCCTACTGCTCTTAATATTAGAAAATAAATGCAATTTTAGACTGATCATGAAGAATAAAAATTATCCCCCCAAAAAAACTTTTTATATTTATCTTGCAATGGATATAGTATATATGTTCATGCATTGAACCATAAAACACATTGTTAATTATTTTTAGAAAGATGCTCACAAAATCTTACGTTGTATTTTGTTTTTAGGCTGTATTAGCATTAATTAAAAGAAATTTGCATACGCAACTTATTCACATTGCTTTATTATTTTTGTTATTGTTGGTGATATTATTCAATTCACACACACAGAAAAGTATATCAAGTCATTATATCCTTGCATTTAACCAGTAAAAGTATAATCTTGAAAGAAGACATTTTACAAACTAGACAGGTACCCTGTTTATTTTCTCTGAAAGTTACACTCCATTAAAGCAAGTCCATTTTAGAATCTCTCCCAATATTATACAAAAATATTTTTGTGCAAGTAATAAATTTATCTTTAAACATCCAACATTTTGAAATTCAAATCAGTCACACCAAAAATTATTGTTAATTTGTAATCTAAACATACAATACCTTGTGCTTATACAAACTGCTGTTATCATGTGCTCATATACTCTTTATATTGATCTGGCAAATATACTCTGCTACTAGGCATTAAATTATGTAGAAAGTATAATCAGTGCAGAACTTGCCTATTTCTGAAACATCCTCATCTGTATTTGCTTGTACATATATATATATATATATATATATTTGGAAAAATTTAAGGCAAGTGCAATCAAAATTACAAAAACCACTATTTCTATTGCTAACATATGCAGCATTCATTTTTAGTGAGAGATCTCCTTCCCTCTTAAACACTGAAGTACAAATGCTAAGTATGTTATACTTGCTACAGTCAGCTATGTAGTCTTATCTTTAGAAATGTCAACACAAAAATAAACTTCTCCAATGCTATAGCAGCAGAAATCATCTCTTCTATCCCCTTCCTGTGACTTCTCACCCCGTGTCCAGTTTCTCATGAAGACACACGGCAAGTTATTCAGATGCCCGTTTTGAAGATGACTATGAATACAAGGTCACCTCGTGGTGCAGAATACTTAAGTTGCAGTACTCATAAGATCTCCAGTTGTAAATTTACTTAATTCTATTGTGTTTCTATTTCACTTCAGTGATGGCAGGGATTCTGTAAAGAGAAAACTAAAAAAAAATCTTATCAGTAACCGTATTTCTAAAGTTAGGCTTTGCTGAGAACATGCTATTTGCCAAGGACATAATTTAAATGGAATCTGAAAAATAAGTTATTTCACTGCCCTGGAAAAATAAAATAGACAAAAAGATAGGAAACCCATGGTAATAACTTTGGTGCTTTCACAGGCTTTTCTTATGATAGTTGCTGAGTGCAATACTGCCCCCCATTCTTTGTAAGTAAATAATTCAGGGATACCATGTAATGGAAAGAGTAGCAAATGGAGACAATCACAGAATTTCTATGGGAAAAGTGAGAATGAGCTGACTCTCTCCTTTATGATAAAATGCATGTCCTTAAGGAAAAGTTAGCTGAAGAGAAACCTGGGTATTTATTTTAAGCCCATGCAAAAATGATTCACCAGGTAATTTCCTGGTTGAGTGCACTAACTTAGGAACTCATAGCCGTTTATTTAATGTAGCATACATCTTGAAGAAGCTTATTTAAATGAAATGATAGTGTGTATTTTGAATTTCAGAGTGCACATACATGCGAACATGTACACTAATTTAGCCCTCTAAATGCTCCATGTTGTCACAATTTGTAATTTTCAACTGTTGTCCAGAATAAGTCCTCAAAATAAATCAAGCTAAATTGGTATATGGTTTTTTCAGTTCAGGGTAGAAATATCAATGGCTATGTTGTACCCAAATTTGTTGATGAAGATTTTTTGGATGTTCTAGTGTTATAAAGTCCCAAATGGTTAAGAAGGCCTGTGGGAGTCATTCGGATATGACTGAAATCCTCAGAAACTTAAAACCAACTCTCAAACCAACTCTCAGAAACTCTTTAATGTGACTACTCCATGAAGAGTATATACGAATTTTTTCTCTTAAGTAGCAAGCTATATCCTTGAAATATGCATTTAGGCTAAGTGATTATCTTACACCAAATAATACATTCTTTCTATGAAACAGAATCTAACAACCTCAACACTGTTAGTCATTTCCAGTAAAACAAGAGGCATAGAGATTAATATGAAGCTGAAACTATATTGTCAGAAAAAGTGGTTGATGGATGAAATAGAGATCTCAGGTACGGTCTAATTGGTCGGTAGGTAGTTTTTGCTGAAATCCTTCAAGATGATGCATTTAACTGATAGAATTAAACTTACTGGCATTATGAACAGAGTCTTATACTTTATGCCACTCACCAGAATAGCATACACCAATGTACAAGATCACAGTAATTTCCTGGGGTTCGGTTTTTGAAGAGAGTGAGCAATTCTTATACTAAAGAAACATCTTCATTAGAGTTAATCTTTTGATGAATTGATAGTTAATTTTAGGAAAATGGTAATTGGGTTCACTTTAATTTATATATTAAACAAACACCACAGCCAATGTCTTTGATATCTGTGTTGTGCTATTTTTATTCTTTAACAAACCTGGACTGGACTTTCTTGACTAGCTCTTTTTATTCCTCCTTTCTTCTTGAGTTAGTCAAGTACAAAATAAAATTTTGTATAGTACAGGTTATTGTTTTTTAATTGGGAATTTTTCATTGTGAGTCCTGATGTAACAATTTTGGAAGAATTGTTAGAAAAGGAAGACCCAGTTTATGGTGACATTCTTCTCTGCTGCCTTTAATTTTCCATCTCAAAGAATGACAGTAGCAGTAATCACAGAAATAACACCTGTGTGTGGGAATCCACATTACAATGACCTGGGGAACTTGTTAAGTTAATAAATGTTGCCCCATACTCCAGTTCTATTGGAGTTCAGTCCAAATTTCCATTTTCAACAATGTTTCCAGATAATTCTTTCGAAGCCTAAAATTTGAGATTCACTTGCTTTGTTTCTGTAGTTTTCAACGTGGACAGCTTACTAGAAAAGTACTAACATTAGGGACAAACTCCAGACCAGTTAGTTACCTCTGAATGTCTGGGACTTTGGAACATTTTCAACCTTCCTAAATGATTCTAAAGATACTCAAGACTTAGAACTATCATTAATGAATCCCATAGAAGAATGCAATGAAAGAACTTCTTCACTTTCTCTCCAAGTGTTTATGTCAGTGTTCAGCAAGCCAAAATCATTATTTCTACTCATGCGTTATAATATTTAGTAATCAATTTCCCATTATACTTTGGACAAGTATGTTGAGCAATGGTTCTTTGTTCAGCACAGACTTGGGGCACCTAAGAGATTTGCTTTCAGAGTCCAGTTTTCTTTTCAAGATCATAATTGTCTGAACAGTTCTTTATTACTTAGAACAATAGGAGAAGTGAGATGTTTCATTACTTAATTCAAGGCAGCTATTGATCTTCCGAATTATATAGTTCTGTTTATTATTTATGTAGGCTTTTGGCATGTTTTTCTACTACCTGTTTTTGTTTTTGTTTCTTTTTGTAAGGTTTCATCTTTTATTAGTGTATGTTTTGCCAGAGGTTAAAAAATTGACTGCCAGGCCAGCATCACGGCTCACTTGGCTAATCCTCGGCCTGCGGCGCCAGCACCCCGGGTTCTAGTCCCGGTTGGGGCGCTGGATTCTGTCCTGGTTGCTCCTCTTCCAGTCTAGCTCTCTGCTGTGGCCCGGGGAGGTAGTGGAGGATGGCCTAAGTGCTTGTGCCCTGCACCTGCGTGGGAGACCAGGAGGAAGCACCTGGCTCCTGGCTTCGGATTGGCGCAGAGTGCCAGCTGTAGCAGCCATTTGGGGGTGAACTAATGGAAGACCTTTCTCTCTGTTTCTCTCTCTAACTCTGCCTGTCAAAAAAAAAAAATTGACTGCCTTAGCAGTTTTTCCATAAACCAGTTGTTCGCAAACTGTCTTGGTGACTTTTGCCCTATCTTTCCTAGACTATTCTTTACCTATGTTTTAATTTAAGTCACATAAATGTATACCATGCTACCACTTAAGTATAACTATAAAAAGTAACTGTCAAGTTTTGGGTTTGATGTACTACATAAGGGTTTTTAAAGTCCTGAAAAATGTAAATCAAATACCTAACTGTGAATAAAAAGCTCCTTCTGTATGCCAGCTAAAACCAATTGACACATCACTGGGGATACAAATCTCTAATTTAGAGAAACAATTGGCTAAACTATTGACAGTCACTATGTTCTCTATCTCCCAGGGCCTTATTCTCCCTCCTACACACACATCAAGATTCTCCCACATTACTTTATCCTAGTATTGCAAGCTTATTTAAGAAATTTGTTTGAATTACTCTTGCAGGCCATAAAATCCCATAGTGCTAAGTGATTGGGTCACCAACATAATAATTCTCTGAATGTTTGCCTCATTCTTTGTTTTGATTTTGCCAGTAAATATGAATCTGATATTAATTTGGAATCTTGTGGAAATAAGATGTTCCATTAGTATCAGTCTTTAAACCACTTGTCAGTAACACGAGTTTAATTAAAAAATCCCAAGAACTGATGTGTCTGAAGTACACAAATAATCCCAAACATTCTTCAACTATAGAATGCTCTCCTTATGATTCACAATTTAAAATATAATGTGGAAGTTATAAATTGAGTCATGATCCTTATAACATTTTGCTTTTTCAATACACATTATTTTCTCACATTTAAATCCCACTGAGGTAGAAATGGATTTATGAAACATTAAATATGTTAACTACTTTGAAATCCAACCTAAAATAACCTTACGGGGTTTTGTGAATCTATTGTTTTCAAAGTTCATAATGATTTATATCTGTTTCATCTTTGATAAGTGTTTTTTAAAAGGCTATCTTCCTAAGATACAAATTCTGTTTAAATATCTCATTTATTCTAAGAGGGTTATGGTTGTTCAATTGATTTGCTTTGATGGAAAGATTTACCATCATTGTCCTCTCCCTCAAATAAATAAATAATAAGGTTATTTATCTTCAAGCTAAAATGATAAGAAAGGCCAAAACATTTCCCTTTAGGAATGACTGTGCACTACAAGTAGATGCAAACAGGATAGAAAACAAGATGATTAAAGATCTTGGCCACTTTAAATATTACTTATGGGGATTTTAAGGTCATTATGTGAGTAGTACCTTAAACAGAAAGGAATAAAATACCTGGGGAGCAAGAAGTAAGGAAAGTAAACAACAAAGAAGGACTCATGGGTCATCACTCCTCATTTCTGTTTCTCAAAGAATTTCGTGAAATAGATGAAGAAAAAAATGCAGAATTTAACCTTGTAAAGACCATTAATGTGATAATAACTTTTAAGTGATTGAGCTAGTGATTTAAACCTCTCCATAATCCAGTAGTGAAGAAAAATGGGGATTGTAAATGGACTTGATTTTTTAGCAAGGGTTTTCTTTTCTTTTTCAGTCAACTGGACATTTCTTAAGACAATTTTTTTCACAACCACCATAGGAGTTTAGGTTTAAGGAATATAAGCTTATACAGACATAAACAGAGAGGGAAGAGAAAGTAGAACAAGAGTTATCAAATTAACAAACATACTTACATATGTTCCAACAACACATTATTAATTTATTTTTATCTATGATCAGGTAGAAACCAGAAGAAACACTTGTAGCTTAATAAATAATTTAATTTCTTGAATTTCTATGTAACATATAAATTTATTTTTACAGGATATATAGAGAGCATACTCATAGAGAGCAACAGACTTATGAAACGACTATAAAACACAAATTATAATTCGAGTTTAAAATGTCTCATTTTTACACTTGTATTTGTCTATTTTCCTATTGCTAGTTAAAGCAAAACAAAATATATAATTGTAAGTATTCTAAGAAAAAAAGGAGCGCCTCCATCACCTACGCATGAGTTACATACATTCTAGATTATACAAAATCAAAAAAGGTAGGCAAAACTAAAGGGAAACACTACGTAAAATGCACTTTTTACTGACTGTTGAACAGATCTGAGAGTGTCTGAGTTTAAAATATGACTTGAACACCAGCAGAGGAAAATGACTAAGTCCACTTTCCTATTTGGGTTCCCTTGAACTCTGAAAACATAAAAGGTTTTGCAATTCAATAGCAGATTATATGAACGTACCTCCACTACTCTGGTGGAAAGAATACACTAAGGATTCTATTTAACAGGAGCATATACTGCAAGGAATATGGACAACTGCCCATGTATCCTAACATTAAGATGTCTTCTTCTCAGTTGAGAATTAACCTAAAACACTCACATCTGATCTCCCCAAATTTAATCTCTTATTGACTAGTAAAGATAGATCCAAATTACTTTGCCACATATTCATGCACTATGTAATAATGTCATTTCACAGTAAATCTTTTTTTTAATGACACAGCATGCCCTTTGAAACGTAACAGTATCTGGATTATGAAGATTGAAATTTACACGACATCGATATTACATGAAATATTCTCAAGTTCATGTGCAGTTTTTCAGATTCAACTCATTTAGTAGTGGAGGGAACACAGTGTAATGAATTTTTTAGAGTGATTGCCTTTGTTAGAAAGAAAATGCTTTTCAGACTTAAGGACCCTGGGGGATGCGTCTATGAAAGTGATGAATGGTAGAAAAACAATAGTTCCTTACTTTACTTACATTAATGAAGAAATCAGAAATGTAAATGTGTCAGTGGACTCTTAGGCTACTTGGAAGAGAGTTTACTAATGAGCAGAAGGAATTTAGAAATACTTGTATTTGTGAAATATAAGATATATATCTTACATGTTTGTAACAGGGAGATTTGTTATGGTCTGAGCCTGGGAGGAAGAAATTTTACTAAATAAGACTGGAGCTGAGTTCTTTCTTGTAAATCTGGCATTTTCTGTGAATGTGACTGATGTTTGATGATGACAAGGCACATAAAATTAAGATTAACAAATCATCTTCATCATCATCATCAGCTTACTCTAACTTGATTCCAATTTGGTTGGATCTTTCAGCCTCTTGTGATAGTATCTCAACTTAATACCATAAACTCAAGTTGCTGTCAATCAAAAGTAAAAAGTAAAACTTTAAATAATCACCATCTCACTTTATTCTCAAAATTCTTCATATTGTTCCAGAGTCATACCACAAGTCATAAAACTGGAAAATATATAATTGTTGGGACTCCAATATATAACTAACTTTCAATCTTTGGAAAACAAAACTAGAAAACAAAAAGCATGTCAAATGACTATTCCTTCTCTCCCTTTACAGGAAAAAGTCTTGGCTTGTTGTTAGAAACATGATTGAACACAGATCAAAAAGAAGTTTAATGAAATAAGGCATCGTTGCTAAATTGTATGGTTTCACACCCCCCCCCCAACTATGTTCTGAGTGGGTGAAGAAATGAGTAAACTATCACAAGAATAATAGACAATTCTCCCTTATCTAGGCATAAATGATTTGTTATCATACCAAGTTTTCTTTACCATATACAAGGTCTCCCACAAAGTCAAGCCATTTTTAAAGAGGAATTCCCTCTTTTGGAACAGTAATCATCCCCCAACATTTTGTGAATGAAGGTAAGGAGCAGTAGAGACAACAGTGCCTGCAAGATATATTGGTTTAGCTGAATATCAGTTTCTGGGAATATCCTCTAAATCCAAACATCAAAACCTTTTTTACGTGATGGATGTCTTGAAACTCACACTCAGGAAGACAGTTTTACACACATTAAATAATGTTGTCTGGAATTTCAAAGGTTTCATTATTTCCTTTAATCCTTTTTAGAAATTCAAGATATCCTTAAAACCAAGTTTTAAGGCCTATTATTAAGGATTATCAAAATTTGAATATTGGTTAATGTCTTTGTGCAAATAACATTAAGTTGGAAGGATTCCTGGTACATCAAGGAATAGCCTCTGCTTCCATTGATAATCTCCTTTTAGGGAACACAGTTGTCTCATCATCTCTGTCATAACCGTGTATATTGTTAGAAAAACTCATCTGCAATAGGAAATGTGTGTCTAGAGGTGGACTTTCTAGCCTATTTAATAATATTTTACCTTTTTTAATCAACTCTGTCCATACTGAAATTAATGAACAACCAAATTCAGATCAGAGATAGTGAGGGGTTTTCCTCCTTCGTATCTATATATTCTCCTAGTTCTATTCAGTTCTTTCTCTTGTACAGTGCCAATGCTGTCCTTTGAACTTCAGTAAGCTTTCTTCTGGGACTAATGGCATAAACTTAAACTAATAAGAAAAAGAAATTAAGTGTAAAATTTAGAAAATACTTCTTAGAAAAAGAACTAGGGTATGATTCCAGAATCAGAAAATACTTCACAAATGTACTCGTAGAAATGGTGATCTCAATTTACATAAATGGTATCTAAAAAGTTAATCACTATTCTAGGATGAACAAAACTTACTTAAAGTTTAGGGATTGGCTCTCAGTTAATATCTGCTCTTATTATAAAATGCTAAATAATAATGAAATACAGAAGAAACCAGCATCTATATAAGATTAAGTCAATAAGGTCCAAATACATATACTATGAAAAAAGTAATCACAAAATAGTTGACTGTTTGAACAATCAGGTGTTAAGCTGTAGAAATATAGTAGGCTCAGGTCTCTTAACTTATCATGTCTTGGATTTGTTTCACAGAATTGAGCTCAATATAAGTCAGCAGGCTACCCAAGATACAAATGTCTTTTCAGCCCATAGGAGATTAAGGAATGGGGTACAAATTAAAATAATCAAATATTTGAGCACCAGAATAAAGGGTAGGATGCTCATAAGCAGCAAGTCGAGGTTACATTAAAAACAAGATGGATTTTATATCTATAATGTGTCATTCAGAGCCCGAGCAATGATGGATGAAAAACAGGCAGTACCAAACATCACACATACCCAAGTCTGGAAGTCCATTCTCTACCCCAGCTTGGCTAACATATTCATACATTCAACTGTGTTTCTACAACTAGAATATTGTTATCCCCCATAGCCCCCACCACAAAAAGAGAAGGATGAAACCTAGGCACTAGGGGAAATACATTTTTTTCTCTTTTTATTATAAGTTCTAACAGAACTTTTGTTAAACATAGAGCACGTGAACACATGACAGTTTCCTTCATTTGTTCTCACATGGAGCTGATAGAGGAATACTTGGGAGGAATGTTTCTAAAGCCATAGATAGCTTCTTTTGCATTTATTTCATTTTTAAAAATATGACAAAGCATTAGAGGAAAAAAAGTTTCTTAAGTTGTGAGAATATCAAATATTACCCATCAATCCCTGAATCATGCTATTCAAAGTGCTTAAATCTACACTAAAAATAGAACAAAAATGTACTCCCAATGCAGCTAAATTAACACCTATGGATGCCTAAAACATGACTGTGGTCTGATTACTTCCTCTACATTTATTCCACACTTCCATCGTGCATGTGAAAAAATAAAAAGGAAAGAAAAACCACAAAGAAATAAACCAGGCCATTGCCACATTTACAGTTTTGTGAGCACTGGGGGAGTTTGGTCATCCAGTCCAATGAGGTTCACTGCCACCAGTCCCTGACAGGTGTCCATAGTACAAAGTAAACAATGGCCTTCTCAGATTCTGAAAATAACACAATGTGCAAAGCTGACCTTAAAGTTTTATGTGTCCTTGCAGCTTCAGTTCTGATTTGTGAAAATGTGACACAGATCCAAGGGGAGCAGAGAAATAAAGACAGATTGTAGGGAAGGACCCAGTCGAGTTGTCAGGGAAATAAACATTTTTTAAACAAATAAAAATCAGTGCATTTCCCAAGGCTCCTTTACCTTGTCACACAGATACTGCCACCTTTGCATCCTTACCAAATGCTTATACTCATCTCTCATACATTTGCAGTTCAATCCTCCCAAAGGAACTCTAGTGCAGTTTATAGCTTGCTTGCTTTTCTTTTTTCCTCTTAGTAGCCAACTCACACCTTAGTACTGTGACCAAAGCTATAGATTGTTTTCTCATTATAGAGTGATAGGAATAAACCAAACATACAATAGTCACTATACAAGCCCACAGACAATGACTGGGATGGAAGTTCCTACGATGAATGTCTGAAGTAATGTTTTAAGTTCTACTATCAATGTTTTTATCACATTGACTTTTTTTAAAACTAAAAGCTATGTAGGTAATATTTCCTTTTAACAACTCTGCCCTCTGCAGTTTCCTTTGTGATTGACTTTGCATCACCCTTAATATGAATATGAATTAACTGCTTATGTAATTGACTTCAAACATAAAGCTAAATGCTAAGGGTTGAATTTCCCGGGAGCATCAGCTTTCTGTTTCTTGAAGATTGAATCATATAGTTAAAATAAAATGAATTTTTATACAGTAAAAGTATTTTAAACACTTTCAGATCTAATTTAAAAACTATTTTGTATAAATGATGTTTATTTTGAAAATATTGTTATCTGTTGATATTCATATGTTTGACCTCCTGAGTTCTTAAACACCTCAATATTAATAAGTGTTGCTTATGTTCACAAACTGAAACCAAACGCTTAATTCTGAATGTAGCTTTGAAAATTAAATGCAAGTGAGTTAACATTTAAATACAACAGGACCCCACAAGAAGTTTCACAGATCTTCTCTGACTCTTTAGAAAATAACAATTCATATAATACAAGGTGA
Source organism: Sylvilagus floridanus (assembly GCA_949820135.1). Lineage (NCBI taxonomy): Eukaryota > Metazoa > Chordata > Mammalia > Lagomorpha > Leporidae > Sylvilagus > Sylvilagus floridanus. The sequence goes on from OX463223.1 coordinate 115,180,008, forward strand.
CAAAACATATTTGATGACACATCCTGTCCTTCCCTTGGTTCGGAAGCCTCCAATGCAAATTTCATTTTGACTTGCGTTGATTCACCCTTTTGAGTTAACTTGCCTGGCATTTGCACATAATCTCATTTGCAGAAAAAATATAGAGGGAAAAGAGGAAGTAGAATATTAAACAAAAACAGCCACAAACACATTCATGCCTTTCCAGGAAGTGATCAAATATAGGGCTTGATTTTTTTTTGTTTTTTGTTTTTTTGCTTTTTTGTGTTTTTTTTGTCTGTTTTGTTTTGTTGTTTTTATATATATTTATATATATATTTATATATATAAGGGTACATCAACTCATTTAAAAAACGGAAACAACACTCTCCCCCATTTTCGTGCCCTTGATCTTCTCTTCTTAGCACTCTGTAGTGGTCACTGTCAAGTGACTAGCACACCTTTGGGTCTAGAGTGTATTCTGAAGAGCAGTGAATTGACTATGTTAAGACAGTTAGGCCCACCCCCACCCCTCTGCAGTTTACACATCATGCCGCCATTAGAAGGGTAGAGGTGGGGAATGAGGCGGGACAAGGAAGAGATTCAGGGCTCTGACTGGCGGGGCCCTCCTATGCACAAGTGTTCTTCTCTCTCTTTTTAATTTTTCTCTCAAGTGGCAATGCTGGCGTGTGTCGCACTGCTCTCTGAAGGCCGATGTGGCCCAGCTGATCCTAGGCAGAACCCGAGTGAGGATCCGGTGCTCCTTGTCCCATCGGATAGATTTGTCCAAGCACCCCAAGGAAATGTTAAGAGCAAAATAAAATTTACAAAAAGGAAATTAAAACCCATTCTAAAACTAAAGTAATGAAGCAAAAAAGGTTTTTCTATCTATACTTCAGTCTCTTCTTTAAAAAAAATGTAAATTTACAAATTCCAATGACATATAAAACAAAGTCAAAAAATGTAATGGAAAGAGACATGGTAAAACAGGAAGACACTGATGCTACAAAGAAATTCCATAAAACATATGTACAAGACCCTGTTTTTCCTCGTGTTCTAGAGATTGTAATGCATGTTTTTAACAGCAGCAGTCGAGGATTTAGTTCCAGGCACTGGGCTGCAGATTCCATTCACGCTCCCAGGGACAGGACGTCCCTTGCTTTTCTGTCACCAAATCACACTGGATATACTGGTCTCCCGTGGCAACAGCGGCAGGATGGCACTGTTTGTGTGGGCCTCATCTGGATTCTGCTCCCTGCTGGATTTTGTCTGAGGCCGCTGCCCGTTGATGAGTGTCATAGGGATGTTACAGTAGGTATGCTGATTTCCTATGGAGGTAAGAGGCAGGGTGCCGGTAGGAGGTACGTCGTACTCATAGCTTCGGTAGTAGTGTTTCTGCCGCATTTGTGAATGGTACGTGTTGTGAAAGGTAGAACGGAGATCTGGATGGGCAGTGGCTAGAGCTGTGGAGGTGGCTGCGGCCATGGAAATGGCCGAGACAGTCTGCAGCTCCCCAAAAGGCCCCTGCTCACTGACATCTAAAGCCTGCTCATGTGTAATGGGTTCTATCCTCTTAAAAGGCATTTCATACTGTAAACGTTTCCAGAACTTAGAGTTCAACTTGTTGCATTTTGGTCCATGCCATTTAATAACCGTCAGGAGCTTGATGGTGTGCTTGAGGGCCTCTACCTCCTGGTAGTTCATGATTCCTCGTAGTTCACTGCATTCAATTAGGATCACTTTAATTTCTCCAGTCACAAGCATGTTTCGAAGTCTGGTCTCCAGTTCAAAGATGCTCCAGCCCCTTCTAACTACATAATTTGGAGTCATGACAATAATCAGCCGTTTGCTCTGGTCTACACATCTTGCCACATCTTCAATGTATGCTACAAGAGAGAAAAAGAGTAGATGAAACATTTGGTCCAGAAAGCCTCAGTAGATTCTCTTCCACACATTAAATTGTGGTTTGCTGGGTGAAACCTTGAGAAGGCAAAATTAGCCAATGACCACTTGAACACAGTGGGCTTTGCCTCTCCTAATGTTAGAAATATTTTTTCCAGGGATACAGCTCTCACTAGGATTCATTAAATGTGAAGGCTCATTTCCATTATCAAATAATGGAAATCTTTGAGATCTCAAAAATTAAATTTCTTTTTTAAAATTATTTATTTCATTTTATTTGAAATGCTGAGAAAGACAGAGAAAGACACAAATGTTCCACCTGCTGGTTCATTCCCCAAATATTTGTAACAGCCAGGACTGAGCCAAGCTGAAACCAGGAAGCTGGAACTCAGTCTGGGTCTCCCACATGGGCAGCAGGGACCCAAGTACTTGAGCCATCACCTGCTGTCTCCCAGGGTCTGCATTAGCAGGAATCAAGAGTTGGGAGCACAGCCAAGACTCAAACTCAGGTACTCAGATATGGCAGGTGAGTATTCCTAGTGGCTTCTTAAACCACTGTGCCAAATGCCTGCCTCCCCAAATTAAATTTGAATACACAAAGACATTCCTTTCTGGAGAAACAAGCACAGACAACTTTTGAAGTAAAGAACAAAACAAAAATTGTGTAATTTATGATCGCTACACAGACATGTACACTCTCAAATTAAAACATTAACTTACTTCCAGTTGGAATTAAATCTCTATCTGGTATAAACAACTTATATCCGTAATGCTTTTCAAGCATGTCAGGTAAGATTTCAAGGGCAAACCGTTCTTCTTCCCCAGTTTCTTGATTCCACTGGTCAGGATCCACTTTGGTGTATGATAAGTATGCATCATAATCTTTATTATCTGTCAAAAACATTAACATTGAAGTCACTACTCTACAAAGTAAACAGTAGGACAGGAAAGCATTCATGTCTTTTTTTTTTTTTCCATAAACATCTAACATCTCCAAATGTACCATTTCTGGGAAACCAAAAAGTAAAAATGAGGTCATTACTAATTTTCATGAAGAGTTCAATAATGCCAAATATCCCAGAATGAGTTTGGAGGTATAAAGGGACATTTTCATTTTTGTGGTTTTTTCTTTGTGAAAACTAGGGTGAAAAATCATTGAAAAGAGTGATGAAATGCTGACTTCCATGCTTTTGATGCTCACATCCTTGGGAAACATAACTGCTTATGAAAGCCACATATTTGGATCATAGTGTGATCTTATTCTAAATATTGCATTCACCTAATTCAGCCTTTGACCATTTTACCTTGTTGGAAAGAAAAAAACTGCACTTGGCTTGACTGTGGAAGAATGACTTTTGGGATTGAGTGTGTAAGGCTGATTTTCTTTTGGGGAGAGAATAAAGGCAAATTTGGAATTATTAAATGTTTACTGAAAGACAGGTCTTGGATATTGGGACTGAGAATATTAATAAACTAAATGATTATAGAAAAACATTCATTTTATACATTAAGTATTGCCAAATTGATTTTTGCCGTAGTAACTAGTTTGGTTTTGGGTATCAAAAAGAAAAATGCACATGAAAGAGACTTAGTATTAAAACTTGATTTCTTTCCTCAGTCTTTCCCCTTTTTACATAAGGATCTTCAAGTGTTTGAGGACTGCTATCATATGTTCTTAATTTTTCTAACACAGCATTCCAAATTCTTCATTTGTTCTTTTTCTAAGGATAGGAAATCATTAATCCTGCAGATAATCTCTCATTTGTCAATTTCCTTTTTAGAAAATGATATTAGAATTCTTAGCTCACCTCAATTCTAAATACTAGCAAGATTCTGGGGCCAGTGTTGTGGCATAGTGGTTAAGCTGCCACCTGTGACACCAGTATCCCATATGGACGCCTATTCATGTCCAGGCTACTCTACATTCTGATTCAGCTCCCTGCTAATGGCCTGGGGAAAATCAGCAGAGGATGGTACAAGTGTTTAGCTCCTGCCACCCACATGGGAGATCTGCACGAAGTTCCTGGCTTCTGGCTTTGGCCTAGCCCAGCCCTGGCGGTTACAGCCTTCTGGGGTGTGAACCAGTGGGTGGAAAATCTCTCTCTCTCTCTCTCTCTCTCTCTCTCTCTCTCTTCTCCTTCTCTCTCTTTGACTCTTTCAAAATAAATAAATAAATTTTTTAAAAATAGAAATTAGATACTATAAATATGCTGAGTCTAACTATATCAATAGCCTTCATTCTCCATTCTGCTTTCCTGGTAATCGTCAGTATATTTCTTAGTTGTTAGATCAAGTTCAATTGAAATGCAATTTTAGAATAAAATGAATTCTGTTTTAGACATTTAATTTAAAATCTTTTGAGGTAAAAAAACATCAAAGGTAAATGGGCTTCCTTGACTGTTGCTCTGGATGCTCTGAGATACTCCTTTTGACTGTAGAAACAAAATAAAACTCACTTCCTGAAATTCATATAATCTCTGTATTAGTTCTAGTAATCTGATGATCTTGAGCTGTCTACAAGTCATTCGATCACTGTAACTTCTCAGGGAAAACACAGATATATAAGAAGCTAACAACTCCACTACAGAGTCCATAAAAAAATGTAATACTGTCTTTTGCAACAAAATGGTTGCAACTGGAGACCATTATGCTTAGTGAAATAAGACAGTCTCCAAAAGACAAATATCATATGTTTTCTCTGAAATGTGCTAGTTAATATAGAATAGAAAAAAAAGTTTAACAATGAAACTGACGTCTTATGATTTGATTATTGTTTTTAGCCCTTGTCTATATACCTGTCTTTCTACTTTTTACTTATTGAACATTATGGTTAGTGGTGTGTTATACTTGTGATTATAAAGTAAATTGAGTACTAGTTATAGCATTACTTCACATTAGAGAACACACTTAGGACAGATCCCACATGAGAAGTAAGTACACAGTGACTCCTGTTGTTGATTTAACAATTTGACACTCTTGTTTATGGCATCAGTAATCTCCCTAGGCTCTAGTCATGAGTTGCCAAGGCTATGGAAGCCTTTTGAGTTCGCCAACTTTGATATTATTCCTACAGGGTCACAGTCAAAGTGGAAGTTCTCTCCTCCCTTCAGAGAAAGGTACCTCCTTCTTTGATGGCCCTGTTCTTTCCACTGGGATCTCACTCACAGAGATCTTTCATTTAGGTCGTCTTTTTTTTTTTTTTCAGAGTGTCTTGGCTTTCCATGCCTAAAATACTCTCATGGGCTCTTCATCCATATCCGAATGCCTTAAGGGCTGATTCTGAGGCCAGAGTGCTATTTAGGACATCTGCTATTCTACGAGTCTGCTGTGTATCCCGCTTCCCATGTTGGATCGTTCTCTTCCTTTTTTATTCTATCAGTTAGTATTAGCAGACACTAGTCTTGTTTGTGTGATCCCTTTGACTCTTAGACTTATCAGTGTGATCAATTGTGAACTGAAATTGATCACTTGGACTAGTGAGATGGCACTGGTACATGCCACCTTGATGTGTTGTCCAATGTGAAGTAATGCTATAGCTAGTACTGAAACAGTATTTTATGCTTTGTGTTTCTGTGTGGGTGTAAAAAGATGAAATCTTTACTTAATATATACTAAATCATTCTTCTGTATATAAAGATAATTGAAAATGAATCTTGATGTGAATGGAATGGGAGAGGGAGTGGGAGATGGGAGGGGTGCGAGTGGAAGGGAAATTATGGGGGGCATTGTAATCCATAAACTGTACTTTGGAAATTTATATTTACTAAGTAAAAGTTAAAAAAATAAAGTAAATTGAAATTGTGTGGGGCCGGCATCGTGGCGCAGTAGGTTAATCCTCTGCCTGCAGCACTGGCATCCCATATGGGCACCAGTTCTAGTCCCAGCTGCTCCTCTTCCAATGCAGCTCTCTGCTGTGGCCTGGGAAAGCAGTAGAAGATGGCCCAAGTCCTTGGGCCCCTGCACCCAAATGGGAGACTCGGAGGAAGCACCTGGCTCCTGGCTTCGGATCGGTGCAGCTCCGGCCCTTGTGGCCATTTGGGGAGTGAACCAACGGATGGAGGACATTTCTCTCTGCTTCTCCCTCTCACTGTCTGTAACTCTGCCTCTCAAATAAATAAATACAGTCTTTAAAAAAAAGAAATTATGTTATTGTAAAAATTAAAGGAAAAGAAAAGGAAGGAAAGAGAATGGTTGACAGAGGGATACAAGTATGGTTATCTTCTTAGAATTCTATATATGAGGCCGGGGCTGTGGCTCAACAGGCTAATCCTCCGCCTTGCGGTGCCTGCACACTGGGTTCTAGTCCCGGTTGGGGCACCAGATTCTGTCCAGGTTGCCCCTCTTCCAGGCCAGCTCTCTGCTGTGGCCCGGGAGTGCAGTGGAGGATGGCCCAAGTGCTTGGGCCCTGCACCCCATGGGAGACCAGGAAAAGCACCTGGCACCCGGCTCCTGCCATCGGATGAGCGCGGTGCGGCCATTGGAGGGTGAACCAACGGCAAAAGGAAGACCTTTCTCTCTGTCTCTCTCACTGTCCACTCTGCCTGTCAAAAAAAAAAAGAATTATATATATGAAATACATGAAATTGGTTTATATATTAATAAATTTTTTCAAAAAGATTTATTTACTTATTTAAAAGGCAGAGTTACAGAAAGAAGGGGAGAGAGAGAGAAAGAAAGAGAAATCTTCCATTTGTTGGTTCAATTGCCAATTGCCCACAAAAGCCAGAGCTGAGCTAGGCTGAAGCCATGAGCCAGGAGTTTCATCCAGGTCTCTCACATGGGTGGCAGGGACCTAAACATTTGAGTCATCTTCTGCTGCTTTTCTCAAGCCATTAGCAGGAAGCTGGATTAGAAGTAGAGCAACCTGGACATGAACCAGCTGCCATGCGCAATGGCTATCACCTTTGCTTACATAAACAATGTCTGCTTCTGCTTTCCCCACCTCTTCCCTGTACAGCTCTCTTCCAACCAATAACCACTGTAATTCTGCAAGATATTTTTTGAGTTCATTTCATTCTCTCAGTATGCTTTTCCTTAAAAACATCCTTACTGCCCATAACATCAACAATCACTTCTATCTAGATGCCTTCTCAATTTAGATGTCCAAGTCTCCTCTTTCTCCTGAATGATGAATGATCTCCCACTCCTGCCTGTAACCTGGCGTGCTTCGTTTGGGTGTTCAGCACGTGTCTCATGCTTAACATCGCCTTTTATTTTGTTTTAATTTTAATAAAATAAGAATTTCTCCTCTTTAGTGTCCGCACATCAGATGCATATTCTACATATTCCTTTTCTTTACCAATGATTTCACAGCAATTCATTACTAAAAATCTTCGGAGTCTATTTCCACCCTAGGTCAGGCCCTACTCATTTTTCAGCTGTTGCAGTTATATTTTACCTGATCTCATTCCATTAACTTCTGGAGAAGAGTCACCAGATTTACTTTTCAAAAGCTCACCACTGATGATGCTTTATGGTAGCTCAAAAAATATCTATGACTACCCATTGTGTATATATAAAAAGCAGCTCAGTAGTCTGTTTTCTTTGAAGTTGAGCCTGACTTCTCTGAGTTCAGGGCGATTGCTTTCCCATATATTATATTACAATGTTATATATATAATATATTACATATATTATATTACCTTCTCTTTTAGAGTATAAGATCCTTGCTTCAGATTTGTGACTACAGTTTAGTAGATTCTCAAAGATTTGCTGACAAAATGAATAAATGTCTTTTCATTTTAACATCATGTGACTCACAGTATATAGCTATTTCTGGGGACTTTCTCAAGACCCAGGGCTTTGGAAATGCAGAATTCATGCTGCACAGATTTATGTATGAGCTTCATGTGACTGGTGAATCTTTGAAAAGGTTGACATTTTTGTAACCATAGAAAAATAAAATTATTCTAATATTTTAAAAAGAAATATGATCATTTAAATTCAACTTTGGTTTATAAACAGCTTAAAAGTAATCATAGGATGATACCAGAGTCTATTTCTTAATATGAGCTTTACTTTTTAAATTTTACTGTCTGTAATTTAAGTCATCAACTATAATTCTGTTCACTGTAGAAATGGAAAAAAGCTGGCATATACACTCTTTGTAATAATTCTTCATAATGTAAAATATAGTCATCAAGTTGCACTTTCTGTGAATTTCAAGAGATTCTGGCTAAGATGAATCCCCTTCCCATCCCCCCAAAAAAATCTACGATCCAGTCAATTAGTTGCTTGTTTCATTATCTGAAATCAAGCAACAGTTCTAATAGACTTTTCTCCTTAAATTGACTCAGTTAACTAGTAGATTTGATGTTCTATAAATGATACTTTTGAGAAGACAAAAGGAAGTTTGTAATTGGTAGAATTAAGAAATAAAAACATAAATTTAAAACATTATTGGGGCTGACTTTGTGGCTTAGCGGGTTAAGTTACAACCTGCAGTGCCTGCATCCCATATAGGCTCAGCTGCTCCACTTCCCATTCAACTCTCTGCTAATACGCCTGCTAAAGTGGCAGAAGATGGCCCAAGTCCTTGGGCCCCTGCACCCATGTGTGAGACCTGGAAGAAGCTCCTGGCTCCTGGATTCGGACTGGCCCAGCTATGGACATTGCAGCCATGTGGGGAGTGAACCAGCAGATGGAAGACCCTTCTCTTTGTCTCTTCTCTCTTCTCTTCTCTTCTCTTCTCTTCTCTTCTCTTCTCTTCTCTTCTCTTCTCTTCTCTTCTCTTCTCTTCTCTTCTCTTCTCTTCTCTTCTCTTCTCCCTCCCTCCCTCCCTCCCTCCCTCCCTCTCCCTCTTTAGCAAACAAACAAAATTATTATTAAGAAATTTTGATGAAAGAAGATAAAAATGGAACCGTGGACCCGGAATGAAAATAAAAAGTTTGGAAACACGATGAAGATCACCTTTAAGAGAACTCTAATCACTGTTTAAGAGAAACCAAGGGATTCATGGATTTTTTCTTTTTTTAAATAATGCAGATTTTAACACAAGGTAAGGTTAAAGACTCTCTTTTAAAGATGAAGGTTGTGGCTCTATTGGATCTGGGCTAGGAAGATTTACTGACAATAGAAATTGTTAGAGATTGACATCTGGGGTCTTTGGGAGTTTTTAACCTTTAAACGTATATTGAATAGTTGTCAGATGTTATTGGCAGCTGGCCACTGCTTTTCTCAAATATTTATAATTGACTAGCAACAGAGGCCATCATTCAGCAAATAGGTTATGAAAATGAGACTGGAGGAGGATTCAAAGATGAATCGTGTATCACATCATGCAAGGTGATTTTATGTTTAAGTGAAGCATATTTGCTCAGAAAACTGATAATTAAAAAATATCATTGATATAATTTAAATCAACGAGAGTTTTCATTAAAGCTAGTTTACCATTGTACGGTTTCTCACATTTATTTCTAAGAATCTCTCAAATTAAAAATTCTACAGAGATAGATCATATGTCTTTGAACAAGCATGACATATGTATAAAATCTTTTTTTAAACATTTACTTATTTATTTGAAAGGCAGAGTTACAGAGAATCAGAGGCAGAGAGAGAAAGAGAGAGAGAGATATCTTCCCTCTCCTGATTCACTCCACATATGGCCACAACAGCTAGAGCTGCTCCAGTCTGGAGCCAGGAGCCAGGAGCTTCCGCCGGGTCTCCCACTCTGATACAGGGGCCCAAGCACTTGGGCCATCTTCCACTGCTCTCCCAGGCCATAACAGAGAGCTGGAATGGAAGTGGAGCAGCTGGATTCGAACTGGCTACCATATGGGATGCTGGCACTGCAGGCAGTAGGTTTACCTTTTATGCCACAGTGCCGGCCCCTATATATAATCTTAATATTTTGATTTTGTGATTATTGTCATTGTTTTAACTCACTTTAGATTTCGATTTTGTCATGGCAGTCTCTGGCAATTATATTTTATAATAATTATGCTTGTGGTGCACACTTTGAGATTTTTAGAATATTTTAGTAGTTCAACTGTTTTGTAATTTAGTGTTTCTCTGGACTATTTGGACCCATAAGTTTTAAATTAACACTTAAATGTGACACTAATTAAAATACTCATGATGTGTATAGTGGGAAAAAAAAAACACAGCAGCTGAGCTCAAATTCTGACTGCCATAACTTTTTATATAACTCATTTGAGACTTTATTTCCTGATCTATAAAACAGCACCTTCCTAAAGATGGCTATTATTAAATGATTCCCCACCATGTAGGAAAACACCTGGCCCAAAGCAATCATTCCTAGACAGTAATTTCTTTCCCTTGCACCCTTAAGAGAGAGGCAGGCAGCATAGATGTTATAAGGCTTCACAGAGGATAAGAGGTAATGGTATAGAAAAGGGAGCACAGATTTTTGGATATGAAGGCTTGGCTTCTACCATTTAGTGGTTTATGATTTGAGGAAAAGTCGTATACCAAAAACAACTATATATTTCATGAAATTCAGACACTCCTTCTAGGGTGATCCTGTATATGAATGTTACCCAGTAACCACCACCACCTCCACACACATACACACAAACACAAACACACACACACACAAAATCAAAAAGCAACCCTATAGCTCGTCTGGATGATTTACAGAATTACTGTATTTCACTCATGGACATGAGGATAATAATTCCTGAATCTATGAATAGTGAGTTACCTTGTAATTGAAAGAGAAAGAAAATGAAATTCTATGATCTAAGGTTGCACAGACACCAATTTGTTTCATAGGCCTGAAATGGAACAAATGTTCATATTTTCTGAGGGGTGAGGGTGGAGTTTATAAAAGATTGCTCTAATTCATATTGTCTGATATCCTTAATAATTCTCTTCTTTAAAATATGAATCCTATTAGTGATTATAGAGTTCTTATAAGCTTGCCTGGCATACCTCATAGTCAGAGGGGAAAAGAAAAACAAGCCAAAACAACATCAACAACAAATCCCTTTATACTCTGAAAATAACAAATATTAAGCAAGTTCACAGAATTTGAACAAAACCAGAAGGGATGCTTGAGACAGAGTCATGTAAGAGCAAGGGAATCTGACATCCTTATGTTGTCTTTTATCTCTTTCTAATTATTCCAGCACAGAGAGTGGGGTATTGTGTAAATGTAAGTTCTGTTCTATAGCCAGAAGTTTACCCTTATCAGGTTAGCCAGTTAGTATTTAATTAGAATAAAGCAACACTTTTGTAACAGCCACAACAAGCCCTGAGCAAACTGCCTTTGCTTCAGATCAAAGGTAGATACTTTGTTAATAGGGTTGCATGGCTAAAAGTAGTGCTTTTACTAGGTATAATGGATCTGGGAAATGGTCCCTCCATGGTGAAATCAGTGCTATTCAATACCTATGGATTACTTCATAAAACTCTAATTTAGAGATATACCTATATACTGTAAGACTCTAGTGTCCTGCTATGTTGGGAAAATTCATCTAGACTAGTTCCAAAGTAGTCCCATGTCCTAATGCAGAATATTATTGGATGTCATTAGGTGGTTATATCAGTCTATCACTGAAATATTGTCATATTGCCTCGAGAAAATTTCTTGCAAGGATTTTTGTAAATGTGTGTGCATGTATACACAAATACACACACATATAGAACAGCTGGAACTTCTTCAGGTGTATTGTATGCGTTACAAGTCTGCTTGTTAATAAATGTATATGTGGATGCACTGTAGAATCAAGGTGGTGAGGGAGTAATTGATCTTCTCCTAACCATTACGTTGCTTCATTTACCCAAAAGGAGTTGAGAAGCATGCATGATCCTATTGTATATCAGAGCTCAACAGCTCTGTTTGCCAAAGACCAGAATCTCATTCTAAGAGGAATTCTACATTTTTAGGTCCCATGGTAGTGGCAATGCTGCAGAAGTTAAGTTGAGCCATCCTGAGATAGCAGTTGCTTTCTGAGCTAAGAAGCCTGGACTTGGCCTGGCACAGCACCAGCCGGCCATAGCGGCCATTTGGAGAGTGAACGAAAGGAAAGAAGACCTCTCTCTCTCTCTCTCTCTCTCTCTCTCTCTCTCTCTCTCAAACTCTGTCGAATAAAAAAAAGAAAAAAAAAGAATGTCAGTAAATTGATACTTAGAAATATAATTGTGCTAGAGTGTGCAGGGTAAGTTGAGCGAAAGAGAATGAAAGCAAGAAAGCAGTGGAAGAGGCTAGGACAGGGACAGTCGCATTAAAAGAAGGAGTAACTTTCTTTTCTTTCTTTTCTTTTCTTTTTTTTGACAGGCAGAGTGGACAGTGAGAGAGAGAGAGACAGAGAGAAAGTTCTTCCTTTTGCCGTTGGTTCACCCTCCATTGCCGCCGCGGTCGGCGTGCTGTGGCCAGCGCACCACGCTGATCCGATGGCAGGAGCCTGGTCTCCCATGGGGTGCAGGGCCCAAGCACTTGGGCCATCCTCCACTGCACTCCCAGGCCACAGCAGAGAGCTGGCCTGGAAGAGGGGCAACCTGGACAGAATCCGGCGCCCCGACCGGGACTAGAACCCAGTGTGCTGGCGCTGCAAGGCGGAGGATTAGCCTAGTGAGCTGCGGCGCCAGCGGAATAACTTTATTTTCAAGAGGTGCAATTGACTCAACCTTGATGAATAATTGAGAATGGCAGATGAGGAAAAAGTGTGGCTAGTGAAGTAGAGGATGGCATAAGAAACTGAGCTCTAAAATGGAGAGCAATGAAAATAAGTATGGGGAGTGGTTTAAAAGCTGTGTTTTGGACCTATTTTGGTGGACATCACTAGTAGGTTACTGGAAAAAGCAACATTATAACAAGACAACTGAAGTCCTACTTAGAGTAGGACATTTAGACATACAAGCTATTTCTTCACACGTGCAATTGAAGATAGAATTGTACATGTGATCCCAAATGTCAAGTGTTGTAATATTAGCAGAGAAGTGCTATGGCCTGAATCCAGGGGAAACAGTAAAGTGGAGGGTTAAGCATAGGACAACAAGCAGAAATGTAAAGAAAGCAAGCAAGCAAAGCATCAACATCTTTTATCTTGGAAAAAAAATCCGAATCATGGTAATGATTCCAACTGATATAGTCAAGCAATATCTATTATAATGACTGCAAAGGAATTGATTAACTATAGCCCTGATGCCAATTCCTCCATCTTCTAGTCTGATACAGTGGCTGCAATTCTTGGGATTTGGAATCATTTAGATCTGGCTTTAAATTATTTCTAGTTGTTTGAGTCTCTGAGTATCACTAAAGTAGTGAGCACAGCACTTCTTATTTAAGAAAGAGTCAACAAATGATCAATGAATTTGTAATTATTGTATCAGTATGGTAGGACATTACTTCAAATATTAGCTAAACATTCATTCTCTGTTCTTCACACTCTCTGCCTCTCCTTACTTCTAAGAATATTTTATGAATAACTCTTTCAAGGTAGGCAAATATCATGTCCAATAACAAAGAAGGCATTACTCATCTGTGACTTGTACTTTACATTATTTTAAAGCCAAGGCAAGAATCTAGAAAGCGTGGATTTCTCTTAACAGCTATCTCTTCTTTGGAAGAAGAAAGGATGTGTTGGGGAGCTAGGAAGCATGGAGATTTAACCATGTCAGAAAATTTTACAGCACTAGAAGAGTAGGTATCATCCAACCATAATAGCATAGAAAGATCCAACGGGATGTGACTCAGAGGCTTCCTGGGAAGAGGATAACAGATGCTCCTTTGGTTTGAAGCAGACTCTGAGAAGAGTAAGGACTTATATACTGTTTCCCAAGGAAAATCTTGGGAATCTGTAAGCTTCACAGGAAAAAACTATGCCTCATATGGGACCAACGTGTTAAAGAGACTGTGGGTGAAGGAGATGCTTAACTTTCTTAAATGTAGAAATAAGTATGAGTGTAGCAGAGTTCAGCTAATAAAGTTCAAAATGAGAATATTCTGGACAAGTGTGTGAAGCTTCTGACTAGAGGCCATACCAAGGATCTTGGCCTTGAGTAACCAATGCTCAGGATGTCCAAAGATTAGGTGGTAGTAGCTCTGGTGAGGATGCGATGGAATATGCAATTGCAGTTTTCTTTTTTACAAAAAAGCAATATGTGAGCTCCCTAAAACCAGTTTTCCTGGGGGAAAGAATAGGAGAAGGGAAAGGGAAGATTCCAATTTTCAACTGAGTGTTAACCCAATAGGAGCAGAGTTCCAAATCAGACATGACTGAAGTATATTGCAATGACAAGATTATGACTTTTCTTTGAATAAAAACATGTTTTAAAAGAAAGGCAGAGTGACAGAGAAAGAGGAAGAGACACAGATATGAAGCAATCTTCCATCCTCTGTTTTCACTGCCCAAATGGCCACAATAGCCATGGCTGGGCCAGGCTAAAGCCAGGAGTCTGGAACTTCATTTGGGTCTCCCACAAGGGTGGCAGAGGCCCAAGCACTTGGGCCACCTTCCACTGCTTTTTCAGACATATTATCAAGAAGCAGCCGAAACCGGAACTGGAACTCCGACATGGGATACCAGTGTTGCAGGTGGCAGATTAACCTGCTGTGCTATAATGTCTGCCCTGAAATTCAACATTTTTTAGGAAACTTTAAAAATGTTTGTTTACTTATTTACATCTACTTGTAAGGCACAGAGGGAAAGGGAGAAGGAGAGGGAGGAGAAAGAAGAGGGAGAGAGAGAGACAGACAGACAGACATATACACAAATCTTCCATCTGTTAGTTTATTTCCCAAATGCTTGCAATAGCTAGGGCTGGACCAGGCCAAAGCCAAGAGCCTGGAACTCCATCCAGATCTCCCTGGATATGAAAGGACAGGGGCCCCAAGAACTTGAGCCAACATCCACCGCCTCCCAGGATGCATTAGCAGGAAGCAGGATTGGAAGTAGAGTAGCAGAGACTCAAAGGGGTACTCTGATGTGGGAAGTGGGATGTGGGTATCCCAGGAACAGGATTAACCCAATGTGCCACAACGCCTGCTTAAATGTTATGACCTTTTTTGCCATCAGTTGAAATGGGAACTTGAGACATAAGTTGAATAATTTCAGAGTACCAGAGAATTAAAGAAATTTACACTTATTTACATCTAACTTTTGTTAAGGATTTTAAACTTACATCACTATTATTATTATTATTATTAGAACTGTAGTATGGTTCTGACAGAACACTACTTCTAAAAGTTTTAAGGGTCACATGAGATGCAGAAAAAGGCGGGTTAAGGGCAAGCCTCTGACCACCATTTCAGCACATAATAGCTTGCTTTAATACAGAGAGTGTTTACATGTGATTGAATTTGTAGTGAAAATTTCTTCCTGTAAAGCATGTGAACAATCATTACCCGGGGATTCTTTGTGTTTTTTTTTTCTTTTTTAGAATTACTTGTACAATAACATTATCCAGAGGATAAGTTTGTTATCTTGGTTTTCTTTGAGTCTAATGTATTCACATTGGCATCTTCAGGGAAGCACTAATAAATCTTTGATTGTGTTCAAGATGGCCCTAGGGACAGGGCTCTAACATTCCTAAGGCATTCATTAACTACATTAGTTTAATGAGAGAACAATCTCCTCTGTTACATTATTATTTGTTAGTATTTGTTTGTTTTATTTTCTTAAAATACTTTAGAAACCTGAGGACCCCTGAGCAACGAAATCCAGTAATGTTATCCAAGGAACTCACTGAAGAATTTACAATTAGCAGAATCCCCTAAAGAAACTTTACATCACTGAAATGTTAACCTCATATGCCTCATACGTTTTTCATTATATGCCATCATTTTCTACATTCAGAAAATGGCAGATAAAGACAATTGGAAATGGACAGTAGGGTAACATTTTTGTCATCCAGAATATAAAAATAATCAGGCAAAACAGAGTTAATAAAGTGAGACATGTTACATACAATACACTGCTCTTTCAAATAACATCTATTAATTATGCAAAGAACAGAATATCTCTAGATTAAACTGAACACGCTAAATTTAAAAAGTAGAGACCCAATGTGTGATAAAATAAAGGCTTTGGAAATAGACTTATTTTCAAATACCATCTTGGTAATTTACAGTAATTCTTGTGTTAGCTTCTTGAGTAAATTATTTATTTACTCAATTATTTGTTTACTATAGGAGACTCAGTTGCCTTATCAGTAAAAGGAAAACTGTAATATTGACCTCAGAATTTTTGTGAGGCTTAGTTAAAACGATTTTGAAATGCCTAGCACTTTGCTTGGTACTTACACTACGGTAACTTTGGCACTAAACTTTTTCTCTTGTATCTTTGAAGCAGTGGCAAAGAAAAATAATGACTATTATGAATAGGCAAGAAAGAAACAAGGAACAAATAGGTAATCAGCACTTAAAATCTAAAAAGAAAAAAAAAAAAACCACTAGATTTTCTGCAGTTCAGACTTTACCCTAGTTAGTGTTCAGGGCAAAAAGGTAATGAGGAGGAATGTTAAGAGTGTTGGATAATTAAACTACTTCTCTTCACAAGTCAGATAACCTACAGTTGTGCCTATGGACTTCTTCCAGAGAACCCTGAAAATGTAGCAACATGCAGAGTTGCTTCATTTTCCTTTATACCAACTAGCACAAAACTGACAGTGAAAAAAAAGTTGGTAAATATGACAGCAAAAACTTTGAAATCCACACTATTCATTGTTAATATGCTTCTTCTTTGGCAAGTTTATCTGTTGTCTTGTTTTTCAAATGACGTGCAAAGTGAAAAATGCTCAGGTTTCCTAATGGAACCTTCAAGTAGCTCAGTTTTAATGGCCCCGAATCCCTCTTAGATTATACGCATATTCATGGCTGACTAGAAGCAAACAATAATTACATTTTCATGAAAATAGCACATATTTCTAAATTTGAGTAAAACTATTATATATGCTGTTGTTAAATCAGTGTACTTGTCTACTTTTTTATGTGTTTTTTCATGAAGAATAAAAATTAGCTTATCTAAATATAGCTAAAAACAAAATTGAAAAGACTGCTGGACAAATTCTAAAATATTTTGCACAGTTTATTATAAGTGATCAGTCTAAATAGGAACAAATTGGGATTCATTTCAAACTGCTGGGCTAGGAACACAATTAAAAGAGACACTCCTTACCTATAGAAGAGTAAAGCAGGCCTTTCAGTACTGATTACAAGGTGAGAGAAAATGAACTCTGACGGCAGTGCAATCAGTGTTTGTAAATCACAAGTGCTGTATGGAATACAATTCTAAAAAGGGTAGATGTTGCTTTACAATTTTCAGAAGAAAATACCTAATGGGTCTAAAGCACTATACATTCAGTTTTAAATAAAGGATGAATTTACAAAGTGAGCTTTGAAAAAGTTTTAAGACCTGCTGCCAGTGGTTATGTGGGTAACTTTTCTTTCCCCTCAATATACAATGGCAGGAAACAAGAATGTTCAGAAAGACTCATAGAGGGAGCTCATCTTACCACCATCCAGTTCCTCAGCTCCAAAATGATTCCTGTAGAAGAGCATGATTTCTATCTTGTAACACTTATAGATGGTCACCAAACAAACAAGCAGTAAGAGGATAGCACCAAGCCCTCCAGCAAGTTCAACTGTGTACATTAGCTCTAGAAAAAAAAAATCACAACCGTGAATTATACAATATTCACATCCAAAACCATCAATTCAATTTAATTTCACATTTTTCTGGATGGGACTTGATGTGGGTAATGGGTTAGGACAACCTTTTATGTGAGAATTTCACCTTTTGATAACTTTCTATCTCTGTTTCCTTGGTAACTAGATAAAGTAGTATATGGTAACTATGTTGCTAAGCAACACTGCTTACAGTAAAAATGAACTTTGGCTTGTAGATTGCATTTGTATTGTGAGAATTATAAATACCTGATTGAAAAGTATAATATTGGGTTTGCCCGAGTGCAGTAAGTCATATAAACCTATCTCTTATGGAGATCCTGCAAGCTATGCTTATGGAATTGATAAAAGACACATTGGTTCCAATGGATATGAAGCTTTTAAGCTAGTTGAGCTTCTGCACTCATTCTGTGCGAATCCTGAAGTGAGAGGGCTCATCTTCGTTGTCATCTGAGGGTTGGAATCCAAGGATGGTGAGGGTGAAAGAGCACATGTCTGGGAGGGCACAGTGGACTGTTGCATAGTGTTGGGAAGACTACCTCATGAATGGCATCTGTTGACTCCTGTCAGCAGTAAGGGCTCTTGTGTTGCTTCTTACTGAATAAAGTGGTCAAGGTGGTTTTTTTTTTTTAACTTTGGAGGCTGAATGCTTAATTGAGCTTAAGAAGCAGGCCACTCAGTGTATGTCACAACAAAATATGCTGTAGAATTTTCCTTTCATTAAGCTATTTCAACTTTTTTCCTCTTTATTTGCTTCTATTTATACTAAGAATATAAAATAATATGAAGTGTGGAATACTGAAAAATACCTCCAGCAGTTTTATCTGTTGAGTCTCATGAATAATTACACAAACAGCACTACAAAGTACCAAGACTGAAACACAAAATGTTCTTCAGTACACTATTTCCCTTCTATTACGGGAACAGAAAGGATAAGTGTGTGAATAATACTGTGGGGTACATTGGGTCTTTTTTCTCAGGACATGAGTTAAACTCTATCATTTTCAGAAGTCTGCATAAAACTCTAATTTATGGCCTGAGGGTAAGTTATGCACCTGCAAAATCAGATTTGAAATATCCTGGAAATGATGGAGAAGAGATAAAGAAGAAGATAAAGAGATAAAGAAGAAGAGATTCTTGCTTTGTTTCAGATTTATTCTTAAATAATTTCCATGTTAAACCTTTGGAATTTACCATTCTAAAATTTCTTGAAGAACAATAGAAATGGAAAAGTAAACAAAATTGTTAACTTCTACTCTCAAACATTGCTAGTGAAAGTATGCTATGGAACTATCACTTTGGAAAACTTGAGTGGTTTCAAGTACATTAAATATGAATGTACCCTATGGATAAAAATTTAATTCCTAAGTATTTACCTGTAAGAAATATATGCAGTCTTACAGTATTACTCATTGTAGCCACAACTGGAAACAATCAAAATCTTCATTAACAGGAGATGATAAGCAAATAAATAGTGTATGTTTATACAAAAAGAATATACCCACCAATTAAAAGAATAAACTACTGATACACATAGCATGCATGAATTTCACAAAATTGTTAGGTGAAGGACACCAGATGCAAAATAACAGCTCCCATGTGATTCTACCTAAATTAAATCTGAGAATGAATCAAAATAATGCATAGTAATATAAAACAGAAAATACATGCTTTGGGGGTAGGTGAAGAGAAAATTAACTGGAAAGGGGCAAGAGTGAACTTTTGAGGGTAAAGGAAATATTTTGTATCTAGTTTTGGATATAGATTGGTGTAAGTATTTGTCAAAACCCATTGATCTGAACACTTATGATCTATGCCTCTTAATTGCACTTCAATTCTTTAAAAATTTGATAGTTTTTAAAAAATAATTACAAGTTCTAACTCAAGACCTATGTGGCGAGAAGCTCTAAAGCAAGCTAGAAGGGGCCTATGTTGTGGTGCTGCTTGGTTAGCCGCCACTTGCAACACCTGCATCTCTGTCTGAGCACTGGTTTGAGTCCTGACTGCTCCACTTCTGATCCAGTTCCCTACTAATGCACCTGGGAAGGCAGAGGAAAATCACCCAAGCACTTGGGCCCCTGCCACCCACATAGGAAACCAATATGGAGCGCCTGGCTGCTGGCTTTGTGTGGCCCAGCCCTGACTCTTGGCAGTCATTTGGGGAAAGGCCTAGCAGATAAAAGATCTTTTTCTTTCTGTGTCTCTCCCTCTCTCTGTCATTCTGCCTTTCAAGTAAATAAAATAGATTATTAAAAAAAAAAAGCTAGGAGTCGGGGCAGCTGCTCTGCTGTAGATAACCACACAGGCAGGGAATGATTCGTCTGTGGTGCCCTCAAGCACACTTGATGTAACATGCCATAAATCTCCGTATCTAGTCAAATAGCTTCGGAAGCAGTCTGAGGTATAATCCTGTGAATTCACTTTCTTAAAAAAAAAACTCTCATTTTCTTCAAATGGTTTTCCTAATACTAGTCTCTATAAACATTTTAAAAATTTTAGAAACCAAATTGGCATAAATTCCAGAAAAATTGTTTGAAAGTCTTAGAAAATGAATGCTCAGTTGTGTTATTCCCATTGCTAGCTGTCATGAATCATTCAAACAATTACATACACTACTTAAAATACTCTATTTACTTGGCCAGTAAATAGTATTATCTGAAATGCAATAAGAGAAGGAAAGTAGAGTTGATATAGCTTAGCAATTATAGAAATGGTCTTGTGTCACTTGAATAACTCCTGGAGAATGAGCAATAAGCAAGAAAAATTCTTCTGAGCTGTAGTAATTTACTTCTGATATGTATACAAGAAACTGGTCTAAAGAAATAGCATTTACAAGGAGATCACCTATCCTGAGATGTTCCAAGTATGTTATATTTCTCCCCAGATACTTTTGTAGTACCACATGCAGAAGCACCTTGTTCTTATAATGTCCTTATGAGAAGGTCAGGTACAAAACCTATCTTCCCCAACAGTGAGCATACCAGTTCCCTTCTTCATTTAATACATTATTTTTATGCAATAATATAATATGCCTACCTATTATAAATGTATGTGAGTTGATTTTTTCCATTTGATTTGAATTGATCATATTGACTTATATAACATGTACAAACTCTCCAAAAGAAAATGGCACATTAGATTTAGTCTACACATTCTTTTGCTCAAAGCTAGACACATTCTTTAATATAAGTGCTACTTATTATCACTTATCCATTGAGTCAGGACAAAATTATTAGGGTTAAATTCTGTCACACTTAAAAGAAATTATTTGGGTCCACTGCTGTATTTTATCTTAAATTCCAATGTGAATGTGAATGGTGTTGCCTCAGCAAATGTCATTTTCCTTTGAAATGGGATCTGCTTTTCAGCTCTAGTTCAAGTTGCCTGGAGTGGCAGCATTTAAAAAATAAAAAAGATTCCATTTCAGCACAATTCAACATCTAAAGATGGAATGAGAAAGTGCAGACCTTTATAAATTTGTTTAGCTTTTGTGTTATTTTGTTAAAATGATGGACTCTGCCCCCTTTAAGGGACTGAGACTGAATATTGAAAATTGTAAAGCAAAATCACATGGCAAAACCTAAGGGAAACTGGCATTTGGTTAAATACAACAAATGAACAAGTGCCAAAGAGTTACATTTAAGGGCACCAGCAGTCGTTTAGTTACAGGCAATTAACAATAGTTCTTGGAAAGCTCCAGTATGGACTAAGGGAAAACACATTGATTATTGCTGCTGTAGTAGACTGCTTTCGGAATAAATTGCTTCAATTTAAAACTAGATTTGCTACAAGCATTTTGAGCAATGACTACAATTTTTTTCTTATCAAGACAGTTGGAGCAAGCAACCCTCTAAAAGAAACAGCTAATTAAAATAAAGCGCATGCCATCTCTTAGTATATTGGATTGCATTGCAAATAATAAATGTGTTTGGTTTACACTGATCTTGCTGCAATTACCTAGTATAGTTTAGGATCCTATTTTCCAATTTTTTTATTGGCCTGTACCTGATATTAATGTTTTCAAACTTTTTTCTGTTAGAAATCTTTGAAGAAGTGAAGATTTTTAACAAAGTAAAGCTTGTATGTATTTTTGAACTCTTGACTTGGAGTTTTCATCTCTATTTGATCTCTCTAGAATACAAGAATGAATGTACATGTTATATAACATTATATATTACATATATAATATATATTCATTCATGTCTAAAGTATAATTAAGGATTTTAGGGAACATATTCTTATATAATTCATCCTAAAATTGATTCATTTCATTATATAAAGTCCTTTGAAATGTTCTGTCCTGATTTATATGCATTAAAATACAAGTTTGTGGGGGAAATGCATGATAGACATTGTAATGATCCCAGTTCATTCATTAGCCTCACCAAGTACTTTTCTTCTTCTTTCATTGTATTATAAAGAGCTAAAGTTTATAAGGATTTATCCATCCACATAAATTCATATGCATATTTATTTCTCTGGAGCAGTATAACTTATTTGTTCCTGGCAGGAGGATAATTATGCTCTCCCTAAAAAGATATTCAACTCAATTCTACAATACATCAATGCAATTTAGAAGCAGTTATAATTTTTTTGGTAACACATTAAGAAACCGAATTGCTGTTCACATAATAGCAGGAAAATGCTTTGGAATAGTCTAAACTATGATGTTAGGACAGCAGTTTTGCTCTTAAAAAGTCCTTTTTGGAATAAGGCAGGATATACCAAATAAAATTATCATAATAAAAAGGAAAACAGTCTTGGAATGGAGCAGCTTGATCTGTGTAACCAAATATTTGTGCAAAAGTTTACATTCAGGGGCCAGTGCTCTGCTGTAGTAAGCTAAGCATCGGATTGCACTGCCAGAATCCCATATGGGCACCAGTTTGAGTCCTGGCTGCTCCACTTCTGACCCAGCTCTCTGCTATGGCCTGGGAAAGCAGTGGAAGATGGCCCAAGTCCTTGGGCCCCTGCACCCGCATGGGAGACCCAGCGGAAGCTCTTGGCTCCTGGCATGGGTTTGGCCCATCTCCAGCATGGTGGCCATTTAGGGAGTGATCCAGTGGATGGAAGACCTTTCCTTCTCCCTCTGTCTGTAACTCTGCCTCTCAAATAGATAAATAAATCTTTTTTTTTTAAAGTTTACATTCAAGGTAGTATATTTTGTCATTTTGGAAAGAGGTTTTCAGCCACAGCATCAAATCAGCTTTTTGTTACTGCCAATCAAGAATACAAATATGATTGGTCACAGGCTAAGACTTATTAGTAGGGCCTAGTTAGTCTGAGATCCCACAGCTCTTCGAACTTGTTACATGCTAATGAAATATTAAAAGTGGAAAATGAAATGAAAGACTAGAGAAAGTATCCGTTCTTCTTTTCATAGTTTGCTAGAGCCTACTCTTCTAATGTTCTTTTCCTCTCCTAAATTAGATAAGGATATTAACCTGTTTTTTTTTAATGAAGTAAAGAATCTTCATAGGTGGTATACTTTAAATGAGTTAAAGTGAATAATCATAGTAATTGAATAAAGAGTGAGTGCATGAACTCATGAATCATAAAAAATAAAGTTCTCTCTCATATCAGAATACAACTGGTGTATATGGAAGAAGTGATAGAGTTAGAAATGGACTATTTTCTTCAGTCACCATAATAATAATTGATTCAGGCAAAACTTATCTACAGATGTTAGAACTATTGGATGAAAAATTGGTGAAGCAGGCTATTCCTACTATCTCAAAATAGCTCCTCACTGATTATTAATAACTAAAGAGAAAGTATACACCATCTTAGGAAAGTGACCAAATATAACATCACCAGTAATGGCACAAATTGATATGCTCTCTGGCGTACTGCACTGTGGAAACACAATATCATTTATGTAGTATTCTAGTCAGAATTATAAATATCCAAACTATGAGATGTCAAACCAATTCAAACTGAGAGATAACTAAAATCTCATCTGGCTTCCACGCTTCAAAAATTTCAATATTGGGGCTGGCGCTGTGGCATAGTGGGTAAAGCCGCCACCTGCAGTGCTGGCATCCCATACGGGCACCAGTTCGAGTCCCGGTGCTCCACTTCCAATTCAGCTCTCTGCTATGGCCTGGGAAAGCAGTGGAAGATAGTCCAAGTCATTGGGCCCCTGCACCCACGTGGGAGACCCGGAAGAAGCTCCTGGCTCCTGGTTTTGAATTGGTGAAGCTCCAGCCGTGGTGGCCAATTGGGGAGTGAACCAGCAGATTGAAGACCCATCTGTCTATGTGTAACTCTGTTTCTCAAATTAATAAAAATAAATCTTTAAAAAAAATCAATATTATAAAAGACAAATCTGAGGAAGCCTCTCATATACACTATGGAGTACTACTCATCTGTAAAAAGAAGTGAAATCCTGTCTTTTGCAACAAGATGGACACAACTGGAAACCATTTTACAGTGAAAAAAGCCAGTCACAAAAAGACAGATATGATGTTTTCCCTGATCCTAGGTAACTAATAGAGTACCTGAAATGTTATGTATTGGAGTGAAATAGACATTTTGAGATTCATTGATTGTTTATAACCCTTGTTACTTCCGTTGAAGAACAGTAGTTTTTTTTTTTTTTTCTCTTCATACTATTTGTTGAACTCTTTTACTTAGAGTAGGGTTAACTATATGATCATTGAGTAAACTGAAAATACCATCTTTGTAAAAATTAATAGTGGGAATACTAGAGAAAGAGGGAGGAAGGATTGGAGCATGGGTGGGAAGGGGGGTAATGGGGGAAGTGTTACTATGTTCCTAAATCTGTATATATGACATATATGAAATTTGTATAACTTAAATAAAATTAAAAAAATACAACTAAGTGCAATGCATAATCTGGCAGGAGAAATATTGTGTAAAGGGTATCTATTGGGATAGTTTTGAAATTGGAATATATAGACTAATATTATACAACAGAATTTTATCATTTTCAATTTTCCTGATTTTGATAAACGTAGTCTCATCATACAAGAAAATATCCTTCTTTTTTAGGAGATTCACACTGAAGAATTTAATCACAGTGTTTGACATTTGCTTTCCAGAGGTTCAACAATAAAATGTATACATCTGTTGTTTGTATATGTAATATAGCACTTTTACCTGCCTATCTATTGGAAGAGAGAGAAGGTGAATGTGGCAAAATGGTATTAATGGGCTGAGAAAGTATATGAAAATTTATTGTACCACTTTTACAATTTTTCTGTAACATCTGCAGGTTTTATACCAAAGTAAAAAGTATAAAAGCAAAAATAAGTCAAATGGTAAGATCAAATTATTGCAAGTCTTATTATAATTAGAGTGTATTGTATGTTGATTACTTTTGGATTACCATATTTATAGGTATTCTAATCTACTCTGTTCAAAGTATTTGATTTAATCTTCCCAAAACATACATTCACCTTGTCATTTTATTCATGAACTGTTGGGTAATTTACACTGGAACTCCTTAATGTTGGTATTTAAGTTCCTCTGCACCTTTAATTGAAGCAGCTAACTCACCTCCAACCAGAATCATCCCTCCAATGTCAACTGAATTTGGCATGGGCTTTCCCAATTCTGTACCTACCCAGAACCCTCCTTTTCCATTTATCAAAACCCTACCTATCCTGCAAGGGAGGGCTAATGCTTGCATCTTCAATGACACTCTTCCAGCTAGAGATTTTCCCTCCTTAAATGTGTATTTCCTGTAGCTTTTTCCACCACTTACAATGTTGCATTATGTCAGAATTAGTTTTGTTAATGGTTTTGCATTGGAAACAATTGCATTATATTAGGCCCTTTGCTCTAGCTGTTCCTCTGGAGTGTGCCTCTACTAGATTTTTTTTTAAGACTTATTTATTTATTTGAAAGTCAGAGTTACACAGAAAAGGATAGGCAGAGAGGGAGAAAAGGAGAGAGAGGTCCATCCGCTGGTTCACTCCCCAGTTGGCCGCAAGGGCCAGAGCTGCGCCGTTCCGAACCCAGGAACCAGGATTCCTCTGCGTCTCCCACATGGGTGCAGGGGCCCAAAGACTTGGGCCATTTTCCACTGCTTTTGCAGGCCATAGCAGAGAGCTGGATCGGAAGTGGAGTAGCCGGGTCTCGAACTGGCACCCATATGGGATGCCGGCACTGCAGGTGGCAGCTTTACCCGCTAGAGCGCCAGCCCCTCTACCAGATTTCTGTATGCCTCTCTCCTTGCTTCAGATCTGCCCATACAGCATCTATTGAATTTGGTCCACTGGCTATTCATTGCAAGTCACAATCTTATTGCTGCACTTTGCACTCACTTCTCTTTATTTTTTTCTATATTATTTATCGCTACATAGTATAATATTTCATTTGCTTATTAATAAGTGTATTGTTGTTTATTGTCTTTCTTCTGCTAGACTTTAAATTCCATCAGGGAGAGTTTTTTGGTGTGGTTTTCAGCTAGTTTTTACTCTGTTTTTCACTGGTTATCTCAAGTGCCTTAAAAACTATCTGACACATTGTAGATATTCCATGAACATTTGTTGAATAACTGAATGACTAAGTAATTAAGAAGAAAAAGAATTTTCTAATAAAAAGTTAGACTTTTATGTATTTCTACTCTAAAATTCCAAGAATATCTCTGAACTGTTTTTCTTTGACAATGATAGGGTTCAAGTAGCTGATGAAGAATAGTCAATAATATCTAGCCCATTACGTTGGCAGTAAAATATTAATCATGTAGAAAATGGTTGACTTCATTGTATAGATTTAAAAATTGCTTTACATTCATGAAGTCAATGACAACATAAACTTGTGTAGATTTATAAAACCAAGCAAGTTTGGTTGGCATTTGGAAATCAATCATGTATTGATTTAGATCTTTAATACTGCCATTCAATGTTTTCTTTTCACTCATTCTTTCATTCATTTCCTCATTGCTTAAGAGGTAGTCTTGTATGTACCAGGGTAGTCCTTTTGAGTTCTAGGATAAAGTGATGGATAGACTCTTCTTCCCTTAAAGGAGTTCATGTCTGCTTACAGAGTCAAGCATATAAATAGATATTTAATAATAAAATAATAAAAGCTAATTTTTATCAAGCACTTTTTAA
Organism: Sylvilagus floridanus; assembly: GCA_949820135.1. Taxonomy (NCBI): domain Eukaryota; kingdom Metazoa; phylum Chordata; class Mammalia; order Lagomorpha; family Leporidae; genus Sylvilagus; species Sylvilagus floridanus. Next base: position 115,206,558 of record OX463223.1, read on the forward strand.
AAGATTTATTTATTTATTTATTTGAAAGAGTGACAGCAAGAGAAGGAGGCACATAGGAGATCTTCTATCTATTGATTTGCTCCCCAAATGGCTACAACAGCCAAGGCTAAGCCAGGCTAAATCCAGGAGCCAGGAACTCCATCCGAACTCCCAGGTGGGTGGGTAGGAACCCAAATACTTGACCCACCTTCCACTGCTTTCCAGGAATATTAGCAAGAGGCTGGATCAAAAGCAGAGTAGCCAGGACTTGAACCTGTGTTCTGATACATGATGCTGGTGTAGCAAGTGGCAACTTAACCTGTGGCACCACAGAACCGGCCTCAAGCACTTCTTTTATGTGGATGTAAGATATACTATATTTTAAATATAATCACAAGCCTGGTGAGTGGCCCCCTCAGGGTATTTTTGTGTGTTTGTAGGTTTTTGTTGGGGGAATTTTAGAGATAGATATCAGGCAGTGAGTGGCACAGTACAAGAGTGCCTGCAAAGGTTTTTGACAAGTGGTTTGATTTGAAGTACTGGGAAAGCAAATGTATGGTGTGATGGGTGAAGGTACGTGAATCCATTTTTTTTTAATTTCTCAGCTATAATACATTGTTTTTCTTTTATTCCTTTCCAAAGCACATAGCATATACCTTGTCAGTAAGTATTTGCTCCAGTGTTACCATTTCAGCAAGATTTCCCAAAATTAGGTCAGAACAATGGGCCAATGATTTTTCCTTTGAGGAAATCATTGAACAATGTGGAGTTACTAACACAAAGATTTTTTTCTTTCAGAAAACCTTTCCCCTCTAGACTATAAAAACAATGTTTGAAATATATTACTCTAAAGACCATAACATGGGTTGTATACAGAATGTTACATATTTGCACATACATACAGGCAAAGTATTCAGATGGGGCCTTCTCCATCTCAGATCTCAGAAGATTAAGTGTTATGAGGAGAAACCAGACAAGGAAGGAAAATACTACTATTTAAAAAAAATGATCCTCAGGCAACCAGCCTAGAAGACAGGGCTATTGTATATCAAGGTGTCAAACTTCACTGATGCCTAAAAGAAAATATCTTAGAAGAAAAAGTATTTGCTTTCCCTCTACTAGGAATTTTCTTCTTAACTTGTCATACAAATAGACAGACACAGATGGAATGTTGAAAACATCTCTTGGGAGAAAATTGTCAGAGTGAAGGTGGCATTGCCATTTTACTCCTTTTTGTTAAGGGATGCAGTGTTTATCCTGAAAGCAATCCTCCATCTGAGGATATATTGTCACAGTTAGAACAATTTGCTCCTCCATTGGGAATGCTATGGGTTGCCCAAAGAACCCAGGACATCTGGACTGCTTAGACAACCAATAGAAGGAGCCATGTTTTCTACACAAACACTGAACACTTCTTTAAAAAACCACAATGATTTGTAGTACAATTTATGACAACTGATTTATAAAATATTTCACAAAAGTAAAAAAATTGCACTGTAATATAAAACATGGATGCATTGATAAACTTTAAAATTTTATGTCATGCTTTAAATGTTCTTCCTTTACAAGGTTAGCATATTTCCTAATTATAGAAAACATCAGAATAAAATGTGTTCAGCAAAAGCTGTTGGTAAGTTTCTCTCATGAGAAGTTTCATTCAAAATCTTGGTGATTCCAGATTTGGAGACTGTTAAAGCACAAACAATAATCAGACCATATGCTGGTTCATTTCTCCCAGTGGTGGTAACAGAAAAATCTATTGCTTCTGCCTCTTGAATGTTTTTGATCACTCTCTGTTTTATGAAGATATAAACATGTTGAAGAAAATAGTGGGAAAGTTGCCTTGCTTTTTCATTTTGTAAACAGATACCTTCAAGAATTTGTGAACATTTTTTTAAACCTTTGTATCTCAATAATCATGATGAAATGGGCATTTTGAGAACTGCCAGTAGCAAAACATATGATTATTTGATTCCTCCTTAGAGAGCAGTAAATGGCTCCTTATACCATGCCAAAACTGAAAACATAGTTGGCAGCTCATCTGGTTTAGTGGTCTCCACAGTTAGTATACATGAAGTGCCTATCCTCGATAACAAATTTTCTTTTACCAAAATGGCCATAACATGGCCCTGCTTCACAATGAATAGGTCACTATCTTATCTCTCAGCATGTATTGATTTTTGGTGCATAAAAATTAGTAGTGCTTTGAGAAAATAATGTAGAATTAAAGATGGACCCTAAAATGTCATGTTTTCTAATATAGATGTAGAGTGAGAGCAAGCATATTGCGTAGCAGTTGTGTTGCCACCTGGGACACCTCCATCCCCTATCAGAGTGCCTGGTTGAGTCCCAGGTACTCTACTTCCAAATCAGCTTCCTGTTAATGCATACCGTGGGAGGTACCACCTGATGGTACAAGTACTTGAGTCCCTGCCACCCATGTAGAAGACTAGGATTGAATTCCAGGTTCCTTATTTTGGCCTAGCCCAGCCTTTACTGTTGCTAGCATTTAGAGAGTGAACAAGTAGATGGAAGATCCCTCTTTGTCTGTCTCTGTCATTCAAATAAAATGAAAATAAGTAAATAAAAAAAGGTTTAAGAAGTAAGAGCAAAGAGATTTGCTGTAGGTCACAAACAACTGAAGAGTTGAAAACAAAACATTTTCAAGTTAACTGTCTACTTTTGCTTCATAGTTCATAATTTCTTTTTGGTAAATTTTTATTCATGTAAAATCTCTATTAATGATAATGATTTTTAAACATTCATAAACATGATCTTTGTGTCTTTTCCTAAACATACCACTGAATTTTCTTTTTGATTTAAAATAAGATCTATTTAAGAGGATTTAAATGTCCACTTTTAATTTGGAGAAATCAACCTCCAATTATAATATTATTCATAGAACACATGCTAAAAAAAGATTATGTGCTGTAAAAGTAGAGATAAATAGCTAACATTTCTTACAGATGGCAAATGTAATTCTCAGCACTAAAATCTAATACAAGTTACCATGGTAATCTATTGGAAATCAACACATTTTTTCCTACTATGTGACCTGAGAGAGTAGTTAGCATTTTTTATGTGTCATGTCTAATTTCTCACTTTACTGACCTGGTTGTCAAAGTTCGACATACAGGAACTGCTTATTAAAAGTTATACCTTGGATTTTATGACCCAGTTGTGCCATTTCTCAACCAAATGTGAGAATTTGCAGCCATAAAAATGCACAACCAACTCCCTCTACCCAACCATGATGCTTCAATGCCCCAGGATAGTAGAGGACATCCCTTTGGAAACAGTGACTCAATTATTGAGGACACCTGATCCAGTGCTTTGCCCATAGCTGGCACTCAATACATATTTATTGGATGGAAATGACATTTTTTGCTTTTTTGTACAACACCATTCTATGAATTATCTTCTTTAAGAAGAGTGAAGTAAGATTTCAAGTGGAATATGAAGTATCATCAATTAACAGGGTGTTTTTACCTCGAAATAATGAGAACACAAAGGTGGTTCCAAGAAGGAAGTCTGAGTGGTTATTGGTGGGTGATGGCAATGAATATGCTATCCTGTTCATGATCTCTGTAATTACACACGTGCAATTTTGCTCTGTGCTAGATGATTTTGGTGGGCTTCTTGTAAATATTTTAAAAACTGTATTACTTTTTTCTAAACTGCCTGTTTGTCATTTTCTAATACAGAATTGCAATGGATTAGGTTTAATTATGTTTTACAGCCTATGTTAAATGCTAGACAAATGCCTGTTAAAATGAATTAAATCTTTGAACACATAGGAATGGCTTATCTACATTGGCCAATAATATGTGGTGGTTCAATTCCAAACTATACCCATCCTTCCTTATTATACATGATTGAGATTTAGTTGAATGCAAGTGTTCACAAGAAGAATTCAGAAGTGTTTACTGCTCATGGAATGTTTTGTTTCTTCTTGGTAATGCTATTTTTATAGGCTGAACACTATATACAGCCTAATTGAGAGGGAGAGGGAGAGGGAGAGGGAGAGGGAGAGAGAGAGAGAGAGAGAGAGAGAGAGAGATTCCTAAGTGTACTCCCGTTTTAAAACCTGATATTTGCAGGAACTGTGTCCAAAAATGAATGCTATCTTTATTTAAGAGGTTAATTATTGTAATATTTGAAGGCCATTTCAAACATCTCTTTTAGTAGGGAGTGTATTCTATAAAAAACAATTTCATTGAACACGTTGGGCAAGTAACCTAATTAAGAATAGAATCTAGGGGCCAACCCTGTAGCACAATGGATAAAGCTGCTGCCTGTGGTGCTGACATCCCTTTTGGGCACCAGTTCGAGTCTTAAGTACTCCACTTCCGATCCAGCTCCCCGCTAATGGCTTGGGAAAGCATTGTAGGATGGCCAAAGTGCTTGGGCCCCGCACCCATGTGGAAGACCTGGAAGAAGCTCCTGGCTCTTGGCTTCTGATTGGCCCAGCTCCGGCTGCTTTAGCTATTTGAGGAGTGAATCAGTGGATGGAAGATTTCTCTCTCTCTCTCTCTCTCTCTCTCTCTCTCTCTCTCTCTCTTTCAAATAAAAAATAAATCTTAAAAAAATAGAGTCTAAGGGCAATGTACTGATGTTTAAATAGATCCAAAGGCATGGACCAGGTAAAAAAGAATGAGGTAATAGTTCCACTGACTGGCTATACCCTGCTTTCATTTCTTCCTCATGGAAGCAGTGAGCTCTAGAGAGCTAGTTGCTTCTTACCTATGAGATGCTATCGAGTTTTTAAGAAGGATTTGCTGTCTGGTTAAGGGCTTTGGTATGCCGACTATATTGCACATCAATAGCAGCAGCCTCAGTAAGTGACAAGTGAAATTCAAACCCTGAGTTCTACCACAGACTAAGGAATCTGAATTCCTTGTTAACAAGCTCCTTAAATCATCTATGTGTACCATAAAGTTTGTGAAGAACCAGTCTAGAGGCTTCTATTTGATTCTCAAAAGTGGAAACGAGGAAGTTAACTTCTGTCAATGCTTATAATAAAAGAAGCATACATCTGTTTACCTTCTGCTTACATTTTATATAATTTTGAAGGGTTTTCAACTAAAAAGATCTGTCATTCCATTTTGAATTTCCCTACTATGAGTAGCTTAGATGCTGATATCAATTTCAGAAAGGGATGGGGTTTCTGATACCCATGCTGTAGAGCAGTGGTTCTCAACTAGGGCAGTTTTTTCCCCACACCCCCTGGTGACATTTGTCACCATCTGTGGATATAGTTGGCTGTCATAACTGGGAAGGTATGACTGGTATCTAGTTGGCAGAGGCCAAGGATGCTGCTAGACAAACTACATGCACAGGATAGACCCCACTGCAAAAATGAATTATCCAGCCCAAAATGTCAATAGTGACAAGATTGATAAACCCTGCTGTAGACAATGTTTTGGTTATTCAGAATACATTTAATCAACCGTTCATCACATTTACTAAGTGTGGTAGGGATTTTGAAACATATAATAGAAAAGTATGAGATAAAGATCTTTATCAGAATTAAACATTTCAGGACAGGCATTTAGCCTAGTGGTTGACTCTAGTTAAGATACCCTTGTCCCATCCTGGAGTACTTGGCTTTGATATCTGGTTCCAGTTCCTTCCTCCAGCCTCCTGTTCATGCAGATCCTCACAGCATTAATATAGTCAAGTAATTGGGTTTCTACCACCCACTTGGGAGACCAAATTGTGTTCCCTTTTCCTCTTTAAAAGGCCCCAGCTACGAACTGTCATGGGCATTTGGGGAGTGAATCAGAAGATGGGAACTCTCTGTTTTGTTCTCTCTGCTTCTCATTTTGTTAAAAAGTAACTTAACAATTAATAAAATAAATGTAAAACTCAATAAAGCAAATAAAGGACTTCCAGTGACTATAACGACTTTTATACAAATACATAAGAGTTTGGCACACATGAAGGATCAATAGGAAGAATAAAATCTAAAGAGTTTATCATCCTTGGTCTTAATAGTAGTTTTGTCCAAGGTCATCTCTTTGTTATTTATTAATTGAGAATTAAGTTAATCTTCAGCAGATAGTGGTATTTTGCTTTTGTAACAAAGATACTTCTTTGGATATTGTGCACAGAGAAGAAAACTGAATTACCAAAATGTCCAAAAGGCAAAATTATCTTATTTAACAAATCTTCATGCTGTGACCAATCAGCCAAAACTGAGATCAACAGGCTTTTGAAAAAGATATGCCACTGCTGAGATAAAATAACATTAATCTCAACTTAAACCATACAGTCTATATCTAAGGAAATAGCTCAAAAGGTTAATTTCCAAGTCTATAAATTTAGTGGCAATTCATAATAGCCTCCAAGTGTTTTTGTTTGTTTTGACATGAGCTACCAAGACAAAAATTATGGAATTGGGGCCAGCTATTTAAATGTCTCACAAAACTGAGGGGCAGAGAATTAAAAAAAAGGTTACAGGACAGAAGAAAATTTTGACTGCCAAATGTCAAATTTCATCCAATGAGAGATTAATTAAATCTGATGGCCTTGATCTGGAGATATAACAGAAATATAACTAAAGTTCTTTAATATGTTGGCATTGAGTAAGCTGATTCAGCAGAAGTGACTCTCATGAACTCCAACTCCAATGTAAGAAGTCATTGTCTTTCTAGAAAGATGCTCCCATATAGAAAGGTTTTTTTGATAATTGGGTAAGGTTTGGGTTTTACATATACTTTTTAAAAGATTTATTTATTTGAAAGGCAGAGTTACAGATAGGAGAAACAGAGATATTTTTCATCCATTGATTCACTCTCCAAATGGCTGTAAACATCCAGGACTGGACCAGGCAGAAGTCAGGAGCCAGGAGCTTCTTCTCCACCGCCCACATGGATGGCAGGGTTCAGGGACCTGTGCAATCCTCCACTGCTTTCCCAGACACATTAGCAGGGAGCTGGATCGAAAGCTCGGACTTAAACCGCCACACCCTTATGGGATGCTGGTGTTACAGGCAGTGGCCTAACCTGCCACGCCACCATGCTGGCCCCAGCTTTTACATATTCTGAAATCAGCAAAGATGTCAAGTGGCCAACCTCAAAAGAAACCTCTCTCACTATTTCATTCAGTAAATAAGTGCATTAGGCAAATACTAACAAGGATAGGGGTACATATTACAAAGATGAGTCATTGCAGGAAGGGATAAACAGTCCACTGGGTCTAAATTCATTCAGCTTTAAAACAATACATTCTAAGTGATGTGCATGTTAATTATGTTACTAAAGATACTTTGAGGACTAGGGAGTTTATTGAGCAAGTCTAATTCCCATTGATTAAATTCTTTGGAGGGAGAGAGTGTGCATAAGAAAAAATGGGTTTAAGGGAGAATAGAGAAAGCCTAGATGCTTATCATCGCTAACTAGTGCTAAATCTCTCAAATAGATACTTTGCCTGTTCCAAACTAATTTGTGATGAATGAATTGCCATATTATTGTAATCAATATAAGTAAACATAACCATTTAGAGGAAGATTGTTAATAAACAGCCTTAATGCAACAGTGTCAAGGTCCAACATGCACTAAAGGCATAATTCCATATTAGGGATGTTTAGTATCAATGTAATTTAAAAAGTAAATGACAAAATTCCAAATTATATTGGTCCTTATTTCTTGTTCATTTAATTTTATGAGTGGCTAGCACAAACCCAGGCACATGTAGCTTCTTAGTTATCACTGTGACATGTATGAATAAATGAATTAAGCTCTCTTTTTTTTGAAAAGTACATTCAAACCAAGGTAAATCTATCATAAGGTCAAATTCAGAATCAATAAGAAAATCACTGGAGCTAAAGCTGAGTATTTTGATAAAAGATGAATTAGAATTCAGGGATTTTTTAAAAGGAATATGCAATTACTGTATCCTTCACTACCCAGACTATGACATAGTTGGAGCAGGAAAATCTTGTAGTAGCTTGTTAATATTTATTAAGTGCTAAGTAGGTGTCAGTGTGATAACTATTAACATATATAAAGTTCATTTAATTCCCACAGCTTCTTTATGTTGTAGGTCTTCTTACTATTTCCATTTTATAGAAGAGAATTTTGAGGCTCGCAGAGATGAAGTTTTGCCCAAGATAGCACAGACAAGTCCATGCCCTCATCCAGAGAGATAATTTGAACAAAATAAGCAGACAAGAAGGAATTTAGAGCTGCCTGACTGGACAAAGTTTGACTAGTTCTGAGGTCAGAGTATAGAGCTGCAGGGTATTTGAGTATTATTTGTGTCAGAAAAATGGAAAACATACAGAATAGAATGGGGGGAATAGACAAGGCCAGAGCTTGGGAAGAAAACTGACGATCAGTGTTTAATGCATTTTTAGATAGGCAGTAGCAATTAGAAATCCTGGGCCAGCACCGAGGCTCATTTGGCTAATCCTCCGCCTGCGGCGCCGGCACCCCGGGTTCTAGTCCTGGTTGGGGCACTGGATTCTGTCCCGGTCGCTCCTCTTCCAGGCCAGCTCTCTGCTGTGGCCCGGGAGTGCAGTGGAGGATGGCCCAAGTGCTTGTGCCCTGCACCTGCATGGGAGACCAGGAGGAAGCACCTGGCTCCTGGCTTTGGATTGGCACAGTGCGCCAGCCATAGCAGCCATTTGGGGGGGTGAACCAATGGGAGGAAGACCTTTCTCTCTGTCTCTCTCTCTCTCTCTCTCATTGCCTAACTCTGCCCGTCAGAAAAAAAAAATTAGAAATCCTAACAAAGACGTCTGAGTAGAAGATGCAGAGCCTCAGACATGGAATTCAATCAAATATGGGTAGTGGGAGAAACAAGAAATAACCCAGTAACAAATATAGCAACCATTGATTTTGGTTGTTTTGGGGGCCAGAAACTAACAGTCAAGCTTGCCAGGCCAGGACTGGCAAATTAGGACTGAAAAGAAGCTGTTAACTAGAATGAGGAGTAAGGGGCAGAATAGTCATACTAATGTATGGGCCTTGCTTCTTCATTGTTAAATTCTGCCCCACTTCATATCCAAGAGCTCTGTAAAGTAAGTGAGATGTATCTGTATTGTGTATCTGCCATGATTCCAACTGTCCAAGTATCCTTTCTGGCTGTAGAAACTGACAACCAGGGATATTCTCAAGCAATGTTTTTCTATTTTAAAATTTTCTTGTAGAATTGACTTTTATGGAATTAAGAGTCTTTTATAACGATAAAGGCTGATCCACAATCTAGCCTAACTCAAATGTAGCTGAATTATTTATTACAGTATCCCCCTGGAATTAAGGAAAACACATTTGATATATAAGAGTGTTGTTTCAAAGAATCCATACCACCCATTTGAAGGCTCAGAAATCATGCTATATCAATAATATTGAACAAAAGATAATATGCTTAGATAACTTTTGCAAAGATATGTGCTAGGAAAGTTTACTTGTCAGAAAAAAATGACAGTTTGTGGTGTCCAAGACCTGTATTCAACAAATGTGTTTTTAAAATTTGTTATTTATTTAATTGGAAGAGAGCGTGCAGGTGCATGAGCAAGCGCTCTTACCCGCTGTTTCACTCCTCAAATACTTTCAATGCTGAGGCTAGATGGCTGAAGCTGGAACTGAATCTAGCTCTCACACATGGATGGCAAGGACCCAACTGTTTGAAGCATCACCTGCTGCTTCCCCGGGTCTCTATTAGCTAGAAGTTGGAATCTTAGAGCCAGTGAACAAACTTGGGTATTCGGATATGGAACGTGGGCATCCAACCAACTTCTTAACTGTCAGGCCAAATACTCACCCAAACAAATGTTTCAATATGTATCTCTAGGGAGATTTGTAAAAAGAAGACTTTAAGGGCTGTGAAAGAATTCATGAGTCAATGGCAGAAAAATATGATTAATAGCAGAAAGTCTCAGTTCCTTCTCAGAACCTTAATCTTCTGAGTAATCTATCATCTGATAATTACATAATTACTAGCATGCTTTTTCTGGAACGTCTATGATCAAAGACCCAAACTGATCAGCTCACAAATGCTATAGTCTGTTCTTCTGAACCTTACAGGGCTGGCGAAGTTGTTGACATATCATCTATTGATGAAGACCTTTCTTTTCCTGCAGGATGGGTGGAATAGATCATTCCACTTGGTAATGAGCCCCTCAGAAGCAAGAGATTGCATCCATCCCTGCCTCTGTGATCTGATGACTCACCACAGTTCCCTTAAAAAGAAGGCACACATTCATTTTAAGAGGGACTTTTGGTGTACAGGGCCTTGATGTACTTTGGTTTCTTAATGTTTTTATTTTACTAAGAATTAAATGCTATTGATAAAAATAAATATTGGAAAAAACACTATGGAAGTCTTAGGATTGAAGAATACTCTAACATTGGCCACAATTTACTTTTTCATGTTTAGGGAATCAGATGTTACTGGAAAAGTGTTTTCAAACAAATTCCTTGATTCCTCAATCACTTATTTTTCTAGAAGCAGAAGCCTTTGTAGCTTTGTGAAACTTAACCTTGGGCTTCACATTCTAAAATTAGCCCTGGGACGGAGGGTGGTGTTCCACCTTCCTGGCTATGTGCCTGTCTGTCAAAACAGCTTTAATAGCTTTATCCTTAGACAAAATTCAGTTTTCCTTCCTCTCTCCTTATGATTGTTGCTTAATTGTCACCCCAATCTTTCCCCAAAGGAAAATAAACATTATCTAGGTCAACAGATTGTTGAATAGGCCCTATATCTTCTGTTCACTATGTCCGTTCTTGGGGAATAATTCAAAGTCTTTAATGAGAGCATGTTCAAGGGAGTAATCAAAATAGTGCAAGGATTTCTTCCATACCATGAAGAATAAACAAAAGGAGCAAAAGCAGTTGAATCTGGCAAAGTAAAGATCCAGCAAGGTCATGATGGCTATCATCAAACATTTGAAGGGGTTTCTTGGGAAAAAGTGACTAGATGTATAGAACTAGGGTCAATGAATAGACAGTCAAAAAGGGATACTTCTTAACAGACTTTTTCCCAAAAATAGAATGAGCTTCCTTGAGAGGGAATATGCGCCAATATAAGCTGTTAGCCCACTTTAGAAGATACTATGGGAGGATAAGCAGTTCAATTACATGACATTTATGTTGCTTCCATCCCCGAGAAGCTATTTCTGTCCTTGTATATGCATGTTACTTGCACACAAATTCCTCCATTTACTATATATTAAGCCACAGAAAGAAATAATTATGTTGCTAGTTGCTGCTTACATTGTTTCAACTCACATCCGCAAAAGTAGGCTATTTTAATACTGTAGTCACCTTGACAACAGAGGTGTCTGTTTTAATAGCTTTCAGTAGCATTATTCAAAAAGAATCTATTGTCCGATAAAGTAGAGGAAACAGTCTTCAATGCTCTCTTTTTTTTCAAACCTCAAAGAGTCTAGGATTAAACATGTTCTTTGAAATTAAAATCATGGAAAATTTGCTGAGTAAGTGAACTTCAAGTGTACTTTTGCCAAAGACTAGAAAGTTTTCATTTAGTATAATATAGAGTAATATTTTTCTCTTGTAAAGTGCACAAAAATTTCACTGAAAGGCAAACAATTCAATGCAAATTGATATATATTATAACCCTATGCATAACATGATGGGGCGGCTGAGAAGTTAGAATTAGTGCAGCAGACTTTGTACTCAACTGCAACCTATCTTACAATGAATTGTTATTCAATAAGGAAGGATATTACGCTTGAACAGGTTATTAGTGGGAGATAAAAAAAAAAAAATCAAGAAACTCTGCAATGGAGAAACCACCAGAAATAGTTCTTATACTAAAGGAAACTTTCCAATGAGAAATACAATCTTTGACTTAAAACATCTGGTCATTTTTAATGAACTAATGCCTATTTCTAATAAATAGCATTTAGCGAAAATGCTTTCTTTTTGCAGGCTCTGTGTCAAGCCCTTCACATTTATGATCTTCTTTTACCCATACACCACACTAAAGAGTTGATCCTATTGTTTTCTCTATTCTGTATTTCAGGCAACTGAGGCTTAGGGAAGCTAGATACCTTGCCCAAGGCTGCACAGTTGATATGAAAGCAGAGCAAGGAATCCAAATTTGAATCTCTGTCTGCTCTGATGCCCCTAGTGCTAATGTGATTATTTTATTTAGGGTAAGTATATGCAGGAAAACAAAATTTCATCTGGTTTTGGTTCCCAATGATTGCCCTCTGATTATATGCTCAGTTGTTGGCTGTAGCTTAGGTTATACTCACCCCGTTTATGAAGGAGAACACTAGCATGTCGACGTCCATTTCCATTTTCCACATAACAGGAGTAATTGCCCAAGTCACCTTCTTCCACAGAGTCCACAATTAATGAGATGGAAACTTCCTGTTCCCCAAGATGCTCCTTAAGAATTCTAGAACATAAAGCAAAACGAAACAAACAAAAAACCCAGACAAACATACACATACATGAAAAAGAAATAAATGTACATGTATCTGAATCCGATCTGAAAATACCTACAGCATCTGGGCTTCACGTTTGGCTACTCATTGATGCTATGTTAATTAAATTATATCATGCCCTTTTCTTCTTCACTTCTAATGAGGAAGCTTGTCTTTGTAGATGCTAATGAAGTTGCAGTTAATTATCTCTCTTAGCAGGACAATCACACTGTCATAATAAAGAGGTGAGAGAGACCTTGAGGAAAAATATACAAATTGCTTTTTCTTTAAGAAGAACTATGGTATAAATCTGAGATAAGAAATTGTAATGTCTATGGCTGGAGGCCTGATTATATATCAGGTTAATTTACAAAAAGAAGAAGAAAATTTCTGAGCTATTTTGACATTTCAGTCGAAACCTCAAGGCTGACTTTTGTTAATACAAACCATTTGCTTATTTTTTTTTATTTTTAAAGAAGCATGAAATTATAAACCTATAGACTAAAAGTTTTAATAAAGTGTTTAATTCTGACATTTAAAATTAATGATCAGTGCCATCTTTAAGTTCAAATGGAAAACTTCAAACAGGGGTTCCCTTTCTCTATTCTCATTGTACCCACCTGTGAGTAACTCATCTGTGCAACATTTCCTACTTTAGCATGAAGGAAAAGATACCGTTCTAGAACCTTCCCCCATATACACAAAACCAGAGGAGGTAAAAGTTAAGAAGTTTATGGTCCCTTTTTTTTTTTTAATTTTAGCATTTCAGAGCATATGGGTAAAAGAAAAGACTGCAGTTGTAAATGTGAAAAATGGCAGACGAGCATATTTAATTCACATTGGAGAATTGCCCATCTGGGCCTTCCAGAATCTGATTGTAGCATTCTAAAGTATGGTATTCTTATGTATTTGTTGTCAGAAAGAAGATCCCAGTAGAAATAATCTCATATGACACTTTTATATGTTTTTGTGTTCTATTGAACAACATTTTCTCTTATACCTTTGACAATGTTTTCAAAGTCTTGACATTTAAGATGCAGAACACAGGTTAAAATGCTCATATATGCCCAGAAGATGCAACCTTTAGAGGGGAGATGTTTAGAAATGATCATCATGTTGATGTGGGTGTAACTGAGTTGTTATTAATATCTGCGCATTTTACATTAGGATTAAAAATAACTATCTATGCTCAGGTACATTTTTCATCAGCATTAAATACCTTGATTCTTAAAAGCAAATAAATAAATCAGTAAATACATTTTTCTAAAAAAGAAGCTTAAGCATTATAAACATTTCTTTTTATTCTCCTAAATTCTTTGCACTCGTGCTTTGCAGTTTCACAGTCTCTTAACAATGTTTTTGCTTCGTGGCCATTAAATAACATGAAAAAGCATATTTGTACTTGAAATGTTAAAACAAAAAACCCTCCTTCTTTTACCTCATTTTCCATTTGTGAACAGAGCAAATGTTTAATCTAGACTTCACAGGTTAAAAGAAAAAAATTATTTTACCTAATGTCACTTTCCCAAACTCGATTTTCATCCAGATCTTCAATAAACTTCTCTCCTTTCATCCAGTAAATTAAAGGACTGACATCTCCACTATACCCAAAGAAAGCTCTGCAGGTTAGATTAGCTGAATCACCTGTGGAGAAATGTGATGGAAACGTGTTATAAAACTATTGGAACATGCTTATTTTAGGCAAACTAGCAGGTAACATTTTGATCACTCCATTGATTTAATGAAACATCTTTCTAAAAGAATAATTTTTCAAGTATTTGCAATCTTTGTCAAATTTATAGAATGGGCACTTTTGAAAGTATGGCTTGTTTAATGGAATGAGAGTTACTTATAAGATTTTGAAGATGATTGGTTAGTCATTTTACAGAATGTTTTTCCAGTTAGGTTTGCCTGATGTTTTTCATGACTGAACTGAGGTTATGAATTATTGGGAAGCATCCCACAGGGCTGATATACCCTTCTCAATGCATAATATCAGAGGATATATATTGCTGATAATTATAAGATTTTCTATGGCACATAGAAGTTGTATCTCAATCTCCAATGTGAGAACAGAAAGGAAGTAAAATGTTTGTCTAGGAGAGAAAAAGAACCATAAATCCAAGATCTCAACAAGATTTCATTAAAATATTTTTACTTCATAAGGAATAGTGTCTTAATTAAGGAAGCTAACATGTACTTAGGTATAAAAGAATATTAAAAGACAATGTACATAATTAAGGAAACTAACACGTGCTTAGGTAGAAAAGCATATTAAAAGACAATGTACAGAGTATAAAAAGTTTAACATATAAGAGTGAAATTTACATTTTTGTATTTGATTATTGTTTATAGCCCTTGTCTATACTCTTGAGAAACAGTGGTTTTTCTACTTACTACTTGTTGAATTATTTATTTAGTAGAATGTTAAGCTTTTGATTATAAAGTAACCTGAAAGTATGTCATTGTAAAAATTAAAAGAAAAATAAGAAAGGAAGGAGGATGGAGAGTGGACGTGACGGAGAAGAGTGGGTAGGGTGGGAAGTATCATTATGCTCTTAAAGCTGTATATATGAAAAAAAAAGTAATGCAACTGGCTTCATGCCATAGTAGGCTAAGTCTCCGCCTGCAGTGCCAGCATCTTATATAAGCTCTGGGTCAAGTCCTGGCTGCTCCTCTTCTGGCCCAGCTCTCTGCTTATTGCCTGGGAAAGCAGTATAAGATGGCCCAAGGGGCCTGGTGCTGTGGCACAGTGGGTTAACTCCCTGGCCTGAACCCCCGGCATCCCATATAGGCGATGGTCGAGACCCTGCTGCTCCACTTCTGATCCAGCTCTCTGCTATGGCCTGGGAAAACAGTGGAAGATGGTCCAAGTTCTTGGGCCCCTGCACCCTTGTGGGAGACCTGGAAGAGCCTCCAGGCTCCTCGCTTCAGATCAGCACAGCTCTGGCCGTTACAGCCAACTGGGGAGTGAACCATCAGATGGAAGACCTCTCTCTCTCTCTCTCTCTGCCTCTCCTCTCTCTGTGTGACTCTGACTTTCAAATAAATAAATAAATCTTTAAAAACAAAGATGGCCCAAGTCCTTGGGTCCCTAAACCTGCATGGGAGACCTGGAAGAAACTCCTGGCTCCTGGCTTCGGATCAGCCCAGCTCTGGCCTTTGTAACCATCTGGGGAGTGAACCAGCAGATAGAAGACCTTTCTCTTTGTCTCTTCCTCTCCCTATAACTCTACCTTTCAATTAAGGTGGAGTTATAAATAAACTGTATATATGAAATACATGAAATTTGTTCCCCTTATACAAATAAAAAATTTTAAAAAGACAATTCATGGTAATAAATATTTGGACTTTTCATTAGAGATAAAATCAATGGTACTAGTGTGGAAATTAGCTTCTTTCAATGTGTTCCTTGGCAGAGACCATTCTAATGGTGAATACAGATCAGTCTATCAATGTGGTAAGTCGAAGTCCCTAACTAAAAGAGAAAATGAATTTGGAAACTGCAGAAGGCAAAGTGTCTTCAGGACAGTTAATTGCCCTTTACACACAACTGGTTAACCCAAGCCTCACTTAACATTAGAGAACTGAAATATTTCAGTACATACTGGTTTCAAGATCTTGCTGCCTCCAAGTGGAGACAGAGATTGGAGAATGGGATGGGGCCTCATAAGGGCCTATGCCAGCTTGGATTATTCTCAGAGATGGGCACCACATGAAGAGCTGAAAATTAGGCCTCAGTGACATTTTTGCTGACATCTTAAGTGAGCAAACATTTTCAATTAGCTGTTGCCAAAAACCAATGAGAATATATATTTTAAAAAATAGGTATTTGTTTATTTGAGAGGCAGGAGATGGAGAAGTAGAGAGGCAGAGAGAGAGAGAGATCTCATCCACTGGTTCATTCTCCAAATGATCACAACACTTCGAATAAGATGAAGCCAGGAGCCCGGACTCAGTTTAGATCTGCTAGGAGGGTGGAGTAGACTCGGAGGGACCATCGTAATCATTTCCCAGAGCCTGCATTAGCAGGAAGCTGAAATTAGGAGCAAGAGCTGGGCATTGAGCACAGGCACTCTGATGTGTGCCATGAACACTTAACTGCTAGGCCCAATGTCCACCCCCAAAATTCCTAGGGATATTACTGGGAGGCCCTGACATCCCCTTGACCTCAAGGTGCAAAGAAGGAAATTCCTGAGGACTGGAAACCTCTGAGCTAATCTGTGAATTAATAATGTCTCCTGAAATTGTGCTAGTGAGTGATTTTACAATCAAACCCAGAGAACAGCAGAATACACTTAGATAAATGCTTTCTAAGCCTAAGTACTGGTATCTATAAACTTGATTCTACAAGTTCCATAACAAGAACATTTTTATTGGATAAAATCAATCTTATTATCTTAATTATGTCCATGGTATAAGAACAGTACATAACAAATTTTTTATTAAAGATTTATTTATTTATTTGAAAGGCAGAGTTACAGAGAGGCAGAGAGGAGAGAGAGAGAAAGGGAGAGAGAGAGAGAGGTCTTCCATCAGTTAGTTCACTCCCCAGATGGCCGCCACAGCCGGAGCTGTGCTGATCTGAAGCCAGGAGCCTGGAGCTTCCTCCAGGTCTCCCATGTGGGTGCAGGGGTCCAAGGACCATCTTCTACTGATTTCCCAGGCCATAGCAGAGAGCTGGATCAGAAGTGTAACAGCCGAGACTCGAACCAGCACCCATATAGGATGCCGGCACTGCAGGCAACAGCCTTACCTGCTATGTCACAGCACCAGCTCCTAAAAAATTTCTTGCTCTTCTACTATTTCTAAGATAACATGATACACCCTTCCCTTTTTATTTTATATTTGGTCATGTTTGCATGTTCTCTAAGAGATTCTTAGTGTATTTTGAATCTGTGTTTAATGGTCATCATTGTTGACCAGATAAAGCAAGTCCAGAAAATGCACACTTTTAAGGCAAAATGAGGCCCCAAGGAGGTTCCTGTACTATTTGTTTTTGCACACAAATAATTTGATATTTAATTTCCTCTTTAGCGAATATTTACATTATAAAATGGAAACTGAATGATTATCTTATTGATTTGAAACCAGATTTCTACCAAAAGAATCAGCCAACATTACAAAAGAATTTTAAATCAAATATCCTTTGCACTTATACTTTTATTAGAGAACTAGATTTTACGCAACTGATTACATGTTATAGGACCAAGATAGTCATGGGTTGAACAGTAAGTCTCAAAATATTATATGATGATTAACATTATATGCTGACAGAATGAAACTGTTACACACAGTTTTAAAAAGGCATAAATGAACACTTTACACAATGTAGCTTGTAAGTAATCCCACCAGCGGGGCATTCCCCACGTGTCTCGTGTCTCGTGTTAGATCTTTAACTGATGGAAGGCAGGCAGGCCTGCGTGGACCCCACCTGTGTTGTGCAAGGTCGCGCCCCAGGTGTTGCCCGTCCCCATTACCGTCCGCAGGTGGGCGTGGTGAGTGACTGGAAGGCAGAGCAGAGCCTCACCCTGGTGGCTGGTCCCCTCCCACAGAGTGCATATTTTTATTCAGTATAATCACATGAGTATAAGGGAGATTTTCGATGTTTTCTATTAAGTATAAATATTTAGAACAAACAGAACCAGGGCTATTCTGTGTGTTACAGACTAGAATAATAAAAGTTATGGGAGAGGCCAGTGCCACGGCTCACTAGACTAATCCTCCGCCTGTGGTACCGGCACCCCGGGGTTCTAGTCCCAGTCGGTCGGGGCGCCGGATTCTGTCCCTGTTGCCCCTCTTCCAGTCCAGCTCTCTGCTGTGGCCCGGGAGTGCAGTGGAGGATGGCCCAGGTGCTTGGGCCCTGCACCCGCATGGGAGACCAGGAGAAGCACTTGGCTCCTGGCTTCATACTGGCGCAGTGCGCCGGCCACAGTGACCATTTTGGGGGGTGAACCAATGGAAGGAAGACCTCTCTCTCTCTCTCTCTCTCTCTCTCTCTCACTGTCTAACTCTGCCTGTCTAAAAAAAAAAGAGATATCAAGTTTTGGTTTTTACGTGGGATTCAGTCCCTAGAATTCATAAATGGAAATTTTGAGATATTGCCTACTTTTCCATTACAGTTTTACTGAGTATGAAGACTTAAAATGATCACACCATTAGTGAGTAGTCGGACATTCTTAGCAGAGAGGCCAACTAAAAACCCCACTGGTAACTGAATTAGTCTCTCCCATTACCCTTCTTCATTTCCAGATGAACTGACTTGCCATTTCTCTATTTGTTCACTTCCCTCACCTGCAAGCCTTGTGCTGCCACAGACAGAAATTGGTTCCTGCACCCATGTAAGAAACAATTTGCTTTCTTGATTATCTTTGTTCACCTAACTCCCCTTGAGCTCTGACACTGCAGTGCTATGGCGACACCTAGGAGAACACCCTCCAGACTTGCACTGGGCTTGCTGGGGGTTAGAAAGTGGAATTCGTGTAAGGAATAAAAGAGGGTGGAGGGAAGAAGAGGAAGGCGCTTCCCTCAGAGGGAAAGAGCATGAGTCACAGAAACCCAGGGAACTTCTGAGGAAACAAATTAATTTAGAGTAACTGAAGCCAAAGTAGATACGGGGTAGGATGGGGGAGATTAGGGCATCAATAAAGCATTTTTGAGGCCAGAGCACTAGCAGCCCTGTTCTTCTATGTGGGCCATGTTGAAGAGTTGAGATTTCATTTAATGGCAACTGGAAACTGGGGGAAGATTGCAAATAAGAGACTGACATAATCACATCTCCAATCTAAAGAAATCACTCTTACTGTATGTTCAATCCTTGGATTGGATCAGAAAGAAATCAAGAAGGATTGAAAATGTTACAATACTGAGATCACAGAATAGTCACTGCAGAGATCAGATTATTGCCATCTAATTTATTAAAAGGCTAAAGCACAGGTTGTAGCAATGACTGCAGATCATTATGCCTGTTACCAATGTGATAATAGGAGCCTATCTCTAGGCAAAGATTAAAATGGAAGCCTGATAAGATAGAAATCTTTATTTTTTTATGGTTTATGTATTTACATATGTCACCGTGTATGTGTGACAGAGAGAGAGAGAGAAAAGAGAGAGATTGAGGAGCTGCCAGCTCCTTTAGCATATAGCCAGGACATAAAGTCAACTTGAGCAGTTTTTTGTTCTGTTGATATGGTGTAACTAAGACTTAGTTAACGTTTAGGAGAGCTGGAAGCTCTTGTGCTCCTGCAATATAACCCTTTCTCTTTAACTGTTGGTTTGATACACCCACCTTCCCAGGATGCACCTGTCACATTTGGTGCCAGGGCGCATGCTCAGACCCCACCCCAGTTGTATGTGCGATTGGGCTACCATGCCCTTCCTTATAAAAAGAGGTGGAAGGCAGGAAAAAGCTCTCTCTCCACTGAGGAACATTTGCGGAAGTACTGCTCCTGCTTGCTCTTCCCAACATGGGCCGTTTTTGGATAGACCTTTCCTGCTGTTGCTTAGAGGTACTGTTGTCATTTTCTGTCTTATTTACATAATTCTATGGCCCAGTCATGTTGGGTATTACTCCGTGTTGGGGTGGCCCACACTTGCGTGTAAATGTATGTATACTCCCTGCTGCAAAATAAATTCTGTTCCTATTTACACACAATACTATTTTCTGTGTAATACTTTTATCTATGCAGGAGACAGGAACCTGGTTTGGAAATTAATATACTCGTTGGTCACATCACTGTAATGAAATTTTTCAGTGGTTTTACTTAATTGTGCCAATCTGTGTGACCTAAAGGCTTCGCCCCTTCTTAATGCATAGCTCTCTATTAGTCAAGAGAAGGTCAGGTGAAGCCAAACTCACACATAAGACTCTACCCAAGGGCCTAAATGTTGTCAAGGGGAGCTGGGTCTACCCAGTACTATCCATTTAGGAAATGGTAACTAATCACATGTGTGCCAGAGTGCTGTGACCTTGGAGCTCTATCATGTTACCTTGTGTTTGAAAGCAGGAATGAAAGGCTATGATTCCTTCATGTCAAGTTGATTAAGAACTAGTGATTGATAGGTTCATGGGCCAGGGTGGGGCCTGTGGAGAGATGACACATGTCCACCAAATAATAAGGGCAAAAAATATTAATAGGGAAAAATAGAAATCAGGAAAGTAAAAGTGATGTGATCATGTTTGTATCTTGGGCTGTTAAATAACAGGATTTTAGCAACTCAGTTTTAGGAGTAGCTCATTCATGATTCATTTCATATTCTCACACTTTCTAACATTATGCTCTTTGCTTTAAATTCTCATTTTCATCTAGTACATTCCTCATCCATTAAGTAGTCCCAAGCCTGCCTTTTGAGGAATTACAAGCATTCATGAACTCTGTCCTTTCTCATCCCATAGCTCTTGGAACATACCTAGATTTTTTTTAAAGAGTTATTTTATTTATTTGAAAGACAGAGAGAGAGACAAAGAGAGGTCTTCCATCCCCAGATGGCCGCAACGGCTGGAGTTGCGCTGATCTGAAGCCAGGAGCTTCTTCCAGGTCTCCCATGTGGGTGCAGGGGCCCACGGACTTGGGCCATCTACTACTGCTTTCCCAGGCCACAGTAGAGAGCTGGATCGGAAGAGGAGCAGCCGGGACTAGAACTGGCACCCATATGGGATGCCGGTGCTTCAGGCCAGGGCTTCAACCCACTACACCACAGCGCTGGCCCCATATCATAATACAGTCCTTACAGTATTTCATATGCTTGTGTCTCTAACCAAGCAACTAGATTATTCATTCCCCAGGGGCAGAAATTTCATCTTAATTTACCTTTATATTACCAGCAGCCATTACAGTGTTTTGAGTACATTAGTAACCCAATAGTTCCAAATTAACCTGCTTAATATCCTTTGAACTTGCATTTTAGCTTGTCCATCTTTTTAATTTTGAAAAATTATGTATTTGAAAGGGAGAGAAACAAAGAGATCTTCTATCCACTGGTTCACATTCCAGATGCTCACTACAGCAGGGGCCAGTTTGAAGTTAGGAGCTAGGAACTCAACTTAGGTCCTGTACGTGAGTGGCAGAGACCCAAGTACCTAAGCCATCACCTGCTGCCTCTCAATTGTTTCTCCTTTTTAAAGCTTCAAAAAAGGATGGATGTCTACATATCTCAATAGGCAAACCCATTTTGTATAATAGACTCATATTGCATATTCATAGCATCCTCATTCAGAAGTTATTTCAGTAATGTGTTAGAGCTGGTCCATACTAGCTTATGAGAGTTCATTACTACTTACATTCTGTAAGCAGGATGTTCAGTACATCCATTAAAATTAAATTCTAGAAACACAAATTAAATTGGAAACAAAGCTTATAGATATTCAAAACTGAAAATTCACAATTATTTTCCTACATTTTACTTTTATGTTCTTGAGCTTATTTGTAACTATGGTAGCTGTATGGTAGAAGAACTATCTGATATGTGATACTTGACATCTCTTTCCAGCAGCACATTTAATGACATTGGTAGCTTTTAATCAGCCATGGTGGGAGTATTACCCCATAAATTGTCAAATGCTACAAACCAAGCTATGATTTATTGTTTGTGGATTGTCTGTAATTAAGACAACTTTGGAAAAGTGTTTATGACGATTAAACTTAAAAGCTATTATATCGGGAATAGCACAAACATCAAGAAAATATTCTACCATAATTTGGTTCAGCAAGAGTCACATTACTGATGAATGAGTAACATTCCGACCTATCACTTCATTGTTTCACTTGTATTTGATAACATGAATGAAAACATCACATTTGTGGCAGAACTAGAAGAGCCAGTTAAACACTTACCAGCTCAGTGCTGTCTATATTTTTTAAAGATGTAGCATGCATATTTTAAGAGCTCTATTGCAATACCATTCACATACCATAAATTTATCCATTAAAGTCTATAATTCGATGATTTTTAGTATATTCACAAAATTATACAACCAGTACCACAGTGAATTTTAGTGAATTTCATCACCCCAAAAGAAACCCTGTACCAATTACTAGTCCCTCCCCCACTTCAGGGCCTGGCAATCTACTAATCTAATTCTATTTTCTGTCTCTATGGACATCTGGTATAAGTGAAATCATACTGCACAAGGCCTTTTGTGTCTGGTTTCTTTGGCTTGGATTAATGATTTAAAGGTTGAATGATGTTATAGCATTGATCAGTACTTCATTTCTCTTTATGGCTAAAATAATAGTCTGCTGTATTGATATACTATATTTTTTACATCCATTCATCAATTGATAAATATTGGATTGTTCCCACCCTTTGGCTAGAATGAATATCATTGCTTTGGATACTCTGATATAAGTTTTTTTGTGGACATACCATTTGATTTCTCTTAGATATATACCCAGGAGTTGAATTGCTAGGTCATAAGAGAATTTACGCTTAAATCATTTTCCAAGGACCAAACTACCTTCCAAAGTGGTTATGCCATGTTGTATTCCTGCTGGCATTTTCTGAGCATGTTTTCAATTAAAAAGGAAAAATAATAAAAGGAAACTTAATATAGTATGTAGGCAGCAGTGGTTGTGTTTGGATTTTGTTAGCCAGTATTCATTTCTTTTAAAAATGCTTGGGAATAAAAAAAAAAAAAGCCTGCGCCATGGCTCACTAGGCTAATCCTCTGCCTGCAGGGATGGCACCCTGGGTTCTAGTCCCTGTTGGGGCGCTGGATTCTGTCCTGGTTGCTCCTCTTCCAGTCCAGCTCTCTGCTGTAGCCCGGGAAGGCAGTGGAAGATGGCCCAAGGGCTTGGGTCCTGCACCCGCATGGGAGACCAGGAGGAGGCACCTGGCTCCTGGCTTGGGATCAGCGCAGCGCGCTGGCCGCAATGTGCTGGCCGTAGCGGCCACTTGAGGGGTGAACCAACGGAAAAAGGAAGACTTTTCTGTCTGTCTCTAACTCTGCCTGTCAAAAAATATACATATAGTATATAGAATGTACGTGAATAGGTGGATGTTCAACTTGAAGATAATCATAGCCACATTTTGGTAGATGTTACTGCAACTCTTAATGCTACCATTAGCTCTGTTTTTTCTTGCAAAGTTTCTACTAATTTTCATGTTAGTTTTTATTTTATACTCCCAAATATCCTACAATGTTGTTTTGCCAAGAGGACTATGATGTTACATTTTTAATGTTTGTTTAAGCCAGTGACTCCCAAATTTACTATCAAACTACATACATTTACTCTCAACTAGATTTTGATGTAGGAAGTCTGGGTGATTCCATGGACATGAATTTTGAAGTAAGCACTCCAGGTGGTTTTCATGCAAGCAGTTAGTTTTAACTGTGGAACAATTTTTTTTTTTTTACTTTGGATTTTGTTTGGAGTTGGGACTCCAAAAACACTGCAAAGCATTTGGATAGGACCTGTGTGCACGAGGCAAGGACAGGGAGGCTGGGAAGAGTACGGAGAAAAAAAAGATTCAGAATGATGACTGTAATAGGCAGAGAGGTAGTTGGTGTAGACAAGAAGTAGGATGTACAACTGGGTCACTGAAAATTCGATCTAAGGCTAAAGAAATATATTTTCTTTCCCAAGGAATGTAGGGAAAAAGTATGTTTTGGTTGAAAACTACTCATATCATAACCCGGGTTATTGGATTCTTGGATTTTTACAATCCTTTAGCTGTTTTTTTGATTCTTCCTAAAGTGCAGGTAACTTACAGATGCATGCATTCTCTCCTGATAGTGATTTAATTGGTTATCCTACCCCAAGTCCCCAATCTGGAGAGAAACCAATATTGTCACCATTTACAATTCATTTCTACAGTACTTGGTATATATCTGCTGTTTGACTTGTCCTTTGACCTGGCCATAACATCCATTTGGTCCACTCACACTATGTGAGTAAGAATTTTCTTGAACACCTGTTCATTCTTAAATCTATGTAAGAGTCATGATTGTATATTTTTCTGAAAATTACTTGTTAACAGGGACATGATGCTTGCTTCCTTATTCATCACTGTCATTACAATAAGCAGCGTTTAGACACAATATGGCTCTGACAGTTTTTGGCTTACTTAAGGAATTTTGTGAATATGCTCCTTATTCATTTTTCAAATATAAGAATTAGCAATAAAGTTTTATCTTTACTCTGTTTAAGTCTACACTATTTAACTTGTTATCAAGAACAGCTATCCATCTTTCAGTCTCTAATTTGCTGTAACATGCAATTTCTGCTAAGACAATGCTGATGTGTGATTCAGAGTGCCAAGCACTATAGCTCGTCCTTATCCTTTTCATTAAAATACTGAAATACCTCCACAGCGCCTCTCTGATACCCAGGTGATAGCACTAATGCTATTTACTAAGCGTAACCAGAAAAACAGGAAATTAGCATTAGAATTTCACAAGTTATAGAGAGAGACACAATTATTTAATTTTCTTCTCTATTTCATTTCTTTGTTTTCCTTCAAATAATAGCAGACAAATTGAAGCTATGGCAAGGGACCCACACACATCAAATGTATCATTCAGCCAGGGCTGGAGTCCTGAAGATAATGGTATTCTTGCTGCCTCAAGTTGATACCTATAAAAGCTATAGTAAATTGCACTAAATGCTTCTGCCACCTTTTTGGCAAAATGGTGCATCATCAGCTCAATTTTACCAGGTTCAGAAGGAAGCACTCTAAAATTGATCATAAAAAATCATTTGCCATCTAAAATGAGAACAGTGTTCATCACACTGCAGTCTTTCAAGTAGGCCATGACATGATAGGGGTCCTAAAGGAAAAATAATACAATTTCCCTTCAGCCAGTGATTTCCAACTGGCTAAGTAGGGACATTCGTTACTAAATGCAAACTTCTTCTAATTAGGTACCATTTAGCCATTTCTAAAACTGCTGAGATCAGAGTCTCTCTCCACTAGAGGACACTCTCGAACTTACTGAAAAATTAAAAACCTAACTTTTTTAATTAAAAGAAATTTCTCTCCTAATTAAAGTATCAGCATCCAGAGATCTTACTTATTGCAATTAGGAAATAGCATTTTGTTCCTAAATAAGATGTTGAGGAGTTTTAATTTCATTTGCACTATTAATCACGTATATTAAGATTACCCTATGGTCATGGTAAAGATAAATGTTTCACCAAAGACCCCCTATTTAGAAAAAAGCAGAGTGGTTTACAAAACATATATCTTCTTATCCTTAATTACACTGAATGGCTACTTTTACACAAAGTTTTATTCAGAAATGAAAAGGAAACAGTTTCTCTCTCTCTCTCTCTCTCTCTTTCTCTCTTTCTCTCTCTTTCTCTGTCTCTGTTTCTCGTCACTCACACACACACACACACACACACACACACAGAGTTCCCCTGTACTACCTCAATACATAGTACCCAAATAAATACTAGGACCTATGGCAGGTACCAGTTGTCAGTATCAAACCACAATAATCCTATTGAAATAAGATTTTGGGGGATATTTATTTTATTTCTTTGAAAGGCTGAGTTAGAGGGAGAAAGTAATCCCCCATCTACTGTTTGACTCCACAAATACCTGGAAGGCCGGGGACTGAGCTAGACCAAAACCTGAAGCCTAGAACTCCTCCATGTCTCCCACATGGGTGCAGGGGCCCAAGTACTGGGACCATCCTCTGCTGCTTTCCCAGGCACATTAGCAGGGAGCTGGATCGGAAACACAGCAACCAGAATTTGAACCTATGCTTGAATGGGATTCCAGCAACATAGGCAGTGGCTTAACCCACTGTGCTGTAATGCAAGCCCTTAAATCAGATGTTTGTTTGAATTCTAAAAGGAAGGGTAATGAAAGTAATAATTTGTATTCTTTATTGCTGAGGATGTTACTCCTGCAAAGTGTAAACACATCTGCTCACATTTGAAAGACAAAATAACAAGAGAAAAGCAAGATATTTACCTTAAAATTGGCTAACCATAAGCCAGCTATATCATATTTCTTTATGGAAATGGATTTTATACTATCATACTATATATTTCTATAGTGTTTATTGATTTTTTTTTTATTTTTGACAGGCAGAGTGGACGATGAGAGAGAGAGAGAAAGGTCTTCCTTTTGCCGTTGGTTCACCCTCCAATGGCCACTGCGGCCAGCGCACCGTGCTGATCCAAAGCCAGGAGCCAGGTGCTTCTCCTGGTCTCCCATGGGGTGCAGGGCCCAAGCTCTTGGGCCATCCCCCACTGCACTCCTGGGCCACAGCAGAGAGCTGGCCTGGAAGAGGGGCATCTGGGACAGAATCCAGCGCCCCAACCTGGACTAGAACCTGGTGTGCCGCGCTGGCTAGGCAGAGGATTAGCCTAGTGAGCCGCGGCGCCGGCGTATTTCTGTAGTTTTAAAAACAAGGCAACTCCCGTGGCTGACCAGTAGATTGTAAGAGGATTTAACTAACCACAAATTACTAGAAGTTAATATGTATTCATAGTACCCATGGTGAGTGTTCACTCATTGATCGCAGCAATTGCTATTACTAGCATTACTGTTATTATGAGGCTTCAGTGTTTCCATAAGTGATGGTGAGTACTGTATGCATTGCCTTAGACTAAATTATGCCTCTCAGGAGCCAGAGAGCTGCACATTGAAATTTGAATGAGCTGTTGGGGATATTTATTACACTAATAAAATTAAGAGAAGGCAGTGACAGAGATCCTCTAGAATGGAGAGGAGATCTTACACACTTGAAGAAAAGAGGCATGAGAAACAAGAATTGCACTGCTGCATTGTATTTGAATGGTTCAGAAATGCTTGTAATGACTTAACTTTTGCTCTTAGTGACTGCTTTCTTTCATGAAACAAAAGTTCATGGTATCCAGAACCATCAGTGGACAGCAGGCTGAAAATGGGGACACATCAAGTATCTGTTAACTCTTAGTGCCACCTGATGAGCTTGTTTCTGGGAACTTTTGATGCTGCACTTGACTATTGAGAAGATGGATATTAGAGAAATGATGTGGGAAAGTGATGACAGCATAGTGGAATTTAAGTGCCAGGAAACATTTGTTCAAAGAGCTATTAAGAAATTCTTGGTGATGACACAGGACAAGAAATAGGGCCATTTTTTTCCTGAGTTGAAGAGTGGACAGAAGAAGTAGCTTGTGATTTGCCTTATGACAAAGCCATCAGAATTGCCTATAATTTTCTTCATTTATAAAATTGTTTCAAGCCATTCACAAAGTGTACATTTTGAGGTTTCAATTGCAGAAGCCTTGCCATCCTCAAATTTTTGTGACTGCGTCTTTGTAAGTTTGTTATGAATTTTTATATATTTTTATTTTATTTGAAGAGCAAAGAAAGAGACCTTCCATCTGCTGGTTCATTTTTCAAACGGCCACAACAGCCAGAGTTGGGTGAGGCTAAAGCCAGTTATATGGAACTCAATTCAAGCATGGACCTATGTTCTGAAGCCATCACCTGCTGCCTCCTGGGATGCAGTAGCAGGAAACTGGTTCAGAAGCAGAGCCAGTACTCAAAAGAACTGCAGTCCAATATGGGAGGCAGGCATTCCAAGTGATGTCTTAAACACTGTGCCAGAAGCCCACAGTGATTGCATCTTGATAAGACACCTCCTTTAATTTTTGCTCTTTGAATTACATAATCACTGAACTCGATTCCTTAAACTCTTGTGTTACATTCTGATGCTTCCAGAGTCTCAAATTTTTAAAAACAGATGTACTTATTTGAAAGAGCTACATAGGAGGATCTTGCATCTGCTGGTTCACCCCACAGATGGCCACAACAGCTAGAGCTATGTCAGGCTGAGGCCAGGAACTTTATCTTGATCTCTCACATGGGTGGCATGGGCGCAGTTAGTGGAGCATTTTCCACTGCTTTCTCAGCTATATTAGCATGGAGCTGGAATGGAAGTGGAGACGCTGGGACTCTAACTGGTGCCCATGTGGGATGCTAGTGCTGCAGGTGGTAGCTCCATCCACTGAGCACAACACCAGCCCTGAGCCTCACCTTCTTTAAAGCAAATTATGACATTTTAAGGTATATTTAAATTGGCCATTGAAGTGTGCAGAGAGCAAGTTTCTGCAATTAGTGATCAATAAATTATTTAGATCTCAGAATCATAAGCATTTGAAATAGGAAAAACATCAAAAGTGGATGAATAGCAACATGAAAAGGAAGAGCAATAGATAAAATGAAAGGAGGAAGAGAGGGAGATTTATGATGGTGAAAGGTACTGACATTTTCTCATCAACTTCTTCAAATATAGTGACCACCACTGATATACTCATATACAATATAGCCTGTAACACTCTTGACTTTGTCCATATTTTTTCCCTTAATTTGTCATCTCTAAATCTGATTTCTATTGAGGCGGTGACTTCTGAATTCCCCCATGTCTATTATTCCTTTCTTCTTTTACCAAAATCTCCCCTAACATTTAGTTGAGCATGTATCCACCGAGTTACAGACTACATTCCTTAGATTTCGTTGCAGCTAGATGTGGCCATGTAAACTGAGATTGGGCCAGTGAGATGTCTGAAGAACTGATGTGTGCAAGTTCCCAATCATTTCCTTTGTGGTGAAGCCTCATGTTTTGGACTTTGTCTTTGTCCTTCCTGTAGACTGGAAAGCAGATGTGTCAGTGAACTAGCTTCTACCATATATATGAAGCAAAATGGTGGAGTAATAAGATATAAGGAACCTGAGTCCTTGATTGATATAATGGAACAGAATCGCCTGCCTAACCTGACTTCTCCATACTGGTCTATTTCTTGAGAGAAATGCACTTCTAAATTACTGAAGATGCTGTATTTTGGGGTGTCCTTACCTAATTCAGCATGTATCCATCAGTACCTCTAGAGTCTACTTTCTTCACCTAACCTTGCAGGTTGTGGAGAGGCAGGATAAAATCATGACCCTATTCTCTATCATAACTTGATCCAGTTACTGATGTATACAAGAATCACACTTATCTCCTGATAATTACTTAATCATTTCCTGCAGTCCCTAAGTACAAAATGCAGAAACAGGAAAAATAAACCCACCCACTTTGAAAACGAAAGTATGAAATTTAACATGAGTCTACTTTGTACAGAAGGCCTTAGCTTTAACGAGAAGGAAACTGTAAGGCATTTACTTAGACCTTGGTTTATTTAGGGGTAAAACAGTAAATAATATTTGTTCTAAACCACATATAGACCCCTGTGACTTAAAAGAGTTTTGTTTCCTTTTTACTGGACAGGTTGGGCTAAAATGAAAGGTCCAGTTCAAATTGTATTTTTCTAGACTCTGCATTTTAATGAGGCACCCTACCCCAACACTTAAGATCTTGAGAAGTCAGATATGCACAAAGCCTACTTCTCATGTTTTTAAAATTATAAATCATAATCCTTAGGTTTATTGGTTTTCAAGGTTAATGAATATTCTTAGAAAGTTTTATAAGCTTATAAAACATGGTTACTGCAAATAGAATGATAGCTCATGCATGTTGTTTATTTAAAATATAAGTGAACATTCAGTGAACTCACTGTATTTTCTCCTTTCCTGCCTAGAAGGGCTTCTGTTTGTCCCCATTCTATTAAAAGTACTCAGGGAACTGCTGATGTTTCAGACAGTGGCTTGTTCTTCTTGTCTCCCTTCCATAGAGGCTTAGTAAAATGCTTCTGACAGCTTCTGAGGCTAAAATATACCACAAAGCTTGGTTTCTTTGTCTACATTTGATAAAACAAGATTTGACAGCAGTTTCTACTGTCATGGAAGTGGTTTGAACAACTGAGGTTCAAAATGGGAGGGACTTTTCTGTGCCGAGTTAATCAGTAAGTTTGAGAAATTGGTAGCATTCGTAGGTATTTTCACTTAAAAAAAAATTTCTACTTCCAGTCTTTAACCAGTGCTATTTCTCTGGGTTTGTTGTTTTTTCATTCTTGAAAAATAATGTTTTTTTTTTTTTTTTTGCAACCTGTACATCTTAGTCCATTCTGTTGGTGTCTTTAAAATCACTTGAAATTCACCCTGCTACTCTGACTTTATCTGTTTCCTGATTGTAGAACTTACTGTTGAGTAGATTATTTTTTCCCATGCTTAAAAGTATTTTTAGGTGTGAGCATTTGGTCTAGTAGTTATAAAAGGTTGGTTAGGGTATCCTAATCTTACATAAAAGTGTCTCAGTTTGACTGCTGACTCTTGGCTCCTGTTTCCAGCTTCCTGCTAATGTGCACCCTGGGAGGGAGTGGCGGTGGCTCAGGTGGTTGGTATCTTGCCACCCACATGATTTCCTGGCTCCTGAATTCAGCCTGGCCTAGCCCTGGCTGTTGAAGGCTTTTAGAGAGTGAACTAGCAGATGTGATCTCTCTTCCTAGCCCCCTCAAATAAATACAGATTTTAAAATATTTTATTATTTGTAAACTTGTGGTTTCTTGAAGCTCTGACATTTCTCAAAATTCCTTCCTTTTGAGGTTTTCAGTCTTACTCTGACTTTATCATATCTCATGATGTTACATACACACCAGCCCTCCTACCCTGCCCCACCCCAATACTAGACAGACTTTCACAGCTCTTCTGTGAGCTGTGGTTTTTCACATTGTTTTGAATCACAACTGCCCTATGAAAGGCTTGTAAGACACCAATCTGGAAGGTGTATATCCCTGAAGGTGTCTTCAGTAAATGACATTGTAGCATCGGAGGCTTGTCAACATCTAATACAGGTTAGCACTTGAGAATGTCTTTAATATCTTATTAGCTAAAGAAAGTATGACTTTCCGAGACATGTTTTTGTGATCATGACTGTTTCAAGTCCATGGGTTTTAAAATTTTATTTTAATATTTGCAGCTCTGGAAATAGAATGTTGTAAAGGTAAATTAAAATAACTATTGTCTTGCCTTTAAGAAATAGACAATTTCATCATTGCATAAAATGAATATTTCCTCCAGTATATCTATGGGATCATTTGTTGGCATTCCATCTGCAGTTATAATCATGAGCTTGCTTTTTGTCAACTCATAATGCCCATGAGGTATTCCCTTTAATATACCTAATCTTTATAAGTAAAACATAGCACTTAGTTCTAAATTTTTTCTAGGTAACCCTGGCAACTTCCACACAGTCCTCTATTCTTACAAATTCTTATAAAAAGTCAAAGTATATTAACTCCTTGGATTATGCTTCATAAAATATTATCCCCTTGGTGCTAGCTGTGGAAATACCCCCCAATGAAAGTTTAATGACAAGTATTGCTAATGGGATGTACATTCTGAACCAAACAGCATCTTGGATTAATGAAAATATCAATTGTTCTGATCATGTTTATCAATCTGATAAATTTTCCATGGCCATGCCCACCATTGCCTAGCTTAGCATGTAAACCTCTTTCTATTGCCATGAGGTGGAGGGATACATCTGTCTTGGCAGCTGCCCAAGACTAGCTACCCTCTTTCTGCTCGTATCTTACTACAAAACCACAGAGGATTGATACTATGAAGGGACTCCTTCCACTTAAACTTTTGTATAACAGAACATAAGGTTCTATCCTGTAGCAATACTTGTTCTTTTAGGAGAACCAAAGAAGAGGTGTGAACAGTATTCATATATTCTCATTTACTTAAGCCAACACTGCCTATTCCATTTATTCAACTGTTCTCATGATTGCCAAATATTCTTTTATTCTCATTGTAATAATCAAGACCATTTATCTTAGAAAATCACTGCCTAAAAAATATAGAGGAAAGTGGACATTTCCTTTCAGTATTAAGAATGTTGTCTGGGATGGGAAGTGGTAAGAGGTAAATTAAGTCAAATCTTTAGTTTCTAATCCCTTTGTTGAACTAATTTGTATACATACAAATGAGCAACACCATTAGCACGACTGAGAAGATACATGATCATCCTGGTTCCACCCTCAGATTCTTAGATTCCTTCTTTCATTCATCCTTCAAGTGCCAATACTTTTGTGAAGCACAATTATTACCCAGACCCTGTACTCGAGCAGCCGTAACATCTTGCCATCTCTGAGAGTACAATGATTCTGTAATAATTTGTAATGATTTTGTAATGTGCTGAGTTGTTTGAGTTGGACTACATTTCCCAGAAGTCCCTTTTCTTGTGTGTGTCAGTGAGGGTAGGCTACATAAGAAATTCTTTCACATTGATTGGAGGATAGACCAAAGGCAGCAGCTACTTTTATGTGTGTGTGTATACCTACGCATGCACACACATTGTTTCTGATATCCACCCAATTGATAAGAAGTGGCACTTGGGCCTGTAACTGCTTTCTTTTCCCCTGGATTTTCCTTCAGTGTCTGTGACTCCTAGGTCAGAGGTATGTGTGCTGATTCTTAATACCAAGGATAAAGACAGTAAGAACAGACATAAGTTTAAGTCAGTCTTTGTGGTGTTCAAACCTACTTGTAATCTTTACACCTGTCTGCTTGCCTGTGAACTTCAGACTTCAGCATTATAAAGCCTTATGGAAATTGCCTAGCCAGCCCTCAAAATTATTACATATATGAGTATATGTATACACACACAATAAGACACATAAATAATACCCTGCTATTCTACTCTGGTTGAACTCTACTACTACACATGATATACCAAAGTTATCTTTCTCTTCTCCTTTGGTTAAGTGTCCCATTTTCTGAGTGGTTTGTCTTTTGGGATTAGGAGAAAAGTAGCTCTATTATTTCCTAGTTAAAGTCCTTAACTTTTTTTTTTTTTTGACAGAGTGGACAGTGAGAGAGAGAGACAGAGAGAAAGGTCTTCCTTCGCCGTTGGTTCACCCTCCAATGGCCGCCACGGACGGCGCGCTGCGGCCGGCGCACCACGCTCATCCGATGGCAGGAGCCAGGTGCCAGGTGCTTTTCCTGGTCTCCCATGGGGTGCAGGGCCCAAGCACTTGGGCCATCCTCCACTGCACTCCCGGGCCACAGCAGAGGGCTGGCCTGGAAGAGGGGCAACCGGGACAGGATCCGGCGTCCCAACCGGGACTAGAACCCGGTGTGCCAACGCCGCAAGGATTAGCCTGTTGAGCCACGGCGCCGGCCTAAAGTCCTTAACTTGATATACATAAAATATCATTTCTCAGATGCTAAATTAGTGAGTTCTTTCCCCTTTATCTCCCAATCCTTTCCGTAAACATAGAGTGTACTGAAGCTTCCTTTCTCACCTACTCAATGCAACCTGACTTTCACAGACAGAACTTTACAGAAAGGGAATTCCATTTCTCAGAATTCCCCCTTCTTATATGTGTTTGGGTAGTTGCACTTTTATTTTACTAGCTCTTTCTATATCTTTGGTATGGTTTACACATTCCTCATTTTGTTTTTTTTTTTCTTTTTTTAAAAAGATTATTTATTCATTTATTTGAGAGAGTTACACAGAGAAAGAAGGAGAGGCAGAGAGAGAGGTTTTCCATCCGCTGGTTCACTCCCTAAATGGCTGCAATGATTGGAAATGGGCCGATCCGAAGCCAGGAGCCTGGAGCTTCTTCCAGGTCTCCCATATGGGTGCAGAGGCCCAAGGACTTGGGCCATCTACTACTGCTTTCCCAGGCCATAGCAGAGAGCTGAATCAGAAGTGGAGCAGCCAGGACTTGAACCAATGCCCATATGGGATGCTGGCACTGCTGGCAGTGTCTTTATCTGCTACGCCACAGTGTTGGCCATTCCTCATTTTGGAGCTCTTTCTCTGCTGGCTTTCTTGAAATCACTCTGAATTCTCTTTGGAAGGTACGTTACATGGAAGTACTGGGGGGTTCATACTGCCTTCAGGGAACTTTTCTATTCTGTCTACTTGAGTTAATGGAAATGAAAATCTTCTAGAGTGGTTCGTCAAAACAAATATTAGTATCATACTTGGACTTTTGATTAAAATTTATCAGAACATTAATGATTTATCTCCTGATAATACAGTAGTGAATAATTTAAGTTATTGCATTTAAGATATTAGTTGTGAGGTTTTATCACGTTTACATGGAGTTTAATAAAAGTGCTTTAAAGTTTCTATATGTTATAATTTCTTAATTAAAATCACTGGCAAGAAAAAAAAATCACTGATCATCTCATCTGAAATGTCAGCCATTATTTTTCCAGTTAATAACTTTGTTAAGTTTTTAAGAAAACACAATAATTTTGCAAATATTTGCTGAATACCAGCTAGTGGAAAACACAAAAGTGATTTTTTTTACAAGTTACTAGTCTCTCAAAATATCCTTATTGTAATACATTAGCTACTCTGCATAATATAAATGTACTGGCATAATGGAGAACAATATAAGATAAAAGATAGTCGCAACAGGAATGAAAAATTACCACAATTGGCAGAAAGGCATATTTGATAAAATGAATTGACATTGACTCCACTATGATTATGGTTTCCTCCACATTCCAGAGGCTGTAGGACCACTGGGACATAATTTACAACCTCTTTTTTTAAATGTGTATCTGTCAACAAATTAACACCTAGGCTGATGCACTAATGAGCAATTAATTGGTTGGCAGATGCATATGGACGAGGATTCCAGAAGGGAATCCTTCTGGCTGCATCTTCAAGAGAAGCAAGATTTGAAATCAGAGTAAGACTTTTTGGATGCTTGTTACTTCAGTATTGCAAGAACAGTGTTACTGACTGCTTTCCGAAGATCTTGGGGGCCAGCATTGTGCACACTTGTTGGTGAAGCTGCCACTTGTGATACTGACATTCCATATGGCCACTGGTTTGAGTCCCATATGCTCCACTTGCAGTCCAGCTCCCTGCTAACGCACCTAGGAACACAGCAGAAGAGGGTCCAAGTGCTAGGGTCCCTGCACCCATGTGAGAGACCTGGAGGAAGCTCCAGGCTCCTCGCTTTGGCCAAGTGATTGCAACCATTTGGGGAATGAAATAGCAGATAGAAGACTCTCTCTCTCTCTCTCTCTCACTCTCTCACTCTCACTCTCACTCTCACTCTCACTCTCACTCTCACTCTCACTCTCACTCTCACTCTCACTCTCACTCACTCTTCCTTTGTCTCTAACTCTACCTTTCAAATAAATCTTTTTTTAAAAGGAATATTTTAATATTTCTCCCATGTTTTCCATTTGCAGTTAGCATAAATAATGAAATTTTCTTTGTTATGCTAGTTTATTATAAATTATATATAGATACATAATAAAAGTATATGAATCTATTTAGATAAAGTAGGTAGAATGATTCAACCTGTTACCTTAAATGAGAAACTAAAATTGTAAATGTAAAAGTAATTTAAGATAAACATTTTATGGTGATTCTATAAAAATGCTCATCCAGATTTTCTGAAAATATACTATGTAGGTTGAATAAAGCAGGTCCCTAGGCTAACTTTGGTATTCCATCCACCAATTTGTAGTCTCTATTCTAAAACGTAAATGTAGTGGTGGTTATCCAGATCCCTGAATTAGCAAAACTCAACATCCAAATAGAACTCTTTCATTATTTTCTTGACCTTAGGGAGGTTATGTCACTTAACCAGTATGGTATTTTAACTATGTAATTTTCAAAAATGAATACAAAAGTATTGAAGTATTAGGTTTGTTATGAGGGTTAAACATATGACTAAGATACATAAAGCACCAAGAACACTGTAAATTAGAGTAATAGTAAATAGTGATAGTACTAGTAAAATTGACACGTGAGCATGGCCTGCTTGTGCCAGGATTAAAAATATCTATTAATATACAAACTATATCTCTGCAAATAAAGTGTCCCCATAATTACTGTTAACCTCATTATGTCATATTTCCACACATCTAAGTCATCTTGATTTAACAGATTGTGTCCTGTTTCCCTTCATTCTTTATTGTTCTCCATAAACACTGATGAACCTAAGGTCAATCTATTCAAAAAGTGAAAGAACAAGGGTTGCCCATCCATGTGAGGGTCTTCACTGCTTTGCTTTGCCATGGTAAATTTGATTTTGAGACACACCCTCTCTTCCATCCTCCATACTCAAGTCTTACCTCTTTTCCTATCTTCTCAGTTGCTACGTTACCTACAATTCCATGACTGGACATCTGTTGCAATTTAGACTTGATCCCACAAATCCAAAAAGCCTTTAAGTTTTCCCGTCCTTTTTTCCCATCAAATGACCAAATCCTTGCTATATCCTCTAGATACCTTCTAAATCCGATGTATTTACTCAAATTTATTATATTCCTATTTTATCTCTTTGCCTCCTTACCAGATTGTAGAGTTATTTGTAAGTAATAGTCACTTCTAAACAAAAATGTATGAACACTACCTCCTCTTCTTTTAGCTTCAAGGACTCCTGAGACATCATTAGTGATAGTGTAAAAATCTCAGAAATTAAGTCCATAAGGAAACAACATATTGTTGTTTGTCCTGTGAAGGTTCACTTTATGCCCATTCACAAGGAAATAAACAAAATATTTCAGCCAGAAAACTCTGAAATGTCTTTCTTTTAGGACTTGCGCATTGTAGCATTCTTCTCAACACTGAAAAAGTAGTCATACACCTGAATGAGAGATTCTAAGGTAGGTAAAGGTGGAAAAAAATCTATGCAATTATGCTAAATTTCATTTGAAAGGTAAAATATGATGTAATCAAAGCAACAGTATTATCTGTAACCATTTGAGTAACTATCTCCCAACATTGTTTTAAATCTGTAAAAGTATGAGTTATGTATAAAATTTTTTAAAAATTTGTTCTAGCAAACCATCTGAGATGTTATCAGTAGTCACCCATAATGAATGAAGAATGTCCCAAATCTTCTTTGAATTACAGGTTAAAGTCTTTGAAGGCAAATTACATTGGTTTTGTATTCATCTGCTTCATATTTTGTAAAAAAAAAAAAAAAGGAAAATTTTCAAAGGTGTTGGAATTCAAACCATAGATCAAATTATCAAACTCAAATCCCTTAAGAGAAGGATTTTTATTTTAATCTAGGCTGTTTATTCTTTCCTAAGATTGTAAATAATAATTGTTCAGGTAATTCTTAAGGGACAGCAGCCCTCTTGCTATAATGTACATGAATATAACCATGTCCATCAATGTCATCAGCAGTCCCTCTGAATGAAATCTACTAGAGGAGGCTCAGGATCATATGAAGAAGACTCTGGGGTCAATCCCATGCCTTCCCACTTTGGACTAAGAAACTTTGAGTGGGGACCAGTGATGACCGTCATTCGTCTCTACAGATAACCATTTGGAGGAGTACAAGATTCTAGACGCGTATGCCATCATGGAAAAGGAAAACAAAAGTCTGCCCTGACACAAAGTTTGCCCTGTTGTTCTGGTGCTGACTTGTTTTATGCTCTTTTTAATGATTTGGTTTGAATAATTTATACAAAGGGAACTGAGAGTGAAAGAAATAGAAGTTAGCTTGCACCCAAGAAAGCTGCTTGTACTTATAGGGGATCCTGTGTCAGAAAGAGGCAGAGGGGAGGCAGCACTGGCGATGCTCTAACATGCAAGACCCAGGGGCAGTGAATGGAGAGAAAGGATTTTGCACCTGGCTGTGTGTCAGTACAGCCCAGAAACCAGGGCTCCTCTTATTGAACAGGTTTTTCTTTCTTGATGACTCATCTGCACATAAGTTTGGGAATCTATGGGTTGCATCTACTGAGACAGAATTGAGAACACTAGAGGAGATGGGAGGTGGTGGAGTGCACCCTCAATGAGTACCATGTCTGACCCCAGCTGAAACCTGGCCTATCTTGAGTGGATCAGAGGGACTGAATAGGTTTGAAGGCCCAGTTACCTTGAGACTGTGTTCCTGACTTTAGTGGATGTGGAGATCTTTTGGGAAGCTATGGATTAAAATTCCAGGATAGCTAGAATCAAGTTGGGATAAACCTTGGATTCTTAGTGGTAGAGGTTGCTAAATAGTACAGTATAATTTAGTGTTCGACATTTTGGAAAGTGGACATCTTCTCTGGAGAGTATTGAAATGCTGTTAGCATAAGATTAAATCATGAACTTTTTATTGTGCAGCATGGTTTTATGGAAGATGTAGGAACCTGAAAGCTGGTTTCAGTTACCATCAAGGTTTTTGGTTAGTCCTTCCAGAGAAAGGATTGCTTTATTCAAAAAAGATCTTGATACTCCACACTTCAGTCATTACAGCCTGGCCACAAATGGTTGAGAAACAGTGAGAAATGAGAAAATAGACTGAAATGAATATTTGCAACCCTTGCTAATTTCTGGTATTTCGTTTCTATCAATGCCAACCAGTTTAAAAGTATGGCCTTGCTCGCAAGTTACAAGTTTTCCCAGCTGTTATTAGAGAAAACTGCTGCTGTTAACTGTAAAGTGGTATGGCACCTGTTCCTAAGATAAGTCCTTGAGTAATTTATAGTGGGAATGAATTTAACTGATAAAGAAAATACACAGTGGAAAATGAAAGTGAAAAGCAGAATTTAAACACTATAAATGAAGTTACTTGGGCCTTGAGGTTTTCCTTCACATTTACCATTCTTAGTATTTCATCACATAAAAATTCCTTTGAATATAGGTACTGCACATATACACGTATAATTACACATCATATAGTATATGTGTGTGTATATATATACCATATATATCTACTGCACATATACACATATAAGTACACATCATATAGTATATGTGTGTGTATATATATACCATATATATCTCTGTATACCATATATATATATATATATATATAAATGACATGCCAATCAAATGATCATAGTAAAAGATTTTGAACAGTTAAAAAGGGAAGAAGACAAAGAATAAAGAGCTTCTACCCACATTAATGCTGTGATTTCACTCCCTGGAGGTAACAATGAAAATACTTTCTTCTGTATGTCTCTTGGCTAATACAACATATATGTGTATTATATATAATATAAAAATTATGCACATGCACTAGTATATGTATAAATATGTACATGCATGTGCACATGTATTTATACATATGCATATACATATATCTTAAAAAGCATAAATGACATTAGATCAGTGCAAATAGCTCTATTTTATCATTCTAGTAGCAATAGTCTTGGAATACATGGATTATAATTCATTCATAGACATTTTAGTATTTTTATGCTTATTAAAAGGGCTTACTAAACTTTGGATAAATATAGTAGTAAAGTATAAAGAAGATATCACATTTTGAAATATGTAATGAATAAAAACAAAGTCTGAAGTATAAATCTCAAACTGGTAAAAATATTTAAGATAAACAAGAAGGAGCCATCTCAAGTGATGTGAGGTTGTGGCACACATTAAACTTAATACCCAAACTCTTCCAATCAGTAAATGACAGTAATCTAAACTGTATAGGCTTTATTTAGTTTCTTACTTCAAATATGAGTTAAAAATTTGCTCATGTGAATAAGCTTACATTTTAATATCTGACACATAAGAAGGCATGAAGCTACACTCCATGAAATCACACCTGCAATGGCATTTGAAAATCCATCATACACATTTAGAGAAAAAATCATGGGCATTTCATCTTTTACAATTAAAAAACTTCGGCTAGTAAATAAAGCAAAAAATTGAACATAGGAGTGTAATTTTGGAAGGTAAATGACTGCTAGGAAATTTGAAAACTTTGTAGAGATGGCAGAATCAACTTTGAGCCCCTAAAAGGTAGTCAAAAAAAGGCCTTTATTTACTGTCACTAATAAGGGACATCTTTTGCTTAGAAACATTGTGGAGCAACCGGTAGAAGAATCGGGATAGGCCTGTTATTTATCATGTTTTATTTATTAAAATGTAGATGATCTGGTTGTTTCATTAGTCCTGGACTCTCAATATTGAAAATGATGATCCTTGTGAAGACCTATGAAAAATTTCTTGAAATTGTTGCTGAGCAATTTTTCAGCGAGGTATGTTTATTTGTGTGAGCATGAATTGACTGGAAATGCAACCAGATGGATGTGTACACTGAAAGGGTCACATCACAATGCAGAGCTGAAGCATAGCAGCCTTCATTAGGACTGATTTCTCATCCCAGTCTCCTCGGCTGCTGCATTATTCACAAAGTCTACTTCATCTCAATTCATCTTTTGATTTTTTTCAAGGCGCTCCAGTTGCTGGTAAAAAAAAAAAAATCGTCAATTTTGTCAACAGTGGTTGAAATTCTCATCTGAAATTGAGCCCTCTTATTGACAACTCTGACAAATCTGAGTATATTTAATACTCCTGACAAGATCACTACAGTGAAAATGAATATTGAAGGCTGGGTAAAGAGTTCATGATGATTATGAATTGTTTGGGAATTTTGGTTGATTAACACAATCAAAATTATACTATTAGTTATAAATATAGAACTGCAGCAGTCACTTTTTCCTTAAAAATGCCCTTTAGTTTTTCCTGGAGACAACAAGAAAGACAAAAGGAGTGGATCAGAGCCCATCTATTGCTGGACACAGGTGATATGAATTTTCAAGAGAATGAACTTATTAAAATATCCAAAACAAATACCTGGAAAACTTGCTTTTTTACATTTCTTGGTAGTGTTTTGAATATCCATGCTTAGATACCATTCTAACCTAGCCCCAAACATAAAACAACCTCTGGTTATTTGTATCCTCATAATTATGTAAGTATGTTAATTAGCTTTCCTCACAGCACTGTCTCCCTCACAGAAAACCCACCATCAGAACACACTGTGACTATAGATTTCTAGCTAAGGCCACCAAAGACCAGGAATGGGACTGAGCACCCCCTTGACTTGCATCTTCTTAAAGGTTTCCTCTGGTCTACTTTACCAGAAACCAGGAGGAAGAGGAGCAAGCTAGACAGCAGAAGCAATGTAAAGATGGGGGCAGGCTGATTAATGGCTGCTTTGCACAGTGATCTGCCATCAAGGACACCCAGCTGACCAGTCCACTGCAAATGGCATTGGTTTTCAATGTGGAAAGCCAGGGCCTCAGCAGAAGTCAGCCTATGAAGAGCCCTGGCAGCTAGAGGGAACTGCCCTGGGGGTTGAAGGATTCCCAGGTCAGAGCCACAGACCCTGTTGGCTCTAAGCTGGAAAGGCCCTCACTCAGCCCAGCTTCCAAAGTAACCACTGAAGAAGGGGCCATCAAAGAAGGAGGTACTCTTCTCTGAAGGGAGGAGAGAACTTCCACTTTGACTGTGGCCCTAAAAACCGACGAAGTTTGTGAATTCAAAAGGCTTCCATAGCCTTGGCAGCTCACGCCAAGAGCCTCGGGTG
This sequence comes from Sylvilagus floridanus, assembly GCA_949820135.1. Taxonomy (NCBI): domain Eukaryota; kingdom Metazoa; phylum Chordata; class Mammalia; order Lagomorpha; family Leporidae; genus Sylvilagus; species Sylvilagus floridanus. The sequence continues at coordinate 115,248,075 of OX463223.1, forward strand.
ATCACTGATGTCACAAGTAAGAGTCAGTTAACAACAGGCATCACTGTGCACTTGCTCCCCATGTAGAACCTCTGTCCTTAATGAGTTGTACTATGAGAATTAACGGTAAAACTTGTCTTCAAACTGTACTTTATACTTTGTGTATCCATGTGGGTGCAAATAGTTGAAATCTACTTAGTATAGAGTTGGTCTTCTGTGTATAGTCAATTAAAAATTAATCTTAATGGAAAGTGGAATGGGAGAGGGAGGTGGGATAGGAGTGGGGGTGAGAGGGTTGGAATTGGGGAAAGAAACACTATATCCATAAGAGCTATACATATGAAAATTTGTATTGATTAAATAAAAACCTTCAAAAAAAAAATAACCACTGCTATTGAGGGGATGGCCGAGTAGGATCAGTAACATTGTAGGCAGAACTGTAAATTTCTTTTTTAGAGATGCCACCTGCCTTCTGTTCAGGCCTGCTCTCCTCCCAGGCCAGCTAGGTAATGAAAGTCAACAGAGTGCCTTCCCTAAGGAGGTTCACACCTCCCTTATGATGTCTCTCCTGGTACCCTGTGTGAAGAGATAGATAGGTCTGGGCCTCATACCTGGCCAAGCTTTAAAGCCTGCCTGATTATTATCAGGCCCCCTTCTGTCAGTTTCTATTTGCCTTTCAGTGGGAAAACTTCCTCATGGTTTAGACAGCTTCTTTATTAGGCCCTCTAGTAATGACTCTGCCCTTTTAGACTGAGTTTAATCTGCTTGTTAGATTTTTTTCTACAGACTTGAAACAGTGAAATTTGAGATGGCTATGCATATCAAACCTTGGATGGAAGCAGTCTCTGCATGGTGGCACTGCATCCCCCTGGAGAAGCCACCTCCTGCTGGAACCCTATTTTGACTATGCCCCTTTTCAGCACAAAACAACCAGAATGGTCATTGCTCAGTAATACCCCAATAGAAGTTAGGGTCCATTCTTCTTAGGGAGGGAGTGTGAGGAGTCAGATGGCTTAATAGCAGACAGGGTGGTCCTGGTGGAAATTCAGGTGCAAAATGCTTGCTTTCCTCCAAAGTTATCTTGCAGCAAGGTCAAAAGTGCCTGCCCCATTCCTTAGGAATTCCCAGTTTCACCATGAGATTAGCAAGGGGGAGTGCAGAGCTCACAGTTTATTGTGAAAACAAGTTACCTATTCTGCCCTTCTGGATGGCTTTTTTTTGTTTTATGAGCAATCCAGACAGCACAAATAAGATCGCAAATCATGTCTTTTGGTGGGTTGTGTCCCTGCCTTGTGTTAGGAGAAAATGGGGAGAAATTGTTACCTCTGTTCGTTGTCTTACACAGAAGAATTTCCAAGTGGCCAGCAAAGAGATTTAGAAGTGTTTATTAGAATCAAGGCCCTCCAGCCAGAGGGGCATGGAGCAGGGCTTCCAAGAGAGGAAGACACAAAGGGGACTGGTGGCAGTTGGCTGTAAGTACAATTTCCAAGGAAAAAACAATCAGATTGGTATTCAGTTACCGGGCAGGGACAAAAACCAGCAAAAGACCCCATTTACAATTCTCCATCCTGTCTGGCCCGCTAAGGGTCGGGTAGCTAACTTGTTTTCACCATAAGCTGCGGGCTCAGGAGGAGCTCCCTTGCTATTCCCACGGTAAATTTGGAGATTGCGAAGGAATGAGGGCTGCCTGTTCTCTGGGGGAAGGAAGCAAATATTTTACACCCCAAATTCCATTAGAATCCCCTGACTCTCTCCTAACCCATCTGTAAAACTGCTATGTTTCTTCCTTCCCAAAATTGTGTTTAAAAACCCCTATACCACCAGCCCCTTTGGGTTTTGCCCCTCTCGGAGCCCCCCTCCATACCACTTTGGCTGGAGGTCTCTGACTAATAAATCTTGGTTTTTAAATCTCAAAAAGTACTATGATACCTCATCAGAGAAGTCTTGAAATGCATGTCAATCCACATTGTTCAAATAGAGAAATTCAATGTAACTAGATCTCATCAACCAATGCAACAATACGCTTCCAATAGTAGTTTATATCTAAAATAATTACAATGTTGAAATAAGCCTAAAGGGACCAAATTGGTTCCATTATTAGTGTGCTGGTTTAGAAAGTTGAAGAAACATAGGTATAAGGTGTCTTTAGGCTAAGTTCTTATGCATGTAGTTCAAACTACAAATTGTTCCTTAACAATTGTTTGTTAACTGTTTTAGAAAAACAGTTGAATGATGTTAAAAAATTTTTCTTACCATTTCAATTTTTCTGTTTTTAAAATTTGAAGAGATAGCTTGTGATTGTAATAATTTTTCTATTTTCACAAGTGGGAGTTGAGAGACTTCATTAATATCTGAAGGATCAATTCTTATCTCTGCTGAAGTATATTTATCTACAATCAAGATATATTATGGGATTGAAGCAATATTTATTGCAGAAGAGAAATTCCCATTCATTGGTTGAAGTCTGTTCTACACAGGGGATTCCAAGTCTTATAATGAGAAACATGTTTTCATAATTTTGCTTAGGACTCCACTAAAGATGTGAAATTAGAAGTGTAAATCATCCAAACAAGGGTATAAAAATGATTTCAGTAAGAACTTCACATAAATTTTACTTCATGGCAAATAGTTTTCATGATAGACTTCTGCAGCACAATTTAGAGCTACGATTTTCAGTTTCACTCAGAATTCTATGTGCTATTAGGTCTCTACCACTTGTATCTAACAGTTTTATTTAAATTCTGTGAATAGTGATTATGGAAAAATTATTTGACTCAGGAGTTGCCATATCTAATCTATTTAAAGCACTTAACATACTGTGTTGTCATTGTCACTATTAATCAAAGATTTTTCAGTGATCTAATGTAGAATTCTGAATAAATGTCAATAATAACTTTAACTTTTATTTAATGAATATAAATTTCCAAAGTACAGCTTATGGATTACAATGGCTCCCCCCCCCCATAACTTCCCTCCCACCCGCAACCCTCCCAATAATAACTTTTCCTAATTTTGCTAGGATGCAATGCCAAAGGGAGCCTTCTGCCCCCCCCCCCAAGTTATTACTGGCTTTCACTTTTTAATCATCTTCATTAAGAAATATGTGATATGATCAAACCCTCTGAAGCAGAGAAAGAAGAACATGGGGGTAAAACATATCCACAAAGCAGAAGGTTCTATAAACCAGAGATTAAAGGGAATAAATGATAGCTTATTGCTCACTTCTAGTAAGCATGTGTAGCTAAATTAATTACAGTGCTTTAGGAAGGAAAAACAACATCTAAAACTTAGAAAAACCTTCAAATGTCCCTGCTTTTGCTGCCAAAGTACCCAACGACTGTAGTTGTCAGCCACTTAGTTAAATCTACAGCTGAGCTTATTGCTTTTGGACATTTTAACTAAATCATGAGGATGCAATTGCTTTACACGCTTAATTTTCCATATGCAAATTGTATTTAGAACTCTGTGGCAATGTAATCACTTTTCCTTGAAATATACCTAATGTAGAATGTCACCATCCAACTTTTATCATGTGAGAAATCAATCTTTTAAAATGTTAATAATAATTTCAGTCAAATACAGTCTTTGCTCAGTATCTGCAGGGAGTAGGTTCCAGGATCCCTGCAGATATCAAACTCTCAGGATGCTTCAGTATCTGATAAAAAATGGCAAAGTCCTGTGCACATCTTCCAGTATACTATAGATCATCTTTAGATTCCTTATGATGCCTAATACAATGTAAATTTTATGTAAATAGTTGTTATGCTGTATAGATTAGGGAATGATGACAAGAAAAAGGTACATATTGAGTACAAATTGTTTTACTCTAATTTTTGATTTATGGTTGGTTGTGAATCCACAGATATAGTTCCTACATATTTGGAAGGCCGGCTTTATTATTTGTAAAAAATCATCATATGTAAATTAAGCAGTTTGAGAAATCATTAAGGCTTGTACTATTATGAATACTTACATTTTTATAGTTATAATTAATTTTTTCAATGATTATGTGTGCTTTTAATAGTCCACATGTTCACTGAGTGAATTCTAAGTGTCTAGAATTGTTTTTAGTGCCTGTGATATGAAAAAGAACAAGGATTTCTATCCCTACAGGACTTGCATCCTTGTACAGTAGATAAATGATAGTGGACAAAAATTATAGAATATGTCCAAAGTGATCAGATATATGGGGGAAAGAAGGAAAGTTAGAACTTAGGAATGCCAGCAGAGGGGATGAGTTTGCAGTCTAAGTAGGGAATCAATTTAGCACTCACTGAAATGGTGGCATTTGAGAAGACTTGAAGTGAGTGAGATGGGAGGATATGTTATGGAAGAGCATTACAGACAGGCAGTGGTAAGTACAAAGTCCCAGGAAGGGAGAGAGTGTCATGTTAGAAGACAGCAGGAAAGCCAGTGGTGGTTGTCATGACATGCAGAAGTAAGTGCTGAGGTTCTCTGTCAGGGGATAGATGGCTCACTTGGGTCAGGTCTTCAAGGCCATGGGTAGGACTATTGATTACAATGTAAAGTGGGGAACTCTTGAGTAGATAAATTGTATATGCCTTCTCCTGGGGTGATAAGAGTTTAGGGAAGGAGAGAGAATTGGTCAGAAGTGGGATAATTTTCAAGTCGTTACCATCAGGATTTCCTGATAGGTTGGATATGAAGTGTAAGAAAAAGAAAAGTCAGGGATGATTCCTAAGTTTTCGACCTGAGCAATGGATGGAGTTACTGTCCCTGAGATAGAGGAGACATTGGCAGTGCAGGACTGTAGGGAAAAGTCAGGCGCCTAGTTTTTAACACATGGAGTTTGAGGTGTCTACTCCAGTGGAGAAGGGTAGCCAGTTAAGTATGTGAGATGAGAGAAATGTCAGGGCTATGAACATACATTTAGGAGTTGCTGGCATATCAATGGGATGAGATCATCAATGGAATGATGATACAGAAGAAGGCCAAGGACTAAGCTGTGGGGCATTACAATATTAGGAGATCAAGGGGAGGAGGACTAATCAGCAACGGAGAGTGGGAGGCAAAAGGGAAACTAGGACAGTGTAGCCTCCTGGAAACCGTGGGAAAAGAAGTATGCAAGAGGGAGAGAGTGCTGTGTCCAATGCAGCTCTAAAGGCAAGCATGGTGAAGATGGTGCATTAACTGTTAAACGACATGGTGATCACTGGAAATCACATGTATACATTATATATTATGCATTACCTGACACATGTTATAACCATATTACATGTAGGAAATAAGCTGAAAGGGAGCAAAAATAAGCTTTTTTCTAAATAGAATAATCCTGAATTAGGTATCAGGTAGAACTCCACTCTCAGTCATGAGATCAGGTGCGATTTTTAATATGTTTGAGCATTTTGGAGAAAAGCATTTTCACCAAATTTCTGCAGTCAGATGAGTGCCCAAAAATGTTTCTGAAAAATGGATGACAAGTGAGGAGGGGAAAGGACAGTCAGCCACCCAAGTTCTCAAGTCTGTAAACCATCTTATTTATTTAAAGACAAAGTAATCTCATCAGAGTTGCAGAGTACAATGTGATTGAGTTCACGATGCAATATTTAATTAGAAAATGTTAATTAAGCTTCCTTAATTCAACCTCACATCAAAGAAATGTCGTGTGCACACAAGCCAGTTCTCAATGCTCAATCAAAAAACATGAAGACTGATGTGGGTCATACCCTGTGTTGCCACATTACAGCAGAAAATTGATTGCAATTTTCAATTCCTAGAAGGCTATAGTAGGAGGCTGAAATTTCCTTTTCCCATTGACAAATGGAGATTCAAAAATCTGCTTTGGTCCAATCTCAAATAGAACAGTAGCCTTAAGGGAACTTGTTGTAAAGTTGCCTAACACTGGAAGTCCATAGGATTCTTACATGCTTACATGGAAAATTGAGGAGGCAGAATATGAATGCAATCTTAAATTATGCCAGGGCAGAAAAGAATTCAGAGCAAGTTCACTACACTGATTTTTATGCTTTTATAGTGGCCAAATGTACTTCTCCCTCCCTGGTAAAAATGTAATAAAATTTTTCTCTTGGGTATGAACTTCATATGTCAAGTTTCTGCCTGCAGCTAATTTTTATGACTGAATTGCAAATGCCTGAAAGCAGTATTTAGGCTGAAAATGCTGACAGCTCTATAGCCAGAGTGGTGTTAATGATAAGAACATGAACATAAGGTTGTGCTCAGTAGCCAATGAATTTCCCCATCCTAATAGGATGAATATTAGAAAACAGGGAATATAATCAGCTTCATTATATTGAGAAGACAAGGAATAGGAATATAATGTTACAAGTTCAGCACAGTAAACTTCTATGAGGTACATATGTTTAGCAATACGTAAGAAGGAAGTGCTAGTCAAACGATAAAGACATTGAAGAAGATAAATATATGGCCATAATTTGTAGTAAATTTCATCTAATTGACTTATTTTCCTAGCATTGGTTATCTTTTCAGTTGATTTGAAAGTACTGTAAAATGTTTACTGATTATTTTCCTTTCATTGAATCACTACATTCTACCGAATTCCTCACCAACATTAATTTTCAAGCCATGACAGTTCCTTTCAGGATCTAGTGGTTTTAATTTCTGGAATAATAATAACCCCACAAAATTGTGACATATTATTGAAGAATGGGACAGTGGGACAGAAGTGATAAGATTTATAATAATTAAAGTTTAGAACTATGCTAGACATTAATATAGATCAGGGGTTAGCAAATAAGAGCCAGCAGGCTAACCTAGGGTTTCTGGTTGTTTTTTTAAATAAAGTTTCATTGGAACACATCCATACTCATTTAGTTCATGTTGTCTGGGTCTGCTTTTACATTATGAAGACAAAATTGAGTAGGTGTGAAAGACTATATGATATGATTGGTAAATCCCAAAATATTTGCCATCTGGCCTATTATGGAAAAATGTTGGTTGACCCTTGATACAGATTTTCTTCACAAGCCTTGATGTTACTATTAGTGCAGTTTATGAAATACGAGGGATTGTAGCTCACAGAAATTCATTTGGCAGTGTTTATATGCTAGAATGTGGCAGACCCACAATTTGAATCCAGGATTCGTTCCCAAAGCTGCAGTCTTATCTATCATGTACAGTGCCTTCCAATCATATCTGAAGGTCACCATGTTAGTAGAAGTAATGCAAGTGTCATAGTGTAGGAAAACTTTCATTCAGACAAACAGGATTACTTTGGACATATTTACTATTTTCTTCAGCAGCAAAGAATGATTAATTTCTGAGTAAGAAATTTCAGCTGCTTAGAGGGAAAAAACCCACCTGTCATCAATGGTATATAAATGAAATAATCTACCGGCAGTTCTAGTGTGGTATATTAGTGGGCCATTTATACCTTTTGCAAGGGTTTCCCTTTATGAAATAACTTACAACATGGTATGTGAATGGTTCAGAGCTGAGGCTCTGATTACCTGGCCGGATCACCAAGTAGCTGGTGGCTGAGGAAGTATTTGAACCCAAATATCTTCCTGTGTACTCAGTGCTTTACATATAAAGGAGACAGATTGTTCATGTTATAGAGTATAATCAAAGGAGTGGTGATGGCTAGTATTTTAGCAAAAGGCATAAGTAACTGCTGAAAATCATGTAATAGTAAAATCAGCATTCTTATTTTCTTTCTACAATCTCATCTTGTGTCTTGACAAGCAGAGTCGAAAATTTTCTTCATCAGGCCTTTGCCAATGACTCCCAGATGAAATGGCCTCCCTCTGGGTCCATGCATCAACTCAGCAGTTTTCTCTGGAACAGCCTCTTTGGGTGGTCTTGGTCATGTTTATGATCAATTCTCACTTTTGTTTTGCCTTATATTGTGGTCTGCCATGATCATTCAAATACTGGAATTGAATTTTGGAAGTGCCTTCAAAGAGGCACTCTTCGTTCACAGGCCACTGGCCTCAGAGAGTACTCTATCATTATTTTTTGAGAACAATGAGAGAGGATACAAGGGAATACTCTGAAGGGAAAAAGAAAGGAAAGTGATCTTTTATATTAAAATAGGGGAAATTAATGATTACTGACAAGTGTCTCCTAGGTCTGCCATACACAATGACTGCTATGACTCAAATGTGATGTGGCTCTCAACTCATTACAACCATTTAAACCCCGAAGTCATAAGTTGATGGTACTAAGAGGATGGAAACTTAATCCAGTGATGCTATTTAGGAGGTGGGCCTAGTGAGAGATCCTTAGGTCATTGGAAGTGCGCCATCAGAAGGTAGTTATCACGAAAGGCTTGGTTTAAACCCTAACAGGGGACCAGTCTGTCTTTCTGCATCCTGGCTCCATGTGATGCTTCTTTTACAAGCATTCCACCATCCTACACTCTCATCAGACACCAAACCAGTGGGGCCACCCAACCTTGGGCTGTGAAGCTTTGGAACTACAATGCAAAATAAACTCTTTTCCTTTATAAGTAGCTTCTCTCAGGTATTTCATTGTAGAAATAAAAAGCTGACCTATACAATGACATTGTGTGTGATCATGATTTATAGTGAAACATTGCTGACATAGTTTTAATGGCATATTCCAGCATAAAAACAGCCTTTTCTTAAAAAATAAAGATAGCTTCCAAACAAGAAAATAAATGGTTATTGTGATGTCCCTTTAAAAATCGTTTAATCAAAAACAACAATGGTACTCTTCTATTATTCTTTGCAATGATGTTTAAGAAAAAAAGAATTAGGCACAGACTTTCTCATTGAAAGGGAAACTTGACAGAAAAAAAAAGTTGAGTGAAAGCATGAATTCCTGCATAAAACAGCTAAGTCAACCGATTTTCCTGAGAAAGGAATTTTTTTTGTTCAGCTAAAGCTTAACTTTTGATAGAAAACGGAAATAGTAAATATTTGGATATTGTCATAAAATGAACATAACAAATTCATTCACTGCTCAGTATACATTTCAGTGCTTTCCTTGATTCTTTCCTACTTTGACTTTCACATTGCATACAGTTATTGAGATCATCATTCATGATCATTTTAAAGATTTATCAATGAAATAAACAATAGTAACAAACTAGTGCTGTTACATCTTATGCAAAGCACAGGAAGAAACCTGTGGGATAAAAAGGAAGCATTATATAGGCTGTATAATTTTTTGCTGATATTCTACACAAGAAATATTCTGAAATTAAAGTGTAGCGTAAAAAGATGGCTAGAACCACAGGCGCTGGTTTTTCTCTTAGAAGCACAAATATGCATGCATATATGATACAGCATGCTCTCCTTTCTAAGGCATAAGAGGATGAATTGCAGGAAGGAAGAGAAATATTGATATCTATAAATCTACCCTTTCTTATGGAAATTATGGCTAAGATATTTGTAAGAGGATGGAATTTTGAAAAACTTGATTGCAATGATAACTTAATTTTCTAAATGTATTATAAGCATATCAACCATTCCAGCTTTGCAATTGAATGGAATAAAGTAGGATTTCTGAAGAGGCAAATTATACTATGAAATGGATATGAGAATGGTGTACTAGTCTTAAGTGGAAAAAAGGCTCTTAGGCACGAAACTATTAATTTTATAGATTTTTAACATTTTTGTGGAACTTATCATTTTGGTTTCCAAGCTTGGAAGAATATAACACGACACACAAATACTGTTAATGCTGCCAGGAAAAATACTATATTAAATAACCATTCATAACTTGTCTCTATTAACCAGAATCTCCAAGGAATGAATTCTTAAAAAGGCACCTTCACCAATTCTAAACAAAAATAAATTTTGCCAGGTTAAAAAAAAAAGACAAAAAGCTTTGTTTTGAAATAAGAAATAGATTGTTGTTCTGAAGTTCCTCCACACAGATAGCATTTTGGTCAGCACCCTTCCAGGCACCACTTTATGCTTTCTGAGTCATAGAAAACAGTGTGGCGGCATGTAAGCTTTTAAGGTTTTACATTATTAATTTTTATACAGTGAAGTTGACTTTTTTCTTTTCTGGTATAGTTCTACATAAGTTAATGCAATTATAGATACATGTAACCACCACCAAAACCAAGGTACATTATGATTCTGTTGTCCCCAAGTTTTAACTCTTACTCCTTTGAAGTGTTATTTTCCATCCCAGACAACCAATGCTCTATTCTCCAGTACTATAATTTTGCCTTTTTCAGAATTCCATATATGTAGTATGTAAGCTTTTGAGACTGGGTTGTTTAATTTCACAGAAAGTCTTTGAAATCCATCCATGTTACTGTGTGTATCAATTCTCTATTTCTTATTCCTATCATATAGTATTCCCTTGTATGGCTGTACCACAGTTTAATCATTTATTTACCCACTAAAGGCTATTTAGGCTATTTCTAGTTTTTGACAGTTATGAATGATTCTGTTATAAACATTCATATACAAGTTTTCTGTAAATATTTTCACTGGTCTATGATAAATACCCAGGAGTTTAGTTGCTGGGTCACTTGGTAAATGCATACTTAAGTGTCTGAGACACAAGATGATATTTTAAGCATTAATTGATAAATATTGATAAAATACCAAAAGGAAAAAATCAAAACCTTTGATAATTGATATATCTTAATACCATTTCTTAGAAGTAAAATTATAGAAACTGACATAAAAACAACCATGGTTACCTTATAATTATCTCTTTCAGACAAAAGATAAAAAATGTTTCATTAGCTAATGTAAAATATTATGGTTGTAGGTAATACAGAACCATGAATGGTTACATCAGGATTTTTCTTCATGGCCATATCTAAATTCTTATAAATCCTCACTAAGAATCTGAAAGGTTAAAGAAGAGACTGGGAAAGAGTGGATAAATTTAGACAATCGGCTCAGTTTTTGTTTATGTTAATGTCTCTAAAGTCGTTTTTGTGGACCAACAGCAAAAATAGGTTATAAGAACAACAAACCTAATTCTCTTAAATTCAGGGATAAATAGTTCTCAAGAAAGAAAGGAAAGGGCAGGGAAAATGGGAAGGAGTGTTTCCTCAGTTATGTCTGGAAGGCAACAGTGTGTGGAAGCTGCTAGAGAACCGTCATAGAGATGGCTGTCCTAATTTTCCAGTTTAAGTTTATGGTCATGTAGGGATCATTATGAGAGAGGACATTTGTGAGACTCCTTAACCCATGGTTTCCATGAGCTAGCAAGAGCATCATGTCTTCCTGTGGCTACCACTTCCCAAAGAAGATGTCTGTACCTGTTCCTGGGGTTGACCAATGCCTTGGCCCATTTTGGCAGAGAGAATATACTGACACAGATAAGCATTATTCATTTGTTTATTTTGCAACTAATTCTTTTTTTAAGATTTATTTATTTTATTTGAAAGACAGAGAGAGGAGAGGCAGAGAGAGAGAGGTCGGTCGGTCTTCCATCCACTGGTTCACTTCCCAATTGGCTGCAATGGCCAGAGCTGTGCTGATCCAAAGCCAGGAGCTGCTTCTGGGTCTCCCACATGGGTGCAGGGGCCCAAGGACTTGGGCCATCCTCTGCTATCCCAGGCGATAGCAGAGAGCTAGATTGGGGGAGGAGCACCCAGGACTAGAACCAGCGCCTATATGGGATGCCGGCGCTTCAAGCCAGGGTGTTAATCAGCAGTGCCACAGTGCCGGCCCCACAACTAATTCTTAATAGCCTAAAATGTGCCAGACAGTGTTCTAGGCACTGTGTATACACTAGTGATTTTTTTTAAAAAAAATACCTGTTCCCTTGGAGGTAACATTCTAACATAAGTCAAAATAATTTAGTACTAGACGCTTGTGTTTATCAGTGATGGTTTTGGTGGAGCCTTCATCCCAAATCCTAAAATGCTGAAATGTTTTAAAAAATATAAAGGCAGTTTTCTGTTTAAATACTTTGAAAATCAGAGCTACTCACATCAGATGTTTGTCATGGCATGAACTCACCCATTAGCTTACATCTGGCTCATTTTATGGGTTACTGAATCAGATTCCTGAGACAAGAATATATGTGTGTGTCAACATGCAAACACCTATTTATTTATCCGTATCTAATGTCTTAGTGATTATATAGTGTTGATGTCCTTTTTCTAGGTTACATAGTAATTTGTTAATTACTCTTTTCAGCAGAATGCTTCTGATAGTGTAGTGATTAAAGACTCACTGCTGTGGTATTTGTGTTTTGAATTTGTATTGGTATTTTGGCCCTTTTACACAAGAGTTCATATTGATGCTAATTTGTGTATAATTTGTCATATTTCCTAGGGATAAACAAGACGGGATGCTGAGCCCTCAGCAATGCTGCTCACCAAGCAGTTGTGTGCACTTAGTGGTACAGCTGGGGCTCATTTGAGTTTCCCTAAACTGAGATTTGAAAAAAGTAGACAGAAGGGTCGGTCTCCAGTCATCTTGTCCAAATCAAGCCTGAAGGAGATTGGGAGAGGAGATGATATGCATGGTTGGACCCATAATGTTAGTTTGCAAGACTGTCTTGTTTCTGGAATATGACAACACCAACCCACCAACAAAACAAAATTAATGCCTATACGAGACCAAAGGGTATAGCACAATGGATAGTGCAGTGTTAGCAACCTCCCAGTATTGTCTGAGAACAAAGCTGGTGCCCTGGCTGCTGCAATGATTCAAAGTCTCCCTCTGTGGTGATTGGGAAAGGCATCTGCGGTACGCAAGGCAGGTTGCTCTGCGCTTTGTGAAAGAGATGGGTGTGCAATTATTTACTGGGATAATCTGTGGACTGGGATCCCTTTGAGCAATTAAACTACATTTATTTTTAACAAGAAGTATGGGGTTTTTTCTTCGCAGCTTAAGTGCATGGGTATAAGCTTAAATTTTTCTGATTAGTTACCCATTTCCTGTGCCAAATTTGTTGAGGCTTCCTGCTATTCTGTAAAACACTAGAAGCAGGGATGGGGCCTTGTTTACTGCTGGGTCATTCTGCCTCGTACATTGCACTGTTAATGGAGGAGGGATGCTAAGAGATCATTTTGGCTGATTTATTTAGTAGTTTGTTATTAGTAGATTCTGATTCTAAAATCAGGAATCAAAATAAGACCATTTTTCATGCGTTGTCAGCTAACCTAGCTTTTTTGCATTCTATTATTTTGCTTATGATTCTCTTATCCTATTTGCTGACTTTCCTGCAATTTTATAGGGCTCTTCACTGTACTCTCCTACATTTTTTCTCTTCCCTGAAAGCAATTGTAAGGACAACAGGGAACAACAACCCTATGTCTTCTCCTCAGAGACTGTACTCTATATAGCTTACTCGTTAGATCCAGACCTCTTATTTATGTGACCATCTACTTGGGAACCTTCAAGAACCCCACCCAGAAGTAGACCATTGCTGCTGTTTGGTAAAACATATTAGTGTTCGTTTTGTTTTTTTTTTATGAAGATTATTTATTTATTTGAAAGGCAGAGTTACAGAGAGGCAGAGGCACAGAGAGTGAGAGGTCTTCTATCAGCTGGTTCACTCCCCAATTGGCCTCAACTGCTGGAGCTGTGCTGATCCGAAACTAGGAGCTTCTTCCAGGTCTCCCATGTGGGTGCAGGGGCCCAACGGCTTTGGGCCATCTTCTTCTGCTTTCCCAGACCATAACAGAGAGCTGGATTGGAAGTGGGGCAGCCAGGACTCGAACCAGCGCCCATATGGAATGCCAGTACTGCAAGCTGTGGCTTTACCTGCTGTGCCACAGCACCAGCCCCTAGTGTTCATTTTTTTAAAATTTTATTTGAAAGGCAAGGATATAGCTGGGGATAGGGGTTTCCATCCATTTGTTCACTCCTCAAATATTTGCAAGCTTCATGACCTGGCCAGGCCAAAGCCAGGAGCCTGGAACTCCATCTGGGCGGCAGGAACCCAAACACTTGGGTCATGATCTGCTGCCTTCCCAGGTGCATTAGCAAGAAGCTGGATTGGAAGTAGAGGATCCTGGTTTCATATCCACTATCTGATATTAGATGAGACCATCCCAAGTGAGTTCAACCTGCTATGCCTCAACACCTATCCCCATTTTCTGATTTGTACAGACTACAGTTTTGGCAAACTGTATCCAAGTGACCTAGAGGCATGGTCTGACACTTTTGACTCTGCCACCGGATCTGCTTCAAAGTTTGAAAGTTTCCCTTTTGGGTAGCAGTGATGAAAACAGGAAAGGTAAATAAGATGTGGGGTTCTGCTACCTGTCTATCCCTCTGGAAACATTGCATCAGTATTTTAACCTTCACTACACTATAAGAGATGTATACATAAAGGGGTCTCAAAGTTAATGGAAAATGCATACCATGAAAAAACTATGCATAGATTTCAAAAATTGCACCAAAATACACTTATCTTTCAATTCCATTTTCCACAAGCTTCTGTAGGTCTCCTCCTCCCACAACACACACATGCTCATGTGCTGTGTGAAATTTTGGCCATCAAAGTCATAGAACTGAGGGCTGGCACTGTGGCGTAGCAGGTAAAGTTGCCACCTGCAGTGCCGGCATCCCATATCGGTGCCAATTCAAGTCCTGGCTATTCTACTTCCAATCCAGCTCTCTGCAATGGCCTGGGAAAGCAGGAGAAGATGGCCCAAGTCCCTGGGCCCCTACACCCCACGGAAGACCCAGAAGAAGCTCCTGGCTTTGGCCATTACAACCATTCGAGAATGAACCAGTGGATAGAAGACCTCTACCTTGATGCAAACTCAAATTCTGATGGCTGTGAGGGGCAATGGTTTTCATCCTTGAGTTTGCATGAAAATCTCTGGGGTAGACAGATCCCTTTTTCTGGCCTCATCCTTAGAGACTTCCAGGGTTAACTGAGTCTGTAGCAGGCTCAGGAATGAAGAATGCATTTTGGTAGTAAGCATCCCAGTAGGAGCTTGTTCAAGAGGTCCTCAGATCACTTGATGATAGATTGGCCAACAGTGCACAATATGGATAAACATGGCTTTATTATCAGTATTCATAGTCTGATGTACAGTAGGGAGTTGTGGTATATTAGAATCTGTATGGATTGCTTCAATGTATTCTTTTCCAAGGCAATTTGTTCACTTTAAGGAAGCAGAAGATAGTTAGAAAAGAAGTGACTTACACCACCAGGAATCAGATGTAAGATTTCTCTGTCAATCTGCCTTTCAAATAAATGAAGCTTGTAAAAGTAGTGTATGGAAAGTGTGTATTATGAGTAAACTCTGCATGGATTTCAAAATATTTTTGTACCAAAATAAACTTATCTTTTCTTTTCTTTTTTTTTTTTTTGACAGGCAGAATGGACAGTGAGAGAGACAGAGAGAAAGGTCTTCCTTTTGCCGTTGGTTCACCCTCCAATGGCTGCCGCGGATGGCGCACTGCGGCCGGTGTACTGCGCTCATCCGATGGCAGGAGCCAGGTGCTAGGTGCTTTTCCTGGTCTCCCATGGGGTGCAGGGCCCAAGCACCTGGGCCATCCTCCATTGCACTCCCTGGCCACAGCAGAGGGCTGGTCTGGAAGAGGGGCAACCGGGACAGAATCCGGTGCCCCGACCGGGACTAGAACCCGGTGTGCCGGCGCCGCAAGGTGGAGGATTAGCCTGTTGAGCCACGGCGCCGGCCAAACTTATCTTTTCAATCCACTTTGCATGAACTTTTTGAAGTACCTTCTTATATCTCATAGGGTTGTGGTAAGCAATTATTGACTAGGATAATGGCTTCACCCAAATGAGGAAATCTAAAGGGGGATACAAATGCCAGGAATCTGAGACATGGGAGATGATAACACACACTTTGAATTGCAAGCAAATTAGGGGCTGGAATTTGTACCTTCCTTTTGCAAAGATGGTCAGGTCATGGTGCACAGGAAGAGTACCCCTAATAGACAGGCAATATTGGATAGGCACTGATGGGTAACCTCAGTATTTATCTGTGCTTCCTATATTTATAACAATTTTTGAAAAGGAGACCTGTATCACAGGAGAGGCAGAGAACTGATCCACTGTTGGATTTTTGTCCTGATTAATGATAAACTGACACACACACACACACAAAAAACCCAGTTCCCAAGACAACACAACTTGTATGACTCCATTTGGCTGCTATAACAAAAAGACAATAAGCTAGGTGACTTACAAGTAACAGAAATTTCTTTCTTATAGCTCTGGAGGCTGGGAAGTTGAAGATCAAGGCACCAGCCATTTTGGTATCTGGTGACAGCTTGTTCTCTGTTTCATAGATGGTACCTTTTGGCACTGTCATCTCATAGTAGAAAAGCAAATAAGCTGTCTTGGTATTTTTTTATATAAGGGCACTAATCCCGTTCTAGAAGGCTCTTCCCTCATGACCTAATCACATTCTAAACACCTACCTCTTAATACTAATGCTTTGGGTAGGTTTTGACATATAAATTATGGGGAGACACAAACATTGAGACCATAGTATCACTGAAGCCCACCAAGGGTGAATGTCTTGGTATACCAACTAAGGACCAAGTTAACCCACCCTAATATAAAGGCATACGTGGCTATTGGTAACCATGGATACTAAATTAGAATCACTTGATATAGACTTGTATATGCTTTTCTCCCCATGCCGCATAAAAGAAGATGGGCTATTTAAAGACATGGTGATTGGGTTATCTCAGTCAGTGGCATAGGTAGTGGAACTGTTAGGATTTATTCTTATGGTTTGGAGTCCTTTCACCTCCCTGTTCCCACATCCCCTCTAGTAATGTTATGTCATCTAAGACAAGCTCTTGTGATGACGGGATTGTGACCAAAGGGCTCATTGTTACCTGTCTTGATGAGTTAAAGGAAGCAGAAACAAATACAGATGGTCCATATGGTCCATATTATTACTTGCTCATTTGTTCTCCCACTTTATATTAAATAGGACATTGTGTCGTATCAGCCATATAGGGTGGAACTGGAATTCTGGTTTTGATAGTAATATCCAGCAGTGCTTAGCATATTGTAATTAAGGCCCTGAATTGACTCTGACCTAGTTTGAGTGTCCAGAATAATGCTGTGCTCTGCTCTGTGTAGGTACATGGGAGTCACTCTTGAGAAAGTGGCACAGTGATGCTAAAAGGAGAAAGTGTTACCTGAGCCTGGTAATTAGTTAGAAAAATAACTGGTGAAAGATAATTTACAGGCAAAACGTGCTTGGTTCATGCTTGCTGAAACCAGATTAGCATTTGTTGCAAACTTCCTTATTATATAATGTAACCTATTTGTAGGTTTAGTACTGAAAAGCTACCTGATATGGTATTATTACTCCTGAGAAATGATCTGTGATGAAGTTGAGAATACCCCAAACTGATGTCATGGATAATTAGGTCAAATGACTAACCCATTTATTTGGCAGAGCCTGGAAGAAACCACCCATACTGATTCTCTGGTAGACCTAACTGGTAGAAGATTTAGTGCATGGTGCTTTTTCTTCTTCTAGCTGATGGTTCTCCAAGTGGGAGGACATTTAAAAGGAGGAAGAAAAATGTAAAAACTTTAATAACTGAGAAAAAAATTCTAGATTTCAAATGACCACAAAAGAATCTCTTTGATCCTTTCAAATAAATCACTTCTAATGGGTATATGGAATAAACTGGAGTGTGTGACATTATTTAGCAGGGTGTGAGTCACTGTTATCTTTGGACAAGACACCATTGCTTAAGTTATACATTTACTAAATAAGTGAAGTATGTATTTCCATGGAATGAAACATGGAGAATATCATAGTCTACAATATCTCAGAGGGCTTCTTGGTCAGTCGGATGGCTGTGTTGTGTATGAAGATGGTTCCTGTTCTTAATCATCTTTTCACAGTTGTCCAGAAGACAAAATCATTTTAGCTGAATGTTGGCTACATATGATTCTCCAGTCTTTTGCAGTAGATGGGAGAAGGGACTTTGCAGATGTGATTAAGGTTATGGACTCTGAGATGGGAGATTATCCTGGTGGGTCCACTCAAATCACATGGTCAGAGAGATATACCAGGAAGTAAGAAGGGTCAAAGAGACAAAACCTTGCTGGTTTCGAAGATGGAAAAATGAGTTAACATGCCAAGAAATGTGAACAACTTCCAGAATCTGGAAAGAGCAAGGAAATGGGGCCCTGCTGAAATCCTGATTTTATCATAGTGAGGCCCATGGTACACTGCTGACTTACCGAATGGGAGATGATGAATCTGTTTTCTGTTAGGCTAATAAGCTAGTGGTCCTTTGTTACAGCCGCAATAGGAATCTAATGCCAACTGTAGGTAGACAGGTCTCCAGTTCATAGCCTAGTATTGTGGTTGTACCCACTTTTTCATTTCACTGATATTCTTACAGAATATCAAGTTCAGAATATATCTTATTAATTTTTAAATTAAACAGAAGGATAGAACTATCTTGAGTTGTGAAGCCTTGGCATGAACAGAATCCAAATTGTGGGAGAGGAGCCAGTATTGTGGGCATAGTGGACTAAGTCACCACTTGTGGCACTGACATCCTATATTGGAATACTGGTTGGAGTCCCAGCTGCTGCATTTCAGATCCAGATCCTTGCTAATGTGCCTGGAAAAGTAGTGGAAAATGCCCCAAGTGCTTGGCCCCCTGCCACCCATGTGGGAGATCCATATGGAATTCCAGGCTCCTGGCTTCTGCCTGGCCCATCCCTGGATGTAGTGGCCATTTCGGGAAGGAACTGAAAGATAGAAGATGTCTATCTTTGTCTCTCCTTCTCTGTTCATTCTGCTTTTTAATAAGTAAAATAAATCTTTTTTAAAAAAAGTGAGGTAGTGAGTTCTGATCCGGCAAATGAGACAGAGCCCTGGGAAATCCATGCTAATTTTCCTGGGGAACAAGGTAAGCAGAGGGTTGTGAATTAAAAGGCAGTCCATAGGTAGCACCACCCTCAGAAGACAAGGAGATGGAGATGCAGCAATCATGATTATTTTAAGCCAGGATAACCAGAGGTCGCCTCTGTCCTGTGATGCATGGCACCTATTGGAGCTGTGATTTGGG
This sequence comes from Sylvilagus floridanus, assembly GCA_949820135.1. Lineage (NCBI taxonomy): Eukaryota > Metazoa > Chordata > Mammalia > Lagomorpha > Leporidae > Sylvilagus > Sylvilagus floridanus. The sequence continues at coordinate 115,266,992 of OX463223.1, forward strand.
AGGACTAGGGGCGAGAGTAGGTATATCATCTCTGCCTCTGGATCCCATATCTTATAACTGATTTTAAGCCTTCCACTGATGGTTATTTGTGTTCATATCCTTTGCCCATTCCTTAACTGAATTGTTTGATTGTCGTTGAGTTTCTTCAGCTCCTTATATATTCTAGATATTAATCCTTTATTGGATGGATAGTTTGCAAATATTTTCTCATTCTGTCAGTTATCTCTTCACTTTGTTGATTGTTTCCTTTGTTGTGCAGAAACTTCTTTTTTTGATCTAATTCTATTTGCCTATTTGTGCTTTTATTGCTTGTGCTTGTGGGGTCTTACCCAAAAAGTCTTTGGGTAGGTCAACGTCCTGCAGCATTTCTCCTACGTTGTCCTCTAGTAATGTGATAGTTTCAGGTCTGAAGTTTAGAACTTTGATCTATTTTGAGGTGATTATTGTATACAGTGTAAAGCAGGTGTTTTGTTCCAAATTTATGTATGGGCAAATCGAACTTTCCCAAGACTATTTGTTGAAGAGACTGTTCATCCTCTGGGAATATTTTTAGCATGTTCATCAGAGTTGAATTGGTTGCAGATGCATGGATTAATTTCTGGCGTTTCTATGCTGTTCTACTGTTCTATATGTCTGTTTTTATGCCAGTATCATACTGTTTTGATTATAACATTTATGTAATATATATCTTAAAATCTGGTGTTGTGATACCTCTGGCTTTAAAAAAAAGATTTATTTCTTTATTTATTTTGAAGTCACAGTTAGAGGGGTAGACAGAGAGAGAAAGAGAGAGAGCGAGCTTCTCTCTGCTGGTTCACTATCCAGATGGCCTCAGTGACCAGGCTGAAGCCAGGAGCATCTTCCAGGTCTCACATGTGGGTGGCATGGGCCCAAACATTTGGGGGCATTTTTCACTGCTTCTCTCTAGCTTTGTTTTTGTTATCTAAGATTGCTTTGGCTATTAGGGATGTTTTGTGCTTCTGTATGAATTTTAGGATTGTTTTTTCTAGTTCTGTGAAGAAATACAAATGGCTGGCTGGCGCCACAGCTCAATAGGCTAATCCTCTGCCTGCAGTGCCAGCACACTGGGTTCTAGTCCCGGTAAGGGCGCCAGATTCTGTCCCGGTTGCCCTCTTCCAGGCCAGCTCTCTGCTATGGCCCGGGAGTGCAGTGGAGGATGGCCCAAGTCCTTGGGCCCTGCACCCACATGGGAGACCAGGAGGAAGCACCTGGCTCCTGGCTTTGGTGGTGTGCCGGCCACAGCGCGCCAGCCATGGTGGCCATTGGAGGGTGAACCAATGGCAAAAGGAAGACCTTTCTCTCTCTCTCTCTCTCTCTCTCTCTCTCTCTCTCTGACTGTCCACTCTGTCTGTCAAAAAAAAAAAAAAAGAAAAAATACAAATGGTGAACAAACACATGAAAAATGCTTAGGATCACTAGTCACCAGAGAAATATAAATAAAAACCACAATGTGGTATCATCTTACTCCAGTTAGAATGGTTATTATCCAGAAATCCAAAAATAACGAATGCTGGTGAGGTTGTGGAGAAAAGGGTACCCTAATACATATTGTGTAGAAATGAAAGTTAGTACAACTATTATGGAAAACAGTATGGAGATTTCTCAAAAAACTCAAAAGGGATCTACCATGTGACTCGGCTATCCCACTTCTGGGAATAGATCCAAAGGAAGTTAAAAGTAGCATATGAAAGAGATACCTGCACTCCAGTATTTATAACAGCTCAATTCACAATATCAAAGATATTGAATAAATTTAGATGCCCATTAACTGATGAATTGATGAAGATAATTGTGTGTGGATGTGTATGTATTGTGGAATATTACTCAGCCATAAAAAAGAATGAAATCCTGACCTTTACAACAAAATGGATGGAACTGTAGGTTGTTATGCTGAGTGAAATATGCTAGACTGAGAAAGACAAATAGCATATGTTTTCTCTTATTTGTGGAAGGTAATATACCTAGAGTATAAAAATTGTGTGGATGTCATAATATTTGGTATGTAGCTATAAAAATTGATTCACTGAATTATACCTTGTACATGACAATATACCCTTCTTTTCCTACTTTATCATCATTGTCATAAATCCCCAATTTTTATAGTATTCCTGTTTTCTATAAAAATAGTATGTAGGTATATAATAGCTACATATTGAGCGAGCATGGCAAAATGGTAAAAGTTGTTAAATCTTAAAAAAAGAAAAAGAAGAAAATAGTCTTGCATTGAATGGGAGGGGCCCCAGAAACCTAGGTGCTTTCAGCCTTGAGGTGAGAAAATTCTGCCCAAAGCTATGTGGAGCTGGGAGATTCGAAAGCAGAAGAAAAAAATGCAGAACTGAAAATAATCATTTACACATTCCTCATATTTTTCTTCTTCACATGCCTTCCCTCCTATTCATCTGTCTGTCATTGCCAATAGCAAATTCTTCAGCTCTGAATGTTTTACACCACTCTATCTTTTTGCTCTCATTATCCAATCTACCACTAAGCCATGTCCATTTACTGTGCCTAATATCTTCTATCAGTCACTTTCCAGAAATGATCCTGACTGGCTGCCTTTAAAGGCAGCTTCCCTGAGTAGCTGTCATCTTGTCAGTCACTTCTCATACATGCCAACTCTGTCTTTCATTCTTACAATAAGCCAAAGAAGCCACATTAATGCACTGTTACCATATTTGCAATACTCCAACTCTTTTGTGTGCCCCTTCTGTACTAGGAGAACCCTATAAATCACCCTCCAGCTTAATTCCTATTTTGCTGCTCCATTTCTTCCAGACGTTGCCAAAATGGGACCCTTGTTATAACTTTTTTCAACCTCAACTAAATCAAAAATTCTAAAACTGTTCATGGCAGTTGATGGAAAATATATAGAGCTCACACTGGCTGTCCACAGAATGGCAGCTATTGTAGTCCTGCTCCTTGTAGTCAAGCAAACGTTCTAGTAGGGAGGGGACTAAGGCAAGCAAGCAGTTCCTGTCACTGCTATAGTTTTTGCTTGAGGTAGTCTGATTCTCTGACTGCCATGATGAGAATCCTTAGCTTCTGGTAAAGCCTATTGCTCACAAGGCTTGGCTCCCCTCAGCTTGTGGAACTGCTCCTTGTGACCACAAACTTTCTGTTCATGGACAGCAATACCTATCACCAGGCCTTCTTTCCAGAAACCTAAGGACAGTTCCTGCCCTTCTTGAGGTCTCCCTTCAATAAGAAATAGGGATGTGGGCCCTTCAATATCTCTCAACCAGCAAGAAGGATTTGACACTCTGAAACACTGAAATACCAATGATATTTTTGGTTACAGGGTAATCCCAGTTATCAAATAATAGGCACCAATTATTCTAAGTGTATTTTAAAATTCTGGAATGTGTCTTATCACCTAACATTGTTTTATCACAATATAGTTATTACTTTAAAATTCTAAGAGATATGAATTTTTGGGTGTCAGTGCACAGATTAAGAAATTATTATTTCAAAATGTTTCTACTGGCTTCCTTTGTCCTCTGTGTGAGGTAATGCTCATGTTATGCCTTCCAAGTAAATTGCTTATCTACAGTTGAAAGTTTAAAGAGAGAATAAAGAAGACAGTACAAAATCTGAAATTCCAGCAGATAGAGTGGAAATCTCAACAGGAATTGTACACTCTCAGATGTTAGATGTTTAAAAGGATGCAAAAACTTATGCAAAAATCTCTCCCCTACCTTATGAGTTTTCCCAATGAGAATCTAAAATTTCCAGTTCATTCCTTTGGTTTAATATTTACAAAATGTCTGAGTAGGACATAAATGTTTCCAAGAAATGGAAATCAGTAAGTATTTGCTACTGTATCACTATGTAGTTTTTTGTTTTTTTTTTTTGCTTGGTTCTCTGTCCCTGAGTTGAACTTTAAACAAATGAGACAAGGTAGAAAGTCATCTTTGTGTTGTTCGTCTGCTGGCTGGTTGATAATTAATTAATCAAATCAATGGTTCAAACAACTAACACCAAGTAAGTGCCAACTACATGCTAAACATTTCATTAAACATTAGAGCAGGTGACCCCACCATAGAAAATAATGGTTGCGATTTATTATTATGAATAGCTCCTTTATTTATAGGAATAGGCACTGGGTAAACCAAAGTGTAAGAAGTACTGACAAGAAGAAAGAGAAGCCAAAATATCTGGGAGAATAAGAATTAGAGGTGGCTAATTAGATTTTTTTTAAAGTCTCAGAGGCCTCTTGGGAATCATTACCAGGCAGAGCAGTCAGAAGATACTTAAAGTTCAGAATAGGAGATTGCATTTCCTTTTTATGATGCAGCTTATTCAAGGTCAAATTAAGTAAAAAGAAAATTAAATTTCCCTGTGACATTATAGTGCAGCTTGGAAGACAGTGACTAGCTCATTCAAGCCCAAAGTGATAGGATTATGCTTTGAGGCTCTTCACTAGAAGAGAAAAGCAGTGGGTCACTGGGGATTTACTTTGTAATAAAATTGCTACCTAATTGTCTGTCTATTCATGGCCAGCCACAAGCTACCTTGGATCATAATTCAAAAGCAATTTATGTTATTTGTGCCGCCAGAGGTCATCCCACTAAAAAAAGTTCAAAAATCAAATAAGCTGTCTTAGTTAGGTATTCGGTTTCTCAAACAACACCTAAATTATAAAATCTCCATATGTCTTGAATAGGTCTTAGTGATGATTTTGAATTCTGTGAATGATTGTATTTGGGAGTTTGATCAGGACTTCCAAAGCAGTAGACAGATAAAGGCTAAACGGAATCAAAGGGAGGTTGCACAGCTTTTTTAAAAAAAAGATTTATTTATTTGAAAGTCAGAGTTAGAGAGAGGAGAAGGAGAGAGAGAAAGAGAGAGGGAGAGAGGTCTTCCATCCACTGGTTCACTCCCCAATTGGCCGCAATGGCCAGAGCTGTGCTGATCCGAAGCCAGGAGCCAGGAGCCAGGAGCTTCTTCTAGGTCTCCCACACAGGTACAGGGGCCCAAGGACTTGGGCCATCCTCCACTGCTTTCCCAGGACACAGCAGAGAGCTGGACCGGAAGTGGAGCAGCTGGGACTCGAACCAGCCCACAAGGGTTGCTGACACTGCAGGTGGCGGCCTTACCCACTGTGCCACAGTGCTGACCCTGGCTTTTAAAAAGTCAAAGTAAATTCTTTCCTCTCTCAGTGCTTAGGATGCCAGGAATTGTGTCTGCGGGGAGTTGGAGTGCACAAATATGTTCTCGAAAAGTTTCTCTGCATGTTTGTTATTTGTCTCAGTCCCTGCTGCTTTAACAAAATAACCGAGAGGGAGAGTTCTCTTTTCTTAGTGAAGGGCAGGGTGCCCTGGAATGGGTTCGCCTGGAGAGAGGGGCCCGGGCCTAGGAAAGTGTCGTGGTTCCAGCGGCCTCCTGTGAGCTCTCGCTGGCCCTTGAAAAATCAGAAGAGGGTGTAAATCTCACGCTGGGCTGTACCCATATCTGCAGCAGGTCTCCAAGGTGTACCAAATAACTTAGAGGGAGTCATTTATAAACAACAGAAGTGTGTTTCTCACAGATCTGGAGGCCAGGAAATCCAAGATCAAGGCACTGGCATGTGTGTGGCATGTGGGGAGGGTCACGTCTCTGCATGCAGGATTATGCCTGCAAAACTTGGGTCACGTGGCAGTAGGGCAAAAAGGGCCGAAGGTTTTGTTAATCCCATTCGTGAGAGCTCTGCCCTCATTACCTAACCGTCTCCTACAGGATTTTCTTTTTTGCCATTCTATTTTGCATTATGAATATGGTGATTAAGGGCATGGACGTTGTTTTCACACTGGTGCAGTCCCCAATCCGTGATCTGATACTAAGTGTCTGGGCGATCCTGAGCAAAAGCTTAACAATATCTACCTTATAGGACTGCTGAGATAAATAGAAGCGATAGTGAATAGAAAGCACTAAGCACATTGTATAATGCATAACAAGTAGTCAGCAGTTGATGGCCCTGGGTGATATTACTTTTTATACCATTATCATGCACATTTTCTATGTCAATAATCCTAGGCGCTAAAACGACTGCAGTCGTCACCACGGTGATCTCACTAAGGCAATGATGAGAGTTCAGATTTCTGTTGTAGTGGCATCAAGAGTCAGGTTCCCTCCTTAACCGGTACTTCACTTGTTAGGGTCCATGTTGGTCAGGCACCCTTTTCTCAGATCTGTCAACTAAATATGAACATGTGAGGTAGGCATGTCACATCCATATTGTACATTGGAGTACCTAGTTCAGCACCTGGCTCTGCTTACTGACTCGAAATTCCTACTAAAACAGAACCTAGGAAGTGGTGGTGATGGTTCAAGTAATTGGGTTGTTGCCACACCCCCATGTGGGTAACTCAGCTTCAGACCAGCCCCTACTTAACAGTTGTGGGCATTTGGGGAGTGAGCCAGCAGATGGCAGCTCTATCTCTGTCTGTCTCTCCATCTGTCTCTTTTCCATCTCTGTCTCCCTCTTCCTCTCAATGAACATGAGTTAGGTATTTATGGGAACACATCAGTAGCAGTGATAATGTTGGCAACAGTAATCAGAATAGGATAGAATGTCTAATGTGCTGCATATTTACCTCATATCAAATATTTTTTAAAGTTTTTTTTTTTAAAGATTTGTTTATTTGAAAGTCAGAGTTACACAGAGAGAGGAGAGGCAGAGAGAGAGAGAGAGAGAGAGATCCTCCATCTGATGGTTCACTCCCCAGATGGCCGCAATGGTTGGAGCTGCGCCTATCCGAAGCCAGGAGCCAGGAGCTTCTTCTGGGTCTCCCACGTAGGTGCAGGGGCCCAAGGGCTTGGGCCATCTTCTACTGCTTTCCTGGACCATAGCAGAGAGCTGGATTGGAAGTGGAGCAGCCGAGTCTCGAACCGGCGCCCATATGGGATGCCAGCGCTTGAGGCCAGGGCATTAAACCACTGTGCCACAGCGCCGGCCCCAAGCAAATATTTTACAGAATATTTTACATATGTTCTACCTCATTTTATCCCTGATCTCAGAAATCTTCAAGTCTTCTCAGATGTCTGCTTAGCAGAAAGGCTGTGATTTATTCGTACTAATATACACTTTTCTCTTGCTGTTTTATCCTGGTTTATTTTTTCAGCATGTTGCTCATCACTTCCAGGTATTATACCACATATTTATTACCTAATTGTTTTTCCTGTTTTCTGTGACCATATATGGGTTCCATGAGAACAACTAGTGTGTGTGTGTTCACTGATGGCCCCTAGTCCTGGAGCAGCACCTGCCATATGTAGACATTCATAAAATGTTTTGTTGAATGAATCATCTAAAATAGGAGTTTTTTAAAGTTAGTTTTTAAACGTTCACCTATTTGAAAGACAGAGGCATATGGAGAAATATCTTCCATCCTCTGATTTACTCCCAAAAGTCTGCAACAGCCAGGTCTGGGCCAGGCTGAAGCCAAGAGCCAGGAACTCCACCTGGGTCTCCCACATGGGTGGCAGGGGCACATGTACTGGGTCCGTCATATTACTGTCTCCCAGGATGCACAATCAGGAAGCTGGATTAAAAGCAGAATAACTGGGACTTGAACAGGCACTCTGATAAGGGATGTAGGTGTTCCAAACAGCAACTTAATATGCACCACATTGCCTGCCCCTAATGTAGCGATTTATCAGTCAAATTTTGGGGGACTCACACTGAAATTTCAGTAAATGAGCAAATGTTCCAAGGTATTCCTTTCCCAGCTAAACTGGTAAATGATACAGGCAACAACTGAACCTAATCTTATTCCAAACCTTAGTGTTTTCCATTAATTCTGGCTCACTGTGCCATCCAAACTCCTGTTTCTGTCCATGCATTCTAAGCCCATAGAATACGTTGAAATGGAAAGTACAACAGTACCGGAACAAAAATGATCCCCGTGCAAATGGCACGCATCTATTGAGTGTCTATTTTGTTAGCTGCATCATATTGAGGATGAGAGATTTTAATTTCACTCAGTATTGATATCATGTACTTAATGAGCATCTTGCTTTCAATTAAGCAAAATGAGAACAGACAAAAGATGTCTCAGGATTTCCTAATATCATTCATGCACACAGCTTTTCAGACAAAGTGCTTGTGCCTGCGCTGAAGCACTTGTTTTTCTAGAAAAACTACAATTTATATCACCAAGAAAGGCAAATTGACTATTTCTCCCAAGTTATTATTTCCCTAGGAAACCGTTACAAAGAATGTAAACATGAAATCATTGCCACTTCTCCACTTTTTTGCTTCCGTGTGATTTTCCTGCTTATATTTTGCTCTGCATGGAATTTTCATATAGAGTACAACTGAAATGCTACAGACCAGTTTACTAATGCTGTTTGGTTTCCTGTGAGATAGGCCGCCTTTGTTTAAAATGTTGACAATAAACACAAATTTCCTCAAGTGTTTTTGAAGAGCACTGGCTGTATGCAACGCTTCGCAAACAAAGACTCAAAGGAGCACTAAAGTGGGGAGTGGGTCAATTTTGTGATCTGACCTAAGGCAATCCCATCTTCCATGTCTTTTATGGTATTTTCTGTAGGTATCCAATAACTGCCCCTGGTTAGAGGTGGCAGAAGGTTAGCCTTTCCCTCTAGAAATTCTACTTTTAGATTGCAATGCAATGCAAAAAATTTTCAGAGAAAATTCTTTGTTAGCCATTTATTAGCAAGCAGGCAGAAAATAACCAGGCAACTCTAGGAAGTCACAAATCTCTTTAAATGATCCAACACAATTTTCATGCAACTTTCAGCCATGGCAAATATTATAATATTAGAGAAAGAACTCAGCTGAGTAGGCTAGTAGGAGTCAGGCAATGGAGAAACTTTCAGGATCACTCCTCACATTAAACGGTGACGTCTACTAGATCTGTGTATCCTGTTCATGCATGTGTGGACAAAGTCTCTACAATATTTCAGTCAATACACACATAGGAAAACCACTAATTGCACTGGAGGACACTGATTTTTAACATTCTATAGTTAATACTAGCTCGTGAACCAATCTAACATTAACACTATGAAATAGCAAAACCTCCAGTGTAGCTCTGAACCAAAGATAGCCAAAGTGCTTGTAGTGACCACCTTAGAAATCACTAATAAGGGCAACTCACCTCCTCTCTAGTCTCACTTCAATTAAGTAATACAATCAGCATGTCATACTGTCACTACTGAAATATTTTAAAGTGCAGACATTCTAAAAGGTGGGGAGGCAAATGCACACACATTTGAGGCGTTAATGCATAGTTTATCCTTCTCCTTGGAGCCTTCCAAAGCATATTAATATTCAAAGGGTCTGAGATGTCATACAGTAAAGAAACTTGTTTAGCTTTGTTCAACCGTAAGCTTTCTGAAGAAATTGCATTATACAACACTACTAAATCCTAACACTTGTTAGTATTCTAAGGCAGTAATTCCCAAAGTGTGGTATCTTGTCAGCATCATCACCATAACCTGGAAACTTGTTACAAATATAAGTCCTCAAGTCCCAGATTCATCAAACTAGAAGATCCACGTGTGGAGTCCACGCATCTGGGTCTGAACACGTGTTTTAGCTAATTCTCATGCAGGCATGCTCAAGTATGAGAGCAACTGGACAAAGGAACCAGCGTTTGAAAGAACTTTGTTTAGGGACCTTACTTTATATAGGCGTGTAGCCAAGGACCACTACACTGCTCTTCCCCCCTGAAAGAGTATTCTAGGCCCTCTTGTCTAGGCCTCCTCCCTCCCACCGCCTCCACAAGGTAAACACCTTAAATAGAACCTGGTGGAGAGGACCAAGGTAAACCTAACACAGCGGCAGCTCGTAGAGCTCCCGGGAACACGCCCCCCTGTTTTTTGACCACCAACCAATGGTGCTTGTCTACTCCTGCCCTATTTAACGTCGTGTCCTGCTGCCGGCCGGGTCCGTGCGTGTTGCTACCGTGTGCTTCCGCCATCGATTCCTTGCGTGAGTGAAGGTAAGTGTCTCTCCCGACCGGAGTTTCGGCTGGTTTTCCTTGGAATTAATGGAAGTTATGTGCAAGCCCTCTTGGACTTCAGGCTCCCTAAGCATGGCACTTGGTGTAATTAGCAGGGCAAGGCTTAATCTCAAAAAGAATATTCATTTCTCCGTGCAAAAATTTTCTATGAGAGAGCTACCGCCTAGCTCATGAAGTCTCCATGTGACTTGTAATTTCTAATATGATTGCTTATAATCCTATTTGTGTTTAACCAGTCTGATACTGGGGGGTGGGGTGGGAGTGTTATATGCACGTAGGTTGTGGGATTTGTAATTTAGTCCTGGTCTGCAGTCCGAGACAATAAGACAGGAAAAGAGGTCACAATCTAATTAACTTCCTAATTAAAGGAACATGGTAGCATTCTAATTACACTTACAAAGAATAAAATGTAACCCATAATTAGTAAGTTACTCTGCTCTATTTAAAATTTGCCTTGTGTCAGCTATTCCATCATCATTACTGTTTCTGCATTCATTTTGAAATACAGAACCCATTTTTAAAGTGCTTTGAAAGATTTTATTTATCTCACATTGCAATTGCAAAACAGGTCCGTATTTCACAGGATGATGCAATGAGATATAGAAAGTCAGTAGCATTCACACTATGTCATTAGCAGAGTTGAGAGTTGAGTTCATGGTCATTTGTGACTAGTTTTTTTTTTTTTTTTTAACTTTCAGTGGGTAATAGCATAGCTGTTACTGTTTTGTCCCCCCCCCCCGGCTTTTTTTTTTTTTTTTTTTTTTTTTTAGGATGCCAAGACTGTTTTCAGTCATCAATATGTAACCATGGCAATCGCATGAATACGCATCTACCTCACAGAGCACTAAGCTATTAGACTCAGTTCTCGGGAGAGTCCATCAGAATACAATGGATCTGTCACAGGACTCCCGGTTTCTCATTTGGATCCCACCAACCATGTACATGCAGCCAATAATGAATGTCTACACGTAGATATTGTTTCTAACATACTCTATTGTTCCTGCTTCTTAAGAAACCATTTGTACTTGCAGTAAGATGCAAAGGCCCTTTATGAAACGGGAAGAAACATAATAAAACGAAAATTAGGCTGCCTTTTTGTTTTACAACGCAAAGTTGAAATTAAATGTGTCATTTTTCACCAAAATACTGTTTCCCATTACTGAAGAGAAGTGATGGGCCTGAGGGGCTCATGCATTATAAATCTCATGTGCTTTAGATAGCTAGTAAATCACTTGTGTTTTTGCCCATAGTACTTTCTGCCGAGCTCAGCGTTTATTGCTTACAGCTGAATACAGCCACCTAAATCATCCATCACGTTTTTATAACCAACTTTAGCTTTCCTTTTCATACACCAAGGAACTGGCACATTTTCAGAATGATAACGAGTGAGAGGTGCCTTTACGCACCCAAAAATAATTATGTGATAAATAGTACCTGAATTTCCTAAGGAAAATGTAACATAGATATTAAGAGATAAGAGCCTTTGGAATCATTTACCCACATACTGCCCTCACACTTGATTTTCCATATGACAATCTTCCAAAAGTATTTTACAATATTTAATTTGTTTCAGTATATGTTTATTAGCAGACCAAGGCCCACTATTTCCGATTTCATCTAGAAGCACTATTACAGGGATTTCATAGCTGGGGAAACTTTTTGTCATCACTGTATTTCTTCAGCTGTGGTCAGTTCAAAATGTTAAAGCGAATGGTTATTTTGGAGGTCTTCCAATCTAACTCTCTCACCTTTCTACTACAGAGAGGAGGCTCGCCTTGTTTTGGGTACTATATTCCTACCGTTCTTAACGGGATCAGTTAGATGGCACTAGCTGAGGGTGATAACACTTGCCTTCTCTCAAGTTCTTTGTGAAATTCCTCTTTGGCTTCTCTTGTGTAGATCTGTTGTGACTGTCTATTAAAGTTGCCTGGGGAGTTTATTAAAATACTGATGCCTGAGTTCTATCCCTAAATATTTGGATTTAATTTCTCAGCTGGGGCTCAAGAATAGGAATTGTTTAATGGTGCCGATGGATGATTCAGATATGAAGATCTTCATTAAAAAAAAAAAAAACAGAAAAAGGGAATGAAGTCTGCTTATTACACAGTATTTCTTGGCCTTGTTTTTGCTTCAGTACCTCTATATTTGACCATAGCATTCTTCATTTTTTCTCAGGACACTTTTTCTAATCTTTAAAAGCATACTCCCTAGTGGTTATTTCCATACATTATTGCCTAAAAAATGAAAGATTGGCTCTACATTAACCACTCAAGTTCTCTTCTGGCATAGTTTTAATCTTTCGCCAGAGCTTACTGCCTTCTCTTTCTATTCCTATCTTCCTCCTCCCACAACGTTTTTGGGCAAGAATTTAGAAAACTTTCAAGAATTTTCCAAAACCAGTGAGACAGAGTGATATTTGTGGATGTCATGTTACACAACTCTCTGACCAATTTGTACTTTGGGGTATCTTTTTGTATCGATGAATTAAGGTAATTACACACTTGAACTGTTCAAACCAGTGTTCTTCCATTTGTGAGAAGTTTAGTTAATGAGTGGCATCCTTATGAGGGTTTCCTATCTTAAACCACTTTTCAGTCCTCATCATTCATGCGTATTATTTACTTATAGGAAGTGTCCTTTAATCAACTTCTAGAGCAAAGTAGGCATATTTCATTTTCAGATACAAACTTGAAGGTATTACATGGTGCTTTTTTTCTGAGAATCTTCATTAATGCTTGATTCTACTCTCAGAATTTTACCAATAATATTTTGTAAAAAGTAATGGCAGTTGGACTCCGTGTGTAGGGTTTAATGCTAGCTCTTCTGGGAATACTCTCCATAAAATACTACTGCTTTGGAAAAAAAATTTGAGAGGCAAAGTGACTGAGGGAGAGACTGAAATCTTCCACCCACTGGTTTACTCCCCAAATGACCACAGTGACCAAAGCTGGGCCCATCTGAAGCCAAGAGCTTCTTCTAGGTATCCCACATTGGTTCAGGGGCCTAAGCACTTGGGCCATCTTCTTCTACTTTCCCAGGCTATCAGCAAGGAGTTGGGTCAGAAGTGGAGCAGCCAGGACTCGAATCGGTGCCCATAGGAGATGCCAGTGCCAAAAGTACAGGATTAACCCATGCCACAGTGGCGGCCCCAGATTGTTGTTTCTTAACATGTTTAATAAATAAACAGGATAGGGAAGCTTCTATGTGGAAACTTAAACACAAAGCTGAATGAAAATAATTCACGCTCTTGTAGCATTGGTTTTTTAAAATGTTTATCACAGTGACCTCAGGTAAGATTTTATTAAAAGTCCTTGTCTTTTGCGAGTGCACAGGAGATGGGTAGGAATGAGTTTTAAGAAGCCTAAGCCTTTTTTTTTTTTTTTGACAGGCAGAGTGGACAGTGAGAGAGACAGAGAGAAAGGTCTTCCTTTGCCATTGGTTCACCCTCCAATGGCTGCCGCGGACGGTGTGCTGCGGCCGGCGCACCGCGCTCATCCGATGGCAGGAGCCAGGTGCTAGGTGCTTTTTCCTGGTCTCCCATGGGGTGCAGGGCCTAAGCCTTTAGAAAAACAATACTGGGTGGTAGACTGGTAATGGAGACTTAGTGGCTCAGTGTCACCAACTAAAACTGGGTGAAGAACAGTTGAGTCTTTGACCCATGTGGCACCTCCAGGTTGAGATGGATGTTGAAGGTAGAAGTCTGAGGGTAGATGTTGGATGCAGTCTTCCCATATTAGAGGGCCCAGTTTTGAGGCACAGTTCTGCTGCTGATTCTGGCTTCCTACTAATGGGCTCTCTGAATGCACAGGAGGTAGAACAGATAATGACTCAAGTAGCTGGGTCCCTGCCACCCAAGTAGGAGACCTGAATTGAGTTCCCAGCTTCTGGCTTTGGCAAAGCCCAGCCCTGGACATGATGAGCATTTGGCAAGTGCTAGTAGATGGGGTGAATATACCTGTGCTCGTTTTTTCTCTGATAAGTAAAATGAAATAAAAATTCCAGAGGTCTGGGCTAGAGGTAGAGTTTAAGAGAGCCATCAGGAAGTAGTTGATAGTAAAAGCTCCTCCGGGATGAAATTACCCAGAGAATTGAAAATGAGATAACAGGTGCCTAAGACTCGATAGATTGTAAAGGTGAGTGGTAATTGTTGGAAGTACAATTATACAGAACTAAGGCAGTAGCTTCATAGCTACAAGCTTTAGGAAGAACCGACTCATAGTGTCAAATGCAGTAGGAGGAGTAATAAGACCAGGGTGAAAAATACATACTTAGGAAAGAACATTTCAGTTGAATTTGGATGGTTAGGTTCAAATAGCCCTGTGTTGATTATCATGTGTGATGCTACACAGGGCGGGGACTAGGATGATGTAAACAGGGAGTCTAGGGAACAGAGCTTAAGAAAGCGGCCAGCGCCGTGGCTCACTAGGCTAATGCTCCACCTTGCGGTGCCAGCTCACCGGGTTCTAGTCCCAGTCGGGGCGCCGGATTCTGTCCCGGTTGGCCAGCTCTCTGCTGTGGCCCGGGAGTGCAGTGGAGGATGGCCCAAGTGCTTGAGCTCTGCACCCCATGGGAGACCAGGAGAAGCACCTGGCTCCTGCCATCGGATCAGCGCGGTGAGCCGGCCGTAGTGGCCATTGGAGGGTGAACCAACGGCAAAGGAAGACCTTTCTGTCTCTCTCACTATCCACTCTGTCAGAAAAAAAAATAGCATTTACAGGGTAGTGCAGACCTGAACGGGAAAGCAAGTGGATATAAAGCCTGTTAGCCAAATTCCAGGGCAACTTCCAAGCTCTAGAGTAAACAAAACTAGGACAACCTGGACACAAACAGATTGAGTGACTGCTTGATGGTGGTAGCTGTTGCTCTATGACAGGAAATGCAAGATCCAGGTTTGAGGTGGAACAAAATAACTGACAGCGATAGATCCTAACTGAAGTTTTCTTACGCTGCAGTGAACCACATGAAATCGCAATCACTTGGCCATGTTAGGCCTACAGAGTGACAATTGTAATGTAGTAAGTCACCCCCACCCCAACACACACTCCAAGGTATTTGTTGTCCCAGGAAGTGAAGACACTAAATTGAAAAAATAACAGTTCAGCAGTGCTAGCTGAGAAAGTGAATGTTTGACAGTGAAGCAACAGGTATATATTCAGTCCTTAAATGCCAAATGCTTTGCCATACTGTATACTGTTTTAGCCATGTGACCCTAGCACCATCTTTTCTAACCAGATTGTAATTTCTTTTGGAAGCATGTTTCTGGTACTCCTTTTTAGATTCCTTCAAAGCACAATGTCAAATTTGGAATACCAGTAGGCTGAAGGGTGGCAGAATTTCCCATCCCAACAATATGCCACCACTTGAGCATAATGATTATATTGAGCTGAAAGCACTCGGAAAAACAGCAGGTACAAGCAGAGCATTGTGACTGCTCCTTTTCTTCTGAAAACAGATAACTCCCATTTCACTTAGACCCAGAGATAAGAAATGCTGTTAGCACCAGAGATGGAGATTCAAGGCCTAGAGAAATTCTCTACAAACACTCCTCCTTAAAAGGAGTAAAAGGATGCTAAGAAAAGTTGATGGCCATGGAATTAACATAACACACGTTTTCCAAGAATTATTTCAAGATCCCTTGAAACGGATTTTCCTTGATCCTCCCCATATATTGGAGGTAGTTTTCCAGTATCTTCTTGGGCAGTTCAGAGTAAAATCATTTAGTTTTTACAAGTTCTTGGTCTCCTTTTATTTGAAGGCTCCTGTGTGAAGTACAACTTCTATTACATTGGTATGCTTTTCTCTGGTCAATTTATCTTATACCAATCACATTCTCAGGCACAGCTGAAGACCCTAAAAGAATAAAGTTTTGCTTCCCTTGTAAGGTTTTCAATCGATTTTTGATAGTTGAGATACAAACGTGTCATTTTCCATCTTCAGATTCTTCCTTGAATGGAAGGAAAAATTTTTGGCATCTGTACCTTGATAAGATTTTATTTTGTCAGGGGATTGACTACAGTAAGATAGAAATATGTATACAGACATGGAGTTTGACTTAATTGGAATTTTCTTTCATGTTTCAAGTAAGATTTAAACCTTTGAGGATGTTCTTCTGTTGTGTCATTTGAAATCTTTAAATTTAGACACTTATTAAAATAAAACTCAAGAGTTCACATGAACTAATGTTAAACAATTTGGGGGCAAAATTATTTCCAGTGAAGCTGAGAGACTCCAGATTCAAGTACTCATTTTCTCTTGGTGTAAAAAGTATCAAGAGATGGGTAGTTTTCAGTTGTGATTTTTTTAAAGTTCTTATTAATTGATATGTTTATTAGGCTGTGCAAGCAATTTATTAGTTCAGATAGAACTAGGATGTCTTACATAGTTCTTTAAGGAGCATTTATTAAAAATAGATGTATTTATGGACTTGTGTTTTTTCTGTATATAATCGAAGAATTCTTCTTAGTAAACTATAGAACATACGTGGCTGTTTCTAGTATATAACTTAGAATGCTTTAGGTGATGGGGAGTACTAGAAGAGAATGTTTTACTCTGATTGCCTGGATACTGGAATTCAGCTACAAATCCACAGTTGCTTATGTGCAGTCCTGAATTACTAAAAACCCTGAAAACAGGCAGGCATTCTGGTGCAGTGCACTAAGTACCACTTGCAGGGAAGGCATTGGAAAGTTTTGAGTTTCAGGGCTCCACTTTCCACCCTGCTTCCACCCTGCCTTCCAGGGAAGGCAGTAAAAGATGGCCCAAGTACTTGGGTGGGAGACACGAACGGGGTTTCTGGCTCCTGACTTCAGCTAGGCTCAGCCTTGGTGGTGTCTACATTTGAGGAAACTAGGGGATGGAAAAATTGGTTGCCTCTGTACCACCCTCCACCCTGTACATCATGTCTCCATTCCACCCCAGCATTTCACATCACATTTGTCTGACTCACATCCTGTCTGTCTCCTCTGACCCACACGTGTAATCTAATCTCATCACATCTGCCCTTTAGGTCACGTCCCCTCGCTACCTCCCCATCGCACATCCTGTCACATCTCCTTGGTACCCTGAAAGTCTCTTCTCGCAATTCATCTGACCCTTGTCACATGTTGTCCTATCTTGTAGCCCCTGAATGGCATATCGCATCTCACCCACCCCCTGCCCCAGGCACATTGCATCCCATCTCTGATCCACCCCTCACACGTAAATCTCCATCAGTCTCCTCTGCAATCACCCTCTACTGTCCTGTGGTTCTTGTGCCTTCTTTGTACCCACACCTGCATGTGTTCTCTCCTCTCTGCCCCCCCACCCCGGCACATCCAATTTCCTCTGCCTCACTCTGCCCTGGTGTCTCCTTTTGTCACCTCTAGCCCTCACATAGCATCATGTCACATCACGTGTCCTCTTCCTCCGACTCCCACGTCAGGTCACATTGCTCTGACCCTTGTATCACATTTCCATCCCACATGTCCCATCACGGCTTGGCTGTCTTGTCTGTACCCTGTGCTGTCTTGTGTCTGCACACCCCCACCCCACCATGTCCCCTCTCGAGTTCTCTGTGCCCCTCCCCACACGTCACGCCAATCTCCTCTGTGCCTGCCACCCCACCCCAGCATGTCTCATGTCTGACCCTCACATCATGGCTCCCCTGCAGTCATGTCTTCCCCCTTCCTTTCACAGTATGTCCCCTCTGCCGCACCCCCCCCCCATGTCGTGTCTCTCTTTGTCTGCACATCTCTGCCTGTCAAAATCCATCTGACCCTCAAGTCACATCTTGTGCTGTGTTACCTCCCAACCCACACTTCCTGTCTGGTCTTTGTCTTGTCCCCTTTATCCAACCCTGCATATGCCCTACCCAGAACGTCACATCTTTCCTCCATCCACAATGGCATCTCCTTGGCCCTTCACAATGCATCTCCTCTGCCCACCCGCTTCCATGTCTAGTCCTGTCCCATCTCCTATGGCCCCCTTGTCACATGTCCTTTATTTCTGCCCTACATGTCTAGTGGGCTCACATTTCATCTGATTCAAGTCGTGTCTCCTTTCTGGTCATCTCTGACCTGCATGCCTGATCTCTTCTCTGCCCCCAACTCCCACAGTGCTCTGATGTTCCCTCTGCTCCCCCATGTCTGGGGATCATGTCCCCTCTGCCCTGCATGTTTTGTCTCCTCTGTGCACCCCATGGCATGTTTGCTCTGCCCAGCAAGTCCTTCCACTCCTCTTTGCAGCACATCATACCATGCTACATCACGTCTCCTTTCTTTCCCTGTCCCCTTCCCCTCTATGAAGTGAACTTGATGTATCTGGAGAGTTACCAGAGCATCAGGGACTTTGGGCTCTGAGGACCCAAAAGAAAGTATTCAAGCATATAGCTTGGAGCATATCCGCCAAGGTTATCTAAAACCACACCAAGGTGACTTGGAATGTATTTCTTTCAAAATATGAAAGAGCAGTTTCTCAACTCATATCTGTTAAGCTGCTTTGCCAAGACTGAATTCATGGAATAGGGGAAACTGCTAAAATAGACCTCTGAATTGTGTATGTCAAATGCACAGGTAACTGTGGTTTCCTTCAAGAGATAACATACCTTTCGTGGAATTCCCCAAGGAATGTGACCCAGAAAAGACTGGAACTGCCTCTAAGAAGGTTGTGATAAGACAGTAACACATGGTGGATGTCTGGGAATCCCCCAAGTAGTGTCTCGGACAGTAAATAATAGTACCTGCCACTTCTGGAGCAGTTATATAGACAGATGTTTTACTGTTATTCTTCACAACAAACTCATAAGGAGGTAAAATGAATAATATTGCTGAAGTTTAAATAATTTATTATTATTTGAATATTCAAATGTGTTAGCAATTTGGGATAACAATTATTGAAGAGTTCGGCTCCTACCCTACCTCTGCTGCCCATGTAGTTCTAGCATTAGTTGTTGCTGTAGAAAAAGGGAATGTTAAAACCGTATTTCTTTCATATCCTGGTATAAATAACTATTTACATCAGAATATTTGGTGGGCTTAAAGTTGCAGAATTTTTACCTTGTGTCTTGAATGAACTATATCTATCCAAAGTAACTATAAAATAAGATTGCCATTCAGTGAGTGACCTGAGTTCAAAGGTGTGTATTTAAAGTGATAAGAATCAACTATGGAATCTTTGCTATTCATACTGATGTACACAATAAGTGTATGTATTTGTAATTTGTGCATAAGCAATATAACCCTACTTACATAAATCTAGTAAATGCCTACCATTTCTCTCATTACAGCATTAATGATTATTGAATCTTCTACCTTGAAATGAAAGGATACCCTTCCTACTAAGAGAAATTTGCCATCTAGGTTACTTGATGGGAATCCCTGTACCAACACTCTTTGAATTCAATTGTTTGGGTGTGCCAATCCTCCCAATTTCTCCTTGTTTCCTTATTGGGCATGTGTTTCAGTAACTGTCAGGGGTATCCTATAGTTCATGAATACATAACAAAGAGAAGCATACAAATACCCTTAGGGAGATGTTGTACTGGAGAAAAAATTGCACCTATTTGTAATTTTTGCCTTTTTTTTGACATGTAGAGTTAGAGACAAAGAGAAAGGTCTTCATTCTGTGGGTTCACCCCCCCAAATGGCAGCTACAGCTGGTGCACTGTGCCGATCCGAAGCCAGGAGCCAGGTGCTTCCTCCTGGTGTTCCGTGTGGGTGCAGGGCACTTGGGCCATCCTCCACTGCCTTCGTGGGCCACAGCAGAGAGCTGGACTGGAAGAGGAGCAACCGGGACTAGAACCCGGCGTCCATATGGGATGCTGGCGCTGCAGGCAGAGGATTAACAAAGTGAGCCAGCCCCCAAGCTATTTGGTTCTTGATTACTCTGTGCTTGGCACTGTGCTTATTTCTTAAATGCACACTATATAACTATCATTGAGGCAGGCAAGGATTATTAGTATTTCATTGAATTGGAGAGAAAACTTCTAATGGTAGAGAAGCAAGTTATTTGCCCCAAGTCACAGTTGGTGTAAATTGGAAGTTGGCTTTGAGGTGTGGCCATGTGACTCCAGGGCCAGATGAAGCCACCATCCTGCCCTTGTATAGTTGGTCAATTCTAATGAACACGTTGAATTCTTCTAAACCAAGAATAAACTACAATTCATGTAGATCATTTATTCCTAAAGCAGCTCTTGGCTCACCATTACCTTTTCTGCTTGTAGAAAGCTCTTGTTCCCCTAAGTTAGTCACCAGATCTGACTGCTCCTTCATGGCTCTGAATGCTTAGTTACAAGTGTGTGTGTTTCTGGAAGATGGCATAAAGTGAAAGTCTGAATTTTTACATTCTTCCCCATGTTGTAAACTGTTCATGTTAGTGAAAGAGCCTGAGCAGTGTGTGAATAGTGTCTTTTTCCTGGAAGTGGAAAATGGCTCTTGCTAACTACAGAAAGACATGTTTCACAGTCTGTGTGAAGCAAGGAAGTTGCCTTTTGTATGCTCAAAAATTTGGAAGGAGGACGAGAGAGGGACTAATAAAAGAAGCTAGGTAGAGATTCCTCTTATTCCTTGGGTTCATGGATGATACCAGGAAGGATATGCTAGTCATTTTGAATTAGCTAAAATACTGTAATGAACTAAATACGATCTTGCTAAATATAGCTCAAACTGCTTTTTGTTAGCTATTGATTTTTTTACTCATTATAATACCACAAAAGATAACAACTGAGTGAATTAATACACTAGGAAATGACATGCTCAAATACCCCAGAACTTATGTGGATTGCCAAAAGTGCAGAAATTATAGAATTAACTTTGCAACTTTCCTTTTCTACCATTCATGAACAAATGATTACAAATGGACCAGCAACTGATGACTGGTTACCACTGCAATAAAGGTTTATAACCATTTTTTGTAATATACTTAAACATTAAGTATTAGGCTTCCTGCCTTAATGATTGTCCTTTTAATAACACTTGGATTTGAAAAGCCGTGATAATCTAGAAAAGGAAGTAAAAATGTAACATCTAGCTTGATGAGTTGTGGTTCCAAGTAGAGTTAGGGTTTTATGTTGCTTTGATTTCAGTTTAAGGCCATAGTAGAGTTGGCAGATTGGGTTTCTTAAATGTGTTCTTTATAGCCTTCAAGTAGGGTCCACTCTGTCATTTTCCTCTGAAATGGGTTAGGGTTTTTCTTCCTCTAGGCTGTGGCATGTCAAGATCTCTTCAACTACATGGACCAGCATCTTAGATTTATCTATTAGAAAAACACTATACACTGAAGAAGGTCTAGTTCAAAGGCTGTTTACTTCAGTATATTGTGTGAAAGCCTCACTTTGCTGGAGTAGACTCTTATATAATTTATTGCATTCCATAATTATTTGGACTTGGTGCTCAAATCTGACTGCAAACTTCCGTAGAAGACGGCTTTGTTCATTTCAGTTTCCTCTAGAGAGTTTTCTTGCTCTTGAGGAGCTCTGTAAGTAGTTGCTAAATTGAAAGGGGAAAACTGTCACCTCTGGCAAATTAAAGCTAATAAGCATTAAGCTGAAATAGACATGGTTATTCATCTGTTGCAAAAACTTGCTATAAGAGGTGGTTTACATAAAGGATGGCTGAGTTTAAGGTACTTCCTAAATCTCTTTCCTGGAATTTCTCATTTATATCCTTCAGGCACAGGAGACTAGATGTCTTGGGTGCAAAATAAACTCTGACCTAATTCTTTGGTAATAACATTGGGGCATTGTTGACTTAAAACAAGATTGGTGGTCTAAATGAAAAAGACAGTGGAAGGGCAACAGGTGCCCAAGGGTGACACCATTCCAGTGTCTGCTGCCAGACTCTGAGACTGTAAGACCTACAGAATGGGAAGGACCAGGAATTGAGCAACCGGAGTTTGAGGGAATGCCCCTTTAATGATTCTCTCCTCCCTAGTTCCCATACCAAGAATCCTTCAGATTGGCAATTTGGTCTCTTCACTGGACTTTGACATGGAGAGAGGGCCCTGTTAAAATGATTGCAGCTAGTTATCCTACCGGATTCATCTCCCATTTCATTTAATGATTCCACCTTCGAGTTTGTAAGTCAGTTTCTGGCAAGTTTGCTTAGCATTCATCACTTGTCCAAAGCTTGGTACCTCATAAGTGAGCAGTGTCATTTACGTTCTCATTGTTGTAATTCTGAGGAGTGGCCCCAGGCCTTTGGGAAAACTTCCAAAAGCAACCTCTGTGTCATTTTGGCTCAAGTGGACAGCTCATGCTAAAGAGTACAACTGTTGTTAAGTCCTGTTATTCATATTATAGTCCATGATGTTCAGTAGGTGGTCTGTACTTTCGCTATCAATAAGCTACCATCAAAGATGGCTTCTCATTTTCTTCACCAGAACCATGGGGATTAGGGACAGAGGAATGGGAAGAGGAGATAGAGCCTACAAGAAAAGCAGTTAGAACAGCAGAGGATCCACTCCTGCCACGTGTCTAGTCATGTTGGAGGATGACATGTGTGCCGATCATTGCCTGAGCATCACTGTAATGAGATGAAGGAAATGACTGTGGGAGCATTATGGGTGACAGAAAGTGCAGGAACATGGTGAATGCCTCGAACAGTAAAATCTGAGAAACCAATAAATGTCTAAGGAATTACTGTTTAAAAATTCAGGGTGATGAAATGATGAAAAGCCTCTAAAGACTCAGATTTTAGGAATCTAAGTGACCTTCTCGAAATGGGGTAAATGCTTCATGGTTTTGTTGAATGAATGGAATCTGTAAGGGCAGTACTACATAATCGGGTGCTGGTAGGGGCTGTTCCTTCAGAATTGTCCCAAAGAAACTCAGCTACAACTCGGATAAAAAACTGAGCTAATTGTATATTTTCATGGTGGCTGGCTTAACTCATGGACACAAGATAGAATGGGGCAGGATAAATGAGGTAGGAGTCCTGGTGGTCTTGCAAATAAAACCAGAGGGATACAAACATCTGGGTTGAGATGACTGTTAAGGTTGGATTACTGAGGCTGTCTACATGAGAGAGAAGGTCTCAGGATTTTCCTTCAGGTCACTTAAACACCTTCCCCACTAGAAACTAATATAAATACTATTGAAGTGGCTTTTTTTTTTTTTGTGACAGGCAGAGTGGACAGTGAGAGAGAGAGACAGAGAGAAAGGTCTTCCTTTGCCGTTGGTTCACCCTCCAATGGCTGCTGCAGTTGGCGCGCTGCGGCCGGCGCACCGCGCTCATCTGATGGCAGGAGCCAGGTGCTAGGTGCTTTTCCTTGGTCTCCCATGGGGTGCAGCGCCCAAGCACTTGGGCCATCCTCCACTGCACTCCTGGGCCACAGCAGAGGGCTGGCCTGGAAGAGGGGCAACCAGGACAGAATCCAGTGCCCCGACCGGGACTAGAACCCGGTGTGCCGGCGCCGCAAGGCGGAGGATTAGCCTGTTGAGCCACGGCGCCGGCGAAGTGGCACTTTTTAAACTGACTTACAGGAGGATTTAACGTGTCTTGGGGACAGACATTGGGATTCCGGTGTTAAATTTGTTACCTTGCCACAGACAGTAAGAAAAGGGAAGTTTCTGGTCTGTGTAAAGCATAGTAAGAATATTCAAGAAGGCTTGGCTACTCAGGATGCCGTGGGACACTGAATTGGGAAGGCCAGCAATTGAAATATATTGTGGGAACAGTTAACAGGCACGTATTGAATCATCTTTTAATGGAAGAACATGGGTTACATCTTCACTGAAGCGTCTTAAAGATGGGAAAACAAAGCTGAAGGGCTGACAACAAATTGTGCAGAGCCTCAGCTCCTTGGAGCCAGAGAACCCCAGCCAGCATTGCCCCAGTGAGCACTGATAAGGTGAATTCCCTCTGGGACACAGGCACATTCCCACTTTGTCCTCAATAGTTGCCATCTACCTTAGGCCTTACAGACCTCAGTAGAGGAGAGGGTGATCGACCTGAGCTCCTTGTGTCAGCTTTGTACCCTGAAGCCTTTCATCCATTAATCACAGCTTCTTGCTGCTCAGAGATCTTGGAGGGGTCTTAATTCCTAATGGGAAAATTGGGTGTAGTTTATGTCCTGGTTCCTAGAGCCAGTGAACAGAAGTTTGAAACACTTGGCTGTGCCCTAACCTGGAAGCATTTCCAAAGGTTCTTGAAAAAGCCAAAGGAGGAAGGCAATGAGAGCATGAAGAGGAAGTGTTCCTGAACGTACAAAAACTTGTACCCCCTAGACAGTTGAATGCAAAGGTTTAGGTGGATGAGAGGGAAAGCAGAATAGATTTTTTTTTGAAGAGTATATTTCCTATTGAAGGAGGAGGGGGGAAAAACGAATCCCCAAGGGACTACAATCAGCCAAGATGGTGGAAAGCAGGGGCCCCTGAGTGCCAAGGAAGGAAACATCAAAAGAGAAAGCTATGTAGAAGTTCCCGTCTTCTACTGAGACGGATACAATGTGATTAAGGCTTTAGCCACTTCGTGTAGGAGACTTGGGGGAGAAGAGAAATCTAGAAGGTATCTGGGAACAAGTCTTGAGATAATACATTCAGGAAACATCTGTTGACCTAATTCTGTAATGCTGAGGACATTGAACAGTTAGCATCCCTCCGCCATGACTTCTGTTCATACTGAGAATAAATACCAACTCCTTGTCATGTGTTGCAGGGCATTGAATGATGAAGCCTCTGGCTGCCCTTTCAACCTAATCCTATGTTCTTTTCACCCTTCTCTTCTGTCCATCAAGTTCCTCCATTGTGACAAGGTCCTTTGGTATCCTGTTCTCTCTGCCTATAATGTTTGTGTATAAGACTTTGGATGACTTAATTGTTCTCAGTATTCAGGTCTCAGCTCCTGTGTGGTCATCTCAGACAGGCCTTGCCTTCTCTTAACTCTGTATGACAGTGTTCCCTTCCTTGGCTTTAGGGTTGTGTTTTTTTTTTTTTTTTTTTTGTAACCACAGAAGCTGTTTAATTGGATTTACTTGTGTAGTTCATGCCTACTTCTTAGAATATAAAGTTGTAGCAGAACTGGTTTGACTTGGTTACCAGGCATCCCAGCACCTAGAAGCATATGGCCTTGTAGTACATTTCAGAATATATAGTGTGTAGAATTGTGACTACCCTTCAAGTTCTTGGTATGAGATGGGCCTCAAGGCAGATTAGCAATATGCATTTACATTTGTTGAATTTTAATGTAAGTCAAAACATAAGGTAGAATTTGATAATATAGCCCAAACCAGCAAATTAGATCTCTTAGAAATACTAGGATTTCCAGTAGCTTAACTCATTCCCTGGCAGTTAACCCAGTGAGGTTGATAAGAGCAAGTCTGAGCAGAATGGATCATATTTGCAGAATACGACTTCAAAATAGACAATTTTGGCAAGTCTTTTCTGAAGCCTCTTTACATAATACACTAACATAAAATAAAATAAAGCATGGGGAAATAACCAAGAAGCAAACTTGGATCTTACAGCTTTTATTTTTGCATATAAGAAAAAAATCTATCTTCTATCAAAGACAAAGGAGACAGAAAAACAAAACTATAATTAGACTGATTTTGTATTTTCCTTAAGTCATTAGCTTTCTTCATGATGAAATGTATAAATATGGCTAATCCTTTTTCATTCAAAATAAGGAACATAATGAGTACATGTAAGTTGACATATGCTATCTATGGTAAGTTGCAATTAGATACCTTATATCTGCATATCTGGCTTCTATAACATTGGTGATAGTTCCAAGTGATGTATTTTCCAGTTTATATAGCCTAAAATGGTCCTGTTGAAAAATGTCATTTTTTCAGTCTCTGAACAGCTCAATTTAAACAACTCAAGGTAGAATGAAGTTATGCAACCAGTGTGAGGTCACAGCTCACTGTAACAACATGGGCAGAACTGGGAGGTGGGCTTTCTGCTGCCAAACCTGGTCCTTCCACCATTCAGTGTTGGACACCTGTCTGATAACTCGGTGAGGTGAGATAAGGATAGACTGGTTCTGAAATAAGATGGCCCTTAAACAAAGAGTTTTTAGAAGCATATTTCCAGCTTACTGATTCCAAAGAACTATCTTTCCTCTGCTCGTATCCTTATTTTCAGATTATCTGCTCAAATTATGGAGATTTCCACATCAGAATCAAACTTTGCAGGTGTTCCCTTGAACAGGCTGTGAAATTTTAAGTAACAGTTAAGATATAAGCTGAATATTGATTTTGGAATGTTTAATTTTCCACAACTGAAGTTTTCTTTGGTCAATGAAAACATTTTAATTTTCATTTTGAGACAAAATGAAATGAACACGGGGAAGTGAACAGAGATAAAAATGCACATCTTTGACGCTCTTTGCTCCCTATAGTTATTTAAGATTCACTATGTATATGAGGGTACTTCAAAAATGTTTGTGGGGGTTGGCACTGTGGCTCAGCAGGTTAAAGCCATGGCCTGCAGTAGTGGCATCTCATATGGTTCCTGGTTCGAGTTCCATCTGCTCCACTTCACATCTAGCTCCCTGCTAATGCACCTGCCTGGGAAAGCAGCGGAGGATAGCCCATGTGCTTGGGCCACTGCACCCATGTGGGGATACCTCTAAAAGGCTCCTGGCTTCATCCTGGCCCAGTCCTGGCTATTGCAGCCATTTGGGGGGGAGTGAACCAGCAGATGAAAGATAGTTCCCTCCTCTATTCCCTCCATTCTTCCTTTTCTTTATCTGTAGCTGTACCTTTCAAATAAATAATATATTTTTAAGGTTGGAAAACATTTTAATGCAAAAACAAATATGTAGTTTTTTCGTAATAGATAATTTCCATGATTTTTTGAAGAACCCATATGCATGAATTTCTAAAACTTTTTGCATTAAAACTTCATTTCTCCACAAAATTCTTGAAGTACCTGCATAGGCATATAAAGTACACGGAGGGGCTGGCACCATGGCTCACTTGGTTAATCCTCTACCTGTGGTGCCAGCATCCCATGTGGGCGCCAGGTTCTAGTTCTACTTGCCCCTCTTCCAGGCCAGCTCTCTGCTGTGCCAAGGGAAGGCAGTGGAGGATGGCTCAAGTGTTTGGACCCTGCACCCACATGGGAGACCAGGAGAAGCACCTGGCTCCTGGCTTCAGATAGGTGCGGTGCCGGCCGTGGCAGCCATTTTGGGGGTGAACCAACAGAAGGAAGACCTTTCTTTGTGTTTCTCTCTCTCTCACTGTCTATACCTCTACCTGTCAAAAAAAAAAGTACATGGACTATAGTAAGTTTTACTTTGATAGATAGGTATACAATGTGAAATATTTAGATTTTACTTGGTAGGGAGGGGGAACTTAGCAAATAAATGATTGCCTCAGAAACGTGCATTGATTATATATCTGCACATCACTGATTTCCTTGAGACAATCTTACCTGTTACAGTTGCATAGCCATTAAGACATTGTCTTCCATCTCCCAGGATTTGACCTTTGCTTCTTAAAGTTACCAGGCTGGAAATATGTCATAATCCATTACAATTTTCTTATTTCTAACAGTTCTTAGGATTATTAGCAAATACGTTACAACTTTTAATAAGCCATTTACTATTTCTGAGTCTATTTCTCTGGTCTTTTCATAAAATTTTATGGCTCTATGGAGTCAGCAGGGATCAGCAGGGAAAATAGAACTTGAGTTGTTTTTACTGTTTGCTCACAACTTGGATGAGCAAGTAAGGCTTTTAGATTCTGTGTTATTCTCTTTCTGCAGTCTGTGGCCTGTGTTCTCACTAATAGCCAGGTTTATCTTGTGGCAGTGTCCGTGTGTGCTTCCATGTACAACTAACATGTGGGATAGTGCTGAACACAGTGGATTTCATAGATACAGACACAAAAGGCAAGATGTAGTTGCATGGAGGAAGAGGAGGAACCAGTGTATGTTACTTCAGGCCAAGGCCAACATGAGTTAGAATGTGATGATGTCACTAGAATACATCAGTCTACCAGAAGGTAGCCTTCATTTATTACGATAACAGTTGTCACAGTTACTTCTGGCAGTTACAAACTGATGTACAAGATCATACTTAAAGTACTTGATTTGAAATCTACAGTTGAATGGTACACAATTGTACCTACATGTATTATATGGATGATAATATACATGATAAAACCCCAAATCCTAACCAAGCCCCACAAGGCGGTCCTACCAGATCTGGTCCATACTATAGTTCTGGCATCATCTTCAACACTGTTCTCCCTTGCTTTCTGGGTTTTGGGCACACTTTGCAATGCTACTGATACTTGGATATCATGAAGAGTCTTCCATATAATGTGGCCTCTGCCTTTACTGCTTTCCCTGTGAACATCTGCATTGATTATTTTCCCATTTCAAAGAGGTCTCTGCTCAGACACTGCCTATTTTGTATCCTAAGGGGGTGTTACACATTACTATAACCTGGGTACCCTAAAATAACAAAGGTATTCGCTCTCATTCCTGGAGGCCAGAAATCCAAAATCAAAGTGCATATATAGGTAATTCCTCCTGGAGGCTCCTGGGAATGAATGCCTTCCATGCCCCTGTCCTAGTTTCTGGTGGTTGCTGGTAATTCTTGGCATTCCTTGGCTTTCAGATGTAGCACATGGCCTTTGCTTCTGTGTATCATTGTGGTTCCTCCCTGCTCTCATTATTACAAGAATTAACAGGTAGGGCGCACCCTAAATTCACAGCAATCTCATTTTAGGACCCTTAATTTAGTTGTATCTGCAAAAAAACCTTTTTCCCTGTAAGATCACGTTTACCTATACCAGGGGTTAGGACTGGAATATAGGCTTTCAGCATCAATATTCAACCTGTTCTATTGTTTCTTCACATATCAGTGGCCACACTTAATGATAAAATAGCACATATACTCTGCCACCCAGTTCTGCATTTCTTTATAGTGCCGAATATTCAGAACATAGAGAATTCCTATGTGTCCCATTCTGTAGTGTGGGCTGCACAACAGCAAAGACTTTGTTTTTGTTCATTGCCATTCCTCAGCATGTGGAATATTACCTGCCAAAGGGTAGGTTTTCAATATTTACTGAATGGATGAATAGACAGACATGGTCAAAATTTGGTTGAATATCATTGCTATAATTAATATAAATTACATAAGTTCATTAATCAGGATGTGGGAGTTGTGGAAGGCAGAATTATGCTCCCCCAAAGACCTTCACTTGCTGTTTTCTGAATCTTAAGACTGTGTCACCTTATGTGACAAAAGACTTTGCGAATACTACTAAAGATCTGAAGATGGAGAGCTAATCCTGGGTTACCTGAACAAGCCCAGTGTAATCACCGGGATTCTTACAAAAAGGGAGGCTGGCAGGAGGTTCTGTGTCCTAGAAGGGGATGTGATGGCAGACGCTTGAGAGTGTGATAGAGGTTCAAAGGTGCTTTGTTGCTGGCTCTGAAGATGGAGGAATGAATACAGGTAGCTTCTGGGAGCTAGAAAGGGAATGAAATGATTCTCTCCTGGAGCCTCCAAAATGGATCACATCCCTGCCCAAACCTTGGTGTCCCCCCAAAAGCTGATTTTGGACTTTCGAACCCCCATAACTATAAGAAAAACCATGCCTTTATTTTTTTAGAAGACAATTTGAGACATAAACATACACGCCTTCCATCTACTAGTTCACTCCCCAAATGGCTAGGGCTGGGCCAGGCCAAAGTCGGGAACCCAGAGTTTCATCCTGGTTTCCCATGTGCGTGGCAGGGTCACAAGTATCTGAGCCATCTTCAGCTGCTTTTCCAGGGAGCTGGATGGGAGGAAGAGCAGCCGGACTCGAACTGCACCACAATGCTGGCTGCCCAAAATGTGTGCTCTTTAATGCAACAAAGTTAGTGGTAATTTGCTACGGCATCAATAGGGAACTAATGCATGACCTAACAGTTTTTTTTCCCCAAAGTCCTAATTTATTTTTAATGAAGTAGATGATCTAAAAAGATAATAATCCCCTATTTTACTGACTTCTTAGTTCTGAAATATGCTTATAATGTTTTCAGAGTATTTAAGCAGAAGATAAGCAAAATGTATTTCCCAATATTTCCAACCCAAAGCAGATAGATCATTTACGCAATATTTTTTAAGATAACTGCTTTATGCAGTCACCATTCATTCATGGTACAGTGGTATACTATACCTTAAATGTATATAAAATGGCTAAATGTCTAAAACG
The DNA here is from genome assembly GCA_949820135.1 of Sylvilagus floridanus. Lineage (NCBI taxonomy): Eukaryota > Metazoa > Chordata > Mammalia > Lagomorpha > Leporidae > Sylvilagus > Sylvilagus floridanus. Next base: position 115,297,117 of record OX463223.1, read on the forward strand.
GAAGCCTAGTTATTTTAAATACATTGTATCAACTGCATTAATAAGGCCAACACATTACTTTTTGTCAGTGAATGCATGGATCTCCTAAATCGGGATGAGACACAGTATTTACTGAAATGGAGGTTATCTTCAAGCCCTCAGCAGTGAATTATCAGCATTTCGCAGCAGCTCAACTCAACAGTGAACAGTTAATACATAACAATCTGTAGTGAAATATTTACAACCTGAACAATTTTCATCTTCTCCCACTGAAATACAGGGATAGTTGTGCTTTGGAATGTAGAAGTATAGGACCCAATAGACACTGAAGCATGTCTTCATCTGGGGAAAAATGAGTGCAATTCCATGATTTGTATTTCATGCAGTAAGCATGGGTGACAAGTGATGTTCTATGTTGATCACTTTTATGCATGTACTGTGTTGTGACATGCCATCTCAAAGTACATATTGTCCCCTAGAACAACACTAAACTCCCCATTGTGGTGGAACAGAGACCTTATTCAAAGGTAGAATATTCAGAAACTGGATATACTGGGAAGCCAAACCAAGACAGATACCCCAATAATCAAAACTGGAAACACACCTTTATAAAATGAAGTACATAATCCAAGCAAAACGGTTTTATATCAATACAATCACTGTTTTAATCCTCTTGGTAAGATGATGCCAGGTCAGGGATGCTGGAATCCTCTGGGGCCTCAGGAGTGTGGATTTGACATGGCCTATAACCTTCGTAACATTGAGGCTTCAACATGTTCCTGAATAAACTGTTGGCAGCCATCTTTCATACCCCAGAGTTCTTTCTTAATGTTTTCTTGGGCTGAATGCATCTCTCTGCCGACTCTATCTGGAGAGATGCTGTTCACCTGTGCAGAGGATATAACCTAGCGGGCTTGAGATGGCTATCCTTAGAAAGGCCTGATTGCAAGGCTAGTGCTCAGCCAGCATCTGGGAACTTGGATTTCAGGAGTGTGCAGCATGTCTGATAAGAACGGCTCACTGAGCTTCAAGTGTCAATGCAATCAACAAGGTGTATGTTGAACAGTTGCTTTCCTTCTGAGACTCCAAAACTTTGTGTGCCAGGCAGTGGCTGACTTCCAGTAAAATCCCTCAAGCATTGATTGCCTGAGGAACTTAAGTGGACAGTGTTTCATTCATGTTGTCACTACGCTCTGTTTACAGAACTAAGTGCATCCTGAGTGACTTCCTGGGGGGAGGACTCTTCAAAGCTTGTCCCTGATTGCCCTGATAATCACTTCATTGGGCTTTTCAATTTCTTAGTTTTGCTTTGTATCCTATTGCTATAACAAATTATAGTCATGATTACAACTATGTGCTGAGTGCTGTGAGTTGCCGTGGTCACTCATTGAACCCGAAGGGTGGCCGTGGAACCCCTGATAGATCTACCTGCATTCTCAGTTCCAAAGTCACCTTCTGTGTGAAGCTTCTTAATCTTGGCACCCTTGAAAAATGACTCATTTGATGGGTCTGAGCAACCTAATTCATAGCACTTGAGTAGTTTTTATATGCTAGATTACATTTGCTGTGTATACATCCATTTCCACTGTGGACAAGGATCACATTTTATTAAAGTTTGCATCACGATACTCTAGGATGGTGAACTAAATAATTGCTCAATTAAGCTAGATCTATTTACCTGTTATCAGGGTTATAACTCGTAAACAGTGAATTGAGTTTTGAATAGCTAAACATAACATGAATTGTGAATTTTGCTATCCTTATGTTCTAACTTTTTAAATATCCGTAGATTTTTTTGACGTAAGCAAATGTAGCACATAAATAGACTGTATAATAAAGAAAAACATGACAAAATAAGTAAAGGCCATATTCTGGCCATACACACTTTAATTATAGGAGTACAAGTCAAAATTTATGTTGCAGCAATTTGAACTTAGGAAATAACTTGCAACTAACACCTTATTTTGCTATATGCCTGAGCTTCTGTGATTAAATGTACCTGTTTTATAAAGCGGTGTTTTTCCCACATTTCCACTTGAATAGAATAGTGTACATTGCAGAAAGGCTGTTTTGCTGTAGACACTGGACTTACCAAGACATACCGGATGGAATCGTGTAGCATTCAGATGGTATTAAGATTTCAGCAAATTCATGTATGGCTTTACACTTAAAAATTGGGCCTTCTTGTGTTCACAAAGCAGTAATTACCTGGTTAATGTTTCAATTAGGCTCCTTAACAATATTTTAAAACTGGTATAAATGTCTCATAGTAGACCTTTCATATACTTGAGCTAATCGGGTTGGAGTAAGAAAGATGTCGGCAAAGATGATTACGATTTGGAAACCTGTATCTGGTTAGATATGATTAAAAGAATTTCAAATTGAAAATTCTTGACCTCAAAAAACTTAGATAGGAAATTACTTTGCTTTCCATCAGATGGACTCACTATAATAAATTAGTCAAACAAACTATGTGTATGAATATATGAACACATACATATATACATACATATCTACATACCCATGTTGTCGTTGTAATGACAGAAAACAATATTTTGATACAGTACTACCTTTTTAAAGCAGTTTTAACCTTTTTCCCATATTAACATATCCCAAAGAAATCAGCCATTTTGTTCTCCCCTGCCCCAACAAAAGGCAAAATATCAAAGGACTGTCAAATAATTGTTTTAACCCATGTTAACCAAGCATTCTCTTTATGGTTGAACGCCAGTAAATACAGGCTGGTTTGACAGTCATGAAACTGCAGAAAGAAACATGGAAGATTGCTTTGCAAATTATAATAGTCTTCATATGCTCTGTATTCTAATCTATAAAATATATGTATAAGAATATTTTGGTGAAGTAAATTGCAGTTTTTGGCATGAATGACAAGTACAGTGACCTAGGATCTTTTATAATGTGTTTTCATTTATATGCTCTTCAGGTTAAAGTACTTGAGTGCTACATTTGCTGACCAGTTTCGAATTAGGCAGATTGTATTTGAATGCTGCAGAGATCCAATAAAATGATCTATTATCCACAGATCAGTGGGAGAAAGCATGTATACACTTGAATTATGGAAGCTTATCTACTCTATTGGGTCAGTGGCCCTGTTCCAAATTAAAGATGTGAACATTTGTGCATTCATGTTGGAGCCAGCTTTTAAAGATAGTCGGGTCACGGTAGAACTCAATTTTAAGGCTCTCTTGATTATTTGGTTATTTGATTATAATGTCAGACTTAGCCTCTTCAATGGCTATGATCAATATTTGGGAAACCTTCAGCCATTATGATGTCTTCTACCCTCTTGACCTGTAATTCAATGTATGGACTGTGTCAGCACAGAGTTGCTTCTGAGTGATAGGTTGTAAAGAAATGAAAAAAAGCTGAAGAAATAATCAAATGACTACTTAGATTTTATGGAAATGCATTATGCGAAACTCTCAGCATAATACACATTTTTAGGAATGTTTCTTTGTAGTAGCTTATCCTCCAAGTTAATGAATAGCTTCAACACATTGACATGAAATTAAGCAGGAGATACTAGCCTTGCCAGCTAGATAATTGAATAATTCCAAGGGTCAGTGGAAAGAAATGTCACTAAGAGGTTGTACTCCTATTAAAGTACCAGGTTTGTATAATCAATAAGTGTGTGTACAGATAAGCTGAAAGAGAAAATGTGCAACTACAAAGTGCCTTCCATGTCCCAGGCAACGTACCCATTTAGTTACATATATGCATATGTTTAATCCCCACAGCAACTGTAGGAGACAATGCTGAAACCAGAACTGTAGGATTAAGTAACTAGCCCGTAGTTGTTTCTATGTGTATATGGTCCATCATTGTAGTAATGGCCAGCGGAAGCCTCCACAGACCAGCCCACCCACCCAACCTGGCGTAAGTGAACTTCAGCTGAGGTCACAGAAGCCTGGCCTTCATCAGGAGAGTCACTTAGCTGAGCCTAGCCCAAATTGTCTTCCTGCAGAATCATAAGCTAAATAAATGATTGTTTTAACGCACGAAGATGTATGCTTCTTTCTTAGATAGTAGACTACTATAGGGAACTAGTGAGCTTTGGGACTGGGCTTGATATCTATGTTGATCTGAGTCTAGATCTAGAGCTCCTGATGAAATGCAATGATAAAGAGTAAAGCCCACTTCAGGCCAGATCTCAAACAGGATAGTTTGAGATTGATGCACATTTTTTTGTGCATTTCTAATCACATGGAACAAACTGCTATAGCTCCAACACAGTTCTCTGTGTAGATGAGCACTGGCAAACCGGACTGTTTGAATTTTTTATTTCTAATCCAATAGGCTTAAGAAACTTGATTCCAAATTTATATACACAAAGGCCTTCATCTCGGCTCCAAGATCTCTAACAAAATATTCTTAATACTTGAGGAGATTCCAAGTTGGGAGGAATTAATAGCAGCCCTACTTTCTGTGTTTCTACCATGGTAAAGTCTTTCCATGCTCATCATCTCATTGTGTGATATGAATTATTCAGAATATAAATCGGCTTTCATTTTTAACCTAGGAGACGATAAATTTGACAATGGAGATGGATTTAAAGTATAAATCATGCTAGAGACTTCATGCATATTCAAATTAAATCAGGTCTGGTTGTGAACCCACGTTCCTATTCAGTGTAAATCACTGTGTATTCGACTCAAGAGGTCACTCCAAACAGGCTTTAGGTATGCTTTTCCCCTTGGAAAATGCAGTTAATTGTTATCGTTTGCCCCTAAGGATTTCACTTTCAAATTGTTTATTTTCTAGTGTCACTGATGAGCTGACTGAGAAAATGAAACACTTCAGTTTAATTACCAGCTGCAATTACAGCTTGTGCAAAGGTACTTCATCTTATACTCTTTATAATTGTCTATTCTTATGATATAATATGTGGTTCTATCTGCTGCCTTTCAAAATGCTAGCAATGATACTCTATTTTTTAAAAAAATTAACACATGATGACACTAAAATGACTTCAGTGTAGCTTGAAGACATTGCAAACACCATGGTATAGTGTTTGACTCAAAACCCTTTACTTTTTGTACTTCAATGCAGAAAGATACTGGACGTGAAAAGCAGGTAAGGCACTTTAGTCAAGCACTTTAGGCTTTATTTTAGAATAGGGATGATATGAAAGCAGAAAGGATATCTCATTCAGATGTAGGCAGATAGAAAAGTTGGATGTAGACTCCTATCTTACCAGCTGAGTAAGTAATGTACTCTTAAGCTTGTCATTCTGTTGCTTCTTAATTTAAGTTATAGTTAAAAAAACAGTTGCCTTAACTAATGTGACTGCTATGAAGATTTGTCAATATTGATCATCTTGAATAGTTCCTAATAGATAGAAGTAGATCAAGAAATGTTACTACCTTACTCAACCCTTTACCTTCATCTTAACTTTCATGTAGTGGGCAGCATGATGTGGTGTTAACTGTGGGAGCTTGAGGCAGACTTCATGGGTTTACATTCTGACCATCTGATGAATAATTTTAAATTATCAGGTACATCACTTATCCTCTGAGTGCTATTTCCTCACTTAGGACAGAGAATAATCCTAGAAACTACCTGTGGAGCGTCACTGTAAGACTTGACCTAATTCTTACATGAAGGAATAGCTGCCTGGCATATAGTGAACTAAAAAGAAAATAAAAAGTGCTGGGAAATGATTTTTTTTGGTTTTAAAACTAAGAGCAGCCTCTAATGTAGCTGCATTTCGCCATCAGTCTTGTTTTGAATTTGGGGAATGAAGCACTTCAACACTAAAAACAAACTAGGATAAAATGCAAACTGTAGAAAAGTATTCTATATTCTTGTATCTTGTAATTTGTGCTTGAAATGATAGACAAAGGCTATGGATTTTGCTTCTGGACTGTTATTTACTAGCTACTACAATGTTTTGGAATGTTGGGCTAAGGGGCTGTGACTCGGGCATGAAATCCGTATTTGTGTCAAAACAGATCGGTGCTGTGTTATTATGTTTGCCACTTTGATATGCAGCTCTGAGACACAGACTTTGTACAGCTGTCATAGGAAATGTGAATGGTTTTATATATGTGGTTGGAACAAAACCCAACATATAAAATGAAAAGGTAGAATTTCTATACCAGTACATAAAAATACAAAACATGGCTGGAGTTGTCTGTCATGATTGTCAGTATGATTTTTGCTTAACCAGATGTATAGCAAGAATGGTGGCTATTCAATTCTAAATGTTACATTGATTTGTATTCAAAGTATATATTTGATGTTCTGTTGACTTAAACTGGGCTAGTCTGGAAGTTATGTGAGGATACAGGGAACTGGATCTTGCGTAGAACTGTAAGTGATAGCATTCTACTTTGTAACACTAGCTCTTAAAAGAACATCACCCAAAATGCATGAAAATCACCTTTATCCAAAGTCTCTGGGCAGGGTTAAGGTTGGAGGATTATGATGTGATAATTTCGTAACTAGATCTCTAATGGATACAAGTATTTTTTGCATTGGTCTCAAACTTGGCTGTTATTACTGGAATCTTGAGTGTACTCTTAGGTATGGCCACAAAGGCATATAGGCAGACATAGTCTTCAAAGTAGGCACAGAGTATGGAGTTCATTATCAGTGCCCTTTAAAAGCAAGGTAGGCAGTAATATATTTAAGAAGTTTTTGATGGTTATGGCAATTTAAGGAGTCTAATGATAAGGCAATGTTTTGCTTTGAGCACACTAAATAGTGTATGGATAGGAACTTGAAGGAAGCACTCAAGCTTCATTGGTAATCCTACAAAAAGGTTTTATGCAATTTTTATAAACACACGATAGTTCTGGGGTTAATGGTTGAAATGCTAATGAGAATGATTTTCAGTGAACAAGCTATAGCATGCCAAGAGGCAAGACTGGATTTAGATCATCTGTTGTAAGGCAGCTGGAAGAATTCAGATTTGGGGAGGATCTTGCTTAGAAAGACCATGGCTGCTTCCCCCCCCCCCCCCCATGTTGGAGGAATTCTTACAGAGAGGTAGAAGTGGACTCAACCCAAACTGGAGTAGTTCTCCACACTGCCCATAACAGGCATCACAAATGGATCATTGCTCTTCTTCTAAGGAGATAGACAATACCCTGGGGTTGTTCATTAACATTCCAGTTAGTCATTGTGAATCAGAATTTTATTGATGAGACTTATTTGTTTCTGAAATACATATAGTTCCTGAAGTGAACTACAGGTAAAATAAACTGAGATGTTCTAGAGGCAGGGTTGAGACCCACATGAATAAGTCTACTTTTCAAATGTGTGGAAGCAGCATGTATTGGGTGAGTATCCTGGAAGTGTTCAGAAGCACTCTAAAGAAAAGTGCTTTATAGGGGATTCATGTAATAAAGTGTGAAGCTTTAACAGCCACTTAGGCAACTTGGAATGCTGAGACTATAAGACAGGGTCAAAACTGTCAGGAACCCCAAATGTAAAAACAAAACATGAGAACTATGAATAAAACCTGACAGCCATTTAAATACAACGAACTTATCCTGTCTTCTAATATAGGGAGAAGAATATCTAGCTACTGATCAATCTATCAGTTAATCAATTGATTTATCTATGTCTACTATATATGCATGTGCATGTATGCATATGCTCACGTGTATGTATATAAAATACTAATATTTTTATTACTAGATAATTCTGAATGAATTTATGGGATAAAAGCCTTTTACTGAAGACTATTAGGGTTATTTCATATCTGAATAATTTTACTAGACTGAATAGATCATAAATATCTACTTTTCTTTGTACTTTAAAATACCAATGGTTGTGCTTGCAGTTGTCATCCTGTAGTTGATTCCATCAGCAATGGTGACATTACTAACTTTTGCACTTCTTCTCTACCATTTATTACTGACGGACATCTTCAGATTCATAGATTGAGCAGCATGCACCAAAACAAACATTGGGAAATTTATTTCCAATAGTGAACATCAAAGCCAACAGATACTCATTTCAGGGATCATGAGTGGGGACTTTAAAGAATAACCAGATCTGGGAGGAAGCGCTCCATAATGTTGTATGTATGTATATACTTGCATGTCCCCTTCCACCAAAGAAGTATTCACTGGAGAAATAAGAAAAATCCTTCTGGCATTGAAGTCTTGACTCACTTGAGCACATTTTCCCTCTCCCAGTTGGTGGTGGGTGATATGTGCTACTCCATTCATATGCTGCCTAACAAATTAAATCTAGATTTATGTAAGCAGTGATCAGTTTCCTTTGGCATAGAAAATCAGGTGTTCATAAAAATCTCTATTTTCGTATTTTGCCCTCCCTGTTCCTAATTCCCTACTCATAACCCCATCCCCAGTTTTTGCTGATAAACATTCATTAGTTATCCAGACTGAAAGTAGAGCTTAAAATTGTCTGGATAGGTAGGGATTTACTTTCTTCATATGGGGATGTTAGATATTTCACAATGGAGAGTTACATAGGCATTTGAAGGCAGAAAGAGCATGGTTTTAATTTCATTTTCTAGAATCCTATCCTTCGCAATGGCATATGTTGATGAAATCATACCAAGTATATTTAGAATTTTCATTGGAAACTATAGCTGAAAATGGCATTTCATGAGTTCCATTACTCTTATATCACATGATAGTGTGAAATCAGTTCCTGAAAGACAAATCTGTGACCTTGCTGGTTGAAAACATGAAAAACCCTGTGACTAGATTTAACTATGATAAATTTAATCATGTTTGTATATTAACTATGACCAGAAACATACGAGGAGGTATTAATAACTTTATATACAGGTATATTAAATAATGTCCATAAAGCTGACATAAGAGATAGTTTGACTAAACTGCTGGGAAGGGGAAAGGTACCTGGTTTGTCCTTGATTCTGACAATATGTATTTGTCTCTTTAGACTAAAGGCGCTATATGTTCAATACAGTATATTCTTTTAGGTCAGTATTATACTATTAGTAATAAATGAAATCCTCCTATAAAAAGACTTAAATATTTGGGTCATATTTTATGTCAACATGCTAGACCTGAGTCTTTGAAGCTCAGTCTTAACAAAGTCCAAATTCCTTTATATAACATTGAAGAGCCTTATAATCTGATTTTTGGGTCTATTTTGCTAATGTCATTTCTCATCCATCACACTCAAATAGCAAGACATCTTCCAAACAAGTCATCCTTTTGTACAGCCCAAAGACTTTGCACATGTTTTTATACTTTTGTTTCTGTCGGGATTCCATCCTTTTCAATAACTTTATTTATACAAGGTGTACAAATTCCTTATGTTTCATATATAGAGACTTAAGAGCATAGTGCTACTTCCCACCCTACCCTCCTGCCCACCCATGCTCCCACCCTCCATCCTCCTTTCTTCCTCATTTTTATAATGGAATGGAATACTTTGAGTTTATTTTTTTAAAGATTTATTTATTTGAAAGTTACGCAGGGAGGGAGGGAGGGAGGGGAGGGTCCTTCATCCACTGGTTCATTCCCCAATTGGCTGCAACGGCCATAGCTGTGCTGATCTGGAGCCAGGAGCATCCTCTGGGTCTCCTACAAGGGTGCAGGGGCCCAAGGACTTGGGCCACCTTCTACTGCTTTCCCAGGCCATAGTAGTAGAGCTGGATCACAAGTGGAGCAGCCGGGTCTTGAGCTGGCGCCCATATGGGATGCTGGCACTTCAGGTCAGGGCATTAACCCACTGTGCCCCAGTGCCAGTACCAAGTTTTATGATCATAGACTTAACTCTACACTGCGAATTCAACAAATAGTAAGGAAAAACTGTTCCTCCACAGAGACAAGTACAGTAAGCAATAATTAAACCTCAAAATGTCAACTTTGCTCGTACACACTAGATTTTATTGTCCTCAGCACAGATCAGGGAAAACATGGTATTTTTTGGGGGGATGGGCTTATTTCACCAAGTATAATGGTTTTCAGATACATCCATTTTGTTGGAAAAGACAGGATTTATCCTATCTTGTGGTTGAGTAGTATTCCATACTGTATACATATACGCCACAGTTTCTTTATCTTGTCATCAGTTGATGGGCCTGTGAGTGAATTAGCTATTGTGAATTGACCCACTATAAACACTGAGGTACAGATAACTCTTTGGTATGCTAATTTCCTTTAATTTGAGTAAATTCCCAGGATTGGGATGATAGGATCATAAGGTACATCTACTTTCAGATTTCTGAGTAATTTCCATACTGTCTTGGACATGGTTGCATTTGTTTGTATGCCTGCCAACAGTGGATTAGAGTAACTTTTCCTCTACATACTAACTAGCATTTATTGTCTATTGATTTCTGTGTGAGAGCCATTCTAACTGGGGTGGGGTGAAACCTTACTATGATTTGATTTTTTTACATTACCCCAATGGCTAGTAATCCCGAGCCTTTCATTCATATGTCTGTTGGCCATTTGAACTTCGTCTTGTGAAAAATGCCCGTTCAAATATTTTGCCCATTTAACTGGACTGTTTTTTGAGCTCTTTATAGATTCTGAATATTAATCCATTATCAGTTGCACAGCTTGCAAATATTTTTTCCCATCTGTCAGCTGCCTCTTCACTTTATTGGCTTTGTAGTGCAAAAGCTTTGTAGGTTGATGTAGTCCCACTTGTCTATTTTTTCTTGGATTGCCGGTGTTTGTAGGTTTCTCCTCCAAGAGGTCTTTGTCTATGCCCATGTCTTAAACAGCTTCTCCAATATTCTCCTTAAGTAATTTGATGGTATCAGGTTGAAGATTTAGATCCTTGATCTATTTTGAGTTCATACTTGTTTAAGGGGTAAGGTAGGGGTCTTGTTTCATAGTTACGCAGGCAGAGATCCAATTTTCCTAGCACCATTTGTTGGAGAGACTGTACTTTGTCTAGGGATTGATTTTTAGCTTTAGGAAAGATCAGTTGGTTATAGATAATGTGGATCAATTTCTGTTTTGTTCCATTGGTCTATGTGTTTTTGTACTAGTAAGAGGCTGTCTTGATTATAACTGCCTCATAGTAGATACCAAAATCTGGCATTGTGATGCCTCTGGCTTTGTTTTGAGAAGGCTTTAGCTATTCAGGTGTATTGTGTTTCCATATGAATTTTAGCATCATTCTTTCCAGATCTACAGAGTGTTGTTGGTATATTGATTGGGATCACAATAAATCTGTAAATTGCTTTTAGTAGGATGGGCATTTTGATATTAATCCTACCAATCCACGAACAAGGAAGAGTTATCCATTTCCATTTTCTATGTCTTCTATCTCTTAATGTTTTATAATTTTCATTGTAGAGATCTTTCACCTCCAAGGTATGTAAATTTCTTACAGATATTATGATCGGATTGAGCTTAGCAGGTCTTTGACAGCCATGGCATTGTCTGTGTTTACAAAGAAAAATGATTTGTGTGTCAATTTCTATATTTGCTACTTCACCAAACTTTGAGTTCTAATAGTCTGTTAGTGGAGTCTGTTATCTGCAATCAAGGATAGTTGATTTCCTCTTTTCCAATTTGTTACCCTTTGATTTCTTTTTCTTGCCTAATGGCTCTGGCTAAAACTTTCAGAACTGTATTTAATAGCCATGGTGAAATCGGGTATCCTTGTCTGGTTCTAGATCTTAGTGGAAATGCTTCATAATTCTCCCCATTCAATAAGATGCTCACTTTAGGTTTTTCTTGTATTGCCTTAATTGTGTTGAAGAATGTTCCTTCTATACCGAATTTGCTTGAGGTTTTTTTTTTTTTATTATTATGTAAGGCTGTTGTATTTCAATGAATGTTTTCTCTGCATCTATTGAGATACTCATGTGGTTTTTGTTCTACAATTAATGTGATGTGTCACATTTATTGATGTGTGAATGTTGAACCATCCCTGCATACCAGGGATAAATTCTACTTGGTCCAGCTGAATGATTCTTCTGATCTGTTGTCGGATTCGATTAGCTAGTATTTTATTGGATTTTTGCATCTATATTCATCAGGGATACTGATCTATAGTTTACTTGCTCTGTATCTTTTTCAGGTTTTAGAATTAAGGTGATGCTGGCCTCATAGAAGGAGTTTGGGAGGATCCCCTCTCTTGCACTTGTTTTGAATAGTTTGAGAAGAATTGGAGTTAGAGTTTATTTTAAGGCATTTGTGGAAACACTTACTGGTTTTCTCCTCTGATAGATTTTACCTTTGAATTATGTCTCTCTGGCTTAGTGGAGTGCCTGCTTCTCCAGTGGCTATCTAGAGGTGCGTGCTATGTGGGGCCTGGTCAGTGCTTCAAGGTAGGGTAAGAATCCAGGGTAACATCCAAATTGGGCCTGGTAGGTCTCTATTGTCATTGCAGGGTTGGGGGAAAGGTAATGATCAGGTCTGTCGGCATAATCACAACTTTGCCTCCCCTCTGGCAAAATTGGATTTTAATGCCTGGGTTTGCCCACAGTAGGTACAACCCCCCACCCATGCAGCTGAATGAACCACACAAAGGATCTATGTAGTCCTTGGTGTGTACAAGGAACTTTCTTCTATGACCCACGCTAGGCCATCAGGGAGCTCTGAGCCTCTGACCCCAGTCACAGTAATTGCCCAGAGACCCAACTCCACCACACGCTCCATCATAAAGGCACAGGATTCCCACAGTGACAAGGTACAGAGTTTGCCCTTTCAGCTGTATGCCTCCCCATCCATGGGGAGAGCAGAGATGTTATCAGTGCCAGCTGCATGAGGGTGCTCTACTTCTTCATTATGAGCCCTGGAGCCTGTGATAGGTTGAGGGGTTGAGACCATCTCCCAGTCCAATGTGGGTGTCTATCCCCCTGCCAACCCTCCCAGCCAGAATCGAAGTAAGGAGGGAACGTGACTTTTCTCCTATAAAAATCTTCTGGTTGTGCATGTGAGAGCCACCGCAGTCTCTGTTGGTACCCTGCTCCCTGCTAGGGCTCCAGGCCAGACACAAAGTGTGGTCTGCAAGGTTCTCTGCTGGGTAATATCACCAATGGCACCTGCTGCTGAAGTCTGCTCTCGCCTTGTTCTGAGCAGCTTCTCTTTCAGTTCCTGGCTGTGGGAGTCTTGAGTGGTGTCCCTGCCCACTGCTGTGCATCCTCACTTTCCATGTTGTCCCATAGCATCCCTCTTCTTTCTGTAGAATTTACACTGCAGACTCCTCTCCAACTCTCCATTGGGAATACACTTTCTCTGCTTTGCTTCTGCTATCTTCCTGTGGTCACAATGAGCACGTCTTTTTCCATATTCTGCCATCTTGGAATATCTGTGATTCCACTGTTGACTCATCGGCTGGCCAGTTTCTCCTCATCCTTGATCTTTTCCTACCAGTGTGAGTAGTGCTTCCTCAAAGCTGAATTGCAGGGAGGGACTTAATTCTCTAGTATTCAAGGGCAAGAACCATACCTAACTCGCTTCTTTACTTGTTACCAGCGCTTTGTTCTTTGTTTCTTGAGCTCTTTCACTGGATCTAGTTTGCTTACATATACTTTGGCAAGAACAGTTAGCCAACACAATTATCAATAGCATTTTGCCAGCCAACAAATACACATACTCGGAGTACTGTGTGCAGAGAATACATTGGTGGTTGAGACAAAAATTGTCCTTGGTTTCTTGAGACCTCGTCTATAATTCTCTTCTTGAAATCTCATTTAGAACAGGTATACTTAATTTCTTCCTAGTTTTTAAGCCCATTTCTGAAACGTAACTCTTAAATTCTGCTTCATGTTTTCCTTGCTGAGAGAACCGTTTAGATGAAGCCAACTTTTCTACTCCTAATGCCTGAAACCCGTGTAAAGCCAGTTGTTTTCCTGCCTCCATAGAGCTTGATTGCCTAGATAAAAGGTAGTCCCAACTTATGCTCTTTTGGGACCTGCACTTGTTGGTTCAGTTCCATACTTGAGAGTTATGGGAAAATAAGGATATTTTTTTAAAATGACTCTGGTAATGTAATTGAACCCTTTATCCTAATTGTAGTAGCATGGAAATTTACTTAGGATCATGCAATGGAGCTATCATGAATTCCTGATGCCTCAGTATAACTTTTATCAGTGTCATTCCCATGATTTGTTTAAATGTGTCAATCCTTCTATTTCACTTCAGGGCAGAAAAGATGATTATTTCTCTAAGTTAGGCTAATGTGAAATAGGTTATAAACATATGAAAGGGTACAAGGACATATTATCCCCCAAATTTATTCATTTGACTTAACAAACCTTAAATTCAGAATAATTGAATTGAAATGTCAAATTGAAAATCAAATGTCAGAGGATTTTTGCAGTAAGCCTTTTTGTATTGGATTATTTTCTATGTGTGAATCACAAAAGAGCACTAATTAAGCCTACAAAGAGCCTTATATTTTACTGGTAGCTGAAGTTCAATGAAATGGAGCTTTTTGAAGTCCATTTTACAAACTTTGTGAAAAATGTTTGCAAACCATAGTAAAGTATATTCTCAGATTGAGTATGACACTGTAAATAAAAACTACTCCAAATTAGGTCAAAATGGAATTTTTTGCTACTTCGTAGAACATTTTTTCCTTACTTATTCCAATTTGGACTATAAATTGTAAAATTGGACAACTACTAATCCCATTTTATTTACAATGCTCAGATAACTTGGTGACTTGACAAATTGAATTATTTATAGTCATTGTCTATATTCCCACTAAACTAGGGCATTTTTAGTTTTTACTTTTAAACTTAATATTTGAAGTACTAAGCCTTTTTGTAAGCTTAAAATATGTTATCTCAAATGACAAAGGGAAGAGGGAAGGGTTAAGAGGAAATATTATGTTCTTAGAACGAATATACAAATTACATTGAATCTGTTAAAGCAATTAAAAATTAAGATAAAATAGAGAAAGCCAAAAATGGGTAGATTTAGAACTTGAATTCATGAACTTTGACCAGACCATCCTGCCTTAAGGAGTTGCGGAGAGTTGATGTCTTATCAGTATTAGATCTTCTAGGCAAAGATGAAATAGTCAAACCTCATTCCTGTGCACATGATCCTAACTTTGGTTCATGTAATGTTACTGGGACTGACTGTGGTCAGGCATAGGGATAGGCAGCAGTTAATGAAGATGAATAAACATGACCCCACAGGCATAGAGTCTAAGGGAGTAAAATATTTCGAAAGATAGGTGCTATCTAGTTACAAAAAAGAATTTAAATGGAATCCTCCCATGTCATGACATAAAAGGAACAAGCTCATGATAGTGTCATGGAGGATAAACTGGTACAAGCTAGGAGAAATGAGAAAACACAGGCATATTGATTCCTTTTACATTTAATATTTCTTTAAATTGAAGAGTCAGTGGACATTTCTCTAAAGAGCTATCCGTTGGATCTCGGTTTAATGATCAAATCTTCTAAAATATTTTAAACACCAATAAATTTACTCATTTAAATGTTAAATAAGGATTAGCATTTATTTGAGAAGTAGAGTTACAGAGAGGGAAACAGAGAAAGGTCTTCTATCCACTGGTTCACTCCCCATGTAACCACAATGTCAGGAGCTGGGCAGATCTGAAGCTTGGAACCAGGAGCTTCCTGCGGTCTCCCAAGCAGGTGCAGGAGCCCAAGCGCTTGGGCCATCTTCCACTGCCCTCCTGGGCCACAGCAGAGAGCTGGACTGGAAGAGGAGCAGCCAGGACATGAACTGCTGACCACACAGGATGCTGGTGCCACAGGCGGAGGCCTAGCCTTCTATGCTACGGTGCTGGCCCAGCCTTAGCATTTTTAAAAGTGCCATTTCTATGGTAAACCATAAAAGCCTGTTGAGGGTAGAATTAAATCCAAGTGAAGTAGAATGTGTTGAAGTTTGCAAGGAAGTGGACTTAGAATGTCATTTTAGGGGCTGGCATAGCAGGTTGAGCTGCTGCCTGTTACATGGGCATCCCATATGGGTGCCGGTTGGAGACTCAGATGTTTGACTTATGATCCACCTCCCTGCTAATGCACCTGGGAAAGCAGTGAAGGATGGCGCAAGTCCTTGGGCCCCTGAACCTACATGGGAGACAGGGAAGAAGCTCCTGCCTCCTGGCTTTAACCTGCTCCAGCTCTGGCCGTTGTGGCCACTTGGTGATTGAACTAGTGAATCATGGTCTCTCTGTCTCTCTACCTCTGCATCTCTACCTCTCCCCTACCCTCTCCCTTTCTCTCACCCTTCCAAATAATGAAAAATATTAAAAAAAAAAATTCATGTTAGGTGGTAAAGTACTGAGAAATATTTGAGATTTCCAGAAAGTCAAGGTATAATGAGAAATGTAATAAAGGCTTTTATTAAGAGCAAGCTATATCTATCTTACTTCTAAACTTCTGTTATAGCTCTAAAAAGTCCATGTGGTACATTCTGCATGGAATTGTATAATAGGCACGTGACTGAAGAAATGGTGATGATTCTGAAAAATGTATATCAAGGCTATGCATCCTTGGGATAAAGCAGAAGTATAATATCAAATAGACTTCTCAAAACATTTCTGAAACTTCACTTCCACTCAACATGTATATCCAATCGTTATCCTCATTTGTCAGTTACACAGACACCAAATTTTTCGAATCATTCTTAAAATCTCTCTCAACCTTACATCTAATTCATGCACATGTCTTACTCCATTGAAATATATTTACAAGCTATAAATATTGTAGCACTTCTACTTTAGTCCCAGGAACTATTCTCCCTAGACCACTGTCTCCCTATGGTTTTACCAGCTAATTTTTCCACCCCAATAGTCTATCTTTAATTGTCAGCCACAGTGTTGCTATTAAAATATGAACAAAATCATGTCTTAACTCTCTAGTGTCTCCCTGTCTCACTCAAAATAACAAGTACTTTACCAAGATAGGTTCCATCTATGCCCGTAATCTACTCTCCCCATCCTCTCTGATCTCGCTCCAACCTCTGTCCTTTCACTAACTCTCCTCCAGTCATAATGTTTACCTTTTTCTGGAATGATTTCAGATATTAATAAATATGAGGGCACTTCAAAAAGTTTGTATAGAAGAGAAGGAACAGATTTGTTTTCATCAAAACATTGTAAAAATCCATGCACAGTCTTGATAATATATTTTCCTTGTACTGTTTTTTAGAATCTTGACAAAGATCTCACACTTGTTAAGGTCAGGGGTAGGTCTAGGTAATGGAGGGCCTATAGCTTACACAATTGGAAGAATCTTTTAAATAATGACAATATGCATGTGAGATGAAATAGTGGGTCACAGAAGAGTCCCATATAAACGAAGGGACTCAACTTTTAGCTTTGTTAGCCTCATATGAATCTGCCTCTTATGTAACACTGTGCTATGCATTTTTTCGAAATGCTTTATTTTACCTTGCCTAACTTTCGTAACGATCTTAATGCGGAAGATATTTTTCAATTCTCATTGTATGGATTGCAAATAAGAAGCAGAGAGTAGTTAAGAAAAACTTACTCTAGGTCAAACAACTAGAAGAGGGCCAGAGTGAGGTATTGCACTTGGTCTGGTTCCAGAGCCTGGTTCCGGTTCTATAACAATGTGCATTGAATCTGCATGTTCTGGTCTCTAACTGCCTCCAAAACCTTGATCAAACATCTCAGAGAAGCTTTCTCTGGTCACCTTATCTTTCCCCAATGTCCCTTCTCTAGCCCTATGCCTTCTCATTTTGGTTGATAGCCTGTATCGCCACTTAAATTGTTGGATGCTTATTTATCATCTAGTGTTTGTCTTCATGCACCAGAATGTAAAGTCTACGTTGTCTCTTTTAAAAATGTATCTTCCAATGCCTGTAACATGCTTGACACTTTGAAAGGTATGAACAGAATTTCCTATGTTCTTCATTTATATTCACTATCTGACGAATAGCTCAATTACTATGAGTATTAAGAAAGTAATTTTTCGCACCATCCTGTATTTACTAGGAGTACATTCTAAGTTTTAGATTACTGGTTCTCAACAATGTGGTTCATGGACAGGCAATATCAGCATCTCCTGTGAGCTTAATACAAATGCAAATGGTTAACCACATGCAAATATGTTCACCATCATTAGCCATAAAGGAAATGCAAATCAGAAGCACAATGAAATGCTATTTGATATCCATGAGGATTCCAATAATCAAAAGGATATACAATAACAAGTATTGATGAAGATAGAAGAAAAATTGGAACCTTCATACACTGCTGGTGGGAATGTAAAATGGTGCAGCTGCTTTTGGAAAATGGTTTGGCAATTCCTGTTCCATGTGACTCCACCATGTCACTCCTAGGTATGTGCCCAAGGTTCACACCAAAATTCGTTCATAAATGCTCAAAAGTAGAAACAACTTAAATGCATATCCATTGATGAACAGATAAAAAATGTAATATGTCCATGCAGTGGAACATTGTTCAATCATAAAAAGGAATTACATACTGACAATCCTACGATATAAATGACACAAAGCACATATGATTCCACCCAGTAGTCAAATCCATAGACTATATATAAAGTTGATTAGTAGTTTCTAGATGGAGAAGGGGGGAGAACTTGGAGTAAATGCTAATGGGTTCAAGGTTCCTTTTGGGGTGATGGAAATGTTCTGAAATAATACAGTGAAGGATGATTATGTAAAGCTAAAATGGTGCTTTTTATGGTATATGCATTATGTTTCTTTAAAGATGATTTGGAAGAGTTAGGTAGGACAAAGAGGTCTTCAATCTGCTAGTTCACTCCCCGGATGGCTGCAATGGCCGGAACTGGGCCGACCCAAAGCCAGGAGCTTCTTCGAGTTCTCTAACGTGGGTGCAGGGGCCCAAGGACTTGAGCCGTTCTCTGCTGCTTTCCCAGGTACTTTAGCAGGGAAGTGAATCTGAAGTGGAGCAGCCAGGACTCGAACCGGCACCCATGTGGGATGGCGGTGCCGCAGGCTAGGACTTTAACCCACTGTACCACAGCCTAGCCCCTACCTCAGTTTTTTTTTTTTTTTTACTTTTGACAGGCAGAGTGGACAGTGAGAGAGACAGAGAAAGGTCTTCCTTTGCCGTTGGTTCAACCTCCAATGGCCGCCACGGCTGGCGCGCTGTGGCTGGCGCACTGCGCTGATTCAGAGCCAGGTGCCTCTCCTGGTCTCCCATGTGGGTGCAGGGCCCAAGCACTTGGGCCATCCTCCACTGTACTCCCAGGCCACAGCAGAGAGCTGGCCTGGAAGAGGGGCAACTGGGATAGAATCCGGCGCCCCGACCAGGACTAGAACCCTGTGTGCCGGCGCCGCAAGATGGAGGATTAGCCTGTTGAGCCGCGGTGCCGGCTCCTACCTCAGTTTTAAAAAGTGCAAGTTTCGGGGCCCTACCCCAAATCCACCAAAGCAAACTGTAGGAGTATGTCTAGCAGTTTAGAAAGCCTTCTGGGTAATGGATACATACATCAAATTGCCATCCTAGATAAGTTTCTTGCTACAGGCCAGCTTTTGATAAGCTGGCTTCCTCAATGGAGTTTGCTTGCTTTGGAGGCTTGAGCCATGTTTGTCAGTTACAGATGTAACAGTAGTATAAAGTTTATTGTGGATGTTAAAACACAGAGTTTGACATGTCAAAATATGGGCTCAGTTCCTAGAACCACAGGTTACTAAGGCTTTATCTCATTGGATAGCACAGTCAAAATCCTCTAATTTCAAGTTACTAATTTATAAATTGGTGGTGCTACTAACCTTCTCAGAGAACTGTGACAATACTTAAGTTATATTACAGGATGGAGAGCCTTTGAAAACTGCGACTCTAAAGCAAGGGCAGCAAGTTCCATCTGACAGTGCAAATCTACCCTTTAAAAAAGCCTTCATTTAAGAGGGGGGAAAATGGGGAACAATAGACCTTTGATCCATTGATTCACTCTCCAAATAGTTGAAACAGCCAGACTGAAACCGGACGCACAGAACTCCATTTGGATCACTCATGTAGGTGGCAGGGACCCATGTACTTGGGCCATCTGCTGCCTGTCACGGTGCATAATAGCAGGAAGCTGGATTGGAAGTAGAATAGCCAGGACTTGACCCAGGTGTTCTGACATGAGATATGGTATCCCAAGCACTGACTAACACACTGTACTGAATGCTCCCTTGTGCCTTTTGTTTTTGTATTGCATATAAGCCAGCAACTGCTTTTACATGTTAAAATGTCTTTTCAAAAGAACTATACGGGGGGGGGGGGGAGCAGCATGGTGGCACAGCAAGTTAAGCTGCTACTTGAAATGCCAGCATTGTATGTCAGAGTGCCAGTTCAAACCCTGGCTGTTCCACTTCTGAGCAAGCTCCCTGCTAATGCACCTGAGAAAGCAGAAGATGGCCCAAGTGCTTAGGCCCTTGCCAACCATGTGGGAGACCCAGTTGGAGTTCTAGGCTTGAGGCTTTGGCCTGGCCCAGCTCATGCTATTGTGAATACTTGGGGGGAGTGAACTAGTAGATGGATGATCTGCCTCTCCGTCTCTGTAACTCTGCCTTTCAAATCTTGTAAAGTAATATTTAGAGGCATGTAAAATTACATGGGATGATAAGGTCTATAAATAAACTCTTATTGGAATAAATTAAACCTGTTTAAATATTGTCTACAGCTGCTTTGGCACAGTAATGGCACCCCTGAATTGTCGCAGTTCATTTACAGAAGAAAAATGTGCTGATCCCTGCTTAATACACAGCAATTGTTATGTTTCCATCAGCAAATCATCTAATTGTTGCATGCAGTAAGAATTTAGCTTTAGAGGTGGCTTTGGTGGAGACAGTCATGAAAGCATGATGGAATTGGGAGAAATGCAGAGAAAGGAAACAGACATCAAAGAGAGGAAGAACAAAGTCTCAGAAAAGTTGCTCTTGAAGTTCATGAAATCATGAATAAAACAAGATGGGCATCGAAGACAGTTCTTGCCAACAAGGTAGATTACTGCTGGATACCAAAGGGCAGCAAACTGAAAAGATAAAGATGCTTGCACCATCCAGCAGCCACCTTGGAGGGAAGAGGGCCTCTATGTAACTGGCGCAGTAACAATGCTCATATTCTTCCTCAAAATACTGTAAATACCTACTGACTACAAAAGCAATACAAAAGTGACCTGGAATTCCAGCTGCAAAATTCATTCCAAAGTGAACCGAGCAAAGAAAGACCAAAGAAAATGCAGTTTGGTTGTCTTTGGATGGAAAAGCATTCTATTAGATTTTTATCACATGTTTTTATGTATCCTTTCGCTGGGTAGATCTTGAACTGCCTCCTACTGTTTAAAAAGATTAACGTGTCCTTACACTGGCATTTCTCTAAGGACTTTTTCTCCCTCTCTCCAGCCCTCCACTTCCTATGAGAGTGTATTGCAGGGGCAGACATTGTGGCACAGTGGCTTAAGCTGCTGCTTAAGACATCCACATTCACATCCACACTAGAGTGCCAGTTTGAGTCCCAGCTACTCGGCTTCCTATCCAGCTTCCTGCTAATGGACCCTGGGTGGCATCAAATAATGGCTCATAGTGCTTGGGCCCCTGCCACCTATATGGGAGACCCATAGATATTTCTGGGCTGCTCGCCCAGAAATGGAATTTGGCTGTTTTTCTGTCACTCTGTCTTTCAAGTAGATGAAAATATTTTTAGAAAAGGAACATCACCAGTAACTTGGCACCACCTTATAGGAAAGATGGATTTTAAACTGGAACAGAAAAGCACAGGTGACTGAAACATCATTTCTAGGTCAGGTATTTAACCCTGCCATTTACTTTCCTCTTCCCTCAGACATTCTTTTTAAATTGCAAACATAACCTTGCAATTACTTGTTAGAGAAATTAGTCTTAAACTTTCTTCCTTAGGAACAAAGAAATATTCAAACATGTAGTTGACTGAACACCAGCCTTTGTAGACATGGTTTTGAATTGGACTGGAACCCAAGTGTAATTAAATGCATAAAAGATACTATGCTAGGAAATGATTTTTCTCTGGAACTACTTCATCACATACTATAAATTAGATGATTTAATTTGCTATAAAACATGTCATAAAACTGTAGCTTTCAATGTGGAATGATGTTACCAGTGACCAGACTCCGGTAGGGCACTCCAGTTTTCAAACTATTTCAGAAGTGGACATTCCCTGCCATCCACGCTACTTGATTTCACTTAAAAATTACATAATAGCTACTTAAGGTCAGGACCATGACACCCAGTGCAAGAAAGGGGAGCAAGAACTTAAGTTGTACCCACTCAAAGTATTGTTCCTGAACCTTATACCTCAAAATACCTACTGGGGTTTAGCAAAGTGCAAAGTCTAGGGGAGAGAATTGGAGCACAGTGGGATGAAGTGCCATTTGAGATGCCCATGTTCCCTGTCGAGGTGCCTGGGATTGTGTTTCTTCCCATGCCGCTTGCTGCTAATGTAATGTCACCAGCAGGTGACGGCCTTAGTACTCGAGTCCGCCAAGCAGGCGGGAGACCCAGATGGTGTTGCTGGCTGCTGGTTTGAGCCTGCCCATGCTCTCCCAGCTGCTGAGGCTGTTTTATGAGGGAAATAGCAAGTGGAAAGTCCCTCTCTTTCCCTCTGTCACTCTGGCTCTCCAATCTTTAAAAAATGCAGAGTCCTCAGCTTCCCCATGTCTGTGCAGTCTGAATCTTTAGGGAGCGTAGGACCAGGAATTAGAACTTAAGGAATCGTTTATGGTGATATTTGTGTACTTGAAAGCTTGAGAACCAGTGACAGGCATAAAGATACGGGTGTCTGGGGATGTCAGAAAGAAAAGGGAGGCAGAGTACACACACAAACCCAAAATTGGAGGAGAGCTGTCCCAAGGGAAGAAATACTGGCTGTAGTGTATAGCAGCCCTTCTCCACAGCAAAATACAAACTTAGGGAGCTTAAATGATAGCACAGAAAAGCAAATTTATTTTTAGGTCTCAAATCACATCAAGGAACATGCAAGGAAACAATGTTTCCATTAAACATGGAATGTTAATGCTTTCATATCCATCATTATTTGAAAATAAGTTCCATCTTGGGAAGGTTTTACAGGAAGCTGAAATACACACTTAAGATTTGAACCTTTAAAATGTAATTAATTTATAGAAAGTCTTATATATTACTTGTCTAGATAACTACAATTTTTCTTCAAGGCACTGATTTCAGTAATGAAGCAAAAACAAGATATACAGATTTAGTTTCCCCAATGTGAATATTCCAGCCCACTTAAACAGTTTATAAAATACAGTTTAAACTTCCTGTGATTACCTGCAGCATTGTGAATATTTACCAAAGGACATTGATGGAATCAGAAATCGATCAAGATATTGTTGTGCTCATGCACAATGGCCTGTGACTTGATAGCTAATCAGAAAGTCATAGCAAGTTTTTTTTTTAACTTTAATTTAATGAATATAAACTTCCAAAGTACAGCTTATTGATAACAATGGCTCCCCCCATAACTTCCCTTCCACCCGCAACCTTCCGCTCTTGCGTTCCCTCTCCCCTTCACATCAAGATTGATTTTCAATTACCTTAATATATGCTAAATTGATCTTCTGTAGATAAAGATTTCAACAGTTTGCACCCACACAGAAACACAAAGTGTAAAATACTCTGAGTACTAGTTATAGCATTAAGTCACAATGTACAGCACATGATGGACAGATCCTACATGAGGAGTAAGTGCACAGGGACTCCTGTTGACTTAACAAATTGACACTCTTGTTTATGGTGTCAGTAATCACCCTGTGCTCTTGTCATGAGTTGCCAAAGCTATGGAGGCCTTTTGAGTTTGCCAACTCTGATCATATTTATACAAGGTGATCATCAAAGTGGAGGTACTCTCCTCCCTTCAGAGCAAGGTACCTCCTTCTTTGATGACCTGTTCTTTCCACTGGGATCTCACTCGCAGAGATCTTTACTTTAGGTCATTTTTTCTTTTGCTACAGTGTCTTGGCTTTCCATGCCTAAAATACTCTCATGGGCTCTTCAGCTGGATCCGAATGCCTTAAGGGCTGATTCTGAGGCCAGAGCATAGCAAGTTTTTTCTAACATATGTTACAGATATCAATGTAATAGTTTGGGTTGTACTTAACAGATGGAGTAGACCCTCAGTGAAGGCTTAAGATGTTCTCTAGTGGAGACTGGCAGAAGTTCAGGTTTGCAGTTCTCTTCCAGTGTTGTGTACATTTTAGGATGCCTGATTTCCAGAACTAAGGTAGCTTCATATGGCATGTTGCTATTTTAGAGTAGCAGTGATTGCTACAAATTTGAGATTTCTGGCAATCTGTTGTTAGCATTTGAGAAATAAGGTCAATCTCGCATATGGAACTCTATTTGACCACAGAGACTTATTTTTTACCTTCCTTGTGAACAATTACATTAATCTCATAATTCCCCCCTTTCTATCTCCCGTTACAACAATCCATCCTACATACTAAAGTTGCATTAATCTTCATGGAGGATACTTCAGTGTTACATGCTTAGGCTGAAAAGCCTTCAGTGGCTCCTAAATGAAGATAAAATTTTCAGCCTTCATTTGAGAACATGCACCACCTTCTCAAGTTTATTGCCTTTATATGGAGACTTTGTCAGTGGTCTGTATACAATTCGTTTGTCAAATATAGGCACTTCATTCTATTCTGAAGTTACCAGATTCCTACGTACTTGTTAAATGACAAGGCACAATCTTTCCCCCTCCATGGAAACTCGGCATTCCTTCCACAATAAACTCTTCTGGGTTCTAAAAACGTTAAACTATGCTGCTATTGTAAGACAATGTTGTCATCACATGCATATGTAATTCCACAGTGAGGGACCTTCTCTTCATTCTTAAATATTTACAAACTGTCAACGAGGTGTTAGACATAATGGGAGACTGCCAAGAGTAATAAGCCCAATCTGCCTTCCCATGTCTCCTTCAGTACCCTCATCCTATTCATACTGAACAGGTATTTGTGGCATATGCAAAGGAGGGACCTATTTCACTTACAATAACATTCTCTTTTAAAATATAACTTGGTAGAAAATCATAATCGGGAAGAAGATGGTACCAGATGAATCTTCAACATATCTAAATGTTAAATACACAGATGTAAAAATGAATTATATATTTAAAAATCAGGTTTGAAAATATTTAAAGTCAATTTAGCAAAAACTGCAGGTAAATATTGTTTTAGTGTTAATAACCTGATTATTTGCTTCTGTGATTCATACATGGTCAACTCTATAGTCAGTTAATTCTTGTGATTCCGTCGTCACAATTTGGTTCTGTCGTCAGAATGGCATTATTTTTCTGCCATATTTACAACACATCTTTTAAATTGGATTCCTTTAGAGACAGTAATAGTTAAATGAAGACTATGGTGTCTAAAGTACATTTATCTTCAATCAACTTATTTGAATTTAAACATCAGATTAAGTATCCAAGCTGTTGACTAAAATCATGCCACTAATAACTGGGACTATTAAAGCCCTTGACTAATTTTTCTCTTACGAATAGTTATCAGGGTTAGAAAGTTACTAAGATAACTCTTCTTCAATATGAAACTCATAAATTGTGCTTGCACATTGATAGAATGCTATGTAGTACAATCAGCAAGAATGTATAATTCAGATCCATTTCAATTTGCTTCCACCAGAAAATGAAGTCTTCTTCAGAGCCATAATACATTTCACTGTAATTCTATAGAAAACTGGAGCACTATGGAAACAAAGTGCTTAAGTGTTATCTGTTGCAATTTACTAAAATTGATAGATTTAGACATTAAAACATTGTGTTTTGACATGGAAAATCATTGTTTATACAGAAAATAGTTTTACAAATTAAAAAGTCAAATTTTCTAAATGAATGTCGACAGAGCTATTTGAATTGAAAGAGCCTGAATTTAGACTCAAATCCCAGGCTAATGACACAGGTCATGTCATGATAGAACAGATTTCATGAATAAATGGTTTCTTGTAAGTGATCTGGGGAAAGTAAGAATATAACTTGAATATCCATTCTTCATAGTACCCAAGCCAAAGAGAAATGATGAGTTACTAATGGGGCACCACTAGGTTAGTCACATTATTTCCATGCATGAATAGGAATTAAAATTGTTTTCGACTTCTGGAAGGTCACCTATTCATCATTGTGACTGTTAACTGCTTAGATCGGCAGCTATTACTGAACTTCCCAAACCCTCTCCCCAAACTTTGATACAGTCTTCCCATCAAAGGCAAAGAAAAACTTCATACTCTTCACCCATATGCTGCCAGCATTAAGTGACAGTATGGCTAAAATTTCAATAAGGGAGTGTTTGTTAAAGGTAGTCAACGAATTCAAAATCCAGTAGTGATATGCAAATGAGTGGGCTGAGACTGCCACTCGGGTAATCAACAGAAAACTACATAAAAATTTATTAAAAGCGAGAGTTGTAGTGTCACACGTGGGCCCAAGGCCTGGCTCTAATGCTTACCTAGAAACTTAGACAAGCTTTATACTCCCCATTCTTCTCATGGGTATAAAGGGATGGTGTCTTCTTGAACTTAGGTGTGACCAATGAGAGACCCTAGCAGAAGAATGGACTGGAATTGCCATCGAGATACTTACTTTTCTAGCTTCCTGTTGGGTGTCCTCTGGTAGGCTGAATCCTTTATAGTAGGCCACAGCTCAATTTAGTCAGGCCTTTCCTACATCGATATTATTTTCTCATTTCTCTTGGCACCATTGAGTTTGCCACCTATTTCCTGACTGAATACACACTGACACATAAGACTCTTAAGTGGGGACTGTTGATACAGAGAGGTTAATGTATCCGGGGAAGACCAAGTAGTAACCAGGAAAGACGACTGCTGGAGCACAGTCTGAAGGGTTACAAAAGGACATAGAAGGAGGCTATGGAAAGAGGGTGTGAAATGCAAGAGTCGGTGAAAATACCTGCTGTGGCGATGTCTCTCTTGCCACTTCTGGTGTATACCATAGAGGCCGCTTTCTCTGCTTAATTAAAGGAACTTAGCTCCTCTGAACAAAATAGCAAAACTGTCTATTTCTAATGTCCAGTCTGCTTTGGAGGCTCCGCCATTGACGTTTCAGAGCAACATTAATAAAGCTGCTATGGACTTCTCAGAATTTGCCTGAAGCTTCCTGGATGATGGTAAACTTGAGTTAAGGAAACACACAAACCGACAAGGAAAATTTTCAGTGCTACATAGAAGTATTTCAAAATGCACATAAGTTTACTTGAGTACAAAAAACTTTGAAATTCACGTATAACCTTTTGCTAATAAGCCTTTCTCCTGATTTTTTGGAATACCCTTTGTATAATACAAGTGGAAAAGACAGAAGAAAATGAGGAAAACATCTTTAATACAGAGTAGTCTGAGAGGAGTGTTAACTTGATAAAGCTGTCAGTGTGAGTTTAATTAAAACTCAAATCCCAAGGAGCTCCATGAAGTTCTCTTAAGCAGCTAAGTGTTCTATTGGGCTTGGAAGGCCAGAAGGCAAAGGCGTTCAGAGCTCGGGACCTTTCCTACTTCCCTCTTCGCAACGTTTGGCCGCTTACATTGCCCACAGAGGGAAGCTACAATAATTTCATTATTAGCACATAGGAGAAAACACTAGAGTCTCAAGTCTCTGTGGGGCCCTAGGAAGGGTTCCAGTGTTTCTGAGCGGTACCTCTTGTCCACTCAGGGACATGCATGATGTCGGCTTCAACAGCTCTATTTTTATGTGTTTTATATCCTGGACTGCCTTTTGAGATACAGCTTGAACAAAAAAAAAATCCTGTTAAGACAGTAGCATGAAAAATTTCAGTCACTGTCTTTCATTTTTGCAAACATTGATTAGTGACAAATATCCCTGTATGTTACTGAACCGAAAACGTTTCCTCTCTCTTGTATAATGTACAATGCAGGTAGTCAGTGTCACGTAGTGTTAACTATCCATGTTCCATATTGCAGCTTACATTAATACATTTTTTGGATGGGCATCTATGAAAGCCTCTTAGTATTCATTAATATCAGTCTTCAGTGATATATTCCAGTTTCACCTGTAGGCAACTAGATAATTATGAGGTACTTAGCTAGAAAGTAGCTCTTAAAGATACTGAAGCCCTATCTTTAATGTAAATAGTTTGGCAAAATATCTCAAAGGGACATCTTTATCCCAACTTTAATTAAGAGTACATCTGTAATGGAAAAGTATTTTAAATCTTAATTTTATTTAATAGCTTTATTCTTTTCTATTTTGAAAATGTGCATATGTCCCAGAGAGTAGGTAGGTAAGTTGTGCATTGCTTGCAGTAACATAATGACTGCTTAATATTAACAATAATTATGTACTGAAAACATGAATGTGTTTTGAAAAATGATTGCTGGTTTTGTTTAGCAAATGTAATGGAAACTCTTTTACACGTCAATAGACTGCAGCAGAAGCCCCAGCAAGAAATGAAGCTGTGGCATTAAAGCAGTTGAGGGATTTGTAATTCTCAACTGAAATAGTTTTTCTCCATAGTGGTGCTTGTAAGTTGCTTTAGAAAATGCTAGTTTTCTTTTTTTCATTGATTTGAAAGGCAGAGTGAAAGAGAGCTTCCAACTGAGGGTGCAATCCTTAAATGCCCTCCACATCCAGGGTTGAGTCAGGCAAAGCCAGGAGCCCTGAACTCCATCCAGGTCTCCCACACTGGTATCAGGGAACCAAGTACCTCAGTTATCTGCTGCTGCTCTCCAAGATGCATCAACAGGAAGCTGCATCTGAAACAGAGCATCCAGGACTCGAACCTGCACTCTGATACTGGGATACAGGTGTTCTGAGTGCTGGCTTAACCCACTACCACAATGTTCAACCCTTTTGGTGTTACTTTATATTTATGGGTACAGGAAAATTTCATCTAACAGCTTTTGTCATCTAATTGCATGCAGTCAAAAATTATATTTTTTAAAGAAGTCTGTACTTTGTTTTCATTGAGGCAAAGAAAATACTGTTTGCTACCTATTTGATTATTTAGCAGTTCAAAAATTATTGGTAAATGAATTTTCCTTAGCGTACATCTTTATTTCATTGTTAAAATAAAACCTTATTCATGCCTGTTAACATTGTAAGGTCAACTTAAGGGCCAGTTTACATAAGTTGAATTCAATGTTTTGCCAAGACTGACATGGGGTGCTCAGACTGAACTGCTAATTTGTGAAACCTGTGGTAGTTCAGATACTAACTATGGGGACAGCATTTATCGATGCCAGTCATGACTTCCTGATTCAGTCATGGCTGTTTAGGCACTGATAGTATGGTTAGTTGCATTTCTGAGCTCATATTAATTAAATACTTGTGATAAATACTACCTTAGGCATTTCCAAAATTGGGTCTTTGGGAAACAATAAAAAGGCTAGCTTACATGGGATAAAATAGGAGAAAATTAATGTAACTAACTTGGGTACTCCATAATCACCAGCATGGCTTTCAACTAGTACTGCGGTATGTCTTCTCATACAGCGAGAGGTTTGGAAGTAGATAGTCCAGGACTTGAATGACAGCTAAGTGATGCCATTCATTGAGAGCCCAGAATCCTCCTTGCCTTACCATCTTTAACAGGTGACTTATCTTCCTGATTTCAAAAGAGAAACTATGCTTCCAAATATCACATCCAAATTTGGCATTTGTTCAGGAAATAAAGCCTGTTACAGGGATTTCTTGCTGAATCTCACTGACCAGAACTCTGCCCAGGACCAACCCAAACTACCAGAAAGGCTGTACAGTCAAGGACATTACTTTCCAATCGTTATTGAACAGAAGAAGGTTGGAAAGGCTGCAGAGTGAGCCACAATCTAGTATCTGTTCACCATGGAATTCTATTAATTATTTTAGCCTCGGGCCATAATATGGGCATTCTCATTATCTTCTTTTGTCCTTCACACATGCTTTAGGAGCACATGCTGTTTCTAGAGAATTGGCAACAAGGGCTCCCATTGCCTTATGCATTTTTGCAGGGTCCAATTATGATGGTACAACCAGGTAGTAGACATTATTGCCTAGCCAGCATTCATGTCTCCACTTTTTTGTGCTATTAGAACCCCAGTTGTGATTATATACCTTCCCAAGTCCAGGTGGCCATAAGTCTCAGGCAAAAGTAAACTCAGTCCAGTTTTAGAAGGGCTTGATCATTTAAAGAGTAATCTTGTCTAAGACTAACTATGGAACTAGCATGTGACCCCAAATTTTAATCTCTAGTGTAATACATCTGAGGACTAATGGAACATTTCCCGGCTCTTTGGAAATACCCATAGGAAGATACAGGTTTTCGTCTTGGCCTGGATATTTGTTTGATGTCTGGGACTTCTGTGGCCATCTTGCTGCTAAATGTAGAATAACACACTCCGAATTAAAAAGCAGAGGAATAGAAAACAGTTAAAACATTGCTAAATCAGCCTTCCCTAGTGCCTATCCCATCTTTGAACTTCCAGTCAAGTGAGACCATCCATTCTTCATTATTTTAGTCAGTTGGAGTTGGTGCTTGTAGCCAAATCATCTTAACGTTTATGAACGTTTGTGAGATCTTCATCCTGAAAAGTTCTAAGAAAGCTGGATTCATGCTCTGGCTTTTCTCTTTGCTGCTTGTTACTGCAGTTAAATGGGATTTCACAGAGACAACATGGCAGAACTATGCATCAGCACATATGCATCAGCACATTTATAGCCAACTTACTACCAAGAATGTGCTAGGAAGCAGCGTTCTACTCCATGTTCCTTCCAGCATCGGGTTTTGCCAACATAGGGAAATAAGCTACAGGTGTAATACAGATCAACTGGGAAGCATTTCAAGAAAACTGGGAAACGAGCGGAAATTCAGCAAGATTATGCTGGGACAACTCAGAGATAAGTAATGTGAATGCATTAGAGTCTACAATGCCAATATGCTGTCAAATACTACCACCTAAAGAACCAAGGGACCCTGGAAATGGAGCTGCATGTCAGGCTAATTGTGCAGCAAGTAGAAGTAAACTCCCTCCAAGTCAAAAGCTAGTGTGCAAAAGCAAACAGGAAGAAATGGAAAGTGCATTATTATACTCCCACAGTCGCAAAACTAGACTTGAGGTGGCATGTATGAATTGCAATGTGTGATTGGGGTTTTAATTTCCTCAAGTCAAATCTTTGCTGTTTTATAGGGATTGAATATTCATCACTAGAGCTAAAGGAGTCAGAGAATGAAACAGAAAAGTTAAAAAAAATTCATTATCTTTGTAACAAGAAATAGGGATAAATGATATTAACACAGGTTCTTGTAGAACGTTTACAAAATTACATTAGGTCGTTCCCTAAGACACCTGTTCAGTGTTACATACAACAGAAATTAGGAAGTAGAATTAGATGGGGGAAGGAGAGTGGTAAAAGATAATGAGACTCATTAAATACATTTTCTTACTCTGGCTGCTTTTTAAAAATGCTATCATTGATAATGAAAATATAAACGAGTTGGTAAAATGCTAGAAAATAGTGGCACAAATAAATAAGCCCCAAGCAAATAGATTGCTTTAGTTTCTCTTTGTTTTTACAATTTATTTACTGAGTTACCACTGAATCTATCATTGGGTTAGTAGATAAAATGGTAAAATGTAATCAAAAGTGTTAGAAGGTATTTAAGGTATTTATTTAGAATTTAAGATAGAGTGCCATCTTATGATTAACTTTAGGGACTCTACTAGAGAGATTGTACATAAGCGTGGTGTTCTAAGTCACAGTCTGAGTGTTGACACTGCTTTGATTACCTAGAAAGAGAAATACATATATATACATACACACACACACACACACACACACACAAACACATAGATAACTCAGGAAATCTTAAAACTTTCTGAGATTATAAAATTGAGTAAAACATTGAGATAACACTGGAGAACATATGTTTTTCACACATTGCTAGAAGATATGTGTGAAGGCCTAATGAAAACAGTGACACCCAAAGCACTGGGAGGCTAGAGGAATTAAAATACATGGAATGGCTCATCTCTTTCTTATTCAAATGCCTGTCATGTTTCAAGGTTAAAACCATATTTGTTTTTAGGATATTTTTTCTCCTCATAATTGGTAAGGTTATATCTATGAATATTATACCACCTAATTTCAAAAATTTCAAATAGGTTAAAAGGCAATTTATCATAAGCTTAAAATGGGATGTTAACAGCTTTATAGTTAAATTAGGCTATGAAAAATGGGTAAAGGTTGTCTATGGAAAAAAAGCTTTTTATGACAAAGATAATTGAACTCACAGAGAGGAAGGTATAACCTGAAATGATTTAGAAAATTCATCATGAAAGTGTGTCATTACATTAATTTAGAGAGAAAATCACTTTTTTATTTACTCATCTCTAATGAATTCATCTCCATCCGTTCAGACAGGCTAGGGACCAGCCAAAC
Organism: Sylvilagus floridanus; assembly: GCA_949820135.1. NCBI lineage: Eukaryota > Metazoa > Chordata > Mammalia > Lagomorpha > Leporidae > Sylvilagus > Sylvilagus floridanus. Next base: position 115,329,412 of record OX463223.1, read on the forward strand.
GTTAATAATGAACATGTCAAAAGTTGGACTATAACCTTGTCACATTCACCATAAGAGTCTCAGCAGTTCTGAAAAATTTTCTTGACGTGCTTGAAATCCTCTATGAGAGGATTCTTTTCAAAGCCATTTCAGTGAAAGATAAAAGGGAAATTATTTGGGAAAGTTCCTTTTAGTCAATTTCAAAAAAAAAAAGTAAATTTGATGAGCAAAGTGATGCATATTCATGGTAGAGAATTTGGAATATGAAGAAAAGCATAAAAAGAATCATCCACAATTCTCAAGGTAACAATGAGTAAACTTTGGGTTTATCATCTTTTCCCTCTTTGAATCTTTATAAGAATATAATCATATTGTAAACAGCTAAGTTTTATGCTATCTTGTTGATTCAGATTTTTCCATATTATAATACACACACATACACACACACACACACACTCACTCACTCACTCACACTTCACAGACTATTTACCTGACTTCTAATTTGCAGCATTTGAGTTACTTAACTTTTTTCAGCAACTTTGTAATCTCTAACCATGACAGTCAGCTGCAGGTTTTGCATGAATGGATTCAACCAATTACTGTTGAAGACACTAGGGAAAAAATTCCATTTGCAGTGAAAATGACCAAACTATTTTCCTTGTCATTCCCTTAAAATGTAGTATAACAACTACTTATGTACCATTTGCATTGCTGTAGGTAGTATAAGAAGTCTTAGAGATGATTTAAAGTATATGGGAAGATGTACACAGGTTATATGAATACCACACCTTTTTTTTTTAAATTGGTGGGTCAGAAGTATACATTTTCATTTTTTAAAGATTTACTTATTCATTTGAAAGGCAGAGTTAGAGAGATCCTCCAGTCCATTGGTTCACTCCCTAAATGGCTGGAAGGGTTAGAGGTGGGCCAGTCTGAAATCAGGAGTCAGGAGCTCCTCGCAGGTCTCTCACATCGGTGCAGGGTCCCAAGCACTGAGCCATCCTCTGCTGCTTTTCCAGGCCATTAACAGGGAGCTGGATCAGAAGTGGAGTAGCTGGGACTTGAACCTGTGCCCATATGTTATGCCAGCATTGCAGGCAGCGGCTTGACCCACTTACACCAGAGTGGGAGCCCTAAATACTACTGTTTTATACAAGACATTTGAACACCTGTGGATTTCGATATCTGCATGTATGAGGAGTGTGTCCTGAACCAATCCCCTATGGATACCAATGAAGGACTATACATGATCTTTGTTCAGCTGATGACTTGTATAAAAAAGAAACTGAAAAGTGGAAGATAATTGTTAAAGGGTGCATTTTTTTCCCACGTGTGGAAAAGTAACAAAATTACTTCTTTAAGTTAGGCATATTTATAAATTTTCTATGGTATCCTGAAAATAATGAAATCAAGTATAAAATTACCAGTCACCATGAAAGAAGGCAATAAATCAGCAAACTTGAAAAGTCAAGTATATAGAAAACAAAAAATAATGGTAGATATACCGAGTACCAGTCATTACAATTAAAAATGGAATCTCCAATTGAAGGACAATGAGGAGCCGGCACTGTGGTAAAGCGGGTAAAGCCACTGCCTGCAGTGCCTGTATCCCATATGGGTCCCGGTTTGAGTCCCGGTTATTCCACTTGTGATCCAGCACTCTGCTTATGGCCTGGGAAAGCTGTAGAAGATGGCCCAAGTCCTTGGGCCCCTGTACCTGAGTGGGAGATGACCTAGAGGAAGCTCCTGGCTCCTGGCTTTGGATCAGCACAGCTCTGGCCATCGTGGTCAACTGGGGAGTGAACCAGTGGATGGAAGACCTCTCTCCCTCTGCCTCTCCTTCTCTGTGTATCTCTGACTTTCAAATACATAAATAAATCTTTAAAACAAAATGTCACACAGGGTCCAAAAAATCTATCTAAATGGATTTATAAGAGGGCTATCTACATTAAATATATAATGTAAAATGATTTATATATGAAAAATAGCAACAAAATAGAGGTTATGTTAAAGAAAACCTCATGTAGAGAAAAGGTCATGACATAATGGTTGAGTTTCACTATTGGGAAGATGTACCAAAGGTAAATACTGAGAAAATATAAATATATACATAAGAACAGAATACAAGGTAAATCAAAAAGTTCATGAAAAACAGAATTAGATTATGTTCATGCAAAAAATTTCTGCAATCCATAGATAAGAGATCTTCAGAAAGTTCATGGGAGATAGGTATTATGAAACTATATGAATTTCAACTTTTTTGCACCAAAATAAACCTTTTAAATTATATTTTCCAGGAACTTTATAAAGTACCCTCATATGTCAAAATACATAAATTAAAATTTAAGATTATAAAGAGAAATTAATAAATTGACCATGTTAGTGAAAAGTTTACAACACTCATTCTGCAAAATGTCAAAAAACAGGCCAAAAATCAGTATATAAGACTTGAGAAATACAATTAATACACTTGATCTTATGTACCCAATAGTTTTTCAGCTATACATGGAACATTAAGGAGAATTAATAACACACTGGGCCTTTTTGCAATTCTATGAATGTAAAAGAATTGGTATCATTAAATATATTTACCTTAATACAACGTTGTTTTTATCTGCTACAGTAAAATTATGCATAAGACCTTATTTTTAAAAAAGACAAACTCAAAATAGAGATAGGTGATTTACTGGAGAGGGGGAGGAGGAAGTTTATATTCTTCATAATTTCAAGGTTTCATAGTTTTGCATTGTATGGTCAGGGATAACTATCCTCTTATTTATGGCTTAGATAACTATTTTGCTACCATAAACATCAGTGTTAAAACATTCTTATTATGCAATTCTTTGTAAGAGTCTTATTATTTTATTAAGGCTATGCAGTATTCTCAGAATGTAAATTGGTAGATCAAGGTTGTAAATTATGCCCAAGATTCCTTATAGGTATTACTAGTCTGTCTTGCAAAAAAAATATATAATCTGAATAGTACTGTATGAGCCTGTACAGTTGCCTAATATTTTTGATGAAAATTTTGGGGAAAATTGTACCTTATTTTAATTAACAATTGAGTAGCTATTGAGTATGTTTTTGTATGCTTCTTAGCCATCTTATTTGTATTGTTCAGTCGTTGGCTTTTCGGCCTTTATAAAATGGATTTAAAATAGAATTCTTATTACATTATATCATGGCTGTTGAAGGTATTTTTACCTAGTTATCAATAATTTTATGACTTTTGTTAAAACATAGTTTCCTTTTTTATTTTTTAAAGCTTATTTGACAAAGATGGAAAGAGAGGGAGGGAGGGAGGGAGGGAGACAGACTGACTGACTGAGTTCCATTTACTGGTTCACTCCCCAAAAGTGCACAATAGCAGGGACTGGGCCAGGCTGATGCCAGGATCCTGGAACTCCATCTTGGTGGGACAGACTCAAGTACTTCGACCACCATGTGCTGCCTTTAAGGATAAGCGTTACCAAGAAGCTGAATTGGAAGTAGAACAGTGGAGACTCTAATATGGGATGTAGACATCCCAATTAGGGACTTAACCCATGGCACTACAATGCCTGCTGCTCTAGTAGTTAGAGGCATTTTTTGTTTGTTTGTTTTTTGAGGAGCCTCCCTTTCCTTTCTTAATGAAAAAAATCTCAAACTTCTATTGATAGTACTATCAACAATAGCTTTTCCATGGGTCATATGCTTCATTTTTAATGCAAATTCTCTAAATCATCTGAAATGAGCAATTATATAATCTGTATATATTTAAATAGTTCTGTATATATTTAAATTATATATGAAATGGTTATGTATTCAAAGGTTTATATATATTATGCATACATATATTTTAAATGACCATTTCTAAGAGGTTAATGATATGTTTTAAAATTGAAATACTACCTTTATGATACAGTCAGTTTTAGTCATTTCCATCCTTTGACTAGTCTGTTCATCTGAAGTTACTTGAAATGCAAAGCATCAGAGGGAGGGAGAGAAAGCCTTTCCAACTGCTGCTTCACTCCTCCACATAGTTAGCAGGGACCCAAGTAATTGGGCCGTCTTGCACTGTTCAACCTGCTGTGCCACAATGACAGCCCCTCCCAACATTGTTTTAATGACTAGAACATACATTTGGTAAAGAAAGTACTCCAGGATTGCTTTAAAAGTTTGAATGTATTCTATGTATGTTGATGAACTGTAGAAGAACTTTGTAAAGCTTAAGAAAATCCAAAATTGGATGCAACTGGAGTTTGAGTTTTGTTAGAATTCCTTGGGCCTTTCTTAGATTTTCAATTCACTCTCCCATGGATGAATTACTGTAGTCTTCACATACCACCCTGAAACAAGGTTGTGATTTTCTACATGTTTTAAAAATTCCTAATTGTGTGTGTGTGTTGTGTGTGTGTAGACAAGTACGTGTGTGTATAGCAACACCAAGAGTGAGAGCAAGACAGACTTTGTATTTTAATTCCTATTACATGCTTTTTTTGAATTTTTAAATTTATTTTGAAAGAGAGGTAGAGACAGTGAGAGAGGTCTTCCATCCACTGGTTCACTGCCCAGATGGCTGCAGTGGCCGGAGCTGTGCCGATCCGAAGCCAGGAGCCAGGAGCTTCTTCCAGGTCTCCCACATGCTTGCAGGGGCCCAAGGACTTGGGCCATCTTCCACTGCTTTCCCAGGCCATAGCAGATAACTGGATTGGAATTGGAGCAGCCGGGACTAGAACCAGTGACCATATGGGATGCCAGCACTTCAGGCCAGGGCATTAACCCGCTGCTCCACAGTGTCGGCCCCCATATTACATGTTTTTAATTATTTCAAATATCCTTTCCTGCTTTCTGTTTTCTTCATCTGTATTGGCTGTACTTATCTCTAGCGTCTGTCTTCAACTTGAACACTTTGTTAATCTTCTGTGTTTCCATTTTATATTCTGGAGAGATTGCTTTCATTTACTATTAGGTAATTTGTTCCGCTTTTTCTATCATGTCAGATTACAATGCACTGCAGTACAACTTTCGGATTCCTGATTGCATTTGGTTTTCCTTTCATTTTATTCTCATTTTCACAAATGCTTTTGCATCTCTGCCTTTCATCTCCAACACTCCTTTGTCGGGCTCCCAGCTTTTAATTAACAGTAAAAATGTTTTCTGGTTCATTTCTGAGGACACTGAGGTATTTCCTAAACTTTTCATCTCTCTTAGTGGAAATACATGTTCACAAATATATTGCTACTATGAACCCAAGGGAAAATGGTTTCTTTCCTTGGTAATGCAGAATAATCTTAATAGATACTGTGTAGAAAATTTATATTTTCCTTCTCCAGCGGGAAGAGATACTTTCAGGTCTGGAATATGCCCAAAGTGAGCTAAATGTTTTTTTTTTTTTTCCCACCCTGAACAGCAGTATTGACTGAGAAGTTTCCAAAGTTGAATTATTTTATGTATGTGTATGTGAGTGGGCATGCACACGTTTGTGTGTGACTGTTGTAATGGGGAGTTTGAAGTTTTACCAGCCTGAACTCATCTCCTATATTGTGACCTTATAAATCCTCGAGCTGCTAAAATGTTTAATGTTCCCTTTTTCAAAGCAGAATGATGAATGACATATTGCAAAAATGGATGAACATGTGTCATAGTGCAAATCTACAGTGCATGTTAAAACATTTTTAATCTGTTCTGAAATTCGTCAATAAGTACTATTCTGTCATTTGGAGAATGACATCATAGGAAAAGTAGGAATACTGACAACTGAATATGATTTGCTACTTAATATTTGGCTTACTGCAATGGTTAAGAGAAATACTTTCCATAGTCATTCTTCCTAAGCAAGTGGGACATAGAAAGGTTTTGGTTTTTTTTCCATCACAATTAATGTTAGGTGTTTAAGTACAGCTTAGCATTGTTTAAGTGACTGCTTAATTGCTATTAAGAAAGAGGGAAACATAATTCATTCTGATGTTTGGTTCATGCTTCTGGTGAGACTAGCACCAATAAACCCAGCCCATGTTCACTGAGCTGCTGCTTCTCTGAACTCCAAGTGTATTTAATTACAAAACACACAAGCTGGCACGTTGATACATAGGATCTTATTCTGCAGTTTACATGGTTGTAGCTCTTTACTCAGAAAAGAATGAAAATGTAAAACCTTCAGAATATATGGACGCTTCATATGCTGCCCTGACACCTCCACTCCTAGCCCACGATAACAGCAAGCCTCTACAAGATCAAACTAGGAAGAAGTGCAAACTTTCCAAACTCAGAGTTCAAGGTGGATTTCACATGTTTCAGATTTGGCATCAAAATGTCCACACAAACAAAGCAGTGTATGCACAGGAAAATGTTATGTAAATTATGGCAGAACAGAAAACCAGTGGCAGTCAAACCAGCTTCAAAAAAGGAAAAGCTTGCAGAAGTAAATTCATTCATCATATGTATTAATCTTAAAACTATAAGAAGGCATGTTAAAGTTGGAATTAAGAGATTTGGCTCCAAGGCCCAGCTTTTCTGTTTAATAGAGATAGAGGTAACTGTTCGAAGTATCAGATTTTCTAGCTTCTTGTCTTCACTTATTAGATCTCGATGTTTAAATTATTAACTTTGTTGCAAATTTATTGTACACACAAATATGGGCACTTATACCATATCACCCTACATTTTGCTCAGCAATGTGATGCAGAATAAACTTTAGTTGTTAAAATAATCACCAAAAATTAAAAACACAAAATTCAAATACATATATGTGTATGCATCTAAAATATCTTTTGTTTAGAATACTCAAGGCTTCCTGAGAATACATTCATGTACCAAGTTTTAATATGCAGTGACATACAGCAATTCTGTTTTAAGAGTCCAAAGAGCAGAGCCAATTCATGAATTGCTTTTAATCTCTAATAAAAGTATAGAAATCAAGATAAACTTTTAGTAACATTTATAGCAACTTGATAATGTCTGTTACTTCAATGAAAATAAAAACTTTGAGAGAATTGTCTCATAAAGCAAATAATTGCTTTCTCTGGTAGAGAGCTTTGATAAATCTGGACTTGCATGAATGGGTTTAAGTGTATTCACAGATTTAATCCCATGCTTCATTAACAGCTTTCTTAACAATGAGACACTAAGTGCATATGTCCACACGACTTTATGTCTGAAGATGATGCACCTTAAATTTCCCTCCCCTCGTCTCCAACCACAGCCCTGTAAGATGGAGGTGCCTAGAAATGGTTTCTTCATCAGGAGAACCTACTAAGATCCCGAGGAATGACCTGCCTGTGGCCACAGCACACTTTAAAGACAAACAAGAACTCAGTTCACCTAATTCCCAAATATAGGCTGTGTATTCTTTACTAGATTTCACTTTGTTCTCTTTAATCTGAAATTGTAAATTGATTAGAAGGTTTTTTAAAATTACAATTGTAATAAAATACATATGACATAAAATTTGCCATCTCAAAAAAGGAATACAAACCTCTGACTTGTATTTTCATTTTTCTTTGTTTTGTAATAACTTGTTTCTAGTTATTGATTTTTGATATTTTACCAAAGTATTGGTCCTGTAGGGCCTGAAATTACAGCCAAAATAAAAACTTGGTCTTTGATCTCATAGTCTGTGACACATTGGTTTACGTCACTGCTATTAATAATAGTAAATTTCAAAAACCTAAGTCATTCCTTCACTCTTGTAGATTAGCTACTAAGAAGTCCCATGATTATTTTCTGATATTGATGCACATATTGAGCAAGCTCTTGAAATGAATGGGACAGATTTTGGCCCACAGCTCCCAAGTTAAAACACACATATATACCTTCAAGCACATATAAACATGCATGTATTTTGGGCACTGGTAAAATTTCCAAGTATTATGATCATATAAAGGTTCAATATTAACATATTAAATCATTAAATTCATTTTTCAATAGCTGAATTCTATTTCTGGTAACTGAATGGTTTTCTAAATATTTCCTTTATGTAATATCAAATGGCAACTTTAAAACATAGTATATAAAAAACTTTAAAATGGGCATAAAACTGTATATAATCGAAAACCAAGATATGGAACCCTTTATGGTTACTCTCCAAAACCTTTGAAGTATACCACCACCATCTCACTTGAAAAACAGTCACCTAGGAACTATCTTAGCTCAGTCTTAGCTACATTCTCAATAGTTAAAACATTTCATAAACTGAATAATGGTACTTAGCTAACATTTGACAAAGCTGGTAAAACTTAGAAGGATTATTTGAAAGAACCTCACATTGACATACTGTCATTTCTAAATGTCAGGGACTTCAAGCTCAGCTCATAAAAATGAAGTGTATGCTTGGAGACAACAGTGTTCTTCTGAAATGTCTTTCTGAGTCTTATGGCTTGGCGGGGGGGGGGGGGGGGGAGGAGGTTTAGTGTCAACCCTAGTAAAATGATCTCCAAAAGCAGCAACTATTTTAAGGTCAGGTGTATATTCCCATAAGCAGATGGCACGAAGTGCTTAACAAGTGTCCAGGCACAGCTTTACAGTTGTGCTGGTTCTGCCCTAAAAAACGTGTCCTCCAAACATCTGTCTCAAAGCACATATGTATTAAGGAAAAATGTTTAGACCACAGCTGTGTTAATAGTTCACGGCTCGCCACGTTTTCCAATAATCTGTATAACTTTATGCACAACTTTGTGGAAAAGGAAATACCTGGCTTTCTTGAACCTAGAAATGAAGCTCTTTTGTGCACTTAAGTTTTGAATTAATATGCAAAGATTTTTCTGAATAATGTGGTTTTAAGTGTTCAATAAAGGGTCATAGTACCTTATGAAATTTATGCACTGCAAATATTTTGCAACAAAACAATATTGCTGATTTGCCAGAAAGAACTTCATCACTGGTTTTTCTGCATATGTATGTATTTAGAGTATGACTCCTAGAATATGAAAAAGAAATAGAATCCCAGACAGGTAACTTGTTATGTGGAGTCACATGGTATTCAAGCTGGATAGTTCAGTCATAAGAAGCCTAGAGAGGCAGTCTGTGTTGGCTCTTCCGGGACCAGACATAAAATGATTTGGGGGATAGGAGCTCTATGTTGGTATAGGTGGCATCTAGTTCAGGAAGTAGTTGAGGGGATACTTGGTTGTGTGATTCTATCATAAGGCATCTCGCTCAGAAGGAGATCATGGCCTATTAATGTTTATATGAGGGGTTTTCAAAAAGTTCATGCAAAATGTGTTGGGAAAGAACTATGGAAGAATTTATCTTTTTGTATTAGTTAAACTGTAATTCCATTCTTCCAAGAACTTTTTGAAGTACCCTTCTGTGGAGTGCTATATTGGGTCAAGAGTCAAAAAGTACGGTTCAGGTTCAAGGTCAGCATCTATGGAGTCCCTCCTTTCTTCAAAATACTTGGCTTTAGTAATGAATCACTGCAGATCCATGTTAGGCACATCAATCCATCCTTCCTTGGTGTTGTGGGCTACTGGAAAGAATACAGGGTATTGCTTGAAAAACACCAGTGACCTGGTTAAGGAATGCACATACATAGCATTTTCAGGTAATCCACTCTGATGGGAATTGTATGTATTTTGCACTTGGGCTTCCTTTTCTACAGAGTCGGTTATTTTAAGAAATAGTCCAAATGTGGCCCCGTTCTTTCCACTGGGATCTCACTCGCAGAGATCTTTCATTCAGGTCTTTTTTTTTTTTCCCCAGAGTGTCTTGGCTTTCCATGCCTAAAATACTCTCATGGGCTCTTGAGCCAGATCCGAATGCCTTAAGGACTGATTCTGAGGCCAGAGTGCTATTTAGGACATCTGCCATTCTATGAGTCTGCTGTGTATCCCGCTTCCCATGTTGGATCGTTCTCTCCCTTTTTGATTCTATCAGTTACTATTAGATTTTTTAATTAAAGAGAATTCTTAAGTTCATTCTACAGTGTACAATAAAATATGCTTTTTAAAAGTCTCACACAGTAGCCTATAGAACTTTCTGTGATGATGAGTGTTACTTTGTATCTTCATTGTCCAATCTGGAAACCACTGGCCATATGCAACTCTTAAGCCTGGGGAAAGTGCTTATAATGTATTAACTAGTTACATTTTCTAGATGTATTATACTCTTAGTCTAATTTCAAAATTAGAAAGTTGAACTACTTGTAATGCAATATGTTGTGTTGTAGGTAGCATGTTTCCATTATTCTGTTTAGCAAATTGCTTAATTGGTTTTGCTAATCATAATGTTAGCATTCTGATGAATTTATGTAGACCTAAGAAAAGTTCTTTAACACAAAACAATAATCAATATTTGTAGTAAAGGAAATAGTACTTAGAAATCTTATAGGCAAAGTTGTAAAAGAGCTATTGATCAAATATGAATTCAATAAAACCCTTGAGGTGAACAATGCAGAAAAATTATAATGAAAAAACATATTTTATAAAACATTCATAAGCTAAGAGAAAGTATCTCTGCTTCATTAATACTGATTTTTAATTCTTCAACTAAATAATTCATTTAAAAATAAGCAGCTAAAATATTGGCCTATCTATATCAGAAGGGATAGGTTCAATATTACCCAACATAAGCTTTTCATAATCATCTTTTCTCCTGACATTCAAACTTTACTAACAACTAAAAAGGCAATCATAAACAAGAATCCCAAGAACCTCACTTTAAATATTGCTAAACACAAATATAAGGAATCAACAGTAAAATGGAAATGAGAGTCTGGAGGACTATAACAATTTTATCAGAGAAGCTGTTCTGTGGAATTATAAAGGAAAATCTCTTTTTAATTATTCTATGTTTAATTAAGAAGTAAACAACCATATTCTAAAGAAGTCTGTGACTCCTAGTCAACTTAGCCTCATCAAAGGAGATGCCATGCAGCATCCTAGTAACTCTCCATTTGATCAATCATGTTGTGAAACTTCTTTTTGTGTGGAGCATTATATTGTCATACTCAGTGCAGTTAAATTAGGTTTTATGGTTTAAAATTGCCCTATTAACTTGGTGCTTCCTGCGTTTTCATTAACTCAAAACATATTTGATATCATGATAAGCTCCCTTGAAATGAAACTTCCCTTCTGGAATAAGTCATTCTATTATAGCAGATGCTTACTGCAGAACTTGGTTTTGAACATTACACTGCTTTAATGTGCTTCTCTATAAATTGATGCTTTGGATGAGGCTATACAACACTAGCATTTATAACCATATGCTATGTTTTAGGCCAAGTCATTTCCCTTCTCCCCTACTGTAAAACTGAGCAGCAAACAGTTTTTGAATTTAAAATTAAATTTCTTTCCAGGACAGGTATCTACCAAGTGCCTGGTTTTGCCTAAAATTGCTCTCCTCTCTGTAAGGTGGTGGTTCTAAACTTTGGATACCCATGAGCATCACCTAGGAGAAGTTAAAACAGAGAGCTCCGGCCCTTGGAAGACTAAATTGGAACTAGCAGAAGGGCTCAGGCATGAGAAATTTTTAAGGCTTGGCAAGTAGTTATAAAGTGCAGCCAAGGTTGGGTAGGGTTGTCCTAACACAGCAGTTCTCATATTTTAGCAGAGGACTTATTCAAAGATTTTTGCAGTTTCTAACTTGCCAAGTCTGGGCTGGTCCCTGAGAATCTGCATCTCTAACAAGTTCCCAGGTTTGCTGATGCTGCTTGTCTAGGGACCACACTTGGAAGGAACACCACCCCAGAGCTCTGAGATTGAGTAAATCCCTTTCAGTTCTCTCTGGAGAAGATGCAAATCATCACAGGGCGTCTGTGTCACTGAATATGATGATGCCCCTCTTCCTCCTGCATTACTTTATCAAACAGAAGAATAAGGAGCTCTAGGAAATGATTAGCAATCTGATCAATGCTAGTAGCCCCTGAATAGATGGTACATTCAGAGTTAGGTTTAAAACTGGTGGTCCAATTTCTGGGGCTTTCAGAACAGGTCTAAGTCAGTGCATTCTAAAGATATCAACCACATTGGGAAAGCTCACATTAATTTATTTTTTGAAAGGATTTTGCCAGGTGTGAGTCCTCATTTATTTATTTGGCAAATTAGGTTCCTATGGTGTGCCAAGGCAAATAGAGTAGAAGAGAAGATGTTTGATTTTTACAGGATTTACATTATAATCAGAGAAGAGGGACCAGAACTTAACAATAAAATAAAGAAGAAAATTTTAAAAAATGATCTGGAAAATGGAAGGCATATAGTAAGAATGTAAACAGTGCCTAGCTGGGAGCATTGCTGACTAATCTGAGATAAGGCTGGTAATAGGAATGTCTTTATAGTAAATGAGACATGTGACCTGAGACTTACATATCATGGAAACAGCCCGAGATTTGCAAGCAGAATCAACAGTTAGAGCAAAAGACCTGAGGCTGAGCTTTGCTGTATTTCTCTCTGGAACAGTGGCAAAGAGAACAAGAGATTGGTAGGATTTAACAGGCCAGAGATCAATGTGGAAGATTTACAGGTCATTGGCGCAGGTTTGTTTTCATTCAGTGGTTAAATAGATGCTATAAGAGACATTTAAACAAAGGAGAGATGTAACCTTTTTTAATTATTCAATTGTGTTGATTAGGCAGAACTAGAGTAGAAGAAAGGAGACCTGAGATAGATGGCAAACACAGCATTCTGAGTGATAGTTGATGTCGATTTGGAGTGGAAGAATAACAGCAGAAATGGTGAGGTAGAGTCCACAGGAAATGATGATAGATATGGCTGTGGGGTAAAAGGGCTAGAGGGACAAGGAGAATTACTCTCAGGTGTATGACATGGCTAACAGTATGTTAGGCACCTAGGTTGAGATAGAGAATAAGGGAGGGTGAGTCAGTTGGGAGGCTGAGCAAAATATTACTTTTGCTTTGAATGTTACAGTTGAGTTGCCTGCTGGATTTTCAGTTTTCCAGTCAGTATTTGGATATATAAGTCTGTTCAGCAGAGTCTCAGTGGGAAATAAAAATTTGGTTGTCATAGGCATATAGGTAGGTAGTATAAGGCTTGGTTCCACCTGCTGAGCACTGACTCTGCCGTAGATTGATTCTCAACCTTTTCCATGAAAGGTGCAATGGAAAGTTCTGTCGATTTCCAAAGCCCTCATACATAATTGACTATAGGAAAACAGCTGATCCAGGAATATGTGTAAAGCTGGATTTCCTGAGGGCAAGTGGATATGCTGATGAGCAGCAAGCTACTTAATCAGGAAGAGTATACAGAAAGGTGGGAAACATGCCATCATCAGTGGATCCTGAACTGTCTTTCCAGCTGGATACGAAAGGTTTCCTGAAACTTAGTCTACTTCTAGATCTCACTTTTAGGCAAGCACCAGAACTTCCCCTAGGGCCCTTTTTCCTGTCTTTAAACTTGTCTTCGGGATAGAAACTTGACCAAGCTCTCTCTTCCAGGTAGATCCCCTCTGGAAAGAGGCAGATATTTACCTTCCTGTTTTCCTTCTGAAGTTTTAGCAGAACTCAGTTTGGGTTCAAGTATTGTCTCTGCCAGCAAACAGTTTCTTAAATGTGAGAAACTTAGGTGCACTCAACAGTTAGAAGTTGGGAGAGAGAACTTCAGAACATGTAGAATGTGTTCTATTTGGACATCTAAGAATGTATACAGTTGGAATCTAAGATCATATAAATGGCACACAACTGGGCTGTTGGCTCAAATGAATGAATTTTTGGATTCTTACCCCTATGATTGCATGTATTATATGGGTATACATACAAAGGGCATTAAAGCTCATGGAAAATGGAAATAAAAGATATCTGTGTGCCAAAAAGTTTTGAAATCCATGCATGGTTTTTCTACAAGATGAAGTTTTTATGAGTTTTAAGACCTCTTGCATGCATTTCCAAAAAAATGTGCAAAATATTCCATTTACATCTAAACTTTACAAATAGATTTAATTATGAGAGGCAGAGAGATAGAAAATGCTCCCATCTGCTGGTTCATTCCCCAGATGCCTGTGATGCCTGGGGCTGGGCCAGGCCAAAGGTGGGAGCAATGAACTCAATCCTGGTCTCCCATTTGAGTGACAGCAATACAATTACCACTGCCTCCTAGTGTCTGCATTAGCAGTGAGCTAGAATCAGGAGTTGGGGCTGGGTACCAAACATGAGCACTATAGACGTGGGACATTAGTAATTTAATTTGTGTTTTCAGTATTAGGCTAAATGCTCTCTCCTCCCCATGAAAAGTTTGTCATACCATTGTGTACGCATATATGTGTAGAGAGAGTTTTAGGATATAGAAATGGGAGGCTGGTTCTGTGGCACATTGGGTTAAGTTGCTGTCTGTAGCACTGACCTCCCACAGGAGCGCTGGTTCAAGTCTCGGCTGTTCCACTTCCAATCAGGCTCCCTGCTAATGGCCTAGAAAATCAGCAGAAGATGGCCAAAGTCTTTGGGCCTCTGCACCCATGTCAGATATGTGGATGAAGCTCCTAGCTCCTGGCTTTGGAGTGGCCCAGCCCTGGCCAGCTGGGGAGTGAAGCAGCTGATGGAAGGTGTATGTGTGTGTGTAATGTACATGTGGAAGTTTCTGCAGATTGAGAGTGAAATCATAAAGGATTTAGTTCAATAACTGGGTGGGTGTTTTTTTTTTTTTTTTTGCCTTTTTGTTAATCAATGTTAGTACATTTGCCAGAATCCATTTAAGCTAAGACTTGTTTTAATTTTAAAATAGCACCTGATAGCAAGATAGTAGTGAGAAGGTTGCTGTGGATCACCCACCTGTCTAGAAAACTACCAAAGTTTGCTTAAAGAAATTGAAAATTGCTGAAAAGCCAACTTTGCCTAGGTCAGTTTTCTTTTTTTAAAAAATTTTATTTTTTTTTGGACAAGCAGAGTGGACAGTGAGAGAGAGAGTCAGGGAGAAAGGTCTTCCTTTTGCCATTGGTTCACCCTCCAATGGCTACTGCAGCCAGCATGCTGCGGCTGGCGCACCACGCTGATCTGAAGGCAGGAGCCAGGTGCTTCTCCTGGTCTCCCATGTGGGTGTAGGACCCAAGGTCTTGGGCCATCCTCCACTGCACTCCCAGGCCACAGCAGAGAGCTGGCCTGGAAGAGGGGCAACCAGGACAGAATCTGGGGCCCCGACTGGGACTAGAACCCGGTGTGCCGGTGCCACAGTCAGAGGATTAGCCTATTGTGCTGTGGCGCCGGCCCGCCTAGGTCAGTTTTCACTGAAGAAGCATAACACATTTAAAGCATTGGTTGAAGAAATAACAGACTAAGTTAAATATGTTGCTAAACTATCTTTTTGAACATTAGTAAAATTATTTATTTATACTCATTATCAATAATCTCTTATTTTAAGTGCAGTTTTGAACCTCACTCATAAATTGAATGAGTGTATTGCAATTACATATCAATGGAAAATGAACAAAAGCATGACCTAAACATCTCTTTCATAATGCAGAGATGTATTATACTAAAGATAGAGTTGCCCATTTCAAACTTGTAAAGGCAGGATGTTAATGTCCATTACTTTTTTCTTCCATTACGTAAATACACATGAACAAACATCTGCCGTGTCCTCCTCTACTGCTGGCTGACACTTGGGATGGTGAGGTTAACTTCAACAGGACACAGCAGGGTGTCCTGGAGCAGTAGCTTCACATTATATGCCTTTTAATGAGGTTAAAATTTCATGCTATGGAAAAATACATAACTGTTCCAGGATTCGGACTCCACCTTCTGCTTCATCTACCCCATGCTTTGTAATTAAGTGTTTTGTTGAAATCTTCAGAGTATATTTTAATTGCAGTATTGCATTTACTAATTATTAAAAATTGAATGCATCCTGAAAGTCAAAATCAACGATCCATTCTTTTTATAATGACTAATGTCATAAACATAACATGTAAGGAATGTATTAAGTGTAACAATGTAATAAGTATAGTCATGAGAATAAAATACTAGCAAAATGTTAATCATTTTGTTAGTGCAATAGCAAAAATTGTTCTATTACCAGATCCTTACGGGGGCCCTATATTAATAGATTAGTCAGGGGTTTAATACTCTATTAGGGAAGTATATAAGAGGAAAGGAGAAGTAAACTCATTTTTGGCAATTCTTTTTGAGTTATCTGAAAAGAGATGGAGTTGAAGAAAGGCATAGACGATGTCTTGCCAACCTTCCAATCTGCTATGATTTTATGCATTCTGGTTCAATCTCATCTTAATAAATAGAGCATATTGAAGAAAGAGCATGGAATGGCTTTATTGAGCATTGGATAACAGAAGTACATTCTGTGTCATTCTTTTCTTAGTTGGTGCCTTGGAAAGGATAATGGCGCTGCTGTTTTCAGTAATAGAGGTGACACATGTATTTTGGCTTGTTGGTGCATTCAAGTGCATGAATATGTGCAATGTATACATATCAGAAAGTGAATTAAGGGTATATTTTGATCCATGTTGTATTTCTAGAAGTCACATTAGCTTTTAATTACATCAGCTTTGTTGAGAGTTCCAGTCTCTGTGAGAAGTGGCAAGGGTTGCTTGTGGGTAAAATTAAGGAGTATGGAATCACCTACCTGGAATTGTTTTGCTTCCTGGTAGTCTAATTTTTGCCCTTTACCTTTCTTAAAATATCTTTTTCAGTCCTCGGATCTTCACATGGTCAATTCCTTTGTTTCCTAATTGCAAGGAAGTTTCAGTATGATTTATATAAGCCCAGACCTGTTGAAGATCTTATCAAAATTAAATACTGCTTGTAGGAAATGTGACTATAACGTGCAGAAAATCTCAAGAACGTTGAGACAGTTTTTGGGAAGAGTATGCATGAAAATGGAGGTGATCTCCAGGAAGCGAAGTATTTTCAGGAGACGAATGGTGGGCATTTGGCTTAACAGTGAGTTCACTGCTCAGGATGCTTGTATTCCATATGGAGAGTGCCTAGCTCAAGTCCTGGCTCCCCTACTTCTGATTTATCTTTTTGCTAATGCACATCTTGGGATGCAGTGGGTGATGGCTAAAGTACCTGGGTACCTGCCACCTATGTGGGAGACCCTGATTGAGTTCTGGGCTCCCAGCTTTGGCTTGGCCCAGTCCTGGCTTACAGAGGCATTTAAGGTGTGAACCTGTGTCACTCCTTCAAATACAATGAGAATGAGTAAAGATGCAGCCCCTTAAAGTATTTTCACAAAAGGAAAATGTTTTAAAAACCAATGTTGAAAGAAAAAGTTTAATACTTGATATGAATTTTGTTACGTTAATATGTTATTTGTGAAGTACACCTATAAAGAACATCAACTATATACTAGGTTCTGACCTGTTGCACTAAGTCTTACTCTCTTGGAAATTATGAGGAGTTTTGGAGAGGAAGAGATAAAATAAAAGGACAAGTAATTTAGATAGAGCTAACTGCTATAAAATAAATAAAACCTTTGGGCTGGCATTGTGGTATAGCAGGTAAAGCCACTGTCTGCAGTGCCAGCATCCCATCTGGGTGTTGGTTTGTGTTCTGGCTGCTCAACTTCTGATCCAGCTCCCTGCTAATGGGTAGGGAAAAGCAGTGGAAAATGGCCCAAGTGCCTGGGCCCTGCCCACCCATATAGCAGATCTGGATGAAGCTCCTGGTTTTGGCCTGGCCCAGCCCCATCATTGCAGCCATCTGAGGAGTGAACCAGCAGATGGAAGATTCCTTTCTCTCTTTCTGACTTTGACATAATGAATCATAGAATAACATACATGACTGATTCATGTGGGCTACTTGGGCAAAAGGTTTAGAAAGCTTCCCTGAAGAGCTGATATCTGAGCTTAGATTTACAGGATGAAAGGAAGAAATACAAAAGCTGAGAGTGTTTGGGGGTACAGAAGAATGAACAAGACCTAGGCCCTAAGATGGAAACAGGTTGGCTATGTGAGTAGAAAGGAAAGTGGCTTGGGGCCGGCGCTGTGGCACAGCGGGTTAATGCCCTGGCCTGAAGCGCCGGCATCCCATATGGGCACTGGTTCAAGACCCAGTTGCTCCACTTCTGATCCAGCTCTCTGTCATGGCCTGAGAAAGCAGTGGAAGATGGCCCAAGTCCTTGGGCCCCTGCACCCACTTGAGAGACCTGGAAGAAGCTCCTTGCTCTCTCTCTCTCTTTGCCTCTCCTCTCTCTGTGTAACTCTCTCAGATGAAAAATAAATAAATCTTTAAAAAAAAAAAAGGGAAGTGGCAGGAGATGGGATCAGAGAAGAAAGCGGTGGTCAGTTGATACGCAGTCTAGTAAGCCATGTAAAGGAATTATTATTTTAAAGACAGAGAAAGATTGATCTTCCATCTTGTGGTTAACTCCCCAAAAGCTTGCAACAGCTAGGGCTGGACCAGGTCAAATCCAGGAGCCTGAAACTCAATCCAGGTCTTCCACATGGATTGAGAAGACTATTATTTGAGCGATCATGGATGCCTCCCAGGGTGCACATTAACAGGAAGCGGGAATTAGAAGCAGAGCTGGGAACTCAAACTCAAGCATGCTGCTATCTTAATGACTAGGCCAAATGCCTACACCAGGAGTTGGACCTTGATTCCAGAAAATCAGTGAGAAGTTGTAAGCAGGAAGATGATTTGCTCCATTAAAGTAATGACTTTCACTGTTACATGGAGAATGGATTGCAGATACACCAGTAAAAATTGGGATGACTTGACAGTAGATCTATGGACAGATACAGGGCTAGTTGTAAAATATAGCCAGTAGGAATTGATAGATGAGATATCACAGGCAACAGAAAAGGAAAGGGAAAAACCAAGAGCATCAGGACTGTTAGCTTTAAAACTAAGCAATATCTGGGGCAAGCATTTGGCTTAGCAGTTAAGATACTGGTAAGAAGTCTGCATCCCAGAGCAGAGTGCCCGAGTGTAACTCATGCCAGCAGCTCCTGATTCCAACTTGCTGCTGATGTGCAATCTGAGAGGCAACAGGTTATCCTTCAAGTGCTTGGGCCCCTGCCACTCAGGTGGGAGACAGAGACCTGGATTGAGTTGCTGACTTCTGGCTTTGGCCCCAGCCATGGCAGACATGTGGGGAGTGAACAAGTGGATAGGAGTTTTCTGTTCCTCTCCCCCAAGTAAATACATAAAATATCAAATAACAGTCTATGGGCCGGCATTGTAGTACAGCGGGTTAAGCCACTGCCTGTGACATCAAAATCTCATATGGGCACTGGTTTGAGTCCCTGCTAATGTGCGTGTGAAAGTACTTGGGCCCCTGCCACTTAGATAGGAGACCCCCCCGGATGAAGCTCCTGGCTCTGGCTTGGCCTAGCCCCATCCGTTGTGGCCACTCGGGAGTGTACCAGCAGATGGAAAATCGCTGTGTCATTCTCTCTGTAACTCTGGCTTTCAAATAATAATAAATCTTTAATAAAAATGCAACCAAATGCCGGTTTGATTTTATTAGATAAATACAATAGGCATATAAAACTTTACAAGCTAGATGACATAATTATATAAAACAAATGATGTAGCCATTGGGAATAGCCATACTGTTAAGCAAGATCTTGAGGCATTTTGGCTTATTGGAGTTGTGACAATTTATTTTTAAACGTGATTACAGGCAACATAGTTGATTAAATTAAGGATTGAGACAAGGATGATGACTTTCAGTATATATTTCACATCTTGTAATAAGAATTATGAATATTTGACTTAGTCTAAAAAAGAAATTAAGAATAAATAAACCTACACAAAAACATGAAAAGGGATAAAAGGTTTTGAAATAGCATTACAGCACTAGTATACTGTAATTCATGGTGAATCCTAGTGGTAATGTTTGCAAAGAAATAACATAAATTTTACCAAAACATTAAAAAGCAATTTTATTCTCCCTAAAGAAACAGTTACCAGATATATGGACGTGTTAAAATGTTGACACTGATATGATACTGCCTGTGCCTCATGAATTATACTCCTGATAGAAAAATACCAGTGGAAAGTTTATTATGAATATCACACTTACGAATCTTAATGGAGTGGCTTACAGATAGAAACAGTGTGTTCATAGTTACTGTCTTTATGATTAGGAAACCTTGAATAATATTAATGTAGTCTTAAATATTGACTTTGATTTGACAAACTCCAATGTGAGTGGCATGTTTCCTGTTAGCTTCTTATTCTGAGCTAGACCGTCAAACCCCAAATCTCTGAGAACACCTTGAGAGTTAGAAAAAAAATCTCATGGAGAAAGATGGAAAATAAATGAGATTTTCCCACTGTAGTGTGCTAAAAGCCTTGACAAATTAGAAGAACCAGTAATATGATGACAAATGCAAACTGTATTGGTCTGAAGGAAGTTGTCTCTTTTGCTGAAAAAAAAAAAGGTTCTTACCTCTAATTTTGCAAGAAAAATATCAAATTTAATTTTTCCAAATACACTGATCACCCCAAACAGAATTTTTTCTATTTTCCAGTGTTCCTTGGAATAAAAGTGAGACTCTAACTAGAAAAGTTGTTTAAAAGCAAGTCAAATGTAACAGACACCACCATCATACATAGTTTTTTTGGCTGAATGAGTTCAGGATTCATAAACTGGGCATTTTGCCCACTGCCTGAGGGGACTATTGACCTTGGTTTACTCTTCTAATGTTGTTAAATTGGGGAACTCTGCTTAGTGACCTGGCATCATGTAACTTTAGCAATTCTTCATAATCTTTATAAAAAGGAAACTTTAAGATTGTTTAAACCTCATGGGAATATAATTTTAAGCCTAGCAATAGGCTGAGAAGATAATTTCTCTTTGTACTCAAGACTAGAAAGGGACATTAATATGGATTAAAACTTGTGTGAACAGAATTTCCATAAAAATAAATCATGCCTGCTTTATGTTCCAAATTCTTATACCTTAAGTATATTCATAAAGAAGACAAATGGTTCAGTAATAAATGGCTGTGACAAACATATCCTGAATTGATTTATTGTAAAATGACCTAAATTATTTTTCCTTTTGTCATAAACAGTCATTTATGACAAGTTTATGAATGAAAAATAAGACACACTACTTTAAATATATTTAGTTATCCAAAACTTTAATACATCAATCATGAATATATCAGTGATTTGTAATGAAGAATTGGGCTTGACCATTTAAGAATTGTTAATGAAAACTGCACAGGCTTCACTTCCAAATTTAGGAGATCAGATTAGAGTGGGTTTCATGTTGCTTCTTGACTTTGAATACTGCTTTACTTTGTGCATGGTCTATTTTTTTCCATAGTATATATCCTTCTAACATACTAACTGGTTTCTTGTTGTATGTATTGTTTATCACCTTTATTCCCTCACTATAATATCATAGCTATAGGAACACAAATCTTAGTCTGTTTTGTTCACTGACACAGCCCAAACCCCTAGAAGAAAATGTGTGGCACCCAACACATCTTTTGTGGAATTAATGCATGTTCTTAGGGAGTGGCTGAATTCAAATGCCATTGCTTCACTGAATAATTTGTACACATGCATGCGTACGCATATAATTTAAATCCTGTCTTCAAATACCTCCATGACCTGTCAGTAATCAACCAGTGAATGGAGACAGAAAATAAAGTATCACAGAGCAACAAATACAAATAGGCAAACATTAAATATCTGTTTTAAATCATGGTTTCATCAAATTGGTATCAGTTCTTTGGCAATAGTGCCTTTTGACTAGGTAAATTTTCAAAGCCGTTTATAATAGCCAGTGTGACCCTCAGCTAGCTTTCATTATAAGACAAAGAAGCTGTCTTTGTTTTACAATTCTAGCAAAATGTAGAAAGTTACATGTGATAACTAAGGAGATTGAGTTATACTGAGAAACATAATATTTTGAGCATATGGAATAAAACCTGGTTTTCTTACCCCAGCTCCAAATGTCAAACACCTATGCAAGGTCTTAATGGTAAAGAAACGGATGCATTCTTCAATTCCATCTGTCAGGTACTCAAACGATACTCTTTAACTCCAAAGTTGTCTTCAGGTTTTGTGCATGGCATAAGCCTTCTCCAGTGTTTCCTTGACGCCATTCTTAGCTACTTTTTAAAAAATTTTTGACAGGCAGAGTGGACAGTGAGAGAGACAGAGAGAAAGGTCTTCCTTTGCCGTTGGTTCACCCTCCAATGGCCGCCGCGGTCAGCGCACTGCGGCCGGCGCACCGCGCTCATCCGATGGCAGGAGCCAGGTGCCAGGTGCTTTTCCTGGTCTCCCATGGGGTGCAGGGCCCAAGCACTTGGGCCATCCTCCACTGCACTCTCGGGCCACAGCAGAGAGCTGGCCTGGAAGAGGGGCAACCGGGACAGAATCCGGCACCCCAACAGGGACAAGAACCTGGTGTGCCGCAGGCAGAGGATTAGCCTGTTGAGCCACGGCGCCAGCCATTCTTAGCTACTTTAACTAACAATAACTACTTAAAAGGATACTTTTAAGGGACAGCCTTCCTCTAATAACTAGCAATGCCTTCCAAATTAATTTTCATGGTAACAGATATTCCTATGTTATTGTAAAATTTTTATATCCACTGTAATTTGAATTGTTCAGGAAAGTTTAGTGTACTTTTAAATTATACGGATTTCAGAACATGGGCATTGTAGCAGGTATCTTGCTTTGCCCTTTCAGGTTGATTATTGCTGTGAATACTGATGAGAGTGATGGCCACTCCCTCACCCCCATCTCCCACCGTCCATCACCCTGCATCCACTGCATCTCTCTAGATTCCTGTTGGGTTTGGTCAGTGAGAATGTTCTCCATCCACGAGGACAATCACATCTCCCTCTCTCGCAGGTTTCAGTGGGGTTGCTAGGTTACTCTACTGAAGACAAAATACAGCTGCCCTGACTGTTGCCCTTACTCCTGATTACCCTAGGAAGTTAATAAATTCCTATGAGTACTGGCCCTGGGGGTACAGCACCATCCATGCTGTTCTTATATAATTTTCTTCACCCTTGTGAGCAGTCTCTTCATTTTACCTGATCTGGAAATGGCATCTGCTTCCTACTAAACCTCTGAATGATAAAGATGTGGACTACCCATGCCGCTACCTTGTCTCATACCAATAGTCCTCTATCTTAGTAAACGGCAAAAAGCTCAAGCAAAGATCACCTTGGCTTCTGCATTTGGCTTGTTCCTCCGCATAATACTGCGTAGTGAGTCCTGTCAGATATTACCTGTACAATGGATTTCTAAACTGTCCGCTTCTCTTTATCTCTACTATCACCTCCCTATTTCAGGCTACTCTTATTTCCCATTTGGGGCATTGCAATAACCTCCTAAATCATTTTTCTACTTTTGAATGCAATACTCCTTAGACGATTCTTTTCCTTTTTGAGAGCAAGCGAGTGAGAGCAAGCGAGTGAGCTTTTATCCACTCATTCACTCCCCAGATGGCTGCACTAGTCAGGACTGGGCCAGGCTGAAGCCAGGAGCCAGGACTTTCATCTGGGCCTCCCACATGAGTGGCAGGAGCCTGAGTACTTTGCACTGAGTATCTTGCACTGTTCCTGGGCCATTAGCAGGGAGCTGGATCAGAAGTGCAGCAGCTGGGACGAGAACCAGCACCCAAATGGAATCTGGCGTTGCAGGCTTTAGCTTAACTGGCTATGCCACAGTGCCAACTCCATTAGGCGCTTACTTGCTGCTACTTATTCAATCAATGTATTAAACAAAACAGATGTTTCCAAGGATTTGTTCACATATTTATTTGATCAGCACAGTAACAGAAGGAAAGAGAAAGCTTCCATTTGCCAATTCACTTCCCAAATAGCTAGGCCAAAGCTCGGAGACAGGGATTCCATCCATCTCCCACATGGGTGGTAGGGACCCAAGTACATCTTTTGTTGCTTTCTCAGGAATATTAGCAGGGAGCTGGACTGGAAGTGGAACAGCCTGGACTTGAACTGGCACTCCCATATGGGATGCTGGCACTGCAAGCCTAAATCACTGTGCCACAGCTTTAGTCCACAGATTTTTTTTTTAACCCAAATAGGTAATGCAACTCTCTGCCTTGCAATTCCATAATGTCTTCCTATTCCATTCTGAATAAAATACACATACCTTACTGTGACCTGTAAATTCCAAAATAAACAGGCTCTTCCATTCTTTCCCCACTAATCATACAAGTCTTCCGTCTTTCAAATACACTGTTGCGTTTTTTGGTCCTCAAATTGAGAGCTTTCTCATTTGGGGGTAGGGGGTGGGGCTGTGCATTCACCCTTGCCTCTACCTGGTACACAATTCTCCAGGATTTCTCCAAAAATGGATTTGTGCTATCCTTCCTGTCAAGGTGCTCTTATTTCCTTTCAAGTACAGATACTTATCTGTATCCCCATTGCCTAGAAGAATCTGGCTTATCAATTTCATTCTAAGGACTATTAGGTTATTTATTAAACTAGTGAATGCCTTATCATTCAGCTCTATCATTTTCATGAGGAACATGGAGTCCCAACTGTACAGTATTCCCACACTATGTACTTCATTATTTCTGTTTCTGCAGTCTTAGTGCTCAGGTTGTGTTACAGCAATTCATATTTAAACTTCTCCGTGCTCAGGTGTTGGAGTCTATAACATTTCTAACAAGATATAAGGTCTAAAAATACTCCGATCTACTCAGAAGATTCCACCGATCTGATTTCAATCACACTGCTTAGTTTTCCTATTCATGTGTATGCACTGTTGTATGCCAAATTTTTTGAGAGTTGTCCATTTTCTTATGTGTAGCAGCAGTTTGTTGCCTTTTTTATTGCCAAGTTGCTTTCCATTGTGTGGTTGTGCCACTATATATTGATGCATTCACCTGTTGGTACACTTCGCATCCCCAAATTGGGGATGTTATGAATAAAACTGCTGTGAATATTTGTGAGCAGGTCTTTGGTATTGATACAAGTTTTAATTTATCTTGGTTAAATACTTAGGAGTAGTTTATGGTCATGGGCAGGCAGATTTATTTGTAACTTCATAAGGAGCAATCAAATTTGCCTAAAGTCACTATGCTGTTTTTTTCTTTTCCCAACAGCAATCTTGAAGTGTTCCACTTGTTCTTTATCATTACAACACTTGGTTTGATCGGTATTTTAAATTTTTACCATTCTAATAAGTGTGTAATGGTATTTCATTGTGGTTTAATTTCCATTTCCCTGTTGGCAAATAATTCTGAGCATATTTTTCATGGGTTTAAAATCCATTATTAGCATCCTCATTTGTGAAATATCTGCTGATTTAAGAATATGATTTCATTGAAAGTTTGCCGTCATTATTTGCAGATTGCCTGAACCCTCAAGTAACAGTATGTTTGTCAACTAATTTCAGCTTACATGAAGTGATGGACTGGGTTGAAATCTAGCATCCATAGAATTAGGTAGTTTAGTGCAAGAAGTTACTATCGTGTGTATAGACATGTTTTTCTATGTTGTTGAAAGGGGCAACAGCAGTCTGACTGGTGCAACCTATCATTCTCTTTGTATTGAACTAATTTCATTCTTTTAACTTAAAATTACAATCAAGATTAGAACATCTTTTTCTCCCTAAGATGCATGTTATCTGAAATTGGCACAGCAAGAGCTTGCCACAAATGTGAGAAGGGATAGAGATGGCTCATTTGCTTTTAAAATGGATACAATGAATATAGCACATGTAGGGAAGAATTAACTAACTGGAACAAAATGTTTTTCACAACCATTCCTCTCAGCTGGAAACCCTACTATTGCTTTTTTTTTTTAAGATAATAAGAAAGTCTGTAATCCTAAAAGACCTTTATTTTTAATTGTTTAAATCCCATTTTAATTCTGAATTTTGATAAAGCATAACAGTCCTCATAACTTCATTTCTACATATACTTTTCAATGCACAATCTAATTTTTTTGCTAATACTACAATAAAGGGCCCTCAAATTAGCCTGCTCCTAATAAAATGCTACTTCATGTTGAACACAAGATGTACACCTGCATATCCATAGCTACTGCAAGTTGGGAATGCATCAGACTATGCTCAGTATGTTGCATTAGAAACATACATAAGGACAACATAATGGGATTCCAAAGAACTGAAAAGTCAAAAGTGTGTTTCTGTTTTAGTGATGGGATATCTAGTAGGATTAAACACATGGGGTATCTACTCTAGTCAAAGTGGACTCAGGAAGACCAATAGTGAATCAATCTATGTAAACACAACTAAGTTCTCTATTAAGTGCAAATGGCTACAAAGATGTCAAACTAACTTGGAAACCATGTTTCAGGTAGTCTGACATGAACACGGCTACGTGATGTATAAGATTAGGAAGAGCCTCAAGGAGCACTTAAAAGAAATAGGCTTTCATTCACCAGAGAAGCAGCAGATTTCAACTGTATTCCATGCATGGTTACTTGTATGTAGTTGATGTGTTTATTCTTCAGGATGGCAACAGCTTGGACTTTATAAAAAAATATGTTGACTCAGGATTCTTTAGGGTAACAAAAAACAAGTTAAAAAGCAGTGTGCATTATTTTTGCATTAAATAAAGGTTTTGTTGTTTGTTTTCTGTTTTCTTTGTTTTCCCATTATTCCTAGTGTGAACTACAGCATAGGATTGCTCACATTGCCCAAATACTACTACTACTAGTAGTAGTAGTGGTAATAATAGATGTCAAGTAACATTTGTGGGGCATAGTATTTTATGATAGAATTTCTGCATTTCCCAGGAATGTTTATCCATGCTGTGGAAAATGTTTTGTTGTGGCATGATTTCTCCACTCTCTCAAGTTCTGTAAGTTACTTCCCTTCAATTTATCTTGTCCTCTGAGCATTTATTACCAATCAGAAAAGTTTTGTTGTCAATACTAATTTCAGTTACTTATCTTATGGTACCTCCTTGTGGCCAGTCATTTCAGTTCTTAGAGTATCTTTCCCTAAAGCCTGCTGACAATTTTGTGGACTTCATTTGTTCCCACTGAGAATCAGGGCTCTCTGCACTGCAGCCAGAGCTGATGTTCTGGCCACTTCATATCCACCCCCAAGCAGCTGCCTACTTCCTTTACCTGTAATAATAAAATACTGTAGGTCTTTGGAAAGGAATAAAAAGCCCTTTAAAATCTAAATATCAACCCATTCTATCTTCCATCTCCCTTCCTATCTCTAACATGTTTGAGTCAGATTTTTATAGATGTAAAATCACTTTTCATACGTCTGGGTCTCATGGCATTTCCTTTCATGAGTTTTTCCTATTTATCAGATAAAAACCCTACTTATTTTTCCAAGAATCAGCCTAGTGATCACCTCCGAGGGTCTTTCCCAGACCTTCCATGTATTGCGTACTTACCTATATTAAAACCTTAATCACCTATTTCTGCTTTAATTATTACCATATTTCAATTTTTATTCACCTGACTATGTGATGGGAAGAGAACTAAGGAACACATTTATATATTTTATTTATTTGCACAAAATAGAAAGTCTGTATACTTCATGAATGACTTTTTTTTTTAAGATTTATTCAAAAGTCAGAGTTACACAGAGAGAGGAGAGGCAGTGAGAGTGTGTGAAGTGGGAGGGGGAGGGAGGGAGGGAGGGAGGTCTTCCATCCTCTGGTTCACTCCCCAATTGGCCGCAACGGCCAGAGCTGTGGCAATCCGAAGCCGGGAGCCAGGAGCTTCCTCTGGGTCTCCCGCGCGAGTGCAGGGACCCAAGGATTTTGGTCATCTTCCATTGCTTTCCCAGGCCATAGCAGAGAGCTGGAGTAGAAGTGGAGCAGCCAGGACTCGAACTAGTGCCTATATGGGATGCCGGCGCTTCAGGCCAGGGCGTTAACCCGCTGTGCGGTAGCGCCAAACCCTGATGAATAACTCTTAAGCATACAACATTTACACTTTTATAGCAACTAATACAAGCAAAATGGGTGTATGTATGTACCTTGTCATACTTAACCGACACGAAGCTTTACATGGAAAGATATATTCTCAGTTGTCCCTAAAACTACTTCAGGGCTGGTGCTGAGGTGTAGTGGGCAAGGCCACTGCCTGTGGTGCCAGTATCTCATATGGGCTCCAGTTCCAATCCAGCTCCCTGCTGTTGTGCCTGGGAAGGCAGTGGAATATGGCCCAAGTGCTTAGGCCCCTGTACCTACATGGTACAGGTATTGGGGGGGGGGGGACCCTGGAGGAAGCTCCTATAATCACATCGGCTCAGCTTTGGCTGCTGGAGTCACTTGGGGAGTGAACCAGTGGGTGGAAGATCTAACTGTAAATCTGCCTTTGAAATAAATGGATAAGTAAATCTTTAAAACTACTTCAGTGTAGCCTTTACGGTTATATAATGGTAAACACATTCATTAAAAGTGTGTTGACACAATGTGATTTACATTCTCTCAGTAGATATAGTTGCCCCTTGAGTTACCATGGGGGTACAGCCCGATACATTCTCCTAGGTTGAAAGTATGTTAAGTTGAAATGCATTTAACATACCTACAAATAAACTAGCTTTAGAAACACAGCATATTGTAGAGTGTGGGTTGTTCTTTTCATTATTGTGAGGCAGTAATGCTGAACTGAAGCATAATGTGGGTCCAATAATTCTAGATCTTCAGTTTAAAGAGGAAAATGGATGATTTTGGTAGAACTTTGAATTTTTCAGTATAGGCAGCCAACTGACCAAGAACAAGAAACATCATATATTATAAACAATGTATTTTCACATCATGCATATCAGCATCAATCAGTCCTAATAGGACTTTAAGGGTGCTGAAGAGGTTCAAAATTAGTGATCTTGGAAGAGCTCTGAGTAACAGCACGAAAACCTGGGATTTACTGGCATACTGTAACAATTATTGAAGGCACATGGGACAAAGACTGTAACAAGAATTTTAGCAGTTCATCATTCCATACACAAAGTTACTGTTTGACAATAGTAAGACTTTATCCAGGAATTGGGGTTTATATTCAGGCATAAGGAAAGTAGAGACCCCATATAACTGTGGTTTGGAGGCTACCCTTTTATTCCGTGGCACATCTTGATATTCCCCTCTCAGTACTCAGGACTTGCCACTTCTGTGGAGTTCAATCCTCTTTCACTATATACAAGATGTTCTCTGGGCCACTTTTGGCTTATACTTTGGACTGAAAATCACAACGAAATGAGAGTTGCTAGTTTAATGTGGTATAGTGTCCATACTTTTTGAAATGTTAATGCTCTTAAGGGAATGATGATTAGCTCAGAGACAGAAATACCTAATACAGGCTAAGAATCTTTTATCTGAAATGTTTCAGCTTTTTGTGTATTTGCATATATAGAATAAATTCTCTTGGGGAGGGTCCTAAGTCTTTTTTTAATATTAGGGATTTATTAATAAGCATATGGTGATATCGTATGGCATCCAAATTCTGGTAGCATATGTGGCATCCCAGATGGCACTTCTGGGGAACTCTAAGGGGCCACATTTCTGTATAGATTGTAGGAGGTCACTCCCAATATCAGAGTGACAGAGCGAGACAGACAGAAAGGTCTCCCATCCGCTGGTTCACTCCCCAGATGACTCAAGGATCCTAAGCCTTAACATGACATTGCGTTCTGGTTCATATCTACCTTAGTATACATGGCCTGAAGGTCATTTCATGCATTTTTCACTATGGCTGTGTTTTGACCATAATCTGTCACACACAAAATCAGGTGTAGAATTTTCCACTTGTGACATGATGTCAGTGCTCAAGAAGTTTTGAATTTTTGAGTAAGGGATGCTCAACCTGTAGTCAAAAGTCATCCGTGTGATGATCAGGTAAAGAGGAAAGAGTCTTGTATGGCCCTCTTAAATTTCGTGGCATCTGAAAATTCTAGGCATCACCAAGCATCATTATTTGTTTCAGAAAAATTCTTAGTAACCATTTAAATTATCTGAGCATGCCGTATATTGTTTAGTGTACCTTTTGTTAACATGCCACCATCTGTTGTCAGCTCTCTAAAGAAAATGCTGTTTGCGAATCTATAGCAATTTACTCATAGTCACTGTGGAAACATGTGCCATCACTTAAAGTCAAAGTTCCATGTAATATTAAAATAATTCTTTAATAGTATCATGATTTTTAATGGTAGCATTTCATAATCTTTGACGTGAAAGTAATGCATGAGCAAGTTTTTGTAATCTGAGTCAAGGTTCAGGTGTTATTAGCAAGAACGATATGGATGTTATAAGATCTTTAATGGGCTCAGCCTTATCAGCACAGCTGTTATGCTGCCTGACTTGCCGTTTATGCCCCCCACATAATACCAACATGCTCTTATAACCTGTGTCATGAGAAGCATCCATTTGTTGCTCTTAAAGTGCTAATGTGGGTCATGGAAATGGAAGGCTTGAGGGTAGAATGGAGGATGTGGTAGGTGATGAAATCGACTCTGCATGAAAATAATGGCATTTTTCCATGGAAATCCAAGGGGTTCATTCTACTCACATAGGCTCTAAATTGGTGTTGTAATGTGACAAAATCTGAGGATATAAAATGTCTCGTGTAATAACAATACCAATGAAATGTAAAGTTCTGCTTTGTGTAAATTATGTAATCTCACTTTTGATTTTATTTTATACCATAGTAGGGCAACATCATTATCTTTCACCTATTTTTAAGAATTTGCAGGAGCTGGCACTGTGGCATAGTAGGTTAAGCCTTTGCCTACAGCGCCGGCATCCCATAGGGTACTGATTTGATTCTTGGCTGCTCATATTTTAATCCAGCTCTCTGATAATGCACCTGGGAAAGCAGTGAAAGATGGCCCAAGTGCGAGACCCAGAGGAAGCTCCTAGCTCCTGGCTTTGGATTGGCCCAAGTCCAGCTGTTTTGGCCATTTGGGGAGTAAACCAGTGGATGGAAGCCTTCTCTGTAACTCTGCCTCTCAAATATTAAAAAAAAAAAATGTAATAGGGGCACTGAGACACAGTAACAAGCCAGCTTTTGATGAGATGTGAAACACTTCTGGATAAAACGAATAAAGTTTGAGTACAGGGGGATGTATGTGAATTTTGAACAAATTAGAAAACTTAATTTAGCTAACATATTCTTAAGAAAAAGTAATTTTGATTTTAGCTATGTGTTGCTTTGTTTTTCTAAATTTGTACCTATTTGTGAAACAAGGCCACCAAAGTTATACATCTAATTCCTAAAAAGACATTCTATATGTTCTGGCATTATGTGCAATAATTGATAATAATAAAATTAACATTCCTGAGAAGTACAACTCTTTATAAAACAAACGCACTATTTCATTTCTTTTGTGGATTCAAGTTTTATTATAATTTATCCATTCTTTAATTCACCTATTCAAAAGTTATTGTGTTTGTATTATATCTTGAACATAATAGTTTATGGATACATACAAAAAATTTATGATAATCCCACTTACCAACATTTTTCAAATTTATACAAAGTGAGATTTAGGAACATAGTGATACTTCGCTCCCGCCCATGCTCCCAACCTCCCCGCTCCTGTCTTACTCTTCTAATTTTTACAATGACATGCTTTCAGTTTATCTTCTAAGATTAACCCTCCCCTAACTAAATAAATCAACAAAAGGAAAGAAAACTAATCCACAACAACAGACAAAGGTTGTAAACCATAATTTTAAAATGCAAATTGTGCTTATTTACATATTTTTGTACGCTTACCACAGATTAGGAAAAATACAGTATTTGTGGTTTTGAAACTGGCTTATTTCACTAAGTATAATGGTTTGCATTTGCAATCATTTTGCTGAGAAAGGATTTCATTCTTATTTATGGCTGAGTAATATTCCACAGTATATATATATACACATTTTCTGTATCCATTCATCAGTTGTGGGCATCTGGGTAGAGTCCATATGTTAGCTATTGTGAATTCAGCTGCAATAAACATGCAGTTAACTGTTTCATGCTGATTTTGTTTCGGTTGGGTGAATTCCCAGGAGTGGGGTGGCTGGAAATTATGGTAGATCTATTGTCAGCTTTCTGAGGAATCTCCATACTATCTGCCACAATGACTGTACTAGTTTGCATTCCCACCAACAGTGGATTAGGGGACCTTTTCCCCACATGTTCACCAGCATTTATTTACTTTTTATTTCTGTATGAGAGCCACTCTAACTGGGGTGAGGTGAAACCTTGTTGTTATTTTAAAAATTTATTTATCCATTCGAAAGGCAGAGTTAGAGAAATGGAGGTGGAGAGGACTTCCATTCGCTGGTTCACTCCCCAGTTGGCTGCAAAGGCCAGAGCTGCATGGATCCAGAGCCAGGAGCCTCCTCAGGTTCTCCCATGTGGGTGCAGGGGCCCAAGGACTTGCGCCATCTTCTGCTGCTTTCCCAGGCCATAGAGAGCTGGATGAGAAGTGCAGCGGCCAGGACTTGAACCCGCAATCATATGGGATGCTGCCACTGCAGGCAGTGGCTTTACCCACTAAGCTACAGTGCTGGCCCCTCTCATTTATGGTTTTTAATTGCATTTCCTTGATGGTCATTTGGATTTCATCTTTTGAAAAATACCTGTTCAAGTCTTTTGCCCATTTCATAATTGGATTCATTTGGTGGTTGTTGAGTTTCTTATGCTCTTTATATATTCAGGAAATTAATCTTTGATCTGTTGCTTCATTTGCAAATATTTTCTTCCATTCTGTGTGCTGCCTCTTCACTTTGCTGAGTTTCCTTTGCAATGCAGGAACTTCTTAGCTTGATGTTATTCCACTTGTCTAATTTTTCTTTGATTGCCTGTACTTTTTGGGTCTTTTCCTTGAAGTCTTTGCCTATGCCAATGTCTTGCAGAGTTTTCCCAGTGTAATTTGATGATATCCTCTAGTAATTTGATGGTATCAAGCCATAGATTTAGATCCTTGATCCATTTGCGTTGATTTTTGTAGGAGTTGTAATAGATAGGGGCATTGTTTCCTACTTCTGCATGCAGAGATCCCATTTTCCCAGCACCATTTCTTGAAGAGACTGTCCTTTTTACAGGGATTGATTTTAGGTTGCTATACAAAATTAGTTGGTAGTAGATCTGTGAATTGAGTTCTGGTGATTCTATTCTGTTCCATTGGTCTTCATGGGTATTTCTGTGCTGGTACAAGGCTGCTTTGATTATAACTGCCCTCTAGTATATCTGTAAAAATCTGGCATTGTGATGTCTCCAGTTTTGTTGTTTGAATGTTTTAGCTATTTGGAGTCTCTTGTGTATACTGTGTATGAATTTTAGCATCATTCTCTCTAGACTTGACAACATTGTCATTGGTACTTCGAGATCACATCAGAACTGTAAATTGCTTTTAGTATATGTGCAATTTGATATTAATCCTTCTAATCCACGAACATTGAAAATGTTTCCCTTTTTTGTGTCTTCTATTTCCTTTTGTAATGTTGTGTAATTTTCATTGTAGACATCTTTTAAATACCTTGGAATATATTTAACCACGGAGGTCAAGGTTTTTATAGCTATTGTGAATGGGACTGATCTTAGAAGTTCTTTCTCAGCCATGACATTGTCTGTGTGTACAAAGGCTAATGATTTTTGTGTGTTGATTTTTATATTTGACTGCAATGTGTTGTGGTGAAGATTGTTTATGATAATGTCTACTAGGAGTTCTCTGCACTTACTGTTTTTGGATGTCCCTTCCTTTGTCCAAAGTAGGGAAGTTTTATGTCATCATTTTACTGAATAGGCCTTTTAATCCATTCTCTTTCCACATCTTCAGAAACTCCTTAAGATGTGTATTTTGGGTCACTTGAGAGTAGCCAATAAATCTTGAGCAGTTTTTAATTTTTCTAATTTGTTTTTTGTCTGAAATATGTCCAAGCATTTGTCTTCTAGATCAGATATTCATTCTCCTGCCTCAGCAAGTCTGTTGTTAAGACTTTTCACTATATTTTCTATTTGACATTAAAATCTTCATTTCTAATATGTCAGCCTGATTTCTGTTCAAAATCTAATGGGAAAATTTTTCTTCCTAGTCATTTATGGACTTAATTCATGAATTTGCTTTTTGTTGCTTCTGATTAGTCCTATGATCATTCTTTTGAAATCCTTTTCAGTCATTTCATCAATGAGTTCATCTGTCTTCACATTGTAATATGGAAGTGTTGTGCTCCTTTGGGGGAGTCACGTTGTCTACCTTGTTCTTGTTTTATATTTGTGTTTATATCTAGGCATTTGTGGAAACACTTGCTGTTTTTCTCTATTGATTGGTTTAATTTTTGAACTTATGTCTTTGTGGCTTAGTGGAGTGAATTCCTGGAGCTCTGGTCAGCGATCAAGGGTGGTGTGAGAATCCAGGGTGATGCCAAAGTTGGGCATGACAGATCTATTCTGTTTTCTGCTGAGCGGAAGGTATGATCTCACCTGTTGGCATAATCCCAACCTTACCTCCAAGGTAATCAATGCCCAGGGTTAGCCCAGAGTGGGTACAGCTGTCACCCACACTGGTGCATGAATAGCACAAAGGATCTGTGTACTCTTCAGTGTGAGCACAGAATCTGCTGCAGTGAACCACCCCCAGCAGTCAGGGAGCTCTGAGCCTGTGACACCAGGCACAGTGATTCCCCAGAGACCCAGCTATACCACATACCCTATTATGTGGTCATAAAACTCCCAGTCACAGGGTGCAGAGGATCCCTTCTGCCCCATGAGCCGGCCTTGTCTGTGGCAAGAGCAGCATTTCCAGTGCTAGCTCCCTGTGGGGTGTTCTGCCTTGGCAGCCTGTGATAAAATTGTGAGATGGCCCCATCCTCTATTCTAAGTGAGTTCCCAGCCAGACTCAAAGTCAATGGGAAATGCAGATTTTGCCCTATGTTAAAACCCCCTTGTTGTGCCACTGCAGCTTCTACTGGTGTCAAGGTGGTGCTTCTCCCTACCTGTTGCAGATTGCCCTTGTGGGGGGATGGGGAAAAAGAAATGTTTTTCCTTTGTTGAACTGGGTGGATACCGTGCCCCTGGCTAGGGCTCCAGTTCAGACTCAATATCACTGAGGTCCACCAGGATCTACCTCATACCAATATCAACAGTGGCACGGGCTGCTGTATTCTCTCACCTTGCTCTCAGAAGTGGGAGTCAGGTGTGGCATCCCCACTTGCTGCTGAGTGTCCACTAGTTCCATGCTGTTCTGCTGTGCCTGCCCCTCTTCTTTCTGTAGAATTTCCAGTGCAAACTTTGCTCCAACTCCCCTGGGAATATATTTCCTGTGCTTTTATTCTGCTATCTTCCCTTTGTCAACATCAGCTTGTCTTTTCACTGTTCACCCATCTTGGAATCTATTTTCTTTCATTTTATCTGACTAGTGAAGCATTAAACTTTAAGAGAAATAAATGTATTGAAAAGTTCAATAGCTTCTTCAATGTTTTAACTGAAAGAGGGCTACTACTATTTCAATAGCTAAAAGTTATCATAAGCTATTTTAAAGATCATAAGTCTTGGAATATGGAAACCTGGGTTCAAATTTGGTACAGTATGAATGGATTGTGGATTCTATATATGTCATTGAACATCTTAGGACTCCAGTGTTCCACTGTGTAATTAAGACAACAGATTGTATTCCTTCCAGTCTACCACTATAAAGTTCTTAATCGAAGTATGTATTCTATTTGGACCTTTTCAAGAATCTTTTTGCACTAGACAAATACCTGTCCATTCTAGCACATGCAGCTTGAAATCGTAAGGTTTAAAAAAGTTCAAGTAGTCTCACAGCTCATGACTCAAAGCTGAGCCCATGGACCAACGGATCAGCATCACCTGAGGGCTTATTATAATACAAGTTCTCAGGAACCACTGCAGATCTGCTGAATACCAATTGTATTTTAATAAGATCCTTGGGTGATTCATATGAATATTAAAGTTCTAAAAGCACTGGCTTCGTATTACTCTTTGCCCAAATTGTTCCTTCTGTACATCTAAAAATCTTTAATAGTATCTGACAGTCTACGTTTTATGAGGGATTCATTTAGCTTAATAGCTTAACCTTTAAATTTATAAATAATTTTGGCTGAACCACATCTCAGGGTGTGAATTTTTGGCTGTTAGTACTAAAGATAATAGAGAAGAGGCTGAAAAAGGTTTAATAGTAAAGAACGTAGATTGTTATACAAGAGGGTTTTCTGGCATCAAATACTAGAGTGGTAAGGGATTACAGGAGAGACAAGTACCAGGATGAGATGAAAGAAAAAGACAAAAGGTGTTCATTCATCCATGCAGCAAAATGTTTGTTGAGCACATATATTGCCAGGGACTAGGGTAAGTTGGAGGCTACACCTGTGGCCTTTATCTGCCTTCATGGAGCTAACACCATAGTTGGGATACTCCAAAATTGTAAGCAGTACTTCATAAGCCCTCTCACACAGGTAAATTTTCATTCATGAAATCAGAAGAGTCATCGTAAAAAAAAAAAAAAAACACAGTATGTTATTTTCCAATGGCAATCTGCTGTTGAAATTGTGGTCTACGTCCTAGTATGGATATGCAAGGTTTCCTTTGCATACTTTATAAAGGAATACAGAAACACAGATGTTTATGTGGGTAAATGTTGGTAATTAATTCAGAGTCATGTATCTTCAACTGACAATACAGATTAAGAAATACATATGTGAGCAAAAGTTTACTAACCTCTATAATATTTGCTGTGATAGCAATATTAATACCTGTTTAGCAGAATGTCACACTTAGACACCTCATTCATAAAGCTTAATTGTACAAATGAAAACCATTTACAAAATTTATAAAAATCCCCTAGTAAACATTGAAAACGAACCAAGAATTGGAATAACAGCAAATTTGCATAGAAAGCATTTTAACAAGTTAACACATTGTTACTGGCAACATATTTTGTAAAAATCTATATACTTCATAAAGGGAGGGCATTTGTTCTAGCAGTTAAAATACTGCTTAGGATGCCTGCATCTCACATTGGAGTACTTGGGTTTGATTGCTGGCTCCAGTTCCTGATTCCAGGTTCCTGCTCAATTAGACCCTTGGAGGCAGTGGTGCTGACTCAAATAATTGGGTTCATGCTACCCACATGAAGACCTGGATTGAATTCTTGGTTATTAGCTTTAGTAGGGGCCAGCCATTGTAGGCATTTGGAGAGAGGAAAAGTGGAAGAGAGCTCACTCTGTAAATAATACGAAGTTTTTAATGGAGTAAGTTCTATTTCTTAAAGTTTGCTTCTAATTGTTATCACTGTTAGTTATATGACAGAAATGTTTAGAAGAAATACAAGATCAAGTTCTTTGAACAGTTCACATTACAGATTTCTTATGGATTTTGATCTGAAACATCTGGATTTTAAACCACACAAAACAGAAAACTCTGACTTTTATAATCAGACATGTCCATGTGGCTCATCAATAATAAAAGGGCAATTTGTCAACCAATCTTGTTTGTAATTTAAAGTGGATAACTACTTTGAGTCAGCAACAGTTACCCAATCTCAGTATAGACAAAAGCAATGAAGGAAACAAAAACTTAACCCATTTTGATGGTCGTAAACAGTTTTCCCCTTGCTTTCAAGTCACAAACCTTACACGATGATTAGATTTAAAGATGGGTCTATTGTTTTTAAACAACAGATGGCTGCAATCTTATACACTTAAATTTTTTTTACAGAAACATGTTATTGTTGGCTGAAAAACCCACAAGGATTCTCAGTTGTTACTCTTCCTGAATGTGTTTGGGCTTTCATGAAGGACAAGTTGAGAAAAAATAGGAGGGTGAATGTGAAGGGTGGGAATCTGGTAGCTCTCCATCTCCAGGTGCACAGTGTGGATAAGTCAGAGAAGGAGCCACTCTAAAGATTTAAGTCGTAAAGGCCCCTTACCAATGGATTTAACCAAGTGTGATCAAAGCTGAGAGCTGGTTTTAGGTTTTACTAGACATGACTGACAGTGATTCATCCACATGCATTTAATGAATGAGTCATAGATAATAACGTGGGATTTGAAACCATAAAACCTGTTTTCCTAATATAAGTCTTTAAAAAAACAAAGTAAGCCTTTACTGATGTTTGCTCTATCACCATCTAACCAGCTACCTAGGAGCTTAAATGTCATTGCCAAGCATGTTTGTTTAAAAAATGTGTTTGGCTTCATACAAAGTTTGAGTCTCTGTATTCAATGGCTTCTGTCAGATGATTACCAACAATCAATATTCTTAGAGTACCCAGAGCTACTGAAGGAAAGAATGTAAACAATAAAACCATCTAAGTAACTTTCTTCTTCAAACCCCACCTCCCCTGACTTTTGTTCCAGGACATTGCTAAAAGTCTGCAATATAAACTTAGACTTCCAATTGTGGAAAATTATAAAAACAAGGAGTAAGGGCATGTAAAAATACAATACAAATTCTTGGACAGCTGTGGAACATAAAATCTAATGGGAGACATATTACAACCCAGGGCAAGGTGAAATGAATGCTGCCAAGAGAAAGCAGGTAAAAGTGATGTGATGACAAAGAAAAAGGCAAGGTTGATTTTGAGTATAATGCCCAGGAAAACAACAGGCTGCAGAAGACAAACTGTGATTGATAATTAGGGGAGGAAGGGTGTGCTGGTATCTTTAAAAAGAGTAGGCCACGGAGTGCCTTCTATGTTTAGGAATGTTCAAGGAGTTTGCAGTACTGTAATAAAGTGATAGGAGAGGAGAAGTCGACTAGATTTTAGCAAATAACCAAATATAGATGCTGTGCTTTATTGTGAAGGCAGGGCTATGTCATTGAACAAATTTGTGCTCACTCTGGAAAGTCAACTCAAGTAGAAGTGAAAAACCTGTGAGTTTAGCAGAAGTGGCTGACAACTGAACTAAGTTGAGGGTTGAGTGCAGAAAGAATGGAGACCGATTTGGAGAAAGGAAGCAAAAGCACTGTTGAACAAATGGGAATGGTGATTAGAGCAAGATAAAGCAGATATCTGGAGGCAGAAAGGGTCAAAAATGGTCAGTTCCTGGTTTTGTAACTGGGAAGATAATTTTATCACACGAACTCAAGGAATTCCTGGACACATAACTCCCAGTCAGCATTCAGATCTCGGCTCAAGGATTTCCTCAGGGAAGTCTTCCATCAGCACCAAGACTGCAGTAGGTGCCCTTGTCATAGATTGCCGTTGTATATTCTACCTCTTTGTAGCATATATAAAGTATGTTTCTTGGGCCTGTGTTTGCGATCCCAGTAGACAGCTCCAGGAAGCTCTTGGTCAGGATTCGATGCCCTTCCCCTAATATTCTCTGCTCATACAATGTGTTCTGTTATGTAAATAGTAAGGGATTTCATGCCAGATGAGTTTCTTCCACAACGGGGCACACAATGGTATATGACCTGTCTGTTGTACTCTTTGGCTTCTCAAAGGGTAACTTTCCATCCCATTACACAAAAGCACACCATTCTCCCATCTCCTCCTTCCTTTTGTCCTTTGCTTCTTTAAGCACTATAGAAGAAATCTCCTCCCCAGCTGGATTATTAAGTATAGATGTATGGAAAGTAACTAGGACGTGGAGAGTGAAAGTAGATAGATTCTCTCAAGCTTACAGCCCTTGACAATGCCCTAAATGTTCACAATTCCCACCAAAGTTTTACATGCGTCCTGTTTCCTTGATTAGATCCACTTTCCTTAAGCAACATGCTTAAAGCATAGAAGAAAACTCCCACTTAGTGATTTGTTCAGGTTTTACTTACTCTTGCAGCTTATTTTCTATTTTCATTGGAAGAGCATAGTAGTTCATGTATAGAACAATGAAAACTATACTTAAACTGGAAATTTAACCATAAATTACACTATTGATTTTCCCACAAAATAAGGACAACATTTTATTTCTAAGGAAAACATCAATGGAAATCCAGTTTCCTCAAAGCACATCAAAGTGAAGGTGCCCAGGGTGAAGTTAGGTCGGAGACAGATTACACCACAGCTTTCATGTCTTGCCAGCACAAATACCTCACTAGTATTTGGCACCGTAGTTTGAACTACATTTTTTCTTTGGGAATGCATATCCTGTTGAAAGTGACTGACGCTCTATAATAAACTTTTTACATATTGTGGGATTTCATATACACACAGGATTATATCCACTAGAATCCTAGTTAAATTGGAATTTTAACTAGGAAAAGAAAATAAGCAGTTGGAACCTTACTATGACAGGCATGTATATTTCAGAGTTTGTTATTGCTGCTTTAATGTTGTTAATGGGAACCTATTTAAGTCTCTCACTACTAATGACCACTTTGTCTAATTATATTCAAAGTTCCCAAACACTAAGAAAACGAATTGTATGGGTTCTACTTCTGAACATCAAATGACAAATGAATAATTTCTATTGATAATGAGAAGTTTTAAATGCACAACTCAGTCCCCCATAGCCCTTTAAGTAGTTTTCTCAAATCAAATGGGTAAAGCTCATTTTTTCCTAAAAAGAACAGTTTGAATTAATGTATCTGACTAAACCATTCCTTTGAAACAGATGGAGGGAAAAGGAAGAGGCAGAGAGGAAGATACTATGAAAGGGTTCCTAGGAATATTGGATTCTCATATATGAACACCTATATAACTGTGCTGGTACAAATGTGTATACAGCGTTGTATGTGTATGGTTCATAAAATTGCGAAGCCACACGTGTAGCCTGAGAAATTTCATCTATTTTGCATTTTTAGGTTTGGCTTTGTATATATAGAAATTAGGTTATTTGTTCAGGCCTCAGCACAGCAAGACACATTCTTGTGCATATGCACAAGAATATACACACATGCATGGACACATAAAGATACTTATTAACTCAGAGGAACTGTAACAATATGAGTGTCACCATTAGCCGGAATCCTTTCTGAAGTTGAGCTCAGGCAGAAGTCCAGCCTGCGACTCTGAAAAAGTACTGATGTCCAAGGTAATGACAAGGATGAATTCAACAAGAACACATGAGCTGAGCTGAATTAAAATATTAAATTTAAATTAAACTTACTTATGTAGTTGGATTCATAATTAAGTTATAAGCTTTAATCTCTCAATCTAAATGCAATCATGCCAAAGCTACTGCTCAGTGAGATAAAAGATCCTCACTCCATAATTTCAAAGGGAAATATCTGAGCCACAGAAATATGTGGGTACAGGCAAAGCAGCAATGGAAGTTCACACCCGGTACTTGAATAAGTAATGAAAGCCCATGCGCTGCTGGAAAGCAACAGATAAAGAGCAGTGAAAACAAGGATGAAACATTTTTTATCTTTAGTGCAAACTATCTATACCTCCATGTACACAATGAACCCAGAAATCAATTACTTAGGGACAATCATTTGGAGGGAAGTTCCACCTCATGCAGTCTTGGACTACTTCCTTGCACTTTGAGTCAGGTAAGAGAGTAAGAGTTAACTGTATATGTACTTATATTTCCCTGTGTCTATTTCAAATTCTTAAATTTGGAGCAGAAGGTTTTCTTGTAATATAATCAATTCTCTTCCATATGATATTTTTTAAAACCAGAAATGGCATTAAGTAGCAAGCAATAAAGCTACTCTGAGAATCATGCTACTATTGTAGGACACCATTCAAGGAACTCAGAAGGAAATGATAATAACCCTGACCCACAAGACTCCCCAGCAGATGGAGCCGAGCGCTGCACTCGGTAGGATAAACACTGCTGGACATGAAAGGGAAGGTGCCTACTGATCAAGGGTTAGAGGAGGCGAAACTCATCAGGACTCATTTCTGCTGCCAACCCCCTTATCTTTATCCTCTGCCCCAGTGAAAAATGGAAATATATATCTACCCACTATAGTCTGCAAAATGTATTTAGAACCTAAATCTAAAATAAAACAATGCTGCTTGAATTTAGTATAAAGCACAGGAATGAAGGGAAAGGCGTTCCTCGCTATTGCACCACAGACACGGAGAGCAAAACATGAAAAGACAGGAAGAGGGAATCGCACAGGGATTAGGCACCCACCTCAAAGCTTGCCACACATGCACGTGCATACACATTTGCAGATGTACATGCAAGGGAAAGCTCAAATGGTCTGTGATGGTGAGATCATCATTAATATACAATGAAATACTGGGTATTTCAAAGTGTTCCTAAAGTACCAAAACTGTGAAACGCATCCATGTAAGCAGTTGTAGATGTTTTTATACTTTTTTGGCACCATGAGGCTGGAATTGGATTAGATGAATAAAGTTGCTGCTTGCTATACTGGCATCCCATATTAGAGTGCTGGTTTGACTCCCAGCTGCTCTGCTTTTGATCCAGCTCCCTCCTAATACATCGCAGAAGGCATCAGATGATGATGCCACAAGTACTTGGGCCCCTGCCAAGTTCCTGGCACCTGTTTTCAGCATTAGCTGTGGCCATTTACTTGTCTTTTTTAAAAATTGCACCAAATTTTTGAACGATTTTATTTGTTTGAAATACAGACAGGAGGGGTGGGTGTTTCCATCCACTGGTTCATTCCTGAAATGATCACAGTGGCCAGAGCTGAGCCAATTGGAAGGTGGGACCCAGGAGCTTCTTCCAGATCTCCCATGTGGGTACAGAGGCCCAAAGACTGGGGCCATCTGCTGCTTTCCCAGGGCATGAACATGGAGCTGGATTGGAAGTGAAGCAGCTGGGACTGGAACTGGCATCCATACAGGATGCTGGGGCTTTAACTTGCTGAGCCCCGGCATCCATACAGGATGCTGGGGCTTTAACTTGCTGAGCCACAGTACTAGCCCCTTACTGGAATATCTTTTAATTCCATATTTCCAACAATTTGTATAGTCCCATCCTATGTACTCCCTTTATGAATGACAGATCCTATTTGATCACACACTATCATAACTATATAATAAAATTAATAGTGAATTAATTGGATATTTTAGAAGGCAGGGTTGAAATTTACTTTCAAAGACCGAGGAAAATGGTTCTTTGACAGGGTCTAAGGCACAAATCTTAGAATTGACAGTAGATGTCAATAGATAAATAGCACAGGCTAAAGTGGAAGCTATTTTCACTTTTGTATGACTTTCTACACAGTGATCCCCAAACTACTGAGGAGCAGGTGAGAAAACAGAAATTTGTTTTTGTCTCTTAGACTTTTCTTCCACTTATAGGAATTCAAACAACAGAGAAGCCCTCCTGAAAATCTTACCTACTGCACAGCCTTGACTGGTTCACGTGCAGATAGATTGACAGTGACTGGGTTTATACTTCAAAACATGAAGGAATTACTTTTCACTACCTTAAGAAAAGGTCATTTAGAGAAACCTTTTAAATGGCAAGTGATAAGGCAATGTGAACCTTTGGAAAAACATAGGACATTATGAGAAGTGAGCAAAAAGCTATATGATACAGTCATGCTTACCTATGTCAAAGGTGGACAGATTTTTATCTGTGGAAATTCACAAACTTGGAGGTGATATTTGGAGTAGCAAACACCTTAGAAACCACAAGGCTGGCATTCTTTTTGAGGGGAAGGACATGGTAGGTACATAGAGTTTGTATAGTAATGGCAGAAGGAACATTCATAGGAATGAAGAAGTGACTTGAACTGTGGATATTGACATGGAACTTAAACTTCTATTGGGCCATCAGTCCTGGTTACTTTCTGTGGAAGCGTGCTAAATTAGAAATCAATAATTTGTTATTGGATCAAAAATGCCTTTTAGATAGCAATAGTAGATCTGAAAACTTGAGTCAAAGTTACATAGTGGATAATTTAAATTCTAGAAGAGAATGCTATAGTGTGTGAAGTTGCCGTTTGTTACATAAATGCATTTACAGCTGTAAGGAAGATAACTATACTGAAGATATGAGTCCGCCCGACTAGGTCAGAATTTGAGCTCGAACACTAATGAACTGACACTTAGCCTATGTGCCTTCATTTCCTTGTCTTTGCTATGTGTAGAAAGATAATACCTAGCTCACAGGCTTATTAATCCAGTAAAGACCTTACAGTTGGGTCTGGTGTTATAGGGAGTAGTCAGTGTTCCCCACTATATAGTTCTCTACTTGACAACATACATGTGTCTATTCTCAGGTTTCTTTAGGTGTTAGGTACTTTTGACTTTCATATTATACCATTGGTTCCTTATGCTGAGAAACAAATGGCATTTTTATTTTGATGTGGGAAGTGGA
This sequence comes from Sylvilagus floridanus, assembly GCA_949820135.1. NCBI lineage: Eukaryota > Metazoa > Chordata > Mammalia > Lagomorpha > Leporidae > Sylvilagus > Sylvilagus floridanus. Next base: position 115,373,355 of record OX463223.1, read on the forward strand.
GGAAGGAGGAAACAAGACTTGCACCAAATGTTAGCTTCATATCAGCACTTGACCCAATCTGCTATTTTGTTCCATAAAGGGCTTTGGAAGGCTCAATCACCACACGTCTCCATCAGGTTTATTTCTGGAATCCCTCGTAATTGTGCTTCACCATCCAGACAAATCATGTCAATAATGAAATACGCTGTTATGTTTCGTTGTTTAAATATAGACTATCTACTTTTTTAAATTATATTTTTCAATTCATTTGACAGGTAGAGTTATAGACAGAGAAAGGTCTTCCTTCCACTGGTTCATCCCCAAATGGCCGCTATGGCCGGCGCACTGCGCCGATCCAAAGCCAGGAGCCAGGTGTGTCTTCTTGGTCTCCCATGTGGGTACAGGGGCGCAAGCACTTGGGCCATCCTCCACTGCACTCCCAGGCCACGGCAGAGAGCTGGACTGGAAGAGGAGCAACCCGGACAGAATCCGGTGCTGCAGGCAGAGGATTAACCAAGTGAGCCATGGTGCTGACCCAAATATCTACTTTCAAACAAAGCTATATAAAATGCATGGTGGTGAAACTTTGTTAGTCAGGTGAAATACAGGGGTAGATTTGGTGGAAAAGTAAAACATGCAGTTGCTGAAAACCAAGGTGATGCTCTCTCAAAAATCTGACCCAGCACTTTGACTTGTAGGTATCACACGTGTAATCAGGAAAATTGAAAGCATATGTATACAGAAATGGTGTCCATGGATGTTCATAGCAGCAGTGATCCAGATGTCTCTAAATCGGTGGATGGATACAATGTGAACTGTCCATATAGTGGAATATTATTTAGCAATACAAAGCAGTAAAATAATTCCTACAATGTGGTAAATCAGGAAAGTACTATGCTACATGAACAAAGCCCAGGTGTGATCTTTGTCTTTCTGTTGTTACTTAATTTTACTTAGAATTTCAGTTCATCAGTGGGAGAGCAGAATTACTATGTATTTTCCATCATTATTCCTGTTATTAGTCTCCAGTGAGGTCCCAGGCATGCGTAATGATCTGCTGGGCCTTCGATAGAGGTGGATATACCTCAGTGGCCACCAACATCAGTATGCAGTCTCTCAGTCAATCAATAGTAATTGCAGAACTAGAACGAGGAGGGCACTGCGCAAATACACAGCTGTGTACAGAGCACTAAGTAGAGGACCGGGCTCATTGTGCATTTGCTCTCGTTTGAGACTGCATAATAAAAGTGTTTCTGTGAGCATAGTTTATATTCAGCAATTGTCTTACTGCTTAAAACATTGGAGAGAGCTGGCTAATCAGAAGATCCATGACGCTGGAATCACTGAATCTAAAGTAGTTTTTCATTCTTTGCTTATTGAATTGGAAAAGAGCATTTATTTCTTTATATTATGACAAGTTATGTGATAAGTATAATTTGTAAAGAGTTATAGTTAAGCAGTGCATACTGTTTGGCTGTGGTCACGAAGTAGATAAAACAATGTAAGCGTTGCAAATTTGCTTTTAGTTTGGAACTGTTAAGCAGAATACATGTAGCCCAAAAATTTGTCATAATGATCTAAGATGAATCACCAGGCTAAGATAGATTTTTAAAACCAATCTTATTGGCTTCCATTTTCTTAATTATTTTAATGTGTAATGGTTTCAAAGTTGGGACCAGAAATTTATGGCATAGTTTGGATCAATGAAAAAATAAATATTTATGAGCCATCACTAGCATCTTGTCCTTGAAATCACATGTACACTTATGTAAATGATTATACTAGTCTCAGCATGAACTCTTGTCCATTTTGAGGCAATATTGTTTTACCCTTATAAAAATCAATTATATTAATTACAGATAATATAGACTTTCTATACCATACTGCATACTTAAACTGTGCAATTATTGTATTGCTCCCCCTCATGCTTGTATTTCCTTTGGAATACTAATACCACTTAATACTTTCCTATATACAGGAAAACTTTTAGTAACCACATTAATAGCTAAAGTGAGACCTAGTTGCACACAAATTGAAACACCTCCCACATGAGTGCAGGGAAACGAATTGCAGTCCTATGGCTACAATAGCAAAGGGCTTGACATTGGAGTTTGCTATTGTCCGGTCCTTATCAATGGCCATTCTTTCTGTGTGAATTTATTCCCCTTTGGAAGTTGACTTAACATCAGACTATTCAAAATGGGGGCTCAATCATTGAAGAACATAAAAATACAAATGGCAACAAAAACTGACAACTGACTTGAGGGTAGAGACCAAATGGACATGGCTCTGAATGTGCTGTGGAGCTTTGGATTCGATCTAGGAGCAATGTGGGCCGTGGGAAGGAACCGTAAAGGGTGTCGCTGGGAGAGTTGGCAAAACGTGAAATGGGCTGTATATTGGCCAGCAGTATCATAAGTTTGCTGATTGGGATCATTATGCTGTGGCTACAGAGGAGAGTATTTTGTCCTGGCTAGAGAAATGTTAAAGTATTTAGAAGTGAAGTATCCGGGCTAGTGTTGCAGTTTGACACCGGCATCCCAGATAGGGGCCAATTTGAATCCCGGCTGCACCTCTTCCAATCCAGCTCCCAGCTAATGCCATGGGAAAATCAGTGGGAGATGGCTCGGGTGTTTGGGCCCCTGCCATCCACATGAGAGAACCAGATGAAGCTCCTGGCTTTGGCCTGGTGCAGTGTGGGCCATTGCAGCTGTTCAAGGAGTGAACCAGTGGCTGAGGGATCTTTCTCTCTGTTAAATCTTAAAAAACAAAAGGTTATTTTATTTGATATAGAGTTACACAGAGAGAGGAGAGGCAGAGAGACAGAGAGGTTTTCCATCTGCTGGTTCACTCCTCAATTAGCTGCAACAGCTGGAGCTGTGCCGATCTGAAGGCACGAGCCAGGAGCTTCCTTCCGGTCTCCCACACAGGTGGCAGGAGCCCAGGAACTTGGGCCATCTTCTACTGCTTTCCCAGGCCTTAGCAGAGAGCTGGATGGGAAGTGGAGCAGCTGGGACTTGAACCAGCGCCCATATGGGATGCCAGCACAGCAGGTGGTGGCTTTACTGGCTATGCCATAGTGCCAGCTCCTCTCTGTTCCCCCTTTTTTTTTTATACAGACCAATTTTAAGAGTTAAGTATCATGGCATCTGCTAGTAACTTTCAAATGGTTCAGCAAATATTATATAATTATATAAAAAATTTATATTCACCCATGTATGTACACATACCTGTGGGAGCTTCAAAAAGTTCATGGAAAATAATCTTAACTCCATTTTTCCAGTTTTAGAACCCCCTCATATATAGAGGAGGAGGAAAGAAAAAGATTAGCCTTGCTTCAAAGTTGGTGAAAAATGAGAATCTTTTAAAGCTGGCATTCTGTGTTTTCATAAAGGAAATCCTCATTAATATAAGAATAAGTAGCAATAAGCCATGGAAATTGAAAAGGAGGGCCCTCTGAGGCCTAACAGGCAACATACAAATTCAACTGACTCCAAAATGTAGTTTGCTGAACATCACATATGATAATGAATATGCCTGCAGTAAGCCACACAAGCTCGCATTTTTCATACCAGATCCTATGCTAAGTGTCATGACTGCACTGCATGTCCATTATTAAACAGCCACATCTCAATGACAGCACTTAGACTGAGCCCATTCAGAAGGATGCCTTGGGGTACTAAGCACAAAAAACAATTTGCTGAGCCTGAACAATTTTCAGAATACTTCTATATTAGCCAAATGGGTATTAAACATGTAATTAAAAATGTATGATTATTATTACTTTGCATTCAAGTTTACTGTTGCTGTATTGAATATTTTAATAACTTCTCTCCCACAAATAGCACACTGAACATTATTGCAAGCAAATTCATTTTAATTAGTCATGTTATAAATTATATCAGTGGCAATGCCCTGGTGGCCTGGCAGCTGGGAGAATGCAGCCTCTATATTCACATGTAAATAACCAGGATGATAATAAGAAGCCATTGATAAAAAAAAAAAAGGCTTAGAGCCACTGCTATTAACTTCACACCTAAAAACAATTGAGACTGAATTGTACCTGGTAAAAAAAGAAGCCTCTTTAAAGACAAAGAAAAAAAGTTCCTTTTCCACTTGAGAACAAAGACTCTAATGAATTAAACACATAAGCCATTGCATGCAACAAAGGAAACAAAAAGGATGATTTTTGTTCCCTTTGCTGTCACCTGAGCGAGTGGAGTAGTGGTTATTAGCATAGTCATTTTAATTAGTTGCCAGTTGATACCTGCCACAAGCTTTTCACCAGCAGCTCCTGTCCTAGTTTAGTAACTCATTCTCTTGCATGCTGCTGAATTTCTGTTCAAAGGCAGGAGCTGACTTGGCCAGGGAGAGCAAATCCATGGTAGAAAGGACATGAAACAGACTCCATCATTTTATCAAGCCTTTCAGTGCTATGTGGGCTATGACCATCCACTCCAGCTCAGAGCAGGGACTTACCTGTCAACATGAAGGGTTTTTTTTTTTCTAGTTCAAAACTGCAGCTAAATGCAGAATAAATTATGTGACTTGGGCAAAGGAAATACATTTTTAAAAATCAGGCAGATTTATTAAAGAACCCCCAACCCCACCCCCACCCACCCACACACAACAAATGCCTATCTGGTGTTTTAGATGTTTTTTTTTTTAAATGTCCTGCCATTCTAACCCATGTTAAAGCTTCATAAACCCATTATCCTACTGCTTTCCTAACAGTATCGTTTCCCTAATGAATAACATTGAAAATTTCAGAAACTTCAATTGAGAAAAGAGCCATGCAGAGAAGTTTCTAATACTAGTACAGTTTACATTTTAAGTGTCCCTACCTCATTTATACTATGCTTTAAGGGCCTTTATATTTCCAAAGTGTAATTCACATAATTGCAAACTCTAAAGTCTTTTCCTTTTTCCCATGTATTCACAATGGATGCATGTTAACAAATCAATGTATTTTGGTTGTGAATCCTATTAGAGTAGTGTGCCTATCTTGTCCATTGTTTCTCAAATATCTGTAAACCATCTAGTACATGGTATGGAATACTATTCTGAAGGAATCACGTTGGTGGCTTTTCTATGAGTGCTTATATTGAAAAACATTGTCTAGGAACCATGTCCTAAGAAAGGTAACAGATAATGTTTCATTTCATTCACTGGCTATGGTGAATTGATTGGAAATCCCATACTTAGTACACACTGCCCTGTCAGCCATCACAGCAATAGATAGTGATCATTAAAACTTACCAAGGCCAATTCAAACATCGTGTTCTAATTTGAGTAAATCACAGGCATCTGTCATATGTAACGGATACATTCTTTCCACCCAAATGTTTTAAGTATTCAATTGGTGGACATTAGACTTTCCTGAGCTGCTAGTTACTTTGTAGTATAGAAATATGACTTTAGTTAATTTCTAAATTTGTTTCTAATGCACAAAAGTCACAAAAAGATGTTTGTTTGCCATAGAATTAAAACCTACAATGCTATAATCCTTAAAACAATGTTTGTCTTCTGTTGGCATAACTAAAAATGTACAAAATACATTCAAGACAAACACATTAGCCTTCAATACCGAGAGAGGGAAAGAGGTACATTTGACATCACACAGAGAGCTTGAATAGCAAAGATCATGGACCTCCTCTAAATAGTTTACTTTTAAAAAACCATTCTCTAATATTAACTGATGGACCCATTTAATCAGTTCAGGGAGAAGAGAGTTTTGTTCAAAAACATCTTTCATCATTGCAGAGTTTGGTCTTGAAGCTCTAAGCAATGACATACAAGTTATTTTTCTCAGTGAGATGCACTCCCTTGTGACAGTTTTTGACAAACAACGTCAGGATAACTAGGTGTGCAGGAGTGACACTGAGGGATGATAATGCGTTCAGTGCAGCCTTCTGAGCAATTACCTGATCCCAATTAAATTGTGCTGGCACTGAATATCCAAAAAGGCAGGTCAGAAATTGACCTTCATTGTCCATCTGTATCTGGGAGTGAAACCCTGCTATTTTGTTACATAATTACCATCAAAGTGAAATTGGCTATCAGTGGCTAAGCTTCATAATGTGCTTCCATCTCCTAGGCAGTGGAAAAAAGTCAGATGTAATTATTTATTTTGCTTACCACCGTATTACAATAAAATAGTGAATGCGTGTTAATTTTCAAACTTAACTCACCCATGACTTCAATTACAGATTCATAGTCCTCTCCCTTCCTCCCTCCCTCTGCCTTTGGAAGCTTATTTTTAAAATCATCTTTGATTTTCAATGACATATCTTCAAATAGGCTGCTTGAATAGTATTTTTCTTTTGTGCAGATGAATCATCTCAACAGTTTGGCTTCTAAAGAATTCTTTTACTCAGATTCAAGGAGTAATTTTTCAAAAGAGGTACATTTCATGGAAATGTTTTTGATAAGTTTTTTTTCTCCTTTATAAAATACCAAACTATTTGTCCTAGAAGACAGCTACTGACAATGGAAAGAGACTTTGGTTTGCTTTAAGGAGCAGGGTTAGCATTTATAGTATCACGGAGCCTGGTTTCCTTTGTGTATCACCCCTGAATGTTGTCTTGCATTTGAATGCATGCTGATGCTTTCAGTAATTGTTTTTGACCATTTGCAAAGTCATTTTTTTCCCAAAGCTTTGAGAGATTTGGTCAATTTCAATTTGTTCTTCTAATTAATTATATATTTAGATCGCTCATGGCTTTTCCATCAACAATGTATTTTCTTATCAAGTGGAATAAAAACCAAGAAGTCTTCATAAAAACAGTATTTTCTTGTGCTCCAATAATATGGACAGGGGGACGCTAATTGTTCTGAGGAGGCAATTCAAGGCCTGCAAAGCTTCCCAAGTGAAATTGCTGGAGACCTACAGTGGGGGATGTTCTAATTTTTTCGAAACAATTGTAATCAAAATAAATTGAGGTTGTTAGATACTGTGTTTACTACTGAGCTACAAGATACATAGTGAAAAAGATGTGGGGAAATGATGTGCATTGAGTTGTCATACAGAAAATCGACACCTGGGGAATAATGATAAATAATTGTTGTCCAGGAGTGGGTGTGGTTGTGGGGTACTGAGAGCTGCCTGTTGACGTTGTTTGACATCCACGAATCATTTAGTGCTCACGGTAAAGCTTTCACTGGGCCCCATTAGTATGCCTGGATTACAAATCAGAGGTAACTGCAGTGCAAGTAGTTGAACTCATTTTCCCAGTGTTACTCAGCTAACAAGTGGCAGCCCTGGCTTTCACACTGGGCTGCCTGGTTCTACAGCTGGGTTTTCCATTACTACACAATAGAGCTGATAATTACTTCTTTTAGATTCAATAAAAATACAGCCAGATCCAGGCAAGCTTGATTCACGGGGGCTTGTTTCCATAGTGTGATCTGGGAAATGCTGGCAAGGAGCTTTTCTCCCAAATTCTTCTCTTTGTCTTTTCCTTAAGTTATATATATTAGATAAAATTAAATTTTCTTTCATTTATTTGAAACGCAGAGTAACACAGACTGGGGGGGGGGCATGAGAGAAAGGGCAGAGGTGACAAATCTTCCATGCACTCGTTTACTTTCAAAGGGCAGGGCCAAAGCCAGGAGCCTGGAACTCCATCCAGGTCTGTCACATGGCTGGAAGGGGCCCAAACACTAGGGCTCTCCTCTCCTGTTGTCCCTGGTGCAATAGCAGGGAGTTAGGATTGGAAGCAGAGCAGCCAGGAGTGAAACTGGTGCTCTGATACAGGATGCTGGTAGCACAATGGTGGTCCCAAGAGACTTCTTCCTAGGAGGAAGAGATCATATTTCCTCTATCAAAAATAAGCTCAGATATTGTTTAATGAGTGCAGAGTTGGCATTTGGGAAGATGAAAATCCTACAGAGGGGTGCTGGTGATAGTTGCACAACATTGTGAATGCACTTACTGCTACTGAACTGTATACATAGAAGTTACCACTTTACCTGTTCTTAAGTACCTGTTATCATAAAGAAACAGTCTGTAGAATCAGATCCTGAATTCTACTTCTAGATCCATAACTTGGCAGCAGTGTATATGTGAGCAACCGATTGGTCTCAGTACTGAAGTGGACCCTTCCACAAAGTGTGGAGCAAAACAGGTCCTCTGTCAAGGTGGTCCTTAGGTGTCATCGCAGTGCCTGAGGCGACTGGCTTACAAATGTCATTCTTTTCCTTAAAGAATTTGAAAGGGAGGTGGAGGGGTGGAGATACACAGGGATAGAGATCTCCCACTAGCTGGTGTTCTTCCCTAATTCCTCAATTGCCCGGCTGCACCAAGCCAAAGCCAGGAGTCCAGAGCTCAATCTGGGTCTCCCGCATGGGCAGCAATGACCAAAGTACTTGAGCTATCACCTGCTGCCACTCAAGGTCTGCCTTAGTAAAACTAATAGGATGCAGGCCGGCACCACGGCTCAACAGGCTAATCCTCTGCCTTGTGGCGCTGGCACACGGGGTTCCAGTCCCAGTTGCCCCTCTTCCAGGCTAGCTCTCTGCTGTGGCCCGGGAGTGCAGTGGAGGATGGCCCAAGTGCTTGGGCCCTGCACCCGCATGGGAGACCAGGAGAAGCACCTGGCTCCTGCCTTCGGATCAGCGCGGTGCGCCAGCCGTGGCGGCCATTCAGGGGTGAACCAACAGCAAAGGAAGACCTTTCTCTCTGTCTCTCTCACTGTCCACTCTGCCTGTCCAAAAAAAAAAAAAAAAAGGAATAGGATGCAGCCATCCTATCCACTGTGTCAAATGCTTACCCTTCTACTCTTAGAAGCAATGCCTAGAACTGTATCTGGCACATTCTAAGCAGATGCTCATGCTAAACTGTTGAATGAATGCTTATATTTTATATTGATCTGCTTTGGTAGGAAACATTTGGTATTCGAAATGTCCTTTTTTGAGACAAGTGGGAATAGCAGGAAAACATGGAATGAGGCAGGGAACACAGAGTGTCCATTTATTTAATTCTCACCTGTAACTGATCAGGCGCCCAGTATTACTCCGAACATCAAAGTACCTAAAAGAACATTTCCTCAGCTTTAGCAAAATCACCTACAGAGGACTCACCCATAGATAATCTGGTTTTTTACTCTGAGATGAGGTCCACAAATTTGCATTTTTAAGTCATAGGTGATTTAAATGCAGTTTTTGAAATTCAGATGAACCTTTTTATTTTGAAATAATTGTAGATTTGCATGCAGTTATGAGAGACAATGAAGAGAAATTCTACCATTTTTTCCTTTACCCATTTCCCTCTCAGGAAAACATAGTAACGTATTGCAACCAGGATACTGACATTGACAGCATCTACCAATGCTAGGCAGACCGTATTCTGACAATTGATTTGATACTCACTAGTGCAGTGGGCCTCAGCCCTGACAGGGTAATAGAATCACCTGGAAAATTTTATTTAGAAAATGTTCAGACCCCAGATTGGACCCATTAAGTCTGGGGCACTTGGGGGAGGCCACAGCGATTGTGCCACTCAGGTAACTGTTGGTGCATTATGGCACTGAGTACGGCTTTGCTAGTTTCAGAGGAGTGGCTGGAGTTCCAAGCTGAAACGTGGCCCAGTACTAGGAGTAGAGACAACCAAATAAATGTTCATCTTAGCACTTTTTTCTTCGCCCTATTTTCAAGTTTTACTAAGTGCAGCTAACTGGAAATCTAGAAAGAAAGACGTAAGCTGTTACAGCAGTAAAAGAACTGGCCATTACCCCAAGGGAAATGATAGATTTCCCTCCAAACACTGTATAAGGACCATTGTGCTCAATAAAAAGGACCTAGCAATAATGTTGGCATAGTCTCTTTTGTAATTATCTATCAATTATTCAACCGCTGGGTGGAAAATAACCCTTTCTGAAAATATTTAAATGTAATCATCAAAAACTGATTCCACATTCTTTTTATATTTTCGGGAAGTCAGCTTCTCTGGTCATTGTGCTGCATACATTTCAAGCTGTGTACTTAATATGTCGGTACCTAGCATTCGCAATCAAGGAAATTAAGGCTTACAGCTAATAAAATATTGCTGCCATAATTGGGAGTAAGTATATTGTTTTCCAAGTAGAGACTATTGCGAGTGCTGTTTCTCTGCTTTTCAGTGTTTTGCAATCTACCCAACATACATTACCTACTGTGAAAACAGAGTGACAGTGGTGGTCTCATGAGATAATCCCAGTGATCTTAATACAAGGAAATGTGCCTTTCGTGTTTACTTAACTTTTATGCTTACACTAAAAAATATTAATTACTCTGTTATGTATTAATCGATTAGGTCTGCTGTAGCAAACAACCACAAACTGGGCATCTTGACACAACAAAGTATTGTCTCTGTATGCTGGATGATAGAAATCCAAAATCAAGGTGTTGCGAGCACTATCATGATCCCTTTGAAACCTACAGGGAATCTTTCCTTGTTTTGTTTCCAAGTCCAGTGTTCGGCTGGCAATCGGCCGCTTATAGCTTCAGTCTCTGCCTCTGTCATCAAAGGGAGTTCTATCTCTTTTCTTCTTATAGGCACATCAGTCACATTGGATTCAAGGCCCACTCTACACCAGTACAGCATTATCTTAGTTACATCTATGATGACCCTTGAAGTACTGGGGGTTAGGATTTCAACATATTATTTAGAGCAATCAATTTAATCCATAGCAGGTTAATAAATATGATACGCTTATTTAGAATAATCCAATTAATAGAAAAGTCTGCCATTATTCCTTCCCCAATTGCGAGAAGTAACCAGTGTGGGGTGAAAAAACAAACTGCCAGAGGCAGGTGTTTGGTCCTATGCAGTTAAGATACCATTTGGGATACCCACATCCATGCTGGAGTGCCTGGATTCAAGTCCTGGCTTCGCTCCTGATGCCAGCTTCCTCTTAATATGCCCTATGGGAGAAAAAAGGTGGATGGTTCAGGTGGGTTTGGGTGCCTGCCACCCATGTGGAAGGCCTGGATTCATCCTGACTCAACATCAGCTGTTGTAGGCTTTTGGGGATTAAAAAATAAGTTTACACTGGGGCCGGTGCCATGGCTCACTTGGTTAATCCTCCGCCTGCAGCACCAGCATCCCATATGGGCACCGGGTTCCAGTCCTGGTTGCTCTTCTAGTGCAGCTCTCTGCTGTGGCCCGGGAGGGCAGTGGAGGATGGCCCAGGTGCTTGGGCCCCTGCACCAGGAAGAAGCACCTGGCTCCTGATTGGTGCTGTGCTGGCCACAGTGGCCATCTGGGGAGTGAACGAACGAACGGAAGGAAGACCTTTCTCTGTCTCTCTTTGACTGTCTGTGACTCTACCTGTCAAAAAAAATGTTACACCAAAAATAACTTTTGATTTTTCCATGAACTTTGACAAATCCTTGTGTGTGTTATACTATGTACCTACATATTGATACTGTACATGTCTTTCCAAATTGCCTTTTGCACTAATTACGTGCCATATTCATCTTTCAATTTCAGTGTTTTAGGACATGACACTGATTGTCCAATATTTGCCAGTTTTCTTTCAACTACTTTCCATGAGTTATTTCAACTTTGCAGTAGTCCCATGATGTAGGTCCAGTTACTGTCCCGATCTCACACACAGTAAGGCGAGAGACATACAGGTTATATCATATGGCCACAGTGGTATAGTTGCTAAGTAGCCGAGTTGGGATTCCATCCCATAAGATGATGTTCTAGCCTATTATTTTAACCACTGTATCACATTAATCACATGGCATTTCATTTTATAGTTGTTTCTCATTTGAAGGAATTTAAACAATAAGAGACAATCTGTCATGTTGTGATGTCACTCACAGAGTTCCGTTTATGCCCTGACTAAAGTAAATGATCTACTTAGAAGTTCAACAGACCATTTGCTGTCAAGTATCCCTGGGGGACAGAGTGTTTCCACATAGTTTCATGTACTCAATAAATCTTTAAAAATAAATAGCTTCACAAATATTATCATTTAATGGGTACTTTCTATGGACTAACAATCTTACCAGACATTAGCAAAGAATAAATGACAATTTTTGTCTTGAAAATGATGACAGAGAAATCGATGTGTCAATAATTGAAAAATAATGTTAGAGATATTTTGGGAGTATGATGAAGAAAGTAATCACCTTTAAGGTGGGTTGGTCAGGGAAATCTTCAATAATTTGAGCCACTGTTACCAAGTGGATGAGGATGGGGAAAGATGGTCTTAGTGGATATGGTAGGCAGCTTTTGAAGTGGGTTCCAATAATTTCCTTTGCCTCTCATGAGCATCTTTGTGTAATTCCCTCACTTTGAGTATGGTCAGAACCTAGTGGCTTGCTTGTACCCAACAGAATTTGGCAAAACTGATGGGATTTCAGTAGTCATGGTACATAGGTTTTGAATGCCATCTTACTAGCAGAATCTCTGTTTTTTGCTTTGATGAAGCAGCTACCCTGTTTGAGATAGCAACCTTATGGAGAGACCCATGTCATTAGGAACCACAAATAGCCAGTTAAGAATTGAGGACTTGAGGGCCAGCGCCGCAGCTCAATAGGCTAAACCTCTGCCTGTGGCGCCGGCACCCCAGGTTCCAGTCCCAGTTGGGGCGCCGGTTCTGTCCTGGTTGCTCCTCTTCCAGGCCAGCTCTCTGCTGTGGCCTTGGAGCGCAGTGGAGGATGGCCCAAGTCTTTGGGCCCCTGCACCCGCGGGGAGACCAGGAGAAGCACCTGGCTCCTGGCTTCGGATCAGCACGATGTGCCGGCCACAGTGGCCATTGTAGGGTGAACCAATGGAAAAGGAAGACCTTTCTCTCGCGCGCTCTCTCTCTCTCTCTCTCACTGACCACTCTGCCTGAGGCTCCAGTCTTGACTCAGACCTTTGTTGCAGCCTGTGGGGCTCTCTCAGTCAGAAGACTCAGTAAGAAACTGTGAGATACTAAATGTAGACTGTTTTAAGCCACTAAATTTGTGGTAATGTGTTATACAACATGTAGCTAACACAGTGGGGTTTATAAACAGAACTACATGAAACGTGCGCGTGTCCTGCATACACACACAATCACACACAAACGACCGTGAAACATATTACTAGGTCATGGTAGTACAGTATTGTTGAAAATGCAGAGCACAAAGGTGGCCCAGCTCAAGGGCAGCTCAAAATCTGACCTTGACAGCTACTTAGACTATGCTAACACGTTTCAGAAATCCATGCAGAGATTTTGCATCACACATCATTTCCATGAATTTTTGAAGATCCCTTTATGTATAAAAATGAACTTGGCTTCAATTTTCTACAAAGTTTTTGAAGTATATCTTAGGTTTAGACTCTGGGCAGTGTTGTACTGTTAAAGGTGGTTAATGGAACCCTCGGTTTTTTATTGTAGAAAACAGGCTTAGGAAGCTGGGTTGAACATACACAAGAAGGAGACTTTGAGGGATGATAATGGTACAGTGAAAACACATACTAGGAAAGTGGAGGAGTGGGGGAGATCCAGAGCGGAGAGAGATGCTATTTAAAAGGTTGACTGTTCAATTCTTAATGGACAGGACTGTGAAGGATGATGATTACTGGCAATCTTGCAGCATGACTTCATGAATTTGGGAGCCACATATTAGAAAAATACAGTTTAGATTTATCTAGGTTGAATTATCAGTGGGAGATGCCCCCTGATCTGTTGTTGTACGGGGCTGAGGGTCAAGAAAAATCTTTCCAGTGACGTGGGGAAGATGTCCGACACAGGGTTTAAGTTTGACTCCTGCATCCCATATGAGAGTATCTGGTTCAGGTCCTGAGTAGTTCCAATCCAGCTTCATGCTAATGTGCACCCTGGGAGGCAGCAGCTGATGGCTTAAGTATGTGGGTGACACACATCGAGTTCTAGGCTCCTGACTTGGCTAGGCCCAGCCCTGGCTATTGTGGGCATTTGGGGAGTGGACCAGAGAATGGAAGTTCTCTCTCCATATGTCTGTCTCTCTTTAAACATTTTCTGTTAATTTTATTTGAAAGAGTATATATGGGAGCAGTAATCATACATTAGGAATTTTCCATAACAGTAAAATGAAGAGAAGGTAACTCAAGAACAATAATAGGATTCAACAATATTTACAGTGGAACAGACTATGAAGTATTAGCCAAGGAGACTGGGAAGAAATAGTGAAAAAGTTGGAGAACCAAGAGAATGGAAAGCAGGTAGAACATTTCAAGAAGACAGTGGTCAACAATGCCAAATGCTTTTGAGAAGCTGTAGGAGATGAGTATGACATAGCGTCTGATGACATCAGAAAATTTACTGAGATTATAGCTACTTTCTCACACATTTCCTTAAAGTTACAGAATTATTTGAGTATTGTCAGAAATTCTAATGCCTTAGGGTTGTGATAAGAGTAATTATTTTCAATGATGTCTCCTCCTCTCCGCCCCCACCCGGCCTCGTCATGGACAGTATTATTAAGCATCATTTCTGGTTGCAGTCATCAAACCTAGAATAAATAACATCATTCCATGCTGGGAAATGGCCTTATTCTTCTGATAGCTTGACAAGTTTTTAATCAGCATTGCACCATGCAGAGCCGGAAATAATACTTTGATTTACATGTAGTCTATAAGTGACATTAGATAACAAATAGTTCTCAGTGGGCGAGAAATATGGTAGGCCTTTCAGTGGCTAAATATTATAGCTTTTCACACACAAGGCTGTTCTTTGCTGAAATACTACAAACATTGACTTTACTAAATCACACCCCAAGTTGGTTATCTAAAAAGAAAGTCAAATCACTGAGATGGATTAAGGTTATTACATGTCGGGTGCATGTATGCCTGTGTCAGTTTCCCATGTGTTTGTAGGACATGCCAGTTATTTTTGATGACATGAACGCAAGTACTTATTAATTAGAAGAGATGGCAAACAGTGAGAGAAGTGCCTTTGAGAAACACCTGCTTGTGTGAGATATTAACAGGGTTGAAAATATTCTATGTGTTCGTGGATGATAAAGTAATGTTCATAAGCCCCACGATTATACTAAGCAGTTATTTTTAATTTCTGAGCGTGTCCTAAGCAGCTTATATCAATTACCTAGAAGTACTTGATTTTCAGTTAACATATCAATCAACTATGTCAGCAAGAATTGTACATTATAATTTAAAAGAAAAAAAAGGGGGAAACATTACCTAAAGATTTTATTTATTTGAAAGACAGTTATAAATATACAGAGAAGTCTTTGATCTGCTGGGTAACTCCAGAAATGGCTGCATCAATTGAGTCTGGTATCTCTGTTTCTAGTGTCTCTCACATACTACAACCTTAGAAGCATTAACTAGGGGGCCAGCGCTGTGGCGCAGTGGGTTAAAGCCCCAATTCCAGTCCTGGCTGCTTCTCTTCCGATGCAGCTCTCTGCTGTGGCCTGGGAAAGCAATAGAAGTGGCCCAAGTCCTTAGGCCCCTGTACCCACGTGGGAGGCCCAGAAGCAGCTCCCAGTTCCTGGCTTTGGGTCAGGTCAGCTCTGGCTGCTGCAGTCCTCTGGGGAGTGAACCACTGGAATGAAAAACCTCTCTCTTTCTCTCTGCCTCTACCTCTCTAACTGCCTTTGAAATAATGCCATTTTTTAAAAGAATTATTTAATTAGACCAATGATGTTAAGGGAAAACATACTAGTCTCATGGGTAGCTTTGATGGTGTATCATGACTCATTTGTTTGAGACCACTGAGTAAAGCTAACTGCTTGGTTTTCAGATTTTTTTTCCTTAGAAATAGATAGAAGATAGAAATAATAAAATGAATCAATCTAAAAGGTGAGTCATTAACTCCCCTCTGCACTATTTCTAAACTCGATGGAGAAGAAATTACACTTAAGGTAGATTAGTTGTAAGTGTAAAACTTTGAAGGATTCACAAAAGTGCCTTGTGGAATGAAATCTTTCCTATTTAAAGACCTAGATTTGATGACTTCTCTCCATTGTCAATCTAATATGTAGCAATTCTTAATAATATTTTGATAATTCCAGTATTGCTTGCTTATAATAAAAGTATAGGAAGATATATTAGATATGAGGGACCAGTTTACACATATATATATATATTTTTTTTGTGACAGGCAGAGTGGACAGTGAGAGAGACAGAGAGAAAGGTCTTCCTTTGCCGTTGGTTCACCCTCCAATGGCTGCCGCGGATGGCGCGCTGCGGCCGGCGCACCGCGCTCATCCGATGGCAGGAGCCAGGTGCTAGGTGCTTTTCCCTGGTCTCCCATGGGGTGCAGGGCCCAAGCCCTTGGGCCATCCTCCACTGCACTCCTGGGCCACAGCAGAGGGCTGGGCTGGAAGAGGGGCAACCGGGACAGAATCCGGCGCCCCAACCGGGACTAGAACCCAGTGTGCCGGCACCACAAGGTGGAGGATTAGCCTATTGAGCCACGGCCCCGGCCATACACATATATATTTTAAAATAGATTAATAGGCAACTCTAAATGTATATCATGTTGTAACATTTTCATGATATTATGGTAGGTCTCTTTCCAGAGGATGAACAATATAACCTGGAGCAGGTATTTTTCCAAACTGTTGTTTTTGCAAGAATATAAGGAATTCAATAGTGATAAGCCTTTAGATATTTTGGCAAGTACGTCTCGACAGTAGACTGAAAATTTTACCATGAATGAAGCCTAATTTGTTTATATCTCTAACAACAGTTTCTGACCACAAAATGGGTTTTGGTTCACATTTGTTGAAATATTACCTAGAATCCAACTTTGGCATCTCAATTGCTTTGATTTACTCTAATCTACATGTTCAGTTTCCATAAGCAGAGGCTGGATATGAGTAGAAAATTTAATTTACCTCTCCACATATACTTTTTAACAAGCATTGAGTTTCTGCTGATTCAAAATCATGATTTAAGAACTGAATCTAAACACATCTGTGATGCTCCATGACTGACTCTTGGACCATTTTTCTCTTCCTTTTTCCACAGTGAGACACATGAAATGAATGGCATGCACATATGCTTCGATTCCATGGTCATAATTAGATAAGCTAACTATGGCTCTAATCCTATCACTCTTCCTCATGAAAAACAACACATAGCAGACTTCAGGTGTCTTAAGCTGATATAAGTGTGTGAATACATTGAAATAGATTCTAGTTCATTACAGTGTTGACAAAGAGAATGCCAGTTATTTGTAGCAAATCATAATGGCCTCATGCCAATTCAGATTTAGATATATCAGTAGCTAAGAAGAGAAAGACAACTCACTTAATGAAATATGGCATATCACATCAAATTTCAAAATGCATCCTTTTTCAGGCTTCTAATCTTGGTCCACTTTTAGAACCATTAACTATGTGTGATGACTACAAATGGTAATTGCTTTTCTCAAAATTGTACTAGAGTAACCCATATTGCAATTTAACATGACAGACATTTAAATTTTATGGTAAAATTTTGAGGTGCACCAATTACTGATACACCCAATTATTTGGCTCCTAAATATCGATTCTTGATATGCAAAGTGAAAGCCAGCTCTGGAGCAAAGCCATAGACTTGCTTTTTGAAACAGCAATTACAAGTGGAAGAAACCAGAGGATGCTCATCTGAAGTATCTTATCGCTAATCAACTGACCATCTGTTCCATGATAAGTCACGTTCTTATGTTACCCAGGTTTTCTTTTTTTGAAAAAACATTTGAGAGGCAGACTTGCAGGTTGCGGAAGACACAGGTCTTCCATCCACTGGTTCAATCCCCACATGGCTTCAGTGGCGCAGCTGAAGCCAGGAGCTTCGTCCTGATCTCCCCCACAGCTGCAGGGGCCCAAGCACTTGGGCCATCTTCCACTGCTTTCCCAGGCCATTAGCAGGGAGCTGAACGGGAAGGGGGACTTGAATTGGTACCCATATGGGTGCAGGTACTGCTGCTGGAGGCTTAACCTACTGTGCCATGGGGCCACCTCTACCCAGCTTATCCTAAAGCAGGTATGTGAAAAGAATGAAAAGGCAAACTTGGAGCCAAAATGGCACATAAAGGAGGCTTTTTGAGTGAACAGATGGGAAATTGAGGTGTTACGAGAAAAAAAAAAAAAGGATGCAGTTAGCAGAAAACTGAACAGAGCCACCAGTGAGGGGAAGAAAATAGAAAGCCTGAGACCAGAGAGTGAGAAAAAGTCCATGCCACAGGGTATGGGGAGATAAGGATCAGTGAAGAAGCCTACTGGCTTTGGAGACAAGAAGATTCCACATCTCACACCGATTATGAGAGCGAGCGAGCGAGCACTTACTATGCATGATGTGTTTCCCAAGAGATTGGGATATTGTAAAGGTCTTAGTTTTCAAACTTACTCTCACCAGCACACTTAAACACTATGTTGAATGTTTTCAACAAAGAAAATCTGGTTGCTGTGTAAGTTTCAAGACAAGTGAGCCCTTGCAAGTGAAATGCTGATGTCACTCACAGGGGTGGTAGTGTCTAATTTTTGTTTCTCATGTACATTTTTAACTCAAATGGTTTTAGTATGAATGACTTGGAGGCTTCAGTAAGATCCTTTTAACTTGAACATTACTTATTGAAGTAACACTTCATTTCAAAGAGTTTATGTAACTGATGTCAAAGAAATACATTTATACCATTCATTGTTCAAACAGCTTAAGAATATTTAGAGTAAAATGGTTTCTATCAGGTGACTGACTGCTTCAGTTCCATGCTATGCTGAAAAATGGAGACAAAAATGAAAACCTCTACATTTCTTTGGCTGCTTAATGTGTATTTTGAACCGGCCACGAACCCAGTATAACAGTATCCTTAGGGGTTCTATGAGATAAAGGTCAAATCCTGTTTCATGTCACTCCTAGTCTGGGCTCCACCTACTACTGCTATCTTATTCCCATACACTCTCCCACATAACCTATTTAGTAACTCAGGTGTGGGACAGTTCCCCATCAATATCTCATTCCTTTCATTTCTTCCTGGTTTTGCTCCTTGTATCCCCCTTGCTTTAAAGTAACTTGCTTTAGATGATTAACTAACCACTGTATTTTAGCTTTTAACTCAAACAGGAACCTGTCTGACGTTTTCCTGGATTCCTCTTAAGGAAAACTGAGAGGCAGCTTGGACTAGGGGCTTCGGAGCACACTTCCTGAGTTCGAACCCTAGCTACACTGCCTACTAGTTCCATGACTTTGGACAAAATGCATTATCCCTTAGAGTCCAAAAATGTAGAGATAATATTTGTTGGTGTACTTAAAGCACCTAGAGACTGACCAGGGCCAGCGTTGAGGCATAGTGGGTAAAGCTGCCACCTGCACCACCAGCATCCCATATGGGTGCTGGTTTGAGTCCTGGCTGCTCCGCTTCCAATCCAGCTCCCTGAAAATGTGCCTGAGAAAGCAATGGAAGATGGTCCAAGTTCCTGAGCCCCTGCTACCCACTTGGGGAGACCTGGATGAAGCTCTTGGCTCCTGGAATCTGCTGCGGCCATTTAGGGAATGCATCAATGGATGGGAGATCTCTGCCCCCCCCCCATACCTCTGCCTTTCAAATAAAATCAAAGAGAATGCGACCCACAGTAATTAATATTAGATTTATTCTCAAAAATGAATGACGTGAACTGTGGCCCATATTAATTGCATGACTGTTATGAAACTTATTTCTTTATTATAGTTGAACATGCTCACATTGGCCCTCTTGTGAGATTAACACTAGTATGTGTCCCCAGCAAGTATTTGGTACCTGCAATGCATTTGATGTTTATCAAATGATCTGCTCATTATGCCAGCTGCCATGAATGACAACTTCTTAAGCAAAAAAAAAAAAAAAAAAGGAAAAAGGAAAAAGACATCATTAAGTTTAGAGGCATGCAGCTCTTCAACACATACTCTAGCATCTATTACAGTTATTGTTTCTGGCTTTAGAGGTGTCCCAGGAGTCTGTGACAATAATGAAATCAGGGAGGCTGCAGAAGCAAGGATGATCAGTCTTTAGTCATCATGTCTTGATATGTTAAACTGTAAAATCTGACATTAATATATTCACAGAGCTTCTTAGCATTGAGAGGAAAAAACAAAGTGTGGAGCACTAAAGTCTGAAATGGCCTAATTTCTTTTGTAGGTTTCCCATTTGCCGGTATTGTCAAATGTGAGGATGAGTGCTCACAACAGACAGCTAGAGTCGTTCACTCTCTAAATGCCTCCTGTATCACACAGAACCAGCTTGTGAGTTAACTTAGCGGTTTTTTCTTAAAAAGCCACTATTTGTACTTTTTATAACTAGAGGTGATTAAGAAAATGTTTGAAAAATGAAAGTATTTCTATACTTCTCATTTATTTAGTCCTAAGTCCCAAAAGATAACCTAAACCCGGCAGGGACAGATAGCTGACTGAAAATCTTTTTACATGGGATTTGTGTTGAAATGAAGTCATTTCAGAATGACTCCATTGTTACTTTGTAGAATCTTCCTAATGAGCTAGTACACTGCACAAGGGAGATAACTGATAGAAATCTCAGTGTGTTTGATAAGAATCCTCTAGGTAAATAAACAGATATGCATTATTTATGTCATCACAGAGAAGCCAATAGAATAACTGTACTTGCAATTTCATTGACAGAGTATTTGGAATTTGCTGTTAATTGGTATGAAACATTTGCATACACCCTAGCAATACATTTGTAATATCTGCTTCATCTCTAATTAGGCTATGTCTGTTTCCAAAAAATCAACAATAGAGTAGGCAAAGAGCCCATGGCCATCTGACTAGCCCAGTGGCCAGAGCATCAAGCTGTTTGTATCTTTTCGTTCCCTTCGACTCTGGAACAGCCACATAATTAAGACCAGGTCCTTGATTAGCCACTGGCTTCCATCCTGAATTACCTCAATTAAGTACAACCTTTGTGTGTGGAGTCTAATGGTACAGATATTTCAGTAATTATTTAGTAAGGGTCTATTATGTTCTACATGCTCTTACAATGCTACGGTTAGATCAGCAAATAAGACCAATCTAATGGTTTCCTGTTTATTTTTTAAAAGTGTGTGTATGTATAGTTTCATATTCAAAGAAAGCTTTCTTCTGAACTTCTAAATGCTTCACAAGGATTCCTAAAATGAATCGTGAGATATCATGAGACCTTAAAGAACCTAAAGGAGAAAATTCTTTTAATTGCAGGGAAATGATGATATCACAGAAAATTATTCATTAAATTATCCTTATTATCAAATTTCCAAGTTGCTATATTTTTCTTAGTGATGTTTGCTAATACATTAATATTTCAACAGTTTTCTCTGCAATGAGGAAAAAAATCCTTAAAATTTATCAATATAATTTCTTAGAAAAGTATTAGAATTTGCAGAATAGGAGCATATGAAGAATTTGTTTTTTGAAAAAGTACCTATTTCTACTTAGCATGTTTTGGTGCTTGCAGAACTACCTTTTTTTCTTCCAGGGGATTTGCATTACACCAAGAGAGAGTAAACTGAAAAGCCTAACATTGTTCTTTCACAATTGCACTATCAAGATATAAAATATACTAGGAATTTTGATACTGAAAACTATGTTTATGTTGATGATTACATTGTCAATAGTAAAGGAAAGCATGAAGATATAGCAGATGTGTCATTTTAAGAACACATTTTAAATAGGGCATGTAACTTCATCAGCAGTTAACTTTCATGTATAAGCCTAGTTAAGGAAGCTCAAAGCTATTTAAACTGTGGAGAATAAAGAGAAGGATCGTTTTTTGCTCCTGCTACTCTTGCTCATAGGGCCAGTATTGTCTAACATGCTTCCCATCAGGTGGCACACACAGAATTCCGTTCATGACAACAATCTGCAGAGACTGAGATGGCTCTGAGGAGCTGGACTGGAGGAGGAATTCATTTATCCCAACCATCAGCATTTGGGTTGTTTAATGATAGCACTCTATGTATCACAACCCATTTTGTTCAGCCAAGAATACATCACCAAATTCGTAGCCTACGACGTTAAGGTCTTCAAAAGGAAGTGGAATCAAGTCCCCTTCCTATGAATGGTGGAGTCGTGGGGCTCTGATCTTTAATTCTGTTTAGGAGCTGGCGTGACATCTCATACTAATGCTGCTGTGATGATTTCCGGCCGCCTTTCCTCCTAGAAGTCTCCCTAACAATACCTGACTTCTGCATTTACAGAGACTTTGATTTCTGCTCAGTAATTCCAAATTGGAAGTTGCCTTTGTTTCAGCTGTCATCTTTTTCAATTTATTTCTACCGTAAATTATTTCATTTGTGGAACACTGTCAGCCTTCACCATTTAAGAGAAATGAGTCACTTTTAATCACTGTGAATATGCTGTGGCAAAGCAGCTTCTATTTATTATGTAATTGAAATTACTTACATGATTAAGCTTGGCTGAGTTTAAAAAATTTGCATAGGCCAATTCAGTCTGACCAGAAGTGGTTAAAAAAAAAAAGTGAATCACACATGTACGCTTTTCTAGCTTCTTAGTTCAACATGATTTCATAATGATGATGAGGGCATATAAATATGAATCAAGGAATATTTTATAAATTCTGTAGTTAAAACAAGATAATTAAGGGTGTTCACTTTCAAAATTGTACGAGAATGTCAAAACAGTTGTAAATAATGACAAAGGCTTAGCAGTATGCAGAGATTCTCATTCTAAGATGCCCTTTTTGCTTCTTTTCACAGCTGACCTTGACACATCTTTTTCTTCCAAGAATGAGCACAAGTTACCTAAAAGGTTTTCACACTTTTTTGCCCCAGACTCAAAAACACTGTCATCAGGGGACAAAGACTAGAAAACACACAAGGAGTGCACCAGAAAACACACAAGGAGTGCTATTGCTTCCTCAAGCTACTACCCATACATTTTTTTCTAGTTAGTGCAAGTTTATGCTCTGGTTCAGCTTAGTGCAAGCTAACTCAATTGTGGGGAAAATCAATAATGCTGAACAGAAAAGTGGGACTGAGGCAGTGGTGGTGCTGTTTGATGAAAGACCATAGAGAACATTTGCACTTGCGATGCTCTTCATTCATTCATACATTTTCTATAATGAGAAAAGCTCTATTACCTTCCAGAAAAGAAACTTAAGCAATCACCACATCTTCCCCAGTGTACTATTTTCTGTGTGCAGTTGTTGACAATCTGTTCCAATGGAAACATCAATGCCTCCCCAATATAAACTCATAAAAACTCAGCCAGGTATTGTTAACAAAGTTCAACAGAGAAAGATAAAAAAGCATTTGATGAGATACCTTAAGCAAATTACAGGACAAGGCATCAGGATTCCATCTATTAGAAGCTTTTAATTGTGAGGTTCTCAATAGACGTGATAATGATAGTACTCTTTTATGGCACCGCACATATTATGAAGCATACATGTAACTTCAATGAAAACCACTGTATTTCATTTTACTTGAAAGAGATCAATCTTCTATCTGCTGGTTTACTCTCTGAATGCGCCCAACAGTAAGGGCTGAGCCAAATGAAGCCAGGAGCTGGCAACTCAATCTAGGTCTCTCATGTGGCTGGCAGAGACCCAAGTACTGGAGCCACCACCTGCAACCGCCCAGGGTGTCCACTCCTAGGAAGCTATAATCAGAAGCAGAGCTGGGACTCATTCTGATGGGGACGGCATGCCTGTGTCCCTAGCAGCATTTGACTTCTCAATTAATATACGTGCATTTATGCAAGGCCATTTTGCTATACTTTCAGGTCAATAGAGAGAATTGAGGGATTTGGACCAGAACTGAAATCACAATCAGATTCTCGGGGTGGGTGTTGTGGGGCAGTGGGTTAAGCCTCTGCTTGAAAGGCTGTCTTCCCATACTGCAGTGCCTGTTTGCATCCTAGCTGCTACACTTCTTTTCCAGTGTCCTGCTAATGCATCCTGGAAGGCAGGAGATGATGGCTCAAGTACTGGGGTCCCTGCCACCCACGGAGGAGACCCAGATGGGTCCTAGACTCCTAGCTTCTGCCTGGAGCTGTTGCAGGCATTTGGGAAGTGACCTAGCAAATGGAAGATGGCTCTGCTTTTCAAGTAGATGAAAGACAAACATTAAGAAGAGACTGTGTAGGACCTCTCACCTTCTTCCATGCCACAACCATTTTTCTACCAACCCCAGAAAAGGGGAATAAATACAGAGTGATTCTCAATATTAATAACCCAGACTGAATCATGATAATTGAGAAAAGTGTGAGTAAATATTTACTAATATCAATCATTAAACTAAAAATGTTGGGTTTTATTAAGATGACTTCGGTTTGCAATGCTGAGCCAATATGTCTCACTGGGTCAATGCATGATGTTTAGTTTTTCCATTCCAGTTATTTTATAGAAGCTGTTGCATCAAACCTATCCAGCGCTAAGATACGTGTTTTGATATTTTAGGGCATTTTTGAGAAATTAGTCTTTTCCCATGTCAATTGCCAAAGCACAAAAGAGCTAGAGCCAAGGCTGTTTTTCTACAATTCCAGGTAGAATTACTAACCAGGGTTAGATTCTGTTAGCTAATACATTCTTTGTGAATCTGAGTGTAAAATAAATTCAGTACTTATCCACTGACGCGCCTGTTTTAATTTTTTCCAGTCATTAAAAATTCATTCACTTGCATTTTCATTATAATTTACGTTTAGGCAACATCAGGTCGAACTCTCAGAGGCACCATTTGGTCATCCTTCTTCTTCATATTATATTTACATAGCTTTTGTTTGGAAGGGGTATTATTCCTACAATTTTCCCAGTAACGCACAAGCGTCAGGACGTGAGGCTGTTTTATTCTGAAATCACTGTATTTTTTTCAGAGAGGCTGATAGACAAAAGTGCAGTTTTGTGACCTGGCTGAAATGCAACAGCACTGTGCTCTGTAAGAGACTGTAGGTGGTTAGCAAAGAAATGTGAAACTTTCTGCAGTCTAGATTGATTCAAGGAGGACAGTTGCAAAGCTGTTCCAAAGCTTTTGGAGTCGCTTCCGGTTAGGAATGCCAAGATTCACGTGCTGCGTTCTGTGTCTCTATTTTACTTTTGTAACAGCGGGAGAAAGCAAAAGCCTATTGAAATAAGTCTACCAATCATTGCATAAATTGATAGGTCTAAGGATAACTATGATTACACAGTATGTCTGCTAGGATAA
The DNA here is from genome assembly GCA_949820135.1 of Sylvilagus floridanus. Classification (NCBI taxonomy): domain Eukaryota; kingdom Metazoa; phylum Chordata; class Mammalia; order Lagomorpha; family Leporidae; genus Sylvilagus; species Sylvilagus floridanus. Next base: position 115,398,411 of record OX463223.1, read on the forward strand.
CAATGTTAGTTGGATCTGTCCTTAATTTTCAAATTGAACTTGGTCAAATTTTTGACATGAACATAACTAAAAATGAGCTTTTATGGGCAGATGTGGAATTTTAATTTGGCAAAGTGACGGATTCTAACAATAATCACCGTGATGTAAATGAATTACTTAAAGCTGTCAAAACTGTTGTACAATTTACAAATTTCTATTTTAAGCAAAAGCTGATACAGTAGCAATATAACACAGATATATGAGGCAGATATATACATGAGCTTTCCCCTGAAGCAGAGCCATGGAACTATTTGGGATCAGGGCGAATTTGTCAGTATTGATCACCGCCAATGTACCAGTGATGCTGGAAATGAGAAGACCAAGTGTGAACAGAATTTGTTTTTCCTGCCATCATGTTAGGGGTTAATGTAGGGGCTGGCATGATTGCTTTGAAACTAAAGAAATAGCATCTGAATGGGGTTCTGAGTTTAACTTAAGAAGAAATGCGTATTTTTGAGGGAGTGAGGGCACATGCAAAATGCTGGATCACAGATAGCAACCTTGGGAAGACAAAAGGAGGAGAATGAGGAAGGGAGACTTGCTTAAAGGTGCCTATAGTGCCGTTTCAGCACAAAGTTAACAAGGGTGGCAATGGAAACAGAAAATTTCATCAGTACAAGGTCAGGATAATTTATAAGATACAGGATATGAGAGAACAGGGAAAGCAAGTGTCACGGTAGGAAAGAAGTTCAAGCCTGAGGAACTAAGAGAATGAAGGGATTGGAGATTGAAATAAGGACATTCTCAAAGGACGATGGGTGGAAAGCTACTAAGTTTTGTTTTAGGCAAGTTGAATTTGAGAGGCTGATGGGATATCTAGTTGGATTTTTTTTTTGGAAGCTAAAGATGAGGAACTAAAATTTTAGACAGTTGTCTGGGTTACAGATTCTGAGTACTTTTTTGTCATTCTCAGAGTATAGCATATCTCCAAAGGAATAATTATCTGTTATATATCAGACTTTGAAAAATGACTTTCAAATAAATAAATCTGACTTAAAGGGAGAGAAAGGTCTTCCTGCCACAGGTTCATTCCCCAGATGGCCGCAATGGCCAGGCTGAAACCAGGAGATTCATCTGGGGCTCCCACGTGGGTGGCTGGTGCCCAAGCACTTAAGGCCACCTTCTGCTGCTTTTCCTTGGCCCTCAGCATGGAGTTGGATCAGAACTGGAGCAGCCAGGACCCGAACCAGCACACAAGTGGGATGCCAGCATCGCAGGCAGCAGCTTAAGCTGAATGCCGGGCCCCCGCACATTAGACTTCTAATGTGTGCAGAGAAATAGGGCAAGGGATGTGCTTTGACCCACAGTGCTTCTCAACTGACTAAAAATAATTGCTACCAGATTAATATGTACAACTGGCTAAGAGCAAGGTACTCTAAATTTGCGACATGTCCCTTTGTAATCACAGGATGCCAACACAGTTGCTGCTTTATGGAGCCATAACCACCAAACTGTGGAAAAATGTTTTGGGAGCACAAATTCTGCTATTTCAGCAATTAAATATTCAAATACACTCTGTATTTGTATTGCAACTTGTGAGAAATCACATTGAAATAAGCATAACATGTTGCACAGATGTTTTCATGTGACTGCTGAATGAAAGAAGAGTTAAGAACCTTGGCAGAGAGGATTGCTATAGCTAAAAGACAAAATATTTAAGGAAAAAATAGAGAGGAATCAATGTGTAAAGGAAAGTTTTGTTTTATCAAGAAGTATGAATTTCAAAATTTTGGAATATATTCAACTATGTATGATGTGAAAACAGATAAATTTTAGCATCCTAAATGGATGCTCTGCTATCCATTATTTGGGCAGATTTCAAAAGAGTAACATTACCTATGTAATAATGCATTTAGAAGGGACAGCATTAACACAGAATTAAAAGGGAATGTAGAGCCAGATGTGGGACTGTGCCCTGTACCTTATGTTGTGCCCCTGAGCACATCAATTAGCCTCTAAGAAATTTCCTTCCCTGGTCTTTGAAGTAGGGAAATATTACCTAATTAGGTTTCTCTGATCTGTGAGGCTGAAATGAGATAATATGGAGAAACTGTCAATGTTCAGATCAGCTATTACCATTCCTATTACACTGTATGACAGCAAAAGACTTGGTCAGACAATCAAAAACATCCCTAGCACAAGCACTAATGCGCTAACTTGTTGGAGGAAGCACGTGAGGAAGTTTGTACCAGAGCATCCTAGGCAGGAGGAAAAATGTATCTTTTTGGTCCTGGTATATACAACGAAGCAATTCTCCCAGACAGCCCTGCTTAAATCTTCCATGATCCTCTTCCTTGGGAGCAAGAGCTAGAGGAAGGTGTTCATGGTAATCTCCTAAGAATAGCTTGTGGAGCCACTCTGCACTGTTGGGGAGAGTCCATTGGAATTCGCTCTGGCTTTCCTGGTGGCCTTAGTCGGACATTACAGGGCTTCTCTGCGCTCTGCTGAGCTCTACAGAAGCCGCTGCTATGGACAGGTACCAGCGCCAGGTTGCTGAATCTATTGAATGGAGACAAAAATCATGTATGGAAAAAATGAGCCCGTGGTGGGAGGAGGAGAAAGTGTTTTCTCTCCTCTGTGCTCTGGAATCAGAACCTTGAAACAAATAACGAGGGCATCTGAGGGCTGGCCTGTACGTAGGCTAAAAAATGAAGAGAAAATGGATGATAGTCACTTTAAAATTCAAATACCTTAGCTTCTGTGATCTTAAATATAGCATTCTGCAGGATGTTTCTGTATTATTTTGCAATGAGAGTTATGAAAATCTCCTAGCCCATAAAGTAATCAGCCTTCATGGGATGGAACCATTTTGTAGGCGACATTCCCTAGGCATTCTGCTATGAAATGTATATTGTAACTTTTTTTTTTTTTTTACAAAAATCAATACAAGAATAGCTGAATGTAAGATCACTCTGTCCAGAAAGGAGACTTCCTATTAGATGAACTCATTGTATGCTAGCTGCAGCTAAGTTGCTAATTAAATCTACTTCTTATAAAAATTGATTTGATATTTTAACATTGAAATATATCTCTGAGATGCTTCAGGTCTTTGAATCATAGGAAAATATTTATTTTGCTGTAACCCTCAGAAGTTCATTTTCTAAGCCCTACGAACACAGTGGAAATTCAAAATTTCAAAGCTCTCACTGGGACCCTTATGGCTTACTTTCCTTATCAAATATGTCATGGAGCCAATTATCGAATACGAGGACTACACAAAGGTCAATGTAAAACATTCCTGGCTATGCAAGATATGGACAGACTCATGACTTAGTATAGCAAGTTCTATGACCTACACTGCGGCGCTCTCATACACCCTTCTTTTGGTGAATTTATATAGACATTTTTCTTTGCCAACCCATTCCTTTGCAATTTGCTGCTTCCCTCCAAAAGCTGTGTTCCTAAAAACTGGACGACCCACCTTTAGCCATAAAACAAATGGGAATGCAAACCTTCAGAATACGATGTATAAGGCATAGATTATGGTACTAAAATATTGTAAGGATAATGAAATATATACTAAATGGAAATCTAAACAGGGCCAATGCTGAAATAATATAAATTGGTTTATTATAATGAAAGTACAAGATTTTATGCTCAAAAGTGAATTGTCAGACCTCATCAGATTGACAGTGTTTTCTGACTGAAGAGATGGCACAGGAGGTTGTAGAAATTTAACTTCTTAGGCCTGGGTAAGCACCAAGAAAATCTCTCTCACTAATACCTTCCTCCATAGTTTCTTACAGGAATCTCTAAGATACTTGTCTATTTTTAAACCGTTATCCATTTTCTGAGGGTTAATTTAGTTAAATGAATTATTGTATTACCTAGTGTTATCAGTTGTATGACGAGGCTGGCAGTACATGGACTGAAAGCAGCTTAGTTAATCCCTGTGCAGAGTGCTACTCACACTTTCTTGGAAAAAGTCTGATTCATGCTGGAGATATGAGAGTGGCCTACGTGCAGAGAAAATGAGCATGGTGGCATTTTATATACTGCAAACTTTAAATTCTTACCTAAAGTAGAGATAAGGATATAGCGATGCTTATTTTCTTTCCACAGTCCAATAAGTTACCTTGAGTAGCCCTGAAGGGTGCATGTTCTCCATGTTAGAATTCAATTTTTTGAATTAGGAGCCTAATTTTTCCAATGAGGGAAATGCATAATGAGTAATGGTTGTAACAATTGCCCTCCAACAATGCCAAGAAAATGAAGGCATCTCGGTGGAACTCTGATAACGGAGATCTCGGATTCATTTCTTACGCTAGAGGAGACAAAGATCTTAGAACAATTGCCCCTCCTCCACCCTGCCTCTGCTGAGCCTGGGATAGCAGCCGGCTCTCCCCAGCCGGAAATGGAAATGACACTGCCTCCTCTTAACTCCAGAGTCAATGAAGGTTGGACTCCGACTGAAGAAATTCGTGAATGAGGAGCAGAGATGGAGCAGGGAAACCAGTTTTTTCATAAAGCCAACAGAAAGGAATACAACCCTGCCAACAGCTTGATTGTAGACATGGGAATTAAATTTTCAACTTGGACCTTCTGATATATCAGAATTATCTAAGTCATGAAGTTGGTGGTGATTTGTTAAGAACAGTAACAAAGTGAATACAGATGCCTCAGGGAAAAAAAAAATCGCTTCAGAGGGATGATTTCAGTGTCAGGAACACAGAGCCCAAAGAAGGAAGCAAAGCAAACAGATGCCACCAAGAGTAGGCTCCTTGTGAGAAGTTTAGGATAGGGGCCATCCCCTGAAATCCCTACAAGAAAGGTTAGATTTCTCATGCAGCCTTCCGTTTCTCCTCGTACGTTATGATCTTCCATTTTCCGGCCCTGTAGCTTTTGACGGAGCTGCAACCAAGGGAGAAGGGAGGTAAAGGAGAGGAGCTGCTTGCTCAGATCTGGCTGAAAGGGCTGTTATTTTGAGAAGCCTGAACACTAGGCTTAAAGGAGACATTTCTAAGTGGTTAAGGTACTGATGCGATACCTTACTAAGGAAATGATACATCTTGGGAAAGGGCAGTAACTGTTAAATAGATTGGAAGTGAATTTCGAGACTCTTTCTGCTACAGGTATTGACTGCAAGGCAACAGGCTGGCAAGCCAGGAGCTGTAGCTGGTTCAGTGGGTTTCCTGCGCTGCACTCTGGCTGGTGTCTGCGCTGACACTCTAACCAGGGGCATCTCCGACTCACAATAGATGTTTCTGCATGTGCAGGCAACATGTCTGTATTCAAGTTCAATCACTTTTGCTTGTCCCATTGTTTAAATGACAACATGTCTAAGTCCAGCTGGAGATATCACTAAGTCCCTCTCTATGAACTCAAAAAATGATGTGTAAGATCCTCCATTCTCCTCTAGCTACCACTACTCTCTTCTTTCTTCTTCCTCATATCCGTGTTCCAAATAACAGAAAATCCGAATCAATACTTGGGTTCCGACTGTTATTTCTATTCTAATATTGTAAGTGACATTTCAAGCAATTGCCCTAGCAATGACCTGAAAAACTTGGATGAAAAATAAACTTGCGTGGTCAGGCCTGTTTCCACTTGCCTAGAAAGGAAGCTTGAGACTAACCTGTGCTCACTGGGATGCTTTTATTAAACACATTGTATAATTCCATCTATTAAAGAGCATGAATATAATTAATTGTTAGACCAAGATAACTGAATTGCCATCAAATTTAAATATATCCTGGGTGTCTGCCAATGTTGATGAATGTGCTTAGCGAAATAGTCCAGGACAGAGTTAATACAATGGCCTCTAAATTCTTACTGGGTGTATGGTGCTGCCGGAGGATACGAAGTTTGAGAGAGGATTGTCAGACTTTAATATTCACGAATGGATCTGCTTGACAAGAGCATATGCCATGAAGGTATAATTGTGTTTGGTGGTGCCCCAATGGGACCTTATCCGATTTCATGGAGAGATTTTTAATTATATTTAATATGATCTGATTTGTATTAAATAAAGCTGCAGGTTATTTGCCGAAAGTCGGTTGGAGACATGTACAATGAAAAATATGAATGTGACTAGTCCCATATAAAGTTCTGAAGGTCAGGAGTCTTATTTAGAGAATGAGTCTAAATCTTGAACAGAACTCCAATTAGTTAAATCAATTTCCTTGATTTGTTTAAATCTCTGGAGCTACTCTGCAGCTACTGTTCACTCAATAGACAGATATTGAGCAGTTACTTGAGCTAGGAACTGTGCCAGAAGCTGGGAATACTAAGAAAAGTAAGAATGAGTTCTTGCCTTGTTTTTAAAGACTTTTCATCAGGTAGGAGTAAAGAAAGAATTGACATGCAGTGATGTGCACACTGTAACAGCTCTAACAGAGGCCTCTTCCAAGTAGGTGGAGAGCTGAGCTGGAAAGGGATTAATTCTTCCAGGTGATGGAACCAGAAAGAACATAGTTCTTTAGTTGAAAGTCCAGCTCCCAGATGGGGGATGAAATCCTAGTTTTACTGTCAGAACATGTGACCAGCTCTGTGACCCAAGATCCCAGTTGCAAAAAGCAATGTACTAGCTCCAACTTTTGTCCTGAGAAAGCAAGTTGCTTATCTTACACAGAAGGGGTAAAGGCCTGGGAATCGGCATTTCAGCCTGCACTGTTTTTGCCTCCTTGGAGCTCACTCATGGAGGCTGAGCAGATGACTCAATCTCCTCTAATCCAGTGTCTTTGACACATGCCCTAAACGTGAGATTCTGGCAGAGAGTATGCAAGGGAACACTCTGTGCTTAGAGACCCTTCCTCATTGGCTAGGTCTCTGCGATTTGATGAGGAAGCAATCCTCCATTTTTCTGGCATGGCAAGACCAAAGGAAGGCTGTATGGTAACCAATAGACCCTACCTTGTTCTTTTATCTGGTGGCCAAAATGCATGTCACTCCCCCCTGGTAACCCCAGCTCACCTTTTTGATAAGGACAGATAAGGCAGGTCCATACATGTTGTTAGAAAATGAAACCAGACCAAAGAAAACTTGTCCAATGGACCTACCCTTTAAAGGAGATCCAGAAATTTAAAAATAGGTTTAAGGTGACAGCAGTATACATCACAGTAAGTGTGGGACAGGATGAAACACTCGGGATATAGTGATGGGCAAAGGAAGGGATTCTCATCTGCACGTAGCATGGCTGCAAGGTCACTGCTTTGAAAGAATTGGGAGGTTTTCCATTTGGACATTGAGAGCATCACTCAGGGTCCATAGAAAACTATCCACTGAAAAATTAGCCTGCTTTAGATGTATTGAATTTTGAGTCCCACCTCTGGTTGCCTTGGCAAGTCCAGACCAAATGATTTTTGCAGGTCTCACATGGATATTCCCCACCCATGAGCCTTACTGTGTCATTGAAGATGACTTCATGTAGCCGGGTCTCCATTCCCAGGTACAATAAGGCAATTAGGTAAGGAGCCTCCAAAGGCCCTCGCCCATTGATTGCAGCAATTGTACTGGGAAGGCGGCATGCCTTCACCTGGTGTTTGTCGCATAGCAACCATCATCATTTGACCTAACTGTATTTTGGGGCCCTGAGGACTGTTACTTGCTCCTAGAAATGTCCTCAGCCACTAAAGCATTTCACTCAAGAAGGTAAAGCTCTAAAAAGCTACACCTGATACCTGTACCATGCACTCATAACACCAGATTTCAAGAATGCTCTAATGATACTCATAATTAAAGGAAGTAGCCATCCAGTTTTCATTTGGCAAGAGAACCTGGGAGAACAGAGAGCTGCTTGGATGGGCAGTATCGAGGAAGGAAGATTGGGAGAGAAAGGAAAGGGACAGAGGGCTGAGAAATGCTGTGCTACCATTCAGTGGGATTTCATCTGCACAGCTCCATGCCGTGGGTCTCATTCCCGAAAGTCTCATGAAAGAATAGTGTCATTCTGACACAAGTGATAGCATTGGCCCAATGAGGATAGAGGTCCAAGTCATGACTGCCAGTCAGCTATACCCCAGTGAAGCTCAATTGTCCCTAAGGAGCCATCAAGCGCATCGACTCTTCTTATGAGGAACTCTGAGATGATTCCTCCACAAATCGTTACAGAACCTCAATTTTCAAGGCCCTATCGTGGAGACCCCACAGGTCAATTTGGAAAGGCAAAAACAGTTGAAGGTCTCATTACAGTAAAAGGCAAAACTTTGTCAGCTGACACACATGACCCCCCCCCTTTTTTTTTTTAAGACTTTCTGGTTGAATAGTGGTGAAACCTTAGAGACAGGTCTAAGTGAAATGTCTGGAGAGTTTATCTACTGCCTTAAGGAGTTTCATGCATGGACTTCTACCTCAGGAGTGAGAACTGATGCATAGGCTGGTCACTGTGCTAGTTTGTGCTAGGCTGGGGGTTAATATTTAGAAAAAGATACATGTGTTATATTTTGTAGGAGAAATGTATGAGTTTTGGGGTAGAGAGGAGGTAGAGGAAGGAGTGAGGTTGCTGACTGTGGTTGGAATGCTGGCCAATGTTGTCTCCTCCTCACATGATTTCTTCCTTGATAGCTTCCTAGTTATTTCCCACATCTCTCCTATGGAAATGGAGATTTTAACAGTCGGGATGACATCAGGATTACTGAGGTCAGAGTAAGATGAGTGAGGAAGAAAGAATTCTTTGTGCCTGAATGCTCACATATGCCACAGCTGTATGTTTCAACATTTTTGGAATATCTTACAAGCTACTCTGGTAGAGGTAGAAGATTACAGGAAGAAGACTGGAGAAAAGTATCCTATTATGCAACAGGACACTGCAAGATGGTGATGGCCTGCAGAGAAAGTACTGGGTAAGAGATGGCTTTCAGTCCATTGTGAATGGACAGTGGCACTAAGTAGACCAAAATTCATGTCCCAGATGTTCACTTGCAAGCTGAGCCGCATCCATTTCCACATTCAGATTTGGAGTTTATGTCCCCTCAAGGTGATTTATCTGAATCCAACCATGCGAATATGCAGGAGTGACACTGTGACTTTAGAGCCCAATATTTAATAGACTGGCAGATTACCCTTCCTGTCTCTTGGAACATTTGCTGTAGTCCAGGAGGTCTGACTGTTGTCAGAGTAGTATCACCACACACACACACACACACACACACACAGATAGATCTAATGTTTGGACAGCCTGCAGGTATTCCAGCTGAGTAACAGACGTGAGCCAATGTGCCTATGGAATAGTATAGATGATCTCAGTTAACCCACCAAAATGTGTCAACTAGCAATAATACATTAAGTTGCTACAGTCCTGGATTTTTTTTTTTTTACACAACATCACATAACTGGAAGAATAACCCTGAGCGTCTTCACCTCTCTACTCAATTTCCTTAGGTATAAACTGGAGATCATGGCAATGTGTCACTCAGAGGAAGGTTGCAGGCTTCAGGTTATAAGGCACATAGTCAAAGATCTCGCTTAGTAGTAAGCAATGTGTATCAGATATTGTCCGTTTTCTGTTCCACACTTCAAAATCGGTTAGATTTAGAAAAGTAACACTCTATACATTCTTTGACAGCCCAATGTGAAACACTTTTCTGCACTGAAACATGTCAACAGTCACATCAAGAGAGGTAAATAAACACCAGTAACGTGACTGTAGGTCAGGTAAATTTAAATTACCAAATCAGAAGTTGGGGCAAATGAGTCACCACAAAGATACTTAGTCTTTTTTTAAAAAATTTTTTTGAAATATTTTTCATTTTGGAATTGTGTATCACGTATTGTTTCTCAAATTTTTTTTTCTACATGTAGTCACCCCATGTTCTGGCCTTCATTTTCTCCTTCCTGCATCCCCATGACATAATGGCTAGATTTTAATAGTGATTTAAAAAATTAAAAATGACTTCAGTTTTTGAGTGCACACTTGCTAATTCCTTGTGAAGAAGCTTTACAAGGGTCCTTTGTTTTTAGCAGTTGAAATTCACAGTCAGCTCTTTTTCAAATGAGTATATGAGAGAAGTATAGCAGCAAGGGAAAGGTGTGGCCAAAGGCAATGCTATTTAGCAAGACATACTGTCTGTGAGTCAAGATTCATTGTTTTCTTTCTCTCTTCCAGACAATCTGTCTCACATTTTAATGGTCCCATGGCTTCCCAAAGCATAGTAGTAGTCCAGCTAACTGGGAATAATACTTACAAGATCATCAGATAGGTGTGTTCGGGGACTGTGCCATAGTGAATTCACTTTCACTATATCCTCCAAGTGCTAATGTACCCAAAGGGCTTTCCCCTCTACGTTTCAAAGAAACAGAGTAGGAAGACTCCTCCTTTCTCATATCCTTCACAACTGTGTCTATTTCAAATATTTGGCACTATTTCATACACAATTATGCTCAACATCCCATTTGCCCCTGATGGAAAGCCAGACAAGAATTGGTATAGGGAGGGAGGAGGAAGACTTTTTAAAAGCTTATTTTCTTCATCAATGTGAAGATATGAATCCCTAAGGACACTTTTTTTTTTTTTATTCTGGAACAGAAAGAGTCCTACAAAACCCCATTATTATGAGACATTTTCTTTTGTCTGAGAGTAACCAGATATCTCATGGGCAAATTATAGAGCAGTGACAACAGTTATTTACTTCTGAATAACATAGCACTGCCAAGCCAAAGCCTGAGAGAACGTAGTCATTGTCAATGACTGTGGACCATCTTCGACATGTGGCAAAACCACACATTGCAATGAAGGCATCATTACAGTTGAACCTCAAAACGTCAAACCACCCCTGGCCTCCTTGCTTTCCTACACATTCCCTTTTCAATGGAGGCAGCTGTTTGTTTCTTTAAGAAATCTGAAAGAAAATCTTTACAGCTTCTCCATGTAAATATTTCAGAGCAGGGTCTTGATCCCTTTTTGCACTTTGAAAAGCACCATTTCTGTGTTCAGCACTACATAAAAATGACTAAGGAAAAAAACAGGGGAAACTACACCAGTCTCATTAAGTTCTTTGAGTTTCTGTCCAGAATCACTACAACAATTCTGCAGACAAGAGGAAGTGACTATGTACAAAATACCAGTTTCACATTACAAATTCAGAGGCTGAATCAAAATATATCCAGGGAACCCTTCCAAGATGGATTATAACCTCCCTCAGTGTTTTTATTTTTCCACTTGTGCTTGTTTCAATATTTTACGCATTTATGCCAATTTTGTGTGCATGTTTAGCGGTCACAAACCCAACATCAGTGAAAATGAAAATTTCTCAGTCATAAACAGAGTACACATTGATTGCTCATATTTGTTTCTGTTATCAGGTGAGGCGCTAGAAAGCCAAAACGAATGAGACCTCTCCTCTTTGGAACATTTCACAGGTAAAATAAAATTTTCCAGAGAGTTGAGTATCCAGATACAGGTATGGGTATAGATGTATTTATATACTCATGTATTTACACACACATTTATAAGAACAGTGAATTCTAACTGGACACTGGCAAGGGATTTGTTGTGGGCATGTACTGGCAGAACTACTTGAGCCAATAAATGAGACTGGTGGTGGACTACTGGACGGGACATTGCATAGAAAGCATAGCAGAGACTTTGGTAACCAGAGACATTCCAGCTTACAGGGAATCCGAGTGACCTAGAGAGTCATGTTGGGCTCTAATCCAGTAAGGACACTGGTGGTTCTACCAATTGACAAACTCATCAGCTGGTAGAAAATAATGGAGATTATCTCAGAAGGTAAAGGATGCACTTGGCTCTTCTCTCGGTTCCTCTCTAGCCTCCTCCTCTGGTCTCTTGGCTCTGCTTTCCTCTCTCCTCTTCTCTACTCTCCTTGCTAGCCCCTCTCCTCTCTGTATCTCCCAGACTCTCTTTCTCTTTTTCCTTCGCCACCCCTTCACTCCGGTCTGTTAGGTGTTCCCCTATAAACCCTTTCCCTTAAAGAAAAAAAGAAGCTAAAGGACATGATGCTCAAAGAAAAAAACAGACATCTGTTAAAACGAAAAGGCCATAGTAACCTTTTTGTTCAAAATCTTCCAGTGAGTCCTCATCTCTTTCTACATGAAAGCCAACTCGATTATTGTGCCTTCCAAGGCCATACAAGATTTCTGCCCCCTACCCGATCCTTCTTTTCTGGTTTCTCCTCTATTCTTCTTCCCCGTGCATCCCATAATTGCCCTACAGAGCCTGCTTCCTATTCTGTGGTATTTCCACCTTCAGCTGTATGACCTTTCCCTCCTACGTGGACATCTCTTCCTCCAGATAGCTACAAGTTACTTCCCTCATTTCCTAAAAACTTGACCAAATGTCACCTTCTCTATGAGGCTTGCCCCCATCCTGCCTAAAATTTCAAGCCTCCTAACATTCAAGTGTGCCTTTGTAGCCAAATTTTTAAACCTCAGTGCTGATCTGTGTGGAAGATACCAGTATAATGGCTCCCTGACGAAACTGTAAGCATTACGGACAAGAATTTTGGTGTGTTATTCACTGTTGGATCAGCAGCATCTACAATGCCTGTCATATCGTTTTTGAATGAATGGGTGGATTTGTGGAGCTCAACATACAAAATTAAATACAACATACACCTGATCTAGTGCATTTGCAAACAAGGTTAAAAAGTATAACCATGTGCTAAGTTCTGAAACAGGATTGTACAAGACATATACACATACACACACAAAATGATTTTTAAAAAACAATCACAGAAATCCACCTAGAGAAAGAGGAAGGCTTCTTGGAGAAGGTGAACCTTGACCTGAAGACATTGGTCCTTGTGTTAATACAATATAGTAGTTCGCTGGTCCCCATACCCAGAGCTACCTTGGTGATGCTCTACCAAGGCTAACTTCCAAGTGTGCTTTACCCTGCCCTAGCCTAACGGGAATAGTAAGAAAATGTCATAGCAAGTTGGAAAGAGCACCGACTTTGGAGACAGCTCAGTTTGTTTTGGGAAACCAAGTTCATAGCAGAATCTTGAGCATATTCTAGACTCTGCCAGATCTGTTTTCTTCATTGACCATCACATAATACCTTTTGCTCCTTTACCTGAAAATGTATGAGATAAGAATCAGTTCCTTTATCAGCTCACAAAAATCGTTACTCTGAACAACTAGGTCTTGCTAATTGTTTTTCTGTTTAAAAGTTGTTCAAAGTGTCCCTAAGTGGTTTGGCAGGAATACTCCCACTTCACATAGCTTTTATGTCAAGAAAAGGTTAGGCCAACTTTACCTCAAGGAGAAAAAGCATAACAGAGTAAAATAAGATTCTTTTTTATAATCTTGATTCTACCTCGTCTATAAACCAGTTTAACAATCTCTACTTTTTTTCACCTGAACTACCCTGCTGTCTTCAGAGTGGTCTACAGAGAAGACCCTGAAGAGGTTTTGAGGACACACACACAACCTTCCAGGGAGTCACAGTTGGTTTCTCACTCATCTTTGAGCGACCAGTCTAAGCATGGTAAGAGAACTCTAACTCTATAGTGTGTTCATTTTCTACCCAAATTCCCCTAAGCACTTAAAGCATATATGTAGCAAAATCTAAGAATTACTAATTTAGAAATGGTTGGAAGAGTCACTGTTCTAGACCTGTAAGTTCTAGGTTTATGGAAACAACTTGGGTTAAAGAAAAAAGACAAGTGTGTATCAGGACCTGTGGAACCATTTTTCCAGAATGCTTAACTCCTCCATTGCCTAGCTGCATAACTGTCCTTGCTAACTTACAGACTGGGATAATTAGTACATAGCAGTAGCAATTATTACTCCTTGGAAAGTCAGTCATCATTATTGAAGACTGGACTTCATTTTATTTTCCTGCAGTGAACCTGTTATTGAAGGATTCTTTGAAAATGCTTGGTGGATCTGTGACATGCTAGGGACTACAGACAATATGGTCTTTTATAGTAGCCCCATGCTAAGTGAGCCTGTGGAATGTTGTTTGCATTCAAATTCATAAGAACCTCCTGTAACCCTAACAGAGATGACCGTAACTGACAGATCTTACCAAGTATCCAAGACACTGATCAACAAGCAATCATTATTTACTGGAGAACATAGATTTTCTCCTCAAAGATGACAGAAGGCTGGAGATCAAGCCAAGCAAATGCACTTGTTACTTCCAAAGATTTATCAGTTCAAAAACATATTTCAGATTACCTTTTAAAAAATATTGCACTGAAGACTTTCTAGAGGCATATTCCAGCTCTGTAGAAATTTCATTTGTTTCAGGGATTAATTGTTGCACCTGATGATATTTATCTTCTCCCATCCTCCTTGACCACTGGTGCCTACATGCCTTAATTACTGCTGTTTACAGATCTCAGCTGACTCCTGTACGGGGTGCCATACATTCAACCGACTGACTCCTGGCATCAGTGGAGAGAATTCAAAAGGCCAGCTTTCTTGCCTCTGATTAGGGTCAACTCGGCAGTTCAATTCATGCTACAGGTCCCCATGGAATCTGACTGAACATATCTCTAGTGGAGACCATTTTAATTAGCTTTTCCCCTATCCTACTTCTGTGACTTCCTTACTTCTGAGAGTGCTTCTTCAGCAATCAACATACACCCTAATCTTTGTCAAAAGCCCCTTTTAGCTAATCCCATCCATAGCAATTTCATGTGGTGCCCTGCTCTGGGCCTTGCCTTTATATGGAGAGATGAAGAACTGGAAGACAAGAATATGGGCTTGGTGAACATAAAAAAGGTATATGCAAGAGAACTGCACAATTACCTAGAGCAGTGCTTTCCAAAAGTCCCAGAACTTGCTCAAGAGAAAAATGTCTGCACATCATTCATACTCACTGAATGGGAGTCCCCACAGAGATTGATATGCTCGAGGTTTACCAGGCTGTGCAGGTGATTCTTTTCATGTATTTTCTATATACAGATGTAGTTTCTAGTGATTCTTAGTAAATCTGGGATACTCTGGACTGGAACAGAGTAGAGCTCACCCTGTAAGGCTGGCTAGTGAAAACTTTAGGCTTTCCAGAGTCAGATGATCTCTGGCATTGCAACTCTGCTACTGCTACTCAAAAATAGCTATACATAGTCTGTAAACAAAGGGGTAGAGCCTTGTTCCAATAAAACTGTACATATTTGCAAAGCTGAGTGACAGGCCAGACTTGGCCCGGAAGTCACAGGTCGATGGCTGACTCCTGGACTAGAGGACAGTGGGCCTAGAAGTGTTGTTCCATAATTATTGGGCTGCTAACATTTGGTACTCATTCTTCAACAAACTGTTTATGTAATGTTTCCCAGACAAAATAGCTTCCCATAAGTAGAGAAACATTTCTTTTTTTTTTTTTTTTTTTTTTTTTTTTTACAGGCAGAGTGGACAGTGAGAGAGAGAGACAGAGAGAAAGGTCTTCCTTTTGCCGTTGGTTCACCCTCCAATGGCCGCCGCGGTCGGCGCGCTGCGGCCGGCGCACCGCGCTCGTCCGATGGCAGGAGCCAGGAGCTAGGTGCTTATCCTGGTCTCCCCATGGGGTGCAGGGCCCAAGCACCTGGGCCATCCTCCACTGCACTCCTGGGCCACAGCAGAGAGCTACATTTCCATTTTTCTAACCTTACTCCCAAATCCTCAAGTGTCAGTGGCCTTGTCATGAGGCAGTTTAAACACACTTTTAAGAGGCAAGATAGTTTCTACAGGCCAAGTCTGCTATTCTTCCTTTCTATTCTTAATATTGCCAGAGGCCATCCCATCGGGACAGACTTTAACGACTGCAAGAACAGATGTGGACCTGTGAATCTTTCTTTCTGGGTGCACATGGGCTAGATCTCAGACACTAGATATCGAAAATCAAACATATTACCAACATTTACTTTGGATAGGTATGAAGCTACTTGCATCTTCTATGGTCATAACAGTGTGTAATTAATTTTGTGAAGCCTTATTAGTAGCTATCCCTTTATTAAGATTTTGTCTTTACAAATTCTAAGCTATTACATCAATGGGAGATGTCAACATTTGGCATCAATGTACTGCAAAATAAACAATTTTACATCGTAAGAAGTCCTTGTTAATTAGGTTTTTGAGTTTCATCACCACATATTAGAACACACTGAATAGAATTCTGTTCAATGCGCTTAAGTCACATTCATCTTTAGGTGACCCTGAACACCATAAAACAAATGTTCAGTTCTGTAGCCAGACCATTCACTGCTAGACTGTGACTTTGGCTACTTTGAATACATTTAATTCACATACAAATTAATAGCAACGGTTTTCTCATTAAATTGACTGTAGCCTCTGAACTCTGGGCCCACATATGTTGCTGCTTCTCGCTCGATTCATTACCTGCTACAGTGCTCTTTAGAGTTGTTTCAAGAAGGTCTGGAACAGTTTTTGGTCTGTCCACAGAATATTTTTTCAGGAAATCTCAGGTTTACCTTACTTTAAGCATTTGTGACCTTTGGGAAATTTAATGCATATGAACAAACTCAAAATCCCTGCTGAGTGAATTTCTATCAATGGCTGGCTGGTGGGAAGCCAAGGCATGTTACTGAGATGATCAAAAGCAAGGGTCTCCAGGGACGAGCTTATTGTGTGGATCCTCTCTGAGCTCTCCTCAGCCAGAGAACTATTTCCCCTAATGTTGCACTACTCTCACTGTGCAGCCTGCAGTGAGCAATTGACTTATTCCCTTAATTCTGGACAACTTGGAAGGGGATGTTCCATTTCCAAAGCTCTCCATGGGTTTGCCTGAGGCCTTGGCCATCCTCTCCATCTGCACAGTTATGGTTTCCTCACTTGCATTCCCAAAGATATGTCCCAGTAAACTTCCTACCTGCAAATCTCCATCTCAGTGTGCATATTCCAGGGAATCTAGCTTACGATACCTGCCAAGGCCAGAAGAAATGTTTTATGGCCTCAGTCTCATGAAATACAGCATCAGTCATGCTGCTGTAATTGTACATTTACTTATTTTTGACTAAAGGGTGGACTTCTTAATATTGAGACTGGATCTTAATTATCTTCCGTATACCACTTATTGCGGAGGCATTCAGTAGGAGTTTGTTGGAAAAACTGAACTAAAGAGACTAGAAACGAGATCT
Source organism: Sylvilagus floridanus (assembly GCA_949820135.1). Lineage (NCBI taxonomy): Eukaryota > Metazoa > Chordata > Mammalia > Lagomorpha > Leporidae > Sylvilagus > Sylvilagus floridanus. The sequence goes on from OX463223.1 coordinate 115,415,429, forward strand.
ACTAGTGCTGTGGTTATGTCTATGATGGGGATTCCGTCCTAGTAATTTAAGGAGAGAGTGCTTGCAGGACAAGGAGAGTCAAAGAAGCCATAGACCACTACTCCACCAGCTCTGGAGCATGAATGAAACCAAGTAAATAGTCCCACTTTGAGGTACAACATCCAAGCTTTTACTCCCTGGTGATAGTCATTGACCTGGCCTGCCCCGAGAAGGAGAAGGTAGGACACATGAACTCCTGGGAAAAAGCAGCTCCTCCTATTGTGACTAGATTGGTGACCACCACAAACCAGTGATGACTGTCATGTTTGAAGTTTTCAGAATTACAAATTCTCAGGCCCTACCATAGACTTAGTCAGACATTCTGGGAACCGAGTCTAGACATTCAAATGAAAACTAATGTTTGAGGATCACTAGCCTGAGACAGGATGCTTGCAGCTGTGACTTGCAACCCCACACTTCTAGGGGCTGAGAAACAGGTCCACTTGCAGCTTAAGCACATTTGGGTGGGGTTGAATGATATCCTCTATAGCTGACACAGAAGGGATTTGGTAACAGCCAACAATAAAGATGTTCACACAAATCCTGCATGGCACAAATCAGGATGCCTCAATGTTGGCAGGTGGTCTAATTTTATTTTTTCACAAACAGAATGATATAATACTTGGTTAGGTAAGATGGGTAGTCAGAGTCTGGGGAAGTAGAAACATTGGAGATTATGGAAAGAATTCCCTGTAATTTTCAAAGTGAACAAAGGGAGAGGCTGAGAATCAAAGAAGAGGTCGAGACCAATTATTGGATATGAAGAGAAGCCCTGATCACAAGTGACAAGGCAGGAATCTAATTATCAGGACAGGAACACAACACAAGATGACAAGCAGTAAAGTTAATTCAATGGCAACTCTTCATTTCCAGCCATAGAGCTGTTTATACTTTTCCTGAGCTAAAATGTGAGTAATCCTAGCATCTGAGGCACATGAACCTAAAACGAGTTTTTAACTAGCTTCGGCAATTAAGGATAGAAACAAACGCAGAAAGCCCAGTAGATACAACTGTCTCATTCCAACCCAATACATTAAAATGGTACATGTGAAATGCGCTGCAGCTCAGAGAGAGAGCAGACTGTAAGAAACATACCTACACAAATGCACTCTTCTATCTTTGTTATGGGATCTCCAAACTACTATTCCGTGATTTAGGTTCAAAGGGATAAGCTATTACAATGCAATAATTTACTGTTAAGTTTATATGAAAATCAGATTAAATTGGCTATGATTTCTAACTCCTTAAACTTTGATCATCTCCTATGGCTTGACAAGTCTACTGAATAAAAGAGGAAGACAGAAAGTAAAGAAGCAATTTGTGAATACAAGGCAGCCTATACTGTCAGCGTACTAGACACTATAAGAAAATACACCTAGAAATGAAAACAGTGGGGAAATGTGTTTAGGAACTGAGACACAGATTCTGCCCTTAATGGAATCCCTATCCCATATTAAGGAAAAAGAAAAAAAGTCAGCCTGTTCTCTGGCTGATTAACCAGCAATGGCAGACATACAGCTGTTACTCTCCGGCACTCTACTGTCTCACATGTATTTACTAACTGGCCTGTAATTACTTTTTTGGAACATTACCCAGTACTGTTTTAGAGGAACAAAGAATTTGTTCTACAACTACTTGCAGCTCTATCATTTGAAATAGATGTAAACCTTAAAAAAAAAAAAAAAACACTATCAATATTTTCTAAGCAAGAATTTCAACACAGGCTGTTTTAAGTGTTCTCTGGGGTTGTGCATTGCGTAAGTTAGACAATAAATCATTTTACTTCTTGAAGCTATGGGATCGGCCTCCTTTATTCCCACTCATGTGCAGTGACCATGAATTGCCTTCCAAATCCTAACTAGACTAACCATATTGCGGTGGCTGTTTGGCCTAGCAGTTAAGATGCTGGTTGGAACTCCACCCATACTCTGGATTGCAGTACTAGCGCCAGTCCCGATTCCCGCTTCCTGTCAGTGGATGGGAGCTACCTTAACATACATTCACACCCGCAGTCCACACCAGTGATGTGTAAATTAAGCATGAATTACAACCAACTGGAGGGCTTGTACAAACACAGCTCAATAGTCGTCCATTCCCACTGAGTTTCTGATTCTGTAGCTCTTAAGTGGGAACCAACAATTTGTACTTTAAACAAGTTTCCAGGTGATGCCGATGCTGTTGGTTTAAGTTCCCCAGCTTGGGACTCTTGCTCCAACTTTTCCTTTCTTTCTCTTCACCTGCAACTTTATCAATTATGTTTCTCATTCCTTCCCTAAAAGTACTGTGCTGCAAACTAATACATCTAACTACTGAATCCATTCTGAAAATGACACTCAACACTGTTTAATATATGTACTATCATAATTACAAGTTTGTTACAAAGCTTAATATGTATTAACTGACCATGAGAAAGATTTTGTTTATGGATTGAAATCTAGACCTACGTACAAACAGAACTGTCCTAATTATAATTGAGATCCTAACTGTTTAGGCAGTTTAGTTAGATAAATAATTACTTTAGTTGACATGAAGTCTGCCCTTTAAAAGCTTGGTGGTTCTAACTTAGGGAGTAAAAACTCAAACTGACTACATGTAACAGTTTTTCCAGCATTTGAATCCGCATGTCCATCACACTAGACTTTTCTTTTCAGTAAAATATCTTCTGCCTTTCAATTCTCATGGAAGAGTTTTCATATTTTTCATCAACTCAAATCAACGTGCCTCTTAACAAGTGGGTTTCATATTAAAATAATTATTTGAAAGGCAGAGTGATCAAGAGATCCTTCATCTTCTAGTTCACTCCCCAAATGCCAGCAAAATGTCAGTGGCAGGAACCCAAGTAATTGGGCCATTATCTGCTGCTCCCTAGACACATTAACAGGAAGTTGGATTGGAAGTGGGACTGATCCCCAGTCCCTCCGGTATGAGATTGGGACATTTCAACAGGCAGTTTAACCCTCTGTGCTGCAATACCATCCTGGCTTTCATATTTTAAAATATGCCAAAGTAGAATCTACAAGAAATACTCTCATTTTCTTTGAGATGTCTTCCATTCTTACTCATTTGGGCAACTATCCATGGAATACTGAAGCTGACACAGCACACTTACATATAGAACTTTGAAATTCATGCATAGTTTTTTCAGTTTGCAATATTCATAAGCTTTCTGAAATCCTGTCATATGCATGGATTTCCATTTTTTTTTTTACATCACAATCTCTTTATTCCATTTTCCACAAACATTTGAAGTTGTCTTACACAATTGTGGGGTATCATTAAGCATATAGGACACCTATAACTGGTTAAAATGATAAAACCCAAATCTTATTTGTTTGAAAAGTATTAATTCATTTTATCCTCAAAGTAGCCCTGAAATATTAGCATGGAAAAATAATTATTTCCATTTTACAACTGAGGAAACCTAGGTATGATGAATATCAAAGTTAAGGAATTTTTAAAAACTATTCAAGTATGTAACAAAGCCTGAAATCATAGAAATATATATTACTGTAGGTATATATCGTATGCTCATGGATGAAGATAGTTTTCAATATAATTCCTCAAATTAAGCTATACATTGCATTTTAGAGAGGGACTTTCAATAGGATTTTTCACAGAATTGATTAATAGCAAAGGCCACAAATCTACCAGAAAATTCACAAGACTACCAAGAGGTGACTGCTGAAATTACAGATGTGCAAATTTACTATCAATCTCTCACATCCAACTATGTGAAGTAAGGTAAAGGGTCATGTACACAGGAACAGATGAACTGAGCAACAAAATAAAACAGATAACCCAGGAGCTCATCCACACTTAGAAACTTAAACGTGTCACAAAAAGGGGAGTAAATACAAATTCATCATGGAAATTTCTGTGACAGTCAACTCTATTGTATGAAAAATACAAAAAACATTCTTCATACTAGACATACAAAATCTCACATGGAAGAGGTTCAAAGCGGAAACAAATTAAGTTTTAAAATATTAGAGATTTATGATCATGAGGATAGGTATTTCATTAAAAATGTGAATCAAAAATGAATTTGATTACATAACAATGAATAAAAGTCATAATTAGTAAAAAATATGGAATATTGATATTTGCAACTCCTATAGCCAAAGGATGGAGTCCAGGAAACTAAAGAACTCTTAAATATGTTGTGTATGTGTGTCATGTAAATTTGTGTTTGTCATATATGCATGCATGGCAACAGTCAGCAACGTCTGTGAAGTCAAACTTCCAGTTTCAAATCAGCTCTACCTGGTGTTCTGTTCTTTACTATCCATGAAAATGCTGGGCAGTGCGGAGAATGGAGATAGAAGAGATGAGTTGAATAATTAGGTGAAATATGCTTATTTTGTGTACTCAAATAACTACAAAATACTAGTTCAGTTTTAATACAGTTGAATACCCGTGTATAAAAACACCAAGGTTTACTGATGAATTTGAGAAACCATGCAAATGGGTAGGTAAATTGGTTCACTCCTGTTGGAAAACAAATTTGACAGTAAGAAGTAAATATTATAAATGGGAAGAATCCCCCTAGGTCAGAAATTTCATTCCTAGGTGTCTGTTCTTAGGAACCATTTTCCAAGTACCAACATACATCCATGAAGATATTCATAGTTAACTCTTCAAAATAAGGAAAAGCCTAACATTACTCATTTCGGGTAAGGATGAATAAATTGGTCTATCCCTATAATGGAATAGTTTATATTTACAGTTATGTAAACTATGTGAACTATATTTAGTTGTACCAATAGGAAATTTAAAAATCTTGTGTCTAAGATATACTGTAGAAGTTGCAGTCTTAAAATATGTCCTTATAATCATACACATGTATGGAGAATAACATCAAGAAAATAAGGTAACATGTTAACATTTGTGAAATCAACATAGTTACAGGGATCCGTTATATTATGTTCCCTATTACGTGTTTGAAGTCGTTCAGATTTAGTTGTGTGTCAAAAAATGAAAGTGAACTGTTTATATTTACTTAACTATACACAGATTTTTCTTTTTTCTTTCAAGATTTATTTGAAAGGCAGAGTTAGAGAGATCTTCCATCTGCTGGCTCACTCCCACAATAGCCACAATAGCCAGGGCTAAGCCAGGCTTAAGCCAGAAGCTTCTTCTAGGTTTCTCATGTGGGTGTAGGGCCCCAAGCACTTGTGCCACCTTCTGCTTTCCCAGGCCATAGTAGAGAGCTGGATGAGAAGCAGAGCAGCTGAGACTTGAACAGCACCCATGTGCAGGCGGCGGCTTTACCTGCCACACCCCAGCGCTGACCCAACTATACTCATTTTCACTGGCAATTCAAGTCAGAATCGGGACGGGATCCATATTTTTGAGTCCCACTTTAATGAGGTGACACATGTGAGTCTTTGCAGAGTGCACTTTATAATGGTCCGACTTAGGGAAAATCAACTCTGTGGACTAAAATTAATTGTAAACAGAGGCCACGTTTTTGGTCAGGGATCATAAGAAACTTAGGCATATATGAATTTAACAAGATTTCAGTCTTCAATAGTGTACGGTTACGAATCTCTTGGGGCGAGTACCTGACCCAGCAGTGAAGACACAGTTTGGGACACCTACATCCCACATCGGAAAGCCTGGCTTCTAGTCTTGGCTTCGTTTCTGATTCCAGCTTCCCGCTAACCTGCACCTTGGGAGGCAGTGCTAACGCCTCAAGGACTTGGGTCCTTTCCAGGGATTGAGTTCTGAGCTTCTGGCTTCAGCTTGGCCCAGCCCTCACTGTTGGAGTCTTTTGAGGAGTGAGCCCGTCAATTGTGCACTCACTCAGGCATACTCTTTCTCTGAACACGTCTCTTTCTGCATTTCAAATAAAAATTTTTTCAGATTATGAATCTGAGTGGAAAATAATATCTTCATCACTTCTCACACTTATTAAACCCTGAAAGTTTTTATATAGATGTACTTCTAGTGATAGGAAAAGATTCATTTAGGAAATGCTACCTTCAGGAAATAATTGTTTTTTTGACAGGCAGAGTGGACAGTAAGACAGAGACAGAAAGGTCTTCCTTTTGCCATTGGTTCACCCCCCCCCCCCCAATGGCTGCTGCTGCCGGCGCACCGCGCTGATCCAAAGCCAGGAGCCAGTGTTTCCTCCTGGTCTCCCATGGGGTACAGGGCCCAAGCACTTGGGTCATCCTCCACTGCACTCCCGGGCCACAGCAGAGAGCTGGACTGGAAGAAGAGCAACCAGGACAGAATCCGGCACCCCGACCGGGACTAGAACCTGGGGTGCCGGCGCCACAGGAGGAGGATTAGCCTAGTGAGCCGCGGTGCTGGCCTGAAATAAAGTGTTTTTAAAAATACACTAAAATGTTTCCTTTATAACATGAACCCTAAGTAAGTTTATTCTCTCTCCATAATACAGAAGGAAAACCTGAAATTTAAAATGTAGCTCCAGTTACACATCAGTATCAAGTCCCAGAGCTGGCGTTCATGTTTTCTACCTGCATAAATAAATATTAAATGAAAAAAAAAATTTGGAAACCAGAAACTGAGTCTGTGCTCCATCATTCACTATTTATATGGCTTTGGGCGAGATCCTTAGAGGTTCTGAATAGTTACTTTCCCCTTTTGTAAAACTGAATTGGGAAAGTACCTGCCATATAGAGACCTAGATCTGAAATACTATGTAAGGCAAAGGTGCTCATTACCATGACTCTACAGTTTTATTCCTTACAACTGGATCTTCTAATATTGGTTCTTCTACTATTAACAACCTCAGTAAATTTATTAACATTGAACTATCACTTTAATATTTGAAAGAATTCTGTGTTCATAGAATTGCAATAAGGTTTGATTGCAATTAGAGTTACAAGCTGTATCAAAGAAGATATTTTTAGATAGTGTACAGCAAAATAAAACAGAAACTAATATTGCTGAACAAAATTTTTGACCTCCAATCTCTTTTATGGTACATTAAGGAAATGTAAGCTGAAGTTAGTTCAATCTGGTTAAAATTTCTGTTGTTCTAAAATGGGTTTTCTATTTGTATCTCTTAAAATATTAGATTTTTCAATGGACAGTATTAACATTGTATCTTTCAAGCACTAATATTTTTATTCAACTATAATAGGAAAAATATTCCTACATTAAAATTAAACACAATTTGAAACCATGGAAAACATTCTTAATCATTTTAAGTCTGATATTAAAAATTGTTTTTGAGGGGGCCGGCGCTGTGGCACAGTGGGTTAATCCTCTGCCTGCGGCACTGGCATCCCACGTGGGTGCCGGTTCTGGTCCCTGCTGCTCCTCTTCCAATCCAGCTCTCTGCAATGGCCTGGGAAAGCAGTGGAAATGGCCCAAGGCCTTGGGCCCCTGCACTCGCGTGGGAGACTGGGAGGAGGCTCCTGGCTCCTGGCTTCACATCAGCGCAGCTCCAGCTGTTGCGGCCATCTGGAGAATGAACTAGCGAATGGAGGACTTTGTCTCTCCCTCTATGTGTCTGTAACTGTGCCTCTCAAATAAATAAAATACTAAAAAAGAACTGTTTGAGATAATTATTAACAATGAAAATATTCATGACTCAAGCTTTGCAGTTCTTCGTTCAATACAATTTAAGTGAACAATCTACTCCATAAGTATGTGAACTTCACATTTCTATTTCACTTAAACTTGGTATTAAAATATATTTTCTTGTGCAAGAAACTGTGCTAAATATCATGAATATAAACATTTATCATTAGGTTTTGTCTAAATCAATAGTCTACTCTAGGTAATGAACTTTCAAAATATGGAAACCAGAAATGAAAATGTTTAATGTACTATGTATATGTAGAACAGCCTTTGTGAATTGTTATAATTTTGAACAATAGTCTCAAATAATTTTAATACTTAAAAATATCATGTATTCTTATTGAGCTCATCTGTACTCATTTAAGTATAGACAAGGCATACTTCATTTACGGTAGAAAAGTATAGGGCCAGCGTTGTAACAGGTTAAGCCACCATTCCATATGGGTGCCTGTTCGTGGACTGGTTGCTCCACTTCTGACCCAGCTCCCTGCTAGTGTGTCTGGGAATGCAGACCAAGAATGGCCCAAGTGCTTGGGCCCCTGCAGCCCTGTTGGGGACCTGGATGAAGCTTCTGGCTCCTGGCTTTGGCCAGGTCCAGCCCTGACCATTCCAACCACTTGGGTCGTGAACCAATAGGCGGAAGATCTGTTTCCCCCACCCCTAACTCTGACTTTTCAAATAAATAAACCTTAAAAATTAAGGTAGAAAGATATTAAGGTTGTTTCGCTTTTTCTTCTATATATATTAGCAATTAATTCATGATACAAAGATTCCTTTAATTCATGTGGTAGCCTACCATGTATTGATTACTAATGCTGTGGTAGACCAGGGAGCTGCCCGTTTATTCATATGCTCTGCATATTCAGTTTATCACTGCTTTCTCTTTTGTTTTAACAGTAGAACAGCACAAATGTTTCCAAATTACAGGAACCTTTACCTTCTTTAACTTCTTTTAAGTTCTGGTTTGAATTAATAGGGAAGATTTTCCCTTTCTACTAGATGGCAGTTTAGAAATTACTATGATTCTATGCTCTTATGAAACATGTGGTACTACAGTTGCTTTAAAGTCTTAGTTCAGTGTTTACTGTAAGAGTAATTAATCAACATTTCAAGCTTCAATCAAAGCCAAAAGCTTTCTTCTCTTCCTCCTGAAAAAAATCCTCTGCCTTCTATGTTATATACATGCTTAGGAATAGGGGGTCAAGGAGGAACCAAGAGGCATCAGGGCAGAACTATTCTGATTTGGCTGATGGCTGGCTAATGTGTAAAAATAAATCCTTCACTTCTGGATGGTTCTGTGCACTGGTCCCCAGCTTGGACTCAGTTCCTGAGATGTGAAAGGGTCCCTCTGGCTGGTCACTGTATCCTCAGAGCAGACATCTTTGAGGATCCACATTAGCCAGACCATCTTCCCCCTAGGCAAGAATTAAAAGCCTCTCTGGATGGGCTTTCTCTTCCTTGTGACCCATATTTGCTCTATCAGAAACACTCAAACCTTCTTCTACATTTTCTCCTACCCTACTCTCACTGCAGAGCCTTCCTCCTGGCCTGTCCTGCCCCACCTCTCCATTCTACATTGTGCTATATTCTCAGAGTAGATGAAGGTTTCAATAGCCATGGAAACTCTTGAGTTATCCACTTTCAAGATTCTTCCTGAGTATTCAGTCTCATACTCATGTGAATATCCGTGGCACTTCAGGCCAGATTTAATTTTCACATCCTGTTAAGTAACACTAACAAGAGCAACAACAGCAAAAACAGCACCTAGTACTTCTTGAGATGTTGCTTTTTGCCTGTTGTGGTTCTTCTATCTTGATGCATGTTAGTATTTTATTTTTCTCTCAACAGTCCTATAAGCTGAACATGAATGTTACCAATATTTTCAAGATGGATGAATTAAAGCCCAACAAGGTTATTAGGTGATTCTCTGAACACTTACTGTCTGTTTTCAAAACCAAGTTATCTGACTCCAAATACTATCTTCTTAATCAATGAATGGTTTTTCATTGAAGTGTACGATACAACAATGACCCCATGTTTGACTTATTCTAACAATAGGTTAAATATTTTGGTAGAATGATTTCAAAGCATGAAATTTAAGTGCTACTTCATTACTCTTTGTAATCAAAGTTCCTGAATGTTTTTTGTTTCACCCCTCTCACAGTGAGTTTACTGCATTCAAATGCAATTATTCTCTATAGAAAAATTAGACAGTTATGGCAAATCATGAAATGTTTCATCTTGATATTTTTCGAACAAAATACAATGTGTTCTCATATGAATCTAAAAATGAATCTTCTTCGATATTTTAAGTAACTACTTTTTAAGTGATAATTTTATGCAAATAACTTGCATATGGTTCAATCCCTCACAACTCCTGATGTGTCACAGAAAGGAAAACTGTCAATGTATTCTTCCTTTACAAATATGCCATGTGAGAATTTGTGATTTCTCTTTAAATATATACTTTCAAAGCTGTACTACTGTTACTATAGACAGATAGAAAAATAAATACAATAAAATACCATGAAAAAATTCAAGGATATGAGTTAAACTGTGTTGAAGTTATTTGTTTAAAGATTGTGATTGTCCATGACACTTTCATTTTCCACATCCATTGATTATATTATGAGAAATAGGGTAAATAAAGAGATTATTCAGATCAAGAGGAGGTATTTAGTATCTGCAAAAAGAAGGCAGTTAGATTTTAATGTGATAACCTTTTTGACAGAAAAATCTATAATTTGAACTCCATTTGTGCAAAGGAATGGCTTTCTTTATATTTTAAGTTTTTTAAGAATTTTATTCAGTGAAAGAAATGCACAGGGAAGAGAGGGCTTTAATCATGGGAGAAGGAAGTCTAGAAGCTAAGTTGGGTCCATACCAGGCAGAGAGCAGCCCAAGAGCCCCATGGCACAAGCATGCAGGCAGGAGAGCAGTGGCAGGGCGGAGGTCAATGGGCCACCAGCCTTGAAGGCAGGAGGCAACAGGGGAGGGGCCCAACACGTTCCAGGCCTTTTATTCACCCCCAAACAGGGAGAGCAGTTACACAGTCTGATTAGCAGGTGGGCATACAGGTGGGGTCAGGCAGGGGCCTGAGGTCACACAAGGGCGTGGTCTTCCAGCTCATAAATCTAATCAATTTTATCCTATCTGTCTGCCTCCATCATTCCCCTCTCAGAGAGAAGGAATGACTTCTGATGTAAATTATATGTTCAGTGTGCCACACACATGCATAATTGTTAAAAATGTCATAATTTCTGATAATCTTTTCAAATGTGGCAGGCATTGTAGTGTAGAGGGTTAAGATGCCACTGGGGATGTCTGCATCCCATATTGAAGTGCCTGGCTCAAGTCTCATCACTTCTTCTGATTCAACTTCCTGCTTTTACATCCTGAGAGGCAGCAGGATGGCTCAAATGATTTGGGTCCCCATCACCCATGTGGGGAAACATGGCTGGAGTTCCTGGCTCTTGGCTTGGGACTGCTCCAGCTCTGGCTGTTGTGGGCATTTGAGGAGTGAGCCTGTGAATGAAGATCTGTCTGTCTCTGCTTCTCTTTGTCACTTTGCCTTTCAAATAAATACATGTTTTTAAAAAGTTCTTTGAGTGTGAGTCAAAATTTCATGTTTGGCATGATGTGATGCTATGATTTATGTAGATTCTACTGAGATCACATTATAAATTTTATGACTTATTTCTTTATACCACAAAAGCAAACCAGATTTTGGCCTTGCACTCAGAAAATTTTTGTTATTATTTCATTCATTCCCTTCTTTGTTCTACATAAATTTAATGCTAGGACCTACTGTGAAATAATTGAGTCATGCTTCTCCTTTCAAAAAGAAAATAGAGGCACCAAATAGCAACTGGGTAACATAAGATCAGATAGATACCAAGTAGGGACAAGAAGTTTGTTTCTTAATTCTTGCATCTTGAGAATTCATCACCATATCCAATGGCTTCCAGTAGAAAAAAATAGTAAAGCAATTCATCCCATCACATTTCAATTTAAAAAAAAAACCAACATACAAAGAAAAAGGCTGACTGTAAGTATTCTTTTTTATGAACTTTGGGTGAAGTCATCCTTTTCTTTTAGGCCAGCCTAGATGTAAGCCAATCCTAAGGAATCTGTTGAAAGCTATTTTAAAAATCAATAACATTGAGTCTACTTGAAAAGGTCAGACCAATCAAAACATCAGAAAAAAAATCTTGATTAGGGAGTTAGTCATTTTTTACTGAGAACAGAAAGTTAAGACCTAATTTGCTGTGACAAGACGTATGCACTGGGAAACAGCATTTCCAGCTGGGATTTCTAAAAGGAATATAGTCTTTGGGATAAGAGTGTGAAAATATTTCTGCAAGTACCTTGAAAATCATTGTAATAATGTTCTTGAAGTCCAAGATCTCTGTGTTTAACCATAAAAGCGAAGTCATTTGATAAAAGACTATTTTATAAGAAAAATATTTGGAAATAACTTAACTATACAACAGAATCTGGGATGCTAGAAGATACTTAGACTCACACAATTTGCACTCACATCAGCTATGTGATAGTACTTAACTATTAAGGCCACTGCTCCAATGCTGACTAAAGCCAAAGCTGAGGGGTGGGTATTGTGGAGGAAGGATTAAGCCACCACTTGGGATGCTTGCATCCCACATCAGAATGCTGATTTGAGTGCTGGCTATTCCATACCTCTCACCCAGCTTCCTGCTATCGCACCTGAGAGGCAGTGGATGATGGCCCATGTACTCGGGTTCCCACCTCATAGGTGGGACACTTGGATCGAGTTCCTGTCTGCTGGCTTCAGCCTTGCCCTGTTTCAGGCATCTGAAGAGTGTACCAACAGATGGGAGACTCTGTGTGTGTGTTTCTTGCTGTCACTCTGCCTTTCAAATAAAAAATAAACATTTAAAACATAAAGCCAAAGCTGACAACAACAAAAGTAAAACCTAAGGATATAAATCTGCAAAACCAATTCAGAAATCATTACATCAAAATCTGATTTGGGTGGGGGACCACCATTGTAGCATACTGAGTTAAACCACCACCTGCGACTCCAACATCCCATAGGGGCACTGGTTATAGTCCAGATTGCTCTATTTCTGATCCCATTCCCCGATAATGTACCAGGGAAAGCAGTGGAATATTGGCTCTGGTACTTGGGCTCCTGCATCTATGAGGGAGACCCAGATGAAGCTCCTGCCTTCAGCCTGGCCCAGCCCTGGTTGTTGTAGACATTTGCAGAGTGAAACAGTGGATGGAAGAGCTCTCTTGCTCGCTCGCTCTCTTTCCCTCTCCTTCCCTCTCTTCTTTTCTCTGTAACTCTTTCAAATAAACACAAAAAATCTTTAAAAATCATGTTGGCATACAACTGGAAATCTTGATTGTCTTGAGGAGAAAGATTCCAAAAAAGGAATTGTTTTTTTTCAAAATTTCAAATACATCAACACTATATACTTAATAGATCTATCATAATTTTCATACATACATTTAATATTTGCATTAACTTTATATCCAAAACTTAAAATGGTTGGCCTATTTTATGAAGGTCATTTTCTAGTTATCAAGTTAATGCTTAATGTGTACAGGGCTCCTGTCTACATAGAAAAGTAGTAACAATTAAAGAAATAGATTTACAATTAGAATTCTCAAGGCAGGAACTCCCATTGCTAACCAACTAAGCTGCCATTCTCCCTCCTTTTATTCCTTCCTGCCTACTGAGCTAGCCACTGTGGGAAAAATAGAACTTTGTCATCCAAAAACAGTCCATTGAGGAAGACAAACTGAATAAATAATTCTGTAGTTTACATGAGATTATGGTTACCATGAAAAGAAAGAGGGTACTAAGGTAGTGAATAACCAGAATACTCTAGTATAATCATGGCAAGATTCCTTGAGGATGTGATATTTAAGCTTAGAAGACAACAATGTATATAATTTGCCAGAACAAAAGTGTGGGAAAAGAACATTCTGGAAACAGGAAACAGAATGTGAAGGCTTTCTTTGGGAGGAGTTTGATGTATGGTGACAAGGGCTTGGAGCTTAGTGAGGAAGGAGGAAAGTGGTTCAAGTAGACAGTGGGGTTATGCTAGACCTTATGTTCTGTGTTGTGAATTTTAGAATTTTATTTCCAGCACAGTGGAAAGCCATGGCAGAGTATTAAGAAGAATGATGTCGTGGTCATATTAGATTTTTGAAAGGTCATTCTGGTTGCTTTGGGCCAAATTAGTTAGAAGAGGGCAAGTGTAGAAGTGGATGAACAATTAAAACACAACCTCAGTACTCCTAATAAGATGCTGACAGTGGCTAATGCACTCATGTCGGCTGTGAAGGAGAGGAGTAAGCAGGTTTAGAATATATTCAGGAAGCATTGTCAGTAGACCTCTGTGATTCATTAGATCTAATGGGTCAGATGTACTTCCTGTTCCACTGGTTTCAGAATTGATAATTGCGGGAAGGACCTTAAAACCTCTTCATTTAAATGTCTCAAGTATGCACTGAACATTTCTGAATTTGTTTGAAATATTTAAGGATACCAAGTCGTGTGATTAGATCCATGTTGGTTTTTAGGAGATGCGCACCACCCTCTGCCCAAAGAATGCAGTTACAAACATTAGAAAGCTTAGGACTTCCCATTATTGTGGCTGCATTTTTTAGAAATTAAAGCACTACATAGGTACAAGCCTGTTCTTTGCTTTAATCATTCCCACAGTTTTATTTAAGCCAATATATAAACTAAAGAGAATGAAAATTTCCAGACTGAATTAACTTTTAAGAGAAACTTAAACTTGCAATGCTGATGGCTGGAAGAACTGCTCAGAAAGAATTCCTCTGAACTTCTCAGAAAGAATTGAGACTTTACCATTGTATCCTTCCAGGTGCTTGGCTAAGGCCAGATCATTTATTTCCACAAAAGCCACACATTTGGCAGCATAGAGATGAACAGAAAGAGGCAGGTAGATAAATATTAAGATTTTATGTCACCACACGATAGAGCCCTATGAGAAAACCTGAGACAGCAAAGACTTCAGAATATGATTTCATTCAGACTTTTCTGTAAATCTTTAGAAATCATTAGTAGTCAGGTCTCTGTAGTTGAGACATCTTAATATAAAAATTTAGTTTTTCATTTTATGGTTTTTTGAGTCAGTTATTCTCTGTAATAATTCAGATCTAAGAAAATTATAGCTACAAGTCAGTGAATAGAAAACTTGAATGTCTCCAATTTAAAAAGGCTACTGCTATCATTCTTCCTGCCAAAGATACAGGATCAGGAGTGGTGTACAGTGTATCGTTTAAGGTGTCTGCAGGGGTTGGCACTGTGATGTAGCGAGTAAAATCACCACCTGCAGTGTTGGCATCCCCTAAGGGCACTGGTTTGAGGCCCAGCTGCTCCATTTCTGATCCAGCTCCCTGTTAATGTGCCTGAGAAAGCAGTGAAAGATGGCCCAAATCCTTGGGCCCCTGCACCTATGTGGAAGACCTGGAAGAAGCTCTTAGCTTTGGATTGGCCCAGTTCCAGCCACTGCAGACATTTGGGAAGTGAACCAGCAGATTGAAGATCTTTCTCTCATTCTGCCTTTGGAATAAAGAAATCTTAAAAAGAATTCTCAAAGGTATCTGCAACCCACAGTGCAGAACCTTGGTTTGATTCCCTGCTGCAGCTCCCAAATCCAGTTCCTTGCTAATGCGGTCCTTGGGAGACAGCAGAGGTGGTTCAAGTAATTGAGTAACTGCCACCCATGTGGGAGACCTGAATTGCATTCTCTACTGCACTGTAGGCAGTCCAAAAGTAAGCCAGCAGATGGCAGCTCACTCTTTGTTGATCTGTCTCTCAAATAAAGGAATTTTTAAAAATATGGGGTCAGGGTGCTGGAAATTAAAGCCCTAATATATACATGTTCTCTGAAAATTTTTCTGTTGTTTCTTCCTGAAAGTAAGCCCATGCTGACCAAGTGGGGAAGCAGAAATTTGGAAAGACCACCAGAGCTGACACCTTTAGTCTTGTGTTCAGGCTCTCTTCCTTACCAGGTAGGCAACCCTGGGCAAATCCTTCAGTGATGCAATTTCACTTATAAAATTAGGTTCCATGTGTCTGACCTACCTTACTGAGCTGTTACGTACCGTATGTTCTGGGATATTGCTTAAATGGAAGACATTGCCTTTTGGAAGTTTGTTGCATATGAAACACGGTTTTGGTACGAGGCGATCGGAGATCTAACAACAGTTCTGTCCCTATTTAGCTGTATGACCTTCCTTAGGACACTTCATCTCTCTCTGGTAATTTTGAAGCGATTGCTCTAGATTTTTCTAAGGCAGTGGTCTCTCAACCTGGGCAGTGATATCATTTTTGCCCTACAGGGAACATTTAGCAACACCTGTGATACTTTTTGTTGGCAAAATGAAGGCACTGGTTCTGGCATCTAGCAGGCAGTGACCAGGGATGCACTAAGTACCGTATAGTATACGATCCCCACAACAAAGTCACTTAGCCCAAACGTCAGTAGTGTCTAGGTCTAGAAACCTTGTTCTGAGATCTCATCTCTCTGTAAAATTCTGTGACTTATTGGGAAAGACAGTTCATAATTCACCCAACTGACTTATAGGTACTTACATTTATCAAAAGAGGTTGTATTTTGATTATAAAAGCATTGCTATTCATGCTGAAGTAGCTATGATTTAGCAATAAGTGATAAAAGATTTTAAGCATCTCTACCACTATCACTAACCATAATCCTACATATGATGTTTCTTTGGGTATCCCATTGGTATGGATTGAATGCTTGTGTTCCCACGGAATTCCTATGTTAAAACCCTAATCACCTATGTGACATCATTTGGAGATAGAACTTTGGGGAGGGAATTGGACCACGAGGATGGAGCCCTCAGGATAGGATTAGTCCTTTTTAAATAAAAGAGTAAAACAAAAATAAGAGGAAGAGCCATAATATCTCCCTCTCTCTGCCTGTGACCACCAAAGAAAGGCCATATGAGGATATAACCAAGAAGAACCACAACATGTTGACCCATTGATCTTTTACTTTTAGTTTCTAGTACTGTGAGAAAGTAAACTTTGTTGTTTAATCCACCTAGTCCTTAGTAATTTGTTATAGCAGCCTGAATTGATTAACACTCCAAGTATCCTCAAATTATTTGATTGAAGACCAAAGAAAAATTACAGTTTCCACAAACAAGTATTTGTGTTACTTGTTGTTACACTCAGACATCTTAGATCCCAGTCTCATTTCAACATTGTGTGACATTGGGCAACCTCTCTGTATCTCAAGCTCCTTATCTGTAAAATGTGATTGATAATGTAGTTTATGTTTTAAGTGAGATCATTCAGAAAAAACTCTTAGTATTGTGTTCAGCACATGAATAGTTCCCAGTTAATGCTAGTTAGTGCTACAGTCAGAGCTAAACGCGAATTTTCATTGATCAGTCATATTCCGGGGCATTAGTTCACTTCTGCCACTCAGATTTACTGCTGCCAATACATTTCGGCTGATACGATTTTTCTGTCTAGTGAGCACCCCTCTGCCTGGAAAAATTACACTCCTTCATTGAGTCTCAAATTCGATGCCGATTGCCTGAGGTGACCATGTCTAGTTCCTCAAAGCAGATACAATCATCCCATATGTGATGTCCTTACAGATCTCTATCCATATCCTTCTCCTGTGGTCTGAAAGTATGTCATCCCAAAGTTCGTATACTGAAATCTTAAACTCCCAATGTGATGGTATTAGGAGGTGGGAAATTTAGGAAGTGATTAATGGGAGTAGAGCCCTCCTGAATGAGATTAATGCACTTATAAAAAAGGCCCAGGAGAGACCCTTTGCCACATCCTCCACGTGCAGACATAGCTAAAAGGTGCCACCTATGAATCAGAAAGTGGGCTTTTACCAGATACTGAATATGCCAGTGTTTTCATCTTGGACTTCTCAGCCTACAGAACTCTGAGAAATTAATTTCTGTTGTTAATAAGTCACCCAGTTTATGGAATTTTATTATAGCAGTTTGAATGGACTGAGACTCCATCTCAACTTTCATGCTATATTAATAGATATACACCTATACCCGATTGACATATGTGCATTGCATGCACACTGAGCCCTCTATGAATGTGCAGACTGATTCAAAACTACTAAGTTTCTTCTTCTAGCAATAAAGGGTAAAATCAAATTTACAAGCTAGAACTAAATCTTTATAAATGGAAGAGATATTGAAGGAGAAATTGTCCCTTATATGACAGGGTAAAATGAGAAAAATCAGCTATCAGCAGGATCCATTTATAGATGGTTTCAGCACTCTTGTTCCAAGTATAAAGAAAATGTCTGAGTTCCAAAGGGATGACACAACAGATTCTGTTTTGATTCTGCTGTCCATAACTGTTTAAAAATGTTAACAGAACAGCTGCTTATTTTATATATATATATATATATATATATGATATATATGTCTTCAAATGAGGATAAATCACTCCACAGGGTGGATTTTAGATATAAATAGTGCTGCTTACCAAATCTTACATGACATTAATAAGCTTAGTCTCACACTGGACAGTTAAACTAAAAAGATACCAAAATACTATATCAAATAATGTTACTCTATTGATAATTCCTACCCAAACGGCATGGTTGGCTTTCTCTGCCATGTTACACAAAAAGGAAATGAGTTGTTTCATACTTTTGTGTTATGGGTGTTGGAAAGTGACCACTAATGGGATTTAGGTACATGACTGCGATTATCCATGAACTAATTAAAAATGACTGTCACTCACATTATCTATAGAACATCAACAATAGCTGACATGACAGGGTTCACTTTAATTTAAAGTTGTGTCAGATTAGTTAATACAGAGTATTACAATTGTTGCTCAAGCTCATAAATCCTCTATGAGAACTTGTTGACAAGTTTATTTTTATTCCATCACCTTTTAAAATGTCAGGACGCAATTTCCTTAAGTCATATGGAGGCTATCAGGTAACAAGGGATTCACACTGAAATAGTTTTTTTTTTTTAACCAGCACACTGCAAACACACGGAAATTCCAATGAAGGTACTTTTAACTGGGCAGAAACTCACAATGAGAAACAAAATGGGAGTAAACCACAGGAACAGAATTTTAGAACCTGCAAAGTAAATGAGCAAGTAGTGACTGTCATTTAAAACACCTAAAGATGCTGAATCTTAAGCCAACAGAGTTTAAACCAAGAACCAATTTGATTACCAATGAAGAACCTTCAAAAAGCTAAGGAACTGATAACACTAGGCATCTGTGTAAGGGAGGGTGAGCATGGAGTAGAAACCTAAACGTTGATCCAGCATCTAAGAATCAGTTAGACTTTAGTTTCCTTCTCTGCCATGGCAGACTCAAAGTTTTTTCTCTGTAGAGCTTGAAAGAGACTATGGGGATTGCAGGCCAGTAGGTACAGCTGAAGAGGCACTTTTATGGTGAATATGAAATGCTTTCCCACACATCTCTCAGATACAGACAGGCAGGGCATTGGAAGACTGTTCACTTTGCAAATGATCAGTGTAAAACAAAGACCTAAAGCTACGAACAGCAGGCATTTCCCAACTAGCCAGGCAACCAAACCAGGAAGCCTACAATCAACAGGTTGGCTGGAGTTGCCAAGTATTCTTTTAGTGCACTACACTTAATGATAAGCAGACAACCAAGGACCATCAAGAAACTAAGGGAAATTCGGTACCTGATGGAAACCCTGATATGCCATCAAATAGACATTAGGACCTTGGGGAAAACAGACTATACACAGAGACAATTCTCAAATCCAGTCAAATCCATACAATTGTAAAAGCTAACTTCAATGTCTTCAGAGAGAAAAAGAGATGCCATTGCCTTCATGAGACAAGAATGGGCTGCTATGGGAAAAGAGATGCAGCAAACAGAAAAAAAAAAAACAATAATGAAAAAAGATGTACTAGAAAAAAGGATACAGTGAGAGGGTTAGAAAGTAAGATTTAAGTAATCTCTCAAAATTCAAAGAAAAAGTGAAAGAGATGTACGATCCCTTTACCAAGTATCTCAGCTCTCACTAGTGTTTTTGTAGTTCTGAGCCATTGGAAGACAGTGACAGAGAAAACTACTATGTGGGAGAATGCAAAGGCACAAGGTGTATAGATTGTAGGTCTAAGAATTTCAAGGAGAATTACACCTTCATCTACGATAACAGGAAGCCAGTAGATTGGATCAGTAAATCATTTTCAATAAGTAATCCAAAAACGCACTCGATACACACGTTGCTTAGAAACATGCAAGTAAGTACCAAGTATCAGCTACAAGAGTTGGAGGTGTTTGTCTCTGGGGAGCAGGGCAGTGCTACAGGCAGCAGGAGAGGGGAAGCGGATATTTTATCTAAGTCCGAATTGACAGCCTCACTCCGGAATGTATGCATACGCAGCTGTAATGAACATAAATTTTTGTGTCACTTGCACAGTACAGGAATGTGAGGCAAACATATCTGTTAAGACATTCCAGTCCCACATGAAGGAGAAATACAAGTGCACATGTGAAACTATTTTCAAGGCTGGCGCCGTGGCTCAACAGGCTAATCCTCCGCCTTGCGGCGCCGGCACACCAGGTTCTAGTACCGGTTGGGGCGCCGGATTCTGTCCCGGTTGCCCCTCTTCCAGGCCAGCTCTCTGCTGTGGCCCAGGAGTGCAGTGGAGGATGGCCCAGGTGCTTGGGCCCTGCACCCCATGGGAGACCAGGAAAAGCACCTGGCACCTGGCTCCTGCCATCGGATCAGTGCGGTGCACTGGCCGCAGCGCGCTGTCCGCGGCGGCCATTGGAGGGTGAACCAACGGCAAAAGGAAGACCTTTCTCTCTGTCTCTCTCTCACTGTCCACTCTGCCTGTCAAAAAAAAAAAAAGAAATTGTTTTCATTGTCAACTGTTTTATTTTAGCATGGAGAAAACATAAGCTATGATTGCAGAGTTTCTTCCAGGCAGCATGTGATGAATGAGTCCTGCCTGCTCTGGGATTTCTTACACGTGAAACGTGGTGGGAGTGGTTGTAGTAAGCAACACTGTAAGCTTTTAAAACACATTCAATGTGTTTAACTTAAATAACTGAATTTCCTCTGAAAAACGTTTTCAATTTTGGATTTTAAGCTGACCTTTTAATAAATTCCATATTATATTGGTAGCAGATGTTAGTTTATTTTTTAAATAATATCATTTAGTGATTCAAACCAATTGGCAACTTGATGATGTTCCACTTGTTTCTTTGACTAATTCAACTGGTTCCTGAAATCTCAATGTACTGAAATCACTGGCATTCAAATTTCTGTTTACTTTTATGAAGAAAAACCTGCTAATTCTTTACTTTCTAAATACATGGAGCATCTAAAGATAAAAATTCTATGCCCTCTTACAAGTGCAAGTCTCTTTCATTTCAAATCACATTGTGTTGTGTGGCCATTTGAGTACCATTTTTGTAACTTGCTGATGACCAACACAGCAGGATGAAATGCACTTAAATGAGCTGGAAAATGGAAGTCCCTCAAACACTCAGGAGTCAATATAGCATGGAAAGACAGACCAAGGAAGAAGAAAACAATATGAAACCTACAAGTAGCATGCAGGTCACAGGAATTTAAATGAAAATAGACAAAATTCCAAACAAATACTAATCAAATTTGTATCCATCCATGTATTTTAAAGAAGTTGTTGAAAAACCTGTTTAAACAATTTTTATATTTTTCTCCACAATATTATTTAAAACAGTGCCTAAATTATTCAAAGTTACAGATTATTTAGATAATAACATATACGTAACACCTCTTTTCCTGAATAGAAGGGGAAGAAAATGAAGTAACAGCAGAAAAAACCAGCGTAATTTATGGTGGCGCTACTAGTCCATTAATTTGAAAAAATATACTGGTGATTGAGTAAGTTTGGATGTAACTCATTTGTGCAAATAAGAAGGTTTGTTTTAGTCACAATTTACAACTATGTTTTAAAATATTTAAGATAAAATTTAGCAGTATTTGAGAACTTGAAAGACTAGATGTGGTAATATGATTATAGTAAACTCTTCAAAATCTTTTCATGTGGGGACATAGTACAGTTTACATAAGTCAATATAAACATTTCCATTACACTTGGAAAACAAGATGAACTCAGAAACATTGCGACCAAACCTTAGGTCATTCAACAAGAACGTACTGAGGAATATCCGCTTCTGCCTCAGAAATAAGATAAAGGTATCCCTGTCCTCGAGAGGAAAATAATACATGCAGAAGTTAGTGTATTGAATTATTCTAATAGTTTGATGCAGAATGAGAAAAGTAAGTTACCCCCCATAACAATAACTATCTCATGTCATATGTCCTCTAAAAGGGTCTCTCAACACACATCAAGTCCAAATACATCTCCAAAGCTATGTCTTTTTCTACAATTCTGGGGGGGGGGGGGGGGAGGGGCTTGCCAAAATGTACTATAGGCATATAATGACAGTTTGACTCAACATTATTTTCTCAAATGTTGCCTGTCGTAATTTATTTTCTCTCTATTAATGTTGGCAGCATCAATCTTCGTCTGTGTCAGCTAATTTAAAGCCTACTTTTTTGCTTCTCCTCTATCAACTTGATTTTGCACTGGTCTATACACTGGTAAGATTTATACTGGTGATTATCTCTGAAAAGTGATGCCTCTGTATTTCAACCTTTTTTCAAATCCCAGTTTATTACTTCTTACCTAGGCAATTAGCTTTCCCATTGGTGTTGTGACCCTCTGATTCCTTCTTTCTCTATTCATTCTATACTCTTCTAGAATACCTTGTGTATAACTAAATAGCTGACACAGGGTATTTATGAAGAAAGGAGGTTTATTTTGGCCCATGGTTTTGGAGGTTCACATTTTAATTTCCAGTAACTCCACTGGTCTGGTGTCGAAGGGTGACATGCAGAGGAAGGATCACATGTTAAGCCAGGAAGCGGAGAGAGAAAATGGCCGAGCTTGATTCAGGCATCCGTAACCATTCCTCTTCATGAGAATTACCTTGTAATGTCATGTCCCCGCTGACCTAAAGACCTCCAATACTAGGCCTACCTCCTGAACAAGCCTCCATCCATCAATCTGTGACTTGGGAACTGAACTGCATGAGTTGGGGAGCCATCATGTTCAAACTGTGGCACTATCTTTCCGATTGGGTTCTTCCTTTCCTCTTAAATTAAGCCTCCCATACAATACATAGGCTCATATATCTCAAGTGTATCTGAATTCACAATCTGGCCTACTCTCATCAGTCCAATTTGCTGTCTGTCTCTCCTAATGCTGATCTTTCAGAAATGCCTTTCTACTTCATTCATGTCTGCCTGAATGCTACTTATTAAGGAATAGTGCACATAACATTTTCACCTTGAGTCTTTGTGCCTTTAATGTAAGTTCGTCTTCCTAAAATCAAATAATACATTCATTTTGATTTTTGCTAACTAATTTGCTGGACAAGCATTCAACAAATGCTTCATAAAATGAATAACTCCTAGTTCCTTGAAAACTTTTAGTATCTGCTGATAACTCTCTTGATCTTAAAACCTACAATGCCCAACAATGTCACTATCTCTATAGTTTTAAAAAGTTGTTTCTGGGGCCAGCGCTGTGGCATAGTAGGTTAAGCCTCTGCCTGCAGCAGCAGTATCCCATATGGGTGCCAGTTGGTGTCCTGGCTGCTCCTTTTCTGATCCAGCTCTCTGCTTATGGCCTGAGAAAGCAATGGAAAGTGGCCAAGTGGTTGGGCTCCTGTATCTGTGTGGGAGACCCAAAGGACACTCAGATCGGCCCAGCACCAGCTGCTGTGGCCATTTGGGGAGTGAACCAGCTCATGGAAGACCTTTCTGTTCTTTTCTCTGTCTGCAACTCTGCCTCTCAAACAAATAAGTATTTTTTTAAAAAGTTATGCTTGCAATTGTTATGGGTAGATATTAAGATGTATCTACTAATATAGAAAGATATCAGTCCCAACCTTTTGTTTGTGATAACTTTTGTTTGAAACAAAATACCATTTTCCAATAGTACAATCAGAAATTCACTCATGAACATATGTACTTATCTATTGTAAATTAATATACCCTTACTAAATGTTTCAGAACAACTGAATACAGCCATGTATTATTTAAGGGGACACATTATGAAAAATGAATATTTAGGTAATTTCATCATTGTGTGAACATCGTAGAGTATGCTTATACAAACTTAGAGGGCTACAATGTCAATGGGAAATATAATCTTTTAGGACCACCATCATATATGTCGTTCATCTTTGAAATGTCATTATGTGGAACAGGACTGGCCAAATTTACCCATGAAGAGTTAGTATCTAATTTTCTTTGATCTCTCAGAACTACTAGGACTGACAATTTTTTTCTTGGAAAAGCGTTAGAGGGATGCTTCCTTTTGCTTCACTTATGAACTCTTAACACACACTTGTGCTATGGTCGTGTCTGATGTCTTCCTTTTTGGTAACTTCAAGAGCTACTGGGAAAAAATATCCTTGATGTAAAAAAAAAAAACCTCAAAACACAATATACCAGAACTCACACACATGTGCATGTGTGCAACCCAGGCCTGGGAGAAGATCCTGATACTCATTTAATGATGGCTCTGGGTTATATTTCACTCTTCGTTCATATTATGAACAGTATCTTTTTTTGTGAATGTGCTAGAATATGTGACAGATACTGTAATTGATTCAGTGTGGGGGGGGCACCATTGAAAGATTTGTCCACGTCCTCATCTCCAGTATCTGCAAATGTTTCCTTATTTGGATAATGGTTCTTGGCAAATATAATTAAGGATCTTATAATGAGATCAACCTATCATACCCTAGTGAGCCATAAATCCAATGACAAGTGAACCCACAAGAAAGGTACAGAAGATTTAGGACAAACCGAGGAAAAAAGTAAACAAAGATAGTGAAACAGTGTTGATCACAAGCACAAGGACAGAACTTGAAATGGTACAGTTACAAGTCAAGGAATGCCAACAAACCACCAGATACTACAAGAGGCAAAAATTCTCCCCTAGGTTCCTCCAGAGGTAGTGAAGCCTTTGATTTTGGACTTCTGACTTCTGAAACTGAGAATAAATTTGTTGTTTAAAGCCATCAGATTTGTGGTAATATGTTACAGCAGCCACAGGAAGCTAATATGGATACCCAATTAACTTTTCAGTAAGGTCACTGGCTCAAATTGTTGCTAATTCTCCACTATGCTTTGAGAAGTACCTACGTTTTCCACTTCATCCACTTTATCATTCTTCTTTATAGTGCCACACCAGCTTCTACTTGAAAAGATCTTCAGATCAGCATTTGGATTCTCTATGTCTTAGTTATAAATATAAGCCTTCTCTTATTGGCATTTACAACCTTACTGATAAGAAAATTCGGTTGTGTCCGTTAGCTCCCTCATATGCACAGAAAAGGGATCTAGAAATCATAAAGATGATGAATGACTAAAAAAAACATACCAATCAACCCAGACAATACATGTGTGTGCACACGTGTATACTATTTGCAAACCATGGAAGTCCCCAAAAGGACAGAGAGCAGTGATTCTGAACCTCCCCTCCAGATGTAATAAATCAAAACTGGGGAGGTACGCGGTGGGGGTAAGAAGTATAGATGCACATAATTTTTTAAATAATCTACAGGAATATGTAGTGCCCATTCTCAATTAAGAATAATTGCCAATAGGTGGAGATTAACTGGCCTCAGGCTAATGAGATTCCCAGTGGCAGGATCACTACCCAATGGCTTGTATCCATCCATACACCATAATTCCAAAAAAACTTTATATGGATGAATAAATACGTTAAAATTAAAAATAATCTATAATATTAAAATGTATTTGAAAAGTTGATGGATTAGAAAACTGAGTATAAAACATTATTCTTCATTGGTAGATTGAAGTTACCGCTATTTCAATACATTTTAAGAATAGTAGTCTTACCTCTACCCAACAAACTATTCTCATAAGCTACAGTCATGTCAGTTTTGATCTTATTTTCAATATGCCATTTAGCAATGAAAATAATTACTTTGATTCATTTATCCATTGAAGTTTAAAATAGCCTTTACGTTGTGACTGTGATACTTCCATTCTTACAGTCATTTTCTTATTTGGTGGATGTTTTCTAATCCTAGTATTTATGGAACCTGGTACTTAGTAAATGTCAGCATGTAGGAAAAATTGCATACTGTTGTCTTAGGTTACATTTACATGTGGAGTACACATTTACATAATAAAACTCTATTGCTATGTAAGTCTTATCAAGGTCTTTGAAGTTAACAGGTATTTATAAGTGATGAGCAAAACGCACTATAAATGTCATAAAAATACCATCAGTCCAACTTCTTGGTTAGTATCAATTTTTATCCATTGTTACATGTTTTCTAAATGGATAATTTAATAATCCTATGAAGTTTTTAACTTTAAATGCTCAAGCAATCATTATGTGGCTTTAAAGTCTTTATCTATATATAGTCAGATAATTATATTCGAAAAGAAAATGTGAATCCTAAATTAACAAAGGCCAACTTTGTGTGCAGGGAATTAATAGTCACAGTAAATTGACAAGTCAATTATTAGTTTCACTTTGTCTATTTTAAGAAGTGAAATGAAATCATTTGCTTTTTTGCTTGCTATTTAAGAAGGGATTATAACTTGCTGCTTTTTAAGGAGTAAAAACTCTGATGAACTAACCAACTCTTCTATCAGTTTTTCTCATGTTAACTTTTGCAGTTCACAAGAGTCTTTCATGAATGTTCGAAGTACTTCCATTTTCCTAAGGTCTTTGAAAAGAAATTTGATGCTTGGAGATCAGCAGATGAGGCAAAGTGCCTGTTAAAATGTATTTGCCAGAAGTAAAAAATAGGAATGAGAAATTTGGAGGTGAAGATGAACAGATAACAGACATAGGTTCAAGAGATACACATTTGAAAAGAAAAAAATCCCCCAAACTCCAACTTGAGAAACTGCTATTATCTGAATGTCTGTGCCTCTACCCTCCATTCATTTATGGAAACCTAATCACTAGGGTAATGATATTAGAATGTGGGGCCCTTTGGGGTGATTAGGTTACAAGGGCTCGAACTGTGAATGGCATCAGTGTTTTTCAAACAGGCCCAGAGAGTTGAGCCCCTTTAACTAGGTGAGGGTGCAGTTAGAAGGGGCCACTCAAACAGAGCACCCTCACTGGACTCAATCTGCCAGTGTCTTGATGTTATACGTCCTGGCCTCTAAGCTGTGAGAAATAAATTTCTATTTTGCTTTAGCAGCTCAAATTGGGTAAGACAGAAATATTTCAAGGACAAATTTATGTTCAACTGAATTATCACTGTATGTTCTATTTGATGATACACAGAATCTACTAACCGTGGAATAAAATAGAAATCAAGTAGTCTCTGAGGATAGTGACTATATTCAATATTACTGGAAAGTCATGGATTTAAGAGAGTTGCTCACAATTAGAGTTAAGAAGGAACCCACACTCAACACACTAGTGTTTAGAAATGTTCTAAAAAGTACAGCACATAAGCTTTGGTCACAATCTGTAAAGTACAAGCACAACAGACACCATAGCCTATTACAAATACAAAATGAGACAACATATGGAAATGCTTTGCCAATGTAGGGTGCTTGAAAAGCAAAGAGAAATTACCATCAGTAATCAAGGAAAGCTGCATTTATAGGACCTTGAATGTCTGATTGATTTAAAAGCTCATTTGAATGAGAGCTGACACCCAATCATGGTTCAAACTGTAAGGGAGGATAGAGAATCATGGCTTGTTCTTCAGGAGCAAGGATGATACTGAGGTTGACTGAGATTGTAACATAAAGACACTGTGGACAGACATGTCTCTACCTACCTACCTACCTACCTACGTGTATATCTATTATTCTACCTATCTATTTAAATTTTACCAGAGAGTGTGCCCAGTAGACAATTCCAAAGGAATAAATAGAATAAGTGAACACATTTCTCATTCAGGAACCTAAGGTTATGAAGTCAACCTGACTAAGCTTCAGAAGTCTGCTTGACATTCACACTGCCACTTTCCTAGCTGAACTGTGATATGTAACTGTTCCTTTAGCCTCTATTTATTCCTACAAACTCAACCTCCTGTTCCACTGTGACCTTCAATATCCATCTGGTTTTTCCTTCTCTGTCTAATCTGGATTTGATTTATTACTGGGCTTCCCTAGCCAGACTCTTGGGTCTTCCTTTGTCTCCTTCATCCATAAAAGGGGATCTTCAATCATATTGGGCAATCAAATCAACACTAACAGTTTTAGTGTAGTTATTCCACATAGCTACTCAAAGAGGTGAATTACCAGGTTTGGGTTTTATTTATGGGTATTAAAACAGTAAATACTACACAAATTGTTCGATAATATATTTCTGTTCACCAGGTATTTGCTTACATATTAGGGATGTGAAGATAAAAGCATTCCAGTATATTCTTTAAGAGTCCTGAGTGCAGGAATAAAAAAAGAGACACAAAGATATATACACAAAGTTATTAAAGAAATGCTCTAATAGAGATGTGGAAAAGGTATTTGCTAGCACTTGAGACAGTGTAGGTTCTGTCTAAGGAAATCAGAAACAGAAAAGAGTTCATAGAGGTGACATTGAGATGGGTCTTAAATCTTGTAGGCAGGCACAAGGAATAGAGGCAGGAGGGGGGAACTCCATATTCCAGATTTGTAGGCTACTCAAATGATAGAATTGTGTAAGTCTCTAGCATTGTCAGTAATGTCCAGCCAATGGCATTGACTAATATGAGTGAAACTATGAATATAAACTGGAATCAGATTGTGAAGGGATTGGCCTTCATCTTTTAGATAACAGGCAGATACTTAGTATTTTAAGCAAGGAATCTGGTTTTATTCCAGTTTAAAAAGGGACTTTCTTACCAAGTCAGCTGAGAGGTTGATAATTGGACTCTGAATTTTTGGTATTGTAGACCAAGAATGCTAATGCCTATTATACAATTTCTACTTTGTTGCCCAATTCTTGATACTGATGACCAAACATAGGAATGCTGACTGCATTAAACTCATGAGAGCCTCTACATGTAAGCCCTAATTTATAAAGTTAGGACAATAACTGGATTTTTATTTTCTGGGTACATCCTCTCAAGTAAAGAACCCTAGGAGCAAAAAGATGTGTCCAGGAGAAATTTGTAGAAAATAAACAAAATGTTTCCACGGATAGTTAATAGATGTTTATATTTTTGTTAATTTAACAAATTTGCATCCAAAAATAGGTAATTACTTCTCAGTGGGGCCATATAGCTAAAGAGAATTTGTCTATTTAATTCTACCTCCATGGTTCCTGTATCAGGTGATGGAGTGATTTTCCTTTCATAATTAACTATGTTATTCTGAACTCCTTGAATCTCAGGTGGTAGATCATATTACATTAGTTGTTTGAAACACGTTACATACCATTCTGAAGCATGTTTCATTATATAGCATGATGGAACAGCTTCATATTCTGATAGGCATTGCAAATGCAGATCCTACTGTAAATATACATTATTATTTTAAAAATATTTGTTTTAAAGGCAGAGCAATAGGGAGAGGTAGAGGGAGGGGTGGAGAGAGTGAGGGAGGGAGAGATAGAGATATTAATCAATGAGAATGAGCATATGAACTTCCATCTGCTGGCTTACTCCCCAAATGGCCAGAACAGGCTGTGCTGGACCAAGTTGAAACTGGAGCCAGAAACTTCACCTACGTTTCCCACATGGGTGACAGGGGCCCAAGCACTTGGATAATTATCTGGTGCCTTCTAGGTATATTAGCAGAAAGCTGGATTGGAAGCAGAACAGCAATGACTGTAACTGCTTCTCCAATATAGGATCCAGTGTCATATGCAGCAGCTTAATCCACTGTGCCACAATGCCAGCCCCACCTACGTCATTATAAAAGCAGCTCCACAGTACAACTCTATTTGGTGGTAAGAACACTAGATATAATGATCAAAAGATCACTCAGGCCACTGAAGTAAAATTTTTCAGTAGATATGTTTTATTTGGTCAATATGGTATTAAAAATGAATTAGAAATCCTTTATGTAGGACATATTTTCTCAGTCCCCCATGGTCTTTATTGGTCTTCCCTCATTTATATTATATGAACTTGATTTTATGACCCATGCGCTAGTATTTCTATCAAGAAACTTTTTTCCTAGAAATGTCTAACATCTGAGATCCCAATTGGTTTTCAGTTGATATGAGGTTCAAGGTTGTGAGACAACATACTACATGGGTTTGAGACAGCAGTGCATGACGCAGGTTTGGAGCTCAGAAGTGTGCACTATGTATGCAGGGAAGTGGGGGGCACTATTAGTTGGGCACAGAGGCAGGAAGGTTTCCAGTGCATGAGAGACTCGCTTAAATGCATGTAGATGGTTTTGTGTTCACTATTTCAATAAAGATACATGATGAAGATGAAAATGAATTAAGAAGGTATGCATTAACAAAGGAGATTAAATGAAGCATATATTGAATACAAAAAGCTATTCTCTGGAATACCCACCACTTCTTCATCTTTGCTACAAGCTTCCCCCCTCCCACACATCTACGCACTCACAGGAAAACAAAGGCTTCCTCACTGCAGGAGGGAACATATGACAACAGCCAAGCCAACGCCCCTCACATCCGGTGCTACTATGACATGTCTAAAATTCAGATCTGTAACCCAATCCAGGCCAATCAAAGTTTGTCCTCAGGCAATTTCAAACTCTTGCTAAAGCTCCAGACTCACGTTTTCTCCTGATGAGGAGGATTGGCAAAAACACTGTCCTTACATTAAGTGGGCTTCATGCTATTCCTTCCAATCCTCCCATTCACTGCCTCTATAAACAATGATGACATGCACAAAGAAGCAAAACAAAATTTTAGTACTCCTCCTCCTTGCCATTTGTGACCAGGGCCCTGAATGCAATAGAACTTGTGATTCTTCAAGTTTAATTTGCTTAGAAACAGGAAGTTGACACCGTCCTAATTTTTTTTTTCTTGAAGTACTCATTTATTTGTGACAAAAGTCACCAGTTTGGATTATTCCTCCTTTGATTTGTGTATGTATTGACCCAGCTCTCTGTTTTATTTTGGGCACACAGTGAATGAAAAAAAAAAAGGAACTGTCCTGTCTACCCTTAAATCTGTCAATAGGATTCCCTCTTGATTGTAAATTTCTTTCATATACCGTCACTGATTATTTGGGGCACTTCATCTGAAACTAAAATCTTACTCATTCACCTAGTGTAAGATTCC
Organism: Sylvilagus floridanus; assembly: GCA_949820135.1. Lineage (NCBI taxonomy): Eukaryota > Metazoa > Chordata > Mammalia > Lagomorpha > Leporidae > Sylvilagus > Sylvilagus floridanus. Next base: position 115,446,338 of record OX463223.1, read on the forward strand.
TTTGTTTTATTCATCTCCCATTATATAAAAATATTTCTCTCTAATAAACAGCTTTAGAATGAAGACTTAATATTTATGGGAAATACTAAAATAATCAAAAATTATTTTTATGCTAAGAACAGTATCTTTGTAATCACTTAATAACTATGTGATATATAATTTCTTTTAAAATTAATTTTATTTGTTTACTTGAAAGGCAGAAGGACAAATAGAGACAACAGATGAACAGAGATCTCCCAAATAACCAAAACAGGTAGGGCTGTGCCAGCCCAAAGCTAGGAGCCACAAATTCAATCCAAGACTCTCCTGTGGGTTTCAAGGACCCAACTACTTACATCATCCTCTGTTGCTTCTTTGCCTACATATGAGCAGGAAGCTAGAATCATGAGCAGAGATAGTACTGGATCCTAGGTACCCCAGTATGGGATGCTGGCATCCCAACTGGCATCTTCATTAATGTGCCAAACACCCACCCCCAGTATATGATATATAATTCTGAAGCAACTATTCATACTATTCATACTTTTTTTTCTTTAAAATTTTGTTATAAAAGTTTCATGCATTTCATATACACAGATTTAGGAACATGGTGACACTTCCCTCCCAACCCTCCTTCGCACACATGCTCTAACACTTCTTTCTCCTCCCTTTCATATTCCCACTCTTAATTTCTACAAATACCTACTTTCAGTTTACTTAATGATAGTATAGTTAACCCTACAGTAAGTCAAAGAGTTCAACAAATACTATGAAGAGAATATAACAAAAAACAATCTACAAGGGCTATAAACAAACTGCACAAAATAAGTAGAACGAATAAGAATAGTCTAATTACTCCCCAGGTAATTTTAGTCAAAATAGGCACATTTTCCGAAAGCACTAAAATTTGTATCAATTAAAAAGTATCACTTCAGAAATGCATGTTCCTTAGAAACACTCCAAATCTTTAAAAAGAGAAAGCAAAAACACTTTTACTGAGCTCTCCCTAAGCTGTTTTACATGGTGTCTTCTTCCTATTTGTAGTAATAATCTCAAGTTTTCTTAGGACTTGTCATACTGTAAATTTCTTTTTTCTAATGATGGCTCAGTGTGACAAGATGCATTTGCTATCATTTTTCCAGAAAAGCAATACACTTTCCCTTTCTCTCTTCCTGCTCAGAAGGCTGTCAATGTTCTGTAAACAGTCATTTCACAGGCACATCTGAGGTGGGTGCCTGCTTTTATTAAACTAGCAACAAAAACATCCTGACATCGAGAAAGCCTGTAGCCTGCTTGTAAGTTTGAGGAGAAGCCCATTGGGAAGAAGTGGGCCAGAAAGAAATATTGACTCTTGGAATCCTTAACAACTTGAAGGTTTTCTCTCATGCTTGCTGTGGACCAGATATTCAGTGGGAGGTTGCTTCTGACAAGACCTTTGGGCCAAGACCTACTCCCATCCAGATGCATTTTGGAAACAAAAACTCCTCAAACTTTCTTCTTAATCAAATGGTATATATTATAATTTGATTGAAAAATATTACCAAATGTGTAAGAATGCATTAAGATAAGAAGCAGTAATTGACAGGATGACGTAATAAAGAGGCTACATAAATTCCTGAAGCATCGAAATATGAAATGCTCCTTTTAAACTTGGAAATAAGAACACACACTACAGTTCTAACTACAGAAAAACAGATGACACCATGGGCAGTCATTCTATTAGGCCTATTTCAAAAAAAACCAAGGCAGATAGGATAGTAGGATAGCCTTCAAAGTGCATCCCTTATGAAAATAAACTATTTAGTCATAATTGAACATAAGATGTTCTGCTGCCTAACACAGTCTTCCCTACATACCAGTTTTAAAGAGTTAGATTAAAATGAAATACAGCTGATTCTGAAGCTGGTGAATAAAATTTAATATTTCCTCAGAGGAGGCAGTAAATCACAATGGGGACATCCATTTTTACTGACAGACAAAGGGATGTCGTATGAGGTGATGGCGGAAACGATCCTTTGTCCGGGTTAGTTAAAATGCCACTTGCAGTTTCATCTTGATGATGTTCAACTTTTGAAACAACAAAAATCATTATTACCACAGATAAAAGTTATGGGGCTGATTATTCAGTTACAAAAGGGGTTTTTTATATAAAATTATTCACCACAGAGTTTCTATAAATATGCTATGTCCTTTGTGCATTTAAATCTTTCATTGATGATTAGCTGCTTAACAGAGACTGGGGGACAGAGCTGACATCTTAAGCCACTGCTAATTAAAGATCAAAAATGAAGGGAATGCGTCTCTGAAATTATGATGATTCAATTTACTTACAAATCTGTGGAAACATATTAAGCTTATAAAGTAAAATTCGATTAGAATGCTAAGTGCTTGAACATCAAATCATGAAATACTGGTATACTATTTTTGTAACTATATTCAAGCACAAGTTATTTTTCATGAAGAGTTTACATGTGATTTAGGAGATTCAGTTATTTAGCCAAAAATCAACAGGAAATTAATGGATGAACATCTCTATTCAAATTTTTTAAAAATGCGAGTCTTGTCATAGTTTCTATTTTAATGGACTTCAGTCATGTGGTACACGCTCTTATTCTGAAACCTCTTTCAATATTCTACTCCATCATGTTCTTTGTTAGTTTTACTTCTGATCAATTGGCATTCACTTCCCAAATTCAAGAACAGTTCTTATTAATGCTGGATACTCATTGCATTTTTCTAAGCTAGTAAACTTCAATCATTAGGGATGACTTACAAAGCTTTGTGGTAACAGTGTCAGCAGAAGAGTGGCATTTTTCTATAAAATGAATCTATCACTAAAACTTCCCTGAGGAATTTGATAAGCATAAGGTTCTGATGCTTTGTTTTATAAAATTATTCTCCATGTTCCTTAAGAAATTTTAGACCTGAGTTTCCTTTATTTACACAAATAAATGTATGGAATATGGTATCCATTGAATTGTGATTGTTAAAAGAATAATTTTCTTCCAACTCCATATATACTATATGCATTTGGATAGACTGTTGATGAAGTAAGTAATCTAAAATCAGAAATTTCTGTAAGAAAAAGGCTCATTTAAGTACAAAAATTTTGGAATAGTGCGTTCAAATAAAGGAAATGGCAATTAATTCAAAAATATTATCCATCCCTTACATCAAGCTGAGAAGCTTCTGCACTGCAAAAGAAATATTAGGCAAAGTGAAGAGGCAACCAACTGGATGGGAGAACATATTTGCAAACTACGCAATTGACAAAGGACTAACTTCCAGAAACTATAAAGAGTTCCAGAAACTCAACAACTACAAAACAAAGAACTTAGTCAAGAAATGGGCAAAGGACCTGAACAAATATTTTTCAAGACAGGAAATTCTAATGGCCAATAGACACATGAAATGGCGTTCACCTCAACCTCATCAGAATGGCTTTCATACAGAAAACAACAAATAAGAAATGCTGGTGAGTATATGGCGAGAAGGGTACCTTGATCCCTTTGGTGAGATTGTAAACTAGTACAGCCACTGTACAAGACAGTATGGAGATATCCTAGAAAGCTCAATATAGACCTACCATATGACCCAACTATCCCACTCATGGCAATTTATCCAAAGGAGATGACATCAGCATATGAAAGGTTGATCTGTACCCCATGTTCATTTCAGCTCAATTTACAATAGCTAAGATACAGAATCAACTCAGTTGTCCATCAACTAAAGACTGGATAAAGACAGTATGGTACATATACACTATGGAATACTACACAGCCGTAAAAAACGAAATCCTTTAATTTTACAAAATGGCTACAACTAGAAACCATTATTCTTAGTAAAATAAACCAGTCACAAAAAATACTATATAGTCTCCTTGATCTGTGGTAACTAAGAGAGTACTTAAAATGTCATCTCTGTCCTTAATGTGCTATAAATTGTGAATTAATACTATAACTAGTACTCCAACAGTATTTTTCACTTTGTGTTGCTATGTGAGGGCAAACTGTTGAAATCTTTACTTAATATATAGTAAACTGATCTTCTGTATATAAAGAGAATTGAAAATGAACCTTGATGTGAATGTAAGGGGAGAGGGAGTGGGAAAGGGGAGGGTTGCGGGTGGGAGGGAAGTTATGGGGGGGGAAGCCATTGTAATCTATAAGCTGTATTTTGGAAATTTATATTCTTTAAATAAAAGCGTTATAAAAAATGTCATCTGTAAGAGTATAACTGGCACTGTGACATGCAATAATTTAGAGAAGCCCTTGCTTTGACTTTTCAGGAACAATTTTTTTCTTGTTTGTTTAATATGAAGAAAAAAGGCGAAGAATAAAACCAATTGGTGAACTCTCTACTTAGTGTAGAGTTAATCTTTTGAGTATAAAAATTAACTGAAAATTGATCTGTATAAAAAATAAGAATGGGAAAGGAATAGAGAGGAGGAAGAAAGGTGGAAGTATGGGTGGGAGGAAGGTGGGGGGGGGGGGGGGAGAATCATCACGTTCCCAAATCTGTATATAGTACATGCATGAAGTTGTATTCCTTAAACAAAATTTAAAAGATAAAAAAATTATATATCCCTTAATAAAGCCCATGTGCTGCCATAGTATGAAACTCGAATAATAATAGGAGCCTGATCAAAGATATTCAAGGTGCATTTCAGGAATCTTGTACATATAATATTCCATTTTTAGCACTAAAATATCTCAAGTACTATGACAAAATTTGTTGACTACTTAATCTGTGCCAGATAATGCACTTAATATTTAAATGCTAATATGATAAGCATTCCTTTTTGGGCCAGAAGCACATTTTAAGGGACATTTTGGTTTTGAAAGTAAGATACCAGACTAATAGAGTTGTTGACAGTTATTACTTTCATTTACTATGGCATGGATTGACTAGAACTGAGTTTAATTAATTATATTATCATTCTAATACATGTTTTCTTTAATTTGAAACATATTGTTTGTATGTATTTACAACAGGAGATTTATCCAAAGGAAATGAAATCATTCTATCAAAGAGATACGTTTTAATTACAATGTCAATGTATCCAGAAGGTCCAATTTGTATCTCGCACTATTTTTGGCTATAGAACTATGCTGATTTGTAAGACTTTACGTTGGCAATAAGCCCATTTTTTAAAAATTCAAACTAGGACTTCAGATATCACTATTTTTCTCCATAACAGAGAAGTTTTATATTTTTTCAGTTTATCAGTGAAAATATGTCTTGTACACCCTATGGTATAATAAAATCAAATCAATAGCATTACACTTGCTCAGGACATCTAGTAGAGATGGAAAAACTCAAACAATCGATGCTGACTTCCCTATCTGTGGGAATGAAGGTTGTATTTGCATTACTAGCACAACTCAGCATCACAGAATTTTGAAGAATCAGCAGTACTGCATGCCACTTTCCGAAATGCACAATAAATTTAACATTTGAATTATTTTGTAGAGTACTGCTATGAAGTATTTATCATAGAGAGGAAACAAACAGGCTCTTAAAGTTTACTAAGATTAAACAGATAAGAAAATGTGTTTCAAGAAAAAAAGCTATGAAAGCATAGATCTAGAAAGCCAATTTCAGAATGGGAGTTTCCAACCCATAAAATAATTTCCTATGATGTTTCATGGGATTAAAAACTGACCTAGTATGCTGTGATAGAACACATTCCATACATCTTTATGTACACATTTCCAGAACATATGTGTTCTAATATGTTCAAGAAGTATATTCAGTAATTATTCTAGTGATAAGAAAATGAGATAACATTTTCATGGCAAAGAGTTTTCTTATAAAAATAATCAAGACCTATGGGCTCAGCTTTGTGACACAGCGGATTAAGGCACTGTCTGCAATGCTGGGATCCTATATGGTGCAGGTTCAAATCCCAGCTGCTCCCTGCTAATGTGCCTGGGAAAGCAGTGGATGATGACCCATGTGATTGGGACCATGCTACCCACAAGGGATATCCATATGGGTTCCCAAGCACTGGCTTTAGCCCGGCTCACCCTGGCCATTGTGGCCATTTGGGGAGTGAACCAGTTGAAGGAAGGTCAGTCTCTCTGTCTGACATTATTGTGATTTAGCAGTCATTCATTTCCACACACCCACAGTACATTACAAAACCAGGTACTTTATTAGGAAACAGAATCTACAAGAAGGTCTCAGTTGAGCATTCGGATGACTCAGATGAAAATGGATACGAACTACAGAAATCCAACTGGGCTTCTCTATTTCATCAACCACAGACATTACCCTGTATGGATGATATTTATTTGAAATACTGCAAATATGGAGAAACTCCAAAATAGTAGTTATACACTCAGTGGGTGAATATAAAGAAAACGATTTAAGGCTGAGAAGAAGAAATGATTTTGATGTCATAGCAAATTTTTCCTTTAAGGCCTCTGTTATAAAAATACCTCACTTTATTAATTGTATTAAGATGTAAAAAGTTTTTATATATTTCTGTTAAAATTTGTACAACCAATTTTGGACATGCTCAATCGGAGTTGCCCCAAATGGTGGAGTTAGAAACGTGCCAGGGGATTCCAATACAATCCCATCAAGGTGGCATGTACCAAGGCCATCTCACTAGCCCAAGTGATCAATTTCAGTTCACAATTGATCACATTGATAGATCTAAGAGTCAAAGGGATCATACAAACAGGACTAGTGTCTGCTAATACTAACTGATAGAATCAAAAAGGGAGAGAATGATCCAACATGGGAAGCAGGATACACAGCAGACTCATAGAATGGCAGATGTCCTAAACAGCACTCTGGCCTCAGAATCAGCCCCTAAGGCATGCAGATCTGGCTCAAGAGCCCATGAGAGTATTTTAGGCATGGAAAGCCAAGACACTCTGGAAAAAAAAAGAAGACCTAAATGAAAGATCTCTGCAAGTGAGATCCCAGTGGAATAGAACGGGCCATCAAAGAAGGAGGTACCTTTCTCTGAAGGGAGGAGAGAACTTCCACTTTGACTATGACCCTGTTGGAATAAGATAGAAGTCGGCAAACTCAAAAGGCTTCCATAGCCTCAGCAACTCATGACTAGAGCCTAGGGAGATTTCTGACACCATAAACAAGAGTGTCAAATTGTTAAGTCAACAACAGGAGTCACTGTGTACTTACATCTCATGTGGGATCTGCCCTTAATGTGTTGTCCAATGTGAAGTAATGCTATAACTAGTACTGAAACAGTATTTTACACTTTGTGTTTCTGTGTGGGTGCAAACTGATGAATTCTTTACTTAATATACACTAAATCGATATTCTGTATATAAAGCTAATAGAAAATGAATCTTGATGCGAATGGAATGGGAGAGGGAGCAGGAGATGGGAGAGGTGCGAGTGGGAGGGAAATTACGGGGGGATGCCATTATAATCCATAAACTGTACTTTGGAAATTTATATTTACTAAATAAAAGTTAAAAATTGTACAACCTCTCTGGTAAGAATTATGAAAATATGAAACAAGATATTTTAACAAAATTATTTTTTAATCCAAAGTTTTGCCTTGTAGAAGTTTGTCATGTTGAATTAATGATAAGTCAGTGGAAATAAAAGGATGAAAATTTTAAAAATCCAACATAGAACATTCACATTGAAGTCATGTGCCAATTAAAAGGGGTGTTTTCTGAGAACATTTAATAGCAGCAGAATACACTTAAAGTGTATAGTGTAACAGACACTGGGATGAGCATTGCGGTACAATAGACTGAGCTGCTGCCAGCAATTCCAGCACCCTATCTTGGAGCACCGGTTCAAGTTTTGGCTGCTCCCACTTCCAATGCATTTCTCTGCTAATGTACCCAAGAAAGCATCAGAAGATGCTTCGAGTGCTTGGGTTCCTGCCACTCAGGTTGGGAGGCCTGGATGGAATTCCCTGTGGCTCCAGTCTGGCCCAGCCCAGGCCGCTGAGGCCATTTAGAGAATGAAGCAGCAGATCAAAGATTCTCTCTTTCCCTCCCTCCCTCCCTCCCTCCCTCTCAACTCTCTATCTCTCTCTCAACTCTATCTCTATCTCTATCTCTCTTCCCTCAAAATATTTACCATTAATCTGTATAATTTTTAAAGAAAAAACTAAAATTTAAGGTGGCACACATAGCTAGATGAGTAATTAATGATGACTTTCAGTAAATTTTAAGTTGTAAAATATAACGTATCTTTCCAGCTCCAGGATACAATGGACTTTTAACCTATGACAATCTGGTAGCAATGGAATCTGTCATTCCCTACCCTGGAACTTTCTCTAAGTAGGCTCTTGGCCATAACAGGTAGGCCACATTTTTTAATGACATCCTCAGGGCTCAAATTCAGCAAGACAGTTGTCACTGTCTTTGGATTCCCTTGAGCATACTAGCCAGAAAGAACGAAGTTGAGCTCACCTCCTGGACTGACCTTCAGAATTACACAGTGTGACTTTTGGGCCTTTTGCCCAAGAAGTGCTGTCCATAAATTTGCTGATGTCTGAAAGTTATTTAGAAGGCACAATGTTCTCTCTTTTACATGCTTAGAAATAACAGAGGCCACCTCAAATGGAAGTACCTTGCTGTGACCACATAGACAGAAATTCATACCTATCAATTTACATGTTTGATATAAATTGAGTTATTATTGTATCTTCCCCAAGTACTTTGCTTTTTAGTGCCTTTTGATTTCCATAATGAAATTATTTAAATGATCAACATCAGATCCTTCCCAGTTTGACAAGATGAAGGAATCAGAAGAATATGAGAACACAAAAGGCAGAAAAAGGCAAAGGTAGACATAGACAGATGGTAGAGAAAAGCACATTTAGAGATGAAGGGTAAAACCATGAACTTCATGATTTTATTGAAGTTTATTATTAATGAGTTATATACATTTGTGGACAAAGTACAGAATCTATGGACTTACAGTTATTATGGCTGGCTGCATATAAGGGGGGAGGGGAGAGCTTCAACATTATTCATAGAAGACAAAAATGAAGGTAACACACACTTCCAATGAAAGTTTTGAAGACTGCTAGTATGTGCAGCTTAGCTTGGATGCCTATGTTAAGACACTCAGCTTTGTAGTTTCTGGTGATTTTTCTTATAATATAGCTTATACAGGAATTTTATTGACCTGTGAGGTCAATTCTTTATTCAAAGGCAGGCTAAGGCAGACCCCCGAACTCCTGGCCATTGAAATTCTGATGAAGGGTATAAACTGAATGAGTAGACACTACTCTTCAGTTCCTTACAACTGTTTTGGGCCATCTTCCTTACTTTGACCCAATGATTCCTCACTCAGACCCTATTAAGATTTGATATCACATTTTGAACCTATTGAAATTGATAGTTTTTTCTAGTCTAAAAATGGGAACAATTGTATGCTCAAGGAAGTGAAAAATCAAGTACATATAGGTAAGTTATGCCTTTTTATCTTTAATATTCTTTCTTCTTTTCACTTATATTTTAGGTCAGTTATTCACCTCTTCGCAACGCTAACATGGTGGGAGCAACAGTAGCAAGGCAGCTAGCTGTTCCACATCAACACTTGCTCAAAAAATCCGATTGTTAAAGTTAAAAAATTAATTTTCCTTAAGATAGTAAATGATTTATCTGTTATACTGAATATTGTAATCATAAATAAAACCCAAGTTGTTTGAAAGAATTCGAGCTTCAACTTAGCGTCTCTAGTTTAGCCTGTAGATAAAGAGTATTCATGTTCCTTTTTTCAGTGGCAACAACAGTATTTCTGGGACAATTTTGTTAAAAGACAAATCTCATGTTTCTTAAAATGAGTGTATAGTCAAACCTTCCTATTTTCATAAACTGTCATATTCTCAATTTATTATATGGTTACTCGTTATAACTTTGTTCAAGAAAAGGTAATGTTAAAAAAACAACTAAAAATTATCCCATTTGAAAAACACTGTAGCAGGAGATAGAACACATATGATTTATTACAAGTTCAGGGATAATAAAAAGAAACCCAGTAGGTAACCATAAACCATAAAATTATTTTAATTATGTTGTCAAGTAAAGACATACAATTAATTTCATTTTGCTGTGTTCCTTACAGATAACTGGTAGAATAAATCCCCTACTTCTTGGCCCATTATATCTGCAGTTTTGTGTAACTTCTTAGAAATACATCTAAGAGTTATTGAAAAGTATATAAGAGCATAGCTGCTCGAGTATTTATATTTGAAAGTTTATTCACGAAAAGAAAATAAACCATAATATAAACCCACATACTATAGCGTGAGTAAAGATGGAGACAGAATTATAGCATCTATTTGTCTCATACACAGCACTGCTTTCATGCTACCTATAGTTTTTATCTCATCACAAAATACTAGCACTTAATGTGTTTAATTCAAAAGACTGAAATTCACCAAAGCAGCATTTTAATACACTGATTTTTATGTAAATGTTACATGCGTTCATGCCTCAAAGTTAGCCATTAAGTATTTTCAGCGTTCAACAGTCATTTACTGCAATAACTTTATAGGATCTAAAACCATCATCAGATCTTTGTGTACCATAACTTTGTTCACATCATTAGTAAAGATTATCACATCATTGCAAATATAGTCTTCACACAGACAATTTTGGCCCAAATTCTCACTCAAGGAGCAATAACCGCATTAATAACTGATCGGCAGAGCTACTGATTCTTTTTCAGTTGTATACCGTGAATGTATTTTCACTCTCTGGTAATTTAAGAAGAAATTCCTTAAAATGAATATGCAGTCAAAATTATACTTTTGATAAGCTTCTGTATCAAACCACTAACAGCAAATGATTTTCTGCTGAAGTTTATGATATATACATGCATACAACATTTCAAATAAAAACAAAACCTTGGGCAATATAACAGGATGGACTACATATATTTATAATTAAAGGGATAATTTTTATAATTTGGTAGACCTAAATACAACCAAATCAGACTAAGTAATTCTAGATTTACCGCTAAGATTAGTATTTCAGAATTGTGATTTGTGTATAACTGGTGATTATTAAAGCATATCTTATCCTTGGCCTACGTCCCAAATTTACTCGTCCCCTAACGAAAAGTCACTTGTTCACATTTTATTACTATTTAAAGACTGACGACAGTGTCCACTATTTTGGAATAGTTTTTTAAAGTGCTTTTTAACCATTATAGTAACGTTTACTTTCATGAATTTGTACCCTTTACCCAAATTTCAGAAACTGCATTTTAACCTATTAATAGTTATGTCAAAGGGTTCTATAATGTCTGTTTTAAAGCCAATGCAAACATCATAAAATGGCTCTATAATACTGTTACTAAAATCTTCAGCCTGTTTCATTTCCCAACAACAGCAAATTAGTGTTTACATCCCTCTGTCCAATGTGGTCCCAAGGCACACAATGCAAGGAATGGAAAAACCAAGTACGCAGGCATTTTCTAATTCTGCTCCCTTTCAAAACACATGGTTATAGTTCAGATTATCACACCAGGTTACAATGGAGGCTCATTAACAGTAAGAATGTGTTGACAAAAGTGTATCAACTAGAATTCAAAAATGACTCACCCAGCTGAGTCTCCTGAATTGTCAGTTTACTTTCCACGGGATACAAAAGTTTGGGTGGCTTGTCAGTCAGAGGAGCTGCAAAACAATAACAGTAACGAGACTTGAAACTATGCCACATGAACTCAAGGGTAGAGTATAGGCTGTTATTCTGAGTATTTTCAATCCTCTACCACGCAACAACTTACAGATTGCAGCAGGACCTTCGGGCAAACTGAAAAGCTTCTGTAAGAATCAAATGCAACACTTCCCGAGGGACAGTCACATGACACTATGGAACTGCAGGCTCGGGATTGGCCAATCCTTAATAATCTGACTGTACTTCACGAAGCATTTTCTATTTGCACCTTATTTGTCTTTTAAAGACGTTCCCCCTCATCTCTGTGTGTATATGTGTGCGTGTGTTATTAACAGCTATACAAGATATATGTGGCATGTATTACAACAGTTTCTGGCATATATTCATCTTATTTCTCTTAATCACATTCCTAATTTCCACACTCTGGGCCACATGACCTGAAAACCCAAAATTTCCTAATTGCATTAAGTATTTCCTAAATATATATTCCCCAAATTGGGTAGCAATGCGGCATTATGTTAATAGAAGTACTAGCATGCATGCCTACCTACACTAAGGCAATCTTTTCCAAATTATATTTTCAACCTAGTATAAACTTTTCATTATTATTACCTGGTACTTTTTAAAATTTAATTTTTTTTTGACAGGCAGAGTGGACAGTGATAGACAGGTCTTCCTTTTTCCATTAGTTCACCCCACAATGGCCATTGCAGCCAGCACACCGAGCTGATCTGAAGCCAGGAGCTTCTCCTGGTCTCCCACACTGGTGCAGGGCCCAAATACATGAGCCATCCTCCACCTGGTACATTTTAAAGTATTCATTGCTAATGTGCATATTAGTTTTAGACTTTAAGTTTGCACAAAAGTCTGCTTTGTTCTCTAGTCAGTTTCAATTGTCAGTCTGCAAATCCAAAAGTTTACTAATAATCATCTTAAAGATAGGTTCAGCATTCCTTACTTTATTCCTAGCTTAACAGGACTATCTGGACTTCTGACCAATAGTCAGTTCTCCTTCAGTAAGTGCCCATCCCCACCCGAGTAAATGGCTTAGGTCTCTTGAAACCTGTCACTGAGACCTCTACTCTATATCAAGTAGAGAACTGATCAGTTAAGGGTTGCCGAACTAAATGTTTTTGCTTTACGGGCTTGCTTTCCTCCTTGCCAAGAGGCATGCCAGCTTGGTTGAGGACTGGAAGGCTAATCTAGATAGAACTGCCAAGATTTGGCCACATGTACTTATTGCCCAGAGGATTCAAGAATTGAAACTGTTTTGGCAGCTTTCCTCCATCTCTCTTTGCAACAGAGTCAGTGCAAAGGGACAATACACCTCAAGTCAAAAACAGGGCTGAGTTTTCAGAGTACTGCTTTTGGGAGACTAACATCACATAGGACTAATAGCTTTTAATAACCAATCGATGCTTTATTCACTCCTATTTATTACTGTTTAGAAAGGGATGGGAATCAAGGGAAAAGCAAAGTTTTCATAATAGGGTGACAATCAATTGCTTTGAAATTCTTCTCAAAGATATGACATCATGGGACCGGCGCTATGGCGTAGCTGGTAAAGCCAGCACCTGCAGTGCCGGCATCCCATATGGGCGCCAGTTTTTTTTTTTTTTTAAGATTTATATATTTATTTGAAAGGCAGCATGACTGAGAGGAAAAAGAAGAGACAGAGAGAAAGAAAACTATCCACTGGTTCACTCTCCAAATGGCTACAGTGGCCAGGTCGGGGCCAGGTTGAAGCCAGGACCCAGGGACTGCATCCTGGTCGTCTATATGGGTGGCAGGTACCCAAGAACACTTGGGCCATCACATGCTGCTTTCCTGGACACATTAGCAAGGAGCTGGATTGGAAGCAGAGCAACTGGGAGTTGAACTGGCATTTTGATATAGGATGCTGGTGTTGTACGCAGCAGCTTAACCTGCTGCACCACCGTATTGGCTCTAGCAAAAACAATTCTTTAAATCTAAGTCATGGGATCATAGAATTTAGATCCACAGAATCCCATGCTTATTAAGGTCTTCAATTTTATTAAACTATGTTTCCTAAAGCCGTATGATTTGCACAGTGACCTCCTGGGCAGATGAAGTAAAGAAGGAGGTAATGGCTGGACCACTGGGCATGGCACCAGGCCATCCACTCCTCCATGACAAAACTATTGTGCTTTTATTTAGTTACATATGGGTTCTTCAAGATTGTCAAGGAACATGGAATTTAAAAGATGTTTATTTTTGGTGAAAGTTTTTTTTAAAATTAATGTTTAACTTTTTCATAGTAAGCACCGACCATGAACTTTTTAAATATTGCTTGTATGAATGGGTTACAATATTTCTGCATCAAAATATATTGATCATTTAATTCCATTTCCATGACCTTTTTGAAGTACCCATCTGTATCAATATTTCAAGCACTTTTACTAAACAAATTCAGTTCAATTTAACTGATGCATATTAAACATTACGATGTGCCAGGCAATGATACAAGATTTGGGATATCGCTGGTTTCTGCCCTTATTACCTACTGTGACCTCCAATTTTAAAATAATAAAAAGAAAACATTCTTGACTGATTTAATTTCTTGTTTTCAAGATCAAGGATCTGACGCACAGGGATCAATGAGGTTTGCCAAAGGTAAGAGAGCACATTCAAGCTAGATTCCTTCCCAGATCTTTTCCTCCCCATTCTTTGTCTTGTGCCCCTTGAAATTCTGTCAAGCAACTATTCATAGCCTATGTGCAATCTCCCTTCATGGTATGACCAGTATGTTAGAAGAGCTACAACATGAAAAACTATCCTAACCTAGAGCAGAGCGCTCTTGCAGTACAAGCTGTTATCAGCTGTTCAGTGTCATGTTTTGGTATTATGCTATGATGAGTTAGGCACATTCCTCATATACTTGTCTTTGATAAAAGCAATGGAAACTTTCAGACAGCACAACAGGAGAACTACTCATTTGACACAATGGCAACAGGTGGAAAGGGGCTAAGCATCTAAGCTATGCTGGCGCTCAGTTTCATAGTCATGAGGGTGACCATTTGTGCTACCACACACGAAGGACATGCACTACATTATCTTCTATTTCTATGTTTCTGGCGCATTCTAGATTAAAAGAAATATTAGCTGAATTGAATTGACAAAGACAGTACTGGAAAACAAATGGAGTAGTAAGGACCAAACAAATGAACATACTCACAAATACAAAAACCTCCTTACATTTACAGGATACAACTGGAAGGAAATTCAAGAAAATTACTTACAATTAAAAAAGCCAAGTTGTTAGCCTCAAATCGTGACTAGACTAACAGGCACTTTATTGGCAAGAAAAAAAAAAGTCTTTTGGGACACCTATTTCTCTACCACACATAGGCACATTCACTCGTTCACTGAAATCAGTGAAAATGGAAGGAAGCCCAACAGCAGTGACATGAAACACTGCGATTTTCAGTCCTAATCATATTTTTCTACTAAAAAACCCCCATTGAAGTTGTAATAGAGCTGTTTCTCTTACTAATTGTGCATTAAATATATGTTTGTATTCACCAACAGAAGTGTTTTCAAGCCCTCTAGTTATTCGTCAGAACACCTTGTTAATAATGCCAGCTTCCTGGTAATGCCAAGTGGGAGGCAGCAGATGATGGTCCAAGCATTTGGTTTCCTAACAACCCGGGTGGTAAACCTGGATGGAGTTTTGGGCTCCTGACTAAGGTCTGTCTGGTTCAGCCCCAGCTGCTGTGGGCATTTGTTGAGTAGACCAGCAGATGCAAGACCCCTCTCTACCTCTCTAATAAGTATTTTTGAAATAAAGTTTATATGAACTCATAGCTCTTAAAATCTAGATATTGATAAATATTATAATTCAATTTCAAGAGCATATTTCAAATACCTAAAAATAGTAAACACTAAATTAGAGATAAAACAGTAAGACATGGAGTCATCCATGCAGATGTTCTTAGTTGAGTGCTTGTTTTTGATGCATTACAGTGACTGCTATACGCAGGGAGAATTTTTTTTTTTTGGACAGGCAGAGTGGACAGTGAGAGAGAGAGACAGAGAGAAAGGTCTTCCTTTGCCGTTGGTTCACCCTCCAATGGCTGCTGCAGTTGGCGTGCTGCGGCCGGCGCACCACGCTCATCAGATGGCAGGAGCCAGGTGCTTTTCCTGGTCTCCCATGGGGTGCAGGGCCCAAGCACTTGGGCCATCCTCCACTGCACTCCTGGGCCACAGCAGAGAGCTGGCCTGGAAGAGGGGCAACCGGGACAGAATCCGGCGCCCCGACCGGGACCAGAACCCAGTGTGCCGGCGCCGCAAGGCAGAGGATTAGCCTGTTGAGCCACGGCACCGGCCAGGGAGAATTTCTTTATGATACCATTCAAATGCACCAACTAAAACTGGTCACAAAACAACATTCACCGATTTACACAGCTAACAGTAAAAAATACTTTGTAGCAATTGTACTGACTCACTCCACTTTACAATGGGTTGCTTATAGATTTTTTAAAAGTTAGAATTGACAAACAATGCTCTTATTTTCCTACCAATTAAAGGGAAATTGGATTACCCATACAGCCTCAACTTCTGATTGACTCAGGGTAGAATATCAGTTCTACCTTCTTTGGCCTGGAATGGTTTAGTATTAGTTTCTAATAGTGGAACACAGATCTTTGGAGAGCTGTAGCATGCAGACACAATCTCACAGACCTTGGAGAGGAAAGGAATTGGCAGGAGAAAATATCAACACATGACAGGCAGACCCATTTAGGTTCTCGTTGTCCCCAGGGTTTGCAGGGGTAAAAAAAGATCAATTTTCACTTACCTCTAATGCTTTGTAGTAAGCAAAATTTCTCCTTTCTGTTGCAAATAATTATGGCAATTCACAAAAGAGTCATGGAATCTCACAAGTGTCAGAGAGGAATGGAAAAGCAACTCAGCAGAGAGTTGCAGGGAGAACAGTTTATGAACTAACCATATTTATGACAATAACTAATGAAATAACTGCACACACACACCAATCTCAATTTCAGAGTCATGTCAAAGTGACACAAGAAATATTCTCAGGGATACAATTCTGAATAGATCTATCAAAATACATGTGTTTAGGAAAATCAGGAAATTCAGTTGACTAATTTTGACATTTAATATTTTATTCATTTGAGTTGAGTTATTTGTCATGAAAAGCAAAGAAGAATGTTTACTGGCTTGTCTAACAAATATTTTTAAAGTATCTCTTCTGTGCTAGGCACTATAGTAGTCACTAGGGGATATGACAATGAAAGATACAGAGAAAATTCCTGCTTTCATGGGGCCTGCCTTCCAGAAAAGGCAGATGTAAAAGGAACCTAGAAGTGAATACTTACATAATATAGTGCCAGGTGACAAAGTCCTAGCAAAAATAAGGCAGGGAAGGAGACAGAGAGTCATGCAGGTGCTGTTTTAGAGCAGAGTGTCAGAAAAGCTTGCTTTAGGGTCAGTGGAAGCACAACTCATTGGAGGGTAGAAGTGAGCCTTGTGAATACATTGAGGAAGCATATACATACACCAGGCAGTGGGAAGAATGAGTGCAAAGGTCCTGTGGAAACAGTTGGCACGTTTGAGGGATAACAAAGAAGGCCACTAAAGCCATATTAGCAGAAGTTCTGAGAAAGCCATAGGTAGGACCTTGCTAAGTATAGAACGGAGTCGCATTTTACTTTAAACCTAATGAGAATCCTTTGGAGATTTTTAGGAGAGCCCTTTAAAACATGTATGTGCTAGAGGTATCACTCGGTCATCTTGGTACTTAAACCTGGGGAAACAGAATGATAAGGAGGTTGTTAAGTCCAAGTGGCGGCACGAAGGTTGGGAGGAAGCTATCCAAGCAGTACACTGAGAAGCCAATCCCATGGTGGTGCTGATGGAATTGGCAGGGATTTTTTTTCCTTTAAGAGACTATTTGGTAGGTACAAAGAACTATTTTGAGAGAACTCGATAGAATTCTTCACTGATAGACTACATGTGCAATGTAAGTGAATATCCATGAGCTAAGGGGGAATCTCTAGGTCTAAGCCTGAGCAAATACGTGAATGGTGGTACCATTTAATGATATATGGAAGGAAGTAATATAAGTGGGGCAGGTTTTTGGAGGGGCAGTATCTAAGCAAATCTAAGTTTTTATACATCAAAGTAGGTACTCCCCATTATTCAGAGAGGCTAATTTTACTGATCATGGATTTATATTGTGAAAAATTGACCCCTGACTCATCTTTTCCTGGTTATTTTCCAAAGGAATGAGAAAACAGTCTTTTAAAGTTTCATATTTCATGTTATCATATTCATTTGTTATGATATACATGGGCTAATATCAACTGTTGCCATATAGCTTTTTACAAAGAATATATCACCAGAACTATCATTGGATTAACAGAGTCAGGGCCATGCTTATCTAAGATATTAAGAACAAATCTCCAGTAGTTCCTTGGTTCACTGATATGTAGAATATATTGAATTGGCAAATTAACTATCATTTATTTATTTTTTAAAATAAGTAATGAATTTCAGAACATATGAGTAATAGAACTTCTATCTATTTTCTGGTATCTAGGTATTGTCTGGTAATACAAGCAATGGAAAGACTGCTATTTTTAAAACAGAATCACTCAACAATGCCAGTGGAGGAGTCAGTCAACATAGAACTGATTTGAGGGTTTGGCAGCTCTATTCATTTTCTGCATTTGTCTCTTAAGCCCAGTTTCCACTGCCTGAAGCCCTGCTTAACTCACCCAGACTCATGACTGGTCCCAGAACTCATTCAACCACCCACTCAACCCTGTGTCTGACTAAATGACCTGAGGAATAGCTGGTGGCTAAACAAAAGAGAGCATCGGTACAAAGAATAAATAAAGGTGGCTTAATATTTTTAAATTTAATTTTTGCAACAACTACTGCAGATTTTGCTGTGGATTTTGCATAAACATTGTGGAGATGAATGCTATCTGATTGCATGCCTGATTTCAACCATTTTAAATAAATTTGTGTGTGCAGAGAAAGCTAAAGCAAAAAAAAATGGTGATAAAAAAGGAAACAATATGTAATTATCAATAGAAATTATGATGAACCCTAGCAAAAGGATGCTGATTGATGTAATAACTATAATCAAGTAGGTGAGCGTGCCAACTACTGTTTTCACTTCTGTTGACAAGGAAGAAAAAAAATTAACGGTCATCAATTAGCTTCTAGGGACAATAGTCAATTCAAAGAAATTATACGTCCTGTGAAAGGAAAAATGTATCTTCTTTAGCAATGAGAAAGTATGCAAAGTAGTCACGGTATTTTTTTTTCTTTTTGTAAGAGAAGCACCCTTTAAGAAGTAAAAAAAAAATATGTATTCCAAATCATTCAGAAATCATCTTAAAATGTGGAATAGACAAAAGGTATTATAATATCATGAATCTCAGAATGTTTAAACTTCTGATTTGGAATATCTGAAAATGACATTACCAGGGCACTTAAAAAATTTGTAGAATAATGGAATGGAAAGATGAGTTTATTTTGGTGCACTTTAAAAAAAATCTATACATAGCTTTTTCATCATTTACATTTTCAATGAGCTTTTTGAAAGTCCCTGTGTACTTCCATACTTGTAATTTAATGGCCTTCCATTCCATATTACAATGACTTGGGATTCATTTACTTGTACTTCTGTGGAAGTTATTCGCAAACCTTGACTTTTCATGGTATGGAGTCCTACACACTCACTCCCTGGCATAGCTTTATGACACTGGTTCTGAAACAGAGGTGCGGGTATTAGTTAATGATAAATGTTGCTGAACATTTTACAATATTTCAATCTGTCTGGTAGACAGGTATCTGAAACATGGGGACTGACTGATGTCAGACGTGGAGTGGGACAGAGCCATGAAAGGTGTATGAACCCCTGTGTAGGCTTAGTGCTTAGGAAGGCCAGGTATGAGAGGATGCAAATGAGAGGTGCAAGGCCAAAATGAGAATAATTGAAAATCCATATAAATAATGGGTAATTTTCCTCCCTTCCAAACTCCCATTGGACAAATAATTACCACCCAGGTCTCTTCCCTCCATCCAAACAACTAAAAATCAACAGGCTCTTCTCTATCTTTTCCAATGGTATCAAATCTACTGTCCAATACTGAACACAATAGACATCCCAAAACTTTGGAAATAATTCTAAATTGTTTAAAAATTTTTAGCTTTTGAAGTATTATGGAACTCCTTCACAACAAAGCTTCTTAATTCTATCATTTTTCAGTTGATGTAGAAGTTAGTTGGAATCATTAAAAACATTTATTAAAGGAAAGTATCCTAAAAACAGTCTTTTTTTTATGGTAAATGCCACTATGTATTTAAAACATTCTAGTTAGGGTTTGAAAACAAGTAACCCATGTGATAATTTATTATTAACTGTTGGCATATAAACCCTCTGATTCATTTAATTGACAAAAACTTAAGCAGGAATGTTGTTAGCCAGAACTATCAGCATCAGTTTGAAGCTTCTAAGACACAAGAAGGGACCCATTCTGCAGCATAGAAACTGACTCTGCCTGCAACACTGGCATCCCATATGGGAGGCAGTTTGTGTCCTGGCTGTTGCACTTCCCATCCAGCTCTTTGTTAGGGCCTGGGAAAGCAGTAGAAGATGGCCCAAGTGCTTGGGCCCCTGCACCAGCATGGGAGAGCTAGAAGTTCCTGGCTTTGGATTGGTCCAGCTCTGGCCACTGCGGCAATTTGGCCAATAAACCAGCAGATGGAAGATCTTTCTGTCTCTCCTTCTGTCTGTAACTCCACTTCCCAAATAAATAAGTAAAATCTTTAAAAGGGGGGAGGGTGGGCTAATGGTTAAGATGTCACATAGCCCAGTGGTTAGGATGTCACTTGAGATGCCCACATCCAGTATCTGGAATGCCTTGGGTCAAATCCTGGCTCCACAAGACACAATAAAACCTAAGATTTTACGTATGTAAATGTATATAAATTTAATATTACACTATGGGGCAAGGCAGTTAATGTTGTTTCATTTGACTGTATAAAGCTTCCTATAAAGAAATAAAAATTTCCCTGAAAACAGTCAGTGAGGATAGCAGGCTGGCTTGAACCCACTTCTGACTTGAATGGTTACCTCTTTCTATTTCTGTAGATTTGTCAACATTTGTCTTCTCCCACATGGTTTCCACTAGCCACCTTGTTTTTTGTTGAGTCTCTGCTGATATGAAGTAGATGGCAGAAAATACTTTGACGGAGTTACAAAATAGGGATAGAAAGGTCTGTGTCAATGTAATGGACTTCATTATCATCAAACTGTATGTGACAAGAGTGTCACTTTTACTGTAGGACTTGAATGAATCTGATCTTGCTTTCTTGAAAACACTGGGTGCAAGATTATATCATTTGCTCCCATAAGCAGAACTCTTTAATGATGATGGAACTTGATTACATACAATTTGAGGCTCTCATTCTGACAGTGGACCAAAAAAGAAGTAGGCATTTTAGAAATTCCAGTAATGTTATTGCTGAAAAGAAAATAAGCCTGAAGAAGCATGATCTCCATTGAACCTCAAGATTCATGAATATAAGTCCAGAATTTTAAATTTTGCAGTAATTGTATGAAATCTTATAAAATATCCTTTAAAATAACATTTTATGATAGCCCAAACCCCATAAAATTAACTTCACTACTGCATAAAATGTGAAAGCATGAAGTTAACCAAATACTTCTACCCCTACTATATTGTATTTCTCTAGATGAAATAAATTTCATTAGTGGTTAGCTTCTTACAGATAATATTCATAATAGAATTATCAAATTTTCTAACATTTATATTTACTTTAACTTTCTCTATTTTAAAATTTTATTTATTTTATTTTTAAGGATAGAGAGACAAAGATAGCACTCCCATCTACTGGTTCAGTCCACATATGTAGCCAAGTCAGAGCTTGGCCAGGCCAGAGCAAGGAAACTGAAACTCAGCCTGCATCTCCCTGTGGGTGGCAGCGACCCAGCTACTTGAGCCACCCTCTGGTGCCTCCCAGAGTGTGCAGTAGTAGGGAGTTGGCATCAGGTGCAGAGCTGGGATTCAAATTCAGGCACAAAGATACGGGATATGGGCATCCCAACTAGCATCCTAACCATTATGAAAAATGTCTGTCCAAACTTTTTGAGCCTCTATTAATAATGAGGCTGCACTGGGAGATACACAGGGTTTATAAAATTCTATGAATCTAGGCTAAATTCTGCATTCTCGGAAACCTGAAATGTCAATATAACAGTAATATGAATATTGTGCATCAAACTACAGTCTGATTTTTGGAGGCATTATTGCTTAAGGAAATGCATCCCCAAATAATTAGCCTGCCTTCCTCACTTTCTTCCTTTCTTTTCCTCTCCCTTTCTTCCTCCCACCATCCTCCCATTCACCTATCTCTCCTTTCCTTTTTTCTTTCTTTTCTTCCTATGAAACATGAATATATATTGAAGTCAAATTGAAGAAAAATAGTTTCCTTATTCTATCCAGGGTACAGTTGAGAAGACACCGGCACAAGCAGCATTCACTAGAAAATATTGTTATTATTTTCATGTAACCTAAAGTGTAATCACATTAGCTTATTAGGCAACTAGTAGTAATAATAAGCAATGCTAAGTGTCCTTGACTTTATACATGTATTATGTTGGATGTTGAGCTAAGTAATCCAGTAACTACAATAAGATGATTGTTGTACAAACTGCACCACTGCTTGTTCCTGGCCCTTGCTATCCCACACTCCCCCTTTCCTCCATCTGGCCAGACCCAGGTCCAAGAATGTGAAAGGGAGGTTTAAAGCTTGAGATAACAACCAGCCCTTACCCTGGAGTCGGCAGCAGGTGTCTTATCAGCAGTGTCAACTTGACCTAAGCATTCCCCTAAAGCCCGCTTGTACATGATAATAAAAGCTCTGTTAGAATTGGGCTCGGGGCTTCTCGGGGGGCTTCCTCTTGGGGAGGCACTGAGAGGCCCGGGTTCGAACTTGTAATAAAAACGACCCTGCTAATTGGCTTCAACTTTGGTCTCTGGTGGTTGATTTCGGGGGACCACGGACTGCGGGTACAACAATTTTGGGGGCTCGTCCGGGATTCACCGAAGCCCACCCAGACACCTCGTTGAAGGGTCGTGGAAGGACCGGTCCAGGTGAGTTTGCCGGCATTGTCTTTGTGTAGTCTTTGTGTCTTTGTGTAGACTGTATTATCTGAGTTGCCTATAGGTTCTGTATCTGGGCCGACAAAGAGTCCTGGCGGACGCGCTATAGGACTGTCGGCGGGGCCGTTGGGAGACGTTCCTCGGACCCCATCTGGGACTAAGCTGTAGTCCATCTGGTCGGGCAGAGACAGCCCAACGCGCCTGCGATCTGTGTGTGGTCCTCGGACCCCATCTGGGACTAAGCTGTAGTCCATCTGGTCGGGCAGAGACAGCCCAACGCGCCTGCGATCTGTGTGTGGTCCTCGGACCCCATCTGGGACTAAGCTGTAGTCCATCTGGTCGGGCAGAGACAGCCCAACGCGCCTGCGATCTGTGTGTGGTCCTCGGACCCCATCTGGGACTAAGCTGTAGTCCATCTGGTCGGGCAGAGACAGCCCAACGCGCCTGCGATCTGTGTGTGGTCCTCGGACCCCATCTGGGACTAAGCTGTAGTCCATCTGGTCGGGCAGAGACAGCCCAACGCGCCTGCGATCTGTGTGTGGTCCTCGGACCCCATCTGGGACTAAGCTGTAGTCCATCTGGTCGGGCAGAGACAGCCCAACGCGCCTGCGATCTGTGTGTGGTCCTCGGACCCCATCTGGGACTAAGCTGTAGTCCATCTGGTCGGGCAGAGACAGCCCAACGCGCCTGCGATCTGTGTGTGGTCCTCGGACCCCATCTGGGACTAAGCTGTAGTCCATCTGGTCGGGCAGAGACAGCCCAACGCGCCTGCGATCTGTGTCTTTGTGTCAGTGTGGGTGTGGTTGCGTGTTCCACCGAAAGCTTTCAGTCTGAGGCTGTTATTTTACAGGTTACTACCTTTGGATGAGAAAAGAGGACAGCCACCCTATACGTTCCTGCTTTGTTCCTTTATCTGACTAACCTTACCCTCCTTCCAAAAGTCCCCCTTTTGTTGACCAGGGATTGTAGGTCCGCGATGGGACAGAAGCAGACCACCCCCCTCACCATCATAATAGATCATTTCAGAGACGTGAGAAAAAGAGCTTCTAATTCAAACATGGAAATCAGAAAGGACAAACTTGCCACTCTCTGTAGGTCAGAGTGGCCAGCTTTTGGTGTTGGATGGCCTCCAGAGGGTACTCTTGACCGGTCAGTCATACGAAGGGTTAAAGAGAAAATTTTTCTCTCAGAACCGAATGGCTACCCAGGTCATATCCCCTACATTCTTGTCTGGCAAGATCTAATAAATAACCCGCCGGCCTGGCTGGCACCTTTCCTCCCCGCAGCTAAAATTCTAGCTCTACAGCACACAGGAGCGGACGAGTCCGCAAAAACCACTCCCCCAAGGGAGGCCGCTGCTAAACCCCGAGCCACTAAACCCTCAGTTCCTCTTTACCCAGTCCTGCCTGACAGTTCAGATCCTCTAACCCTTGACCCCCCTCCATACCTTCTCCCTCCCCTAAATCCTAGGCCTGCAGAGCCGGAGAATGAGAGAGCACGGGCAGCCTCACTGGAGGGAGAGAGAGAAGCAGGGGCTGACTCAGGGGGACCAGCAGAAAGGACAAGGGGCCGCACCCAACGGGCGGCGAGCCCGCGCTATCCCGACTCCACGGTGGCCCTACCATTACGAGAAATTGGGCCGCCCGATGGCACCGGGAACCTTAGACTTCAGTATTGGCCCTTCTCCACCAGTGACCTCTATAATTGGAAGACTCAAAATGCCCGTTTTTCTGACAATCCCAAAGATTTGATTTCTCTTTTAGATAGCGTTATGTTTACTCATCAGCCCACCTGGGATGACTGCCAACAACTCCTCCGAATCCTGTTTACCACGGAGGAGCGAGAACGAATCCAGTTAGAAGCCAGGAAATTGGTTCCTGGTGATGATGGTCAACCCACTGCCAACCCAGATTTAATCAATGATGCTTTCCCTCTGACCAGACCCCCACAAGATGGTTGGGACTACAATACGGCAGAAGGTAGGGGACGGCTGCGGGTTTATCGCCAGACTCTAATGGCGGGTCTCCGGGCAGCGGCACGCAAGCCCACTAATTTGGCTAAGGTTTATGCAGTTAATCAAGGAAAGACAGAGTCCCCCTCAGGGTACTTAGAAAGATTAATGGAAGCCTTTAGACAGTTCACGCCTATGGATCCAGAGGCCCCCGAAAATCAAGCAGCAGTAGTTATGTCGTTTGTAAATCAGGCTGCTCCTGACATCAAAAAGAAGTTACAGAAATTAGAAGACCTGGAGGGAAAGAACATTCAGGATTTACTTAGGATTGCTCAGAGGGTTTTTAATAACAGAGACGCCCCCGAAGAGAAGCAGTTGAGGGCAACAGAAAAGATGACAAGAGTACTGGCTGCTGCAGTTCAAGGGAAGCAACCGCAGGTAAACTCCACACACCCAAAAACACCCTATAAAAAATTAAATAAAGACCAGTGTGCCTATTGCAAGGAGACTGGCCATTGGGCTAGAGACTGTCCGAAAAAGAAAAAGGCCAAGCCAGGCCGATGGCAGGAAACGCCTTCCACACAACCCCCTGCTGTGCTAGTGACCCAAGATTCTGAAGATTAGGGGGGACGGGGTTCGGAACCCCTCCCCGAACCCAGGGTAACTCTACAAGTGGAGGGGAATCCTGTCCAGTTTTTAGTAGACACAGGAGCTCAGCACTCAGTTCTCACTAGCCCCCGAGGGAAGCTATCAGCCACCTCTTCTTGGGTGCAAGGAGCCACAGGGATCAAAAAGTACCCGTGGACAACTAAAAGAACTGTGGACTTGGGAACCAACAGAGTGTCCCATTCTTTCCTGGTCATCCCTGAAAGTCCATACCCCCTTCTGGGGAGAGACTTACTAACAAAAATAGGAGCCCAAATTTGCTTCCTACCCGATGGGCCAAAGGTGACAGATTCACAAGGTGGACCAGTTTCAATATTAACTCTGTCCCTGGAAGATAAATACCGTATTCACCAACAACCTGAGGAGCCTGGACAAGAAACTGATTGGTGGGTCCAGCGCTTCCCAGAGGCATGGGCTGAGACTGGGGGAATGGGACTGGCCGCCCACCGACCGGCCATATACATAGAGACAAAACCTGGAGCAGATCCGGTCCGGGTTCGACAATACCCTATGCCCCTAGAAGCAAGAGTGGGAATTACACCCCACATCCGGCGCCTCCTAGACCAGGGAGTTCTGCGACCATGCCAATCAGCCTGGAACACGCCTCTACTGCCAGTGCGTAAGCCCACCACAGGGGACTATCGGCCAGTACAGGACTTGAGGGAGGTTAACAAAAGAACTATTGATATCCATCCAACAGTGCCAAACCCCTACACCCTTCTTAGTGCTCTCAGTCCTGAAAAACAATGGTATACTGTTTTAGATCTGAAAGATGCTTTTTTTAGCTTACCCCTAGCACCTAAGAGCCAAGAGCTTTTCGCCTTCGAATGGACGGACCCAGAGAGAGGCATCAACGGACAGCTTACTTGGACACGGCTGCCACAAGGGTTTAAAAACTCTCCCACCCTGTTCGATGAGGCCCTTCATGAAGACCTGAGTGAGTACCGACAAACACACCTAAACCTAACCCTCTTACAATATGTAGATGATTTACTGATAGCAGCACAGACCCTCGAGGAATGCACCCGCGGAACGGAGGACCTCTTACACACTCTGGGGAGCCTGGGCTACAGAGCATCTGCTAAAAAGGCCCAACTCTGCAAGACTGAGGTAACATACCTGGGGTACCTCTTGAAAGGGGGGCAACGATGGCTGACCCCTGCACGCAAGGAGACAGTGCTCCGAATCCCCCAACCGCAGTCACAACGACAGGTTCGGGAGTTTTTGGGGT
This sequence comes from Sylvilagus floridanus, assembly GCA_949820135.1. Classification (NCBI taxonomy): domain Eukaryota; kingdom Metazoa; phylum Chordata; class Mammalia; order Lagomorpha; family Leporidae; genus Sylvilagus; species Sylvilagus floridanus. The sequence goes on from OX463223.1 coordinate 115,472,984, forward strand.
CAGCCGGGTTCTGCCGATTGTGGATTCCTGGGTTTGCTGAATTGGCCAAGCCCCTCTACCTGATGACAAAAGATCAGCAGCCCTTTCAATGGACAGAGGAGGCTGAAAACGCCTTTCAGCAGATAAAAACAGCACTGCTCTCTGCCCCAGCACTGGGGCTCCCTGATGCCTCCAAGCCTTTTCAACTGTTTGTGGATGAGAGTAAGGGGGTAGCTAAGGGAGTTCTGACTCAGCCCATAGGCCCTTGGAAACGGCCTGTAGCATACTTATCAAAGAAACTTGACTCTGTAGCTGCTGGATGACCCCCTTGTCTCAGAATGATAGCGGCCACAGCCCTGATGGTAAAAGATGCAGACAAGCTAACCATGGGGCAAGAACTGCAGGTCACCACACCCCATGCTATTGAAGGCCTCCTGAAGCAGCCTCCCGACCGATGGCTTAGCAATGCACGGCTAACTCACTACCAAGGGCTGTTGCTAAACCCTCTCAGAATTTTCTTTCAGCCACCAACCACCCTAAACCCCGCCTCCCTGCTCCCTGACCCGGACTTGGAGGCCCCACTCCATGACTGTGCCGAAGTGTTAGCCCAAGTGCACGGAGTAAGAGAAGATCTGCGAGATCAACCCCTGCCCAACACTGAGGTAACTTGGTTTACCGACGGGAGCAGCTTCGTGCATCAAGGACAGAGGTATGCAGGGGCGGCGGTGGTTTCTGAGACTGAGATAATATGGGCTGAGCCCCTGCCAGCAGACACCTCGGCACAGAAAGCGGAACTGATAGCCCTAACCCAAGCTTTAAAACTAGGAAAGGGAAAAAGACTTACAGTCTACACTGATAGCCGGTATGCCTTTGCCACCGCCCATATACATGGGGCTATATATCGGGAAAGAGGCCTCCTGACAGCAGAGGGAAAAGCCATAAAAAACAAAGAAGAAATCTTAGCTCTCCTAGTTGCTTTATGGGAGCCAAAAAGATTGGCAATTGTGCATTGCCTGGGCCACCAAAAACCTATAGACCCCGTGTCAAGGGGCAATTATTTTGCTGATCAGACTGCTAAAAAAAATAGCTATGTCCCCAATTCAGGCTATAGTTTTACAACAACAATTCCCTGATCCGGGACCCAGGAACTTGCCTCCAACGCCCGAGTACACCGAAGAAGATCTGCAATGGGTAAAAACACTCCCTGAGGCACAGCTCCTTGATGGGTGGTGGAGAGACTCTGAAGGTCACATCATACTCCCTGAAAAACTGGGAAAAAGACTATTACAAAAAATCCACCACAGCACTCACCTAGGCACCAGGAGGATACAGGACTTAATGAAACAGACGAAACTACGAATAAAAGAGGCCCCCAGCAAAATTGACCAAATTGTTGTCAAATGCAAAGTCTGTCAACTCACTAATGCAGGAAAGAATGTTCAGAATTCTGGAACAAGACAGCGAGGAGATGAACCAGGAGCCTATTGGGAAGTAGATTTTACTGAGGTAAAGCCAGGAAAGTACGGGTATAAATACTTATTAGTTTTTGTAGATACCTTTTCAGGATGGGTAGAAGCCTTTCCCACTAAGAATGAAACAGCCCAGGTTGTGGCCAAAAAGATACTGGAGGACATCTTACCCAGGTATGGATTTCCAGTAATGATAGGCTCGGACAATGGACCGGCGTTTGTCTCTAAGGGGGTCCATGAACAGGTGTGGCCAAAGCTGAAAGACCTATACGAGACAGAGCCTCCTCCGGTGCCCCACCGCTATCGCCCTGGTGACTGGGTGTTCGTGAAACGCCACCGACGGGAAAACTTGGAGCCCAGGTGGAAGGGACCCTTCCAAGTCATCTTGACGACCCCCACTGCCCTCAAGGTAGACGGAGTGTCCTCCTGGGTTCATCACACTCACGCCAAATCAGCGGACCCATTCCAGGACCTCATAGAACCTCTTATATCCAAGTCGACTTGGAGGGTCGACAAAACCCAAGATAAAAGTCACCCCCTGAAGCTTAGGTTGCGTCGTATTCCGCAGGACGCAGATCACTGGAGAAATGAGGTCTGACCTCATAATCTTACTAATTCTGTCTGTCGGGGGGAGAGTGACTTTGGACATCATTCCTCACCAACCTCCACCGGGCTACTGGACCTTGAGTGTGTCAGGAAGGGTAATTGACCGCTACAATGGCACAGGACAGCCCATGTTCACCATAGATCTCTGCACCCTGTGGCAGGATGTGGACACAAGACTGATTTCCAGACCTGGAGTTAGGACATTTACCTCACCGGCTGATTGGCATTGGAATCCCGGGGTAAAATTGGTGGGGTGTGGGCTAACTGGTATAGAGGCCAACTTACAACAAACTAAATGGTATGTCTGTCCGGCAGAAACTTCCCCAGGCTGTGGGGGGGCAGGCGATTATTATTGCCATCACTGGGGATGTGAGACAATAGCCTCATGGTTGACTCCTAGGGACAAAAACCTGGAGATGGCCAGAGTGGGTGGGTCAAGTCCTCAGGTGGGAAAAAGAAACCCAATCCAAATTAAGGTGAAAACATGACAAGGAATACAGAATTCTCAATGGGTTAAGGGAAGAACATGGGGACTGAGACTATATGTCTCTGGGTCTGACCCAGGCATTCAGTTTACAATCCAGTGGCGGTCTCAACCGAGCCACACAGTTGGGGTGGGGCCAAATAAGTTTCTTATTCCCGAGCCTGAGCCCTCACCAACCCAAAGACCCAGACCCAATCCAAGTCCTCCTCCCCAGGTTAAAAAGGGCAAGGACCGACCCATTATGACCAGCCGAGGCAAAGGTTCAAAATCAAAAGAGGCACGCAAAGACAGGGCCCGTCCTGCCCCACTCAGTAACAGGAAAAAGTCAAAACCCCAACAATCTGGTCCGCTGTGGCGACTCTTAAACAGTGCTTATATAGCCTTAAACGCTTCTTTCCCCAACTTAACTAATTCCTGCTGGCTTTGTTATCAGGCCTCGCCACCCTATTATGAGGCATCAGCTGTGACAAGTCTCTCACTCTCTGGGACAACCCAAGAGGGCTGCCGCTGGCAGAGACAGATGGAATCTGGGACCACCTTACAGGTTGTGCGGGGTCGTGGAACATGCATATCCACCACAGTTTCTGCTGGATCTATGTGTAATCACACTGTCCTCAGCGACGCCTCCCTGTTCTACCCAGCACCAGGAAATACGTGGTGGGCCTGTAATGCTTCGGGAGTGACTCCATGTGTGTCTGGGACAGTGTTACAAAGCAATAATGAATGGTGCCTTCTAGTTAGATTGTACCCTCGAATAATATATCATCCCTATGAGGAGCTCCTGTCCAGCCTAAGGCCCACCACATCACTCAGGAGGGAGCGCCGGGAAGTGGCAACCGCCTTAATCACTGTAGCTGGCCTGTTAGGGCTGGCAGGGACAGGGTTGGGAGCCACTGCAGTAGCCAAACAAGGAAGTCAGTATTCAGCTCTCCGACTGGCAATAGATGAAGACTTAGCGAGAATTGACCGATCTATCGCTGGCTTAACTAAGTCTCTCAGATCCCTGTCGGAAGTTGTCCTCCAAAATAGGCGAGGACTGGACTTGCTGTTTCTACAGCAGGGAGGGCTGTGTGCCGCCTTGGGGGAGGAGTGTTGTTTCTATGCCGACCACACAGGGGTAGTAGAGGACTCCATGGCTAAAGTACGCGAGGGGATAGAAAAAAGAAAAAAAAAAAAAAACAACAAGAAGGATGGTTTGAATCATGGTTTAATTATTCTCCTTGGCTAACAACCTTGTTATCGGCTATAACTGGCCCGCTACTTCTGTTAATAATCATCTTAACTGTAGGCCCCTGTGTGATCAACAAACTAGTAACATTTGTTAAAGACAGGATAAACACGGTTCAACTTATGGTGCTGCGGACACAGTATCGACCCTTAGATGAACAGGAATTATAAAGCTTAAGACCTGTAAAAGAGCCAAGATTGGCTCCAAATAAGTCTCATGTGAAAGGGGGGAATGAGAAGACACCGGCACAAGCAGCATTCACTAGAAAATATTGTTATTATTTTCATGTAACCTAAAGTGTAATCACATTAGCTTATTAGGCAACTAGTAGTAATAATAAGCAATGCTAAGTGTCCTTGACTTTATACATGTATTATGTTGGATGTTGAGCTAAGTAATCCAGTAACTACAATAAGATGATTGTTGTACAAACTGCACCACTGCTTGTTCCTGGCCCTTGCTATCCCACACTCCCCCTTTCCTCCATCTGGCCAGACCCAGGTCCAAGAATGTGAAAGGGAGGTTTAAAGCTTGAGATAACAACCAGCCCTTACCCTGGAGTCGGCAGCAGGTGTCTTATCAGCAGTGTCAACTTGACCTAAGCATTCCCCTAAAGCCCGCTTGTACATGATAATAAAAGCTCTGTTAGAATTGGGCTCGGGGCTTCTCGGGGGGCTTCCTCTTGGGGAGGCACTGAGAGGCCCGGGTTCGAACTTGTAATAAAAACGACCCTGCTAATTGGCTTCAACTTTGGTCTCTGGTGGTTGATTTCGGGGGACCACGGACTGCGGGTACAACACAGTGAAACAAGAGAACCCAAACTTTCCATTCATTCATTCATTCATTCCACAAATAGGAAAGCTACAGCTTATTTGCCTGGCTCATCCTCACATTGTCCTATTTTGACCAGCTGTTAGCATCTAACACTGTTGGAGAAGCCATTTTACTAAAAAAATGACTATTCAACAAATAACAAACCCACATCAAAAAGGATTCCAAGCAATTTCAACCCTAAAAGTTAACTGAAGAGTTCTGATGGTGGTTTTCTATTATTTTATAGAATCAAAGTCCATCAGAATCATTCAAACATGATTACTACCAAAAAAGGAATACAAGAAAGAGACACACAACTATGAGCAGTAAGATCAGGCACCCTGTAAAAAAACCTGTTATTCAAATCTAATTATGCTGCATATGCAATTATATTACGTTTGCTATCAGCACATAGCCAAGAGTTACTTGGCAACAAACAGAGGTGAGTCATTTTAAGTATTTTCTTTGTATCAATGCAGGAACAAACTGCAAATCTGCTCTCAGTTGTGTTGAACACCACTCACTCATATCCTCAAAAACATAGCCAAAAACAAAGTCCTTTTGCAAGCAACATATGTAAAATGTTGAAAATTATTGAAAGTAGGTGATGGGTACATTAAGTGTCATTATGCTATTCTACTGTATGGCTCTATGCTTGAACTTGTTCGTAATAAAAATAGCTACTTTAAACAATGCCATTGATATTAAGACTTTACGGTTTGGTAACTTTTTAGAGTGTTAAATATAATGTGCTATATATATCTACATATCTAAATCTGTATGTCTAGCTATATATGTGTCCATATAGTGAAGTCTAAATTGTCAATTTAGAGCCAAGTTTATAAAAACAATTGAAATTGTGTATCTATGCCAGCTCAAAGCAATACCACAGCTCTATTTGCTGAGCAAGATTTGTTTCTAGTATGTCGTTACATTTCTTTGTTCGTAACAAATACAGTAAATGTATTTTTGATTTAGGAAAAATAGAAAAATAATACAATTCATTTGTTAAATATTAGTGTTACAAAATACCCTAAATGTTAGCTTACAGTAATGGCTATTTATTATTTTTCATGGGTCTACAAGACAGTTGGGATTTTCAGCTCATCTGGACCAGGCTTGAGTGACTTGTTTTACCTCCTCGCATAATATACCTGCATCAGGTTACCCAGGAAGAACCTGGACTTTCTCATGCACCGTGCTCTCTCTCACACTTGACGAAGAATTAGTTTGTGTTGGTGTGGGAATGTGCCAGCAGACGGGAAGTAAGATGACAGAGTCAGAAAGACAGGGCTTGCAAATCAAGAAGCCAAGAAAGGAAGCCCCAAGCTGTGCCACGTGTGTCTCAGCGAGTAGAAGATTGACGGCCATCAGACTCTTTATTTGCTCTCTCTTTTGTCTGCAGTGGAAAGACCCAAGACTGGAGAGTCAGGAAGTTCTAGGCTCATATCCTTGCTTCATTATAAAATTGTTCTATGCAAATCGCTTCACATGGTCAAAGCTCAGTTTACTCATTTGTATGATACGCATAAATACATCTCTCAAAACAATGTATCTCTTCAGGGCGTCTTGTGAGGTTTAAATGAGATACCTTGTAAAGGTCCTTGTGTTATTCCTGATACATAAAATATACTCCAAAAATGCTGATATACATAATTAGGAATTGTAACCATGCCTCCAGAAACAAGGCTAAAATGTATCTGAGAAGAAAAGAGGGATGGGCCATTTCACAGAGGGAGCAGCATGAATAGAGAAACAAAGCTGGACTGGGTATGGACTATGGGAAGAGGTTAATGAGGCAATGGAACGCAATCAGAGGCATCCTGAAAAATTTGGGTGAATATGTATCACCACAAATATTTTATTGAAAGAATTAACAAACATGGGATCATGAAGTAAAAGGCCAGATACTAATTATCTGTTAGGGTTAATATATGAATCAACTAGAGTTTGTCTAACATGCTTTTCCTCATTGTAAATTGACATTAGGTTATAAGTTTTGACTCACAAACCTGAAGACTGCAAAATGTTCTTGCTTGGATTAAATAATGCTTCAAAGACAACGGCTGTGAGCAACAGCTAATTCTGTAATGACTACAATAGCACGAAGCACCACTAAATGCAGAACACTGGCCTCTTCAATGACTGCCACATCATCTGAAAGGGAGAGGTAGGCAGTGAACACCACATGGTCTGTAAGACCCAAAGGCGAATGACAGCATTGCCCCAGGCCCCATTAGAAGAACAATGCAGATGCCGAAAATTCACCTGAACTCAGTCAGGCAAGGCCTGAAGGTGCGACTTTGAAGCCACTTCTCGGCAACAGCACTGTAATTTGCCACAAACAAAAAGAGAGAAAGTGAACACAGCCACAGTGAGCCAGCTAATATCCAATGATGTTAGATCTGCTGTGATGCCTTTATTCGTAAGATTGTGGTCTATTAATTTAAAGTTTTGCCTGCTGGTCCCACTATGTGTTAACACCTCAAATTAGTATTTGTTCAACCCAATAAATTGCTAAATTGTGCTTATTTTTCATCTTTGAAATAATACATTATCCAATATAGTAGTTACATGATTCAGTCACACCAGCAACATTTCAAGAGCTCAATAATCACTTATCACTAGTGGTTACCTTACTGGAAGGCAGATCCAGAACATTTCCCTGACTGCAGAGAACATTCTATTAGGCAGTGCTGGACTGGAGTTACTTTCAACCTTTCTCATGCCACGGAACATTAGTGAAAACTACAATATTTGTAGGACATCCTGGGATACACAATCTTGTGGTCACAGTGATTGGTTCAGGGGCTCTAGCTGCCCTTGAGAGCTTAATGGAATCATGAACTTCATTCAAGGGTGTGCTACACCAGTTGGAAAGCTGTGCTTTAGTTGATATTCAGTCCAAAACCATCAGAAAAGCATAGTGGCTTATTCCGTTGAAAAACAATTATAAATAATAATTCTATCTCTAATTAAAAGGATGAAATATCATAACACCAAAGAAATTTGCAGAAGACTGAAACCGAAGTAATGGATATTACTGAGTGTGTACCATGGGCAAGGTTTTTGTTGAGTGTTGTGTCTAAGACTAATATTGAATTTCATGCCCCTGCTCCCCAAAGAACTAGCAAACTCATTGGAAACATGGAACAAAACTATCCCTCTCACTCATTCTACCTAAACCATAAAAGAGAATATTGAAATGATTACGGCAGAGTTTTTTTTTTTTTTATTTTTGACGGGCAGAGTTAGACAGTGAGAGAGACAGAGAGAAAGGTCTTCCTTCCGTTGGTTGACCCCACAAATGGTCGTTACTGTCAGCACGCTGTGCCAATCCGAAGGCAGGAGCCAGGTGCTTCCTCCTGGTCTCCCATGCGGGTGCAGGGCCCAAGCACTTGGGCCATCCTCCACTGCCTTCCCGGGCCTCAGCAGAGAGCTGGACTGGAAGAGGGACAACCGGTCGACTAGAATTCTGGGTGCTGGCGCCACAGATGGAAGATTAGCCTAGTGAACTACGATGCCAGCCATGGCAGAATTTTAAGACAAAAGAAACGTAGGCTGTGTCACTTCTCAATGAAATAAGATGGAGGAATAAGAAAGGTGAATTGTTTGGGAGAGACATGGCAGTTGACTTACAGAGTAGGGAATTGTTACCATTAATGTGTGAATTTTCAAGTTTCTCTACAAGATGCAGGACATCCCATTTTTAGAATGATTTTTAGATCACTGGAAAAGTCTGCTATCCAGAAACTATCAACACGGTACTAAGTTTTTGGCCATCCAAAGGATGCAAGACATAGAAAGGCCTGCGTTTCAGAACTGTTTCCAGAACCATGGGATTCATGGACTACTGAAGTCAGAGATGGAGCAACGAGCCCTGTGAGGGCATTCCAAGGGCCCTTTCATTATGAAGAACTGAAGATATGGCAAAGCTATTGTCATAAAAATAAAAAAGGTCCAGGTTTTCTCATCACATTTTTATAGCAGGTGGAGACAGAGGTATACAAAAAGTCAAGCAAATGTTTGTGCTTTTCATAAATAGCCCCTGGGAACCTCTGTGCCCCAGACACTGTTCTTGGTGTTGGAGCACTAGCAGTGAACAAAACCAAGCCTGTATACACAGGGCAAAGGCATTAGAGGAGTAGAGTCCACAGGGACTAGAAAAAGTTAGAAAGACCATTGAGAACAGTGCCATATTGCTATATAGGCTTCTAAGGGAAGACAGTATTGATAAGGAGACATTGGAATGGAAATCTGAAGGAAGTGAGGAACCAGGCCATGTAAATATCTGGGAGGAGAGCATTATAGAGATGTTAAGAGTATGTTCAATGGCATTTAGCGGGAGCCATGTCAGGAATATTCGAGGAGCAGTGAAAAGGCAACTGTAGGTGCCAGTGAGTTGAGGACAGAAGCTGTGGAAATAGCGTAAGGTAAAGAAAGAAATGTCCGAGACCCGGATTGCCTGTGGATTTGCAGCTTTGGTTTCAATCTTGGGATTAAAACACATTGGTGAAGCCTAAGCTGAAGAAAATGTAATAAAATTTGTGTTTCTGGAGTCACTTTTACTGCTACAGAAAATGCACTGTTGGAATGTGGTAGGAGGTTGACATGCCAGGAGGCAATTGAGGAAGTCCAGATGTGATTCACTCTTGGCTTGGTTGCAGAACACAGCACCGTGGAAGTGTCCATCTACTGGCGAGGTGGATTCCTGAGGTGTGGGGATATGGGAGAAGGGTAGGTTCAAGAGTGCCCACAATACTTGAATGAGAGCACCCACAAGAAAGGAGTTATTTACTGCTGTTGAAGATAAGGGTATGAGCAGTTCAGGGCACATTTGGGTGGACAGGAGTTTGGTTTTGTTCATGTTTCATTTCAGAGACCTCACAGACATCAAAGCACAGCTCTTTAAAGGCAGCCAGATATATGACTCTAGGATGCAGGGATCAGATCAGGGCCAGAGAGATAAATTTGGGAGTCATTAGCACTGCAGAGAGTACTTAAAGCCATGGACCAGATGAGATCACTGGGGAGCAAGGGCCCCACTCTGGGCTTGAACCTCCCTCCTCTCAGTTGCTGACAAATACACAAACAGAGAAATAACAGCGATTACTGCTCAGCTGCCACACTGCAGTGCCAGGCAGCTGCGATGCCCCTGGGTAAATACGCAAAGTAGCTAGTACTTAGCATTTTTTCAAACTATTTCAGGAATCAATCTTTCTGACAGCCAGAGAAATGCACAGCAAGGCAGCCTTCCACATGGGTAAAAATAATGCGTGTGTTATCTGGTGGCATAACGCCAACCTCCATAACACCAGCTGTAGCCATGCTGATGCCTCTTCAGCTTCATTTCTTCTCACTGAACACTGGACTGGAGATGAAGAGGGTCGAAAAGATGCCGGAGGCTGAGCAGGACCTCCCAAGTCTTTCTGACAGTGGCACACCTGACAGTGTACTTACAAGAACCTGGAAAATAATGGGTACCTGTAATATAGCTCCTGCCTTAAAATCCCGATTCATATCTCACACGCTGGGTAGAAGGCCTTTGAATTTTTGCGAGGTGAACTGTCTTTAAGGGTCAACTTTGACAACAGGAGCAAGTAACTGAGCAGACAGTGCGTGTGTTAGGGTGGGGGTAACATGAATGCAATCAGCTTGCCTTCCTGCTCATCCGGAGGTGCATGTGACTTGCTCCACGCTGCCAACTCAGCAAGTGCTCCCCAAGGCTGTTCCTGCCCTTCTTACCTACAGAAGCATCAGTCATGCAGGGACTATCTGTTTCAACTCAGGATTTCAGCTTTTCAAGTTTTTATTTACATAAACTGATTTCATGTATTTTATAGGTACGATTCTAAGAAGATAACCATACTTCCCTCCCTCCTCCCATTTGCCTTCTTCGTTTTATTTTTATTTTTTTTGCAAACATATTGAAAGATGACTGCGAAATACCTCTGTTATCATCAATGTATCCTTATTTGTGTGTTAAAGTGTAACTGAAACCAGTATTTCAAAATGCCAATCTAAATCTTCAGATTTAACGTAAAACAATGCACCATGCTTAGAGGCCAGCAAGCACAGGGGTCAGCCAGCTAAGAAAACACTCTCCATGCAAAGTGTTGTCCCCAAGGAAAACAGATTAAGAATCTAGGGAGCCAACTGCAGCAAGGCTTGCCTGGTCCTATGTCTCAAACAGCAGAGAAAACCAGAAATGAACAAGCAAAAATGAATCTAAAATTTTTAAGAAAATCAAATATATATTTCACTTTTAAGAATAAAGACATCCTTTTATGCTAGGGAGAGGGAAGAAAATACATTTAAAAACTAGCATTAAACCCTCATTTTAGCATTTTATATATGTACAAGTAAACATACTTGATGTTCTCACTAAAAGTTCTTTTGATAAAAGAAAACTTGGCATAGTACATTTAATAAATTCACATTGGAGCCAAATGAATTCGCATATGTACTTGTATATCCACCATATGTATTTGCAAAAGTTTCCATTTGTGAGTTGGGCATTGTTCGTCTGAACAAACTCTAGTAACTTTGAAAAAAATAAAAGCATATGTTTTATTTATGAGTGAAAAACTGAAGCCACGAGACTTGAAATTAAAAAAGAAAATTCAAAGCAAATGCCATATTGTATTCAAACTTGGCTTAACAACTAGATTCTAAATGAGCAGCAGGACACTGAAATTCTGCTATGGGCTCAGTAGATATTCAGAAAATGTTAATTGGTGTTGACAGGCAGAAGTTAACATTACTAGAGTAGCTTAATAGAACCAAAATGACATAATGGAGTAACTGAGAAAAGTGCCACAATTCATTCAACACTCTACAACTCAGCATTAGAACAAAAGTAGCTATTTTTGAGAGAAAGGAAGTCTAAATAGGACGTGTTGACTACCAAGCTAGTCTAGGTTTCCTTTGCTAATTAGACTTCGAAGCATCTTCAATATACTAGGAACATATAAACATAAAGCACTGCATGTTCACTCTTATTAGGGATTCCTTCCAAAAGCATGTCAATATAAACACATCACAACATAGGTACAAAACAGGTTCACTGTGCAAAGAAAAGCTAGAAATTTGAACATTTATCTATGGTTTCCTAGAAAGAGGCAAGTGTTTCTATGTAAAACATCTTGTTCTTTTAGTATTGTGTTCAATCAAATCTTATTAGGCATTTCCTTTCTGACAGATTATCTGGTCAGGTGTTGTAAGGGGTATATATATAAAGGGCTAAGACACTGTCAGTTCATTAAGAACTTTACAATTTAATGGGAGAAATGAACTCAATAAGCAGAATGGCATAGTGCTTACAAGAGAGTTATACAATAAGAGATACACAGAGGAGTGATAGAGATTACCTAGAGATTAAGTTTCATAGAGAGGAATCATTTTTATTCAAGACATGAAAATCACTAAAAATACAATGAAAATGTATTCTTAAAGATTTCTAGAGTATTTGAAAGAGTTATATAGAGGAGATACACACACACATACACACACACACACATAAAGAGAAATTTTGTATTCATTGGTTCACTCCAGAGGTGACAGCAATGTCATCTATCTTTGTGTAAAGCATTCTATTATTTATAATTTTCTGTTTACACCTGAAGCTTATGTTCTGTTTTTGTGTTAATACTGATATAGATGGGGAGCCAAAATGGTGGAATAGTGAGGGCACGCACCAATAGTCCAGGAAAAGATAGTTTAATGAAAGTGGAGTTACTGTATCCTCAGGAAAAGACTGAGGAAAAAACTGCAGAGGAAATTCTTCCGGATCTAGTGGATGTGACACAAAGGACCTACGGGGAGAGCAAGGTCGCCCACCACGTGGAAGCCGAGCCGCGGGAGCGGAGCCGCAGGAGCTCAGTCGCAGAAGCCCAGCCACAGAATCTGCGTGCCAGTGCTGGAAGGGGAGGTGAGAGAAAAACCTCTTTAACCAAAGATATTGGCGGGGAAATGCAGAACAAGGCATGAGGCCCCACTGGGGAAAGTGCACCAGGCTGACTGGAGGAGAGAAAAAAATGAATAAATAAGGGGAACTGGCACAGACACTAGCCTCTCTCCACTCACCTTACAAAGCCTAGCAAGACAAAGAGCAGGTGCCATTAGCCAAGCAGAAAAACCTGACTCTGGTGGGGAGAAATAACAGGAGGTTAGGATCTAGTGAAAGTATGTGGAGCTTACTAACTGAGACTGAAAATCTGAGGGGGGAGGGGGGCAAGAGAACTCACCAAGTACACAAACTCAGTAACCTTGGAAACCCGGTGGCAGACTGTGGAGAAATTTGAGACCACACTGAGGGCTGAATTAACTCTTTGTGTGGACCGAGGGGTAAGCAGACAAATACCCACAGAGGCCAGATTTCATACATATACATCAACTACCCTCAATTCCACTTAGTTGTGTGGAATTACTTCCCAACTGAGTCAAACAAGAGAGAGAGAGAGAGAGAGAGAGAGAGAGAGAGAACGCGAGCGAGCCAGAGAACAATCTGAGTGAGTCACCTTTGGCACACCATTAACCCTGAAGAACCAAACAGAGCTCTCGGGCCAGACCCATCACAGCCTCTAAGGATCCATCAAAAGCAGACATCCACTTAATCTAGAGCCATAGTATTATGAGAAAAAGCACCACAGCAAAGGAACCAAAGAATATCTCCAATATGCTAAACAAACGTAGAAACTGAGTTAACAAGAGCAAGGAAGACACTATGATGCCCCCAAATGGAAAGACACCCCAATTCAAGATTATGAAGATGATGAGATAGAAGAAATGCAAGAAGCAGATCTCAAAAAATTGATAAGAACATTAAGAAGTTCACAAAAAAAACAAATTCTTGAACTACAGAAATCCTTAATGGACAAGATAGAAAATCTCTCTCGTGAAAATGAAATATTAAGGAGGAATCAAAATGAAATGAAACAACTAGAAGAACATGAAACTGTGATAGTGATGAGAAACCATAAAGAAATGAAGAATTCAACAGATCAAATGACAAACACATTAGAAGGCCTTAAAAACAGAGTGGGTGACGCAGAAGAGAGAATCTCAGAAGACAGAGAACATGAAAGGAAACAGTCAAACCAAAGAAGAGGAAATTAGAAGTCTAAAAAATAGTCAGGAATCTAGAAGATACCATTAAAAAACCTAACATTCGGGTTCTAGGAGTTCCTGAAGGCATGGAGAGGGAGAAAGGATTACAAGGCCTTTTTAGTGAGATACTAGCAGAAAACATACCAGGGTTGGAGAAGGACAGAGACATCGTAGTACAGGAAGCTCATAGAACCCCCAATAAAAATGACCAAAAGAGATCTTCACCACGACATGTTGTAATTAAACTCACCACAGTAAAACAGAAAGAAAAGATCCTAAAATGGGCAAGAGAGAAACGTCAGATTACTCTCAGAGGATCTCCAATCAGACTCACAGCTGACTTCTCATCAGAAACCCTACAAGCTAGGAGGGAATGGCGAAATATAGCCCAAGTACTAAGAGAAAAACTGCAATCCCAGAGTATTATATCCTGCAAAGCTCTCATTTGTGAATGAAGGTGAAATAAAGACCTTTCACAGCAAACAGAAATTGAAAGAATTTGTCGCCACTCATCCAGCCCTGCCAAAGATGCTTAAAGATGTGTTACACGCAGAAACACAGAAACACGGTCATCAACTTGAAAGAAGGTAAAGGAAGGAAACCTCACAGCAAAAGATCACAGGAAACTCAAAGCATATATTAGAAAATATCTTTGGGAAATGGCAGGGCAAAGTTACTACTTACCAATATTCACATTTAACTGAACAGTTCAGGCCATTAACGTTCAAAGACACCGACTGGTTGGTTGGGTTAAGAAACAAAACTATTTGTTGCTTACAAGAAACACATCTTTCTAACAAAGATGCATACAGACTGAAAATAAAAGGATGGAACAAGATATACCATGCCAACATAAATGAAGAAAGAGCAGCATAGCCATCTTAATATCGGATAACATAAACTTTACCACAGAAAATATTAGGGGAGACAAAGAGGGGCACTATATAATGATTAAGGGAACCATTCAACAGGAAGATATAACGATTATCAATGTATATGAACCTAATTACAGGGCACAGGTTTATTTAAAAGATTTGTTAAGGGACTTAAAGAGAGACTTAGACCCTAATACAATAGTACTGGGGGACGTCAATACTCCACTCTTAGAAATAGATCAACAGGACAGAAGACCAACAAGGAGACAGTAGATTTAAACGACACTATAGCCCAAATGGATCTAACATATCTACAGAACTTTTCATCCTACACAGAAAGCATTCACATTCTTCTCAGCAGTACATGGAACCTTCTCTAGGATTGACCACAAAATAGACCATAAAGCAAGTCTCAGCAAATTCAAAAGAATTAGAATCATACCATGCAGCTTCTCAGACCATAAAGGAATGAAGTTGGAAATCAGCAACTCAGGAATCCCTAGAGCATATGCAAACACATGGAGACTGAACAACATGCTCCTGAATGAACAATGGGTCATAGAAGAAATTAAAAGAGAAATCAAAAATTTCCTGGAAGTAAATGAGGATAATAGCACATCATACCAAAACCTATGGGATACAGCAAAAGCAGTGTTAAGAGGAAAGTTTATATCAATAGGTGCCTACATCAAGATATCGGAAAGGCACCAGATAGCTGAGCTTTCAATTCATCTCAACGATCTAGAAAATCTGCAGCAAACCAGACCCACAGCTTGTAGGAGAAGAGAAATAATTAAAATCAGAGAAGAAATCAACAGGATTGAAAGCAAAAAAAAATTATAAAAAAAAAAAACAGCCAAACGAGGAGGTGGTTTTTCAAAAAAATAAACAAAATTGACACCCCACTGGCCCAACTAACTAAAAAAAGACCCAAATCAATAAAATCAGAGATGAAAAAGGAAATGTAACAACAGACACCACAGAAATAAAAAGAATCATCAGAAATTACTACAAGGACTTGTATGCCAGTAAACAGGGAAACCTATCAGAAATGGATAGATTCCTGGACACATGCAACCTACCTAAATTGAACCAGGAAGACATAGAAAACCTAAGCAGACCCATACGTAAGTCAGAAATTGAATCAATAATAAAGGCCCTCCCAACAAAGAAAAGCCCAGGACCAGATGGATGCACTGCTGAATTCTACCAGACATTTAAAGAAGAACTAACTCCAATTCTTCTCCAACTATTCAGAACAATCGAAAAAGAGGGAATGCTCCAAAATGCTTTCTATGAAGCCAGCATCACCATAATCCCTAAGCCTGAAAAAGATGCAGCATTGAAAGAGAATTAGAGACCAATATCCCTGATGAACATGGACACAAAAATCCTCAATAAAATTCTGGCCAATAGAATGCAACAACACATCAGAAAGATCATCCACCCAGACCAAGTGGGATTTATCCCTGGTATGCAGGGATGGTTCAAGGTTCACAAATCAATCAATATGATACACCACATTCACAGACTACAGAAGAAAAACCATATGATTATCTCACTAGACGCAAAGAAAGCATTTGATAAAATACAACACCCTTTCATGATGAAAACTCTAAGCAAACTGGGTATGGAAGGAACATTCCTCAACACAATCAAAGCAATTTATGAAAAACCCACGGCCAACATCCTATTGAATGGGGAAAGTTGGAAGCATTTCCACTGAGATCTGGTACCAGACAAGGATGCCCACTCTCACCACTGCTATTCAATATAGTTCTGGAATCTTAGCCAGAGCCACTAGGCAAGAAAAAGAGATTAAAGGGATACAAATTGGGAAGGAAGAAGTCAAACTATCCCTCTTTGCAGATGAAATGATTCTTTATTGAGGGGAATCCAAAGAACTCCACTAAGAGACTATTGGAACTCATAGAAGAGTTTGGCAAAGTAGCAGGATATAAAAATCAATGCACAAAAATCAACAGCCTTTGTATACACAGACAATGCCACGGTTGAGGAAGAACTTCTAAGATCAATCCCATTCACAATAGCTACAAAAACAAATACCTTGGAATAAACTTAACCAAGGATGTCAAAGATCTCTACAATGACAATTACAACACCTTAAAGAAAGAAATAGAAGAGGATACCAAAAAATGGAGAAATCTTCCATTATCATGGACATCATCAAAATGTCCATTCTCCCAAAAGCAATTTACAGATTCAATGCAATACCAATCAAGATACCAAAGACATTCTTCACAGATCTGGAAAAAATGATGCTGAAATTCATATGGAGACACAGGAGACCTCGAACAGCTAAAGCAATTTTGCACAACAGAAAACAAAGCCGGATGCATCACAATACCAGATTTCAGGACATACTACAAGGCAGTAGTTATCAAAACAGAATGGTACTGGTACAGAAACAGATGGATAGACCAATGGAACAGAATAGAAACATCAGAAATCAATCCAAGTATCTACAGCCAACTTATATTTGATCAAGGATCCAAAACCAATCCCTGGAGTAAGGACAGTCTATTCAATACATGGTGCTGGGAAAACGGGATTTCCACGTGCAGAATCATGAAGCAAGACCCCTACCTTTCACCTTACACAAAAATCCACTCAACATGGATTAAAGACTTAAATCTACGACCCGACACCATCAATTTATTAGAGAGCATTAGAGAAACCCTGCAAGATATAGGTACTGGCAAAGACTTCTTGGAAAATACCCCAGAAGCACAGGCAGTCAAAGCCAAAATTAACATTTGGGATTGCATCAAATTGAGAAGTTTCTGTACTGCAAAAGAAACAGTCAGGAAAGTGAAGAGGCAACCGACAGAATGGGAAAATATATTTGCAAACTATGCAACAGATAAAGGGTTGATAACCAGAATCTACAAAGAAATCAAGAAACTCCACAATATCAAAACAAACAACCCACTTAAGAGATGGGCCAAGGACCTCAACAGACATTTTTCCAAAGAGGAAATCCAAATGGCCAACAGACACATGAAAAAATGTTCAAGATCACTAGCCATCAGGGAAATGCAAATCAAAACCACAATGAGGTTTTACCTCATCCAGGTGCGAATGGCTCACATTCAGAAATCTACCAACAACAGATGCTGGTGAGCATGTGGGGAAAAAGGGACACTAACCCACTGTTGGTGGGGATGCAAACTGGTAAAGCCACTATGGAAATCTGTCTGGAGATTCCTCAGAAACCTGAATATAACCCCACCATACAACCCAGCCATCCCACTCCTTGGAATGTACCCAAAGGAAATTACATTGGCAAACAAAAAAAGCTGTCTGCACCTTAATGTTTATTGCAGCTCAATTCACAATAGCTAAGACCTGGAATCAACCTAAATGCCCATCAACAGTAGGCTGGATCAAGAAATTATGGGATATGTACTCTGCAGAATATTATACAGCAGTCAAAAACAATGAAATCCTGTCATTTGCAACAAAATGGAGGAATCTGGAAAACATCATGCTGAGTGAAATAAGCCAGTCCCAAAGGGACAAATATCATGTTCTCCCTGATCTGTGACAACTAACCAAAACCAAAAAGGAAACCTGTTGAAGTGAAATGGACACTATGAGAAACGATGACTTGATCAGCCCTTGCCCTGTTGATGAACTTAATACGTTATTCCTCTTAGTATTTTTTTTGTTTGTTCTACTTAATACTATTGGTTGAATTCGGTAATCAATACACAGTTATTCTTAAGTGTTGAAACTTAACTGAAAAATGATCCCTGTGAAATGTAAGAGTGGGAATAAGAGACGGAAGAGATGTACAATTTGGGACATGCTCAAGCTGACTTGACCCAAACGGCAGAGTTAGAAACATACCAGGGGATTCCAATTCATTCCCATCAAGGTGGCATGTACCAATGTCATCTCACTAGTCCAAGTGATCAATTTCTGTTCCCAATTGATCATCATGGTAGGACTAAGAATCAAAGGGATCACATAAACAAGACTAGTGTCTGAATAATACTAACCAATAGATAAAAAAGGGAGAGATCGATCCAACATGGGAAGCAGGATGCACAGCAGACTCATAGAAAGGCGGAGGTCCTAAACAGCACTCTGGCCTCAGAATCAGCCCTTAAGGCTTTCAGATCTGGCTGAAAAGCCCATGGGAGTATTTCAGGCATGGAAAGCCAGGACACTCTGTCAAAAAAAAAATGACCTAAATGAAAGATCTCTGCAAGTGAGATCGCAGCGGATAGAACAGGCCATCAAAGAAGGAGGTACCTTTCTCTGAAGGGAGGAGAGCACTTCCACTGTGACTATGACCTTGTCTAAATATGATCGGAGTCAGCAAACTCAAAAGGCTTCCATAACCTTGGCATCTCATGACAAGAGCCTATGGTGATTACTGAGGCCATAAACAAGTGTGTCAATTTGTTAAGTCAACAACAGGAGTCACTGTGCACTTACTCCTCATGTGGGATCTTAGTGTGCTGTACATTGTGATTTAATGCTATAACTAGTAATAAAACAGTATTTTTTACTTTGTGTTTCTATGGGTGAAAACTGTTGAAATCTTTACTCAATATATACTAAAGTGATCTTCTGTATATAAAGAGAATTGAAAATGAATCTTGATGTGACTGGAAGGGGAGAGGGAGCGGGAAAGGGGAGGGTTGTGGGTGGGAGGGAAGTTATGGGGGGGGGAGCCAATGTAATCCATATGCTGTACTTTGGAAATGTTCATTAAATGTTAAAAAAATTAAAGAAGAAATTACTAATTTGCCTCAAAAAATTGAAAACATTTATTGATGTTTACTTTCAAGCAGTGCTCTCAAGAGGTTTATGTGGTATTCTGATTTCTGTCTTCTTATGTGTAGTCTTCTTCCATCTGTTTCTGGAATGATTTTAGCATAATTACCTTAAGTGTCCTAAGATTTTTGGCTGGTGTCAACTATTGTTGGTCACCTTGCATTCCTTTTTCTGTTTGTCTGCTGAACTCTTTAATACAGAAAACTAGGTTGACCAATTAAGGAAAATTTTTAGTTATCTGATAATTTCTTATTTTCTTTCTCTATTTTTTCTGTTCTTTAAAATTCTTATTAACTAGGTGTCCTGTATTGATCTTCCTTTAAAATAGTTTCTCTTATCTCTCTGATAATTTATTCTACCTTCCCAAGGATTTTTGTTACAATATTTTAATCTTCCTAGCATTCTTACTAGTTACCTGGCTTTTCTGCTGTAAAGTTTTTATAACATATTTCAGAATATTACTTATAATCTGTTTTTCTGTTTACCTGAATGGTCTTTGTTTCCTTGTAGTTCTTGTTATCTGTGCATTTATTTTTAAAACTCAATTTTATATTGTTAGCCATCTATAAATAGCTGGTAATTCCTGACTGACCATTGCTATATGTAATTGAGGTATTGGAAAGCTCTATGTACACACATAGGATGACTGCCAACTGGACAATCCTGCCTGTAATCAGGACAATACTGATCTTTTCATTCAGGATACTCTCCTACCGTCAAGCACACGCACACAACAAAGGCAGGTCTTACTCTTGGCCTTGAGTTTTTCAAAAGACAACTCTACCAGTCTCCTGTCTAGGATATCAGTCCAATTGCCACTGTTCTGTAGATGAGCATAGAGGGGTGCTAGGAAGGGGTCTACACTATTCAAAGTGCAGACTGGTTCTTAAGGCCCTTATTCCAGTATGAAGCCTCGTCCCCTCTCACAGCAATTCTTCATATCCGCAAGGCCAGATCCACTTGGATTCTTTCCTCTTTTTTCATGTAAGACTTTGTATATTCTTTCTGCCTCTGTATGGGATAATTAAGTCACTTGGATGTCCAGGGAGGGGATGGCTGAGTCTTTAACTTCCTTACATAGACTATGAAACACTATTTTAAGCCCACTTTTGACCTCTACATCCAGAAGCACCCGCTACCTCCATATTCTGAACCTGCTTGGAATTGCTTCTTACTGGCACAGAATTTCAATTCTGACACTCTTCTAAATCAACTAATAGTTACTTTCCATCTTCTAAAATCTTGAAGTTATCTTTTGTCTGACTTTTATTATGCTTACATTTTTCTCATCTACTTAGTATTTTTTTAGATTTCTGTTGCCATGATTGCCGTGGCTTTTGGGGAAGGAGAACTCTAGCAGATTGGATGGTGACCTTCAGAAGGTATCTAACCTAGGAATCTGTGATTGTGATTTGACTTGGAAAAGTGGGACAGCAGACGTAGATATGTGAAAATCTCAACTACCTAGGTGATCCCTAAATTCAGTAACAGTGTCCTTATTAGAGACAAAATAGAAGAAACACAGGGGAGAGCACCATGTGAAGGAGGAGGTAGAGAATGATGCATCTACAAGCTAGTGAACACCAAGGATTGTGGAATACAATGGAAGCTAGGAACAGAGGCATGGAACAAATTTTCCCTTGAAGCCCCCAGAATGAAACAACTCTGCCAATACTTAGATTTGAGACTTCTGCACTTCAGCACTATGAGAGAATAATTTTTTCTTGTTCCAAGCTTCTAGGTTTGTGGCAACTTGTTACAGTAGCTCTAGTACTAATACTTGTACAAGCACAAATAAATATCTGAGTTTAAGTTACCATGATCAACCTAGGAAGTTTTCAACTATTTAATTTCCTTATTGAAGTATAATACATATGGCAAACTGTACAAATCATAAGCATACATCTTGATGAATGGTCACAAACTGTATGTACACATAAAACCAGCAAAAAGATCAAGAAATAAAACCTTAGATCAACATCCAGAAGCCTCATGGTCCCTTCCCATCACTTTACCACTCAGCAAAAGTAAGCACTATTCTGATTGCTAAAAATATTGACTAATCTTACCCTTGAAAGGTAGAGAAATACAATCACATAGTAGGTTTTGTGTTGGTCTGGCTTCTCTCACATAATATCTTGTGAGACTCATTCATATTATTGCATCA
The DNA here is from genome assembly GCA_949820135.1 of Sylvilagus floridanus. NCBI lineage: Eukaryota > Metazoa > Chordata > Mammalia > Lagomorpha > Leporidae > Sylvilagus > Sylvilagus floridanus. The sequence continues at coordinate 115,494,522 of OX463223.1, forward strand.
TTATAACCCACTCATTTTTATTAAGGTTATTCCATTAGGTCACTGTACTACAATTTGTCTATTCATTCTCTCGTTGATGGACCTTTAGGTAGTTTTCAATTTCAAGGAATTACTATTAGTGGTGCTATGAATATTCTGGTATATATTTTGTACTTTTCTGTTGGAGAAATGAGTATACCTAGGAGGGAAAAGGCTGGATAATATATGCTGTATTAGATACTGACTGATAAATGGTTTTTAAAAAGTGATTTCACTATTACATATATATTCCTATTAGAATTGCTTGAGAATATTCATGAGAGTTTAGATTTCTCACTGGTGGCTTAATTAAAATTGGCAACCTGTAGCTGTCAAAACCTTGTAGGGCAGGATTGACAGACGTAACACCAGTCATTTATACATTCATTCAATATTGCATCATTATAGAGGTCTGTAAAAGGCAAAAAATGACATGATACTCATCTATATCTGAGACTCCCCCATGTAAACAACACACTTGTTGAAATGACCATGGGAAACAACTTTGTCTACACAGATAACAAAGTTAACATACAAGGCATCATTAGCATAAGATGAAGTGTTATTTTAGATCCACTGGACCTCAGTATTGCCAGAATAAGACTGTTAAGATCCTACCAACATGAACAATTTTAATTTTTAAGTGCATCTTTTTTAAACTGTCCACACAACAAGAATATATGCCCTCAGTGGCCTAGAACTCAGTGAAATAAATCTTAAATATTATAACTCAAACTATATCCACCTTATCTTTTTTTAAATTTGAGAAGTAGAGTTACAGTTAGTGAGAGGCAAAGACAGAGAAAGTTCTTCCTTCCGTTGGTTCACTCCCCAAATGGCCATAACGGCCGGAGCTGTGCCGAGCCAAAGCCAGGAGCCAGGTGCTTCTTCCCGGTCTCCAGCACTACAGCCATCTTCCACCGCTTTCCCAGGCCATAGCAGGGAGCTGGATTTGAAGAAGAGCAGCTCCGACTAGAACTGGTGCACATTTGAGATGCCGGCGCCACAGGTGGAGTATTAACCTACTGTGCCATGGAGCCGGCCCCAATCTGCCTTATTCTTAAGCTACTGAACAATTTCTAAAAGTTGATGCACAACTTTGAGATTGAACAAAAGGATCTTAAAATCCATGTAAATATATCATTAGTCAAAGTAAGTTAGGAGAAGACTTGATTTTTCTGACATCTTAACACCTAGAAGTTCAGATGACAATGATTACAGTTCCTTGGAAAAATCAAGGCCAGTGATATCTGACCCTTAACACTAAGTTTTACTCTCTTTTATATGCTTTAATTTTATACTGATTATTACCTTAATAGAGTTGTGTGATTGTGTGTGTATGAATTAATTAACTGTAACCACAATGAACTACTTTAACTGAATACCTGTGGTGTATAGCATGTCTTTTTTTTTTATTTGACAGGTAGAGTTACAGACAGAGAGACAGAGAGAAAGGTCTTCCCTCCGTTGGTTCACCCCCAAATGGCCGCCACCGCCGGCGCTGCACCTATTCGAAGCCAGGATCCAGGTCTTTTCAAACATGTAAAAAAATCACATTGAAAGCAAATGTAGTCACATATAGTAGCCATGAGAAAACTGCAATTTTAAGAAGTCATTGTTTAGTTCAAGGTCACAATTTAATACTTCCATTTACTTGTATTATTCCTGTCGCTATAACAATTCTAAAAATGGGAACGTAATTTTGGAACATTTGGCTACCTATGATTCAAACATTTAAACCTAAAACTTATTTTTAGAAAGCTTTTATTTAATAAATACAAATTGCATAGGTATAGCTTTTTGAATATGATTCTTCCTCCCAAACCCACCCTCCCACCCTACCTCCTACTCCCTCTCCCATCCCATTCACCTCAAGATTCATTTTTAATTATCTTTATATACAGAAGATCAACTGTACTGAGTAAAGATTTCAATAGTTTACACCAACACAGAAACACAAAGTATCAAGTATTGTTTGAAGACTAGTTTTACTGTTAATTCTCATACTACAACTCATTAAGGACAGAGGTCCTACATGGGGAACAAGGGCACAGTGACTCCTGCTGTTGATTTAACAAATGACACTAATTTATGCTGTCAGTGATCACTTGAGGCTTTTATCATGTGCTGCCAAGGCTATAAAAGCCTTCTGAGTCCACAAACTCCATCAATATTTAGACAGGGCCATAAGCAAAGTGGAAGTTCTCTCCTCCCTTCAGAGAAAGGTATTTCCATCTGTGATGGCCCGTTCTTTCCACTGGGATCTCACTCAGAGATCTTTCATGTAGATCATTTTTTGCCACAGTGTCTTGGCTTTCCATGCCTGAAATGCTCTCATGGGATTTTCAACCAGATCCAAATGCCTAAAGGGCCGATTCTGAGGTGAGAGTGCTATTTAGGGCATTTGTCATTCTTCGAGTCTGCTGTTAAACCTAACATTTATAATTCAATGTACCCCTTAACATTTATAGAAGTCAGAATGCAAAATTTAAGACATTAAAAATTAAATATTTAAACCTAGGATCCATTTAAACAATGTCTAGAGATACTATTTTCTATGGTTTGTAAAATGGTCACTTATAAATAAGATACAAGCAGTTACACAGCTATATTGGTTATTCTTAATATTTTTGGGTAAAATAGCTTAATTTTATGTAAATTTCACATATATCAATCTGTTGATTTTTCCTCACAAGATCAGATTTAAATGTTATAAAAACTTATGCAAATAAATTAAACTTAAAAAATTTTTAAAATTTATGCAAATTCAAAATTTGTTTCAAACAATGGAAATGGAAATAAGGTTATTGTTTTATGTTTACTATTTCTTTAAAGAATTTGTTCAAGAGTTAAGAGAATTCTCAATTTACTAAGGGCAACGTAAGCCTTATAACAGGTCTCTCTTTGCACTCAATTACCAGATCACTTACTAAATAGTAAGTTTCTCTAAAGGAAATCATTCCACAGCTCTTTGCTAGCAGTATTGCTCTGAGCAAAAACAGTAAGGCTGAAAATATGACAACTACAATAGCAAACTTCTTCCCAATAAATTCAATAAATATCTTCTGAATTAACTTGAGTTACTGGAGTTTTACTAAAAAAACATTGATGTGGTCTTGAATGTTTATGGCTCCCCAAAACTCATCTGTTGAAATCCCTACCCCTAAAGTCATGAAGACATAGGGGTTTTTGTAGGTGATGAGGTCACGAGTACAGAGCCCTCATGAATGGGATTTAATGCCCTTATACAAGAGGTCTTGTGCAGCTAGTGACAAGAGCCTCAGGTGTTCACTGATGTCATCAATGAGAGTGTCAATTGTTAACAATAGGAGTCACTGTGCACTTACTCCTCATGCTGGACCTCTGTCCTTAATTGAGTTGTACTATGTGAACTAACGGTGTAACTAGTCTTAAAACAGTACTTTATACTTTGTGTGTGTGGCTGCAAACTGTTGAAATCTTTACTTAGTATAGAGTTGATCTTCTGTATATAAAGATAATTAGAAATGAATCTTAAGAATGGGATGGGAGAGGGAAGAGGAGGTGGGATAGGAGTGGGGGTGGGAGGGCAGGTTTGGGGGAGAAGAACCACTGTATTCCTAAAGCTGTACCTATGAAATCTGTATTCAGTAAATAAAAGCCTTCTTTCATTTATATAAAAAGAGGCCATGTGACTTTAGAGATTATTAATGTAGATGCTCAAACACCAAAAATACCAGGACCTTAACCCTATACTTCTTTACCTCTAGAGTTTTGAGAAATACATTTTTGTTCTTATATAGAGCCTGGGAAGAAGTGGTAATGACTCAAATAATTGTATTCCTAATACTCACATGGCCTACCTGGATTGAGTTCTATGCCTCTGATTTGGCGTGGCCCAGCTGTGGCCATGCCAGGCACTTGGGGTGAGAACCAGCAGGTAAGAGCTGCTATCTTTCTCTAACTTCCTCTCACCCTGTCTCTCAAATACATGAAAGAAATTTATACTACAAAAGATCAAAAGATATATTACTTACTGATTGTAAGCCATTAGAAATTTTTAAAAAATAGATGAAAATTTACTTGTGATTTTGAGAGAATGCCAAGAGTTGGTGGAGGGGTGGGAGGGCAGAGAGGAAGGAGGTTGGTTAATGGGTACCAAATCACATACAGAAGTAGCAAGTTCTAGCGTTCCACAGTGTAGAATGACTACGGTTGATGCTAATGTGTACGTACTCTATAAAGAACTACATGCAGGAGAAGAGCCCAGAAAAATGGAAAGGCTAGTTCCCTGGCTTAGTCAGTTTATACCGTGTATATATGATGAAATACTGCACTGTAACTCTTAGACATGTACAAGTATTACGTATCAAAAATTGAAAATGAAATATTTAACAAAATAATAGTATACGCTGTTTCAGTGTTGACACTGTGGACTTTTCCTGTCATTCCCAAATGAACAACTCCAAGGAATTTTATTCCAGAAATTACACTAGTGATTACAATTTTGCCTCATTTCCGTCAGGGAGATGTTTCATTCAAGACTATTGGTTAGGACCAAGGATTTTTCATTTGTTTTACTCAGAAGTATCTGCTAAGTCCAGGAAATACGTCATCTTTGTTCCTAAGGACTCTGAAAAGTATAGTTTTTGGAGCCTTTTCAAAAGCATCAGTTTTTTAATTAAAAAAAACAAAGTTTTCTTGGTCTTAGGAGAAAAAAGCCTAAGTGTCTCTGTATAACGTGAAGGCAGGTTCTATTTACTAGCTGAAGCACTGTCCAGAGTATTCACCTAGAAGACAAGGAACGGTCTCCTCCTCATCCAGTGGTTCCGAGAAATACTTCAAGCTTATCTGCATCAGTTGCAGAGTATTAGAAGCTTAATGAAGATCGTTTTCTTAAAGTTCACTGTATCCAACACACATGTATTGGGCCTTTCCTTCTTAGATAGATAATAACGATAGAAATAATATGAAGACATCTGCTGTAAAAAGCTGGTCACTCAATGGTTTAGAAAGAAACTTAGTTGTGAGGCAAAGTCCAAGTGCCATAAAAGGAGTATAGACACAGTGCTGTGGGAACTCAGAGGAGATTCTTTAATATTCTGCCTGGGTATTACACCTACAAATTTATACTTGACTTCTGAAATTTTCCCCAGATTCATTCATTCTTTCCATCACCAAGGTGCATAGTGACTAGGGAATTCTGCAACCTGAACACCCAACAATCACTGGACCTTCGCTCCAAGCATATGCTGGGCAACAGCGAGGACTTCTTATCAAGGGCAGGTTATGTGTCATGTACTGATAGCCCATCATCAGTAAGGCTAGGGATCATCAGTGTCATGCATTCATCTATTCTTAGATGCCAGAAAACACTGTATTCTCCTTGGCCGTTCTATTTGTTGTCCATTTATTATGTATGCATTACTACTGTTAGATCCAGGAAACTGTCTTTCCTGGAAGCTATAAATCGTGGAGAATGAGGGTTAAACCTAGGTTTGTCAATTTGTAACTTTTCTCTAACAACAAAACCTACAAACATCTTTACCAACTGAAACGTTCTGGCTCAAAATTAAGGAAGCAGAATTATCAATTTTACCTCAGGTAAGGAAGCACTGTGTACAAGTATCATTTTGTTCCTGTAAATACAACACATAGGTAGTGCTATGGCAATTAAATATATAGTTATCTATGCACACAGCACAATATTTCAAACATCACTCAAACTCGGCGAAGTCACCAATGTTTCATTTTTCTTTTATATCCTTGACAGCGTTGGTTAGAATACAACTGAATTGTTGCAGTAGTATTGGCTGCAGTTTAAGAACAGCAGAATAGAAGCCCAAGAGCGTACTTTACACTGCTGCCCTAAGTGTATCTTTCTAAAGAGAGTGTCTTTTCCTATTACATCTGGATGGAGATGAACAGTCATGGTTCTGGGCTCACGTGCCTTTGTCTGGCTCTACCTGGGGAGATGGAGCCATGAACAGCCTGGAACAATGGGCTAGGTGACCAGCACAGACCCACTGAACTAAGTAGGACTTCACCGATTCATTGGCTAATCCACTGTGAAACCATCTCATGCCTGAGAAGACATTGCCTTTTCACTGGCTACTAAGCAGAGTTCACTGAACAAATGGATGGTATAAATAACACTGTATACTACATGCCTGTATATTACATGAGTAATGTTAACAGAAAAGAACTTCAAATTATTTCAAACATAAATCTAAACACCAACAGAATGACTCTTCCTACATGGAAGCGAAATATGGTAATTAGAAAACAAACTGCGCTTTTAGGACCTAATTAATAAGTGGCTTTCTTCGAGGGAGAGAAAACCCTCCCCATTAGCAACCCTGCAATGCTTTGTTTGAATCAGCCACAGAGCCTTCACATATTTGGCTTCTACTTGGCTCCCTGCTCTTAACCTCTTCTTCACAGCACTTGCCACATTTTGAAATCAGACTAATTTGGGGGATGATTTGGTTAATGTATCTGTTCCCCAAAAGACAAGGCACTCACTTTTATATTTGTTTACTCTTGTCTGCATAACACTGCTGCCTGGATCACATGTGTCATTGAAAATTTATTTTAAAAAGGAGTAATTGAATATGCACACATACATATGTATGCAAATACGAGTATTCGTGGTATGTTTCTCTGAGGTGTATCTTTTGGGTAGTTAATTCTATTAATCACTGAAAGCATACTTTGTAATACAAATGTATTTAAGCATTACATTTACCTTCAGTATCTTTTATAATGTATAGAGTATGAAATAAACTTCACAATTAGTTATCCTGCTGTTAAGTTACACAAATCCATTTGAACAAAATTGATCAGTAAGAATTTATTAAAAATGTATAAAAGCCAAAGGCAAAGATTCAGTTGCATAATGGGGTGAACTGGGACCACCGATTCAAACACTATACAGAAACCAGAAGTTCTCTTGATAGTTCAACCCTGCCTCTGTAATATTTGTCCTTTCTTCTGTGTATAATTTTTCCCTATTTTTAAAACCGCGTATCAGAATATAGTTCCTGCCAACAACTTGTGAGTTTGCATCATTTCTATTTAGGAGCTCGTAATTTTAATGGGTGAACATTTCCGAGTTTCAAATATAAAATCCTGAGAGTGGACTCGGTTGAACCAAAATGGTGTTAGGAGCCAATCTGTTACCCTAGCTCTAAGGATGAGGTGTGGTCACCTTGGAAAAATGCAGTTGCCGCCACTGTAACCACGCAAAAGGAAGAGGAGAAAAGGAAAGCCAGCTCCCAGAGACATGAGCATTCTCTGCAAAGGGTTTTACAGTGAACAGAAACGGTGATTTTTGTCTACCATTTGCATCGACGCCCTTTCAATTATTGCTTATCATCAGCTAATAAAATCGCAAGCATTGAAGACTCAGGAAAAAAAAAGTTCTATCTCGAGATGAGTAATCTCTTAATTTCAATGAGGAACAAGGAAGGATGTAATAGAAATAGAAATTTAACATTTGGGAAGCAGCTGCATGACCCAATTCTTTCTTCTATATACTTTAAAACTATTTTTTTGTTGCCTTACACATGATTACATAATGAAATGAGTTGCGAGACAATTTTCTGATTATTCTCCATAGGACAATATAGAATCTATTGTAAATTTCTGATCAGAATTGAGCTGGTGAATCCTAGCAACTTGGATATAATACTGACTCATCTTTTTAGAACATCAGAAAAGGCATGCTGTCAGCTTACAAAGGGGTTACAGTGGGGACCTTTCACAAAGTAGGAATGCCACACTGTCCTTTGAAATCAGAGAGAAGGATCATCACAGAGATAATTATCTTAGCCTTGCAGTGATAAACAAAGCATCCTGTAATCATCCTATCAATGATTAACTTTCACTAGCATTGATTTTAGAAGACATTTTTCATATAGGAACAAGAAGTGACTTTCAAACACACTACAATCTCTTGGAGAAGAGCTGTTCTCAACAAAAGAGTTTTCAGGCTGGCGCCATGGCTCACTTGGTTAATTCTCTGCCTATGGTGCCGGCATCCTATATGGGCGCCAGGTTCTAGTCCCAGTTGCTCCTCTTCCAGTCCAGCTCTCTGCTGTGGCCTGGGAAGGCAGTGGAAGATGGCCCAAGTCTTGGGCACCTGAACCCGCATGGGAGACTAGGAGGAAGCACCTGGTTCCTGGCTTCAGATTGGCGCAGCGCGCTGGCTGTGGCGGCCATTTGGGGGGGTGAACCAACGGAAGGAAGACCTTTGTGTCTCTAACTCTGTCAAATAATAAAAACAAGACAAAAAAGGGTTTTCAAACAACACTATAGAGCAGGCCTTGTGGCGATGCAGGTAAAGCCAACCACCTGCGATTCCAACATGCCATATGAGTGCCAGTTTGAGTCCCAACTGCTCTGCTTTCAGTCCTGCTGAATTTCCCTGCTAATGGCCTGGGAAAAGAAGGAAATGGCCCAAGTGTTTGGGGCCCTACCAACTATGTGGGAGACCAAGATGGAGTTCCTTGGTCCTGGCTTTGGCCTAGCCTAGCCCTAGCCATTGTGGCTAGCTAGGAGTAAACCAGCATATTGAAGATCTCTGCCTCTCCCTGTAAGTCTGCCTTTCAAATAAATAAATATTTAAAAAGAGAACACTACAAACAAGAGCACTGTTCACCCTGGCCAGTGATATGACACTACAGAAACATACAATTGTATATAGTTTGAAGATACCTTGGGAACTCAGGACCAAATATTTTATAGACAAGAAACCTGAGGTTCAATTATAATTATGTTTGTCCAACATTACAGCACATTCTAAGGAGAGTAATCTAAAGTAATATCTAAATATCTTTAATAATACTTAAAGGTGTGGTAAGATTTCATAGATTTCCAGGAGCCAAGAAGTCCATCCAGAACTTCAACATGGATACAGTGGCCCATGTACTTGGGCCATCCTCTGCTGCTTTCCCAAGCACATTAGCAGGGAGCTCAATTTTAAGTGGAGCAGGTGGACATGAACCAATGCCCATATGGGATGCCAGCATCTCAGACCTCAGCTTAACTTGCTGTGCCACAGTGAGCCCCCTCATGTATAGTTTTGTGGTTACAGGTGGTTCATTCATAATTTTCAGAATTTTTAATTAAAAAACATTTGTAAGGCAGAGAAAAAGACACAGAAACACATTTACAGAAAAAGAGCTCCCATTCATTGATTCGTTCTCCAGTTGCCGAGTCATCTAAACTGTCTTCCAGGGTCTGCACAGGAGGAAAGCTGAAGTCATGTGTCAGTGATGGGAATGAAATCTAGGCCCTCCATTGTGGGACAAAGTAACCGCTAGTCTAAATACCTGCCTGAGAAGCGGAATATTTTAATGTAATCAAATATTAAAATGCTTATCTAAAACTTGAACTGATATACATAGATGTTAATACCTATTTAATACTATATAGAAACAATTGGACCAAATTGAATATAATTTCATCATTCTTTGGTAATTCTAAGTACTATAATGTCACTGACATGACTAGCTATGATTTTATAAGGTATTATAAAAAAACTGAAAATTGGACAGTGCTGTGGTGCAGTGGGTTAACGCCCTGGCCTGACAACGCTGGTATCCCATATGCATGTTGGTTTGAGACCCAGCTGTTCCACTTCCAGTCCAGCTCTCTGCTATGGCCTGGGAAAGCAGAAGATGGCCCAAGTCCTTGGGACCCTGTGCCTGCATAGGAGACCTGGAGGAAGCTCCTGGCTCCTGGCTTCGGATTGGCGCAGCTCCAACCATTATGGCCAATTGGGGAGTGAACCAGCGGATGGAAGACCCCTCTCTTTGTCTCTCGCTCTCTCTGTCACTCTCTGCCTCTCCTCTAACTTTAAAATAAATATTTTAGAAATATATAAATATTTAAAATAAATATTTAGAAAAATAAATATTTAGAAAAATAACTGAAAATTTAAAATAAATATTTAGAAAAAATAACTGAAAATTCGGGGAAAAGTGGAGAATTTTGCTTGTATACAATTAAAAGGTAAGCTATTCACTATCAGATTATTCTTTTGGATTATAAAGTTCTCAGGTATATAACTCATTTCCCTATATCAATAATGTTAAGAACATGGATTACGTATACCGTAAATATTTGTTGAATAAACATAAAAACAATTCTATAGGTTTCACATATTTTATTATTTTTTAAAGATTTATTTATTTGAAAGGCAGAGCTACAGAGAGAGGTAGAGACAGAGAGAGGTCTTCCATCTGCTGGTTCACCCACCAGATGGCTGCAACAGCCAGAGCTGTGCCGGTCCGAAGCCAGAGCCAGGAGCTTCTTCTGGGTCTCCCATGTGGGTGCAGGGGCCCAAGGACTTCAGCCATCTTCTACTGCTTTCCCAGGCCATAGCAGAGAGCTGGATTGGAAGAGGAGCAGCCAGGACTAGAACCAGTGCCCATATGGGATCCTGGTGCTTAAGGCCAGGGCTTTAATCTGCTGTGCCACAGTGCTGGCCCCAGGTTTCACATATTTTAAAAATCAAACATGATGAAAAATACAATATGTTTATACTCAAATAATCAAAAGAAATTTACTTAGGTTCCTTTTTCAGATGAATTTACCTATGCTTTAAAAACATTACTGGTCTAGAGCTAACATTGTGGTGCAGCAGGTTAAGCTGCCACTTGGGCATCAGCATCCCACACTGGAATTCCAGTTGAGTCCCAGCTGTTCTGATCATGATCCAGCTTCTGTTAAATGTGCATAGGAAAGTAGCAGATAATGGCCCAATTGGCCCCTGATACCATCATGGGAGACCCGGATGGAGTTCCAGGATCCTGGCCTGGCCCAGCCTTGGCTGTTGTGGCCATTTAAAAAACAGTGAAGTTTCCCTAATCACAAACTCCTATATACTTTTTAATGTTGATTTACTTAATAAAAATGCATGTAGCTTGAATAACACTAACGTAGTTGCATGTAGCCAAAGTCATAAACCTTATTATTATACATTAACATCGTAATACTTTTCATATTTGCGTAAGGAGAGAGCAATCATACAAGGCAGTACTTGGAACACATGAGGGCATCTTGCCAAGCTTGTGGAAGGGGTGGGCATTTGGTCCACAGTGAAGACAACACCTGGGAAGCCCACGCCGCGTATCAGAAAGTCTGGTTTGACTCCTACTCCACTTACCTAGCATTCTGCTAAAACACACTGTAGCAGGAAGCAGAGGATGACTCAAGTACTTGAGGGCCTGCAACCCATCCAAGAAACCTGAACCGACTTCCAGGCTTCTGACTTTTGCAGACATTTGGGGAGTAAACCATCTGATGGAAGAGCTCTGTGTTTCTGTTTGCCTTTCAAATAAAAAAAATTCAAGTATGTAGAAAATGGAATTAATGTCACTTATTTTTTAAAGATTTATTTAATTGAAAGGCAGAAATAGATCAAGAGATTGAGACAGAATTTGAGAGATCGAGGCAGTTCGAGAGATCTCAAGATCTTGCATCCACTGGCTCACTCCCCAAAAGGGCTGAATGGCTTGGAACAGATGTGGAGCCAGGAACTCCATCCACGTCTCCCACATGGGTGGCAAGGTCTCACGTACTTGGGACATCCTCCACTGATTTCCCAGGCACATTAGCAGGAAGCTTCATCAAAAGTGGAGCAGCCAGGACTTGAACTGGTGGTGCCCATATGGGATGCCAGCATCACAGGTGGCGGCTTTACCCACTAAGCCAGGACACTGACCGAGTTTATTTTTAAGTAAAAAAAAAAAAAAAAAAAGAAGAAATCCATGCATAGTTTTTTCATAATATGCATTTTCATAAACATTTTAAAGTCTTTCTTCCCCCTCTATTTTTTATCTCTCTATCAAAACCAATGTCTTTTAATTTCATTTTTCCATGAACTTTCTGAAATATTTTCCTATCAGGGAGTTGACATAAAATAGGGATGCCAAAGGCAGTTGCCTGTGTTCTGATGGTGTTCCAACAGTAATTGTCCATCTGAAATATTAACAAAAATGTGTTGTAGAAATCGCTTTTCCCCCTAAGAGCTTTAGCTTATATCACGGCTCTATAGGAACAAGAAGCAAAGATATCAAAGTATGGGTCAACCCATCTATCTAGGTGAGGACCAGCAGAATAAAAATATTTTGTTATCCAGAGGATACAGGTTTGAAAGTTAGTGGTGTATACCCTAATCCATGAACGTTTATTATGGACCTCCTACTATGTGCCAAGGTCTGGCTAAGTATCAGGACTACACTAACGATGAGCCGTTATTTCTGCTTTGAAGCATTGACAATTGCGTGTCCTTTATGTTTCCTGAGAGCATCTCAGATGTTACCTAGAACGGTTCTTTCAGGTCACAGGAGATGTGGCTTAGTTATGCTGCATGTAGATTTCTTCCCCAATGAATTCCATCTGCCCCATGCCAGTATTTTCTAGTAAACCTGTCGTTTTGTTACACAATTATTTTCTGGCACAAGATGTGTAAAATCTTAACATCCTGAAGGATGAAAAATATTGATAGCCCTACAGTGAAGAGTTTGGAGCTACATCATCAGTTTTCTTGGAAACTTGACCGTTAAGAAACACCACAGTGAAAGATTTGCTGTTTTTCCCAAAACATCCAATGACACATCAAGGTCATGTTAAGACTATTTCCTGCCAAAGAAACCGATCCTATGTGTGTTCCATAGCAAGCAATTGCCAAAATAGCATCTTTTATAATTGTAAGATACAGTACTGAATGGAATGTTACAAATCGTTTTATAGCTTAAGTGAGTCACTGATGTGAGGTCAGAGCCAACTCCATTGTATTGGGGAAGGATGAGGGGTAATATATCCCTTGGGTGTGCCTCAGGTTCAGGAATTATTCAAGTTTAAATTTCATACCACTTATAAGTGAATTTATGTACTCAGTTATTGATAGAAAAGATAATTCATTTTTCTTTATACTGTGTTTAGCTACCAGCACATAAGTAGATGTACAATGAACTGATAAATAAATCTCACCATTTTCTAGTGAATAGCACAGATTATTGTAAGCATAACTGGCAATACTGAGGTGCCATCCTATGTCTTAAAGTATTTGCAGGAAACAGTTTTATTTTATCTAAGGTGTTAAGAAGCCATAATGGAAGTGACATGCTGAAGTGACATGGCCATGAAGGAATGGGGCTGGAACTGAAGCCCCTAGATTCAAATCCAATTTGCATACAGTCCTGCATTTATGCCTATGGTTTCACTGGGGTCCTGAAACTGAGATTGTTGCTGAAGAGATAATGTCTTACATACCTCCAACTACCCATCCCTGCACTACAGTATCAACATACAGTACGTGTACATTAAATGTATTTTTGGTTCATTCAGCTGGCAATTAAATTCCAATAATTTGGAATGAGAGTAAGCAAAAATCATTTAATTTCAGAGGAAACAATGAATTTTCAGAATTAAAGGATCCATACTACAGATACAGGACCCACAGTTGTGGTTTTGATTACTGAAAAATCTAAGAACATATTTAGTCCTATGGTATTCATTACAAGGAGAGAGTCATTGTATAAGTTCAACTCCGGGCAACCCAGGCTTAAAAGAGCACTTTAAATTCAGTTCTGGCAGAACCAACTATCAAAAACAAGCAAGCAAACAAAAACAAAAACTATACTTCTATCACAAGCATGAACAGCATTAATCTGAGAACTTTCATTTATTCACTTGGATAATTACTTTTCACTATCATCTTGAACAGACCTTTCATTAATGTCATGAAGAAAAGGAGTAGTCATTTAGTCTAGCAGTTACGACACTTACATCCTGTATCAGAGTGCCTGGCTCCAACTCCCAACTCCAACTTGCTGCTAATGCAGATCCTCTAAGGCAATGATGGTTCAAGTAACTGCTTTCCAGTACCCCACATCAGAGAGCTAGGTTTGTGCTCCTGGTTCCTAATTTTAACCCTGGCCCAACTCCACCCACTGTAGGTATTTGGGCAGTGAAGCAGCAGACAGGAGCTTTTCCTTTCTGTCTCTCTACCTCCCAATTTGTAATGTATTATGCACAATATCCTACTTATACATTTATATAGCCATTCCATATATATGTAAGCGTGCATGAGTATACATCTATGCTATATATATGCATATATATCTATGTATTTTATGGCTATAAATATACATATGCATGTATGTATACATAGTATATATTTTTAACTAGTCAGAAATCATGTATCATAAATTTGATTTAAATATGATTTTTAATTTGGAAACTCTAAATCCATAACTATACAAAATATTTAGTTGTAACACTTGAAATACAGTTAAAAGAAAAAAACTGCTTATGCCTATTAAGGTCAATATTAAACTATTAATATCTGTTCTTCACACCCATAATAAGCAGAATGGCTCAAGTTGTTGGGAGTAATGACAGCCATTTATCATTTCAGTTATCATGACCTATGGTGATCACCCCTTATTTAAAGAGAATGGTTTCTATAAAGAAGATTCTAGCCAAGAAGTGTTTGAGCCATGTAGGATTGTGGCTCCTTGACAACTTACGACAATGACCCAGCTATGATAACTGTAGTATTGAAGTACATAATAGAGAATCAAGGTTTAGAGAGACAGAAGACACTGAGGATACATTTTAAAGGATATTTCCCACTCATAGACAAGTCCTCCATTCCTTCCAGACCTTTTGTCTTCTTAAAAATTGATGTTCCTACACCACTATTTAGGCTCTTAATGAAGGCTTCTTCAACAAACAATGAGGCCCTCAACTTGCAACTGCCATGTTTTATTACTTTAATAAAATAATGAAGATGGAATTCACATAAACTGACAATATCAAGAATACCATGGTATTACATAGTATTTCTTTAAAAGTAGTTAGTCAAATGGAAAGAGGAGATGAGCAACTTAAAACATTTAAAGTCAAATGTATGAACTATATATTGGGGGATATTAAATAATTTCAGTGGCTGTCAAAGGGAAGTGGGCAATTATTAAAGCAAATGGACTATAACTCAACCTTGTTCCATCTTGATATTATGTAGTAAGAAGTGTAATTCTCACTGCTTTCACTGATATTATTGAATATTACCAGAGGTTTGAAATTAACTATCAGGAACTTAAGGATACTCTTGTACATAATTGTTATATTTAATATTTGGTATTTACCATACATTGTGTCAAAATTATGTTTCATTTCCTATCATAAGATGCGAGTAGGAAACCTATTTTATGCTTTTTTGTGCTATGCAACACTTTTTAAATGTTGTTTTCATAACTCATACTGAATGATTTTTGCTAAAATAAAATTGTTTAAATTATTTTTATATATACTCAATCATTATCTAAAAACAAGAAAGTACAGATACTAATATCTGAATAGAATAGTCAGATGCTGTACTTAAACTAGTTTTACAAATTTTCTGAGGAAAATTTATCTTTACATGTTATCTCTATGTGTGGTTAGGATGGGAAGATGGCCACTATCTTGATAAAAAAAAAAAAAATTAGTCAGTATGTACACCACATTTGATCACACTACCTTTACATATGCTATCAGCAACTCTTCTCTTACAGGCTAGCAGATACTAATTAGAGATTTATAAAATATGCATTATTTGACTATGGTACACACTTGAAAAGTGTTTGGCAAATTATGAATAAATTGGATAAATGCTCACAAAGGCACCCATCTTAGACTGGTAAAATGTCTCAGTTTCCTAGAACTACGGTACCACTTCTGAAATCTTGACAGCCATGGGGCTGATGGCTGAAGTACTTGAAGTTCAAATCTATTACCGATTGTGTTAAACATCAAAAGATAAAATATTAACATAAAACAATTTCAATTTTATGAACGTACTTTGGCTATTTGGCAGCAGCAAGGCAAGAGTATTCTAGATGACACATTCTGCCTCATCCACAGAATTCCCACATGTGAACTTATACCAAAGAGGAGCTTACAAATCATCATCCCTCCCTCTCTCCGTCAAGTGACAGAAGTTTGCATCACCAGTACTAATAAAGTTTATCATGGACCGGACCCCTTAATGCACTGAGAAGGAAATAAACTCACTTCCAAGGTTCCTACCCAAAGAAGAACCTAGATCTGATCTGCACAACAAAGGAAAACCTCAGAAAATGACACTACACCTCTAGTGAGAAAAAGGCACCCGGTACTATCAACAACTCCAAAATCTGAAGAAAAAAGCAGGCAAACGGGAAACATTTATAGATGAATAAACTCAAATGACCAAAAGTGAAAATGTTCACTGTCATTTGCAATCCATGAAATACAATTAAAATAAGATTTTGTTCTTATCAGAATTGGCAAGGATGTGGAGAAATAGAAATTCATCTACAATGTTGTTGTGTGTTTAAATAGTGTTGGAGAAAAATTTGGCAATAGAAGAAATTCAGATATGCTAATTTCATAGTCTCATATTTACATTTCCAGTTATAGATCCTAGTCAAACATTTACTCTTGAATAGCATAATATCTGTACATGAGTTTTCATTACACCGTAATTTATCATGGCCACAATCAAACAATAGCATTTCAACTGCAACCACAGTAGACTGATAAATAAGAACGAGGAATAGTCCTGACAAAGTAGACAGCAATTAAAATGAGTAAACCTAAGCTATGGGAATCAAACTCAACCTATCAAATTTGGTGATAGACCAAAAATGTTCTAGAACAATATGAGCCTAACACATTTCTATAAACTTAAAGCATGTAAAATTATTTATTTATGAATACATCCACAGGAAGTAAAAATTATCCAAACACATGAAAATAAACAAATGCAAAACAACATTTATCTCTGGAGATAAAAGGAGAGAAAAGGGAAGATAAAGAGTACAAGGAGGACTTTAAGATTTATTCATTTATTTGAAAGGAAGAACACCAGCTGGTTTATTTCCTAAGTGGCTACAACAGCCAGGAGCCAGTAACTCCATCGTTATCTTCCACATGGATGCTGAGGTTCAAGTATTTTGGTCATCTTACACTGCCTTCCCAGGTTCATTAGCAGGAAACCGGATTGCAGTAGCAGGCACTCAAACCAGCACTCTGATATGAGATGTCATCATGGACAATGGTTACTTAACCTACTGCACCACAATGCAAACCCTTTTTTTTTTTTCTTTAAACTCAGAGAGGGGCAAGCTCCGTGGTATAATGAGTTAAGCTGCCACAGTCCTATCTGTTTCACTTATGATTCAACTTCCTCCTAATGGTCCCGGAAAGCAGAAGATGGCCCAAGACTTGGGCCCAGGCACCCAGTAAGAGACCAGGATGAAACTCTCAGCTTCAGCCTGGCCCATCCCTGGCTGTTGCAGACATTTGTGGAGTGTACCATCGGATGGAAGATTTCTCTCTCTCTCTGCCTCTGCCTCACCCTAACTCTGCCTTTCAAATAGATAGAAACAAAACAAAAAACTTCAAAAAATAATGCAAATGGGGCAACATTTTGTATTCATAGTACATTAGTGTTTTTTCAAACTGTGGGATGATACCCAAAGTATGAGTCTGAAATAATTTTAAAAGTCTATGATCAGGTCAGTGCTGCGGCTCACTTGGCTAATCCTCTACCTGGGACACACCAGGTTCTTGTCCCTGTTTGGGCGCCGGATTCTGTCCCAGTTGCCCCTCTTCCAGTCCAGTTCTCTGCTGTGGACAGGGAAGGCAGTGGAGGATGGCCCAAGTGCTTGGGCCCTGCACCCACATGGGAGACCAGGAGGAAGCACCTGGCAACTGGCTTCAGATCGGTGCAGTGTGCCGGCCACAACAACCATTTGGGGGGTGAACCAACAATGCAAGGAAGACTCTGTCTCTAACTCTGCCTATCAAAACAAAAAGTCTATGATCAAAACAATTATTTTTTAAATAACAGAATAAATCAGAATTAAGTATCAAATGTAAGTTTAAGTTGCATTAATTAAAAGCAGTGTTTTCTCAGTTCTATTTATGTATGTACCTGAAAGTAATGTTAACACTATTTTTCTTTTTTGGAATTTAGGTGAACGTGTTTTCACTTATATGTTTCTCATATTATTCTCTACCATTCTCATTTAAAAATTTCATATTGTAATTAAATATGATACTATTAATTAAAAATATCAGGCATCAGATTTTCTAGACAAGTTTAATAGTTCTAATTTTCAGTATGTCTTTAAAAATATCGACATCTTAAGAGTTCATGAACAGTGATTTTGAACTTAGAGACTGTTACAATTCAATGTTTACTTCTCTGATTCAAATTGCTTTTTAAAATATCAATTTTAAAGCTCACTCAAACATTTATTTTGTGGTGTTTGCCATGTTTTACATACCATGTTTTTTTAAGCTAGTCAGCATTTAGTCTTCTTGGAGAAGTAACTCTGAAAATGTATCAGGAAATCTTGATATGACTGACCATTAGCTATTAGATTCAAAGAATAGATAATAAACCTGGGTTGTTTATTATGCTTAACATATATATTTTTAACATTTTTATATTGATACGGTTTCAAAATATTGACACTAGCCAATATGCTTGGTATTGATGCACAGATTATTTAGCTCATATGAATCACATATGTATTTATGTCCAGTTTTAATTAACTGAATAATAAATGGGGGAAATTTTGTAAAATAGTTCCTAAGTAAAACCTTTATCATTTGGAAACCTTTCAGGAAATGTACTTATGATTTCAAAGCTGTGTTTAGACGTCTTTAATGCATGAAGCATGAACAAATCAGCTCATACATTTCCATTTTAAATGTTATTGGTGTCACTGATTTAGTTATAAATTATTAAGATTGGAAGGTATTGAATGAAATCAGGAAAGCTACAGCTTTGGTAGCATTAATTAGCATATCCTTCCAATCTAAAGTTATCTATCTATTCTAATAGACTATATAATGCTCTCACAAATGCAATTTAAAAATGCTTTTGTAGTAACAAAATGTATTCATAGTTGAATCTATGCCTTTGGCACTCAAACTATGCAGATGGCTATAATTCATAGTCTATATATCTTCCAAGTTTATTTGTTTGTTTATTTCATGTCTGCTTCCAAAAATGATTTGAGATAGATTATGGTAAAAGGCCCATGCAACAGGCTTGTTAAAATGAAGATAAATTACCAAAAGCATCACAGTAAGGAGAAGAAATGATTACTGGGGATGGGGTGAGGGGAATATTATTATACAACAAATACTAGCAAAGAATAGTGACTCCAAATATATACTAAATTTAGTCTGTATTTCCTGGAAGCCAAGAGGAATTTTTTAAAAATCAGGATTAGTTATATAACTATAGCTTATTAGGACAGACAACTCCAAACACTAAATTCCTATGGATTTAAAGAAAATGATTTTCATAAGACCACTCAACAATAACAGATGATATTTTGAGTATTCAATACAGCTTTTTAAAAAAGATTCATTTATTTACTTGAAAGGCAGAGTTACAGAGAGATAGAGGGAGAGATCTTTGATCCACTGGGTCACTCCTCAAATGGCTCCAACAGCTAGAGCTGGGCCAGTCTGAAGCTTCTTCTGGGTTTCCTATATGGGTACAGGGAGCCCAAAGAGTTCAGCCATCCCCACATGAGCAGGGAGGTAGATCAGAAGTGGAGCAGCTGGGACTGGAACCAGCACTCATATGGGATGCTGGCATTGCACATGGTGGTTTTATCCACTGTGCCACAGTGCTGGTCCCTCAGTAGGGTTTTTAGGAGAAATCTCTGAAATATTTTTTGTTGATAAGTTTGTATGACAAAAGACATTGATTAAAAAGCTTCAGAGCATGCTTGGGCCCCTGCACCCACATGGGCAACCCAAATGAAGCTCTTGGCTCATGGCTTCAGCCTGGTTTAGCCCTGGCTGTTGCAGCCGGTAGGGGAGTGAACCAGTGGATGGAAGACCTCCCTCGCGCGCTTGTGTGTGCGCTCTGTCTCTTCCTAATTCTACCTTTCAAATAAATAAACTAAGTCTATAAAAAGCTTAACAGAGAACTTTTTGTTATTCAACGAAGCCGTGTATTATAGATTTATAATGATTCCACTTGCAATATTTTATAAGTTTGGCAGCTAATATAATTCAGAAAAAATGGAAATAACTTGGATGGAACAAAGGATATCAGTCATGAGAGGAGATGTATACTTCAGACTAGGATAATGGTCTATGTACCTAATGCAGTAGGCTGAATAATGGCCCCTTAAAATATCCAGGTCCTAGTCCATGGAATCTGTAACTGTCATTTCATACAGTAAAAGGGACTTTTTGGATTTGACTACATTTTCTCAGAGATAGATTTTTCTGGACTACACAGATAGGCCCTAAGTTTCATCACATATATCCTATTAAGACGAACACATAGAAAGATTTAATTAAAATAAACAGAAGACAGTGTGACAAGTAAAGCAAGATGCTATGCTCATGGTGGAAGATGGATCTAAGGAATGCAGTTTTAGAAGCTGGGAAAGGAGAGGAAACTGACACTCCCCTAAAAGGAACCTCCAGAAACAACACAGCCCTGATAGCACCTGATTTGGGCACAATAAAACTAATTCTGGACTTCTGACCTCTTGAAATGAGGAGAGTAAGTATGCACTGCATTATACGGTCAGTGTTCAGGTGTTTTGTCACAGGACATTAATCCAAGATTACATAAAAATATTCTTACCAAAAGTAAAACAAAAACGGTTCCAAGATGGCAGAATAGCCACAAGGCTGTCTGATTTAGGCTGAGCAAAGTTAATATTAAAAACATGGAGAAAGTACATTCTCAGGGTGAAGGTACAGGGCTAACTGAAGTCCAAGATCCTGCAAAAGCAGTAGAAATGCCCTGGACCTGTGTGGAGGCTCAGACACACAGCAAAGTGCAACAAAGCAACCAAAAGACCCAGCAGCTTCAATATAGGGAAGAAGGCGCCCGCCCTGGAAAACCATCAACATTCAGCCAGTGGTTAGAGGGAGGGCTGGTGCCATTTTTGGACATAGGCAGATAGTGCTGCTCCAACTCCTGTATGTGCACCTAGCAATTACTGGGGTCGCCCTCCACCCAGTAGTGGGGGCAACCATAGCAGTTCAAGAGCAACTGACAGGGATGGTCTCCACCATGCCAGCTGAACACACCTGGCCATCCCTACGGAAGGAAAGAGCTGCCTGAGGGACTCTCCTATGCACCCAGCACAAATGTGAAGTGAGCAGGGCTGTGGCTGGTGCGTATTGCATGTGCCTGTAATCCAGAGATCTTACCAGAGAGAAAAACCCCTGTTCCCCACTGACATTGAATCTGGTTAGGAATATCAGATTCAATCCAGCGGGCCAGAACACACATAGACAGTGGCTCTGGGAACACTGCTGTCTCCCTGCAGACAGGACTGGCTGGTAAGGTGGAGTGGCCCTATTTGCACTCCTTGACCCTGAGATCTCTTGGAGCTGAGACTGAGAAAACACTAACTTGGTGAGAGGAGGCAGGTGTAGCTGGGTTCTGGGCAATCACAGAATCTTACTATACATGCTCATAGCTCCTTGCTTGTCTAAAGGCAGCTCATAGCAGAAGGAACCATGCTCACAGGAAGGACTGCACAGATCACATGTATGGTTCATACAGTGGTGCAGATAAGCGTTGAACACACTGGGGGCTAACACCTGGGCATTCTTCAGCTTGGAGAAGAGGTGGTCACAGCAACAGAGGGGCCCATTCCTTTCCACCCAGTTAACCAGAGGAGAGCTACCAGGCCCAACTTGGTTGTTACCCTGGAAACTTGCCCATCATGGAGCACTGACAAGAACTCCCTGGCCACACCCCCTACACACTGAAACTGTGGACATTCCAGTAAGCCACCGAGGCATAGCTCAAAGATAAATGACAGAGGAAACATTTCTACAAATGTCTAAAAATAAATGCAGAAATTCAAGAAACAATAAGGAAGACACTATGACTCCCCAAAAGGAACACAACATTTCAATATTAGAATGTGAAGACTGAGGACCTTCAGAAATGGAATTCAAAAGTTAATCATAGGATGACTAAAAAGAATCAGAAACAAATATACAAACTAAAGAAAGCCATATATGATATGAAAATTTTTCCCATGAAATTGAGATTTTAAAGAGAAATCAAAATGAAGTACTAGAAATGAATAATTCAATATATCAAATAAAAAATGCATGGAAAAGCCGTAACAAAACAGTTGGTAAGGCAGAAGAATATCCAAACCAGAAGATAAAGCTCTGAAAATTTCACAGCCAGACCACATACAGCAAGAAGAGATTAGAAAATTTTTAAAAAGTCTTGGAGACCCATGTGATACTATCAAATGACCCAATGTATGAGTCTTAGGAGTACCTGAAAGTGTGCCAAGAGAGAAGGGACTAGAAGGCCTTTTAATTGTAATAGCTACAGAAAACTTCCTTAATATTGACAAAGAAAATAATGTCCAAGTACAAGAAGCACATAGACCTATCAGATATTACCAGAAAAGAACTTCACGATGACACATTGTATTCAGACTTTTCACAGTAAAGCATTAAGAAAAGATTCTAAAATGTGCATGAGAGAAATGCCAGGTAACTTTCAGAGGATCTCCAATTTGACTTGCAGCTGACTTCTCATCAAAAATCCTACAAGCTAGAAGAAAATGGCAAGATACAATCCAAATCTTAAGAGAATGTAAATAGTATCAACTCTCCAGTTAAAAGATACAAACTGGCAGACTGGACTTAAAAACAACACCCATGTATTTGCTGCCTACAAGAAACACAGTTCACCAACAAAGATACATGTAGACTGAAAGTCAAATGATGAAAAAAGATATTCCATGGTTACAGAAAAATAATAAGGGCAGGGGTAGCCATCCTAATATCAGATAAAATATACTTCAACACAAACACTGTTAAAAGAGACAATGAGGGACAAAATGTAATGATTAAGCGATCGATAAAACAGGAAGACATGACTATAATATGTGTATGTACCCAATTACAGGATACCTTGTTATTTAAAAGAATTGTTAATGGATCTAAGGGAGACATAGACGCCGATACAATAGCAATGGGGAACTTCAACACCCTACTTACATCAATGGATAGATCAACCAGACAGAAAAATCAATAAAGAAACAGAGCTAATTGACACTATGGACCAAATCAACCTCACAGAACTTTTCACTCCACAGTGGCGGAACACACATTCTTCTCAGCAGTACACAGAACTTTTTCTAGGATAGTCCATATACCATGCCATAAAGCAAGTCTCAGCAAATTCAACAAAGTCAAAATCATACCATGTATCTTCTCTGATCACAGTGGATTGAAGCTCGAAACCAACAACTCAAGCCTCTCAATAATATATACAAACATATGGAGACTGAACAACATGTTCCTACATGAACACTGACTCATAAAAGAAATCAAACGAGAAAACATAAAAATTTCTGTAAACAAGTGAAGATGACAATACCTCATATCAAAACTTATGGATTACAACAGAAGTAGTGTCAAGAGGAAGTTTATAGCAATTAGTGCCTGCATCAAGAAACTGGAAAGTAAAAAAAAAAAATGAAATATCAATGCATCTCAATGACCTAGAAAAAAAAATAAACCGAACTTCAAATTAATAGGATAAAAGGAATAATTAAAAATTAAGATGGCCAGCACCGTGGCTCAATAGGCTAATCCTCCGTCTTGCGGCCCCGGCACACCAGGTTCTCGTCCTGGTCTGGGTGCCAGATTCTGTCCTGGTTGCCCCTCTTCCAGGCCAACTCTCTGCTATGGCCCAGGAGTGCAGTGGAGGATGGCCCAAGCGCTTGGGCCCTGTACCCCATGGGAGACCAGGAGAAGCACCTGGCTCCTGCCATCGGATCAGCGCAGTGTACTGGCTGCAGCGTGCCAGCTACGGCAGCCATTGGAGGGTGAACCAATGGCAAAGGAAGACATTTCTCTGTCGCTCTCACTGTCCACTCTGCCTGTAAAAAAAAAATTAAGGAAAAGACAAATTCGAAACCAAAAACAATACAGAAAGAAGCTCAATGATATGAGGAGCTGTTTTTTGAAAAAATAAAATTGCCACACATTTGACTTAACTAGTCAAAAAGAGGGAGAAGACATAAGTCAACAAAAATCAGAGATGCAAAAGGACATATAACAAGAGATACCATGGAAATAAAAGAATCATCAGGAATTGCTTCAAAGAACTTTATGCCAACAATTTGGGAATGCCAGAAGAAATGGATAAATTCCTGGACACACACAACCTACCTAAATTATGTCATGAAGACACAGAACACCTAAACAGACCAATAACTAAGACAGAGATTCAATCAATAATAAAGATCATTCCAGCAAAGAAAAGCCCATGTCCCAATGGCTCCACTGCTAAATTCTACAAAACATTTAAAGAAGAACTCATTCCAATTCTTCTTAAGCTATTCAAAACAATTGAAAGGCAAGAAATCCTCCAAAACTCCTCCTATGAAACCTGCATCACTTCAATTCCTAAGACAGAAAAAGACATGGCAGAGAAACAGAACTATAGACCAATATCCCTGATGAACATAGATGCAAAAATCCTCAACAAAGTATTAGCCAATCAAATCCAGCAACACATCAGAAAGATCATTAACCCAGGCCAAGTGGGATGTATCCCTGGTATGCGGGGATGGTTCAACATTTAGAAACCAATAAATGTGATAAACTGCATTAACAAACTGAAGACCAAAAAAATTCATGATGATCAATAGATGCAGAGAAAAGCATTTGACACAATTCAACAGACTTTTATGATATAAACCTTAAGAAAATTGGGTATAGAAGGAACATTCCTCAACATAACCAAAACAATTTATAACAAACTCAGAGCCAGCATCCTACTGAATGGGGAAAGTTTGGAGGCATTCCCATTAAGATCTGGAATCAGACAAGATGCTCACTCATACCACTGCTGTTTAATATGGTCCTGAAGTTTTAGCCAGAGCCATCATGCAAGAAAAAGAAATCAAAGGGATAGAAATAGGAAAGGATGAAGTCAAACTGTCCCTATTAGCTGATGACATGATTCTATACAGAAAAAATTCAAAAGACTCCAGCAACAGACTACTGGAACTCATAAGAGTTTGGTGAAGTGGCAAGATATAAAATCAACAGACAAAAATCAATACCCTTTTTATACACATACAATGCCTTATTGAGAAAGAACTAAGATCAATTCCGTTCACAATAGCTGGAAAAAATTTAAAAATCTTGGAATTAATTTAACCAAGGACATCAGTATCTGATGAAAATTACAAAACAAATAAAGAAATTGAAGACATAAAAAAGTGAAAATATATTCCATGTTCATGGATTACAAGAATCAACATCTCCAAAATGTCCATACAAAACGAAAGCAATTTTTGGATTTAATGTGATCAATCAAAATACCACTAACATTCATCTCAGGTCTATAAAAAATGATGCTGAAATTAATATTGAGGCACAGGAGACCTGGAATAGCTGAAGTAATCTTTTTTTTATACATATATTTTTTATTTGACAGGCAGAGTTAGACAGTGAGAGAGACAGAGACAGAAAGGTCTTCCTTCCGTTGTTTCACCCTCCAAATGGCTGCCACGGCCGGAGCTACACCGATCCAAAGCCAGGAGCCAGGTGCTTCCTCCTGGTCTCCCATGCGGGTGCAGGCGCCCAAGCACTTGGGCCATCCTCCACTGCCATCTCGGGCCACAGCAGAGAGCTGGACTGGAGGAGGATCAACTGGGATTAGAACCCGGCACCCATATGGGATGCCGGCGCTGCAGGTGGAGGATTAACCAAGTGAGCCATGGCACCAGCCCCAGCTGAAGTAACCTTAAACAATAAAACAAAGCTGGAGTAATCACAGTACCAGACCTCAAGACATACTACAGGGCTGTTATAATCAAAATAGCCTGGTACTGGCATAAAAAGCCAGACATGTACACTAATAGAGAATAGAAACTCCAGAAATTAATCCACAGATCTACAACCAACTAATCTTTGACAAAGGAGCAAAAATCAATCCCTGGAGCTAGGACAGGCTTTTCAACAAATGGTGCTGGGAAAACTGGATCTTCACATGCAGGAGTATGAAACAAGACCACTACCATAAACCTTACACAAAAATCCACTCAAAATGGATCAGAGAACTCAATCTACAATGTGATAGCTTCAAATTACTAGAGAACATTAAGGAAACCTTACAAGACATTGGCATAAGGAAAGACTTCTTGGAAAAGACCCCACAAGCACAAGCAATCAAAGTCAAAATTAACAAGTGGGATTACATCAAAATGAGAAGCTTTTGCCCTGCAAAATAAGCAATCAGCACAGTGAAGAGGTATCTGACAGAGTGAGAAAATATTTGCAAACTATGCAACTGACACAGGATTAACTTCCAGAAACTATAAAGAACAAGAAATCCAACAACTACAAATCAACCTATTCAAGAAATGGGCAAAGGACCTGAAGAGATATTTTTCAAAAGAGGAAATTCAAATGGCCAATAGACACATGAAAAAATGCTCAGGATTGCTAGTCATCTTGGAAATGCAAATGAAAAACACAATGAGGTTTCTCCTCACCCCTGTTAGAATGGTTTGCATGCAGAAATCAACAAACAAGAAATGCTGGTGAGAATGTGGGGAGAAGGGTACCTTAATCCACTGTTGGTGGGGATGAAAACTAGTACAGCTACTGTGGAACACAGTATGCAGATATCTCAGAAAGCTGAACATAGACCTACTATATGACCAAGCTATCTCACTCCCAGGCATTCATCCAAAGGAAATGAAATCAGCATATCAAAGATTGATCTGTACACCCATGTTCATTTCAGCTCAGTTTCTAACAGGTAAGATATGGAATCTATCCAGTCTTCAGTGGATGGGCATCTGGGTTAACAAATTATGGTATATATACACTATGGAGTGCTACACAATGGTAAAAAATGAAATCCTCTAATTTGCAACAAAATGGATACAACTGGAAACCATTACACTTAGTGAAACAAGCCAGAAACAAAAAGACCAATACCATATATTCTCTTACCTGTGTTAATAGAGTACTTAAAATAATCAAAAAGACAAAAAAAGACAACTTTGAGATGCAATGATTTTGAAAAGCCCTTGCCTTGACTGCTGAGGAATAATGTTTTTGTATATTTTTGTTCTTTACTTTTTTTTCCTTCATACTAATTTGTGAACTCTCTACTTAGTGTAAGGTTAATCTTATGAGTATAAAAATTAACTGAAAATTGATCTCAGTAAAAAATAAGAGTGGGAAAATAAGGAGGAAGAGGAAAGGCAGGAGTATGGATGGGAGGGAGATAGTAGGTGAAGAAACACGTTCCCAGATCTGTATATATTAAATGCATAAAGTTGTATTCCTTACGCAAGATTTAAAAAAACAAGTGTAAGTATCCTGTGTCATGGAATACTTACAAAGTATACAAGGAAATTAATTGTTGAGTGCTGGGGAAGGGGAGAAACCTGAAAGGCCATTCAGCATTATTATATATAATATTAAAATCCTAAGAGTAATTTCAGGGATCACTATGAATTCTTTTGGCTTATTATAAATAGCATTTGCAATCTTCTTGTATTTTATATAATATTTTCATTATTCTTTTGCAGTATTCTTTGGAAAATTAGTAAATGGCTGACTCTACAATTTAAGAACCAGTGGAAAAATAGAGTCCCTCCCTCCACACTAAATAGAAATATTGGATTTGTGCAACCACTTTGCAGTGCAGTTGGACTACTATAAAGTGACAACATTCTTATTTGCGAGGTGATTTCTGTCCACCAAACTTCAATGTTGGGAGAAATAAAATAGTCAAGGGATAATGGTTTTTCAACTGAAAGCAGTGTAATTGAAGATCTAGCAGGTGAGGTGGACTCTCAGGAGTATTTCTTAAATACCTGATGCCAAGAATTAATTGTAGGAGCTCTAAAGAAACAAACCAACTGATGAATAATCAAGGAGGACACTGCTTGGTTTCAATACACTGAAGCAAGGTTATCCATTGCAGATAAGTGCGATTTATTCTTAGAAAAAGAAAATAGATGCTTCCAGTTGAAGTTTCTTTGCTGGTTTGCATTGGAATGCAGGAATCCAAGCTGTCTTGTTGAGTGGCTTGTCAGTTGATGGCTGAGCTGGATGCTGGTTGCTTGTTCATGCATTATAACAGTTCCAGACTCAAATGAACTGCTGAAGATTCTTTGGCTCACCAGAATTTGCTGTCATTAGGGACCTTGCTGCCTCTGTGTCCCCAGAGGACTCTGTATGTACCCCAATACACTTCTCATTGAAGTCGTTTATCTCTTCCATGTGCATCCCGGCTCACTTATTTTTGTACCTCTAGCAGCAGCATAGTGCCTAATATTTAGAATAAGCTGAATAGTTTCCTTTCATTAATTCATATGGAAGGCATTTAAACAATCCCTTAAGAATTCCAAAACCCATTAGATGCTGGGACATTTTAGGATAATGGGTGATTCTATAATGCAGGGATCAGGATACCATCACCTGAAACCATTGATCAATCTTGTACCATTTAAAGAGTGATAGACATTAGGGAGTCACTGCTACATGCTTCTATGTAGTCTATGGCAGCTCTCCTACTTTGTTGGGATTACTTGGACTGGAAACTATCAGAACAGGAACTTGTTCTTACTCAATATTGCATTGGGAGAACATCACACCAGTGCCTGATACACTGATGATCAATAAATGTTTATCCTTTAAGCTTACTCACTATTTGTGTAGAGTTGCAAAAAGAGAAGCCAATAATAGAGAAACCAGAAAAAGAAGCCCTTAAAGTCAACAGTCCTGGTAAAAGTAGCAAGGGCACTGAGTCCATTACCATTTCAAGTAATTCACTACTCAAGTTCAGGCTTTGCCACCTTCAAGTAGTACACACCTGTTGGGGGCTTTGGCTTGGACTTTGCTTTTACACATCCAATCCCCTTTGTGTGGGTTTCCTGAGAAATCCCTCCTGGATCCTCCAGTTGTGCCCATTCATCGTACTCCCTCCAAATTAGGGCTCTGACAGAACTCTAGAGACTCGGAATTAACAGAGTCATGATGCGTAATGCAACTAGCATTGACAACTATCCTAACGTATAGAAATAAACCAGAAATCTTTAAGACTCCTTGCTTCTCCAACTCATTCATGATGACAAGTTTTCTCACCTTCTGTTCACTATCCGCAGTGATACTCTTCTAGGGACCCTGTTTCCCATTCCTACTGAAACTATTTGAATGTGTGATCTCCAGCATTTGGTGATATCTGCAAACTCCAATGAGTCTCACTCATTGATGGGTCATTTTAATATCCATCCACTCAAGGCTTATCATTAATTGCCCACAACATAGCAGTGAGAACAGGTGCAGAGACAGGATGTTGCGAGAACACATTTCAGAACCTCCCTTTCCACACTTACAGTCCAAAACATTTCTTTGACTATAAGGGAAAAAATATAGATGCGTGTTATTTTTATATCATCAAAATGTTGTGTTATATAACACTTTGGGTATATACTATTTATGTTTACTCATTTGTTTTTCTTCAGCCTAATTTGGACTAGAAAACAGTTTGACTCATAACTAGTATGTATATTTTGTGGACATGGTGTTACATTAAACCATATTGAGGAACTCCTTAGAATAGCCAAAATATCAAACATGGCCATATTATGTTTTCTTCTGTCAGGAGAATTAGCTTTACATTTACATTCCTTCTCTCATTTTTCCCTTATGCAGATACTCATATATAAAACAGCTATACAAATTGTACTTTTTGTATACACATACATTTTACACTATTCATTTCAACAGTGAAACATCCCATAAGGTCTCATATTTTGGATGTTCATAGGCACTAATTAACCTAGTAGATCACATTGAAGTACATGTGTGTGTATGCATGTAAGTATGCATGTAGTGGATAAGCATACTCCAAGCATTTTGGTAATCAGGACTTCTATTTCCTAAAATATTTGCTTTGTTTTCTCTAAAAAATTCCATTGACCTAATGATATAAACAATCTATTATGGCTTATTCTTATTTAGAGTAACCATTTTTGCTGTGCAGATACA
This sequence comes from Sylvilagus floridanus, assembly GCA_949820135.1. NCBI lineage: Eukaryota > Metazoa > Chordata > Mammalia > Lagomorpha > Leporidae > Sylvilagus > Sylvilagus floridanus. The sequence goes on from OX463223.1 coordinate 115,524,624, forward strand.
CTTTCTTCAAAAGAATCAGATTTGTGTTCAGGTAGCTTCCAAAGAAAATCCATTTTTTTGTTCCTTTCTTCGTTTCATGGAGAAAAACTCACCATACACTAATACTAACTACTTGTGTAAATCAAAGGAGAAGGAATATCTTGTATGTGTTGGGATCTTTTTTATAACAGTAAGCATGATTCAATCAATCTTTAATCAAGTCTATTAATATTTTCTAGTCTGAATCCAAGACTGTTGTTAAATGAGTTAAATAACTTTCAGTATTTTATCCAATTCTTTAAACCCAAACACTATACAAAAGTAAATCATTTTAGAACACTAACTTCAAGTTACTTTTCAAAATCTTGAAATCCTTCATCCTTATTTCCACTTCACTGGGAGACAGAAGTACCAAAGGGAGCTGTCACAGTAAAGATTTGTGCATACCGGAGCCTCACCTGGGACATATGTATTACAAAGACTTTGGCAATTTGCCTAAGAATTGGAAGTTTGAGAAAATCCAGCAAGTAGGCCATTGGCATTGTACGTGCATTTGTCAGCTCATGGAATTATTCCAGGTGAGTTAAATCTATCAGGAGTCTCATTCATAATTTTTAATTTTGCAGATGACAAATAAGTACCTAATAACATAGTCACATAGTATTTTAAAAATTAGCTTTTTACTGTCTGCTCAACCACACACAGAATTTCAGATATAAGCCCATTAACCTTACCTGTTGAATCACATATAACAAACCTGTTTTCATTGTTATTGAGTTTCTAATCTTTTACTGCCTTCCTAGGCTGATAGTTCATGGTAATACTTATGATATTAAGCAGTTTTGAGGGGAACAAAATGATGACTTAAGTTTAAAGACAGAATCCAAGAAAGAATCAGACAACTTTGCCCAAGAAATGCTCAGATAGTGAAGCCCAAAGAGGAAGAACAAAGGAGCCGAGTTGAACATTTTGGCCTGACCTAACTAGTATCATAGTCACAAGTCACATGTGGATGCTAACAATGTGAAAATTGGTACAAAGGTTATATAAAATTAATAAGATTTATCTTGATTACATGTGAAATAATTTTGAAAATACTGGGTTAAACATAATATTAAAATTAAATTCACCTGTTTCTTACTTTGTTTTAATATGTCAACTGCAATATTTAGTATCGTGTTGTGGCTGGCATTGTATTTCCATTTAGTAGTGATTTAGAAGATCTACTTCAGAAATAATGTACAAAATGAATTTCAAGCCAGTTAGCCAGAGATTTAAAATATTGTCAGATTAACAAAATTATGTGAATTTAAAAAGCAAATAAAGAATGTATAGTTTCCAAGGACAGTTTGTGTCTAATTTATGTATTCTCAGTGCCTAGTACAGTCAGTGCCACATACGTGTTCAGTAAATATTTTTTGGATAAGATCTAGTAATTCAAATTCAGATTATAAAATAAGGAGATGTCAAGTATTAGGATTAATACATTCACTGCTCTATTGCAACATTAAATAGGATCAAGTCAGCAGTATCATTGTCTAGCTAACCTCCCCGAAAGTTGAAAACCCAATCTATGGTTGTAAAGTATTGGATCCTTTTCTGTTATTCACACATTACGCAAGAGTTTCCATTTCTAGAATTTTTCTTAGAGATGCTAGTGAACCCAGTCAGCATTTCAAAACACTGTAACAAAGGTTATTAGAAACAAAAACAATTTCGTAGTGATAGAAGTACCTGAAATGCAAATGAATTTATTATCTGCTGGAAACCTATATTTGGAAACAATTAAGGCTATCATGCAGAGTTTAAAACTCAGTCCTAAACAGTATTTAAATTGTTGCTCTCCCCCATCTCCAACTGCCCCAATGAAATCAATACCAGTTTTAATGTTGGCACAAAGTTATCTTGCTTGCAAATTAGTCTCCAGCATTCTAAGACTCTGAATATGTTAATACAGGTAAGTCCTATCACTTGAGTTGTATGCCTGCCCAGCATTTGCTCCCTTGTTTTCTGACAACTGTTTCACAGGTCAGTTAGAGAGTATTACCTCTCTCTTACTAAATAGTCTTACCATGAAAGTTATTCAAATTCTACCAGCCATTGCACCTTCATACTTCAAGAAGAATGTGTCGCTCAAGCTTTGTCAATTAGCATCTCTTCAAGTTGAATACTTTTAAACAAAGTGGATCAGAAAACTAAAAATACAATTTTATTGGTTCTACAGGCCGGTCCCTCAGAGGACTGGTAGGTTCTTGGTACCTGGATCCCCAGATACACTCTGTCTTTGGTTCTTTCTAAAACCAAGCTCTCATGCCTTTATTTTGACTTCCAATAAATTCTGTGGTAGACAGCTCTTTATAAAGGACACACATATTCTCAGACTATTAACTTCTTTACTCTTAAGAAGTAAAATAAAGTTGATCATTTCTTCTTAATTACTGAATTTCACAAGACGTTGATCTGCCCCAGAGGACGATCTAATTTTAGACATTAACATTAAGTGAAACATTAAGACACAGTAAATTGGTTTAGACTAAAAGTCAATTGGTTCTAATTTCAAGAGGAACAGAGATTACTGAGAGGATCACTTAGGGATGTGGTAGTCCAGTAAGTCATCAGATAACACTTCAGCTAAGACTCACAAAACAAACGAGATTTGGGGAAATGGCTATGCAGAAAGAAGACATCAGGTTCAGGGAAACAGCATGATCAATCACAACAAGGAAACTAACACAACTGGCTATTTGAGCTTGTGTATACCAGAGCCAGAAACCAAGCTAAATCAACAACTTGAAGAGGACACTTAACGTCAGGCTAAGCTGTTTGGCTGTTGTATGTTGTCAGTGGATAGTCCATGTAACTATATTTTGATTTATAATTAGTAATGCCTCACATTCGAGGTGAATACAAATAATAGAGCTGGATGGTGGTACTGGAAATGATGGGAGAAGTTACACAAAGGGAGACTGCATCTGAACTGATGATTCAGTTGGCATACAAGAGGAGGGGTAAACTCAAACCATGATTCCAAGGTTATCAGCATAAACTATGGAAAAGAGCACTTTCAACTTGGTAGCCCATTGAAGAAACTTTAGTGATCAGTATAGTGTGTATGTCACCTCTTATTTTAAAAGTATTTTATTTTAAAGGCAGCATTACAGAGAGAAAATGAGAGGGAAAGAGGGAGAGTTCTTCCATCCACAGGTTCACTCCCCAACTGGTTTCCAGGAACCTGTAACTCTACCTGGGTCTTCCACATGGGTGGCAGTGATCCAAGCACTTGAGGTATCTTCTGCTGCTTTCCCAGGTGCATTAGCAGGGAAGAGGATTGGAAGTGGAGCAGCTAGGACTTGAACTGGTGCCCATATGGAGCACTGGCATTGCAGGCGGTGGTCTATTCTGCTGTGCCACAATACTGACCCTGTAAGTCTGTTGTTTTTAATATGCCTTTCTTGATAAATAAAAATAGTACTGCTTAGAAACAGTAGCTCTCACTTTGGACACTAATGAAACTAATACGTGACCTATCAACATGTATTGCTGAATATTTTTATCTTCTCTTATTTTGACAATGTCATTTGATTTGACATTCTCCTTTTTCTTTTATGGTAATAGCTATTCTATTTCCAAGAGTTAATACAGATATTTTTATAGTATACATACTTGGCTAAAGCAATGGGATTTCATGATCTGTACCAGGTATGAGTTAAGCCATTGAGAGGCCTAGCAGATTCTATTTTTTTTTAGCTTGAAATTCAGCTCCCACTCTAAAAAGAAGTCCAGGCTAGTCTGTTGAAGAGCAAAGCCACACGTAAGGGTCTTAGTGGACCAGATACCATGTGGAAAGGGAGACTACCTTAGACCTTCTAAGCTAACATGCCCTCCATAAAGGAAGTTACATTAGTGATCCCAAAACCCACACCAAAGTGAAGAAAAACCACTCAGCCAATGAAGACAATTGTGAAAAACAATAGACGCTAACTAGTTATGTTTATGCAGCAATACATATTGGGAAGGCTGAGTGAGGTGTCCCTGATACAGTTGGAGATCTCCAACTGTTCATGGCTACATGGGGCTGCAAGCAATACTGAAAATAGGAATTGGGAGCTATGGACTTACATAGGCTGGCTGAAGTCCAGAGCATGCATAATATTATCTATAAGAATATAAATGAGATGAAGAAGGCATCTAGGCCATAGCCTTGCTAAAGTTTCATATGCAAAGGCTGTTAAGACAAACAGCCAGCAAACCAGACCTAGAGGAAAAGTCAGAAAGATAGTAGTAAAAATGGGAATGTGGAATCACTAATTCCCAGAGAAGGGACCCGTGAATGAGAAATGTAGACTCTCATGATTAATGTTACCGAGAAGTTGGGCAAGATGACAGAACACAGTTTATACCCGAAAGCATAATGAAAAATGCCTCCAGGAGGCTTAACATTGCTAACATCATTTGAAGAATTAATTTCTTAAAGACGACATATTTGATGTCATTAACCTATCTATGTCATACCCATTTTGTCTTGCACTGAGTAAATACTTGTTCATATTTGATCTTGAACATCATCATTTCAAGATAGAAAGTGAACAAGTAAAAGACCTAGTTTTAACTTAATTAGTGCCATGACTCATTGGAAATTGTCTATATATTGTGAAGTTCACTGTGATCCTTTTGATGGCTCCCCAACTGATCCATAGGACTGGAAAATTGCAGCACTGGGTTATTGATTATTTAAAACTGACTCTCACAATAATTTAAATTCATGCCTTAACAGGGTGCATGTAACAAAAGCAGGATGACACAGTGATTCAGCCACGGTATTTAACTACTAAAATGTGCATCTTAACATCTTCTTCCCTATATGGTAAAATTGGTCTCAGGAGAAATTACATAAAACTTAGTAATATTCACTTTCTAGATTTGTTCTTCAGCTTCAAAACAATAAAAGAAAACAATTTCCATTTAAAATATACTTTTCAGGTTCATTAAAATATTTCAAACACTAAATGCACCCTTTTCCAATAAAATACTACTCATAATTCACTGTTTGTACTGTTGTAAATTTTAAACACATATTAGAAACTCCAAGGTCACATACTCCTATAGTATCAAAAATGAAGCAACTCATTCTACTTGTTCATCTTTAAAATCACTGTGCAATCATTGTTTATATCAAAGTACTTATTTAACAAATAAATATTTAGTACCATGAGTGTGATTCAGTAACTTCCCAAAGTCAACACAGATAATTCCTAACTATTATCAATCTACTCTGGAAATAAATGCATTTAATTCAGCCTGTGATTTGAGGATAGAAAACACAATTGAGAGGTCTTGAAGCTAAATGTCATGTAGAATTAAATGTTTATTCTTGGGTAAGTAATAAAAATGTGTTAATTCATAGCTCACCTGAGTATTACCAAAATTGACCAACAGGTACATCAATTATTTAGAAATTACATCAACAAAGTGTTTTGAGGGAGAAATATTTTATCACACTGCTTAGAATTAACGGTACATGATGATAATGAAAAGCAGACCAAATATTTACCAAGTTTCTTATTGTGTCTACATTGTCTTATAAATAAATCACCCCCTACTGCCTGCCTATTAGCAGGACTGTGGCTCATCACTCCCTGCCCCATGTACCTCTAATGATGAATTAACATTTTTAGATTCTTAGCCTTTCATTTTGACCCTGAAATCCAACCTTGCTACATGAACAAAACCTGACAAGAAATTCAAACTTTTGCAGGGGTATTTCTATACCTAACTAACACTGGGAAACCTTCCAAACTCCTTTGCAATATTTTTTCTTAAATATACAATGAAGACAAATTGGGTGGGATAGGCATTACAGAAAATTAAATAAAGATACTTGGAGGTGATCATTTGGATGTCAGAGGAGTTACAGAATTGAGCAAAATAGATCTGAGTTATAATTATAAATCCTCTATCCTCCAAATACATTCATTTATTCATTTAACAGATTTTTAAGTATCTCTTCAATGTCTTTCCCTATTCTAGGTATTGGGAAAGCTAAAGAATATCCTATCAATACATATCATATCCCTTCAAACAGTGTTACATATTTAATATATTTTAAGATTTTTGATGGAAGTTTTTTACAAAATATATGCTTCTTAGTCTTTGTATACATAGAAATAGTAATTCAATTTATCTCTTGCTGTCTCACAAAGTGATGAGCATCCATTTTGTGTATTATGGTGTAATTCTATGTATCCCAGCTCTTTGCCTTTTTAGCCTCTTCTTTCTTGAAATGTTGCCTGTCAACTCTCACATTGCCTGCTGTCATTTTCTTCCCTCTAATAGCCTCGTATCTGACATTAATCTTAAAGGTTTCTGTATTGAAAGTGCTATGTGTGAAAAAACCAGAGAAGCAAATTTATTAATATATACTGGTTAATCATAGTAAAAAAAACAATGAGTGGAGCCTATCATATAATAGTACATGATCTATGTATAATAAGTATATATTAGGAGATAACTTACAAGAAACAGAAAACCCTGATTAAAATACTTAAATAAAGGTAAGTTATTACTATACATAAATACAAGTCTGAAGACATAACAGCTGCTTCTTGCCAGTCCCCTTTTTTTCCATTACCTTGCCTCTTAGTTCCAATGGTTATCACATTTTTAGGTATTGCTATCTTTGATAATGTAACAAAAAAGTCAAAAACAGATCTTTTGCTCCTGTGTGTTTATAACTTCAGAGATTTTTGAACAGAAGCATCTCCACAAAACTATGCTCCTCATCTCAACAGGCAGATTGTACAATGTGAAAATAATCACTGACATGGGCGGGGTGGAGGGCATCAGTCGACCATGGTTAGCATTGTTTTTTTGTCTTGAAAATACATGACCAATTAGAGGAGGGTGCATCCTGATAGGCACCAGTAGCATCTTCTACAGGAAGCCTTTTGAGTTTTCTGAAGTTACTTTCCATTGTACTCTGTTTGAATATGGTCTGAAGTGCTTTGTTTGCTGGAAAATTAAAAAGTGATCCACAGGCTGCACATTCCCATTTTATTGGAACCTTTAATTTGCCACAATATGAAGGGAAAAATGAGTTTCTAACAGTAATGCTATTCTTTTGACTTCCAAAATGAGGCACATCAGTCAATTCTTGGAAACACAACATAACACTTTTTCCAAATTTCTATGTTGGAAAATATGGTGAAATATCATGATTTCTTAACTGCAGCTAATCAAGATCCACTTAACAACTGAAAAAATTTAATTGGGATTCAGGACTCCCAAAGTTTTGGGCAAAATCTCTAAACAACAACTTTTTAAACCATACCAGTGATAAAAATGTATTTTATAAATATTATACAACTAATAATTATATATGAACTAAATTATCTAAAAAGATGGTATTTTTTAGTCATTCATAAATATTGGCTATATGTCACGTGTAAATTAAAAGTAGTCCTAAGTACTTTTAAAATTTCAAACTATTATAAAATTTATCAACAATGATATAAAAAAGAAACCTACTCATTTCTGCCATGCCTCATTCCATCAAGCAGAAGAATACATTTTTGTGACTTTCCATGGAGAAATCATTAAGCTCTTCTGAGAAATCTAAACAGACTCTTAGGTGCCAAAGATATCATAAAATTTTTGTATTTTTTATTCTATTTTCCTTTGAGGATTTGATTTGGAGAGTCAAAAAAAATCAATTTTCCAGTAGGTTTAAGTACTTAGGAAGAAATCATGGGTGTTTAAGAACATGAATTGTTATAATTTGGCTACATATTAATCGAAGTGAAAATAAAAATTCACATAGACAAAAATCCTTAACATTTTCAGATTGAGGATTATTTGTTGTTTCTTCCATTTTAAGGAGAATAAGGGTATGACAAATTCAGAAACATGGTGAGATAGGAGATCTCTGCTGTTTGGAAAATTTAGCCCCTAAGGTAAAGAGCACACTTTTACAACCTTATATTAAAAACAAATAAGCAGCCAGAGTGATCATCAATCAGTCCCTCTTAACAGATGTTATGGTACATTTGTGTTAAGGCGGGAATGTGGGGAGTCAGATGGGTTAATAGGTAGTCAGGATGGTCCCAATAGATATTAGGGTGGAAAATATTTTCTTCCTTCCTCAAAAAAATATTCTTTAGCAAGAACAAACAGGCAGCCCTCCTTCCTTCAGAAGCTCCAAATTTACCGTGAGAATAGCAAGGGAGTGGTCATTTCATCTTGAGCTCAGTTTATTGTGCAAACAAGTTACCTATTCCACACTTCTGGATGGTTTTCTGTTTTATCATGAGCAAGCCAGATAGGCTACAGGATTGTAAATCAGGGCCTTTGAGTTTTGTCCCCACCTGGTAACTGAATACCAATCTGATTATCAAGTTATTTTTTCCCTTCAAAACTGCATAAAACTCCAGCGCCACGAGGTTCTCCGGGGTCTTTACTCTCATGGAAGTTGCCCTCCATGTCACTCTGGCTGGAGGCCCTCGACTCTAATAAATCCTTATAAATCTCAAACAAATAAATGAGGGGCCGGTGCTGTGGCATAGGTTAGGTCTCCACATGCCTGCAGTGCCTGCAGCCCATATGGGAGCCAGTCCGAGTCCTAGTGGCAACACTTGGGATCAAGCTCCCTGCTAATGTGCCTGGGAAAGCAGTGCAAGATGACCCAAGTGTTTGGGCCCCTGTGCCTGTATGGGAAACCTGGAAGCAGCCTTTCAAATACATACATAAATCTTTAAAGAGAAAAGAAAAAAACAGATGAGTGAGCAATTTTGGAATACTAGCAAGAGCTTGGAATATATACCACCCAGATTTCTACTACTCAGAAGAGCACAATTCCCCTATATCACTTATTAACCTGGCCTAAATCAATGTTTATTGACAGACATAAGCTATAGACTCTCTGTGACATATATAAATAACAAAGAATATGTAAACTTAAAATGAGGATTAGTAATCAATATTTTAGTGTTCTCCATTACATAAAAGTGACTTCATAATACACATTTTCAATGAATTTCTTCCTGGCTCCTGGCTTTGGCCTAGCCCAAGCCTGGCCATTGTGGCCATACTGCAAGTAAACCAGTGGATTAGAGATAGATCTCTCTCTTTCCCCCATAATTTTGTCTTTCAAATAAATTTAAGTAAATCTTAAATATCTTAAAAAAAGAAATGACTTGGGCATGCAGTGAATTAAGACAGTATAATATCAATCTGAGGGTTCTCTAAACATTTTGGAAATTGGCATCAATCTGACATTCTGAATTTTACTAATCCGAAAGGACAACATTGTCAAAACAATTGTTCCATTTAGTTAAGCATAAATCTTTTTTCATAATGTTCAACAATGACTACATGTAATGTTAGTTTGGGTAAGGACTAAGGAAACTAAGCAAACACATACCCAAGAAGAAAAAGTCACCATATAGTTTCTGAAATAACTGACCAGAGAAGATTTATCTGTTTTTATTAAAACCCTAAAGGTTGGCCGGCACCGCGGCTCAATAGGCTAATCCTCCGCCTTGCAGCGCCGGCACACAGGGTTCTAGTCCTGGTCGGGGCACCGGATTCTGTCCTGGTTGCCCCTCTTCCATGCCAGCTCCCTGCTGTGGCCAGGGAGTGCAGTGGAGGACGGCCCAAGTGCTTGGGCCCTGCACCCCATGGGAGACCAGGAGAAGCACCTGGCTCCTGGCTTCGGATCAGCGCAATGCACCAGCTGCAGCACGCCAGCCGCGGCGGTCATTGGAGGGTGAAACAATGGCAAAAGCAAGACCTTTCTCTCTCTCACTGTCCACTCTGCCTGTCAAAAAAAAAAAAAAAGTTAAACTAGTATTGCCTCCCACATATTACCTTCATTATATGAAGTTGAATTTTTATAATGCTTGAGTTGTTTTCTATTTATCATTTTTATTTATTTGAAAGGCAGAAAGACAGTCATATTTACTCAAATCCTCTTTGCCAAGAGAGCCAAAAACACAATGGAAAAAAACAGTTTCTTCAACAAATTGTGTTGGAAAATTTATCCATAAGAAGAAGTATGAAACTGAATTCTTACACTATACACAATCAACTAAAATGGATAAAAGACTTAAATATAAGATGTGAACATGCAAAACTATAAAAACAGATGGGGGAAAGCTTTATAGACATTAGTATTAGCAATGATTTCATGGATATACTACCAACAACAAAAATAAATGATACTACTTAGAACTAAAATGTCTATACAATCAAGCAAATAAACAGAATGAAAAAGCAACACACAAAATGGAGTAACGCATTTACAGCATAGCAATACAGAGTTACTTCACCAAGTGCATGGGAAAATAGAGGTGAATGTTCATTTTGGCACAAATTTTTTAAAATCCATGTGTAGTTTTTTCATAATACACATTTTCAATGAATTTCTTGAAGACACTGTACACTGTATCATGAACTTCATTTGTTAAAAGCGTTGATCTCATATACTCTTAACACAGTAAAACAAACTTTAAATAAAATGAAAAAAAAAAGGACATTCTTCTATAAAGGAGGAAAAACAGACAATGTGGTATCTTGGAAATCAAGAGAAAAAGGTTTCATAGAGAAGGAACTGATGAGGTGAAATGCCCTTGAGATGTTAAATAAGATGAAGACTGAGAAATGCCATTGCATTCAGCAAAACCCAACTCCAGAGTGACCTTAACTACACTTTCAGCAGAGTGCTGAAGGCAAAGGCCTTATGGGGGTCAATGCAGGGAAAAATGGAGGGGGGAGAAAATAAAATAACCAAAGAAACTTAAAAAATAAAAGGTACGTTGCACTAATTAGAAACGGATAATGGCAACTGGGATCAGTATGTCTCGCCCCCCCCCCCTTTTTTTTAAGCATGGAAGAAACAACCAGGCATTTGTATGCTTTCAGGTGTATTCAGCAATAAGAAAAATGATGATGGCTCAGATGGGGAGATTTACTGGATAGAGTCCTTGAGCAGGCTTCAGGGAATACAGTAGTGTAAGCCACCTGTAAACAGTAATATGGACAGAGTACGGACAACGGTCACATTCTAGGAAGGCCATACATACAAGTTACCGAATCAAGTAGAGTAATGGCAGGGATCAGGGAATAAAGACTGAGACCAAGTCTTAGACACACAAGCAAAGCACAAGAAAGCAGGAAGACCAGTGTCCGAGCAGCCACCTGCAGTTTACATATATGTATGTGTGTATATATATATATATATATGCAATGTTACTATAAGATCAGGACAAAGGAAACTAGAAAGTGTACACTCTAAGATCAATGGTATTGCATAGTAAGCATTTTGAAGCCTTCTTTTGAGGGTCTGCAATTCCCCCCCCCCTTTAAGATTTACTTTATTTGAAACTCAGTTATAGAAAGAGAAGGAGAGACAAAAATTCAGAGAGATCTTCTATCTGCTGGTTCACTCCCCAAATGGCCACAAAAGCCAGGGCTGGGCTAGGCTGAAGCCAGGAGCCAGGAGCTTCCTCCAGGTCTTCCCATGCGGGTGCAGGGGCCCAAGGACTTGGGCCATCCTCTACTGCTTTCCCAGGCCACAGCAGAGAGCTGGATCAGAAGTGGAGTGGCAGGGACTCGAAGCAGCACCCATATGGGATGCCAGCACTGCAGGTGGCAGCTTTACCCACTAAGCCCAGCACCAGTCCTGCCAATGTACACTTTAAGATGTACTTATTTATTTAAAAGTCAGAGTTACACAGAGAGAGAAGAGGCTGAGAGAGAGGTCTTCCATCAGATGGTTCACTCCCCAATTGGCCGCAATGACTGGAGCTGCACCAATCCGAAGCCAGGAGCTAGGAGCTTCCTCCAGGTCCCCCACGTGGGTGTAGGGGCCCAAAGACTTGGGCCATTTTCCACTGCTTTCCCAGGCCACAGCAGAGAGCTGGATTTGAATTGGAACAGCCGGGACTAGAACTGGCACCCATATGGGATGCCGGTGCTTCAGGCCAAGGCGTTAACCCGCTGAGCCACAGCGCTGGCCCCACCAATATGTACTTTTAATAGATCGACTTCATCATTAGCTTTATAGTTGTATTAGTATAGAAATAAATAAGTTGCAGTTTCTAATTTTCTAAGTGTTTTTCAGCAACTGTTCCCTGAATATAACTTTGAGTTTGCCTCATTTCCTTTTGAGGATGATATAAGGATGATCAATCAATAAATAAATACTGAAAACTAACACCAATGTATTTTCTTGTATTAAGCAATTCTGGGAAGATGGGCACTAGAATCCGACAAATATATTAACTATTTGTTCCAAGAAATACTTTCTCTCGAACAAGAAGACTAAGCTAACCAAATACTTTATTCATCAAGACTAATACTTTAACACATCAATAATGTCATGCTCCTTATACTATTGTGTTCATCACACTTACTATTACATAACTCAGCCCAATCCTTGGCTATCTTCTCACTTTACTTTACTTTTACTTACTCACTTTTGTTACGTTACCAAGACTTGACCAAGATATTGCTCTTCTTTCATCTTTAATTCTTAAATCTCGTAAACTTATTTCTACGTCCAACAAGTTATTCTGTTTGTTTTTGGGCAGCTGACATTGAACAGCATTTACAGCCAGAAGTTCCTACTATCTGTGACAGGGTGAAAAAGCATCAAGAGATGAGCTTCCTATCCTTTATGACATCACTGTTACGTAAAGTGCCCCATGAACTCAAAGGTAACGAACGGCAGGGTCAACTATAGGATTTCAAGAGAGGTTTCAGAATGGCATACACTCACAAGGTGCCTGCAAAGCTGGTTTAGCAATTAAAGCACATTTTAAACATCTCCCACACAATAGAATCAAAGACATAACTATCTCCTTTTCACATCTAAACCTTCTACTGACCTTTTGTCCTGCCAGGGGCTTGTGGGAGATATGGCAGTAAGATGCAAACAGCCAATTGGAATCAGGTAGTCAGAAGAACTAGATTTCATTTCCAGCTCCACTAGTGACTCACCATTAAACCTCTGTGTAGTCACTTGACACGTTAAGAGTTATACTCTTTAATCTGACCAATGTGAAAGTCAGGTTATGTGATCTCAAAAACCACTTTCAGTGTTAGTAGTGCAGAAATCTATCTCACATCTACTTAAATGAAAAATATATTTAAAATCAGCACAGAAGATCGATTCAGTATATACTAAAAGAAATCTGAAAGCAATAAATCAATTTTAAAGCATGTACTGTGCCAGCATCTTTTCTTCGTATTTAAAGACACATATCTGTGCAATGCGGGGCATGAGTGCGGCCATGGCACGGCCAGGCTAGGCCCGGGGGCTCTGCATGCGCAGCTGCCCCCGGGTGCCCCCTCCCGAGCTGCACGGAACAGAGCCGCGCAGAGCCGGGCCCACGAACTAACCCGAGCCAGGGCCTGCGGAGCCAGCCGGCGGGTGTCCCGGGGATGGCAGCACAGGGAGGGACCCGGCCCGCGCGCACGTGGCCCACGGACCAGGTGGAGGCAAGGAGGGGCAAAGAAGATGGCGCCCAGAGGAAGTAAGATGGGCGGAACTCAAAAGCTAATTGGCTACGCAACATCAGGGGAGGTAACAAGACTAGTAACAAGTGTATAGACATATGGCTAGTCCTATAGAAATCTCCTGTAAAGTGATCTTTTAAGTGATTGGTTGTTCCTTAGCCCTGCCCCAGTGACACTGCAGTTTTGTGCTATAAAAGGTTGGGTTACGCACGGAATTAAGGAGTCCTTGCTAGACTTGGCTCCCCGCTGCGTCCGATTGTCTCTGGGATCGGGAGGCTGGGGAACAGGCGAGCGGTGCACTCACCTTTCCTCGGACCCAGTCCATCCTTGTATGGGTGGACTCAGACCCTGCAGTGCAATGTATAAAACTCACACAAATGCTAAAGGCCTAAGTGGTATAATATATGTGGAGACCCGCTCCACTTGCTCAGGGAGAGCCATCTCATTTAACCTGGTTTGAACTACATTGATACGGAAGGTGTTTTATTTCTGTAATACATAGTTACTTCAGGCTGAGATTAAGATAGAATGAGTCATATTGAAGTCCATAAATTGATGAGGAAAGCTCACACTCACAAATAGAATGGGGAATTCAATAGTACAGGAAAATGGAATTGCTTGTCATCTGTTTTAAGTCAATAAAGGTATACTTGCATGTTGTTTCCTGCTTTACACCTTATGTATTGAGATACCTCGTCATCTGCATTCAAACTGACAGAACAACTGCTGTCAGAGTCATCTTCCTGCAGCCACATCATGCTCAATACCTTTGACAAATCCAAGGAAAATGACAGACACGTGGCCTAGCCCGACACCCAACTTCCACTGTGAGTCTAACTCAGCTAAGCACAGTATAGATGAACAAACCACCAGCAGATGCAAAGATGTTTGAGTGAAAATTAAATATCAGTGTTTGATTCATTGCATTTTCTGATGGTTTATTATGCAGCAGTAATGTGGAAGTAGTTAAGTAATGGATCAAGAAAACACCATTAAGAGAATAAAAGTAAATTATTTCTCCATGCTTGAGTAAGTAACACAGGCTATCCTGTCCCATAGGGCCAGCTTTCATGTAGACACCACCAGCAGTCAAGGCCAATACATTTGGAGGGGAGAGAAAAAAATTACTTATTAATTACTTTAAACATTTCACATGATAAAGATATTACATGATAATAAATCGGTGCTGGTATTGTGGAACAGCAGGTTAAACTGCCACCTGTAATGTTGGCATCCCATATGGGTGCCGGTTCAAGTCCTGGCTAACCCATTTTATTTTATTTTATTTTTTGACAGGTAGAGTTATAGACAGTGAGAGAGAGAAAGGTCTTCTTTCTGTTGGTTTACCCCCCAAATGGCCGCTATGGCTGGCGCTGCGCTGATCCAAAGCCAGGGGCCAGGTGCTTCTTCCTGGTCTCCCATGTGGGTGCAGGGACATCCTCCACTGCCTTCCCAGGTCACAGCAGAGAGCTGGACTGGAAGAGGAGCAACTGGGACTAGAATCCAGTGCCCATATGGGATGCCAGAGGATTAACCGAGTGAGCCACGGCGCCGGCCCCGCTTATCCACTTTTGATACAGCTCCCTGCTACCGTGCCTTGGAACGACATGGAAAATGGCTGGAATGCTTGCCTCTGCCACCCAAGTGGGAGACCCAGGTGGAATTCCAGGCTCCTAGCTTTGGCCTAGCCCAGTCCTGGCCATTGTGACCATTTGGGGAGTGAACCAGTGGACGGAAGATCCATGTCTCTTTCTCCCCTTCTCTCCCTCTAACTCTGTAACTCTGCCCTTTAAATAAATCTGTTTAATAAATTAATTTTAAAAATCACTAAGTTAAGTGGTATTGGGTATTTTCCAAATTAAAGAATTTTAATTGAGGGAATATACTATTTCAAAATTTCCTTAAATAAGGTACATCATAATGAAAAGGAATTTTTAGGGCAAAATACTGTAATGGAAAAAAGATTATAGCAAAATTGTGAATACTAAAAAGGGATGGGGGATTATGCTGTGGAAAATGTTTGATTTGTCCAATTTTCATAGTCCAGTGGCCTATTTAAATGGTTAACTGATTTAACACCATATTCATGAGCGCAAATCTGTAACAAAAACACATAAATTTTTTGAGAACTCTGTATGATAGATTCCACCAACAAATAACAGCTAAGGGCCACTGGGCCTTTTTTATTCCCATAAATTTGTTAGATTCTTTTAAGATATTAGACCAACTTTGGCCTCAGCCTAGACTTAGGTATTTTAATTTTTAAACTTTGATTAACTTGCTTTGGGGTTCAAACTAGAGAAATATTCTTTTGAACTATAAACTACATATATTATTTATATATTTTATTAGCATTCCAAAAGTTTATGAAGGAGTCATGCAAGAAATAGCAAGTCTAATTGGTCATTTGAGTCCTTAATAAATTTTAAAATATGGCTTGTCCTTGGCAGAAAATGGTTACAGAAAAAAAAAAAATCCAGAAAAGTATAGTTCACAATTTTCTAAAAGCTGATAGATATAAGACCCTAAGCTACTCTGTGACATTCTAGCTTCCCTACTGCAGTTAATCAAAGTTCAGTTCTCATAATTACTGTGGCTTCAGCTTTATGTCCTTTCTGTCCCCCACCATGCACACCCAATCATTTGTGAAACCCTCTCAAATATGCCTCTTGAAAGTTCATCGCCATCATCCTCACTCTGACCTCATTTACTCTATTTCAACAGGCAATTGCAGAAGATAACTAGCCACAATACCTTGAAACGACACCCATCAGAAGTGGAGTCCATCTCCTTTTTCCCTTGGATCTGGCCTGCCTTATGGTTTCCTCTGACCAAGAGAATGTGGCTAAAGTAGGTGGTAGCAGCTCCAATTCTTGACCTTGAGAACTTCCACTCTTCTACTCCCAGAAACTGCTTCCATTGCACATAACTTACTAGATAATGAGAGCCACATGGCCCAGTAGCCCCTGTCAAGCCAGCCTCAGCCAGCCAACCCTGAGATAAGGAGCAGCCCTGATGACCAACAGCTGACACAGATGCAGGAGGGGGCCCAGCAGAGCAACAAGTTAGTGGAGCACAGCCCAAATTGCTGACTCAATATTTAAAACAACCCTTTTCATTTTGCTTAAGCCTCAAGTTATTTTTTGTTGTTGTTGTTCTGAAGTAGTTTACTCTAGAACAAAATTTACACTGGTACTGCTTAAAACCATCCGTTAGCATGTCACTTCCAACTCTTGGAAGTATCATGAAACTTGAGGTGCAAGAAAATAAAAGAGCAAGAAATGGCAGGAAATGAAGACAGCAACAAATTCTTGGGGGATTGAAAAATAAGAAAACGTGAGAAACACGTCCATCAGATAATCCTCTCAAGGGTCCAGAGATCCTCTCACTACCTGGTTAATGTCACTCTTAGGAGCATTCGTTGCTGTTCTCACCCTTTCTTTTATACTACAGTGTCTGTTTCAGTGTTTACATCAGGTGTTAACGGAACGAACCAAGGCGTTCAGCAACCAGGCGGTCAACCAAATGCTGCTACAGAGATGTACTCGGCTCCCCACCCACGTGACAGCAGCTTGAGACATCACCCCATGCCAGCAGAGAGTACCTTGTCGCCCCATGTCAGCAGGAAGCAGCTATAGAAGATAGACCATCTCCCCTTCTCCCCTCCTGGACTTTTGGGACTAAAGTAATCCCATACAACAGCTTTATAAAAAACACAAGAGGGGGATGTTAGGAAAATGGTGCAGTCTTATCTACGGCTCCATCTATACCCTGACACCATCCTAGGCCCTAGTCCCTGCGCCACTGCTGGAGGCCAGGTGGCCACATGGCCCAACCACCAGTGTCAGCCCCACCTCCATCCTAATGGGATTCGCTGCTCCTGCTTCCCTGCCCTCCCTCAGGCAAAGTTTTAAAAGAACCTGTTCCTGAACACGTGGCTCTCTCCCTCTCTTCTCTCCCCTAATCCCCGTCTCCTGACCTCTAGGTCTCTCTCTCTTACGCTCTCCTTCTCTTTCTCCTTCCTTGCCCCATCCCTCCGGCCTGCTGAGTTTTCTCCAATAAACCCTTTCCCTTACTCCGGTGTTTGGTGTGTTTGGTGATGATCTTGTAGTTCCTGGCTACTGGTTTCGGCCAGGCCATTGAAGCAATCTGGGAAGTGAACCAGCGTCTGGAAGATTCCTATTTTCTCTCTCTCTTTCCCCCTCTCCCTCCCTCCCTGTCTCTCTTTCTCCCTCCTTTTTCTCCTTCTCACCGCCATTGTAACCTTTTCAAAATAAATCTAAAAAAATAGAAAAAACAAAAAGAAATACTAAAATTATTTCAGAACCTTAATGGTTCCTATTTTCCTAGCTCTTATTCTTCCCACCGCTCCCCTAGATGGGAAACCAACTCCCTGTTTAAAAAAAAAAAAAAGTGAATTCTAGTTTTTCAAGGCTTATCATCATAAAAGAGCACTAATGTGTAGTGTGTTTGTGATGTGCCCCACATAAGGCTAAATGATTTACGCTTATCACTTCATCTGATCCTCACAACCTTAAGAGATAGGTATGACCATCATCTTCACTTTACTAATGAGAAAACTGCGGCATAAAGAAGTTACCCTTTCAAACTCAGACAGAGAAGGGCAGAAGTTACTCTTTCAAGCTTACATAGAGAACAGCAGAAAGGTGTTTTACCTTTAGGAGATCTGCTTCTGGAGCTGGCCCTGTTAATCAGCTGCTCCCTCCCATGGTGCAACACTTGGTTGTAGCTCAGTAGGCTTTATGTTTGCTCTCTGATTCCCAGAATGCACCATTCTCAATTCTTCTCACCTGACTTCTTAACACAACTCTCTAAGCATTAGCGATCTGCATTCTTCATCCTTATTTAGATGCGTGGCTCTCATGATTTAATTTCCTGGGAACTTAAAACACACTGACGCTTGGATTCCATTCCTAGAAATTCTGATTTACCTGGTTTGGAGTATGGCCTGGCCACCAGGAGTTTAAAAAGCTCCCCAGGTGATTTTAATATTCAGCCAAGGTTGAGAAAACTGGTACACAGAAATGAGAGATGGTTCATTTCTCCTTCTACTTCTTACCTCTACTGAAGAAAGGTACTTATCAAAAGTACCTTATAAATCAAAAAATATATCAGGTTATAGCAGAAATGGCAAAACGTGGAGGTGTAGGCAGAGACCACCTCCCTAACAGTATTTAGGCTCCTATCCCAAAATGCCTTTCTCATATGTCACATTGACTGAAATTCTAAGATTGGACAATGTTAACAGTTTCATCACTGTAGTTTGCCATCATGGTCTTTTAAAATACAAATATCTAAAGGAAGGGGAAACTTATTCATGTGCCTTACGACTGCGTGTCTTCATTTCCCGCATTACTCTCTGCAAGGCAGGGAGTTCAGACAGGTATCGAGGGAAAAGGAAATCTCTTTCGGGGTCAGGGGAGTTGGGGTCAAACCAGGGAACAACGCAGAGAAGTCTGTGTGGCAGGCTGGGTGAGGAGTTTGCTGCCTGGAGTGGGGTGTTGTAGCATGTGCAAGACTGCTATTTTATCTCATCCTGAACTCTGATAACAGTATTTGTCCACTCATTTATGAAATGTGCATAAAGCATCTACAGTGTAAAAAGCGCTATGGAAAATACATAAGTATGTCAAAGATATATGCCCTCAAGGAGAACAAAATCAAACAACTTTCAATAACATTGTGGTAAAATTGACAAAATAGAATTGAATCTCATTCAGTTTTCTTAAATTCAAGAGCCTAAAATGAATGCAAAACTCTGGATGGCCTGGAATCACTGTCTAATAGCCTTTCATAATTCACAGCAATTTCCTATTTCACTGATTATTTAAGTAATAAAATAGACTTAAAATGACTGAGAAACATATCCCATTTTTGAACTAAGCAATGCCCTTGAAGTAGAAGAATTTACTGAGGGGTATTTTTGTAACCACCAAAGTCTTTATGAAATATAAATCAATATTAGAAACCAAAATCAAATTCATAACCCCAGAAACTTAACCTAGACTAATGGAAGGCTTGACAACTTCAGCAAAACAACAAAGGGAATTTTTCTTTCATCTCAAGTATATATGAAACTCATTCTCCTAAAGAGAGTGAAAATATTGATTTTCACTTGTTTGGTAAGACCTAATACAATCTATGACCTTCCAGCAATAGCCACCACCTTACAGTCAAGGCAACAATGGTTATAGCATGTTGGAAAAAAAGACCAGGCAACAGTTCAAACAGAGTTATCATATGGAAGTAAGGTGTTGTTTGTCTTAATAATCCTAACAATCATAGGAAACCAAGAGGACCTTGAAAGAGGTGGACAATTAGAATAAACTCTTCCAGGGATTCGTCAAACCTGACTTAAATAAAGAAATTATCTCTAGGCTGTTACCATTTCTGAAACTTCCAGTTACTTATGCCTTGATGGTCTTTTGGAGAAACTTGATTTTTGAATTGCACTAAGACATCATGTAAAATGGAATGAATAAACCACAAGTATCATAAGGCCACGGAGTTATAAGAGTTATAAGGTCAAGCACTAGAGTTAGATATTAATCTCGTATCGCTTCTCAGCCTTTTGGCTAAGATCAAGTGAAAATAATCTCAGGAGCATCTGATGCACCTGTGTACTCCAGACTCCTGGGGAGGAGGAGTTACTCAAAATGAAGATTGAAGGGCTGGTGGTGTGGTGCAGTGGGTTAAGCCACCACCTGCGACGCGAGCATCCCATATGAGCTCTGTTTCCAGTCCCTGCTACTCCACTTCCAATACAGTGCCCTGCTAATGCACCTGGGAAAACAGCAGAAAATGCCTCAAGTCTTTGGGCACAGGCCACCCACATGGGAAACCCAGATGGAGTTTCAGGCTCCTGGCTTCGGCTTGTCCTAACCCCAGCCAGTGCAGCCATTTGGAAGAGTGAACCAGTGGATGGAAAAATCTCTCTTTTTCTGTTTGTCTTGCCCTCTCGCTGTGTAATTCTGCCTTTCAAATAAATAAATAAATCTTAAAAAAAAATAAAGATTGCAGGGACCTATCCCCAGAGGTTGTGATTTAACTGTTCAAGTTTAGGACCTGAGAATCTGTATCCCAGGTGATTCTGTTGAGCATTATCTGAGATCCACACTTAGAGAAGCCCTACTTTAGTCTCCATTTTAGAAATGATGACAGAGTATAAGAATAAAGCTATATATTCTGATTAGAGGAATACCATTTTAATGCCTTCCAGGGAATGATTATAGGTCTAAACTCAACAGTCAGACCCTCAAGACTATGTAGGCTGGAGTAGCCATGAGTCTACTCAAAATATACATGTGAGGTGACAAAGGTCCTGTCCACAAGAGACCTTGTAGCAATTCATGTGGATGACAACTTTCCACAAAGCCCTGGGAGCTACTCTCTCTCCAGGTAACACAGTTCAGGTTCAAGGGAACAGATCCAAATAAAGATAGTGGAACTATCCTTCACAGATTGCTGCTTGGAACAAGTCCAGTGGCAAAGCTTCCAAATGCTCCCAAGGGACATGCTCTATAGCAAGGGTCTCCATACCCAGGGAAGCTCAAAGCTGTCACATCCCCTCAGGTATTCATGGTTTGTCCAGTCCAGATGCACTTTACCCACTGGGAGGCATTGCTTTAAACCGTGAACATATATGCCATATTACCCAGTTTCTAGAGTAACAAAGCTAGGTAGTTAGCCACAAATCAATTTCTCTTGCAACATGGTTTAACAGATCAATGATTGTCATTATACTTGTCAAAATGATTTCTATGTTGATTTACCTAAAGGGCTCTTGCTGATTCCATCTCACTTTCACAGAGAAATGTCACTGATGGAAGAATGAACAACAAAATTAAAAAAAAAAAAAAACCAGATCATTCCTTAAAACCCAATGCAGGCCGGCGCCGTGGCTCAACAGGCTAATCCTCCGCCTTGCGGCGCCGGCACACCAGGTTCTAGTCCCGGTCGGGGCGCCGGATTCTGTCCCGGTTGCCCCTCTTCCAGGCCAGCCCTCTGCTGTGGCCCGGGAGTGCAGTGGAGGATGGCCCAAGTGCTTGGGCCCTGCACCCCATGGGAGACCAGGGGAAAGCACCTAGCACCTGGCTCCTGCCATCGGATCAGCGCGGTGCGCCGGCCGCAGCGCGCCATCCGCGGCAGCCATTGGAGGGTGAATCAACGGCAAAGGAAGACCTTTCTCTCTGTCTCTCTCTCTCTCACTGTCCACTCTGCCTGTCACCAAAAAATAAAAAAATAAAAAAAAAATTAAAAAAACAATGCAAGTCACCATGTCGCCCAGAAGGTGACTCAGGAACTGCTTCACATTTCTCTCATCACATCAAACAGAAGTCTCATTCAAGTTTTCAAGAGATAGAAAATGATAATAAATCTAGTTAAGAAATGAAGCTTTGTTTGTAAATTTATGGGAGTTGAGGAAAGATAGGAACAAAGGCAACTTGATAGTGTCCATCCTTTGTCACTGTGAACTTCAACGTCAATTGTATTCTTACGGTATTTTTCAAATATTCTCCAAATTTTTGCTATAGTTGGAATGTGTATATTCCTCCAGTATTACTATGTTGAAATTCAATCCCCAGTGTGTTGATATTAAGAAGTGAGAACTTTTGGAGGTGATTAGATGAAGAGGGTAGATTCCTAGGGAATGGAATTAGTACTCTTAGAAAAGAGGTCTTAAGAAGCTTGTTTGCCCTTTTACGAGAGGATGCAATAACAAGGCACCATCTGTGAAGCAAAGGACTCTCATCAGACACTGACCTGATGGCACCCTGACTTTGGTTCAGTTTCTAGAACTGTGAAAGAGAAATTTCTCAGTCAGAGAGATTCTCTTACAGCAGCCCAAAGGGATTACAGCAATACTATTGTTGGTTTTTTATGTAATAATTTCAATTAAAGAAAAGGTTTTTATACACGATAGGAATGTACATCATTTGTTAAAATTTCAAAGACTGAGAGAAATACTATGGTGGTCATGACATTCTCTATACACCAATGAGGTGTTTGTAATAGTTTTCCTTTTCTAAAGGGAGACAAATTATAAATATTGTGAATTTCTATACAGAGAGTAAGCATGCAGCAATCTCTAAACTTGTTTGACCATGGAACCCTTTTTTGAAGAGAACATTTACTTGGCATAAAATTTGGGAAATGCTAGGATAGATATTTTGATGCAGAGCCTCTAAATATGGAGTACTTTTGAAAAAGAGCTTTAATTTTATTGTATGAATGTATTTAGAAAATCTGAATTTGTAAAATGTCAACAGTTCTTACACAATAATGCTCTCGTATTGTGAATTCAAAGATGAAGAAATTGTAATGGCCAGAGTTAGTCATTCAATATCAGTCATTTGATATATATATTTTTTTGATAGGCAGAGTGGACAGTGAGAGAGAGAGAGAGAGACAGAGAGGAAGGTCTTCCTTTGCCGTTGGTTCACCCCTCAATGGCCGCCGCGGCCAGCGTGCTTCGGCCGGCGCACTGCACTGATCCAAAGGCAGGAGCCAGGCGCTTCTCCTGGTCTCCCATGGGGTGCAGGGCCCAAGCACTTGGGCCATCCTCCACTGCACTCCCGGGCCACAGCAGAGAGCTGGCCTGGAAGAGGAGCGACTGGGACAGAATCCGGCGCCCAGACTGGGACTAGAACTCAGGGTGCCGGCGCCGCAGGCAGAGGATTAGCCGTGGCGCCGGCATCATTTAATATTAAGACAGTCTCCATTAATCAGAAAATGACTTTGGAGAGTATCTAACACAAATTATGTGCAATGCTTTTGACTTCAACTTCCAATAAATAACACTTTACTTCCTGAAGTCGGTTTAATATGGTCAGCTACATATTTGAGTTGAATGATTATATACTTTAATTTGGATTCATTAGCATAGGAACTGCAAGAAATTACAACTGTCTTAAAATGGAAAGCTATATTTTAGACAAAAATAAAACCGCTTGCTCACAAACTGATTTGAAAATAAAAATAAAACAAAAAGAAGCAAAGACACAAAAGTTAAAAAATCATGATACAAGTCTTAACCCTATAATATGTTGATATGAACCTAAATAAAATAAGGACCATTAAACATTTTTGACTACTTGTAAAATAAAAGGCTCTCTGAGGGAATTTAAATGGCCTTGCTAGATTTTGCAATCAAGAACAGTACTTCACTGATTCTCGCTTAATAATTATTCATTTATTAAAATAATGAACAAAAAAGGCATCATTAAACTCTAAGACCTCCAGGTGCTCTTAATTCTGAGACAAGCATTACAGAAGATGGTGGCATCACAGTGGGGAGGGACATAAATGTTAAGATCATCTGGCACTGAAATGGCCATTCTTTCATCCAGTCTTTTCCCTCCCACTCTCCCAAAAATACTAGAAAATCCTGCATGCCACAAAACAACTTCTGCAGTGCAACTGAGGACATTTTGCATTGCAATTACATCTATGTTTATCTACATTGTATATTTCACATATAGGTGATACCTAAGAGATTATAGAAATGATATCAGAAAAGGATATCAGAACAGCAAACTGTGATATATCTAGAATAATCTGGTATATTTTCCGTGATAGCAAATGTTATCAGTCTCTTGATAGACTTAGTTACATAAACAGAAACTACTAGGAATTAATCTTATTTGTGAGCATTCTAGGCTAAAGATGTTAAGGTAATCTATGCTTTTATATAATTTGAGGATCCTAGCCTTAAAATGGAATATTTAAATTATTCTTTTTGGGCTAGTAAAGGGCTTCAAATCAGCATTACAATGTGAACAGCACACTTGAGAAATTCTGTTTAAACAAATGATCATAAAGATATCCTTTGGATGAAAGACAAATAAGATACACAATATTTTTTCCTAAATATTCTTCCTCTTTCATTTCTATAAGTATTTACAATGAAGCAATTCAAATATAAGATTAGAAAATCTTGTTGCAAACTTCTGCCTTTCAAAAATATTTATTTTTCTTTTATGTAAAAGACAGGGAGACATAGTGAACTCCCATATAGTGGTTCATTCCCCCAAATGTCCTCAATGGCTGGGGTTGGGCAAGGCCAAAGCCAGGAGCTTGAGACTCAATTCAGTTCTCTCCTGTGGGTGGCAGGGATCCACAGCTGTTAAACTATCACCTGTTGCCTCCCAGGGTGTGCTAGCAGGAAGCTGGAATTGGAAGTGGAGCTGGGACTTGAACTTAGGCCCTCGGATATGGGATTCCAGTGTCTGAGGTAAAGGCCTAACCACTTTGCCAAACGCTCACTCTAAAACTTATTGTTATTTGTTGGCAAATGATTCAATGCAATGTATAGCACAACAGAATTTGTCTAGATGGGATCCAGTGGCACAGTAATGGAATACCCTCCTGGTACTCTGTAACACTCATTTATATTTTTTGTTCAAGGCTATTATCTTGGGCAAGCTTAGTATTAAATCTGACTAGATGGAGCTGGTGCTGTGATGTAGCAGGTAAAGTCATTGCTTGCAGTGCCGGCATCCCATGTAGGTGCCAGTTCGAGTCCCGGCTGCTCCACTTCCGATCCAGCTCTCTGCTGGGAAAGCAGTAGAAAATGGCCCAAGTACTTGGGACCCTGCACCCACATGGGAGACCCAGAGGAAGCTCCTGGCTCCCAACTTCAGACCATCCCAGTTCCAGTACGTAAAGCAAACATTTTAGATATTTTCAGAATCATTACTGTCCTCTTTGTAACTGCAAGCTACAACAAAGGAAACAGGTTACAAAAAGCAGACTCTACAACTGTTCAAATTGTCAAATTTCCCTTATATTTAAACAGTAACGTGTGGACAGAAAACAAATATTACTGTAGATTCACCAGTGCACTAAGTGTTATCAGAACTAAAGTTAAATTGTTTAGCTTTTCATCTTCAGATCATTTTCTAAGAAAGTACCATTGCTGTTAAAATAAGAATTAGTTTGCATGCATTGAAAATATTTCTGTAATACTTCATTAGTTCATTTGCTTTTGTCTCAGAAGCAAAGGTAGAATTGAGAAACATGAATATATATAGATGCACACACAATTATTAGTTATTTTTGATAATAAAAATTTATTTGACAATAAATGTTCCCATTATCTGTCTGCAGAATCTTTCTAAAATATAAATCTCATAGTCTGGACATCAGCTGTCCATTTAAAGCCCCCATATACTTTATCTTTCATTAATAATACATCTGTGTGATGCGCCAAATAATAGCCATTTCATTTTCTGTATCATAGTGACATTGCTACGTCCTCACTAAATACCGGAACTGCCTTCATATATTTCCATGTGAAGGATCACTTTCAGACCTTAGTCAAATGCCCTCACATATCCATGGTCACACATGACGGTTTATCAGGCTAACAGGATCTAAATTAGAACACTGTGTTTGGTAGTGTTATTTCTAACCCTAAATCAGTAGTTTGACATTTTCTGGGGAATATGTTAATTGTACAAAGTTTAATAATCAAGTCAGAAACATGCTTCCATTTATCTTACACTGATGGACATTTTAACCAGATTGTAGGTATCTGTAAGGCATTGTGAATTTTCACTTTACATATCTTATTTCTAATTATAAAATATAAAGTGGAAATCGATGGCATCTGTCATTACTTTTGCAAGCGTACTGTGGTACTCAGTGATTATAAGAGAATTAACACCTCATACCAGTCCACTGCACTAAGAGTATAGTGTTGAGGCAATTTGATAAAGTCAAGAGAAAGACCTTGAAGTCACATAGTCTTATTTTTTCCATTTTGTACTTTACATGAACATGCTTAAAATGTAAGTCATTTCTTGCTGTCAATTTGACAATCAGCTTTAATGTTAATATACACTGGGTAGATCATTTTTGTTCTAGTCATATTGCCTTGGGTTAGTTTCTCAAGCTCTGAGATGGGAGTCAGGATCATATTCAGAGGTGCATGAAGAGAATAGTCTACAGATAAGAAAAATAGCCCCAGTCACATTTTATTTTCATTAAAACTCTAGTCAGTAAAGTTATGCTATACACTACATCATTTTCAAAGTTCCATTCCAAAGTCCATAATGAAGAAAGCTTCAATTACTGGGATCACCTAACTAGGAAATATAAGGCATTTAACTACTAGAATATGGAGGAATACGGCATATTTCCACATTATTTTTAGTTTCGATGAAGAAAGGAGGACATAAAGTATGTCAAAAGGGATTTAAAGTGGCTATCAAGGCTCAATGACAACAAAACCTGTAGTGGATGCATTTTCAAGGTCAATTTCTGTTGTCTCCATGGAGATTTCCAAGGACTACATCTCTATTTTAACCAAGTGATACAGAGCTGAATAAAGACTCTCCTTCAGATACTCCTGCCTTTCTTATTCTTCATCTTTTTTCTTGTTTTGAATGTTCAGAAAACTGTTGGTCCCTGTTATACAGTTGTGACAAATCCTGTTCTCTCTTCAATCCTAGTTGAAAATATTAACTAGGCCTAGTGTTAAATGCTAGTTGTCTTAAGAACCCCTCGCATATTATATATCATTCCTGATTCAAAATAAACAGTTCCAAATTGAAAGCTTATTTAATCTTTCTACACAATTTAATTTGAAACTGTATGGGAGATCTCCCCAGCAAATCACGATTTCAAAACCGTTTAAATGGCAATAAATGTCCGAACAAATCCATAGAGCTTTAAGTTCTCAACAAAACATAAAATGCATTAATTTTTTCTCTAAAAGCACCTGATTATACAATTAAGGGCTTTTACAATTCTCCTCAATATTACTTTCCATGAAAATAATAAAAGCACTCAATGCAGTGAGTTGCTGGTTCTATCCATGACTTTCACCTCACAAGTCCATTTGAAATCTCAATTCTCCCATTTCAAAACAGAGGAGAAATCTGCCAAACATAACTTCAAATGACGAAAAATCTTGGTAATCAGTGCACAACAGAATGCCTGTATACCTGTCTAAATGCCTTGCTCTTCCTTTTGCAAAGAAGCAAGACAATTCACAGGCCACTTTTTGCATAGTTTTCTGTCAGTGGATATCAATATCAACCACAATCAATAGAAAGAGTACCAACAAATATGAATACTTGCTAATCATATGATACAACATCAGAGTTCAGCATAAGGTAGAAAAGATCAATCAGTATAATAGAACTAATGGAAAGTCGCAGAAATAAAAGTTTTTCCAATGAGAAATAGGTGCTGCTAGACAAGTGATCTAAAAGAATTCTAAGGAAAGTTGAACATCCTTTATTTTTGTTTGACAGGCAGAGTTAGACAGTGAGAGAGAGAGAGACAGAGAGAAAGGTTTTTCTTTTCCTTTTCCATTGGTTCCCACCCCAAAATGGCTGCTACAGCCAGCGTGCTGCGCTGATCCAAAGCCAGCAGCCAATGGTCTCCAATGCGGGTGTAGGCGCCCAAGCACCTGGGCCATCCTCCACTGCCCTCCCGGGCCACAGCAGAGAGTTGGACTGGAAGAGGAGCAACAGGGACAGAACCGGCGCCCTGACTGGGACTAGAACCTGGGGTTCCAGCACTGCAGGCAGAGGATTAGCCTAGTGAGCCACAGAGCCAGCCACTTTGGGCTTCTTTTTAAAAGTCTCTTTGTTCCTTACCCTACTTTTGGGGTAAATTGCTGTGCAGAGAAAACTCAGGAGAGTGGGAACATTTTTAACCCAGTACTCTCTACCATCTCCAAATTCTGTAAGTCCATTGACTAAGGTGGTTATTCCAGAGGGTGTCTGGAGGCAGAATTGACCATAAAAGACCAAATCAACCTACAAAGGCTCCTATCTTAAGAGTCAGTATAAAAAACAGTCAGTATAAATATAATGTATATATATATATTTTTGACAGGCAGAGTGGACAGTGAGAGAGACAGAGAGAAAGGTCTTCCTTTGCCGTTGGTTCACCCCTCAATGGCCGCCGCGGCCAGCGTGCTTCGGCCGGCGCACTGCACTGATCCAAAGGCAGGAGCCAGGTGCTTCTCCAGGTCTCCCATGGGGTGCAAGGCCCAAGCACTTGGGCCATCCTCCACTGCACTCCCTGGCCACAGCAGAGAGCTGGCCTGGAAGAGGGGCAACCGGGACAGAAACCGGGTCCCCGGCCGGGACTAGAACCCGGTGTGCCAGCGCTGCAAGGCGGAGGATTAGCCTAGTGAGCTGCAGCGCCAGCATCTAATGTATATTTTAAGATACATCCAAGTGGAAAATATGAATAGCAGAATATTAAGTATGAGGAATATGTTCTAATTCTGTACAGGCCAAATATTTCAGGGATGGAGGGGGGGTCTGGACTGTAGAACAGAATTTTAAAACAAGTAGTCAGAATACTAAAATAGCAGTAATCTGGTATACTGAAAATTTGGATTTGTATAAGAATCCATGTAGACAATATTAGAGTGTAAATTAAATCGGGGATAGGACCTACAGAGAAACATGTCCCCCTCAAACATGTCTCTTGATGTCCAAAAGGATACAAATCATAACCACCAGAATTGGGAAAAAACAGTCAAAAGTATATGAAATGAACTACATGCATTTTCAAACATATGTTACCATCTTATATTTTGTTCTATTTTCTAAAAGTAACAATTTTAACAAAAAATAAATTAAAAATCAAAGAGATTATGAGTGCCATCTTGTGGAAAGACATTCCAATTTGATGCCCAAGATAATAGACTTTCAAGGTTCTATAAAGTTGAGTAATTTCACTCTCCTATTCCCCACACTGACATGGT
Organism: Sylvilagus floridanus; assembly: GCA_949820135.1. Taxonomy (NCBI): domain Eukaryota; kingdom Metazoa; phylum Chordata; class Mammalia; order Lagomorpha; family Leporidae; genus Sylvilagus; species Sylvilagus floridanus. The sequence goes on from OX463223.1 coordinate 115,553,869, forward strand.
CAACTATGAAGCAACGTGAAAACTAAAGATACTTCTATTGTTATATATCTGATTCTTAATTGCACTTAATTACGACTCATTTGGTTCAAGATATTATCAGGAAACTATATGGAGAATATGTGCTTTTCACATTCTGCTTTCAATTCCTCTCCCTCATTTGAATTCCACATTGCATATGCATGAGTCATCCTGACCAAAATTACTTGAACAGGTCAAACAAGGCACCTGCTGGACTGTAAGTTCTCTCCAAGAGAGCCTCATCAAGATTGTCATGGCAACACAGCCTCATTCTGAGAGGTTCCTTTCAAAACTGTGTTCTTTTGGATGTATATTTTTGTTGGGTTTATTTTGTTACTGTTCCCCCTTATAAAAATCAAGATTCATAATTGCTGTTTGCACACTAGGGTAATCCCAGCATCTAATACTCTGCATGGCATGAAAGAGGAGTTTAATTGGTGCACACTATATGAACAAATGAATGTGTTTTATCCCAACCGCAACCATGGCAATTAGATTTGGGACAGGCACTTGCCAACGCAACCACACCTGGTCTGGCATTAGAGTCCAGTCCAACTGGGATGCTCTGTCCTGAATAGTGATTAATTGACCTTGGAAATCCTTTCTCTTGGACAGCTTGACAATAAGCAAACAGAAGGATCAGCAAATAACAGAAAGGCAGAAAACAGATAATACCACCAACCAGTAAGCTGAATCTAGAATCAAAAGCAAGCAGAGAAGTTAAGAAGAATATTAAGTCAGGCTTGGCAACAACCTTAAGAGAACAAGTGTGCTGGATTGACCAGCATCATAAAAAACCAAGAGATACCACTCCTGAGGAGGTAACATGAGAGCTCCAGATGTACAATAAGTGGTGCCCATTCCATTGCCACTGAGGCTAGCCAAGGGGTTGCTGAGATGATTGCCTATTGTCTTCAGTTTCCTATGGGTTCTTAATGCCAGACATCATTAACCCAGTTGTGGCTCTGTTCCTTATGGCCAGAAAGAGCTCCAAACCTCTCTTTAATGAATGAAATGGTGACAAGAACTCTGCTCTAGCTTTTCCCACCTCTTTAAATCTTAATTTTTACTTATTTGCATTTTACTTGTTGGGGGGAGGAGGAGAGAGCTAAGAAGAGATATCTTCCACCTGATGGTTCACTCCTCAAATGCCTACAACAGTCAGAGCTGGACCGAGCAAAAGCCAGAAGCCCAGAATTCGGTCTTGGTCTCCCATATGGGTGGCAAGAGTCTGAGTAACTGAGCTATAATCTCCTGCCTCTCAGGGAATGAATCAGCAGGAAGCGGACCAGAAGCAGTGGATCTGGGAATCGAACTAGGCACTGTGACAGCTTTAAGTTCACAAAAGATCAGGCCCACATTATTCATTTATTTGATAGTGAAGCCAAATACATGATAATTCTCTAAGTTCTCTTCAGTCATATTTTGAATCCTGCCACAGCATCTTTCTTGTTCTGTTGATTGCTATCATCAGAGCCACAGAAGAGGGTTTGGCTATTTTACATTTCAACTTTTTGACAGCAGTGCCTATCCCTTTTACTCAATCTAGTAAGCATTGCAATCATCATGTTTATTTGGTGCTTCCATTCCCTCCCAGAATCTTGAAATGCCCTTTGATTGTCATATACTCTTAAAATCACACAGGGGAAATCAACACTTTCTGGTCAGCTGAGTTACCTTTGAAGGTGTCATCAGCAAGTTCTAGGACACTGACTCCCTCTGTGCCCAAGTGATCTAATGTCTCTTCCTCACAGTTCCAATAAATTAACTCAGATTAGTTTAGAAGAGACAAACTCCTGAAAAGAATAAGATTAATTTTTAAAGCAAAGTCAAATGCTTAAGGAAAGTCATGGCCTTTCTATATATTTAACAAATAAAATTGTCCATGCAGAAAAGAAACTTCTCTCCAGAGTAAAAGACAAGACAAATCTCAAAATACATAATCATGATTTACAATAATTGAGGTATATGAGTGTTCAGTTTCAGTGTCACTTTGAAGTTCCTTTTATTACTCCAGAGACACAAACATTGGATACAGGATTGTCAGTTTCACTTCCTTGAATCCATCAACAATGTCAGCACTAAAGGCTGTTGATAATGACTTTAAATAAGGTAGCTAGTTCAGAGCTGTGTGGAAAGTGATGAAAACAAATAGCTAAGAGTTGGCACTCAAGTCCTACTTATTGCCATTCGGAGAACCCATAAAAATAGTTATCAAGAAGGAGATTTCATGAGTCAGCATTTAATTATTAATCTCAATTTAAGTTATTCAGGTTAAGTGTTCCCTATCTGAAATGCTTATGACTAGCAGTATGTTGGTTGTTAGAGCTTTTTGTTCAGATGTGGAGATATTTTCATGTATATAATGAGATATCTTGGGAATTGGACCCAAGTCTAAACATGAGATTCATTTATGTTTCATCCACAGCTTTTATACAAAGCCTGATGGTAGTTTTATATGGTATTATTAGTGCACCTGAATTCTGACTGCGACTTGTCACATGAAATCAGGTGTGAAATTTTTCACTTGTGGTGTCATGTTGGTGGTCAAAAACTTGGGGGTTTTGAAGCATTTCTGATTTTCTACTTTCAGATTAGGGATTCTTAAGCTATATCCAAATAATAATGTTGTGTGATAAATATGATAAATGCAATAACCTGCACTAGAACTTTATAATTTTAAAAAATGGAAATGAGTATCCTAAATATTTTTAGCAGCTTCTGCCCAAAAGTTGACTTGTAGATTACTAAGAAAATGAGAACTATTTCCAATGAAAAGGGTATATCATGTCTGACGAATCCTTTATTAACAAAGAACTGGGGGAAAAAAAGCTCTATGTAATAGTTTTAATTTAGTACTATCCTTAAAGTACAAGTGGAGCAGAATGAACTTACTCGGAATTAAAATGAAATGACCCAAATGCATATATCTAAATAGATACTTAGAAACCATATTTATAAAACATAAAACTAAATGAGAATGGTAAATAATAGAATAATAATTTATTATCTATCTGAATCTGATCTACTTCATCTTTCTATGTCTGTTTTGGATTTAAGTGCAGAGGTCTGTATTTCTATAGAGGTATATCATGATATCATGCTTCTTAAATATTCAAATAATAATACCCTTTTAAAAAACAGAATCATTTATTACTGTTATAATCTAGCCGATCCTGACTGATACATCATTTCACTCACAATATCATACACTATAGTTGATGTGATGGTCATGTACTTTCTGTCATGTTATATATTTCCAATAGAATCAACTACTTCATCCACGCCACTCTCAATTATGAATGCCTTTCCATCTCTTTTTCAGATTTGCATTAACTGGAAAGTCAGGTTTATAGAACACCACAAAGCTTGGGAGGATTAGTGATGGAAAAAATACTGGGAGGGAAACCGAAAATCTATTAAGAAGTTTATCTCTCTAATTCTCAGGTAAGTAGGTAAAAATACAGTCAGTTCTCTGTATCCATAGGATATGCATCTTTGGATTCACCCAACCTCCGATCAAAAATATTTGGGAAAAAAGTACACTATGGACTTTCCTTTCTTGTCATTATTCCCTAAACAAAGTAGTGTAGCAATTATGTACATAACAGTTATATTACATTAGGTATTATAAGTAACCTAGAGATGATTTAAGTATACAGGAAGGTGTACATAGGTTATATGTAAATATTCTTCCATTTTATACAGGGGAATTGAGCATTATGGGTTGTTACGTTCACATGAGGATCCTGAAACAAATCACCCATGGATACTGAGGGATGACTGTATTCTCAGACAATATGTAAAGGTAAATATTCACGTGAGTAATAGGTCTCCTTTCTTGAAACTCATCTTTGTGTCCCCTATTATAAATATTCACATCCCATTTATGATGAGGTATAATGTCCTAATTCATGACAGTATCTCATAAATTCACTGTGATCATGATTTTATTTCTCCCTTTTTTCAAATTTTGGCATCTTCTGCTTGTGATGCTCAAAAGTTGGAGACTTGCTAATCAAACAAATCACCCATTCATTTTTGCATCTCTTTCTTGTCAGTGTGCCCGCAATTTGTGTCTCAGGAAGCTAGCATGCATGGATAGTCTTTTACTGCCTTCTATCAAATCCTCCTTTCAGAAAAAGAATTTCTATGTAACCCCTTACTTTAGGACTTAAGAAAACATAAGTCTCTCTGTAGGCAGATGGATTATAAAAATGTCATTAAACAAGGTGTGAATCCTGTTCTTCAGAGGTGACATTAGCAACATGGTGGGATAAGTTTTCAGTCCTCTTCCTCCATGGAACACTGATTTTGACAACCACTCAAGATCAAGAGTAACTGTCTGGGAGTCCAGTATTCCAATAGTGAGACATCAGCATCCCAATGGGAGAAAAATATCCAAGAATAGACACAGTTTTAAAAAGTTTTTACTTTACCTGCAATACCTCTTCCTCAAGGCAACACAGCTTAATGCCAAGAGAGAACACCTCTGCCCTTGATTTCTGCCATGGTTAGACAATGAGACAGTAAATCCTGAGTTAGCCTAGCATTGTGTGATGCTGCCCAAGAGGCCCCTTCTACCTCATCTCATCCAGAAAAGTGAAGGTACTGACTTAACTGAATAGCGTGGGGGCAGCTAGAAGCAGGGTAAATGGGTGGAGGCTAACTACAAATGCAGCAGAGAACTCAACTTAGGGTCATGGTTTCTAGTAACCATCTCATGAACTGCAACCTGAATCCTTCCTATGAACCTCAAAGGAAGTCTGTCTATGCGCTCACCTTACTAGCCTGTGTGTATGCCTTCTAGCTCTTGGCACGCCTGCCCTTCAACCTCTCTCTTCCCCCATAGCTTCCTCAGATAATGAAAAAGCACAAACACATACTTGGCTCAACTCTGCAGGATAGGGACAAAGTGTTTAACACTGAACACTTCAGGGGACTGCCCTAGGGAAAATGAACAGCTTAGGTTTCCAGGATCAAGAGGGCATACAATCATAAGATTTATCCCTTGAGAGAGAACAAAACGTGCTGAGCAGGTACATTCATAGAAAAAAGTCTGAGAGACCCCTAGAATCCCTCACCAGGATAATTGTAGAAGATTTTTTCTCAAGTCAAGCAGAAAACACTAGAAGAGTTGATTCTTTCTTCATATGCAAAGGCAGCCTTTTAAAATATCAGGAAACAGAAAAAAGTCAATCATGACAACACCAAATAAGGACATTAATTTTTTTCTCTGGGTTTTCTCTTCCATTGCAATGCTCTATATGTCTATATGTTTATTTTGATGTCAATAAATACTATTACAATTACTATAGCTTGGTAGTATCATTAAATCCAGGAAATATGATACCTCCAGCTTTGTTCTTCTTGCTCAAGATCACTTTGGCTATCCACATGCAACAGAATGGAAATTGGATATCCACAGGGAAAATAATGAAATTGAACCCTTATAGTATACCATTGTCAAACTTCAACTCAAAATAGATTAAAACATGAACATAAGACCTGAAACTCTAGGGTTTGGAGTTGTGGTGCAATGGGTGATGCTGCCACTTGGGATGCCTGCATCCAATATTAGAGTGACTGGTTCCAGTCTTAGCTACTCAGTGCCTCTGATTCAGCTTCCTTTTAATGTGCCTGGGAGACAGTACATGATGTCCGAAGTACTAGTGTTCACATCATGCACGGGGGAGACCTGGCTCCTTGCCTTAGCCTGGCCTAGTCCTGGCTGTTTCAGGCATTTGGAGGAATAAACCAGCAGATCTCTATCTCTGTCTCTGTCTCTTTCTCTCTCTCTCTCCACCCCTCTCTGTGTGTGTGTTTGTGTGTGTGTCCCTCTCTGTCACTTTGCCTTTCAAATAAATACATAAATCTTTAAAAAAAAAAAAAAAGACCTGGAGCTAGCACTGTGGCATAGCAGGTAAAGCCACCTCCTATAGTGCCGGCATACTATATGGGTGCTGGTTCAAGTCCTGGCTGCTCCACTTCCAATCCAGCTCTCTGCTATGACCTGGGAAAGCAGTAGAAGATGGCCCAAGTCCTTGGGCCCCTGCAGCCACGTGGAAGACTCAAAAGAAGCTCCTGGCTCCTTCCTGGCTCCTGGCTTTGGATCTGTGCAGCTCCAGCAGCTGCAGCCAATTGGGGAGTGAACCAGCAGATGGAAAACCTCTCCCTCTCTCTGCCTATCCTTCTCTCTATGTAACTCTGACTTTCAAATAAAATAAATAATTCTTTAAAAAAAAAGACCTGAAACTCGTTTAAAATAAACATAGGAAAGAAGATTCTTAACATTGGTGCAGACAATTATTTTTATATTATTTCAAAAGCACAAGGAACAAAAGCAAACACAGACAAGTGAGTTTGCATCAGACTAAAATGCATCTTCACAGAGAAGGAAACAATGGAGTGAGGAGACAACAGGAAGGATGGGAAAAAATATTTGCCAACTATGTATCTGATAGGAGGTTAATACTCAAAAATATAAAGAATTCAAAGAACTCAACAGCAAAACTAAGCGAATAACTCTGTTTTTTAAATAGCCTAAAGAGTTAAGTGGATTTTCTCTGAAGAAGATATACAAATGACCAACAGGTTTGTGAAAGGCATTCAACATCACTACCATCACAGAAGTGCAAATCAGAACACAATGGGATGAGATATCATCACATAAGAATGGCTCTTCTTAAAAAGCTGAAAGATAGAAGAATAGGGACTCCCATATACTGTAGTTAGAAATGTAAATTAGTATAGACATTATGTAAAACAGTGTGGAAGCTCTTCAAAAAATGAAAGCACTACCATATGATTCAACCATCCTTCACCTGAGTAAACTTTAAAGTAAATAAAATCAACCTGTCAAAGAAACATCTGCATTCTCACATTTATTGCAGCATTATTCACAATAGCTAATAAATGGAAACAACTTAGGTGTCATTCACAGGTGAGTGGATAAAGAAAATATGACACATAAACACACACATGCACAAATTAATTATCATTCGGTTTCTAAAAAGGAAGGACTTGCTTCCATTTGTGTCAACATGGATGAAAGTGAAGGACATGAAGCTAAATGAAAAAGGCATACAAAGACAAATACTACATGATCTCAGTGATATGTGGAATCTATTAAAGTGAGACCTGTAAAAGCAGAAAGTAGAAAGCTGGTTGCCAGGAACTTGGAATCAGGAGAATGCGAAATGGTGGTAGAAGGGTGGGTACACAGTTTCAACTACATAGTATAAATTCTGAGGATCTAATGTATGGCTAGTGACTATAGCTAATAATACTGTTTTGTGTACATGAAATTGGCTAAGAGAATAGAGCTTAAATGTTCTTACCACACAAGAAACATGCTGATTATTATGTGAGGTATGGATATGCTAATTAATTCAACTGTGGTAATCAAGTCAGAATAAATACTTATATGCATACTAAGGGTCATCAAAAAGTTCATGAAAATGTTGATCATGCAAACTATGCATGGATTTCAAAAATTTTTTTTACCAAAATAAGCTTATTTTTAAATTAGCTTTTCCAAGAATTCCCATGTATTGTTAATGAAGCCATTTTGCTCCTTTTTCAAAGCTATTGTTCCCACACTGAACTGTCATCCAACATAGCTCAGCTTTGTTCTTAAAATACAATTCTTAGGCGTTTACAAGTTGCAATCAAACTACTTAAATGTGTAACTTTTATTTTCTTTCCAACATGTACCCTATGGAGATAAAGAGAAAATGGGCCTTATTTTCTCATCTGCTTTCAATAAAATATTGATTGTAAACCCTAGTGGAGGGAAGCCCTGATGGCAGTGAGTGGGCACATTATCTCCATGTTCCCCTGACTAGACACAGTGCGACTCTCAGCTGTGTCTCGCAGTCTACCCTACATTACTATTAATACGGGAAGTAGATGACCATGTCCTGGAAGCTACCAGGGGAGGAAAGGCACTCCACTTATGTGGCTAAGGAAGACTGTGAAGTAATTAATGCAATGAATACAGAGAGCGGACTCTGCTCTGGCTTTCTAGCAAAGCAAGGTCCTAGAAGGAAGGCAGGATGGCACTGGGCTTATTTAACTTGTTGGTATAGTGCACATTTCTATAGTTCTCTGCGTGATCAAGTTACTTTTGCCATCCTTCCCCCACAACACTCTTTATCCTTCATAAATACTTTTATTGAAGGAAATCTGAAGTGTGGCATACATAATGGGTCATTGAATTTTCAGTTACCCACTGAATAACCCATCAAATAACAATTATGTGTCAGGCTCAATACCAGGGCCCCAAAGTGATGCAGGAATGACTCATCACAGAGTTGATCTCAATATGTTCTCATGCAATTGCAAATACTGAATGAGATAGATGCACATGCAGATAACTTCCAGTATGCTAAGGACTATCCTGAAGTTTGAAGCACATTTGAGGCAACACAGGAGAGATGACTAACCAGCTCTTCAAGGCTTCAGGAGAGTGTAGCAAGAACAGCACTGGGCATGCATAAAAATCAGGGCAAAACTTGAAAAATCATCTTGTTTATTTCTTTCTAACTGTATGCTGAAAGACGGCAATTTTCTGCCTTGAAACAAATGCATGAATGAAACATCAGAAACCTACGCATTCCAGGTTCTTCAAAGTTCTGGTGTTTAAGTCCTTGAAAATAGTTTCCTCACATGCATTTTTCTTTATTTATAACTGTATAATAAGTACTGTTGGTCAAATAGATATTGTGGTAAAAAATTTGGAATGGTGTTACAATGTTGTCTGAAAGTACATTAAAAATGCAGGCATATGGTTATAATGGCTTTATTTCTAATCCAAATGCTTTATAACATGCCTCATTTAGGATTAGATTCATGCCTGGCATGAATTAATGTGAAAAGCTGTTTCTGAACTAGCCAAGTGTAACAGGTGGTCTGGCAGGCACAATTAAGTGCTTTCTCCGTCTCACTGCCATGGAGGGTGACCTCTGGTTAGATTTTCAGGCCCACCTGGATTCCCCAATATCTGCAACAAAGGGTTATTTCAAATGGTAGTTTAGAAGGCATTAAAAACCCTTGCTGGAGGAGAGGGAAAAAAAAACACTGTGAAAACCAGTGGACAGGGTTAGTGAATAAACTAGTAATGTTTTTGGGTGTTTGTGTCTACACATGGTCTCCCAGGCAGCAGAGTTCTACAGGAAGCGCAGATTCACATCATGGGTTTTCACAGCAGCTTTTGAAGAAAGTGCAAGGTGCATCATTATGCATCAACTTGGAGGGACAAAGCTAATGCTGTCTAAGGCCAAAAAATGTGGCCTTTAGGAGACTCACACAGTCCTAGGGTGCAACTTACAATTCTGTGAGAAGTGGGTGAATAAACACTCGTCACCTGAGAGAATACACATCTCTGAATTTTCTGGCAGTTGGTCTAAGGCAGTCTTTCTAATGAAGCCCTAGAAGGCTGGTCAAGTTTCCCTTGTGCCTGAGAACAGATTTATCACAGTGGAAATTAACCCGAGGTGTTAGAATTAATTAATTAGTATTAAGAATGTTGAGAAGCCAGCCTAATGAACTCATTCAAATTGAAGACTATCCATTTGTCTATGTATTATGTATTATGATTGTGAACACTTAGCCCCAAGATATTTACAGGGAAAGATGATATACTTGTTTTCAATAACAGAGGGGGTCTCTTGTATAACTGACACTGTCTTTTCTACTCTCAACTGAATGACCAGATTAATCATCCAGGCTCCACTGTTTGATCCTTTCTATTAGTTGTACTTCATATCACTGTTTATTCGTTTAAAAGGCCACCTCAAAGCTCCAACATGTAAAAAGCTAGAAGTCATCCTTTGAAGAAAAAAGCTTAACAAACAAAAAGCCTTTGACTGCTTTGGGGCCTATCAAAGATATGAAGGCACAAAGCAAATTTGTACCTGAAATGTGGACAGACAAGCAAATCCAGGATCATAGCTTACAAGGTCTGTACCTGACTAAGAAGCCACTAGAAACTCAAACTGATAGAATGTGTAAGTGGTCATTTGGATGAATTTCTGAAAGCTGAATGTGGACCATGAGAATAAGAAATTCCTGGGGCTCCCTTAGTTTTCTGGGTTTTGCCTTTAGGAAACTCATCACACATGTTATCACAGTGAAGCAAGAGCCAAGATAGATAGCCTTGTGGTTCTGGCTGGGAGAAAGGAAAAGTAAATACTGTGCAATACGCTCTGAGTGCAATTGTTCTTCAGAACAAACGCCTACTTTTGAGGGCAAAGCAGCTTTATTGGAGCCCATCACACCTGGAAGAAAGGCATTTTTCCCAACTTAAGCTTTCTCTAGGCTTCCTATCTCACCTAAAAGAGGAAACTAAAACAAACAAACAAACCAACCAAACTTGTGAATGCCAAAGCCCTCAGAGATTGACCCACTAAAAGAACAAGATTTCATTTAAGATTATAGGATGCCTCTCCACCCCTACACTTTAACACTAAACCAACAAGACCACAGAATAATGACAATGGACTAAGCTGAAAGAACTGAAAGTTGCAATTCTGTCTGAAGAGTTCTTCTTAGGGAAGACCAAAGAAAGCAAGGGGGGATCAAAGTAAGGACACCAGAGGAAACTGAAGCCTGGGACATCTATAGCTATAGAATACAACCAATGCAGCCCAACTTGTAGCCATTCTGACATCAATCCTCACATTGAAGGCCTATTGACCTCAGTTCATAAAATGCAAAGCAAGACATTTGACTTTTTGACAAAAACTGCAAAGTATGCCAAAAGTGAAGATAAAATAGTATGAAGAGAGAGACAAAAAAATGCATCAGAACTAAACTCAAGATACGTCACAGATGTTGGGATTATCAGACAGGGTGTTTATTATTAATAAGCAAAGGTCTCTGCTAGAAAGAAACAGCATTCAAGAACAGATGAGTAAAGTAACCAGAGAAGGAAACTCTTTCAGAATCAAAAGGAAATGCTAGAAATCAAAATATCTAAAACAGAAATAAAGAATATCTTTAATGGGCTCATCAGTAGATTTGACAAAACCAAGGACAGTCCATTGATTTTCAGTAAGTAGAAATTCCCCAATCTGAAATGCTCTTAGCATAGAAAAAAGAATGAAAAAAAAAGGAATGTAGTATATCAGGATTGTCAGTTTAAAATCATTTGCTACAGGATTTAACCATACAATTAATATATATTTAGAGCATCTTCTAAAAGATTGCTAAAATATGAATGAAAAGATATTCATTATAACAAATCAATAAATCCTGATCAGCAGACCATTTTAATTGACAAAATGAATGACACTATTACACAACAATGTGAATGTATTTAATGCCACAGAAACATTATATTTACAAATGGCTAAAATGGCAAATTTCACATTATTTATATTTAGGAAAAATTTAATTTAGAAAACGAGAGAAACCATAGTATTCACTGATAGAGCTGTCCCATTTAGAGGGATCATCAGCAGAATCTATATTGCCTGTATACAAATAAATAAATGTGCGTCTGGAAAAATAATTTAAAGCAAATTTTAAAGAGATGGAAATGTCAAGTACCTTGACCATAATAATCATGTTCACTATGTATATCAAAACACCACACATTACAAATTAAATGCATCTATTTTCAATTAAAAATTTTAGGATAAAGTAAATTTGAAACTACAGAAATAAAATATCAAGTAAAATTGATATTCCCAGTGATTAGTAGACAGAGTAGTTCTTAAAGAGTCCTTTCATGGATTGATTTATAAAGTGATATTTATTGAGCTTCTTTTACGCAATAGTCACTTTCCTAATAGATCACTGCATGATATTTACAAGAAAAAAATTATATATTGTGATTCCACTTATATGACATACCTATGGTAGTCAAATTCATAGGGATAAAAAAATAGAACGATTTTTGCCAGGGGCTAGGAAGAGGAGAGTGGAGAGATGTTGTTTAATGAATAGAGTTTCAGTTTTGCAAAAAACAAAGTTCTGGAATAATGGTTGTGGTAGCTGCACAACAATGGGACTATAATTAGCATTTTTGAACTATACACTTAGAAATGGCTAAATGCGTTATATACTTTATATTAGCAACTCTACACTGCTGTAAGAGCAAACTTTAAATTGGCATTATTTAGTTGAAAGAATAAAATTAAAAGGAAAAAATTAAGAATGCTTTAGGAAAGCTTTGTGATTGTAATTAAAAGAACTGAGAATATGATTTTCCATTTTAATAGGGCAGCAGTCTGGAGCACATATTTTACATGGATTAAAGAGAATTTTAAACACTAAATTAGTGATTTTTTTAGAGACTAAAGAGTATTACATTAAAAGAAGTTGTAAAGTCATAACTTGGTATGTTGAAGACAGTTTTACATTTGGTTATTAATAATGAGAATTGTTACACACTGAAATATATTAGACTAAAAATATGACACTACAAAATTATAGCTTGGAATTTTTCCCACTTTAAAGTGAGAGAAGTATCTAGGGACTTTAATTTTCTTAGCAAGTATTACTGCATTCTACACAATTCTGTACATAATGGTTTTAAAGTATGGTCTTTAATGTTTTAAATACTTCTGACAATGTGAACAATAGGGTTTCAAAATTGTTTGCTTTACACAATTGGCATGGCAAAAATTAAAAAGTAGACAGAGGTGGGTATCTGGCCTAGCATTTAAGACACTGGTTAAGATGCCTGTGCCCCAGCTCAAAGTACTTCAGTTTGCTATCCAGCTCTGGCTCCAGACTCTAGCTTCCTGCTAACACAGACTCTGGTAGGCAGTAGTAATGGCTCAAGCAAATGGGTCTCCTTGGTCTGAGTTCTTAGCTTTGGACTTTAGCCTGGACATTTGGGGAGTGAAACAGTACATGGGAATTCTGTTTCTCTCTCTTTCTCTGAATAAATAAAAATTCAAGAAAAAAGCGTAACAAGAGTGTTAAGTGTCAGTTAAACTTAAAGAAATCAAATTTTCATCCAGATACATTTAAAATTCGGCAAATGCACTCTTTATGCCTAGAAAGACACATGTGTAACAAAAATAAGTTTTCCATTTTTATGAGAAATAATTTACTTTGCTTTCTTTTTGTTACAACTTCTCTAATAAAGAAGGATGTTTTCATGTCTTTACCAATTTTAAGGACAGAAAAACCTACAAATAAATAACTACTGGTTTCACTTTCCTGCCAAGAATTCCAATTGATGGTTTCCAGGGCTATAACGGTCTATTCATTTTTAAGAGTTTTCATTTATGATGTGATTTATTGAAAACAGGAACTTTGTAATAATATTTTGGAAACCCCTTGAAGAATCAAGGTAAACAGATGACTGCATTCAGTGTTCATAGTCTTTATTTCTCATTGGACTTCCATTGCCACCTTATCTTCATAGCAATAATCTTTTCTATTTCTATTAAGTAAATCATCACAAAAGTTTAGACATAGAATTTATCTCAAAGAATTTTATTTTATTTGACTTGCATTAAAATATCAAGAGTGGATTATTTTTATGTTCAATATTATTTTGAAGAACTTAATTGGAGAGGAAATCAATACACTCATTGATGCTAAATGAGTAAAGTCTTCATGCTATAAATATATATTTCATATAAAATATGTCATTTTAAATGTTGTATTTTAAGTCATAGTTTATATTCATTGAGGAAATATTCATAGATTATCATAGCATATTGGGATAGTCATAATATAGAAACCAAGAGACCATTTGCACATGTGCATAAATTTAACAGCTATAGTTCTAATCTCTTTCTTGAAGTTATTTAAACTGCTAAATCTATACCCAGCTGGTTCTTAAGGGCAAATATAAACTTGTGCAACCTCCATATTGCCTATAGTAAAAAAGATGACAGCCCCAACTTGCACATTACACATTATATGCAGATACTGAATGATCATGCTGTGTCCCATAAATATATATAAGTATATATTACTAAAAAATTCATTTTAAAAAAACAAGAAAAAAAATGAGAGCATTGAAAATCTGTCCAATAACTAAAAAGCTGAAACCAGACTATCAAAACTAGTCTCAGAAAATATTAAATATGTTTCTTGTCAGCATAAAATCCAAAGCATAATATGAGAAATAAAACATTTTTAAATGCTTGAACTGCTCTCTTTGTTTGCAAGTCGGCAAAAGCCAGGAACAAGTTAGGGTCAAAGGACAGGTGTTTCGTTTCAGATCTCATTTGCCAGACCTGCAGCACTAATGAACTAATGGTGTCGTTTTGACTTGAAATGGAACAGGCACATCCCCATAGACCATAGAAGGGAAGGGAGAGACAAATTCATTAGGAATCAGAGAGGAAAATGAGCATGAATATGATTAATGAAAACGTTCTATTTTTTTACCCTGGAATTTTGCAGCATTTATTTTGAAATCTGAGAAGAATGTCACACACAGTGATGTGAATATGGAATTAATCCTGTTTCTCTTGTATTTTAAAGACAATTTGTCTGTTGTATCTTATTTCTAGGTTAAAAAAAAAAGTACTCTATCCAGGTTATTGAGCACAATGGAAAATAATAAACGTTAGGGTTTTACATTATACTTGTTTTACCTAATATGTAGACTCTCATCTAAAGAAAGTATTCATTTAATGTTGTTTACTGAAATGCAAATTCTCTCTAAGAGCAATATCACGATGGTATTAAAGAGAGGCTGCTGTTGAAGAATCTGCTTGGATTCCTCAGATAGTTTAAAATATAGATTCAAGAAAGAATGTTGCATTAGCGGGCCTTTTGGGGTACCATGAAACACTAAAGTCTTTTACTCCATGCAATAAAAGAACTGCCTTTTGAACACTGCTTTTAAATTCATGCCATAATAAGAAAGAAATATTACTGAATATTTTGCATGGTCATTTTTCAAAGTGAGTTCCACAGAACATTTAATTCACATAATATTATTCAATGATAGATGTAAAAGTATTCTACAGTCCTATACATTTAAGAAATAATGGGTTAAACAGATTAAACAGGATTTCTTAAAGCTTTTACTATATTAATCCAAATGGATAAGCGTAATGTATGTGTGGGAGGGTGAGAGAAATGCTATGCAGCATTTAATTAGTTTGCTAGATCAGGGAACCCTTTTCTTTACAAGAACATATCATAGGTTTAGAATTTAGTTGATGCTGCTGAAGATCAAAGTAAGTGCATATATTATAAAAATAGGCCAAAACAGCAATTTGTCTGTATTAGTGATGAATAGCTTTAACAATATTTCCCAAAAACTTAAGTGTGGAATTATGCTTCCCTAAATTTACCATGATTCCAAGACGATCAAAAGCACTCCCTTTTTGGGGAATCATTTTGAAAAATTGGTTAGTCTCCCCTTTTATGTCACTGATTATCAATGGGGTTACTTCTGTCATTGTAAAACAGACAGTTCTTCATTTTATGAGACTCTGTAAAACATAATGAGACTTTGGTCACTGCCATCCTAGAAACATGTCAATGAGCTTTACAGTTGAGGAATCACAGAAATAAAACATATTGATATGTAAATTATAAAAAAATTGCACTCACAAGTTTAACATGTTACAGAGAGCACATAAATAATTATAATTTTTTAAAGTTTCTAGGTGTTTATGTAGCATCAAAATTGGTTGTATTCACATTTAGTGATTTTTTAATGTTTGAAAGTGAAAAGAATACTTATGACTTTTTGGATTTCTGCTGTCAGGCACTACTAGTTCTGGCTGAAGCCCAAAAAGCAGACCACATGTTTTTAAAACACCAAGCCAACAAACACCATTCCTCCATTTCAATGTCACTAAAGTAATGAAGGCGAGCACATGAGATGGGAACTCTGTGCCTATTTGGGGAGTGAAGTAATCACCTCTGTTGGACCTATGACTAGATGGATGACATAAAATCAGCATGAAGTGTAAGTTTTGGTACTGTCCTTAAGCTTCAGTTTCAGAAGCAAGGATTGACAGCAATATGGGAGAGTTGAAGCTTCCAATTCAAGAAAATGGAAATAACACGTTCATTTTTTTCTTTTAGGTATTTCTGATAACTAAAGTGAATATAATATACCTTCAGTTACTTTGAAGGTGAGAAGAGGTTGCTCGAGAAAACAATGAATGACATGTGGTCACAGGAATGGATTGAGCACGGTTTTTAGAGACTAGGGAAAATGACAGGAGTGATTTAGTGAATCTTCTGCAGAAATTTTGAACTACTCTGCTATGGCCTGGGAAAGCAGTAGAAGATGGCCCAAGTCCTTGGGCCCCTGCACCCACAAGGGAGACCTGGAAGAAGCTCCTGGCTCCTGGCTTCAGATAGGCCCAGCTCTGGCCATTGCGGCCATTTGGGGAGTGAGACAAGGGATGGAAGATATCTCTCTCCTTCTGTCTGTAACTCTGCCTTTCAAATAAATAAATAAATAAATATAAAAAAAAAAAAAACAATGTTGACTGATTTCAGTCCTGGCTTCAGATAGGCCCAGCTCTGACCATTGTGGCCATTTGGGGAGTGAGACAAGGGATGAAAGATTTCTCTCTCCTTCTGTCTGTAACTCTGCCTTTCAAATAAATAAATAAATATTTAAAAAAAAAAACAATGTTGACTGATTTCATATTTTTATGTATGTTTTTATGAAATTCAAAATATATGTATAACATCAGAAGTCACAGTGGTGATTTTGAGGAGGGAGAGGAATGTTTAAAGCTCTAGTTTTATTCCAAGTGTGTCCGGGTTTGAATCATTCAAATCAAAAGCATCAAAGTAATTCAGAGGTACCTAAAGAGGACTCTAGGAATCATTCATAGATGTGACATTTTGTTCTGTTTATTTGTTTCCTTGTTTTTAACTGAAAGTGGCTCCCAATCAGGAGGCTGAGTCTTAATATCACATAATCATAAATAATTATTTGCTAAGTAGGTAAAGTAGATATCAAATACACTCGGCAATATTTACAGTAGTATTGGATAAAGAAGATTAGAGCCTGTTACTTCACACAGGGAATTACAGTTTAATTGTGGAGATAAAATTATTGTGTAGGAAATGATTAGAGACTGATTTAGTGCTAAGCTATGTGTTACTCTCCATGGGGACCCAGAGCATCAGAAAACTTGTAGTGGACCATATATCCTGAAGTATGGATAGACAGCAAAACATGACATGAAATGCAGTCCAGGGACAGAAACCGTGGGAAAAATAGTATGGAATTATTTGAGTATAAGAACGAGAGAAGGGGCTGGCAGTGTGGTATAGAGGGTAAAGCTGCCATCTGCAGTGTGGGCATCCCTTCGGAGCGCCAGTTTGAGTCTTGGCTGGGTCCACTTCCGATCCAGCTCTCTGCTGTGGCCTGGGAAAGCCGTAGAGGATGGTTCAAGTCCTTGGGCCCCTGTACCTTTGGGGGAGACCCAGAGAAGGCTCCTGGTTCCTAGCTTTGGATTGGCACTTGCGGCCATTTGGGGAGTAAACCAGAGATGGGAGACTTCTCTCTCTCTCTGCCTCTGCCTCTCTGTAGATCTGCCTTTCAAATAAATAAATAAATCTTAAAAAAAAAAAAAAGGATTTCCAAAGTACAGTTTATGGATTACAATGGCTCCCCCCCCATAATTTCCCTCCCACTCGCACCCCTCCCATCTCCCGCTCCCTCTCCCATTCCATTCACATCAATATTCATTTTCAATTATCTTTATTTACAGAAGATCGATTTAGTATATACTAAGTAAAGATTTCATCAGTTTGCACCCACACAGAAACATTAAGTATAAAATACTGTTTCAGTACTAGTTATAGCATTACTTCACATTGGACAACACATTAACCGTACTTTGGAAATTTATATTTACTAAATAAAAAAAAAGAAGAAGGAGAGAACGATCCAACATGGGAAGCAGGATATACAGTAGACTCATAGAATGGCAGCTGTCCTAAACAGCACTCTGGCCTCAGAATCAGCCCTTAAGGCATTTGGATCTGGCTCAAGAGCCCATGAGAGTATTTTTAGGCATGGAAAGCCAAGATACTCTGGCAAAAAAAAAAAAAAATAACCTAAATGAAAGATCTCTGCAAGTGAGATCCCAGTGGAATAGAACGGGCCATCAAAGAAGGAGGTACCTTTCTCTGAAGGGAGGAGAGAACTTCCACTTTGACTAGGACCTTGTCTAAATAAGATTGGAGTTGGCGAACTCAAAAGGCTTCCATAGCCTTGGCAACTCATGACAAGAGCCTAGAGTGTTTACTGATGCCATAAATAAGAGTGTCAATTGTTAAATCAACAACAGGAGTCACTGTGCCCTTACTCCCCATGTAGGATCTCTGTCCTTAATGTGCTGTACTATGTGAATTAACTCTATAACTAGTACTCAAACAGAACTTTATACTTCGTGTTTCTGTGTGGGTGCAAATTGTTGAAATCTCTACTTAGTATATACTAAATTGATCTTCTGTATATAAAGCTAATTGAAAATGAATCTTGATGTGAATGGGATGGGAGAAGGAGTGGGAGATGGGATGGTTACAGGTGGGAGGGAGGTTATGGGGGGGGGGGTGGGAAGCCGCTATAATCCAAAAGTTGTACTTTGGAAATTTATATTAATTAAATAATAGTTAAAAATAAATTTAAAAAATTTAAAAAAAGAATGAGAGCACACGAGTGATTATAACTCAACAGTAGAGGGAGTGGTTCTGAGATGCTAATAGGAAATGCTGTGGGCATGGGGCGGGGTATCTAAAATTATAGGATTGGTTCCAGGAGGATGTATATAAAACACCTAACTCAGAAAACCGACATGAATCAGAGGAGGAAATTGTATAAACAAAAAAATAATTTTATAAACCACTGAGGAGCACATTTGTTTCATCTGAATCCAAATTATTCCACAAGCCCCATGGTCCAAGTATAAGGTTTTCATTATGTTTTTGGGTAATACAATTAGAAGTGCTTGCTATAGAGTGCATATCTGCTGAAAGCGAAAAGCTCCCGCTTAGCACCCTGGTCATAGTGATGGGTTGCAAGGACTGTGACCCAGAGCCCTGGCTGGAGAGCAAGTGGAAGCAAATGAAGCCGAGGACTTCCCAAGCTGATGAGGAGTTGATAGCCCAAGTTTCTGTCTCATACTATCTGGATTAATTTCACCGGTGAATGAAATAGGTAAGCAGGCTGCTTGACTTAGTTTAGGCTTTCCATCTACAATAAATTCTGACTATGAAAGGTTCTAGATGACTAAAATGAGCGTTTCGTATGTGCGTACTCCAGGCATTGGTGCACGTTGTTATCCAAACTGGTAACTATACTGTGCCGCAAAATTTTACCAGAGGTTGTTTCATTTAGAGCAATTAAAGAAAATATATTCCATTTGCAGACTTTCTTTTTGAAGAACAAAAGGAATTCACAAAAACTGAAGCACACTGCAAAGCAAAGGCAGCTTCTTGGGTGAGCTCCACCCACCACAGTGATGTAAAACTGCCCAGAAATGTTATCTTGTTCATGATTTATATGCTTTTCTGTTAGAGGTCTATGTGTTGGCTAAGATTTTTACAGCAATTCTACCCTTCCAGTAAAGTGTATTCCAGTTGAAAAGAGAAGCAAAGGTTATATTTTTAATAAGAAGAACAGTGATAATTTGGGAGGAAATTAAATTGTTTTGGGAAAACAAATTTTTAACAAACTGATGCAGTGGGTATTTTGTTATAATGTAAATCACATTCAACTGTATGTTAAGTAAACTTAAATAAAGCTGCATTTATTTTCAATTTACTTTTACTAAGTGATTGCTCCTGGGATGGCTTCTTTACAAAATAATATATTTTCAATATTAAAAATCAAATAATAATATTAACACTGCACACACACAAAATAGCAAAAAGGAATCAGGTTACCAACATCACAGTGAATCTCTCAAATTCATATACAGAGATGAAGATAGATGTGATTTTATAAAATAATATATTAAATATAGTCATATATCACAAATATAGCTAATGACTATTTATTTGTAAATAAATAAATAATATGAAGTGAAACAATTGCTAGTTTAGAAATTTTAAAAAATTAACAAAGTAGCAATCAGATGTTGGTTTCACTGGAATTCTGAAATATTAAAATAAGTATTGTAATTTTAAGTGAGACTAATTATTGCTGTGAAGATGAGAAAACAAGCTTCTCCCCCTCTTCCTATGTTCTAATTTTATTACAACTCTGTCTTTATTTTTATTTTCCATTTTCCATTTATTAGTATTCAGTGCATTTCACCAATTCTTTTGCCATGTGTTCAACACTCCTGAGCTTTTTGGTTTTGTTTATTTTTATTTGATATTGGTTGTTTGGATTTTATCAACCAGTAGGTCTTTCACTCCCATCAAAGGATGCACTAAGATCGTGAGTGCTTGTTAATCTAATATCCTTTTATTTTCTACATTTACTGCTTCCTTCCAGTGTCCCAGATTGTAAAGGGTACGAAACAAGTCACTTCCTCTGATACTTCTGTTCTGAAATGCTCCTGCTTTTCATAACTGAGGCAGATGGTTCATTATTGGGGCCTATCAGATACTACAATTATGTAACTTCTCTTCACTGCTCTCTTTTTTCGTTTACCTTCTAGTTCTGATGGACAGCAGCCCCAAATAAAACTTCTAATAAAGGATTTCATGAATGACAATATGGTGTGATTTTGCACGTCTGAAAATGTGTCTTTATTCTATAGTGTACACAGGTGAAGTTTTAAAACAATATTATTTGGACTTGTTTTTAACTCTGCCAACATTTCTAGTTTCTTTATGAAAACTGAAAACAACTTTAGGATCTATATAATAGAGAGAAAGTAATAACAGAGTTTTAGGAAAACTCTGTACGTACTCCAAATGTCAATTCTACAAAGTACATATAATTGTTTATATAATTAAAGTATATGAGGGCCGGCGCCTTGGCTCAACAGGCTAATCCTCCACCTTGCAGCGCCGGCACACTGGGTTCTAGTCCGGGTCGGGGTGCCGGATTCTGTCCCGGTTGCCCCTCTTCCAGGCCAGCTCTCTGCTGTGGCCTGGGAAGGCAGTGGAGGATGGCCCAAGTGCTTGAGCCCTGCACCCCATGGGAGACCAGGAGAAGCACCTGGCTCCTGCCATCGGATGAGCACGGTGCGCCGGCCACGGTGGCCATTGGAGGGTGAACCAACGGTAAAGGAAGACCTTTCTCTCTGTCTCTCTCTCTCACTGTCCACTCTGCCTGTCAAAAATAATAAAAAATAAAAATAATAAAAGTATATGAAAGGTATATATTACTTACCTTTCCTAATTTCCCTCTTGATCAACTACTCAAATCTTTTCCTAGACCATACCTACACATATAACTGCATTTACATTTCAGTAATTTTCACTTTTAAAAATTATTTCCTTTCTTTATCAACCTAAGAAATGTGTAGAAAATTTGTTTCAAAATTTCTCATTTCAAATTATATTGAGTTATCAATTTCTTTAAGAAATAATTTCTGAAATTAGATCCTGAAATGCAGGAGATATGAATTTGCATCCCAATAACATGATCATATTTTATTCTGAAAATGTTTTAAAATTAATATCCTGACCACTAACAATTTTCTTTATAATTTCATTAAAAATTACTGCACAAATAGATATCACACACTGACATTTTTCTGATAATTTCCACATATTTTGCTCCAATATTTTAAAATGATAAAACTTTTTATTCTATTTTGGTATTTCCTTTCTCCTGAAGAATCTGAATGGGTCTATGTGGAGAAGCCATGCAATGAATAGATTTTTCTTGTCCATATCTCATTTATAAAATCAAAACAGATATTACTTCTAAATATCACTTTTCTGAAATGGTACTATATATAATCCATTAATGTTTCCCTGAAGTGATCTTCATTTTCATTTATGTTAATGCCTCTTTGTAGTACACCATAAACAGATTTCTTTTATTTCTTGTTGAAAATGTGTTCTCTTAAATTCCTAAAAAGCAGGGGCCAAATTCTTTGAACTATCACTGTAAAGCCTTTAGCACAATGCACAATCAAAAAGGCTTTACTGCTTAGGGTAATGACAATGTTGTGCTCTCAAACAATTATCAGAGCTAAAGAGACTCTGGAAAGGCATTGAGTTAGCCACTTAGTTCCAGAGGTTCTGTGCTACACTGAAAACAACCCAGAAAAATGAGTGCATACCTTTTTAAAAGTCTGCACTGAAAAGCAAGTTCACAGCTTTTTCTGAGTAAATAGCCCATTCTAACATTCTCAAATTATGACAACCCATTTATTTCTAATGTAAATGCCTCTTGATATGAGAGAATTTTCTATTGTTCTTATTTTTATAACCTTCATATGATCACTTTTCCTCCTCAAATACCAGCTGCTATTTAAATATTTCATCAAGATCCTTTCTCTATGTGTCTTAAGTATTCCAGAAGAACTAGAGATGAGAATTTCTGCACAAGTGACTTTTTTACTTCAGAAAACAGTTTGGCAGTTCCTCAAAAGTTAAACATAGAGTTACCATATGACCCAGCAATTTCAAAGAGAAATGATAGCATATGTTCACACAAAAACTGTATATTCCCATTCAGAGCAGCATTATTAATAAAGGGCCAAAACTGAAACAGGAGCGGGCATTTGATGTAGCAGTTAAGACACTACCTGGAACACAGTGCCTGAGTTCCAATCCTAGCTCTGCTGATTCCAGATTCCTGCTAATGTGTACCCTAGAAGGCAGCTCAAGTACTTGGGTCCCTGATATCCACGTGGGAGTCCCAGAATGCATTTCTGGCTCCTAGCTTTGGACTGGCCCAGGCCTGGCTCTTGCAAATACTGGGAGAGTGAATTAGTAGATGGAAGCTCCCTGTCTGTCTATGTCTGTCTCTGATTCTCTGCCTTTCAAATAAGTAAATGTCATAAAAAAGCAGAAATAACCTAAATGCCTATCAAATGATGAATGGATAAATAAAATCTGATATATCCATGCAAGGGAATGTTATTTGGAAATAAAAACAAATGCAATATTAGGAACTTCAAAAAGTTGTTAGGAAAATGAACATTATGAAAAAATTATGCATGGATTTCCAAAACTTGTTGAGACCAAAATAAACATATTTTCTTACAATTTCTATGAATTTTTAAAGTACAAATAGAATTAAAAAATAAATTTACTTTGAAAATTGTGAAGTTCATGTATAGGTTTTCATATTGTACATTTTCCTTGAACTTTCTAAAGATCCCTACACATATGAATTTTCAAAAAATTTTTGCACCAAAATAAAGTCATCTTTAAATTCTATTTTCCATGAATTTTTATGTTGACATAAATACAAATCAACAGCATACTAACAACAACAAATGTTACAAATCAATGGATGACCCTTGAAAATACTGTTAATAGGCTAATCACAAAATATCACATTGTGTATCATTCCACCTATACAAAATGTCCAGAAAAAGTAAATCTTTTCACACAGAAAGTAGATTAATGCTTGCCCAGAGCTGGGAAAACAAAAAGATGGGGAGTGACAGATAATAGGAGAGAGTTCCTTTCAATGATGATGAAAATATTTTAAAATTAAGTTGCAGTGATGTTTGTATAACCTTTCAATATACTAAAAATGTTGAATTGTATACGTAAATGGGTAATTGGGATGTTGCCTAAATTATGTCTCAGAAAATCATTTTAAAACAATACATTTTAGAAAATTTAAAACAGGTTCTGCCAGGTTTTGATTAGGCTAATATTTACATCTAGGCTGTTAATGGAAAGAAGAAGTCTTTGGAGAATGCAGATATGCAATAGAGTGACCTTCCTTTGAGAGAGTTGTTAGGGTGCTATGTTTCCACAGCACTGACAATCCCCTCCCTGTATCTGTCCACTATTTTAGGGGAGTCAGTTACCTAGGGAAGAGAAATATTTCTCCTTACCACAAGCTGAGAAATCTTCTACAAGGAATATTTGGAGATCTTAAAACTTATCCCAGAATACCATGGGGAGTGGTATCTAACTCTTGAAAATTTAATAATCAAGTGTCTGAGAGTAGATTTTTACCACTCAGTGACTGATGACACAGACCCAAGTGTGTAAGAAAAGGATTCATGTATTTATTATGGGGCCAAAATCAATCCTGTAGCAGTAAGCCTAGGTCATTTCAAGAGAGCATCCATCCAGGATGACTGCCTGAAAGACACAGAGATCCCAACTAAGGAACAGAATGAGACACCATAGGTCAGTTGATTTGATGGTTAGTATTAGAGGAAGCTCTTGTACACATTTATCTATAAGTAAGAGATACTTGTGGTTCAGGGCAAGTGGGTTTTTTTAAAAGAAAATCTCTCTCTATCTATATACCTACCTACCTACCTACCTACCTATCTGGAAGGCAGAGCAACATAGAGAAGAGAAAGGGAGAGATTTTCAGTCTGCTGATTCATTCCCCCAAATGCCCTTAACAATCAGGGTTGGGCCAGGAAAAAAAACAGAGGCCCAGAACTCAAACTGGGTCTCTCACATGGGTGGCAGGAGCCCAAGTACATGAAACAGTACTTGCTGCCTTCCCAGGGTGTGCATGAGAAGGAAGCTGGATTGGAAGCAGAGGAGTCAGGACTCAAACCCAAGCACTCCAATATGGGATGCAGACAGCCCAAATGATGGCTTAACACATTGCACCTCAATGTCCACCAGGTAAGTGGGTTTCTGAGGAAGTGAAAAAGCATGCCAATGAAAATAAAAATCAGAATTTGGAATATGCTACCTCGGAAGACACTAAAGCTAAAGAAGTTCTATCAACTTCCTTCATTCTCTCCTTCATTCTCCCAAACTCAGCAAATTTACCCCTTCACCTGCTCCAGTGTGCAAAGATTCAGCCATACGCTCATCAGTGGAAGAGGAGGAGAGGCAGAGCGAGGTGGGAAAAAGGGAAATGGACTAGTTTATGTCACTCTCACTCCAGTGCAGCCTTTCAGTGATTCTGAAGAGAAAGGGGACTTGTTTCTGGTGGAGAATTTGTGGGGTTTGATTATTGATTGGGCTAGATCATAATTAGCTAAATGTTATGTGTTGAACTGCAACCCCCAAGAATATGTTGAAGTTTTCTTCCCCAAGAATCTCAGAATGTGACCTTATCTGAACACAGGGCTGTAGGAGATGTAGTTAACTGAGATGAGGCCATACAGGAGGGTGCTGGACCCCACTCTAATACTCATATGGTCGATGTGAATACTCATACTGTTGGTTGTGAAGACACATAGTCACAAGAACACTGATGATGGAGAAAGAAGTTGGAATGATGAGGTTATAAGGTTACGAGCACCTCTGGCCATCACCAGAAGTTAAGTAGAAGCAAGGCATGACTGCATCCTAAAGCCTTAAAAGAGAGTATGGCCTTTCCAGCACTTTGATTTTGGATTTGCGGACTGCCAGAACTGTGAGGATACATTTCTGTAGTTTTAAACCACCTATTTCAAGTTACTTTGTTATGGCATTCCTGGGAAACTAATACACTATTCAATTGATAAACTATGGGATCTATCAGAGGTTTTATTCAGTATAAAGAAAGAACAAGGCCAAGCCACTGGATTTGAAGGGGCAGTGCAAAAATAATGGAAGATTTTTTACCTGTATCAAAGCAAAGCTAGCTCAGGAAATTAAATAAAGTTTAACTATCCCATACATATTTCCAAAGCCTACTGAACATGCCTAGTTCAGTCTTCAGAATGTTTATTATTCTTCGCTTTGTATGTGCCACTTGCAACTTGCTTTTTGATGATATTTGAGCTTCATTATTTGGCCCCAATCTCACTGACTTTCCTTTGTATCTTTCAATGCCATTTTCTTAAGTAACTGATTGTCATTTTCAAGAACAGATGGGAAATCCGAGTCTCTGTAGTCCTAAGTTTTCAATGACTATAAAACTTCCATGTTTGTTAGAACCAAGATACAAATTAGATTAAGATTGGAGTGCACCTAATCATCAAAATAAGAATAATAATCTCTAACATACTGATTAAAATGAAAAGCAATAGTAATTGTAAGGAATATGCATATAATAATTAAAACTAACACTGGATATTTTAAAGTGCCAAACTATGAAATGCATGCTTCTTTTAGCTCTAAAGTAATTATATAAGCACAAACTGTTATTGTCTCTATTTTACAGATGAGGCAACTGAGATTTTCAATAAATAACTCCTCCAATATTCCTCAGCTGGTAGTTAAAAGAAATCATAATCCACTTGAGATGTCTCTGAGCCTAGACACAGTGTTCCAGGGAAGGCCTCAATATAATTGTGGCTGCAACCATTCTGAGTGCAGCCTGGGATACCAGAGAGACTGATTCAGTAGCTTTCTGCTTCGGCAAAGTAGCAGATTATGTGAGGCATTTACCAGTATACCCTTGAAACTCATCATTTGCACACGTGCAGTCCTGTGCCCCTGACATGTCAACTTTTGTCTAAAGGAATGCAGTAGGGCAATGGAGCATTCTGGAAGGGCCTAGAATTAATTTGCATGCCCCAGAAACCTTCAATCAGTCACTTATGTGAGTCAGTGTGCAGTGTGCAAATATCTCAGCCCTACTCTCCTTGGACAGGCTAACTTGGAGCTGTGTATTCTACCGTCTCCTAGATGTGCTCACCAGAATGAAGCTTTACTTGCCACCAGTGGTAGCCTGGTTGAGAATACACCCTCTGTGGGATACCTTCCGCACCCAATATTTCCTGCTATCCTCTCTCAAATAAAGCACGAGCGCTTGAATCCTTATCTAAGGATCTAGGGTCTGTTTCTGGAGGAAAAAAAACTAAAGCAATCAGTTGACACAGTGACACTAAAATGTACCTTGATTTGGGTTTGTCTGATATTTTCATATTAATTAAAGTCAGGTTATACAGTTTGAGGGGGGAATCTATATCTTTCTAAGAGAATTGCATCTGGAGGCACAGATGACTTTTGTTATGAATACTTAGTTTTGGTTCATTTGTGATTTATTATTATTTATTTATTACTTACGGATTGAGAAGAGATCTAATTTCTCCTTTT
Organism: Sylvilagus floridanus; assembly: GCA_949820135.1. Classification (NCBI taxonomy): domain Eukaryota; kingdom Metazoa; phylum Chordata; class Mammalia; order Lagomorpha; family Leporidae; genus Sylvilagus; species Sylvilagus floridanus. The sequence goes on from OX463223.1 coordinate 115,580,887, forward strand.
TCCAACATCATTTATTATTTAACTCACCTATGCCCCAAGTTATTGGAGATACCACTTCTGCTATATATTACAGTTCCACAAGTCCTTGGGTCTATTTTGGGACTGTCAATTTGATTTCATCTGTCTGTCCATTCATATGCTATTAACACGGTTAATTATTAAAGCTTTGAAGTAATTTCAGCATCTGGTAGGGCAAGCTGGAATTAGAGCTTTTTTTTTTTCTTTCAGTTTTTTCCCATATAATTTTGTGTACTATTTTTCCATTTTAATCCTATTTTCAACATGCCTAACTACCTGGAAAAAGCATGTTTTTTATTTTTATTGAGATCATATTAAATTATAAACTAATTTAAGAACACCATGTATCTTAGTGGTGTTGAGATGCCCCATCGAATAAGAGGAAATTTCTATTTGTACAAATCTGATTTCATGTCTCATTTACAGACAGGTATACAGTTGCTTACGGATAGGTTTTCCACATTTTTTCCTAATTATATTCCAATCCTTTTGATGCTTTCATGAATGAAATTTGCCAACTTATTCCCATTTCCATCTCTCCTAACTGGATATTATATTTGCATGTTATGGCTGTTAGCTATTGCCTTTCAAATTTATTATGTTGCTAACCTAAATTATTTCACTGTTTGAGTTAGATTTACCAATTATTATTCTCTAGAGTATTCTAGGTACATTATCATGTTATCTACAGAGACGGAGTTTCCCTTTTTTATGCTTCTTTTTTGTTTTTAAGATTTATATATTTATTTATTTATTTATTTGAAAGAGAGTTAGAGAGAGAGAGAGAGGTCTTCCATCTGCTGGTTCACTCTCCCATATGGCCGCAATGGCAGTAGCTGAGCCAATCGGAAGCCAGGAACCAGCAGATTCTTCTGGGTCTCCCATGTGGGTGCAGGGGCCCAAGCACTTGGGCCATCTTCCACTACTTTTCCAGGCGCATTAGCAGAGAGCTGGATCAGAAGTGGAGCAGCTGGGACTTGAACTGGTGCCCATTATAGGATACTGGTGCTGCAGGCTAGGACTTTACCCAGTGAGCCACAGCACCGGCCCCATATAGGTTTTACGCCTCTAATTTATCTCATCTACTTTTTTTTTTTAAATTTGAAAGTCAGAGTTACACAGAGAAAGTAGAAGAGGCAGAAAGAGAAAGAGAGAGAGAGGTCTTCCATCCGATGGTTTACTCCCCAAGCAGCTACAACAGCCGGAGCTGTGCCGATCCAAAGCCAGAAGCCAAGAGTTTCCTCCGAGTCTCTCCCATGGGTGCAGGGGCCCAAGGGCTTGGGCCATCTTCTACTGCCCTCCCGGGTCATAGCAGAGAGCTGGATCGGAAGAGCAGCCAGGACTTGAACCAGCGCCCATATGGGAGGTTGGCACTGCAGGCAGCGGCTTTACCCACTATGCCACAGCACCAGCCCTATCTCATCTACTTTAAGTCTTGTCATTTCTGACTTTAACATCTATGCAGTCTTGATATCATACATATTATTTCTTGGATCCATTAATATGGTGAATGATATTGATAAGCTTTCTAATATCAAACCATTCTTGCAATCTCATGTATATTATTTTCAAAATGTGGTGCTGAAGTATATTCAATTAATTTTTGGATTTTTCCTTAAATATTTTAAATTCTCAATGATGTTATAAAGACACACTGATGAAGTCTTCAATGGACTCTGAATTATAAACAATGATGTAAACACATAGGATAAAAAATTCTATTTTAGCAATTTCTTCTTGCTGGCCCTATTTTTTTTTTTTTTTTGTGACAGGCAGAGTGGACAGTGAGAGAGAGAGAGAGACAGAGAGAAAGGTCTTCCTTTGCCGTTGGTTCACCCTCCAATGGCTGCCGCGGATGGCGCGCTGCGGCCGGCGCACCGTGCTCATCCGATGGCAGGAGCCAGGTGCTAGGTGCTTTTTCCTGGTCTCCCATGGGGTGCAGGGCCCAAGCACCTGGGCCATCCTCCACTGCACTCCTGGGCCACAGCAGAGAGCTGGCCTGGAAGGGGGGCAACCGGGACAGAATCCGGCACCCCAACCGGGACTAGAACCCGGTGTGCCGGCGCCGCAAGGCAGAGGATTAGCCTGTTGAGCCACGGCGCCGGCCGCTGGCCCTATTTTTAAATCATCTTTTCTTTTCTTTTTTTTCTTTTTTTTTTTTTTTTGACAGGCAGAGTTAGTGAGAGAGAGAGACAGAGAGAAAGGTCTTCCTTTTTCTGTTGGTTCACCTCCCCCCCCAAGTGGCTGCCACAGATGGCATGTTGTGGCCAGTGCACTGCGCCAATCTGAAGCCAGAAGCCAGGTGCTTCCTCCTGGTCTCCCATGCGGGTGCAGGGCCCAAGGATCTGGGCCATCCTCCACTGCACTCCGGGACCACAGCAGAGAGCTGGACTGGAAGAGGAGCAACCGGGACAGAATCCAGCGCCCGACCGGGACTAGAACCCAGGGTGCTGGTGCCGAAGGTGGAGGATTAGCCTAGTGAGCCACAGCGCAGGCCTAATCATCTTTTCTTTCATCTCACTCTGTGAAGATTCATTTAGTGCCTCTTTCATTCATTAGACTTGTCTACATCCACAACTCCCATGCGTTGTATAGTAAAACCTTGAAAGTCTGTCTGCTGAAGATGATATAGAGCTACTCCATCTAGCAAAGGAAGATGTGACTCCTTTGTCTCTGCTGATTCTCACCAGGAAAAAAATGACCAGCTTCAGGCAAGGCATCAAGGCTTTCGATATGAGCTAGCAGAGAAGCACAACCAATATATCAAAGCCATTCGATGGTCAAAACACATCCTTATTTCAAGCCTCCCCTTGCATCTCCCTTGTTCACATCTCTCCCCCAGCCCTAAGCCTTGCTGTGTGGTTTCCTGTTATACACTATTTCCCCACATTCCCCATATATTCACAGCAGGCAGTAGCCTCAAATGGGCCAATGGGTAGTTGACAAGTTTCCTTGCAGGGTTTAGAGCTTGAAAGCACATTGCATTCTGGATTCTATAATCAAAAAATTATCAAATTTGTTCAAGATAAAGACCATATCCTTGCATAAATTTTAGGGATTAGGAACGTGCCAACCCATAACATAGCATCCTGCCTCAGGTTCCCATGGCTTTCTGGATAGGATATGCTTTCACTAGAACCTCCAGGGATTGTTGGTGAAAGCCCTCTACTTGACATCTTCCTGGTATTAAAAACTAATGATATAATTTGCAAATATTTAACCCTTAAATTCCACAGCTCTCAAATGCCACAATTTCACAACAGTTTCAAATGGTTCAAAGTCTTCATTCTTCTAAAGACTGTTTTGAATTTAAAAAGCAATTAAAATTCATTGAGAATCAGATTCAGTAACAAATTAAGTGGTATATTGGTTAAAACCATTTTTGGCCAAAAATGAGGTTTTAACCAAAAAGAAGAGTCTTTATTTTCTGCTTCATAAACTGGTCTGTGAAAGCAATTCTACAAGAACTTGTAGTGCATTTGAGCTAATGAATTACTGGAACAGAGTCCAACTTCTTTGAGATAACCCTACTGACTTGGGGCTTGCATTTTACTTGATGTGTTTGGGAAAACAACAACAAAAACTTGAAGGCAATGATGTCATTTGTCAATTTACAATAGCAGCCCAAAGTTAAGCACTATTGCTATTATTCATGTTAGTGTTCTATGTTTCCAGGTTTATCCTGGAAGCTGTATGAATTCACACAAAGCTGGCGACAATGATAATTACAGTCATCATAGAAAAATGCAGAAATCACAAAGCAGAAATTTGTCTTTAGTGGTCACTTTGAAAGCAACATTATGCTACTCTCCTTCAATATTCAACTGCCTGTTTACAGTGCCCCAGTGTAATGACTCACAGATTTAAGTCATGCTTCTGATGAATTTATATTGGATAAAAATATTAATGATATTTTTGACATCTGAAAACATTATGGCCACCTGGTGCAAACGACATGCTGTGTTCTTACACTGACTGTATAAAAAGAGGAGGGGAGAGTAGACCTTCCCCGTGTACACCTCAGCTCAGGCCTCTGGCCTGGTCTCTCTTGTGAATGAGGGGACATGGAATTGAGGGGAAAAAAGAAAAGAAAACATTATAACAATCAATAGTGTGTGAACTTCTGTTTGTTCATGTATTCATTTCTCTCTTACACCTTGTACAAAAATGATAGTTAATGAAGAACCTAACCCAATATAAGTAATCCTGGTGGTAATAAACAAAAACTATTGTCAGAGAATAGGAAATTTGCCATAACTGAAATGAGTATTTTAGAAATCTTGCAGTTAAAAGATCTAGGCTGACATACGGATGCATGTGTAATTGCATATTATATAGAGTTTAAATCAAAGATGAAAATTCACAGTATGTGTGTCTCTAGAAAGTTAATATGCATGTGTATGTATACATATACATACAGATATGTCTCTTGCTAGGAAATTAAGAGTTCTTATAAAATAGTGAGTTCCTATCAAATGCATGGCTTCATTCACTTAAAAAATGTGACCTGGGAATATTTTAAAGAGCAAGTATTCAGGAATAGACATTTAGCACAGCAGTTGGGATGCCTGCATTCCAAATCAGAGTGTCTAGTTCAAGTCCAGTCTCCTTCTTACTTAATGCATACCCTGGGGGGACAGCAGGTGGTGGCTAAAATCCTTGGATCCCTACGACCCACATGAGAGACCCACATTGAGTTTTAGGCTTCTGGTTTTGACCTGGCCTATTCTTGGCTGTTGTTGCAATCATTTTGGGAGTGAACCAACAGATGGGAGATCTGTCTGTCTGTCTGTCTGTCTCTCTCTCTCCCTTTCAAATGAATAAATAATTTTTAAAAGTACAAATGAAGTTAAATTAAATGACCAAAAGCATAGAGTATGTCCTACATTCTATATTAGGAAACACTCAGAAAACTACATTTTAATGGTGACTTATCACAATAAATTTCAAAACATTATTACTAGCCAGTGCCACGGCTCACTAGGCTAATACTCCGCCTTGCGGCTCTGGCACACTGGGTTCTAGTCCCGGTCAGGACACCGGATTCTGTGCCGGTTGCCCCTCTTCCAGGCCAGGTCTCTGCTGTGGCCAGGGAGTGCAGTGGAGGATGGCCCAAGTGCTTGGGCCCTGCACCCCATGGGAGACCAGGAGAAGCACCTGGCTACTGGCTTCGGATCAGCGTGGTGTGCCGGCTGCAGCGTGCCAGCCGCAGCGCGCCAGCCGCGGTGGCCATTGGAGGGTGAACCAATGGCAAAAAAAAGGAAGACCTTTCTCTCTGTCTCTCTCTCTCACTGTCCACTCTGCCTGTCAAAAAAATAAAATAAAATAAAAAAGTGGTACCTTAAAAGTAGATAAAGTTATGGGGCTGGCACTGTGGCATAGAGGTTAAAGTTGCTGCCTGCCACACTGGCATCCCATATGGGTGCCGGTTTGAGACCTGGCTGCTTCACTTCCTATCCAGCTCTCTGCTATGGCCTGGGAAAGCAGTAGAAGATGGCTCAGGTGTTTGGGCCCCTGAACCCACATGGGAGACCCGGAAGACACTGTTGGCTCCTGGCTTTGGATCAGCCCAGCTCTGCCCATTGCAACCATTTGGGGAGTGAACAAGTAGATGGAAGACCTCCCCCCGCCCCTCTCTCTGCCTCTGTCTCTCTATAACTCTGTCTTTCAAATAAATAATTATTTAAAAAAAAAAACTAGATATAGTTGGGGAAAGCTACATTCAATTATTTTTAAAGACATAATTAATGATGGTCTAATTTTATCCATTAAAATAAAATTTTACTTATCCTTTTATTATTTGGAATTATTTCCAATTTCAGTCTAAAGTGATCTATCAAATTTTGAGAATAATAACATTACATAAAGCTTTGGGCTCAAAGACGTTTATGCTTTCTCATTTTTCAGATAAAATGTAGTACCTGGGAAAGTGAACAGTGTTTATGGACATAGAGGAATTATTAGGAGTTATTTTGCTCAGTAGACTTCAATTGAGAATGCACAATATATTACTAAAGTACTAGAAAAAACTAAAATTGTTTTCAGGAGACTATAGCATATTAACTGTTTACTGTTATCCAAAAAGTACATATTTAGTGGACCTAAAGCTTAAATTACAATGCCACAAAAAAAGATTATGAAGTCATAAATTCCCTAGAGCAAAAATTAGATCAAAATGTAACAAAATAAAATTTGTAATAATTCTGCAGTCAATCTGAAAAACTAAAATTTCAACATAACTTGTAATAAATCCACAGTCATATTGGGGGGAAACAGAATATAATATAGAAGCAGTAATTAGAATAAATTCTTAGAATTGATTTAGAAACCCCAAAGTTATTATAGAAACATCAGAAAACAGAGTTTTTAACAAGCTTTAAGGGTGAATTAAGTAATCTTATGACTAGCTTAAGATAACTTCCAGTCCAGGCATTAATTATTTTAGATCATAATTTTACTGGTGCCTAAAACTGTGTCATTGCAAGGCCCTTCAGCATAAACCAAAGTTTTAACATCTTCTAAATGTCTATATGTGTATATAGATGACAAGCTAAAACTAAGCTTTTCATATGAGTATAGGAAATACTGATAGGAGTTAAAACGGAATTTACTTATGGCAATAAAATGCAGAAATCCTACATAGCAAGCATATGCTTTAATGAATATGGACTGATAAAAATACAGCACACAAAAACAGATACTACATGTTCTCCCTTATATATGGGAGCTAAAATATTAAAAAATAATTAAAATAAAAAGAAAGAGGGCCGGCGCCGTGGCTCAACAGGCTAATCCTCTGCCTTGCGGCGCCGGCACACTGGGTTCTAGTCCCGGTCGGGGTGCCTGATTCTGTCCTGGTTGCCTCTCTTCCAGGCCAGCTCTCTGCTGTGGCCCGGGAGTGCAGTGGAGGATGGCCCAAGTGCTTGGGCCCTGCACCCCATGGGAGACCAGGAAAAGCACCTGGCACCTGGCTCCTGCCATCGGATGAGCGCGGTGCACCGGCCGCAGCGTGCCGACCGCGGCAGCCATTGGAGGGTGAACCAACGGCAAAGGAAGACCTTTCTCTCTGTCTCTCTCTCTCTGTCCACTCTGCCTGTCAAAAAAAAAAAAAAAGAGAGATTCTGTGTGTATAAGTTTTCCTGCAAATATAGTATTTTGTCAAACTCTGTATTAAGGGGCCAGTGTTATGCTGTAGCAGATTAAGCAGTGAAACCAGCAAGCCATATAGGCATTGGTTTGAGCCCCTGCTGCTCCACTTCCTATCCAGCTTCCTTCCAATGCACCTGGGAAAGCAACAAGAAGATGGCCCAAGTCCTTGGGCACCAATACCCATGTGAGAATCCTGGCTTCAGCTTGTCCTAGCCCTGGCCTTTCAGGGAGTGAATCAGCAGATGGAAGCCTATCTCTCTCTCTCTCTCTCTCTCTCTCTCTCTCTTCCTCCCTCCCTCCCTCCCTCCCTCTCCCTCTCCCTCTCCCTCTCCCCCTCTCTTTCTCTGTGTAACTGCCTTTCAAATAAATAAATAAATCTTAAAAACTAACAAAAAAACTTCGTTTTAAATCTTTGTCAATCAAATTGTTAAGAATAATATACTACTATAATTTTAATGAGCTGTGAGTATTTTAAAATTTACTGTATGAGTGAAACAGACATTTTTATTTGATTTTTTTTACAACCCTTTCATATATTCCTGCCAAATTACGGTCTTTTTGGACTTTATGTGTTGAACTCTTTATTTAGATGAGCACTAAGCCTCTGATTATAATGTAAATTAAAAATGTTATCTGAAAAATAAAAAAATGAACTACAACAGAATCTGAATCCTTTTCAGTACAATTGGTTCCTTTGAGGGAATTATAGATAGTGAACAGAGAACTGTTTAATTGAAAATAGACTCTTCATGAATATTTGTGATTAACTCCACTGGGCAAGAAAAATTAACATTTAACATTGCCATATTTTAGCAATGCTCTTAGGGTCTCCAGATATGGAAAGACAACAGCTATATCTGCAACAGAGTTTTCATTTGTCATGGTGATGGTTTTGGATTGCCTATGGCTTGGATTGCAAGTGAAATGAATGGTCAAATTAGCGTAGAATCCATGAAGACTGATAAATGCTGTAACAGCCTTTGAAAGGATATGTAATTTTGTTGTACAGACATAACAGAACTGTAATTAGATGGTGGTAATACTAGCACACTGTCAGCAGGGCCCTGTATTTCTTGCAGAAAAAACAAGACATGTACAACACAGGAAACTGCAGAAAATTTAAAGTTACAGGTAACTGGAACAAGATATCAAGAGAAGCCAGGATACATTTTTGTTTAAAAAAAAAAGAAAGTATTGGGGAAAAGTGGAAAAATGAGTATATTTGCCTCTCTTCAACATTATTACATATGAGAAATGTACTATAAAATTTAGTTTTATGGGGGCCAAAATTATTAAGATTTGATTGACAGATCTGAACTCTTTTGAAGGCCTAGAAGTACCGGTAGTGACACTGGTCCCAGAAATCCAAGAACACTACTAGCAGGACCACAGAATCATGTGTAAGAGAAAGCAAGTCAGAGCCGAGGGTCTCCTACTGTGTGAGGGACCTGAAAGGCACATGTGTGGGATTCTGGCAGGGCAAGGGCTTCCAGCTTTCTTGTGCTGGTCACAGACTTTCTGTTTTAAATATGTTTGTTAGTTACTTAGCATTCTTAACAAAAGGTGATCCGAAAACCTAACAGGAAGATGAAGATTCTAATAAAGAACTACCAGAATTCGTGAGATGGCATTAAATTAATAACTAGAAATCCAATTAAGGCATATGATCCCGTCATTGTTAAAGGGAGGGAGAAAAAGGTTTTGCCACAGCTTTAGTAAGACAGCATGGCTTCCAACATTCACAATTTCAGCCATATCATCACACCACTGAGGCTAAAATTTGTTTTAAAATTTAACTTAAAAACTAATTCATTATATTTGTTTATGCTGACACTGGATGAGGCTCTAAATAAATATGAGAAGTACTTCCAAATAAATCTTTGTTTATTTTAACACACTAAATGAGCTTTCTTGGATAACATTTTCTTTGGGGTCACTTTTAATGAGGTGTTTGTGAATTTTCCTACCAGTTTCTTTTTAATACACACATTGATTCTACCATGGACTGCTTTCCAAGCTATTACAGCATCAGAAAATACTGCTCAAAGGGGAATGCAGAGACATTCCTGCATATGGGAAGGAAGGCCAGACACTACAGCTTCGTGGATATCATCCTTTCTCCCGCTGCAGGCAAAGCCCTTCTCATCCAGACCTACACTTGATCTTGGCTGAAAGGCCAAGAAGCAATCACCTAGACCTTGATTAACTATTGCACTCCAGTGACTCATGTAGATACTTCCCCAACCAGAAAAGTGAATTTAAGGAAATGAGCTCAATAAGCAAATAAAAGAAATAAAATCCCATTAAGCTATATAAATTTAGTAAAGATAACAATCAAATGCCATTTGTTATTTAGGGACAAGCTCAAACTAAAATTCTAGAAGACACTAAAATGGAAGCAAATGGCAGTAGTTATCTAGAAAAACATAAATTGTGGCCTAGTTTTTGGCATCTTAGCTCATTATCTATGGCAACTCTTAAAATGAAAATCCATATCTATATTTACATATGTTAAATATTTACTGTCAAGCATTAAAAATAGAAATAAAATTTGAAAGTTTCAAATCAGATAAAAATATCAAATGGGAAATTTAATCAAAAACACACAGCCTGGATAATAATTAAAATCATAAATTGGAGTGAACAAGTTATAATATCATATGTATAAAATGATATGATTCAAGTATATGTAGAAATTACACACATAAACACGCATTTACACACAGAGACTGGAAGCATATACACCAAATTCTTAAGAATCCTTCCTTCTGGGAAGGTAAGGAAAGGAACAAGATCAGCAGGGAGGAATTTATCTGTATGCTATTAAATGTATTTGACTGAAAGAATAGTAACAACGATTATCTAATGATCATTAAGGAATGTCACAGTTATGCACCAGGCTATAAAATATTTACTGAGACTCCGTTTGCCAGGTGCTGTGATATAAATTAGAACTATCCTGGGTGGACTACACCTGTATATTCTTCATCATCATCGCTGTTACAATAGCCAGAGACAAGGAAGACAGTTTACGTGGGAAGCAATCCCCCAAAAAATTAAAGAATGGAGAAAGTGAGGCAAGAATTCAAGGAACACAGGTTACTGCTCTGAGAACTGGAGTCCAGTCCTCCTGGGGGACCTCTGAGAAACCACACAGGGCACATGTCTTGTAATTATTCCCTGGAAGCTGCGAAGGTTACAGAGTTCATCTCACCACTTCCATACTTTTCTAACACTGACAGGTGCAGATTTGCTCACTCTGGCCCCCAGACCACAGATTGCATGGTTTTTGTACCTGTAACAAGCTGTAGTAGAAATGAGTGATTCAGGAAAAACAGAGTCACATCCAGATGAGCACGTCTCTCTAGAACATACGGGAAATTGCCAAATATTGACTTAAGGAAATCTGTCTACTGTAGCCAAGCCCGACAGCTAAAAAGATAACCACCAACTCAATTTTCCTGCCTGAAACTGATTCTGATTTTCTCTGAATAGATATATAATCAGTTACAGTAAACAGTGTTGATTCTTTTACCACCGAAGCAGGATAGCAGTGTGGCCTTTAGAACCAGATACTGTCTGGAGTTTCCGCTCTATCACTTAACAACTGAGTCAGTTATATCTTCTGATCATGTTTCTCCAACTATAAGACGAGAAATAAAAGATGAACAGCAGAGGACTGTCACGAGAATGATAAGAGAGAGAAGTTCAATCTCCAGTGCTGTCCTTTCCCCTGAACTCCAGGCTCTCCTACCCACTTGCCCATTCCACATGTCCACTTGGAGCTCTAACTGATACCATGAGACTCCACATGTACAAGGACTGAACTTGTAATATTACCCTGAAAACTCAACCTCCCCCACTTTGGCTGATGGCCATTCTGTCCTTCCAGAAGCTCTTTTCTTTCTCTCACAGTTTACATCTCAGACATCAGTAAGTTTGCCTGCCTTTACCTTCAAAATGTATTCTGGATACCGCAACTTCTCAACAGCAATTCTGCTACAAACAGCCTGAGCCTAGACATTTTGCAGACTCTTAATTGGTCTCCTTGTTTCTACTCTGGTCCTTCCATAGTCTGTTGTCTATACAGCAGCTAAAGTGAGGTTTGTAAACAGGAGTTCCAGCGTATTACTCCCCTGCTCAAAATCCTGCACAGGTTCCCCATGTCAGAGTGAAAGCAAAGCCATTTATAAGGTGTTAAGATCTTCTCTCACCCCATCACCACTACTACTTTCCTTCTTGATCATTCTGCTCTAACCACACTGGACTTTGTGCCAGATATGTTCTCATCTAAAGGCCGCTGCACTAGCTGTTTGTATTCCCTAGGTCAAGGTACAGCTGAAATTACTCATCCTCTTCATATCTTCACTCAATTCTCACCTTCTCAACACAGTCCACCTAATCATCATCTTTTAAAAGCACTGTCAATCCCCTTCCTACCCTCTACTCTTGACCTCTCCCCCACCTGCCATACTATCTTTGCTACTCAAATAGTGCTTCCAAACCAGCAGCATTGGCATCAGCCAGGAGTTGGCTAGAAATGCAGAATCCCAGGCTCCTGCCCAAGAACTACGGCGTCACAATCTGCACTGTAACGAGATTCACCAGGTGACTAACGCGCACATTAAAATGTGAGAAGCAGGGACATACGCCATATTCCACAAAGAACTTTTTTCATATTTATATACTTCTAATGCAGTAAGCTATCATATTTATTAAGTCCACCAAAGAGAGGCTATTTGCCTTTCTGTCTGTTTTGTCAACTACTTTATCTCAATTCCTAGAGCAGAACTTGGCACATGGAATACACTTGTATATATATATTTGTGGAATGAATGGAAGTATGCATGCATGCATGAAGAATATCAGAGGTCCTGTGGCAGGAAAATTGCCTAACTTACACTGAATGCTTAATGATAGTCCCTCCTCCTCTTTTCCCTGGATGAACTAGAGTTAACAGCTTTATAACATCTTAACAACTAATAATATACTTTGCCAGAAACTAGCCAACAAAATTAACGAAAGACAAAATTTCTCTTTCATCACTATGAAAATATAGATGAACAATCTTCTAATCAGTTCCTCCTATATCTATATATCTATATCTATATCTATCTATATATATATTTCTTAAAGGGAACAAACACATTACACTACAGTAAAGAGCTTTTAGAAAGTAAAATTTGATCTACACAGTCAAGTGATTACTACCCATAATACATTGTAAAACAAATTGTATTGAATGTACTATTTTATTTCATGGGACATTTGGATTGAACTCAGTTGTCCAAAGAACAATAAATCATGAACAAGATGATGTCTTATAAAATTAAAAATTTGGCATTTTCTCATTTTCTCTCACATCACAGTATCTATCAAAAAACCCCACAAAATTGGCTGAAAATTCACAGCCATTACCTCTTCTGCAAACAGAAGTGATTTTAGGAGCTAATTGTAACAATAAAGAAAAGGGAAGTTTATAAATGATAAAGCAGATAAGCTGAAATTTTTAATTAAGCTAAAATCCTTGAAGGAAACTGTTACATATATATAAATGCATTTTATATGTGCATATACATTATTCATGTATGCAAATATATTAAAATTGGGAAATATATATCTCCTAATAACTTTTAGATAATCACAAGTTACCTCTTAAGATAAATAACATTATATTGATGAGAATTTTACTGGCATGAAACTGAAACTATAAAATCCAGTCAAAGCAAAATTCAGATGCTGCTCGGGATGCCTGCATCCCATATCACAATACCTAGGTTTAAGTCTCCTCCCTGCTTCTCATCCAGCTTCCTGCCAAGGTGCACCCTGAGAGACAGCAGGTGATGGCTCAAATACTTGGTCCACAACACCCATGCAGGAGACCCAGACAGGGTTCTAGGCTTTGGTCTGGTCTGGACTACCCTCAGCTGTTACAGGCATTTAGAGAGTGGAATCAATGGGTGGAAGATTCTTTCTCTCTTTTTTAAACTTTTATTTAATAAATATAAATTTCCAAAGTACTGCTTTTGGATTACAGTGGCTTTCCACCCCCCATAACTTCCCTTCCACCTGCAACCCTCCCATCTCCCGCTCCCTCTCCCATCCCATTCACATCAAGATTCTTTTTCAATTAGCTTTATATACAGAAGATCAATTTAGCATATATTAAGTAAAGATTTCAACAGTTTGCACCCACACAGAAACACAAAGTGTAAAGTACTGTTTGAGTACTAGTTATAGAGTTAATTCACATAGTACAACGCATTAAGGACAGAGATCCTACATGGGGAGTAAGTGCACAGTGACTCCTGTTGTTGACCTAACAATGACACTCTTGTTTATGGTGTCAGTAATCACCCTAGGCTCTTGTCATGGGTTGCCAAAAAGCTATGGAAGCCTTTTGAGTTCACCAACTCCAATCTTATTTAGACAAGGTCATAGTCAAAGTGGAAGTTCTGTCCTCCCTTCAGAGAAAGGTACCTCCCTCTTTGATGGCCTGTTCTTTCCACTAGGATCTCACTCACAGAGATCTTTCATTTAGGTTTTACAAAAACATAAAAATAAATTTTTTAAAAGGAAAAATTTAGAACAATTTCTAAGGTGCAAACCAGAAAGAAGAAGGACAGTACAGTTGATTAAATAAAAACTGTTTTTTTATAAAAGTCTGTTTATATGAAAGTCAGACTTAGAGAAAGGAAGAGGAGGAGGAGGAGGAGGAAGAAAAAGAGGAAGAGGAAGAAGAAGAATGAAGAGAGAAAGAGGGAGAGAGAGAGAGAGAGAGAGAGAGAGAGAGAGAGAGAGAGAGAAAGCGAAAGCGAAAGCGAAAGCAGGCTCCATCTGCTGGCTCACTCCCCAAATGACTGCAATAGCCAGAGCTGGGGCAAACCAAAGCCAGGAGCCAGGAGCTCCATCTGGATCTACAATGGGCGTAGCAGACACTCAAGCATTTAGGCCATCTTCTGCCGCCTTCCCAGGTGCATCAGCAGAGAGCTGGCTTGGAAGTAAAGCAGCCTAGACATGAACTGATGTCCATATGGGACGCTGGTGGAGCAGGTGGCAGCTTAACCTGCTACATCACAATGCCAGCACTAAGAACTGCTTATGAAAATGTGATACATATATATATAAAATACAATACTACTCAGCCATAAAAAAGAATAGAATCTTGCCTTTCGCAACAAAATGGATGCAATGGAAGACCATTATGCTTAGTGAAATGAGCCAATCCCAAAAGGACAAGTATTGTAAGGTTTCTCTGATTTGTGTTAACTAACACATAGGGTACAAAAAGAGAGTAATATAAATGAGTGAAATTGACAGCTTGAGATTTAATTACCATTTATAGCCCTTGTCTATTCCTAAGGATCAGTAGTTTTTCTATTTACTACTTGTTGAATTCTTCATTTAGTGGAGGATTACACTTGTGATAACAAAGCAAACTGGAAGTATGTCATCGCAAAGCTGAAAAGAAAAATAACAAAAGAAAGAGGAAGAAATGGGGAGAGTGGGAAGTATAAAAGTGTATATATGAAATCTGTTCCCTTTATAAATATTATTTATATATATATTATAATATATTTAATATATATTTGTTATTATAATTTACATTATAAGTATATACAAATAATTGTATTTTTTCATTGGATAAAATATGTTTTCAGTCCTTATGCAAAGTGTTGAAACTTTCAGTCTGTCATGCTGGCAATGTATTTCCCAATTATGATGTTCTGACACACAAAACCAGGAATAAACTAATTTGGAGAAAATGTCCAAAAAGTCCAGTCAGGATATAAAGCTCAGAACAAGTGATATGCACATAAATGATTGTATTTAGCCATAATTTTTCAAAAATAATTTTTATGATCTAGACTCTATCTCTTCTGAAAATATAATAATGTTGCTAGGAATTATTATAAAAAGACCAACAATTGCGAACAGTTTATTAAAATACTTAACTCTGCACTATTCTGAGAGAGGCCCAGGGGCTCAGTGTCTGCCGCTCTGTGAACTTCCCACACTGCAGCAGCTCTCGGGAGGTTGCCTGGACTCTTCGGAAGCTGCAAAACCAAACTACAGGGCCCTGAAGCTCTCCTGACGCTGCTCCATAGACTTCAACTGAATCCTGCATCCCTGAAGGTATACTTGCACAGACTCTATGCGTTTCGAAACCCACAGAAAAATGGATACTTCCCCACTTCCTGCTAATGCATATGCTTGGAGGCACTCAGATACTGGGGACCCTGACACCAACGTGGAAGCCCCAGGTAGAACTCCAGGCACCTGGCTTCAGGATCTGCACAGCCCTGGCAGATTTGGGCATTCGGGAAACAAATAATCTGACAGAAGTTCTGTCTGTCTGTCCGTCTGTCTGTCTTTCTCTGCCTTCCAAATATAAATAAATTTTAAAATAATTGAAACTTTTGTTCATATATGTATACAATTCTATTAATAATTTGCACTAATAAAAAACCATATGATTTTAACCCCCCAGAATATTCAGTTAATATGCTGAACAACTGAATAAATTTTTAATTTTTTTTAAAAGAACTGCTTTTGATTGCAGGTACCAGAAACAGTAAAAAGATAAGCCCCACAAACAGTGACAAGATATTTGCAACACATATAGTGCAAAGACCTAATATCCAAGATATATAAAATAGTTATTTGAATTAGTAAGCTTAGGACAAATAACATAAAAGTTAGCAAACAAATGTAGATGCCCTATTTACAGATGTAGTTGAACACATGCTGATGAGTATACAACTTGGTACCTCACAATGGAGAAAAAATTAGTATTACTTAATATAATTAAAGCATTCATACTCATACTACAGCTCAATTTTTATGTATAAATGGACCCCAGAGACATTTTTCCATATGTTAACCAGGAGATCAGTATAGGAGTAGTCACAGCAGTACTGTTAACGGGGAAAAAAAAAAAAAAAAAACAAGAAACAGTCTAAATATATATCAACAGTAAAACAGATAATGTCAATTGTGGTGTATGACACAATGAAACATTATCCAGGGATTGAAATGAATATATAACGGCACTGTCACTATCATAATATTGTTGGAAAAGTAATACTTATTGAAAAGATACAGAAGAATGAACATATTCAAATTAACACACTGATATGACAAAATTAGGAAAGAACAAACCATACCATTTTTTGGCATATACACAATTTATGGTATAATTACAGACAAAGAAAAGGAAATGAATGTAATGACACTGAGGATAACAGTTACCTCTGCAGGGAGAGTGGGAGATGAGGTTCTGGGGGCCACACCTCAGAGGGTTTAAAAAGTGGCCTAAATGAAAGTTCTCTGTGAGTGAGGTCCCAGTGGAAAGAACAGGCCATCAAAGGAGGAAGGAACTTTCTCTGAAAGGAGGACAGAACTTCCACTTTGACTATGGCCTTGTCTAAATAAGACTGGAGTTGGCGAACTCAAAAGGCTTCCATAGCCTTGGCAGCTCATGACAAGAGCCTCTGGTGATTACTGACATCATAAACAAGAGTGTCAATTGTTAGGTCAACAATGGGAGTCACTGTGCACTTACTCCCCATGTAGGATCTCTGTCCTTAATGCGTTGTACTATGTGAATTAACTCTATAACTAGTACTCAAACAGTACTTTACACTTTGTGTTTCTGTGTGGGTGCAAACTGTTGAAATCTTTACTCAATTGATCTTATGTATATAAAGATAATTGAAAAAGAGTCTTGATATGAATGGGATGGGAGAGGGAACAGGAGATGGGATGGTTGCGGGTGGGAAGGAAGTTATGGGAGGAAAAAGCCACTGTAATCCAAAAGCAGTACTTTGGAAATTTATATTTATTAAATAAAAAAAAGTGTGGTGCCTTACTGTTCTTTTCAAAACTGGGGGGTGGATACAAAGGAGTGAATTTTTGTTTTTATTCTTTAAAGTCTCTATATGGCATGTATACTCTTGTATCTATAACATATTTCACATTTATTTAAAAGTGTAAAAAGATAAATAAAAGGCATTACAGTAAATCAATGTAAACATTTTCTACAAACTATTCATTAATATCATTACATTTTCTAGGAACCACTATTTTGTACCAAATAAATAGGTAAGTAAATACTTCCAACAGCCTAATTTAGATTATCTGTGTTATACTGATAATAATAAATAATCAACAGAGGCAAGTAAAATCAATTAGTGAATCACTGGAAATCAGAAAGCCAAGGAGGGAATCATATCACCCCTACATTTATTTTAGATAGTGATGTAACAGAATTTTTAATATTTTTGAATTGGTAATTCTGTGACTTCCTTGGAATTGAGAAATCTCTGAGTTCTCAAAAAATCTCCTTAGCATTACTTAAGCTGCCTCTCTCTGTAGGCCATCATGTGTCTAAGTTTATGCTTATTTTGCTAATACTCTTCCCATATCTCTATAGAACAGCTTCCTTTTCTCCATCTCCTCTAAACTCTTTTACTTAAATTCAATTCTACTTTTATTGTAGATTTATTTATTTATTTGAGAGTCAGTTACACAGAGAGAGGAGAGGCAGAGAGAGAGGAGAGAGGAGAGAGGGGAGAGGGGAGAGGGGAGAGGGGAGAGGGAGAGAGGGAGAGAGGGAGAGAGGGAGAGAGGGAGAGAAGGAGAGAGGGAGAGAGGGAGAGAGGGAGAGAGGGAGAGAGGGAGAGAGGGAGAGAGGGAGAGATCTTCCACCCAATGGTTCACTCCCCAATTGGCTGCAACGGCTGGAGCTGTGCTGATCCGAAACCAGGAGCCAGGAGCTTCTCCCTGGTCTCCCATTTGGGTGCAGGGCGCAAGGACTTGGACCATCTTCTACTGCTTTCCCAGGCCACAGCAGAGAGCTGGATCAGAACTGGAGCAGCTGGGACTAGAACTGGCACCCATATGGGATGCCGGTGGTTCAGGCCAGGGTACTAACCCGCTGCGCCACAATGCCGGCCCCTCAGTTCTACTTTTATTTAAATAAAATTCTCATAAACATCTGTGTCATTTGCTGTGGAAGTTGAAGTTGAGTATGAGACTACTAAGAGACTTCAAACAGCCTAGTTCAACTTTGCCATCTTGATTTTCACAAGGACAGGGAAGGTGACTATGAGTCCTTTTAACTAACTTTGCAGAGACGCCCTTTCAAATTACACAAGCAGATCCCCTCAAAGTCTACTTCAGGGACACAACAGACTACACGGAAAAGCCATGATTTATGGTCAGTGCATATTTGCTTTTCACAGTAACAAGTAGCAAGGCTTGATTTTTCTTATCAGAATAACATTCTCCAGCTTTCCAGGAATCATATCATTCATTTACAAAATGGACACATAACTTTTGACTAAATTTACACTTCAAATTTGGCTATTTGTTTTATGAATCCAAAGAAAATACAACACATTTATGCATTCTTTCTGTAATACATGAGTATATCTGAAGATAGCTTTTTGAGAATTTTCAACAATTGCAAGAACTTTATTCTCCTTTTACCCCTATGCAACAACTGGGAAGCTAAAATTGCTTATATGCTGCACTGAGTTTGTCTAAAATATCTTTACAAAAGTAAGTGAAAATGGAATTTTAAAAAGGACTTAAACTAAGGAGGAAGAGGCAACTTCTGGTGCAATGGTAATTGCTTATCATCTTTTGTCAAATGAGTGCCCTAATTCTTTGCATCAAAAAGAGTCATCAAGATATTCAAGCACACTGAATAGTCTACTTTTATTTGTCAGGGGCACTATATGAAACTTTGTTGGAAAAGCATTTAGAATATCAGTTATTGAAGTAGTAAATATCTGTTATGATCAGAATGTATTTAACACAATATGTATTATCAAAATTACTTACATTTTCTATAAAAACTATCTTTGGTAAAATTAGTAAAGTTTCTACAATAGTCTTATCAAATCTGAATGCAAAGTTCTGTAAAAATTGTAAAACATTTGTCAAAAATTATGAATAAACATTAAAAATGAATGAGCGCAGGGCCATATGTTTAGTCTAGCAGTTAAGATGTCATGTAAGATAACCACATCTCAGAGTAACTGGGTCACATATCTGGCTCCAGCTTCTGACTCCAGCTTCCTGCCAGTACAGATCCTGGGAGGCAGTGATGATGGCTCTAGTAATTGAGTTCCTACCACCCACATGGAAAATTTTAATTAAATTCATGGCTGCTGGCTTCAGTCTCTCATTTTCAGTGGCCACTGGGGGCATTTGGGGGAGTCAAACAGCAGATGGAAATTAGTTTCTCACTCTCTCTCGCTCTCTCTGTTATTCAAATAAATCAACAGATAATAATGACCTCATATAAGCAATAATTGTGCTGCTACTGTTTCATCAGAAAAAAATGATGGAGAATTATTGTGAATAAACATGAGTAAATGAGAACTTTTAGAGCAAGAAAAGAAACTGAAGAAGTTTCTAGAAATTATGGAAGTTTATCTTTGGCCTAAGGAAATATGGTCAACTTTTGCCACTGTATTTATAAATTGTGTTGATTATTTCTGAATAAAACATAGTCAAAAACTTATTTCATCAGTTGAGAATATAAATGCAGTTATTCAGTTTTTTAAGATGTAGCCATTTTTAAAAAAGCAATTTGTATGTTAAGGAATATTAGCCATATACCACCGCAGTGATCTCAAAGTCTAAGTTTAGGATTGTTGTAGGCATCGGCAAGCTTCCATCAGAATCCATAACAAATATTCTTATCATATTAACATGATTATAGAATTTTAAGTACAGAGTGGAAGATGGGATCTTTCGAAGGTAGAAAAAATAAATACATATCCTTATCTAGAACCACACTCTGAATTGTGTACATTCAGATTGAAAAAGCATCTTAGAAATATCAAGCTTTTTACTTTCATCAATAGATCAAGAATCTATTTAAGTGCCCATCAACATATTAAATAGATTCTGCTATAGCATAGCATTCCATTCCTTTAAAATGATGTGCTAAAAGAATAATGACAAAGGAAGTATTCTGAATCATTGTTAAGAGAGAATGTTACCAAACAATTTGTCAATTATAATCAAAATTTTATAAAATAAACTATAGAGACATCCATAAAACTACTTTTTTATGGCTGTGGTTCTAGGTGTCGGAATAATAATTTTTCCTGCTTTTTTTCTTCAGTGAAAACTATTACTTTGTAATAAGCAAAAACGTATTTTAAAATGATATTTTTTGCTAAATTTGAATTGTGATATTTGTAACCAAAAAAGCAATTAAGACAACACAGCACAGTTTTCTACAAGTACTGGCCATTAATACAAACTGACCACATAACAGTGATTTAATGTCATTATTTTATTATGCTCTGTGTAGTTTTGCTTTTAGGATATCTTTTCATGCGTCATTAAGTCAGACAAACACTATGGAATCTGCAATAGATGAATATAATTCAGAAAGTATAAGACTGTATTTAAAAATATCATAAAGGCTTGTGATTACTATAGTTTACAAGACTGTATTTCTCTATATCCTAAGAATCAAAGTGTGGTTATTTTCCTGATTCCCAAAGCATAGAATCCCTTATTTTCGGTAATGGGTAGTGTAAATCACCTGATCACTGAGATAGAATCAGGTTCAAATGACAATTAATCTTTTCCAGCACTAAACCTATTGCTTCTATTTTATAATATCGATAGCACAAGTTTATAAAATTTTTGGTGAATTCACTGGTTTAAGCATGTAAATGATCTTTAGGTTTGTCCAAAACAAATAATGACAACCTCAGCAATACTACAGCACATCAAAGGGAGTTTTAAGGAGATTTGACATACATACTATAGCAATATTAGAGAACACTGATCATTTGCTCTTTCTTGCAAGTTTGTCAGCAAATTAATTATTTTATACTACTCTCAATATTTTCCAGGATACATTTTAATCTAGACTGACTGATATTTTTGAAGAAATGTTATTGAAATCCTTTGCTCAGTTTTGCAAACTGTTTCTTAGTAACTGTCCTATATGTTTTTCTTTCCTGGGAATTACTCTTGAAAACTGTATCTGAATAACTCTTTTTCTTTGCCATTGAATCCATTCTCATTAAACAACAGTTGACTGATTATCTCTTATGCCTAAGAGGACTATTATATGTTACTGGTAGACAGATTTATATAAGAGTCAGTTTTGTAATTAAACAACTAAAAGCTAAATAGATAGAATATACGTAAAAAACAGTATCAACAATTTCAATATGTATGTGCTAATACCTCCCCAAATGTATGATTATACTAGACATGCTAGCTTTCTATTATCAAGTCATTTATTTTGCATGTCATTTCATTATATTCCTCTCATGAATCTCATCTTAAAAATTTTTATTTGTGTATTAGACACTAAGGGAATGTAGTCAAAACATGTAAGTTAATGGATCCATTGGAAGAGAGGGGATTATTTAGAAAACAAAGTAAATTTTAGGGTATATAGTCTATTGTGGACCATAGACATTGGACTATATCTGTGCATTTGCTCTGATATACATTCAAAAATCATGGTTCATACATAGATGAATGGGCGAGAGGGTGAAAGAACTCAAAATCAGGTAGTACTTACCTAAAAAAATAACATTTACAACATGCTCAGTATTGTGTTAAGTACTAGGGGATAAAACATACTCTTGGGCTGAGCGTTTAGCCTAGCAGTTAAGATGACAGTTGGAATGATCACATCCTTTCTTGAGTGCCTGGATTCAAGTCCCAGCTCCATTGCCAAGTCCAGGTTCCAGTTAATGTGCGTTCTGAGAAGCTGTAGGTGATAGCTCAAGTAGTTCAGTTCCTGTTACCCACACGTGAGACCTGGATTGGGTCCCCAGCTTAAAGCTTCTGGCTGGCCTAGTCCTGGTGATTATGGTCATTTGGGGAGTGAACCAGTGGATGGGACCTCTCTCTCTCTCTCTCCTTCCCAAATAAAAAAAAAAACTTATTTTTGCTATGAAGTTTAAAGACTAGCATCACAGAAAAGGAGAGTAAAGAGGAAATGGTAACTGTTATATCAAGGCAGGTCCTGACTCAATACAATGCTTTCTACCCCTCAAAACCAACCAAAGACCCTTTTTTTCATTAGAAAGCAATGAGTTCCCCTTTGATAGAGGTTTTCAAATATAAACTCCATGGATACAGATCATTCATTCGACTACAAACAGAAGGGATTTGAGAGTCAGAGACCTGTTATCTTTTTATTTATTTATTTATTTGAAAGGTAAAGTGACAGAAAGAGAGAAGGAGAGAAAGATACAAAGACAGAGAACTCTTCCATCCCCTGGCTCACTCTCCAAATGGCCACCACAGGTGGGGATGGGCCATGGCAAAATCAGGAGCCAAGTATTCCATCTGGGCCTTCCACATTGGTAGCATGGACACAAGCCTTTTGGGTCGCCATCCATTGCTTTTCAAGGTGCATCAGCAGGAAGCTGGAATAGAAGTGGGGCATCTGGGACTAGATGGGATGCTGCCGTTGTAAGAAATGAACAAACCCACTCCTCTACAATGCAGGCCCCAAAAGGCTGTTATCTTTAATTACGTTTCAGATTTGATCTCCTGTCTGACTCTGGTCCTGTCTGACTCTGGTAGAGGGAGAGATCGAACTGGAAGGAATTTCACATGATCTGGGCTTGCAGGTGTATAGGATTCATATACATTGCAAAGAAAAGAGAAAGTACTATTAGGCCAACAATGTGAACAGAGGTGTGGGTCTGGGGATGAGTGTGGCAAATAGGATGGGAGTGATTCACTCAGTATGACCAGAGAAAGTATTTGCATTGGGATGGAATAGGGCATAAGGATGGTATGGTAATTTGGATTGAGAAAAGATGGCATTTTCTTGTACTCCATGGGCAACATCTCATGCCGAGCAGAAAATCAGAGCTGAATAAGAAAAATGAACATTTGCAAGGAGGACATTGTCTTGCATATCTTATGAAGCTGATTTTTACAAAGTAATATTTTATAAAGAAAGGAAGGGTGTGATTTAAGTACATATTTTGTCTAATCAAGGGATATTCCCATTATCTGAACAAAAGTAATACTGTAACATTTGTGAAAAATGGCATTCACAAATTATTTTAAAAGTTCATATATTATAATATATATATATAAATAATTAGAAAACAGAAAACTACGACAAATGTCACATTTCAAGGAGTTTTTGATATTTGTAACTCTGTGCTTTCTTTTTCTTTCTCCTTATTCCAGTACTCTGTAGGGAACCAATGTCCCTCATTTAGCCTCACCTGTTTTGCAAAGTGGTTATGCATTTCCAAGCTAGAGGAATTAGAGTACTGTCTCTGAATCTACACTGCAGAACTAAAAAGTCACAAATTCAATCAGTAATAAAATAATAAATATTACCTTAGCGCTACTGTCTAATAGAAGTTCTTTAGAGTGACTGTTTTACAAATTCCTGCCACTCATCCATTAATCCAATATGCAGAAATCCAATGAATTATACGCAATGCTTTACAGATTCACATTTGTGGTTCATTTAGAATCTAATTCTGATGATGGTAGAAATCAGATTCTGTTTTCCTTGGTTTAAACTGAAAGTAATTATCACGAGTGATCTCATTGTCTTTTATAGTTTACTCTTGACATTTTATTTTAATTTTATTAAATGATGATTGACTGTCAGATTATTTCCAATATCACTCTAATTCATAATGAATAGATAATTTTTCATACTTTCCAAAAAGAAAATAGACCTAACTGAATTAATGAGAATACTGGACAATTCCTACAATACTGATAAATGCATTCAAGTATCCTAAAAATCACTTTATAATTTTTTACTTGAATAGCTGTAGGTGATGGTGTTCATGATGATGGCAGCAGTGGTGGTGATGGTGATATGCATATGCGTGTATCCAGTGCTCATTTTTTTTTAAGAAGTAAATGATCAAAAGCATTTTCCTGTTTAGCATTTGGAATTCACAAAATGAGCTCTAAGGTTATACAGAGTTAGATTCAAAGTATGTTCCAGCACTTACTATTTGTAGCAATTTAACTTTCTCAAAGTCAGTTTCCTGAATTTAGAACATTGAAAGTTCTCAGTTCTTTATGTCAATGTGGTGAGGCTAGAGTCTCCAGTTATTCAACCAACCAGTAATCTAGGCACTGCTATGGGGGTGCTGTGTAGACTCAATAAGTCCATTACCACTTCACTTGAAGAAAGTGAGATGGCACTGGATAATCTGGTGGTGGGGTCTGAAAGGCCTTAAAAGCAGAGATTCCGTCCCTGGTGCAGAGCAAATTCTACCTCTGGATTGCCCCTGAGTTCCAGCCCGCTTTCCTGACAACTTGTCCTCATTTGTAAGTTGTCTTGCCAGCTGCCATAATTGCATAAACCAATTTCTTCAATAAATTTCTTAATATATGTCTCCCTTTTGTCTGGTACAGTCATGATTATAAAGATGTCCCAACACATCATTATAAGGACATGAACCAAGTGACTAGCATAAAATAGTACAAGTTACTCTCTCAATTCATGGAGTACCAATTGTTAATGTCTCCATAGTTACAAAACTGGTGGGACTAATGCAATAAATATCATTTAGCAAAAGCTCTTAAGTGTGTACCCAAAAACCTGTTAGACACCGCCAAGAAATTAAGCATTGACATCCCCAGCAATCCTTTCATTCTATTATTTTTTTCCTCCTGAAAGGACTTATTTATTGTCATATTGGTTGATTTTAAGAAATTGCTGAGAACTGAATCACCCCTAATGTTCAACCCTTAAAGATTATTAGGGCCCAATATTTTTGGGAAAAATATGAAATAATCTTGAACTTTTTCAAAATTCAATAGTCAATGTGAAGCATGTAGCATTAATTTTTTTTTTACCTTGGCTACCAGGAGGCTTAGAACCAAATATGCAATTCAATTTTAGTCTCAGAAAGGCTAAAGCTGTTAGATACAAATTGTATTTTAGAGAATACCTTAAAATAATTATTTTCATTTCAAAGCCAATAATTTTAAACTAGATAGACATCTTGCCATTTGGGTACTATAAACCCATACCATGGTTTAGGTCACAATGATTCCTACCTAATAGTTCATCTAAGAATCAAATCTACAAACCGAACTAACATTACTGGGGCCTAATGTTGGATACTCTGATTCAGTGCATTTGAATTGAGGTCAGGATTCCACTTATTTTATATGTTTCTTAAGTGCATGCTTGGTTAAGAATCACAAGTACACTTGACTTGCTCCTTATAGGAACGAGATAAAAATCCAGACAACTAATTAAAAGCTAAAAGATAGATTAAAAAGCAATGGAGGCAGAGGTTTGATTGCAGAATAGATAAAATATTTGTCAACAAATTCTTATCCTGTTCTGTAGGAAAATAATTCTTACAGGTCTTAAAACTTATAAGATTTGTAAGGAACAATTTCTTTCCAAGTATGAATTGTAAGGTTTACAATGATCTTATGCAGACTAATTGCCACGTGGTTCCTGAGAAAGCAGGTAAGACTCAAAACAAATAAATGAAAACGCAAACTGATACAGGTTTCAATAGACTTTTCCATAAAATTGTAAATACTGTGTTACCAGTCCTAGAACAGATACAGCTAAAGCCTTATTTCTCATATTAAAAAACATATTTAGAAACTTAAATATGTCAGTAAAGAAACTAACATAATGTTAACTGGCTTATTGGTACTATCTAAAATGGAAGATACTGAGAATGTCATACATTTAAAATTTATTTATTTATTTGAGAGAGGTGAGGGGAGAGAATTTCCCATCTGCTGATCTGCTGGTTCACTCCCCAAAATGACTACAACAGTCAAAGCTAGGTCAGGCTAAAGCTAGGAGCCAAAAACTCCATCAGGGTCTTCCGCAGGGGTGACAGGGGCCCAAGCACTTGGGCCATTATCTGCTGACTCTGAGGTGCATTAGCAGGGAGCTGAATTGGAAGTTTAGCACCCAAGACTTGATCTGTTGATCCCACATGGGATGCTGGCATTAAAAGTGGGCTTAGCCTGTTACACCACAAAACCGGTACCCTATAATTTGCCTCAAAATAAAAAGGAAAAAATTATAATCTAACAGACATAGCACAATAAAAAATTTCTGTTGCTTTAAAGTTTTTTTTAAATTTGCTACATTGAAGAAGTAAGCATAGGGAGGGTTGGGTTGAACAAAGTTTGAGGAACAGTTGGACTGGCATGGCAGCACTGATATCAAGGCTTGTACATTAAGTGTTAATGACAGATGGACTAACTTATATATTTATATTTTTATCATATAACTGTGTTTGACTTATATCTGAAAGTTTTTTGTGTGCTGCAATGAATCCCATCTGATGTATATGATGGAAAAGGTGAATAAGAGTTCTAGGAGGTGAGCCCAAATACAAACATTATCCTCAACAAATTCATAAGGCCATAATGAATGCTATATTAATACTTCCTGAATAAAAAATAAATATGGAACTAAAGCTTCATTAAAACTCATGGAAGCATAGTATATCACAAACACTTCAATCTACTCACTATGAATCTATGACTATTAGCCATCACTATTAAGCATAATTCTTTGAGATAAATGCCCATTTGTGGAATAAACATGTCAGAAGATTGGCCCACATCCAAACCATATCTAAATCCTTCTAGACTCAAGTAGAGACTGTTGTATTTGTACAGATATGTATTATATTCACACATGGAATTCAATTATCAGTGAAATTTTCAAAGCATGATATTTTGGGGACTTTAGATATTATTTGGTAATTCTTATTTAGAATACCATTTTACAAAAAGAATAAATTAATGCACATATGTTTCTTCCATACCCAAATAACTGGTGTTTCCATCAATAAAGAACCCTTGTGGTTTGATTCTTACTAAGGATCTGAATTCACTGCTGCTTTCAAATTATTTAATTACAATGCATTCATTGTAAATTCAATAAGCTTTACTTTTCTTCTTCTCAACACTGAACATTTATCTAGATAATTTATATTTGATGATATGCTTAATTCCAAGATGTGTAACCTAGACACATATAGAGTGAAACTTATAAGACTGCTTTACATAAGCAAATAATTATAGGCAGAATGATTGCTCCAGTTTATAGAACAGAACCTTATGGTATGAATCCGTACAAATAGTACAAAATAATGGATTTGTTAATGAAGTAGTCAATATAAATTGAATACTTAACACCTAACTAATGGAGTATTGCATTTGGATACATTTTTAAATAATGAAAACTAGGGGTTGGCACTGTGGCATAGCAGGTAAAGCCGCTGCCTGCAGTGCTGGCATCCCATATGGGTGCAGATTCAAGTCCCGGCTGCTCTACTTACAATCCAGCTCTCTGGTATGGCCTGGGAAAGCAGTGGAAGATGGCCCAAGTCCTTGGGTCCCTGCACCTGCGTGGGAGACCCGGGAGAAGCTCCTGGCTCCTGGTATTGGATTGGCACAGCACCGGCCACTGCAGCCAATTGGGGAGTAACCAGTGAATGGAAGACCTCTCTCTCTCTCTCTCTCTGCCTCTCCTTCTCTCTCTAACTCTTTCAAATAAATAAATAAATCTTTTTTTAAAAAAAAAGAAACTAAAGCGAAAGTAAAAGAGAGAGAGAGAGAGAGAGAGAGAGAACAAGAAAGCAACAAGTAGTGAAAAAACAAAAACAAAATGAATGGACAAGTGATAAAATTAATGAATTCATTAGGACTGACAAAGGGAAGGGACTAGGCTTCAATAGTGAAGTAAAGAAAGGAACCAATTGAGATTAAAAGAAGAAAACAAGAAAGAGAGATGAGAGTGCGATGAAAGGAAATAAATTAGACATGAAGCAAATGCTAGAGAATGCAGTAGGCAAAGCAAACAGCAGGTCCCTTTACAGGGACTGCACCCCTACCGTCTCACTCAAGGCTGAGAGGAGGGGCACTGGCTGCAGTGGCCCAGAGCGCAGGAGGGTTGAACTTGGGCATGCCACAGAGAGGGGCTGGAGCCTCATCTCTTGAAGCAAGGGTGATGTGGACTGACAGAAAAAGCATGACTGTCAAAGGGGAAATAATAAAGGAACTCAATCTTTATTGATATAAATGACCATTTCTTGATTGAACATGTCAGCATAGTTAGCACCATTGGCAAGGGCAACCTTATTGCCTGCCAAGTAGCTAGTAAGTAATTTTCCAGCAACTTCTCACAAAACACACACACACACTCTCGCACCATTTTTGAGAGAAGGCCAATGTCAGAAGCTTTTAACAATTGCTAGTTCTGCTCTTCATTGAGCACTTTGCTGACAGCTATCAAGCCATAGAGGATTGCCAGATTTGAAATTAAACAATTTGCAGTTTAAATAGCACAAAACTGAAACAGGCTTTAAAATGCATTTAAATCAATGAAATGCTTTATCTTCTTAAATTATTACGTTTTTACTAGAGTCAGAAAAGAGCTCTACAGTTTTTATTTGAAGGGAAATTAGACAAAGAAACAATTATCTATTTTTCATGTGGAAAATAACATAAGTAAGTTGAGTAAAAACAAAAGGCAATATAAATGACACTGAAAATGAATTCACATTATGAATAAATTAATAGCTGTATCAAAATTAGAAAACTGACAGTGCTGAAAAATAATATAATGAAATTTCTTAACAAAATAAGGGTGAAAAGAATTCCATGAAAAATAATTAATTTCTCAGAAGCTGTTACATGCAAGAATATTAATTATTGTCAACAGCTATTCTTCCCTCAATCTTCTCATTATATTTATGAAGTAGCAATTCTTAACAAGAAAAACACATCTATATTTTAGAGATTTTGAAAGCTGTTGAGTGGTTTAACATGGGCTAAACTAGTAAAGTCTGCAAACTTAGAAATCGGAAACCTATATGTAGGACAGAACTAGCCAAACAGGAGAAGCAAATATGTGATCAACATATAAGAAATTCTACATCTAAGTGACTAATAGGCTGTAAACAAGTTAAGAGGCCTGTGGGTTTTTCTAAAATGTATGAAGAAACTCAATAATTAAATTATGGAAATTATAATCAAGGTAGGTAATTTAATTCTAAATACTGGGACTTCATCAAAATTACTCACATCACGATTATGTTGTTTTATGCTCGATGAGCTTAGCATTGCATATACTGAATACTGTAGGGTCTGCCATTTAAAAGTATAAATATTTTCCAAACCTTAGGAAAACTAGATTGCATTTTAAAATTGAATACTTTTCTATTTCCAATCACTGGGAAGTTAGGAGAGCTGTTTATGTGCTGTTGCATTCACTCAGCTGACTGGAAGCTTTTGCAGGCCAAGGACTTTGTCCCAGAATACTCCTTTCCATGGTCACACTGGTGTGGTATCTTCATAATAAAAGTTTCATTAACAAATGAATGAAATGGAGACAGCTGGGGCTGGCTTTGTGGTGCAGCAGGCAGCCCATATGAGTGCAGGTTCATGTCCTAGCTACTCTACTTCTGATCCAGCTCCCTGCCAATGCATCCAGGGAGGCAGCAGAAGATGGCCTAAGTTCTGAGCCCCTGACACCCACATGGTAAACCAGGATGAAATTCCAGACTCTTGGTCTTGGTCTGGTCCAGCCCTTTCTGTTTTGGCCATTTGCGGAGTGAACCAGCAGATCGAAAACACCTCTTTCTCTCTCTCTCTTTCTCTCAAACTCTACCTTTCAAATAAATAAATACATCTTTTAAAAATGGAGACATTTGCACTAAGAGTGATAAGAGAATTAAGTGCTAGACTAAAACATGTAATTTAATTTTGTCAATTATGATATTTTTAAATAGAAAAAACATTCTTTGGTACAGTAAATTTTAATATTCCACATATAGAAAGCTACCTGATATGCATGTAGAAGTTCAATTTAGAAACCTCAAATATATGAAATTTGTTTTCCACAATGAGTACAGTACAGTAAAATACAGTTTCTAATCAAAGTCAAAAAAGGTTATGCTTGGTCATAGCTGGGGTAGGATCAACTGCAAAGCTTGCTACATGTTCAACACTACGAGTTATTTAGATACACCTAGTTAGGGAGCACAGGACAAACAATGAACTTATTGCAGAGGATGGACCTGAAATCAAGGGCCAGGTTGTTGAGGCAGAATGGGGCCTCTGGAAGGGAGAGACAATAGGGATGGGGATTGAATGCAATAGAGCATTTTTCAATTTACATAATTCAACCATGCATATGGGCACAAGATCAAGAATCCTAGCCATGTGGTCACATCCAAGATCTTGGTGATTCTGAGAATATGGCCAAGGGATCTAAATCAGAACAAAGAGGAGGAACTCACACACGGAAATGGAACAAAAGTGGGGGGAATTAGGGAGTAGTGATCACTGGGTTTGGTCCGCCATACCTTATCTCTAACATCTAGAACCCTGATTTAGATATCAGCACAGGAAATCTGGACAGGGATGGTGGAAACAGCAACTTTGCATGGGTCTGAGGAGCTGGAGCAGAAAGGTGATTAAATGAAAAGTTCCATCAGCTCAGATGTGAGATATATACCAGACTGATAAACTAACTTTGTGTTCTGATTTCTACTTTCTTTACCCTAAACTATAGAATTGCCTGAACCTATATGCTTTCAAAACAAGTAAATAATACATACATATATATGCATATAAATAAAATTATTGTTTATATGTCTGAGCATTTACCTCTTATTTTGTCTAACTATTTATATAATGTTACATAATATTCCCCTTCTAGAAGTGATGGTAAACTTTAGTTATGTTTCCAAATGAATTTGTAAATGTTAAGATCAGGTTACACAGAATAACTACTAAAACGGGACACAAAAAGAAGTAACAAGGCATTTGAAACTGATGCCATTATCAGATAGACAGATTTAACATATGGGAACGGGGAACTGAAAGACTTCAATGACTATAATTTGCAGAAAGTAAGAACAGTGTTCATGTTTTGCAGTGTACCACAGCCCCAGAGGACTTGAGATTTTCTTTTAAAAACCTAAAATGTACTTCTATATGGATCTTTGAGCTCTTCTGAATTTTCATAGGTTAGACAACATTTCATTAGTGAACTGAAACACAGGAACTTGAGTAATAAGACACAACTAAAATCAAATGGAAATTGAAGTTTAATGAAGCATAGTCCAAATAAAGACAGTATAAAACAAGCATCTAAACAGAAGTTAATCAACAAAGTGAAGATTGTTTTCCTAAGAATGAAAGAAGTAAAGCTAACTTGAATTTTCTACATTTAGTAACTTTAAAACCATATGGCTATCTTAAGCCTATCTAACGCAAATTCATTGAAGAGACACAATACACTCAGCTACTCTCCAGAAGGCACTAGTTAGTCTAGATTCTGAGGGAAAAAAACTTGAAAAAGTCATTAACTTTACCTTCCTTGGTAATCACCACAAATAATAGCATTAGAAAAACCTGGTAAATCCATGTGCTTAATTTTCATTTAATAGACCATCAACCAGCATCTTTCTTCACAAAAGACAACTACACAGGAAGTACAGATTGCATAGTACCTAAGGGAATGTTCAGCATTTTGTTGCATTTTTAAAAATGATTGTTTTACTATACAAGCGCTTGTACATACTTTTGTTTTCTAGGGTTATTCAATAAGTAGTAATATGTATTTTCCCTCTGGGTGGATTATTATGATATTTTAAAAATAAACTACATAAATTTCATCCTGATTTATTGAACTAAACACATAAAGCATTTGAAAGAGGGGGAAAAGTAAAATAAGATGAGACATTCCTTAAAGCAAAAACTATAAGCAAAGTGCTTATTAAACAATGCCAGAAAAGATAAATCAGTTACAATTTTATGTTTTAACTCATACATTAGAATTCTACAGATTTATGGATACTATGCAATGTTTTGATACACACGTACATTATGTAATGTTCAAATCAGGGTAAACATATCTATTTTTAATTACCTATTCAAACAACATATTAAATGGAAATATTAAATCAAACTTGACATAAATTTTGAATATCTCCCTAATCTCTATCAGTCGCATCCCCAAAACTACTTGACAAGAGTTGTTTAAAGATATGTTTCCAGATCACCACATAAAACACTGATCCTCCTATAAACTGTTGGGTAAACCTGAAAGTCCAGGCCCAAGGAGAATTGCCAAGTGAGAGCAAACAGAACTCTTGGTCCTAAATTGATACAAATTTAACAGGACCCTCAGTCCTCTCCATAATCCATAGTATAAGTGATTTCTTCACTACTGCAATGCAACAATACCGGTGCAAAAAGAAAACAAAATCAGTTCTCATTGAAAAATAATAATAAGGAAGGAACACAAGAGAAAAACGTGCTAGAAATGAAGTTTTGCTGCATTCTCTAGTCGCAGGAAGCACACAACTACACTGGACACACTGACAAGTAACAGACTGTACGTAGTAGGCAGAATAACATTTTCTCCCCATCCACAAAGATGTACATGATCTCATGCCCAGAATTTGTAAATATGCTATCTTACATGGCAAAAGGGACTTTGCAGATGTGCTTAGGATTACAGATCTTAAAATATGGAGGTTATACAGGATTATCTAGGTAGACTCAACCTAATCCCATGAATCCCCAATGATGGAAATTTTTTTTTTTGGCTGCAAACAGAGAGAAATATGACAATGGAAGAAGTGTCATGGTAATACCTACGTAAGAAGGACTTGACTGACCATTGTTGGCAATTTTGGAAAAACCCAGAGTATACGAACCATCCACTAGGGATGTCATGGTTGTATAGTGGGTTAAGCTGCTGCCTGCAATGCCAGCATCCCATATGAGCACTGGTTAGACTCCTTGCTGGTGCACCTGGGAAAGCAGCAGAGGATGGCCTAGGTACTTGGGCTCCTGTGCCTATGTGGGAGATCCAGATAAAGATCCTGGCTCCTGGCTTTGGTCTGGCCCAGCCCTGGCCATTGTGGCCATTCGGGGAGCAAACCAGCAGATGGAGGATCTCCCACTGCCCCCCCCCACTCTCTCTGTAACTCTGCCTTTCAAATAAATGAATGAATAAATCTTAAACAAACAAACAAATATCCACCAAAGGTAGGAGGAGCCAAAGATTGAAGAAAAAGGTGGACAAAACTAGGAACATACAAAGTATAATTTACTGCAGGGGAGAGGGCAATATATAGACAGAAGTTTAGTGGAGCAGCCACTAGACAATGGATCTCTGGGCAATGAGGTAGGCAAGAAGGGCTTTCATAGACAAAGGTAGCCTGTGGATAACCAGAATGTACCTAGACTTTCTTAGAAAAATTAACATTCATGACAGACATCCCAGGCATCAGATTAGAGCAAAATATAATTTTAATGACTTTGTTTACTTTACTTGAGATGAACTTCGGAATTATCTGGAGGGGAAGATGATGGCTAACACAGAAAATGGTTGCAGGGGCCAGTATTGTAGCACTGGGGAATGGTTAAGCCAACTCCTGCAACGCTGGCATCCCATATGACCACTGAGTCCCTGCTGCTCCACTTGCGATCTAGCTCCCTGCTAATGCACCCAGGAAAGCAGAAGGAAGATGGTTCAAGTACCTGGGCCCCTGCCACCCACGTGGAACATCCAGATGGAGTTCCAGGCTCCTGGCTTCCACCTGGCCCAGCCTGGCCTGGCTGTTGTGGCTGTTTGCAGAATGAATCAACGGATGGAAGATTTCTCTCTGTCTCTCTGTCTCTCTCTCTCTACCTCTACCTTTTAAATAAATAAATACTTTTTAAAAAGATAATGGCTGTGGTCATGTCAAGCTGAATCCCTACATCAATTTGAAAAAAGGATCCACGAACCAAGGCATATGGGTAGCCTTTACAAGCCATAGAAGTCAAGGAAATAGGCTCTCCCTTAGAGCCTCCAGAAACGAAACCCTACTGACACCTTAATCTTAGCCAAATGAGACCCGTGTCAATATCTGATCCCATGGGGCTGTAAAATAATACAGTTGCGTTTTTTAAGTCATTAAGCCTGTGCATATATTATGGAAGAACAGAAAAACATTACTAAGAACAGGTGAATTATTTAGAAAATAAATCAGGAATGAAAACCACATGTAAACGCTAGTTGTGAAGAAAAGAAGACTACTGTTACAAGATAATGGAGAAACTTTATGCTGTTTTTATTTAATGTTCTTGTCTGATTGTAGAATTTGATGTTACAGTGAGAACTAGGGTAAGATCTTTTGAACGGGTTTCAGTGTAACTGCACATGTGCCAGTTCAAACATACCCAGTTATCAATGCTGACACGTAAGGCTGCAAATAGAAACAAAGACTATTACAGGGGTTTGAGATGTGAAGTTAAATACTATGAGAGTTTACAATGACACAGTTAGAAAACAGTAAAGTTATTAGCCAACTAAGCTTATTAAGATAATGGTTATGATCACAACTGAAGGAGAAGATTATATACAGGATGCAGGCTTATTTAGAATGCTCCCATTTGGCCATCATTAGTAGGAAATCAGGTTTTTCATTGCAATTGAAACTCTTGAGTGGTTTTGCTTAGAGAAGAATAATAAGTGATTACAATCTAAATTTATTTGTCATTCAACATCTTAAAAGAAGGAATGTACTATTATTCTAGCAATAGAAACAATGCAATTAAACACAGCTAGATGAGATGCAATTGTCTTATAATGAGAAATTAAGAAACTAAATACAGACATTACCTGTGTAATTGTAGGAAAATGAGCACTGTATGTATAATATTTACTTGTTCTATACAATTAGCCTGTTCCATTGAATTATTTGCATTCATCAATGCGCCATCATTTGAGGCTAATCAAAGTGCCTTCCTACTTCTCTAAAAAATTTATGGTGACATAGTCTGAAGCAGAAGTTTGATATCAAATGCAGAGCTTTTAGCATAGCTATTGTAGAAATAAATCAAGTATTCCATGTTTCACTTAAGTGGGGAATAACTTTTATCAAAATAGCTTTATCAGAATTAATTCACCTTTGGCTGAGAGTAGTGTTCTATTTATAGCTGGGATAGCACATTTGTATAGTAGAGAAATTTGATATGCTTCCATTCAATATGGGATGAGTTAGAATACTCAGTAAGTCATTTCAAATTGCTAAAGGCATTCAGATAAGGAGATATGTATACCAAAATTAGAATTTAATTAAAACTCTGAGGTGAACATTCAAAAGTATATTTGAAAGCATCATGTTTTTAATGTATTGGTTCTGACTTCTTTAATTTCTTCATTACAAGATACTTGTTGCCCACAAGGAATTTACAACCAAGTGATGGAAACATAACACCCATACACTTATTTATAACCACTGACAATAATGATAAGTACATAAAAATAACTGCAACTAATGAGAAATAGATTTATAAACAATTACATACATATGTATATAAGTATTTGCTATTTGCAAGAAGGGTGGAAGGTCAAAAAGTCTCTTTACTAATGGCAATATCAGAATGTTGTAGGAGAATAAAATGAAAATGTTAAAACAGAAAGAAAAGGAAGAACAATGTCTTACTGTTTTTTATTTTGAAACACAAAATCATACTATATTATTCAAAGTATTTGACAAGCTGCTTCCATATTTTATATATATATATATTATTTTTTATTTGACAGGCTGAGTTAGGCAGTGAGGGAGAGAGAGAGAAAGGTCTTCCCTCCATTGGTTCACCCCCCAAAATGGCTGCTACGGCCAGCACTGCGCTGATCCGAAGCCAGGAGCCAGGTGCTTCTTCCTGGTCTCCCACGCAGATGCAGGGGCCCAGGCACTTGGGCCATCCTCCACTGCCTTCCTGGGCCACAGCAGAGAGCTGGACTGGAAGAGGAGTAACCGGGACTAAAACCTGGTGCCCATAAGGGATAACAGCGCTGCAGGCAGAGGATTAACCAAGTGAGCCACGGCGCCGGCCCCCATATTTTTCAAAATATATTTGTGTGAGCTATTTTTAAAATGTTTTACGTTGACTTTGCTATAGCAACCATGTATTCATGTGTCTATTCAACTATTGTTATTTAGGCCTTGTGTAACATTTCTAGTATTATTCTAGAAACTAAGGATACAACAGTAAATTAAGAGAAGTCTCCTGCCCTCTTGAAGTTGGGAGAGTCAGAAAAACAGTTAAACAAAGGTGACTCTACCATATGGTGTTAGAGATTAGTAAGAGCTCTACAGATAATTAAATGGGGTGATCTTTGACTTCTTTGACTTTTGGGGATCAGGAAAGATTTCTCTAACAGATGACAAGAGGAGATCTGAATGATAGTGGCATCACAAATAGTATTATCCATCCAGCTGCTGCACTGTTAGCTATATAGATCTTTTACAGTAACTTTCATGTAAGTAACCACAGGCCTACATAGATCATCTCCTTCTGTTGCATAATGTTAAGCATATTCTAGAAAATATCTACACAACTACTATTTCATGGGCAATTTCACTGTGAAATTTTAGTAGCAAGAATCAGAATCAAGAAATTATCAAAGTTAAAATAAATCCCTTTATAAAAATCTGATTACAATAATGTAATTAGATATATTATTAACTAAAATAAAACTATACGAGTTTGCAACAAATTACTGTTTAGGAAAAATAAAATGAACATATTGCTTTTATACTGAGCTAAATACCAAATTGTTATGCTATAAAATCACTAAAAATAGACCAATGAAGATATACATTTTTTTAAAAATTTTAAATCTGGAATTCTCAAAATCGTTACCCAAGTAAACACTGCATTAATCATTAATTTCTGTCTTGAATTCTACTATTGGTACTTTTTTCCCCATTCCTTCCCCCAGCTTGTTGATGTATAATTGAAAAATAACAATGATATTTATTTGCAGTATGTAATGTGATATTTTGATATATGTTTATGTCAAATTTCCAAAATCAAGCTAGTTAACACATGTATCAACTCATCTAATTGATAATTTATTTTTGAACTGAGAACATTTAAAATCTACTCTCTTACAGAATCCAAGTATATAATACCTTATTAGTAACTACAATCCCTATGCTGTATAACAGATTCCCAGAACTTATTTATTGTGTCTATTTCTTCCAGATTTTACATAAAGAACCTAACCAAAAGCCATGGAGGTGGAGATACAGCCCATGTCCCACTCAGTGAGCTACATCTACCCAGAAGGGAGGATTCCCTTTTCTGAGCTGTACATGGACATCCTATGCCCTTCTAAATAACTTTAATGCCCCAGGTTTTTAGCAAACTCCTAC
The DNA here is from genome assembly GCA_949820135.1 of Sylvilagus floridanus. Taxonomy (NCBI): domain Eukaryota; kingdom Metazoa; phylum Chordata; class Mammalia; order Lagomorpha; family Leporidae; genus Sylvilagus; species Sylvilagus floridanus. The sequence goes on from OX463223.1 coordinate 115,618,275, forward strand.
CCTGGATGGATTGGGTTTTCTCCTTCAAACATCACATAGGGGTGTTTGTTAGCATTCTATTGCTAAACCACAACTTGCTGGATTAGTTTACCTTGAAAAAAGCCTAACAGCAGGCAGTAAATGGTTACAGAGGTATCCAACTCAGTCTCATCTTAGCCCTGAGCACAGGATTATTACAGTTGCATACAGCTTATATCATATTGATCAGTGTGCATCTGTGACTACATTTATCAATAGCATGCACTCCCATCTCGTTTCCTTTGTCTTCATGAGCAATAATCATCCATATCTGACTTCATACATTTAAAAGTCCCCTTTGATTGATTCATTTGATTTGACAAGAACAGAATGTTCACAGGCCAATTCAAGAACAAAAGGGTGAAAAGAAGTATTGAGATGAAAGATGGTAGGGAGAAGCTATTTACAATTGTTTAGGATATGAATACTGACATCAAAACTGTGAAATACAATTGCTTATACTTAGAGATGTATAGCTAAACTCAAGTACCTTAAATATGCCCTATCATCTGTAAGCAAGAAAGAAAAGGCACAGGCTGGGGCCATGGTTGTGGCACAGAAGGTTAAGCCGCCACCTGCAGTGTCAGCATCCCATTTGGGCTCCAGTTCAAGTCTCAGCTGCTCCACTTCTGATCTATCTCCCTGCTACTGTGCCTGGGAAAGCAGCAGAAGATGGCTCAAGTGCTTGGGCCACTGCTACCCACATAGGAGACCCAGAAGAAGATCCTGGCTCTTGGCTTCAGCCTTGCCCAACCCTGGCCATTGTGGCCATCTGAGGAGAGAACCAGCAGATGGGAGATCGATCTCTCTCTCTTCCTTTTCTTCTCTCCTTTGCTCTCTGTGTGTCTCTGCCTTTCAAATAAATAAATACATCTTTTTTAAAAAGCACAGGTTATATGTGAGCTATAGAGCAAAGACAGTAAGGGTTATAAGAGTTGAAAAATCTTCACGGCAGATTCATGAATATTACAGACAGGATTCTTTAATCACATTGGCATCTGTAAAATAACAGGACTAATTATTGTCCATGTTCTAGCCTTTTCCTGCTCAACGCATGTCACCACCCGGTAGCTTGTTGGAAATGCAGGATCTCAGCCCTCACCCCAGATTCACTGAACTGGAATTTTCAATTTAACAGGCTCTATGAGGGATTCATATACATATCTGAGTGCATATGCATATATATAATTTTGAAAAGTACAGCTCAGAGCTACTGAATTTTCATAACATATAGCTGCCTTTTCCAAGATTTCTTGGGATGTTTCTTTTTCATGATATGCCCCTAGTGTATCACATTAAAACTTTTTCCCCTAACCCCTTGAACCAATGAAAAGCCACCATCTCTCTGATATTTGAGAATCTCTGGCCACATAACAATATGTCAGAGAAGAGTTGAATCCTACCCCAAGTTACACCTAAGCTGGTCAAGAATATGTAATACCAAACATAATAAAACTGAAATCTTTTCTTCTTATACCACTTGAGAATCATCACTTTTTCAATATTTATTTATTTGAAAGAGTTACAAAGAGAGAGAAGGGAGAAGCGAGAGAGAGAGAGAGAGAGAGAGAGAGAGAGAGAGAGAATGAATCTATCTGCTGCTTCACTCCCCCAAAGAGCCTCAATGACCAGGGCTGGGCCAGGCTGAAGCTACAAGCCAGGAGCTTCTTTCTGGGTCTCCCAGGTGAGTACAGGCACCCAAGCACTTGGGCCATCTTCCACTGCTTTTCCAGGAACATTAGCAGGGAGCTGGGTCAGAAATGGAGCACTGGGGACTGGAACCAGTGATCTGATGCGGCATGCCAGTGTTGCAGGTGGCAGCTTAACTTACTGTGCCACAATGCTGGCCTTATTCTTTCATTACTGTTAACTGATACCTAAAAATCGTACACATTTCTGGGGTACCATTTCATATTCTGACACACGTTGTATAATGCTCAAATCAGGGTATATATATATATATATCTGTTTCCTTGATTGTTTTTATACTGGGGAGCTTAAAGAAAACAAAGGCCAAAAACTCCCTAATGTCATCAATCCATCCTCCAGAGATTTGAGATGTAGCTGGTCCAAAGCAGAACCTGGACATTCATATGGCTCTACAAGTTTCCCAGCTGATTCTCATGGTAGACTGAATTGAGAAACACTGATGCAGCTAAACAGTTTGGTATTGCTGATCTCAGTTCCAGAAAGTAACTCTGGGAGCACACACCAGACTCACGCGGTAGGGGATAGAGAGATGGCTTTAGTTAAACATAGATCATTGGGCCACACTTCCAGATATTCTGGTACAAATAATGCATTTTAGTGAGGTCCCAAGTGATGCCACTGCCAGCCTAAAGAAGTTCTTTGGGGCTGGTGCTGTGGCCTAGAGGTTAAAGCTGCCACCTGCAATGCCAGCAGCCCATATGTGAAGTGTCTCGGCTGCTCCACTTCTGATCAGGCTACCTGCTAGTGTGCCTGGGAAAAGCAGAGGAAGATGGCCCAAGTGCTTGGGCCCCTACTACCCACATGGGAGACCTTGATGAACCTGCTGGCTCTTAGCTTTGGCCTAGCCCAGCCCTGGCCATTGTGGTTATCTGGGGAGTAAACCAGAGGATGGAAGTTCTCTCTCTGTGTCTCTTTCTGTAAGTCTGCCTTTCAAATGAACAAACAGAACTTTTCTTTTCTTTTTTTTATTTGACAGGTAGAGTTATAGACAGTGAGAGAGACAGAGAGAAAGGTCTTCCTTCTGGTTCACTCCCCAAATGGCCGTTATGGCCGGCACTATGCCAATCCAAAGCCAGGAGCCTGGTGCTTCTTCCTGGTCTCCCATGCGGGTGCAGAGGACCAAGCAGTTTGGCCATCCTCCACTGCCCTCCTGGGCCACAGCAGAGAGCTGGATTGGAAGAGGGGCAACCGGGAATAGAACCCAAGGCCCGTATGTGATGCAGATGGAGGATTAAACAAGTGAGCCATGGTGCCAGCACCACAAATAGATCTTAAAAAAAAAAAAAAAACACCCTTCTTTTCAAACTTAAATGTGCCTACAGATCCCCTGGGGGATCATGTTAATAAGCAAGCTCTTCATCTGCAGACTTGTGGATGCTCCTGATACAGCTGACCCCTGCTCACACTCTGACTACCCAGGGCCTGATCCGTCTAATGAGAAGTAAAGACTTGATGACTCAAAAGAAGTATGACAATGTCAGGGAGAATCTTGCCCTAATTCACAATTTTGACAAAAACAGACACTGGCCACAAGAATAACGGGGTATAAACTGCAAGGGTCAAGTTTATTTTTATTTCAGAGAGACAGAGGGAGGGAGGGAGAGGGAGGGAGAGGGAGGGAGAGGGAGGGAGAGAGAGGGAGAGGGAGGGAGAGGGAGAGAGAGAGGGAGAGAGGGAGAGTGAGGGAGGGAGGGAGAGAGAGAGGGAGAGAGAGGGAGGGAGGGAGAGAGAGAGGGAGAGAGAGGGAGAGAGGGAGAGTGAGGGGGGGGGAGTGAGAGAGAGAGAGAATCTCCTCTCTATTAGCTCAATCAGTAAATGCTCACAATAGGTAGGCTGGGCCAGACCATAGCCAGAGGATTGGAACTCAATCTGGGTTTCCCACATGGGTGGTAGGGACCCAAGAACTTCAGCCATCTCCTGCTCTGCTGCCTCTCAGGGTGCAGATAAGCAGGAAGCTGCAATTAGAAGCAGAAGAAACTGGACTCAAACCCAGGCACTCCAATATAGAAGGAAGTCATGCAAAGTGGTATCTTAACCGCTATGCTAAACACCTGCCACACAAGGGTTAACTTTAAAGCAGGGTAGAGAGTAGATGTATTTATCATAGACACAGCTCTGTAGGACAGTGACACCACAGAGATGGGGAGTCACAGGAAGGGACAGACTCATGTGGTGCAGATTTCCACAACTAAGATGTGTGGTTAAGAAGTGAAACACTGGAAGTCACAGAGACCCAAGAGAGAATCTTCTCGGTCACTTACTTAGGCTGCTTAAGAATGTGGTATGACTACCCATCTCGCAGAAGTATGTGAGTCCTAGAGGAACTGACATCTATAAAAGCCCTTATACCCTGCCCGGCACAATGCTAGCTATTATTTTTAACTCAACAAGTATTAGTGAATATCACTTAAATGAAGGTTTATGTGGTTTACAACATTTTCTACACATGAGATGGACATTTGGCCTAGAAGTTAACATGCCAGTAGGGCACCCATGTTGTATATCAGAGTGCCTGGGGTTGATCTCCTTCTCTGGCTGCTGATTTCAGATTCTTGCTAATGAGGACTGTGGGAGGCAGTGGTGATGGCTCAACTATTTGGATTCCTGCTATCCACAAGGAGACATGGATTGAGTTTCTGGTTGCTCTCTATGGGCCTCTAGCCATCATGGGAATTTGCAGAGTGACCCAGCAGACTGGAGCACTTATTCTGCTATACTTCTCTCTCTCAAATACATACATAAATAAATAAATACTTTACAAGTTTCTACTCATTTGGATATAATTAACAAAAACTATATATGGAGGAAATTGTTCTTTGATTTCATGATACATACGTTAATATTTACTATGCTAAAGTAAAAATACTTCTACAAGCCTATTCAGATATTTAAAGTATAATTAGTATTGGGTAGAATCACATTTCAGAAAATACTATTTGTGCATTTTTGGAAAAAATGCAAGAAAGTTTCTCCAATATCAAAATAGTTTCAGACTAATCACTGAATTCCTAAATTTGATTTAAAAAAAGTTACAAAGTGGTTCTTACCTTCAAGGTGGGCTAATCCTTCAGTGATTCTACACAAATTTATTTTGTAGCTAATCATTTAGATTTCAGATTAAGGATAATGTCTCCAGAAAAATATCCTAAGCATCTTACCTAATGTTGTTCTTTCCCTCATGTTCATTTTTTTTTATTGAAGTCACCTCAATCTGATAATAGGTTATTTGTCTTACATTTGCTTGTGTTCTGTCTTCCCCACTAAAAGGTAAGCGCCAAGAAAACAGAGCTCTTATCTGGAATACAAACTGATTTGTTCCTGTCTCAGAACATTTGCACATGCCTTTTCCTCAGCAGCCAATTTCCATACGACTCCACCATTGACTTCTTCACTTTTCCAAATCCTTACTCAGTCACTTGTCTCCTCCTGGAAGCTTATATCTAAAAAGCAATGCTCCTTCTTCCCTTCTGGTACCTCCAGCACTCTTTATTTTGCTTCATAATTCTTTTTTTTAAAAATATTTATTTATTTTATTTTAAAGGCAGAGTTACAGAGACGGGGGGTGGGGTACAGAGAGAGATTTTCCATCTGCTAGAAAATCTCCCAAAATGGTTGTAATGGCTGGGGCTGAGCCAGGCTGAAGCTGGGAGCCAGGAGCTTCTTCTGGGTCCCCCACATGGATGACAGGGGCCCAAGCACTTGGACCATCTTCCACTGCTTTCCCAGGTGCATTAGCAGGGAGCTGCATCAGAAGCAGAGCAGCCAGGACTCGAACCAGCACCCAGATGGGATGCTGGCATTGCAAGTGGTGGCTCAACCCACTGCACAACACTGGCCCTGCTTCATTATTCTTCATTGCACTTATTATGATCTGATATAATGTTTATTTGTTCACTTGCTTAGTTCATATCTGTGTCTTTCCAGGGAAAGTAAGATTCATTAGGAGAAACGTGGTTCTTTTATCCTTGGCACCCAGCACAGTATCTGTTACAATGTAGGTATTCTATTAGTATTTTTAAATTTCTAATATTTATTATGGAAAAGCAGAGTGATAGAGAATGAAAGTGTGTCAGAGGGGGGGGGGAGGGAGAGGGAGGAAGAGGGGAAGAGAGGAAGAGAGGGAGAAGGGGGGTAGAGGGGGAGGGAGGGAGAGGGAGAGGGAGAGGGAGAGGGAGAGGGAGGGAGGGAGGGAGGGAGAGAGAGAGAGAGAGAGAGAGAGAATGAATGAATATGTTTCATCTGCTAGTTTACTCTCAAAATGCTTGCAACAGCCAAGCTGGGACAGACTGAAGCCAGGAGCCAGGAATTCCATCCAAGTCTCCCATGTGGTTGCAGAAGCCCAAGCACTTGACCCATTACTATTGCCTCCCAGGATACATTAGCAGGAAGCTAGACTGAAAGGAGGGTAGCCCAGACTCCAACCAGCACTCTGACATAGGATTCAGGCATCCCAAGCAGTGGCTTAACCTGCAATGTCATAATACCCACCACAGGAATTTTTAAAGGAAATACATTAATGTAATATTCTCTACGTGAACCCACAATAGTATTAAATGCTTGTATTATGTGTCATAGGGACAAATTCTATTAATTTCTATAAATTTTATTTGTAATTTTAATATCCTTTAACTTGAGATTCATAGTGATAGTCTGACCAGGGGAGCTTATTTCCCTCCTGCAATTTTAACTTGTGTCTGTGTGGTGCTGAATGCACTACTATAACTCTAAAGAAACACTTTTGCCTAGAAAACAGCATGTCAGAACTTACGGCTTTTTCCCTATTGTGGTAGCACATGGAAGTCACCGATACGGTTTTCACAGTGCCTACCTCTGTTCCATACATCATAGTATAGAGAGTGAAATTAATCCATTTGGAAGAGCTTGCATACTTCCCTGAGTTCACTGAAGATTTTGCATATTTTAATTCAGTTCAGGAAGTCTCCACTGAACTCAAGAGCCTTGCTATCATTTTGGGAAAGACATCTCAGCCTCTAAGCATGTGGGCTTCCAAAGTGTCAGTGGAGAGCAAGGGCATTTCAATTGTCCTGGCTAAAACAGCTTGGAAAATCGCACTACAGTTAGGAGTGCAGTGTTTCATCCCACTGGCATCTCCTAAATTATTCCATTTTCTCCTCAGATTTATCCGAAGGAAATAAGATACCATGAAAGATGTTCACTGAAGTTGAGTAAGAGGGCTGACCTTTTAAACTTTGGCATCAGGTAAAAGCTAGTATCCTCAGGGCAAATTATGTCTTTCTAACTAACACAAGTACAAAAACCCAATATTGGTTAGGTTATGACAGGGAAGCTCCTACACTTTAAGACAATTATCTTAGTTTTCTCAGGATTGGTGGTTTAAGTGTATTTCAGTATTCTAAGGATTGGCTTTGTACTGATAATCACTGAACCTGAGAGATGATACATGAAGGTTTAGTATATTGTTTGACCTACCTTGGTACGATTGAAAGCTCCCATAAGAAAAGTGAAAACATGTGAGTAAAAAGTTGAATCCCATAATGTCATAACTGTCTGAAAATAGGGAACTATGCTCTATCCATATCATGGAAGTCTATGAAGGTTTCTAAGTAACGTTTTAAAGAGTTATGTATTTATTTTCTTTTTCTTTTTATGATGATAATTTTTTAATTTTTCTATTTTCCCCAGAAACCTTTTATTTAAGATATTTAAACTTTATGCAGTTATTGAAAGGCAGAGTGACAGAGAAAGGGGGGGGGGGAGGGAGGGAGGGAGAGGAAGAGAGAGAGAGAGTAAAAAAGAGAGAGAGAATGAGTTTCATTTACTGGTTCAAACTTCTAGTCACTGGTTCACTCCCGAAATGGCCCCAACAGCCAGGTATGGGCCAGGCCAAAGCCAGGAGCCGAGTACTCCATCCTGGTGTCCCCATGGGTGACAGGGACCCAAGTATCTGAGCCATTTTCTATCGTCTCCCAGGAACATTAGCAAGAAACTGGATTGGAATGTGGGTAGCCCAAATGGCAGCTTAACCCTCTGCACCACAATGCCTGCCCCAAGCAGCTTTTTAAATGCAATGCTATAGAAGTGTATTTATACATACAAATGTTTATTCCATATTGTTCGGTGAGGAAGCATGTTTTAAATGCTCTGTATATTATGATTTTTCTATTTAAATGCAATTATGTTAATTAATAAGCACTAATTTTGTACATACTGTGCCCGGCACATTGTATGTTCTTTGAAAAGTTCATGTCTAAGTGAACAAATATCATCACAAAAACTAATCTATTCCTATGTATAAGGCACAGGGATATTAAGAAAGTTAGCCAAGGTCACACAATCAGTAAGGGGGAGTAGGGTAGGGGGAGAGGATGCTGAAACTTAAACCTGAACAATTTGGCTCCAGAGTTTTGGTCCTCATTATTATGCCATGTTGCTTGTACTAATCACATAAGTGCAATCAGACACATTTACATAAATTCAACAGAAAGATGCCTTGAAGGTTATATTTCAAGTTCACAGTGGTTAATGGTATGTGGAAAGAAAATGAATGTGCTTCTGGCACAGCAGATTGAAACCCTGACCTGAAGCGCCAGCATCCCATATGAGCACTGGTTCGAGTCCCAGCAGTTCTACTTCTGATCCAGCTCTCTGCTATGGTCTGGGAAAGCAATAGAAGATGGTCCAAGTCCTTGGGCCCCTGTACTCATGTGTGAGACCCGGAAGAAACTCCTGACTCCTGGCTTCAGATCAGCTCAGCTCCAGCTATTGTGGCCATTTGGGGAGTGAACCAATGGATGGAAGACCTCTCTCTCTCTCTCTCTCAGTCTCTTCCTCTCTCTGTAACTCTATCAAAATAAATAAAAGAAATCTAAAAAAAAAAAAAAGAAAATGAATGCTTTAAAAATAATTTTGTCTACATTTATTTCGAATTGTTCCACATATATCATGTATTACTTACATAAGAGGGAAAAATAAAAACACTTTAAAAATGCAAAATTATTGTTAGCACTCTTGCTTCATTTTCAGTTTTTCTTGACAGAGAACATACATAGAGGTAAGCAGCCACTCCCCTTCCTCTGCTTTCTCTTGAATGTTCTGGTGTGCTGGCAGCCAGGGCTTTCTTGGGTCACTTTGCCTGCACACTGGTAGCTGGCACACCGTGATCATGCACAGGACTGCTGTGATTCCGTTACCTACTGTCATGTCACAGAGTCAGGCTGCTCACAGGAGGACAGCTCTGCTTCAAAACTGCTGGCTCATTTCCAGGAGGCAGGAAGCACCATCAACCAAGCCAGTTAACAAGTATGCCCAGGAAGTACTGCTGCTTCCCCGGCGCGAGGGGTGAGATGGGGATGGGACGGTCTTTCTTTATGACACCACATTTCCTAAGAGGCCCCCCGATGTTCTGAAGTCCTCCTCCTGGAAGCACGCTGTGCACAGCTCGCAGAGCCTAGTGCATATTCTCCAGACTGACACCTCTGTTGCAGCTAAGCCGGCAACTGCTGTTAGCTCTCTGAGCCTGGAATGCCCTTAGTGCTTTAGTCCTTACGTGTGAGTCTTTACCAAAGTTCTTAGAACACTCTCTCTGTTACAGGGCCTGCGAATGCTTTGCACTATTAATTTGTTACTGTTTTTTGAAAATGACTGAAGGTATGTTGGCCTATGTGAATGAATTTTAAAGGAAGTGACTAAATTTCCTCCAATTAAAGTGACTAAATTCATCATAGTGATGCAATTAGTGCAAAATCTTTGGCATATGCTTCCTACTTGTCAATATATTATCCTTTGTATAAAGCTACAAAGGTTATCTTTAATTGACAAATGACTATCATTTTATCTAGTCTCTAAAATGTATTCATTTGAGCCAAATGGAGCAGAGAATATAACAAGAAATTTACATTATTGACTGATTTCTGAATATTTTAGTTTGTTATCTATCATCAAATATCTAATAATTCAACATCAACAAAACTTGAAAGTAGATCATGTATGAAATAGACTGAATCACTAAGTATAATTTGTTTTAAGGACAGATGCTTTTAACATTTGTTTTTCCAACAATAAAGCATAACTAAGAAAGCCACTGGAATAAGTAAAATTTTTCTTCAAGATTAGAAGTGGCATTTCCATTAAGCTATAAAATGACACCATGAAAGTATAGAGCGACTTCAAAAGGTTTGTTGGACAAACACATGAAAAAAAATGCTCAGGATACTAGTCATCAGGGAAATTCAAATAAAGACCACAATGATGTTTCACCTCACTTAAGTTAAAACGGCTATCATCCAAAAATAAAAAAAAAAATAACAAATGCTGGTAATGATGTAGAAAAAATGGTACCTTACTACATTGTTGGTGGGACTGTAAAGTAGTACAACCATTATGGAAGACAGTATGGAGATTCCTCAAAAAATTGGTAATTGATCTACCATGTGACCCAGCCATTCCAATCCTGGGAATTTATCCAAAGGAAAAAAATCAGCATATGAAAGAGTTTTCTGTACACCTCCAAGTTTATAGCACCTCAATTCACAATAACTAAGATATGGAACCAACCCAAATGTTCATCAACTGAAGACTAGATAAAGAAAATGTGGTATATATTCATGGTGGAATACTACTCAGCCATAAAAAAGATGCAGCTGGATGCAACTGGGGACCATCATGCTTAGTGAAATAAGCCAGACCAATAGGGCTGGTGCTGTGGCATACTGGGTAAAGACACCACATGCAGTTCCAGCATCCCATATGGGTGCAGGTTCGAGTTCCAGCTGCTCCACTTCCAATCCAACTCTCCACTGTAGCCTGGTAAAGCAGTGGAAGATGGTCCAAGTTCTTGGGCCCCTGTACCCAAGTGGGAGACCCAAAATAATCTCCTGGCTCCTGGCTTTGAATTGGCACAGTTTGGGACACTGTGGCCACCTGGGAAGTGAACCAGCAGATGGAAGATCTCTCTCTCTCTCTCTCTCTCTCTCTCTCTCTCTCTGCCTTTGCCTCTCTTTTACTCTGCCTTTCAAATAAATAAATAAATCTTTAAAAAAGAAGCCAGGCGCCAAAAGACAAATATCATGTTTTCTTTGATTTATGGAAACTAGCATATAAAGAACAAAAAAGTAAGGTATATGAGTGAAACTGAATTTTGAGATTTGATTTTTGTTTATGCCCTTGTCCATACCCCTACAGAACAGTGGTCTCTCTACTTGTTGAACTCTTTATTTAGTGGAGAATTAAGCCTGTGATTATCACTCCTTGGCCTTCCAGAGAGTCAACAGGCAAATGCCTTGAGCAGCAAAAACATACAGGTGCCATGGCCTTTGATCTTGAGTTGTCCACTTTTCCTCAGACTGGACCACTTTCAGTTCTTGATAGCCATTGCTTTGATTGTGCTTTGTCTTCAGAATCCTACTGGTAAAGCCATGTTCCAACTCCCGCTCAAACTTTTTGGAGAAATCCTTCAAGATCTTTTTCTTACTTGCTTAAAATTTTCATTGAAAGCTCTGCTCTTGCCTAAAGCTGATATGGGTGCAACAGTTTTAGCAATCATCATGTTGAAAGTTTGCTTCATTTTAATTTTTTCGTCAGCATTGTGTAAACTGATCCAGTTGACATATCTCTTTTGGATATTGTTTCTGCTGTTCATAGCATATTTTTTTCCACTGGGGCACAAACAATTGAAATTTTTTTCTTGAAAATTAACATGAATAGTCTGGTTCATCTTCTACATCAACTTGTTGCTTCTTAAATGGCCTATCCATTTCCAAACTGTGATTTTTTTCTAACATCATCCCTGTAAACAGGAATGATTTTACCATTCTTCTACCCAAACTTCACCATAAAGTTGATGTTCATTTTTGCTTCAGTTTTTTCTTTTTTAATTGTATTTGAAACTCAGAGTTACAGAGAGGGAGGGAAGAAGGGAGGGAGGGAGGGAAGGAAGGAAGGAGGGAGGGAGGGAGGGAGAGAGAGGGAAAGAGAGGGAGAGAGAGAGAGAGAGAGAGAGAGAGAGAGAGATGGATCTTCCATACACTGTTTCACTCCCCAAATGGCTGCAACAGCCAGGGTTTGGCCAGGCTGAAGCCAGGAGCCAGGATCTTCTTCTGGGTCTCCCATGCGGGTGCAGGGGACCCAAAACTTGGAACATCCTCTGCTTTCCCAAGTGCATTAGCAGGAAGCTGGATTCAAAGTGGAGCAGCCGGGACTGGAACTGGCAACCATATGGAATGCCAGAGTTGTAGGCAGTGACTTAACCCACTGTACCACAGCACTGGCCTCTATGCTTCAGCTTCAAAAATCCATGCTCTGATTGGGCCTTCCTCAAAACAATGCCTTATCCTTGCTAGTGCCACAAACTAAACCATTCAGACATCTTTTTAAAAAATTTTATTTATATATTTATTTATTTGAAAGGCAGAATTAGAGAGAGAGGGAGACACACACACACACACACACACACACACACACAAAAAGGCTTTCAAGTGCGGGTTCACTCCCCATACGGTCACAATGGACAGGGCTGGCCCAGGCTGAAGCCAGGAGCCAGGAGCTTCATCCAGATCTCCCACATTGGTTCAGGCGCCCAAGCACTTGGGCCATCCTCCACTGTTTTCCCAAGCACATTAGCAGACAGCTGAATCAGAAGTGGAGCAGCTGGGACTCAAATGAGTGCCCATATGGGACGCTGGCACCTTTGCCTGCTACGCCACAGCACCAGCCCCTATATTTCTTTTACATCTGCCTTTTCTGGAATGCAGGCTCTATGAAAGGAGGAAGGTTGTCTGTCTCATTCATTGTTAGATACCTTAATCACTACAATAGTGCCTAGCATAGAAGAGATACTTTATAAAATGTATTTTTTGGATGCATGCATGTTTTCTTTCTATTACAAACAACACTCATAAACTCAAATGAATAAAATATTAAGTATCAAAGTTAATAAACTGCAAGTGATTGGAAAAAAGTGGAATTATTCATTGAGAAGAGAGAAGAATATGAGTAGAGTGGGTTAAACCACTACTTGTGTTGGCAGCATTCCATATCGGAGCACTCATTTGCATTCCAAGTACTCTGCTTCTAATCCAGTTTTCTACTGATGCACCTGGGAAGCAATGGATGATGGCCCAAGTGCTTGTGTCCCTGCTACAGACATGGAAGGTCACATGGAGTTCCTGGCTCCTGGCTTCATCCTGGCCCAATCCTAGTTGTTGCAACCATTTGGGAAGTGAACCAATGAATGGAAAATCTCTCTTTCTCTGTCTCTCAGCACCCCCCACCCCAATCCTATCCCAACACTCTGCATTTCAAATAAATGAATAAATCTTTAACAAATAAACAGGATATGCATCAGTTATCCCACTTGAGAGATTAAGTAGACATTAAACAGGTAATGTTAACAACTATTCTTCTTCCTGCTTTCTTTGATTTGCTTTTTTTCTTTCTTTCCTTTTGCATTTTTGCATACCTCCTGAATATAAGCTTATCTTGTCCTAACTGCATAGCTCTAAATACTACTGAGGAGCCTCCTGTTATTTGTAACCATCTGTAATTCTAGGAGTTATTTGTTTGCCATTTTTCCTATTATTTGCTTATTTTTAAAAAAATATTTATTCATTTGAAAGTTAGAATTACACAGAGAGAGGGAGGGAGGGAGGGAGGGAGGGAGGGAAAGAGACAGAGAATCTTCTATCCGCTGGTTCGGATAGAAGTGGTTCTATCCACTCCTCGGATAACTCAATACTCGGGGCTGGGTCAGGCCACAGCCAGAAGCCAGGAGCTTCTTCCGGGTCTCCCACATGGGTGCAGTGGCCCAAGTACAAGGGTCATCATGCACTGGTTTCCCAGGTCATTAGTAGTGAGCTCATTGGCTGTGGAGCAGCTGGAGCCTGTATGGGATGCCAGCAGTGGATTTATCTGCTACAACGCAATGCTGGCCCCCTTTCATTAGTTTAAAGTCTCTATTTAGGGTAGAAATTATATTTGTTAAATTGCTTTCTGCCACTTACTTTAAAAATTTTGTTTAAGGTTTCTTTTTTGTTATAGAAGTGGTCAGCGTATTCAGTGGCATGGTACAGTGACTCTGAAGCTGGGTTTGGATTGACCCACCAGCTGCACAACTTACTAGCTTATTGGTGCTGGGCAAGCTTTTCACAATTTCTTAGTACCTCAATTTCTTCATCTACAAAACAGTGCACTGAATTCATTCAGATATTTTGTTAAAATACAAGGCTACTTCAAAAGTTCATGGAAAATATAATTGAAAAATGAGTTTATTTTAGTACGAAACGAAACTTTGACACCACATGTAGCTTTTTCACAACATGCATTTTTCCATGAACTATTTGAAAATCCCTCATCTGTAAAGCACTTGAGTGAGGGACTGGGTTGTTCATGCACTGAAGAAAAGTTAGCTGTTACTGCTTTATTTATTTATTTATTTTTATTTTTTGACAGGCAGAGTCAGACAGTGAGAGAGAGACAGAGACAGAGAGATAGGTCTTCCTTCCATTGGTTCACCCCCGACATGGCCGCTACGCCTGGTGCCCTGCGCCGATCTGAAGCCAGGAGCCAAGTGTTTCCTCCTGGTCTCCCATGCGGGTGCAGGGCCCAAGCACTTGGGCCATCCTCCACTGCCTTCCCAGGCCACAGCAGAGAGCTGGCCTGGAAGAGGAGCAACCGGAGCAGAACCGGCGCCTCAACAGGGACTAGAACCCAGGGTGCTGGTGCCAAGTGAGCCGTAGCACCAGCCACTGCTTTCAATCTGATTAAATCTTCAATGTTTGCATATACCAAAGGATGGTAAAACGCCATCTGATGTAGGAATACTTGGAAGATGGAGTGAGCTTATGAGGTTGTAGAAATGATAGGCAAAAATGTAAGCACAGCAAACAGCTAACTACATAAACAGCACCAGCTTTCTCTATCCTGGCCTTCTGCATTGTACAACTGGAATTACGCTCACAATTGGAGGAGATGTCAAAAGCAGCAAAAATAAATAGTGAAAATATTTTGAGGACATCCACTCTAGCAGACACTAGGAAAAGTGTGCTTCAAGTATTGCCCTGTCTAATCTTCACAAAATATCCTAGAACAGCACTGTTTTCTCATTTTGAAATCAAGTTACAAATTCACTGAAAGTGCCACTAATTTATACCATGTAGAAAGACAATATTGTATATTATTTAAAAACATGGGTAAGAAGTAAGTAAGGGACTACATGAGTATTTAAATTGTCTGGAGGGGCTGGCGCTGTGGTGCATCAGGTTAAAGCCCCAGCCTGGGATGTCGGCATCCTATATGGGTGCCAGTTCAAGTCCTGGCTGCTTCACTTCTGATGCAACTCCTGCTAACAGCCCTGGAAGGCAGTGGAGGACGGCTCAAGCCCTTGGATACTTGTACTCACGTGGGAGACCTGGAAGAAGCTCCTGGCTCCTGGCTTTGGATTGGCTCAGTTCTGGCTGTTGCAACCATTTGGGGAGTGAATCACTGGACGGAAGATTTCTGTCTCTGTCTCTCTGTCTCTCTGTCTCTCTCTCTCTCCCTCTCTCTGTAACTCTGTCTTTAAAATAAATAAAATAAAGCTTTTTAAAAAGTATCTGGGATAATGTGTGGAACATAGGAAGTACTATATAAAAATCTATTATTGTAATTATTGATTTGCTTTATGAAGAAGTTTTTCTGAGTGCCTACTATATTGCAGATACAATGTTAACTTCACAGATGTGGTTTCATTCAGCTCTTGCCCTTTCAGAATTTATAACAGACTGTCAAAATCAATATGGAGGAATACAATTATATTTTGGGACTTTTTATTTGTTATTAATGTGAAATGACCCTTTTGATTCATTAGTTCATTAATCTAGTGATTACTGCACATATGGTACCAGATACACAGCTATATCTTACATAGAACAGATGAATAAGAGTTACCTACATCAAGTTACATCACACAAACACATGAAACCAATGTAACATGAAAGTGTGCTAATATAACCAAACAATCATAATAGAAGTACACAGAGAAACATGTATAGGGTTACCTAATCAAAGATGAGGTGATGTCATTCATGAAATATCTTTGGCTCCATTCACTATTGATATTTCTAACAAACATACTGTTTTTGCCTGTACTGTAAAGTAAAATCTATTTTTTAAAAATTTATGTTTATTTATTTGAAAGGCAGAGTGAACAAGAAATGGGGAGAGAGAGAGGGACAGAAAGAGAGAGAGAGAGAGAGAATGAATATGAATGAATGAATCTTCCATCTACTGGTCCACTCTCCAAATACAAGCAGCCAAGACTTAAAAGACTGAAGCCAGGAGCCAGGAAGTCCATTTAGTTCTCCCAAGTACTTGGGCTATCTCCCAGGAGCATTAGCAGAAATCTTGATTGGAAGCAGAGTTGGATCTTGATCCTCTGCACTCCAATGTGGGATGTGGGTGTTCTGAGCAGTGCTCAAATGCACTGTACTATACCTGTCCCAGTAAACAAACTTTTAATTCTAGATGATTTTTTTTAACTGCAAGGGCACATTGTCTCCTGTTATGCCCAATAGCCTAATAATAATTATGGACTCATTAAACTTGTGGGTACCTTGAGAAATCTGGTTCAGTCCCTGACCTTCAGGCAGCTGGGTGGCTAATCCATTCAGATCAGGTAATGACCTTGGTGTCGGCTTTTGTTTTAGTCTATCTTGGCTGTTTCATTATGCCAGACACAACTGCCCTTATGAGTCCCAAAGTACTTCAATATTTGAGTACAGCAACTATAAAAAGAATCATTCTTAAAATCTATCCTTTAATTTTATTTCAATCTGATGAAACTAAAATCTAGTCAATGCTATTTCCAAAAGAATCTCCTCTATCATATGTAAGTGTCCATCATCAGAAGTATACAGAAGGAAAAATGTAAAAAAAAAAAAAAAAACTATTTATGTAAAACAACACTGCATTATGTGTAATGAATTGTTACAGGAAATATGTAACTAACGGTAGGGACATAATGCATCCAAAGCAGAAATAAGCATTGTGTCTGTACTTTGGAAATTTATATTCTTTAAATAAAAGCTTTAAAAAAAAAAGAAAGACAAAATGGAGAATATCTCCATATGTTATAAGAACTCACATAAAACTTGCTCTAAAATGCACATTTTGAAATAATGTCAACAATTTAATATAAAAAAGACATTATGTGATATTTTATGATTTAAAGAGTTACAGTTCAGAGAGAACATTAATAGTATTAAATTCATTCGTGCTTCCCTATCAAATTTAAGCAGGAGGATTATAATAAAAGAAATAATTTTTTCTATGCCTTATCTACAGGCTCACAGGGGGAAAGCTACGGTAAACCTAATTGCATGCACACTGAAGTCAGAGAAGAGTGGTACAGAAGTGAAATGTTCATTAAAACAATTACTCATATCTTTATATGCTAATTCATACATAGATACTAAAAAGCAGGTGTACTTCAAGTTATAACATACATATCAACTGTATTTGAGTACTAATGAACATCCTACATTCTTGTCTCAAGTAGGCATACAGTCAAAGACTCAGTAATTCTTGATGACAAATCAATACCCAAATTAAATTTAAAGTCTAATACTTTTCTAGACCTGTAGTGCAGTATGAATAGCCACTGGAACAATAAGCACAAACTACAAAACATGAAACAGTGGAAATAACTCTCCATAGAGGAATTAAGAAATGAAAAAATAAATGAGTGTTCTTCCAAGAAATATTTATTGAGGACCTAACCAGTGCCAGGCAGGATGCCAAGTCCCAAGGATGTAAAGGAGACCAAAACTGCATTCTCAAGAGGCATACAGAAGGGTAAAACATGTCCTTCTAACAGGGGAAATACTCCCTTACGAGTATTACCACTCCTGATCCTACTAATACTCGTCCTCCTCCTCCTAGGAAACATTTATCTGGTGTCTACCACATCCACATATGAGACACAGCATTAACTCACTTACTCCTTACAATAGCCCTGCTCATTAAGCAGTATTCTTCAAGTTATACAGCTAGTAAATCTAAGAGCTAGAATTCTAGGGGCCAGTGCTGTGGTGTAGCAGGTGAAGCCAATGGTTGCCATGCTAGCATCCCACATGGGCACTGGTTCGAGTCCTGGCTGCTCCACTTCCAATCCAGCTCTCTGCTAATGGCCTGGGAAAGCAGTGGAGGATGGCCCAAGTGCTTAGGCTCCTGCACCTGTGTGGGAGACCTGGAAGAAGCTCCTGGCTCCTGGCTTCGGCTTGGCTCAGTCTTTTCCATTGTGGCCATTTGGGAAATGAACCAGCAAATGGAAGATATCTCTGTCTGTCTGTCTGTCCCTCTCTCTCTCTCTCTGCCTCTGCCACTCTATAACTCTGCCTTTCAAATAAATAAATCTTTTAAAAGAAGAATTCTAACTAAGGCATTATTGCTCTACTTAAAAATATCAGTGAATTAGATTTTTGGAAACTGAATAGTTTTTGTTTCCGAGAAAGTTAAAGTGCACACATACATTGTGTTAGTCAGTTTTTAATTACTTTACCTAAAACTGCCTGAGAGAAGCCTATTGGGAAGCTAAAGGTCTATTTTGGCTTACACTTTGGATGTTCACAGTTCAAGATCAATTGTCCCATTACTCTGGCTCCTGTTGGAGGCTGACAATGGTGGATGTTACACAGAGGAACAATGGCATGGTAAGCCCAGAAGCAGAGAGACAGGAGAAGCATGTTTGTCTTCTATACAAACCTCTTTAAGGGAACTGCCTTCTGAGGGGAAGCCTCCAGTAATCTAACGAACTCCCACCAGGCCCCCTACCAAAAGTCATAATGAAATCATGTCCTCACCTTATTCCACCAACCACTAGAATTAAGCCATTAACTACTGACATAAGCCTTTGGGCTTAAATGTCTGCATGTGATTTGGGAACCAAGTCCTGCTCAACCCATATCACACATACATACACGTTAGCCATCACACACATGTTCAAGAGTCCAGAGGATAGAAATAATGGACTTGACTCCAATTGTCTGTTGTTCTTGGAAATCACCTTGAACATAACTCTCAGTTCACATTATAAATACCTGACAAATAGGAACTATTCAATAGACTTCTTTGTGTTGGGAATAGATTACCTGGTGCAACAGTTGTCCCTTTTCTCACCTTCCCTCAAGCAAATAATGCAGTCAAGCAAAAGGGATTGCAAGGTGCATGCACTATTATTAAAGGGAATAAGGTATTTTAAAAACAGCAAAAAACGTAGTTGTTTACAGTGAATGATAAGTACCTTGATTTGTCAAAATAATGGTAATTAAGAAATGGTTGAATATAGCAAATATTCAAGCTCCTATTATAAGCTCAAAAGAATCGGCAGATCAAAGGGCAAGACAAACTGTTCTGGGAGACATAGGAATTAGTGGGAAAAAAAGACAAAAGACATGTAATGAATTGTGGGGAACCACAGGCCGGCCACCTGTGGGGACCTCCTCATTGCACTGCCTCATCCTGCAGAGCAGAACAAGGTCAAGGAAGTGCTGAACAAAAGACTTGCAAGCAACCTGAACAAAAGACTTGCAAACAACCTGATGGGAGGAGATACACCTTGACCTGAGGCTATGCGTGCCTTTTGATCTGATTGATGGACTGCTCGCCCTAGCCCTAGGGGACCTGGGATGGATAAAAGACTGGGATAGGGGCGGGAAGTTGAGCAGTCTCTTCAGTCTTTCTCCTCCTTTCTCTAGGCTGCTTCCCTCTCTTTCTCTCCTTTCCTTCTTCTATCACTAAAAATAAAAGTTCCTTGAGAACTGATCAACAGCGGTCCTGTCGTGCGTGAATCCGTGGGTTGGACCCTTGCTGGCGAGGGTTCTCGACAATGAATATACAATTACAAACCACAATAATTGCTGTAGGGTCAAATCCTTTGATAGATTCGTAACCCAACTGACCCAGTTTAAGAGATGGGACCATTCCTTACTCAGTAAGTGATTTTGACCTAAAGTCTGCATGATGAAGAGAAATGAGCTGTTTCAAATGGCTTGTTTATGTACGGTGTGATGGGACAAAGAATGGTCCAGTTGAAGAAATGTCTTCTAGGAAATGTTGTAGAAAGGTGGTAAAATCATGGCCCATTTAAAAGAAGGCAATTATGTGGCTGGCATGTAATTAAGATGAGAAATCATGGGATGGAAGAGTCTGGCAAGTGAGGTTGGCTGGGTGCTATGCCCCCCCCCCCCAAACCTGTTCCTATGTTAAAGTTTTAACCATTAGCACCTCAGACTGTGACCTTATTTGGAAATAAAGTTGCTGTCGGTGTAATTAGCTAACACAAAGTCATACTGGAATAGGATGCTCCCTAATCCAATATTACTAGTATCCTTATAGAAAAAGGAAATTCGGACACAAAGACATGTATAGAGCCAAAGCAATGTGAAGAAATAGAGCAACATTATCCTTTTGTATAAGCCAAGGAGAGGCACTGAACAGATCCTTCCCTCATAGCTCTCAGAAGAAACCAACCCTATTAACACCTTGATTTCAGTCTTCCAGGCTCCAGAACTGTGAGACAATAATTTTTTGTTGAAGCCACTAAGTCAGTGTCATTTTGTTATGGCAGCATTAGCAAACTAATACACCAGGCCAGACTATGGGTTTTTGTCTTTATACTTATTGCAATGGGAATGTGTGTGTATATGTATCTGTTTGTCTGTCAGTGTTTTTTTTTTTTTTTTTTGACAGGCAGAGTGGACAGTGAGAGAGAGAGACAGAGAGAAAGGTCTTTCTTTGCCGTTGGTTCACCCTCCAATGGCTGCGACGGTCGGCGCGCTGCGGCCGGCACACCGCGCTCATCCGATGGCAGGAGCCAGGTGCTAGGTGCTTTTTCCTGGTCTCCCATGGGGTGCAGGGCCCAAGCACCTGGGCCATCCTCCACTGCACTCCTGGGCCACAGCAGAGGGCTGGCCTGGAAGAGGGGTAACCGGGACAGAATCCGGCGCCCCGACCGGGACTAGAACCCGGTGTGCCAGCGCCGCAAGGCGGAGGATTAGCCTGCTGAGCCACGGCGCTGGCCCAGAGTGTTTTTTAATATGATCTGATACATAGTTTGAAAAGATAAGGGCAGTGTGTTACAATAAGGAGTTTGAATCATACTAAGAAATCTTAGTATCAAAATATAATTTAGGGGCTGGCACTATGGCACACTGGGTTAATCCTCTGCCTGCGGCGCCAGCATCCCATATGGGCGCTGGTTCTACTCCCAGCTGCTCCTCTTCCAGTCCAGCTCTCTGCTATGGCCTGGGATAGCAGTAGATGACCCAAGTGCTTAGGCCCCTGTACCCACATGGGAGACTGGGAAGAAGCACCTGGCTCCAGCTCTCTGCTATGGCCTGGGAAAGCAGTAGAAGACGGCCCAAGTGCTTGGGCCCCTGCACCCACATGGGAGACCTGGAAGAAGCACCTGGCTCCTGGCTTCTGAGAGGAGCAACTCTGGCCATTGTGGCTATTTGGGGAGTGAACCAACAGAAAGAAGACCTTTCTCTCTGTCTGTCTCTCTCACTATCTGTAACTCTACCTGTCAAATAAATAAATAAAATCTTTTAAAAAGATATAATTTATTATTGTTCAATAACTGTTAAAGATACATTATATGAGCCATATCTATTATTTCTACTTTTCCCTTTAATATCAGTTGTATAATTTACCACAAAGAAGGGGCTCTGAGAAGCCAGGAGTTAAAAGCCTTACTTTTACTAGGTCACAAATGTAGAATTCAAAGAAGTAGAATTCTACAAATAAAAGACCTTGGAGCCTTATGAGAGTGAGACCCTTTGGTAGAAAGGTGATGATGAAATAACAGGCAGCAACAAGAACCTTTCTCGTGCTAAATTAGCAATAGGGGAGAACGCTCTGTGGGTGCCTGTTCCTGAACAGAGGGGCTGCAGAATGAAACTGGACTTGGGAAGACTGCTCTGCTTCAAAGTAGTCTGTTCTTGACATTCCAGTAAAACCCGGATGGTAGCACAGTTTGACAGGTAAAGTAAGAATTAATTCCAATACATTGAAAAAGATTTTCCCTGAAAGAATAAGAGAGGAACAATTTTCTTGTAGTGAAAATTGGCTTTATACTGTTCTTTCTGTGGTCTGCATATCCTGGCGCATACAACTATGACAGAATGAAGTTCCCCATGTCTTCACTAGGTGAAAAAATTTTTAAAAGCACATTGTTGAGAGATGGCATACATCTTCTGATTAATACCAAATAAACTACCCTTTTTCAATAAGCCATGGCTACCAGGAAGCAGTTCTGTGAAGATCTCAAGAGAAGAGAGCAGAAGATATTTGGCCCATAACAACTCCTGGTAGTTCCATTATGTTGCGTCAGGATTTGCACTGCATTTTTCTGAGTGGAGTTTGGAAACTGTCATCCACTCAGAGATATACTGGTACTTCAGAGGCAATTGTGTTTTGGAAGGAGATGCTAGGAAAAAGCACACCTGGGGAATAAAAAGGCAGCAATAAAATCAAACTGAAAAATTGATTTCTATGGTGACTGTACCCAAGCTTCATATTTTTTCCTTATAATAGTAAATGAAATATTGTCCAAAATGTATTCAGCCACTATATATATATATATATATATATATATATATATATATATAGCTGTGTCCTGAATTTCCTTAATATAAGTGGTGCATTGACCTGTAAAACTCAACTTCATCAGCAGTGACTGGTTCTCTTAGTTCATCAGGCAAAACCAAATTGATGATGTAGCACATTATATGGTTTATTAAACAAACAGATTTGCCATTTTGCTAAACTGCTAAGGTGTACCATCACACTGTTAAGCAGAATATTAATATAAAATGACTTGGATCTTCTAATATACTAGGATCCACCCATCAAGGACATCAGTGGATTCAGGCAGACAGGAAGAGAACATCTGGCATAATGCAAGACAGAAAAGAGAATTCCTTTCCCTCTACTGCAGGGTCATGGCTACAATGTGCAAAACGTTGACAGCACATACTGTTATCTTTTCAGACAGACTTTCTCTTATTTTTTACTTTCTCCTTCCACCTTTTCTGATGATACGTCAATGCTACATGGCTTACAAGATGCTGTTATCTCGGGGTACCCAGTAGCCAAGAAAAGTCATTTTGTACAACCCTTCTGGGAACTCTTGATGGAAGCTTAGAAAAGTCCATTTAAGCTGAGCAGCAAATAGCAGGAAAATTATGACAGCAAAAAATTTCCCGAGCTATTGGAACTTGGCTAAATTATTTCTGCACATGAGGGGAACCACAAATGTGCCCATCTTCATCAAGTATTCTGGCTATGAAATAACCTATTATTAATCTTGATTTTAAAAGTCACCCTGTGATTAATTGACTTTAGCTCAATAGACACCACAGAGTGGTTTCATAGTGTCTGCAAAGCAGAGCAGACAAGAGAAAATGGATTAAAGGTCAGGGTGATGAGTCCGGACAGCAAAGATGAGGAAGAGCGGTTGCTCTTGTGCCTGGGAGGACTGTTTTCCCTAAAAATATAAGGTCATCAGTGTCATACCTTTACGGTAGAACAAAGAAAGGTGAATTAATATTACAGAATTGCAGAAGTATCTGAGTCTCACAACAACATTACTATAGAACACACTAAAATAAGAGATTTGCTTGGATTTCTCATTCATTTACATGCTGGTACATTCCTTTTCTTACTTTGAAGGAGAAAACATTAACACTTTCCATAAGTAGTAAGTCAGTTTCCTTAAAATATTTACTACGTAAACATGATTTTGTGCTTGCATGAATCATTCAATAATCTAAGTAGTCGATATGGTATAAAAAGCAATGAATAAGTAAAAATAAAGACATCAGACTTGAATTGATGATAGTCCCCATGGTGAGATTTCAAACACTTTGCATAGGACACTGTGCTCAAAATTATTCTTTGCATATTAAAGGCTGAGGTAATAAAGACACCAGAGATCTAGCCCCAGCCATTCAAGTATTTTATTGTGTGGATACCTCTTGCAAATTTAGCTTCTCTCTGTGAACAATGACAGCACTGAAATAGATAAACTCTAAGGTGCCTTCCAGGTAATATCTACTACACTTTCTTCCTAGAGCATCTTTATAAAAATGAAAATCCTTGAGAGAACTGATAACTAATCCCATTTGCAGAAAAGGACCTAGTAGGAAACAGTTAATACCAGCCAGGGAGGCACACTAGGAAGCAGGCAGACACGAGTAACTCAGGATTTTTGAAAAGTGAGGAAACAGAAAACTAAATATGCAGTCTACTTCAGAAATTTTCTAAGGTTAGACATTTCTTTGAATTATGTGGTTTTCCTTTAAATTTTCTTTTTATCTGATTGCAAATACAATGCATGTTTTTGTAAACATTACAGAATTTAGAAACAAGCAACCAATCAAAAGAATATTGTATGTAATTTCAACATCCAGAATGATGATGATGCTAACAACGATGATAATCAGTATATCTCACCATGCCCAGGATTGTATATAGGCTTTTTATAAGGAAATTCTCTTTATCTTCATAACGACACAATGAGATAGACAAGGAAACTACTTTATAGACTACTTTTATAGACAAGGGAATTATTTTTAATATCTTTATGAAAATCTTGTATTTAAGTACTTTTAAAAAGTATAACAAAGGGATAAATTTCGAAACAATTTTGTAGACTTTTTTCAATGAATATATCATAGACATTTGATTATATTGCCAAAGTGTTCAACACCTCATTTTCAGTTGATTTCTACTATGAACAATAGAAGAATTCCAATTTATATAGTGATACAAGAACTAACACACTAACACATATGCCTTTAGGTGAATCCATACATGCAACCATTTTTATTGTGAGATTGTATGTCTGAGATTCTTCCAAAGAGAGAGTATTTTGATAGTGGCAAAGCTATTGACTTTTCTAAGTACAGAACATATCTGGTATGGTAAGACATACCAATGGAAGACCTTCATGTATGGGATTACATAATTCATTCTTGCCTTCATTAATTTCTTTGGCAATATTTACTTCAGTCCTCTGCTATCTAGGTTGTGTGACACCATTCCTGACATCAGACTCTTTCCTAACAGTGAAGAACAGAAATCAGAAGTTAAACACGTAAACATGGGCGATAGCAATGTTCACTGTGAGAAGACATTCTCTGGAGCTGGCGTTCTCAAGGTTGCATGTGCAATACAGCTTCTGTGTCAGCAGGTCTTTAGTGCAGGCCTCAGAAAGCTCATCTCTAACAAGGGCCCAGATAATGCTGAGCCTGTAGGTCTCGGATTACACTTTGAGAACTATAGCTTTAGGATAAGCAACGCTTTTCTGCATTTCATTTTCCTTATTTGGAGAATGGATGTCATAATAATTTCACTTTGTTGTTGAAGTGAACCAATGAGAAAGTGAGTTTGAGAAATGCAAGCTTTTGTGAGATGTGAGACTATATTTGCCAACAACTGCTGTGCGTCTTTGAGGGAACAGCCTGTTACGGTAAAAGTGACAGAGAATCACTAAGTTTAATAATGGCTGCCAAGGTCATGAAGTTCATTTACTGATCAGAACTTCACCTGGAATTGTTTTTATCTCCTATTCTATAATACAAAGAAAATATTTAAGAAATTGCGTAACAGCAACTGAATCCCAGGAGGCTTTTGTTTGTGTGTTTTTAAATCATAAAATTCAGTCTCCATTACAGCTAACAGATTTTCTGTTGCCAACAGACTTAACACTCATGGGGGAGGAAGTCTCAGCTCTTTCCTACCTCTCTCCTACATCAATCTATTGCTTTCACTCAGTAATAATAGGTATGCTACAGGTAAGCCCAACCGGACATAGCAATTATAGTATAAAATGGTTACTCTGTGGCAGTTAGGGGACAATGAGAGCATCTTAGCTGTCCTTACAGACTGAATTCTGTTGTGATCACACTTAATGCATTGTTTGGTGCAGTTCTTCTCTTGCCTAAACTGTGATGTGTTTAAGGTTGTTAAGCAAAACAAAATGTTTGGTTCAATTTGAATTACAGATGAAAGATATTATTTTATGTTCTAATACCTCATGAGATATACTTCAGCAAGTGTTGTTTATCTTAAATTCAAATTTATCCAGATATCTTGTGTTTTCCTTTGGTAAATCTGGCATATGAAGGGTCTTCAAAAAGTTCATGAAAAATGAATATTGTGAAAAATAACCATAGATTTTAATTTTTAATCAAAATAAACACATTTTAATTCCATTTCCCATTAACTTTTTGAAGTACACTCAGATCAGTGGTTCTCAGTTGTAGATGTCATCAAAACAACTTGTGGACTTTTAAAAGTCCCAATGCCTAGTCTATGCCCCACATCCATCAAGTCAGCATCCCTAGAGGTGAGACCCAGACATCAGTTGGTTGTTAAAAGTCCCCAGGTGATGGCAATATACAGCCAAATTTGGTAGACATTAGTTCTTAATTCATCAACTGGGCATAGTATCATGAGACTTTCTAAAAACTCTTTAAAAATTATATTTGTTTTTCATTTTTATTTGAAAGGCCGAGAGAGGAAGAAAGGGGGCGGGGGGGGGGGGGCGGTGGAGAAACCTCCGATCTATTGGTTCACTCCCCAAATATCCACAATAGTCAGGGCTTTGCCAGGCCAAAGCCAGGATCTTGGAATTTAATCTGGATCTCCCATGTATGTATGTGTTGGGGGGCCCAAGTACTAGAGCCATCATCTGCTGCCTCCCAGGGTGTACATTTAGTAAGAAGTTGGATTAGAAGCAGAGTAGCTGTGACTCACTCTCAGGTACTTGGATATAGGAAGGGGACATCCTAAGCAGCAACTTAACTACTGAGCTAAACGTCAGCCCCTCACTGAACATATTTAAGTATACAAAGCATTAGAGGCGTAGCATATGCATTCACAAATTATTGCATAGAGTTCAGCAGAAAATTTTGATTTTCTAAATTTCAAAAAAATATTCTTAGATTTACACACTTTTCACTTTTGTCAACAATAGAGTACTACAAAGAAGAGTGGAAAAGTATAAAATTTAGTAGTATTCCTTATCACTCTTAGGTAGCAATGCATGAAAAACTACAGGTTTAAGAATGCTTATTGCTAAAATAATTCTTCATGTCTTAAATTCTCAATGACACGCCAATGCACAACTCAAGGGGGCACCATTTCTATAGGTCATAATGTGATCCGTATGCTCCAGAGTTTTGGCATTTGGTGACCATGCATCTACTTCATTAACAGTTAAGTTCCTCTAAGTGAAAGACTTTGATTTAGGTATTTTAAGTCTAGTAGTAGATAGGTTGCAGTAATGTTCATAATAGAAATCCAATGATTATTGAAATAAATGTATGAGAAACTGAATTCCCAAAACAAATGCATAGCTAATTCAAAATTACAGTGTGATAGTAGTTTCACCATTACAAATGTTAAAGATATTACAGACACTCTCAAAATGTGGTGGTACTAGCGTTTGGAAAGGAATTGGCTGGACAGTTCTTACTTGGTGCCTCTCATGGGATTGTAGTCAAATAGTAGGTACACCTGCAGTGATCTGAAGGCCAGACTTGGCTGCACAACCATAACTCACCCACAGGACTGAAAGCTGATACTGGCTACTGGCTGGTGCTATTAACTGGAATGCCTACCTGAGGCCTCCCCAACAAGGTGCTCTCACGATAAGTGTTTTGTTTTTCTTTGCACCTCATTTTTTAATGTTTCTTTGTTTCTTTGCATGCATTTCATAAATACCACTTCAGGACACAGTAGTTCTTCCTCCCATCCACCCTCCCGCCCCTCCTCCTCTTCCCTTTCCTGTTCCCAGTCTTGCTTTTTCCTACCATCGATTTTCATTTAACTTTATACAGAAGATTAACCCTAGGTAAAGAATTCAATACTTTGAGGAAAAAAAAGAAGACAGACAGAAAGAAAAGAACAATAAAACAAAAAACATAAAAAAGAAAACAGAAACAAAAACTGTTCCTCAACAGTCCTGACAAGGGCTGTTCAAAGTCATTGGTTTTTTTCACATGGTGACTGGTTTCCCCCAGGAAACTAATAGAATCATGTAAAACCTAAATGACCTTTTCTAAGCTCACTTTGGAAGTTGTATAGCATCACTTCAGTATTATTCCCACTGGCTGGAGCAACCAGAAGCCTGCTCAGACTCTACTTCTTAACGACAGGAATGGGGCCAGCACTGTGGCACAGCAGGTTAATGCCTTGGTCTGAAGCGCCAGCATTCCATATGGGCGCCGGTTCGAGACCCAGCTTCTCCACTTCCAATCCAGTTCTCTACTATGGCCTGGGAAAGCAGAAGAAGATGGATTTGGGCCCCTGCATCCATGTGGGAGACCTGGAAGAAGCTCCTGGCTCCTGGCTTCAGATTGGCACAGCTCAAACCATTGTGGCTAATTGGGGAGTGAACCAGCAGATGGAAGACCTCTCTCTCTCTCTCTCTCTCTCTCTCTCTCTCTCTGTCCCTCCTCCCTCTGTGTAACTGACTTTCAAATCAATAAATCAATCTTTAAAAAAATAACAGGAATGTTAAATATTTGGGGACTACGATGAAGGCTTTTAGTACATTTCGTTAAAATTCCATCTAGAATGGATAACTAAATTGTTCAAAAGTAAATCCATTTTTGAAGCCCCATGCCAGCCCAGAAATAACACATTCACACACACACACACACACCCCTTTATCTCATTTGAAACCTTAAGATATGAGGCTAGTTTATGGATTGTCCCTAAATGGGTTTGTTTCTTCCAGTAGTTTTCATGCACGTACTCTATGAGTAAAGCACCAAAGGAGGTGTTAGGGAGTTTAAATGTTGGAACACTTTTGGGCTGGTGCTGTGGCGTAGCAGGTAAAGCCACTGTCTGCAATGCTGACATCCCATATGGGCTGGTTTGAGACCCGGCTGCTCCACTTCTGAACCAGCTCTCTGCTATGGCCTAGGAAAGCAGAAGAAGATGGCCCAAGTCCTTAAGCCCCTACGCCTGTGCGGGAGTCCTGAAGAAAGCTCCTGGCTCCTGGCTTCAGATCAGCCCAGCCCTGGCCGTTGTGGCCATTGGGCGAGTGAACTAGTGGATGGAAGACTTTTTTCTGTGCCTCTTCCACTGACCCTCTGTAACTCTGCCTTCCAAATAAATAAATTAATTAAAAAAAATCTATTGTATTACTTTCTAAAGGCTTTTTTTTTTTTCAGGAACTCACCAGCATTTCACGAGTAACTCTCTTCCTTTTCCTAAATCTCCTCTGTCCAATACTGTATGCATTACAGATGCTATCTGCTTCGCTCTCTCTGCATTGATAATGTGTTTATTTTCATAAAGCATTTCATATTCCATTCCTTTAATATTACTCGTGTGAATCTATCTTTGTGTCATGAAACAAGGTAGAAAATGAATGCTTAATTTTTCGATTCACCTCTAAACTATTTTTCCAAGCACAGGCCAAAGTTATAGATAAAATTTTAAACATTAGTAAAATGAAGCATATTGATTTCCCAAAAATCTTAATCCACACAGGTGAATCTTTTATTTCATGCAGGTCATCTACAGTGGTATGAGATGCCACACAATATCAAATGTCAAGTTGTGATACAGCCTTTCTCTTTATTTTCAAGGGAGAGATCTTTAATTTACCCCAGGACTGTTAGATCAATTGTCCCCCAAATACCAACAGACACATATACACATGGCTGTAGAGAAACCATTAATTTTCTCTGTACTGTGGGATCTCTCCTGCGAGACAATTCAAGTCCATCTATCATATTGCTAAGGAAGAGTTTTGAAGCCAATCTAACTGGGAAGAGACTGAAGAGAGGGCAGTCAATACTCATTGTGGCTGGTCTTCAGCAGCTGGGTGTGCATCAGATGGCCTGGAACTGTCAACCAAAACTGCAATTACTGACCTTGCTAGAGGCTGTGGCTCCCTGGAGGCAGCAAGGGAGAGAGGGAATGATGGATGCTTATGGTGTTTTCTACAAACAGGAGGAATAATTATAAAGTATTCATGCTGTCACCAACCACAGTGCCAGGTCTCAAGAGGATCATAAGATTAAAATCATAAGATTTTGGAATGAAAATAGGTTCAGCGAGAGTTCACTTCAAGTTCTCATTAAAATTTTTATAAGAGAGGAGAAAA
Organism: Sylvilagus floridanus; assembly: GCA_949820135.1. Taxonomy (NCBI): domain Eukaryota; kingdom Metazoa; phylum Chordata; class Mammalia; order Lagomorpha; family Leporidae; genus Sylvilagus; species Sylvilagus floridanus. The sequence goes on from OX463223.1 coordinate 115,648,144, forward strand.
AGCACATGCCTTTATCACAGAGCAATTATAACTTATAAGCCAGTGAGAATGCTAGTGACAAGCAGTATGAAAGAACTCCCCAAGCAATATTTTATTTCACAGAGTTGTTTTTCCCTTCAAAATTGACTATGAATATAGTTTCACTGTGAAAAATTCGATTTTCTTGGTCATAAACAGAACCATACAATTTTACAATATGCATGCCAGCAAAAAATGCTTTACTTATACAACCTACTTCTGTGTCTATTTTATACTTTAGACATTCTAAAATTTTTGTGATGAAATTTTATCAATTTCCCTTTTATACAAAAAAATCATCTTTGAAATGAAAATTTCTCCTCATATAACAACTTCCTGTATTTTATCAGCTTTTTTGAAGTATGATTTACATAAAGTTTGCCCATTTGAATTGTTTGGAACAATGAGTTTCAGTAAATGTATACATTTGTACAACCTTTATAAAAACTTTAATTTGTGTATTTTTAAAAGATTCATTCATGCATTTATTTGAAGAATGAAAGAAAAAGAGGGAGAAACAGATAAATAGATCTTCCATACACTGATTCACTCCCCAAATGCCTGCAACATCTCCAGGCTGGGGGAGGCTGAAACCAGGAGTCAGGGACCCCACCCAGGTCTCCCATATAGGGGGCAGAAACCCAAGTACTTGGGCCTTCATCCAGTGCCTCCCCTGCATTTTAGCAAGAAGCTGGACCTGAAGCAAAGAGTAACTGGAACTCGAACCAGCACTGCTCAATAAGGCATGTGTGCATCCCAAGCAGCAGCTTAACATGATATACCACAACAACCACCCCAATCCACTTTTAGAACAGCTCAGTCACTACAACGTTTTCTCATGCCAACTGGTAGACAATCCCTGCTTCTACCCCTGGATCTATGCATCCATTTATCTGATCTCTGTCTCTGCACTTTTGCCTTTTCTGGAAATCCTCTCTAAACAAAATAGTAAAATATAGTCTTTTCTGTCTGAATTCTTTCACACAGAATAATGTCTTGGAGATTCATTCATGTCACTGCATGTATCAGTAGTTTATCATTTCTTCTGTGTCTCAAGTAAGATTCCATTATATGGAGATATTTTGTTTATTCATTCAATAGTTGATGGAAATTTGGACATCTTCCAGTCTAAGACTTCTTTGAATCATGCTAGCTGGAAGATTAAAATAGAAATGTTCATACTGACATATGGTTTCATTTCTCTTTGGTAGGTATACAGATGTGGAGTTGTTGGATTATATATATATATATATATGCTGACATACATATGTATGTCTATATACATATATATAGACATACATATGACAAATATATATGCTGACTTCTACATAGTTATACATGTACATACATGTATAAACACAATTATCTATAGTGTTAGTATTTTTAAAAAATACTGCAAATGTATTTTTCAAAGAGGCAATATAATTTTTAAGTTTGAGTTTATAAATTTAATAATTTTTAACATTTTTCCACATTCACTTCATATGTAGATATTATACACACACATATACTATTTGTTTTCTTGAAAACGGGGTACACATATCACAAAGTGAGGGATTCATGATAATGATCATAATATAGGGAAAGAAGAGCATTTTGTCATGTACATGGCGTGAAGCAGTGGAGCACTATTTATAAATAAATACAAATGACATGAAATGCACACAACTGTGGGAGCCAGCACTGTGACACAGAACGCTAGCCACCGTCTGTAAGGACAGCATCCCTTCTGAGGGCCAGTTTGAGTCTCTGCTGTTTCACTTTTGATTCAGCTCCCTACTGATGTGCCTGGGAAGGCAGCAGAGGATGTCCCAAGTGACTGGACCCCAGCCACACACATAGGAGATCTGGATGAAGCTCCTGGCTCCTGGATTCATGCTGGCCCACGCCGGCTGTTGTGGCCATTTGGAAAGTGAACCACATAGAAAATCTCTGTCTGTCTGTCTGTCTGTCTCTCTCTCTCTCTCTCTCTTTGCCTTTAAAATAAATAAAATGAATCATTTACAATACATTAAAAGGAAAAATGCACACAATTTTTATAGTCTACATATTAACTTCCACAAATAAGAGAAAACGTGATTTTTGTCTTTCTGTTCCATCCATTGTGCTGCAATGTTAGGATGTCATTATTTCTATGGCTGAGTCATATTCCATCTTGAGTGTGTTTTCTTTATACAATCATTAGCTGATGGACATCTAAGTTGATTTCACATCTTGGCTATTGGGAATTGATCTGCTATAAACCATGGAAGTACAGGTGTCTCTTTCAAATGCTAATTTCAATTCCTTTGGATATATTTCCAGGAGTGAGATATCTGGGTCATATGGTAGATCCATAGTTTTCTAAAGATTCCCCTTTCTGTGTGTTTTCCATAATAGTTGTAGCAATTTTATATTCCCATCAAGAGTATATTAGGACACACTTTTCTCCACAACCTCAACAACATTTTTTATTTTTGTTTTTGAATAATAGCCATTCAAACTGGGGTGAGAACATCCCTTGCCAACAGCTAAAGACATTATCAATTGTATTTACACCAATAATGCATGACAATTTTAACTTTTCCACCTCTTTGCCAATGTCAGTATTTCAGTGGTTTGGATTTTAGCAATTTTAATGGATACAATACAATGTGATCTTTCAATATGATTTTAGTTTGCATTTCCCCGATACTTAATGAAGTAGAACACCTTTTCATGTGCTTATTGGTCATTTTCTTACCTTCTTTGGTGAAGTGTATATTTAATTATTTTGTCTGTTGTTTTAAACGGTGTTTTATTACTAAGGTTTACACATTTTATGTTCTTGATAAAAGGCCTTCATCTTGATAGATACCTTGCAAAGACTTTTTTCCAAATATGTGGCTTAGTTCTTCATTTCTTAATGATATCTCTTGAAGAAAATGTGTTAAATTTTGATAAAGCTTAATTGACTAATAGTTTAATATATTGTTCATGCTTTTGTGTCCTATTTAAGAAATTGTGGCCCACTCCAAGGTCACAGAGATTATCTTTGTGTTTTATTCTAAACATTTCATGGTTTTAGCTCTTACCAATAGTACATGAAGATGTATTTATGTCTCATAAGCAGGGCTAATATTTCTAGCTGGTAAGCAACAATTATTTATATTTGGCAACTATTTTGATAGAATGGTCACCAGGCAGTATCAGGTGTGAACTATTTTGAAAGTAATTTTTCATTGCATGTACTAGACCTAACAGACAAGCCATATCCTGGTATTAATACAAATAATGAGTTTAAAGTTGGAATAGTTCAAATGCTTGCAATTCTTTGTGCACAGTTTGAAAAAAGAACAAAGGCATGACCTATCTTAGCATAAGACCTATGGGGTGGGTAACTGCTTATAGGAGGTCAGAGTAAGTAGAAATGGGACCTAATATTTGTTAGACATAGTAGGATACAATAACTGCAGCGGAGAGTGACCTAAACACAGGCCTGGTTCTTATGGATCAATATGATGGGTCAATAGATTGCTTCCCAGAAAATGTGAACAAGCACCAAGTTGCAGTAGGCTTTGAGTGGGAGGATATGAACTACTATTGAGCACTAACTAACTACTGTTAAGCATTCATGCTGCAGCATAGGGTTACTGGCTACCTTCAGGCAGTTTTATAGTGAGAACCAGTAGCAAAACAGGCAGAGCAGAAGGATTCGGAAAATTCACAGTCTGGCCAGGGAGGGAGCGAAAAGCATGTAACTGCAGGGCCAAGGAGGATGTAGTTGAGGAGTCACTTACTAAAGGGATTAATGGAGATAAAAAGCCAAGTGCTTTACAGTAGGACAACAAGCAAGATTCTTGGAGGGCATCTCACACATCTTCAAGGCCAATGCTTCCATCATGACTGCAAAATTTAGAAGTGCAAATTCATTTCAAAGATCTTCCAGACAAGATCCCTTTCTGGAAAGAGCCCTCTCTGCTCACTGAAGCTCAGCTCCGAATTCCGACTTGGCTAGCAGTGTGCTCTAGGTGCGGCTCAGATAAGCCCAAGTGCAGTTCCTGGTGGTGAGGGAGCTTGTCATCAAGCTGTATGCGGATGCACACCTTGGAAAGTCACAGATACCAGTGTGCAGCCTGTAAGAGCAGCCACGTAGTCCAACAAAGCCACAGGAAGAGGAGCCCCCACCAAGACCACAGCACTGAGTGCTACCCAGGCGAAACACCAGCCTAGGAGAGCTGCAGACAGGCCACTCCAGCTTGCGAGAACTGATTCATGGGCAGAGCCCAGTCAAGTCATAAGGGTGGGACGGCCTGAGGGCTTGGGAGCCATCCCCTGCCACAGTGTCAGCACATGCTGGACATGCTGGAAGTGGGGCTTTAGGACTTAATGTTTGCCCTTTAGAATTTCAGACTTGCTTTGGGCGATCTCCCACTTGGGGGTTGGAAAAGCATATCCCGAGTGGTGCTTGTCTCTCCATTAAATCCTGGAAGTATGTAACTTTTTTTTTTACGGGATTCATAGCTGGGGGAGTTTGCTTTGACTCTCAGATGACACTTCGGACTTGTGAACTGAGGCCAGACTGAGTGAAGACGTTAGAACTGTTGGGGATGGATGACTGTATGCTATGTGTGAAATGAACATGCATGTTGCAGGGCCAGGGGAAGAATGCTATGATTTGAATATGTTTTGGCCCCTGAACTCAGGAAAAATTTACTCTCCAAGACTTACTATACTAAGAGGGCAGACTCCGGCCATCAGGTCAGCGCGGCGCGCCGGCTGCAGCGCCCTGGCCGCGGTGGCTATTGGAGGTAAACCAACGGCAAAAGGAAGACCTTTCTCTCTGTCTCTCTCTCTCTCACTGTCCACTCTGCCTGTCAAAAAATTAAAAAAAAAAAAAAAAAAAGAGGGCAGAAATTTAATCTAATTTTAACGCTTAGAGGTGGTGCTTTTGTGAAGTGATTGCATTGGCTTAGGCCATTAGAGTGGAGCTCCCATGAATAAATCTTGGGAGCTTTACATGGAAAGGGGGAGACAGACCACAAGTAGCTCGTCCTAGGTATTTAGGTGTAGTAAAGAAAAGCTGACTAATACACTTCCGTTAACTACAAGGGTCAATAAAAGGCGGGTGGCATCGAGTAGCTACTCAATAGTTTTTAAAATAAATAAATGGGCGGGCACCGTGGCTCACTAGGCTAATCCTTGTCCTGCGGTGCCGGCACCCCGGGTTCTAGTCCCGGTTGGGGCACTGGATTCTGTCCCGGTTGCCCCTCCTCCAGGCCAGCTCTCTGCTGTGGCCCAAGTGCGTGGGTCCTGCACCCGCATGGGAGACAGGGAGGAAGCACCTGGCTCCTGGCTTTGGATCAGCGTGACACGCTGGCCGTAGTGGTCATTTGGGGGATGAACCAATGGAAGGAAGACCTTTCTCTCTGTCTTTCTCTCTCACTGTCTAACTCTGCCTGCCAAATAAATAAATAAACCATTTCTTCGTTTTTCCATTCTGTGACTGGCAAATTTCTATTGAAATACTTTCAAGTAAAGAACTCTCCATCAACTAAAGTTTTAGAATTATATGTCATCAATTGAGAGACCTCAATGTAAGGCATCTAGCACTTACCTATGACAGCGAGCACCTCTATTTCTCTACACTCTCAACCCAGACAATGTACTTAGGTTTGGGCAATGATTATAATGTAAATGACATTTGGCTTTTCCATTGGCTAAAGCTAGGATTTCTGAAAAGCCCCAGCCTGCAGCACCAGCATCCCATATGGGCACCAGTTCTTCTCCCAGCTGCTTCACTTCCAATCCAGCCACCTGTTAACATGCCTGGGAAAGCTGTGGAAGATGGCCCAAACGCTTGGGCTCCTGCACCCAGGCGGGAGACCTGGAAGAAGCTCCAGGCTCCTGGCTCCCAGCTGTTGCAGCCATTTGAACCAGCAGATGGAAGACCACCCTCTCTGTGTCTCTACCTCCCTCTGTAACTCTGCCTTTCAAATAAATAAAATAAATTTTAAAAAAAAGCAAGAAGTCATGCCACTTGAAAATGTGCAACAGAACATTTCAATGAAATTCAACTTAGAGTAGAAGATGTTGTAATGTGTTCTAATTCCAGAATTAGAAGAAAACTTTTTTTTATCTTTTTGGGTGGACATAGGCATCTAAACACAGAACATTTTATTGAATTTGTTTTTAATTTTGTCTACAAGGAAAGAAATATTTTGTTTTCTATTAATTTTCTCCACTCTCTGCAGTGTTCCTCTGTCTTTGAAGGGAACAAATACATTTCATTTCATGTCTAAACTATAATTTTGAAAAGGCTCATCCTCATCCAGTGAGTGATATCATAGTTTAAGCTATATAGTCCTTCAGCAATAATGTGAATAATTAGGGAAGAAAAGAGTGATGAGTTGGGATTTTCTTTAACTGCTTTTCTTCCCATAATTTTCACGTTTTTAATTAAATTAAAAGGAGAAATGAAATTACTTTTAAATAGGAAATTAAATGAAAAACCCCATGGCAATGCAAAGAAATGCATTTTTTCCTTAATTAAAAAGACAAATGCCATGCAATAGAAAAATGTAAGGGTCTCAAGTGTGAACTCACATTATGTATTTGTGATAACACTTTGGATAATTCATTAAATTAATATTTTGTTGGGGTTTTTTGCATTAACCCTTATCCATATTTCCAGGTTAAGAGTAATTTAAAAGATCTTTCCCTAAATTTCATAGATTGTTTACATTTATTTTGATGCTAAAGGGTAAAGGCTTTGAAAGTAAAAGCTCCTTTGCTTCAACACATTCATATAATTTACAATTAAACACTCTACTTCTTTTCCTTTGGAAAAAGTCATTGAAGTGTATACTATAATACTCAACTGGAAAAAATCATCCTCTTTCATAATTTCAAGCAGCACTTAGAGTTTAAGAGAGGCTTTCAGCTATTCGAGAGATAACTATTGCAGCTCTGTTTGGGTTAAAACAAGAACCACGGAAATTTATTGGAAAGGGAAGGTCTCTGTAAAAGATTTTATTTAAAAAGACGGCAGAGTAAAAATATCTGTGAAAGGTTTCATTAGTTGTGGTCATATATTCTCAGCAATTTCATTTTATAGTTGGACTCTGTATGATTTTTCAGTGAACAGTGGTAAATTTTCTGTGCACTCATCCTGCTTAAAATGTCAGGATTTACCTGCTCTTTCCTGCCTTTCACTTCCACATCAGAAAGATGCCTGCTTTTGCCTGCAAGTGTCCATCTCCTATGCATGAGGAGGTGTCATTACTTTCCAGGGTGAACATAAAAAGTTTATAAACTGGAGACAGGAGAGCCTCCTGCAGCACCACCTCAGTAATCACCTCTCATTGGGGTCTAGCCATGTTTAGTGTATTCTCATATTCTTCATATGGTTTTGTTGATTTTTGAACCATTTCTCTACTTGATTATCCCATCTTCCCTAGCCTTTCAGAAGATGTTTTCCTGTTTATTCCTGGCTACCATCCTAGTTTCTCTTTCACACTTACCCTTTTGCTGGTATGAATATGTGCTTATATTGTTGTGATTTTATGGCTTTTTTAAAAAAAGATTTATTTATTTGAAAGAGTTAGAGAGAGAGAGAGAGAGAGAGAGAGAGAGAGAGAAAGAGAGAGGAGAGAGAGATAGACAGACAGACATTTTCCATCAGCTGGTTTACTCTCCTGTGGATTTAATGGCCAGGGCTGAGGCAGGTTGAAGCCAGGAGCCAGGAGCTTCCACTAGGTCTCCCACGTGGATGACAGGAGCCCAAGCACTTGGGCCATTTTCCACTGATTTTCCCAGGCCTTTGGAATGTAGCTAGATTGGAAATAGAGCAGTCAGGACATGAGTAGGTACCCATATGGGATGATGATGTCACAGGGGCAGCAACATGGTTATTCCACAATGCCTCTCCCTGTGGTGTGTTAAGTTTTGAACTTTTCCCGTCTTTCCTTAATGTGTGGAATACATATGGCCCTACCTTGAAAATATCCACCTCACTCCAAAGCAACAATTCAATTTGTTGACCAATTTTGAGATTCAGCCAGAGATTGGCCAATTCTTTTAATCTCCATCTTCAGGGCTGGCACTGTGGCGCAGTGGGTTAACGCCCTGGCCTGAAGCACTGGCATCCCATACAGGCTCCAGTTCGAGACCCAGCTGCTTCACTTCCAATCTAGCTCACTGCTATGACTTGGGAAAGCAGTAGAAGATGGCCCAAGTCCTTGGGCCCCTGCACCCACGTGGGAAGACCCGGAAGAGGCTCCTGGCTCCTGGCTTCAGATTGGCGCAGCTCCAGTTGTTGCGGCCAACTGGGGAGTGAACCATCAGATGGAAAACGGATGGAAAACCTCTCCCTCTCTCTGCCTCTCCTTCTCTCTCTGTGTAACTCTGACTTTCAAATAAATAAATAAATCCTTTGAAAAAAAATCTCCATCTTTCCCAAACTACCAGCTCAGGACTAATCTAGCTACCATCCAGCTGTACACACACTACTACATGAAGACTTCCAGGAAGTGAAAGATCTGAATATATTTAAAGGAATACATTCTCAGATCTTCACCTTTGCAGTGTACCGAAAAGCTACCTGGTAACGTGTCTCTCCTCTTTTCTAACCACTCTTACTTTGAAGAAGAGGGTCATACCTCACTATAGCAAATCTCAAAGCTGCAGAGTATCAAACATTGGAACAATTACATAATTCATTGGCCCTTTGGGATAATCCATTGAGAGTATTTTAATGAAATGTGGAAAGAGACATACCCTAATTTCATTTGTGGAACAATGGGCAAAGTTCTGTGTTTATCTTATCTCAGGACATTTCTCATCAATCAGATGAGTTACATATTCAAGTTTAAACAAAAAAGTTTTTAGAGCACAATAGACAGAGGAAGGGAGAGAGATAGGGATAGAAGAAGGAGGGAGAAAGGAGGGAAGGGAAGCAAACACCAATTCAAATTCCAAAATAAGACTACATAACTCCTTAGAGATTAATTCATAAAATAATTCAGGTCACTCCAAGATCTACTCTTTGTTTCTCTTTCTACTAGGCATGGTGTACTCATCCATTTATTTTTGTTTTGTTTTTGTCTTTTTTTGTTTTTGTTTTGCACCGTCTCTTAACAGGGCCTTTGTTCAGATAAAGTGACCTGGGATAAAGTAAGCTGGGCTTTAGGCAATGGGCTTCTGTACTCTGTACTAAGTCATACAACCCAGTTTTCCATCTGTGTCTAAATAGATTTCTCTATATTTTTATAAGTGTTTCCTTTCAACTTGATGGTTTCTGACCAATCAATAATGCCACTCTGACTCCTTAGTTGCTCCTTAGTTGAGCTAAATCATGTACAGTAAAGGGTAAATAAATATTCTGTAATTATTTTCAAAGTTTACTTGACATAGTATCTGAATCCGTGAACAAGTATGAGACTTGTTCACGGATTCTATTTAAGACATTGACAAGCATGAATATATGTAAGGTAGTTATGAATATGAACATGTCATTTCATTTTAACAACTTTGATTTGAATTAATCATTAATAGGAAAATAGTTGAATTAGATGAACTATAAAACATAAAAATGCTAAAATTGTTAAGGAGGTAGAAAGTTTTTATACACATTTAGCTGTATGAGGGCTTACAAGTATAAACACACTCATTACTACTGGTGTGCCAGTAGAAGTTATCTCTCTATTCCTAAATTACTGATATGTATTAGAACAAGGGCCAGCAAACTATAGCCTATGGACAAAAATATAGCGCCTTGCTTGTTTTTGTAAATAAAATTCTATTGGAACACAGCCATACTCATCTGACTACATTGTCTACAACTGCTTTCACACTACAGCAGCAGACATGGGTAGTTTTATAGAGACAAGGCAACCCCTGAAAGCCTAAAATATTTATTTTCTATCCATTTGCAGAGAGCTGGGATTGTATATATATGTGATTCTCTTCTCTTGGAATTTTTTAGATCCCATCAGTCTTTTTAAGATCTATTAACACCCTGGAGCCACCTCAAATTTTATGCCCTTATTAATTAATGACATTTTCACTTTAATATAACATAAATGTTCCTAATTGATAATATATATTTTCATTATACTTAAACAGACTTAATTTGTCAAATTAACCCCATCACAAAGCAAAAAATTGAGAAATTTTCCTTTCTATTCTAATACTTTTTTAGTCAGTTTGCATTTCCCAAGTCATAAGCTTATTATAATAAAACGTTTGATGTTATCAAAGAAGTAGAATTACGAAAGCTTCAAGGATATTATGTCATGAGAACTCCCTTAATATAGCATTATATTCTTATTTTCTTGTTTCTTTTTATTATTTCTTTCTTATTTTTTTACTGTAGTCAATTAAATATTTTCTTATTTTCAATACACAGAACACTAAAACACACCCTTTGTGTTTTATAAAATAAGATTACTTTATTCTTCCTTATATTCTGCATATGGGTACATGTGTATACATAAGTTACTCTTGTTTAACACAAGCTTTCTTTATGAGTCAACATTGTGAAATGTTTCTTTACTGTTAGGGTGAGATTCCTGGAAGGTAAGAGATGCATTACGTGTAGCACTTTGTCCATGGAGCCCAATTTAGATTTAGTAAGACATTTTTCACTGTCCAAATATATGGTTATAATAGCTGTGGGAGTTTGTAAAATGACCACCTGGTGGGCATGCTTAAAAGAATCACATTAAAATTATTTCTTTTTAGTTACACCTCTACAACAGCACATCCATACCTCATAGTGAGAGTGGTAAATTGGTAGTGTACCTATTATTATTCTTTATGCTCTCTCCCTTCCTCCTTCTCGCTCTCATTCTCTTATATAGATATATAAACACATTCACACACTCATGCCTACATGTAATTGCTAGCCCATTAAACTGCATATATTCTACTTCAATCCAGACACTAGGTTAAGAGTATTGCCCCTAGGAATCTGTCTGAGTTCAAATCCTGGCTACTTTCTAACATCACAGTCTCACAGCCATTGATTTGGGCAAGGTTTTCACCCATTTCTATCTTGGTTTCCTTATCTATAAAATGGCAAAAATAGTGCCCCTCAAGTGTTGCAAACATTAGATAATGCCTGTTGTTATGGCCTAAATGTTTACCTTCCCTCAAAATCATATCCAAATATTACAATATCTTGGATTTGGACTTCCAACCTCCAGAACTGTTAGAAATTAAATGCCTATTGTGCAAGCTATTTGGTATACCACATATTTGGTATGAGGTATTTCGTTGTAGTAGCCACAGCTGCTAAATGACTAGTTCTATACTTAGCATATAACACTGTTGGACAAATGTTAGCTGTTCCTTTTTCCCTATTTGAACTGCAAGACCTGAAATATTCTTTTTTTCCCTAAGATCTTTGTATGGGGCTCGCATTGTGGCATAGCTGGTTAAGCCACTGCCTGCTAGGCTGGCAAAATCATATATGGATGCCTGTTTGAGACCTGGGTGCTCCACTTCCAATGCAGCTCCCTGCTAATGCACCTGCAGAAGCATCTGAAGATGGCCCAGGTACTTGGCCCCTTCTACCCACTTGGCAGACCTAGAAGAGGCTTTGCCTGGCTCAGCCCCGACTGTTGAAGCCATTTGGGGAGTGAACCAGTGGATGAAAGAACTCTCTTTCTCTCTTTCTGTCTTGCTCTTTACCCTGCTCCTGCCCCATAACTCTGGACAAAGAAATCAGAAACATTATTTTTTTTTCAAGAAGCAAAATCTAAACAATTTAATAAATTTGGAATTTGCTTTAGGATTTTCTTGTAGATTTGGCACTAATAGTCTACAGTCTACAGGCTTTCTAGCTATTCCCTAGTTTGATCCTTATCACAATCAATTTCAGAATAATCTTTTGAAATCAAGCATTTAGGCAGAATCTCAACAGGATATAGTCAACAGGATAAAATTTCAATTGACCCCATAACCTGGTGTCACTCCAATTCTCCAAATCTTGGTTCTAACCAAGCTGGTTCATTAATGAACTTCAAATGCATTTGAAGTCATATCTGAGCATACTTGCTTATGCAGTTTCTACTGTCTACATCACTTTATTCTGCTTTCCATTTATAAAGTCATTGTTCCTGGAAATCTCTCAATGACATGAAGTTTTCCCCAACTATTCAACTACATGCTATGTGTTTCCTTTTCTTTAATAAAAAGATTTCTTATTTTCACCACCAATCTTTGCTTTTAGTATTCATTTATTTTACCTTTTTTGTTAAAAAAAATTTCTTTTTTTCTTTATTTATTTGAAAGGCAGAGACACAGAAATCTCCCATTTGTTAGTTCACTTTGCAAATGGCCACAGTGACTGGGCCTGGGCCAGGCTGAAGCCAGAAGCCAGAAGCCTGGGACTGCATCCAGGTCTCCCACATGGGTAGAAGGGACCCAAGCACTTGGTCTGCTATTTGTTGCCTTCCTAACTGCACTAACAGGGCGCTGGATTGCAAGCAGAGCAGCTGGGACACAAACTGGTGCGCAGATACTGGATGCTAGTGTTGCAAGCCATGGCTTAACCACTGCACCACTTTGACAACTCCAATTAATTTCTCAAATGGGTGTTGAGCAACTCTTGTATCTCAGACACCCATATTCATTTCTTTTTAAGACTGATTTAGGGCCGGCGCCGTGGCTCAACAGGCTAATCCTCCGCCTTGCGGCGCCGGCACACCGGGTTCTAGTCCCGGTTGGGGTGCCGGATTCTGTCCCAGTTGCCCCTCTTCCAGGCCAGCTCTCTGCTGTGGCCTGGGAGTGCAGTGGAGGATGGCCCAAGTGCTTGGGCCCTGCACCCCATGGGAGACCAGGAAAAGCACCTGGTGCCTGGCTCCTGCCATCGGATGAGCGCGGTGCGCCGCCCCAGCGCGCTGGCCGCGGCGGCCATTGGAGGGTGAACCAACGGCAAAGGAAGACCTTTCTCTCTGTCTCTCTCTCTCACTGTCCACTCTGCCTGTCAAAAATAAAAAAAAATAAAAAATAAAAAAATAAAACCCTGGCCTGAAGCACTGGCATCCCATATGAGCATCGGTTCTAGTTCCAGCTGCTCCTCTTCCAATCCAGCTCTATGATATGGCCTGGGAAAGCAATAGAAGATGGCTCAAAGCCTTGGGCCCCTGCACTGGCCTGGAAGACCCCGAAGAAACTCCTGGCTCCTGGCTTCAGATCAGCGCAGCTCTGGCCATTGCAGCCATCTGGGGAGTGAACCAGCAGACAGAAGACCTCTCTTTCTCTCTCTCTCTCTGTCTGTCTATACCTCTCTCTGTAACTCTTTCAAATAAATAAAATAAATCTTAATAAATAAATAAATAAATAAATATAAATCTTATAAAAAAAAGACTGATTTAATTATTTGAAAGTTAGTTACAGAGAGAGAGAAAGAGGGGAGAAAGAGGGAGAGAGAGAAAGAGAGATAATCTTTCCATCTGTTGGTTCACTCCTCAAATAGCCTCAATGACCAGGGCTGGGCCAGGTTGAAGCCAGCATCCTGCAGCTTCTGCCAGGTTCTCCCACATGGGTGCAGGGGCCCAAGTACTTGAGTCATCTGCTGCTGCTTTCCCAGGCTCATTAGCAAGGAGCTTAATGGGAAGCGGGGCAGCCACTGACCCAGTGCCCATATGGGATGCCGGTACTGTAGGCCGCAGCTTAACCTGCTGCAGAGGCATTGGCCCCAGACACCCAAACTCTTTCAGCAAATTATAATACCTGCTTTTACTGTGGTTCCCATGATTGAGGAGTCAACATTTATACTGCAGGGTGATATAACTATAATGGAACTGGATTACAGGAACTGAAAGGAAAGGCTTCTTTAAATAAAATTATCCCAACTTTGGACATTTTAAGTAAAATGATATTATGAAACTTCTTACTAATAATTTGTATAAGAAATTTCATGAGCCAATATACCTGCCTTATGTTAATTCCTGTGGGAAAGCAAATAATAGTAAAACAAAGCTCTATGACCTACAATGATTGCTCACTTTTTAATATCAGTGTTTCATGTGCCAAATTATTACAGGTACATCTTTACAAAAATATCTTATTGCAAAATTCATTTCTAGGACATTTGTAATATATATAATGAAAATTTTATGGATAAACTCATGCTTCTGCTTTGAGGAAATAAATTAGTTGCTTCTTTTGGGATAGTAATCAATGAAATATCTTTTTTATAAAATATGAGGTGTATAAAATTGCCTTAATATAAAACTGTAAAAGGCAGCTTTATACAAAGCCCAACTACCTAGAAATTCTGTATTTGTAGGCAAGAAGAAATATCTCTCTTTGGAGGAGTAAAAGGGTTTCCACTCACACTGGATAATCAAAATGCATGTACATTAATGAGGACTCTTTCATTAAAATGTTGATTCTGATAACTTCAACGGAGAATTCCACTAAGAACAATAACAAATTAATAATCACTTAAAATAAGATCATGTAGAACCCAATTGTTTTAAAACCATATATAGTTTAAAGTCTCTAAGTGTGCTGTTACATATTCAATAAGGACCTTGGTGGAGGAAGTGATTTGTACCATTTACCAGGTTCTTGGGTGTTGGCACAAGTATACTTAAACAATGGTTTAGATGTTCTTTGACCATTCCAAATGAGACCCAGCATTCCTTCTAGAGAAAATGGCTATACCATGAATGTATAATTGGCTTCTCCCAGAGCATAATATATGTGTAACTGTTTGTATGTTGCTAAAAATGATGATTAATGCGTTCACTGCAATGGGTTGTCAAGAGAAGCATTCTGTCATCTCACAGAAAGGAAAAGCCATCTGATGGAACAAAGACATAAGCCTCAGCCACTCTTGCTCATTGTCCAAAAGACAGATAAACACTGGAATGCATTTTTGCCCTTGAATTTCAATTGAGTCTCATACCCTGTTGTCTTCATACCCCACTCCTGCATTCTTTCACAGGTTCTCAGGGTCCCCCAGGGCCACCTGAAAGACCAGTTGCTCCAACACTTGAAAGACCAGTTCTAGGAGTTCATCTCCCTCTGCCTACTCCCCCCACCCTTCCACTCCTAGCCCCCCTAAATATAAAAAGCCTCAGCCCCTGGGATCGGGGCCTTCTGATATGTGTTCCATCAATGTGCATGCGAGCAGTTGGTCACCCACCTCTATGAATGCCTCTTCTCTGAAAAAAATTCGGTCTGGCTGTGGATTACTATATTGCCTCCTCTCTATTCTGCGCCTCTTTCCCTAACATTTTTTGGTGCCCCGTGTGAGGAGGTACCAATCTGTGTCTCTTTTCCTAAAAATACCTAAAATCACAATATATGTTTTTCCTTAGTCACTAGACCGTTTAATCAGGTCTTAGAAAATATCAGAACAGAAACTGGTTGTTAGGAAAATAGCGCAGTTTTATCTATGGCGCGATCTACACCCTGACTCCACCCTAGGCTCTAGCCCCCACCGCCATTGCTGGAAGCCTGGTGTCAGCCCCACCTCCATCCTAAAGAGATTCGCTGCTCCTGCTTCCCTGTCCACCCTCAGGCAAAGTTTTAAAAGGACCTGTTCCTGAACACGTGGCGCGAGCTCGAACGCTCACTCGCGCGCGCTCTCTCTCTCTCTCTCTCTCTCTCTCTCTCTCTCGGCTTTTCTTGACTTCTACTCTCTTTTCTCTTCTCTCTGCTCTCTCTTGCTCTCTTCTATCTCCCTTTCTCCCTCTCTCTCTCTCTGTTACTCTCTTTTTCCTTCTTCACCCCTTTCCTCCGGCCTGGGTATTCCCCAATAAACCCTTTCCCTTACTCCAGTGCTTGGTGTGTTTTGTGACAACCTTACACTGGTTGTTATAACATATACTAGTCCTTTATTCCCCTAAAAAAGCTGTATTGGTTTCTAAACCTAACAGATTTAAGTATCATTTCATACATGCTAATTTAAGAAAGAAAATAGGCTGTAGATTTACAAAAAATAAAGTAGGGGCAGGTATTTGACCTAGCCATTAATATAAGAGTTAAGATGCTTGTGTCTCCTATCAGAGTGCCTGGGTTCAAGTCCTGACTCTGGATCCCAAGTCCAGCTTTCTGCCAGTGCAGATCCTGGGGGACAGTAACTGATGGCTCCAGTGGTTACCCATGTGGGAGTACTGCTACTCATGTGGTGACCTGGGTTGAGTTCCAGATTCCTCACTTAACCCCAGCCCACACGTGGCCCTTGCAGGCATTTGGGGAGTAAAGTAGTTCCCATTCTAAACAATCTAAATGTCCATCAAAGGTTTATAATTTTTGTTTCTTTTATTACAGATACAACAAAATAAAGGTCACACATGGCAGAAAAGCTTTTAATATTTCACAATTCTTTAATGTTTAAGCACACTGCATTTTGTTTGGTTTTCCAGATATGCCTTCACTTTGAGGGGTCAAAAATTTCAAAGTGAGCCTTCGATTTAAAAAAGATTTATAAGGAAAACTTTTCAGAACCATTTGGTATTGTAGTATAAATTTTAGACAACTGTATTGCTTTCGACTATTATTTCAAACTAAACGTAGTACTCATTTTATTTTAGTTATTTTTGGTTTGCTATTCTTTTAATTGAAATCATTTTCTTTAGTAGTAGCCTGAAATTACTGAGAAAAGTGTTTAAGTGGTTTTCAGAATGATTTTGGAATTAATAAATGATACTTGAAACAGTAACTCTATTATAGAAGTTTCCTCATGCTAAAGGACCATCTTCCCCTTTGAAAGCAAAGGAATATTATTCCTTTGAAACTCAGAACTCAAAATCTTTAGGGCATATGCTTTTCAGGGCTCATGTGTCTGAACCAGGACAGAGAATAACTAAAGTATCTCACTCAAGTAAACTTAAACAGCTATTTTTAACACCCAAAGCCATTGCAATAACTTTACAGAGAACAGAACCAAATACACCCATGTACTCCATCAGGCAGAAGCTAACTATGGTCCACTTCATTGCAGCTTTTCTCTGGCAACAACTATCTCTAAGAGATACCAACATATTTCTAGATGCAATTCAATTTAAAAATAAGGACATTCCTGTATAATGGATAAAACTCCCACCTCAGAAGCAGCAAAGGCCTGACTCTGTTGGTGAAAAGGGAGCTAATGGTTAGTCCAGCAGGGGTCCAAAAGAGATAATGATGTCCTACTGGTAAGTAAAACTTAATGCAGCTCCAGAAAGTCAGCAATTGATTTTCTGCTCACTAGTGGGATGCCTTTTTTCAGGGAGAGTGAATCTAAGCAGAGTGAAAAGTGAAGTCTCCACTTTTTAAAAACAATTAAGCCTTTTAGAATCAAGGTGCACCTTTTACAGCACAAAAAGAAGTATGACATATGATATCCTACTGACCTCATAGTAAACTCTGTTTCATGGATGTGTTCACTTCTAATATTCGTAACTTAGGAACATTCTAGAAAATAGAGGTTTGCATGACTACCTTGAGTAATTTTCCATGTTTACAAAGCAGAATATTAGCTACCAGAAATTTACTGCTTCTGTTTACCCATTATAAAAGCACAATGTGGGCAGTATCTGTACAATATGCAAGCAAAACTGATAAACATACTTCAACTCACAGGGTCCACTATAAAGGAAGGAAGGCTAGAATAGATGCCCCTTCTTCAAGTAGAAACTCCAATGTGTGTTCACATTAATAGTGTTTTGTCCTTTCTCCAATATGGATTTTGTCACATCAGGATGCGTACTACTTTTTGAACTTTTCTATATTTTTGTTCCATTGGGTACACTGATTTTTAGTCAATGTTGTCTAGCCGAAAGTAGATTAAAATCCAAGAAGTATGTCACATTTACTCTAACAGCAGCATGTTCACTGAAAGACATTACAAATCTTTATACTCAGGCTACATGGTTTTACAATGTGGGCAGGCAGTGTCTATCCATCCCACTGTTTGGGAAATACTAGAATATATTTTTCCTTTCCTAAGAGGGTTTGCACCTACATTTTATCTTTTACCAACTGTGCTCTTTCTGATTGACAAACTTGCCTCTTTCAGAGTTCTTAAAGTAATGATGACGATGCAGGGGCCACAGCCATTACCCAAACCTGGTAAAAGTCTTCTGGCTCATGAAATAGATCCATTCGATGATCCCTCCACACTCCTTAAGATTAAGAGGCAGAAATCTCTAAGTGGGCAATAATGCAGGATAGGCAGATAGTTTAGGTCTGCTGAGCTGCAAGCCCAAGAGTATGTAATTCTATCCTCTTACTTGTTAATCAAAATGCCTCCTTTCCCAGGATGCATCTGCTTCAACCAAGACCCACGAGGGGTGCCATGCATGCCTGTAGACGCACCACCCCTTACTTCATTAAGAAGCCGAACAACTGGGAGGAGGAGGAGCTCGCTTGCTCTCGCTCTCTCTCTTTTCTTTTGCAACCCAAAGCTGGAGGCGCTGCACTGGTGTACTTTGCATCCCCCCAGTCCTGTGTCTCCTCCTTTCCATCCCCTCAGTCCTGTGTCTCCTCCTTTCACTGAACCTTTTGACCCGTTGCCCACTCATGACAAGCATTTTTCTGGGTGGGGCAACCCATGCTCATGTGTGTAGGTATGTTCACATTCTTACCTTTTGAATAAATTTGGTACCACTTTTTGCACATTTTATGTGTGTGTACTTAGAATATTTGCCTTTGTGCAAGGCAGGAGTATAGAGTAGAAGATTATACACCCATGCCCACCAAAATACTTCAGTTCCCTAAATAAGTGCAACAGATTCTTAAAGAGGCCATAGATTCTCCCATATCTTCATGCATGTCTATCTTCAATGTAACATGGCAACTTGTTCTAACATAAAATAATATGTATTTCTCCATTCCTTTGATCTGAAATTGGACATACAATTTGCACTGGTCACTGGAACATCAACAAAAGTGAACACAAGAAGGACGTAAAATGGTCTTGATTACTCTCTTTTACTCTTTGTCAGATCCCTCCTGCCAACACATCAATGAGGCTAGGATAACCTCCTTGAACATGAAAGAGCACATAAGGAGAAAAACTCAGCCATCCAACGTGAGCCTCCAGGGAGCCCAGCTGACAAATGGAGAGCAGAAATAAGCCATCTGAGTTGAGCCCAACCCAAAACGAAAACCAGTGAGAACAGTGAGTAAATGAGTGGTTATTGTATGAGTAATTAGATTTGGGGTGAGTGAGTGTTACATAGCAGAGTTTAAATGACACATTTAGTTTGATTTAGTCAAAGGTAAGGATCTAACTTAAAGGAGTGGAAGGCATTTACATACATTTAACATCTGTGGCCTGCCCTCCACAAGCAAATCATGTTTAGCAATTCTTCCTTTTGTTATGAACAAAGACTCACTTTGGGAGGTTTTCAGGCTATAATGAATGACAGAGCTGAAAGACCATATACTTTGGCTATGGTGACCATTAAAGGCCAATTTTAAGGGAAGAAAACCTTTTGGATAAGAAGGAACACAACATACATATAGAGAGATTACTCGGTAATTGAATAAGACAATTGATGATTATTTACCTTGACAGGAATATAGAGATGACAGAGACAGACCAAGTACATTTCAGTTCCTAACACATTTCTAGGCCCTAGTTCTGCTATATGTGAGACATATTGACTTTGTTTCTTCTGCAAGGACATCTATATGAGTCTATTACAGATTCTTAGTCTTTAGGCTACAAAAAACAAAAGCATGCTGAGTTATGATCACACAAGTATAGGGATTTCTGTTTGCAATCAAAATAGCCAGCTAGCATAAATGTCAGATAAGTAAAAGATAACATGCTAGAAAAATTTTTGAAAATGGGAAAAAATAAAATAATCATTATAATCCTATTACTTTATTTACAAATATTAAAGTCACTATTATAACTTCAAAATGTGTTTTAGATTCAGTAAAAACAAAACCTTAGATAAATAAAGTCAATATACTAACAGTTGAACTCTATATCTTAGAAAGAAGGACTAATCAAGAGCTGGCATCAGGGCACAGCAAGTTACGCCACCAGCTGTGATACCAGCATCCCGATATGAGTGCCAGTTGGTGCCCCCATTGCTTCATTTCTGATTCTGCTCCTTGTCAGTGTGCCTAGGGAAGTCACGGAAGATGGTTAGAGTACTTGAGCCCTTGCCACCCATGTGGGAGACCTGGGTGGAATTCTAGGCTCCTGGCTTTGATTTGGCACAGCCCTGGTCCATACCTAGCAGTTGAGGCCATTTGGGGAGTGAATCAGCAGATGGAAGATCTCTCCCTCTCTGTCTTTTCCTCTCTCTCTGTCACTCTTTCAAATAAATAAATACTTTTTAAAAAAAGTTGGACTAATCTGTGAATTAGATAATAATATGGAATCAACGCTCATTTTGAGACTTTAACAATAATTTTATGATTATATCAGTGATTAAAAATTGGAGAAGGTGGACCAAGGGGGTACAAGAACTATATACACTATTTTTAGAATTTCTTTTTAAGTTGAAAATTATTTTTTAAAAATTGTTAAACATATATAAAATACTGAAATATGGACATTTACTTACCTACTTATGTAAATCTCACTGAAATGACAATAATTTTGTACAACAGTCTTTCCACTCCCACACTAACTTAAAACAATGGGGTATCATCAGGTAACTAGAAAATTTGAAAATTTTTATGGATAAAAGTAAGTAGGTAGGGGCCGGTGCTGTGGCATAGTGGGTGGGGCCACTGCCTGTGGCGCCGGCATTCCATATGGGCGCCGGTTCGAGTCCTGGCTGCTCCACTTCCCATCCAGCTCTCTGCTGTGGCTTGGGAAGGCAGTGGAAAATGGCCTAAGTCTTTGGGCCCTGCACCCACATGGGAGACCCGAAGGAAGCTCCTGGCTTCAGATCAGTGCAGCTCCGACTGTTGCGGCCATCTGGGAAGTGAACCACCGGATGGAAGACTTCTCTCTCTCTCTCTGCCTCTGCTTCTCTCTGTGTGTAACTCTATCAAGTAAATAATAAATAAATCTTTAAAAAAAAAAGTAAGTAGGTAGGTCCATTTGTCTCAGGATAAAAGAGCTGAGAAAACATCCACTGTGAACCAGAGAAGAGCGGTCTGCTGTGTTGGGAAGGGCTAGTCCTCCCACCAAACCCTTGGATAACTGCCAAAACTAGCACTTCTGAGCGCAGGGGCACTTGGAAGGTAATTACATCAACTCATTAATCAGCACTTCCCAGACACTGATACAGTCCAGCTTACACATTCATGTGGGAAATTTACACAACATACTCAAAGTGGAAGTATCCACAGGCAAGAAGAATGTTTTGCAGGGGATTACAGCAATGTACGCCAAGATTGCAGATACATTTCATACTGTTAAAATGCTATTGTAATTGATCTCAACTTTTTGAGATATCCTATTGAGTTTCAAAGCCATGTCTAGGAACATCAGGAGATAATGTCAAGGTCAAATGGAATATCTGCAAAGGACCATGTGTTACACACTTATTATTTTGTTCTGGACAATGAGAAGTAAGAATTTGAAGAAAGTGTGCTCAGTGGAGCTATGAAGTTGATAAAAACCAAGACTACTAACAAAATTATTAATAAAAGTGAAAACTCTGGAAATCAATGGGCGTTAAGTTCACTTTCCTAGTACGGTTTGGTAACAAACAGGACTTTGGATTAAAGGTTAGGTGAAAATCAAAGATAATGGAAAGTTTGAATTGGATGTCAAAATAAACTAATTGGTAAATCAAGAGACAATGGGTTTATTTGGATCTTCTTAATTTGAGAGAAAGTGAGAGAGGACAAAAGATGGGAAATAAGGAAGGGGAAATATTGAGGGAACATGGAGACATCCCAATGAACACTTCATCTGAGCACATGGGATGGGTTCTTTGGAAGAGATGCCAGTGAACAATAATCAGGGTCCTTGTTAAAGCTGTAAAAGTAGATAATCAAGGAAAAGGAATGAGAAGGCAAATCATGCTGAAAGAAGATGATAAAGAAGAACAAAGACACATACAACACTAGAGAATAGTGTATCCACTACAGTGACTGCAGATAGAAATCCCATCCAGTGATAACCTCCCTGCATATTGTTTATTGTGTATTAAAGGAATGAAAAGTCACTAAGGAAGAGAAAACTTTAAAAAATAACTTAAAGGTTTATTTACTGCTAATACTTCCACTTATTTGCCTTTCCTACAACTGACAGAAGTCAAATAGTGATAAACATGTTCAAAACTGCTTCCTTCATTGATTTTCTTCAGTGAAATTTGTTCCCTTTTATTTGACAAATATTGGAAAGGCTCTAATTAAATCCTAATTTAGCTGCTTTTATTTTCTTCTGGTAATTGTGTTTCAAATATCCTTCACATGAGTGATTGCAAACACAAATAATTTTTAATGTGACTTAATTTTTCTTGTTTCTGACTTAAGGAAACTATTAATGAGGTGGCTCTTCTCTTCTGGATTATTGGTTTGATTTCACATCAATCTGACAAGCAGTGAATGAAAGTCACCTCTGGCCACTTCTGTGTTAAATAGTCTAAGACAATGTGTCAGTGGTCCTAGATAAATTCTTAGAGAACAAGTGTTCATATCATTAAAACCTCTACCTTAACTGCAACCAATTAGTATCCTGAGTGGACTCCGAACAACCATTGCCATTATTTGCACAGGTAAGGATGGTTCTCTGTCACCCTCTGAATACTGGATAATCAGGTGTTACATGCAGCTCTGAATTAAAATTCAGAATTCTATCCCCAGGGTTCCTTTTTTTTTTTTTTGCTGTAGTTTTAATGACTATTGTGTCTCCTCAAATAAAATTCAATATATGACTCAAAAAATTCTATCATCAAATAGAATTCTGTGGTAACTATCTTGAGATGTACCATATAACTTACAGAATTATAATTCATAAAAATCTTTGAGGATTTCCAAAAACAAATGACAGATTCAAATGTTTCATCATAGATACATACACATCACAATGATGTGACTGAGCACTAGAGCACTATTTTAAGACTTCGTATGTAGTTTTGATGTGAAGACTTACAATGGATTCCCAAAAGTGCTCCAAACAAGATGTCTTTCTATGTCAAATCCAAAAGAATCAGAGTTTATGGCCTGACTTTAAAAACACATTGTCTTCGATGCAAGATGGAGTATATTCTGAAGTAATTTCTAACTAGTTTACAAAAATATTTCTTCAAATTCTCCAAAATATAAAGTATAGCACTTAACTGCACCCCAAGGAGATTATCCTTGATAGTTTGCAAATTCAAGTAAGGATTTTCACATGGAGGGTTAATTTTCACAGAAAGGGCTAATTTTCATCTTCCTGAACCTGGTATTGAGTAGAAAGCAGGGCAGAGTTGGAAAAGGAGTCTGAGAAAAATTGGACTACTGCTTCCAATTCTTTACTCTCCCATTGTAATAGAAGTATATATTCACACCTTTTGTTGTGCAAATTTTAAGTCCCTTCTACTGGAATAACAGAGTATACAACTATAACAAAGTAACTTTGAACTTTGCTATGACTGGCTTTATACAATGGAACCTGTGTGGAAATGACATTATGCCTGTAACAGCTTAGTCATTAAGAGATAAATACTCCAAATTTCTGCCAGCTCTCCTATAGCTTAAATCTTTTGCTATACTTCAACATGGATCTCAACATTAAGACATATGGAACATACTTTAACCCCACACTGAGAATCCAGTACAGCCCAGCAGGGCACAGGAAAGCACCCACAAGATAAGTTAGACCCTTGTCCATGAAATAAATTATTCACATTGCTAACCCATGAGCTTTGAGTTGTCTGTTACACAGCACTATCAATGCAGTCTGCCAAACCAAGTTCTTCGGGGTCCCTTTGTCAGCTGCTTGCCTTTCTCCTGGGAATTTTAGTAGACCTCAGAGGAGGTGATGTAACAAGAATGGAAGAAACGCTATGGTGGTCCAAACAGTTCAACAAGCCTTTAGTATGTACCAATTGCATGCAGGGCTAGACTATTTAGGAACTACAGATTCAAGTCTTTAGACTGGGCACACATCACAAATCAGTAGTATCTAATGATAATTTACAGAATATTCACCCAAAATCATTAGAAAACTCAAGTTCCCATGGAATATATATCAGGAGTGACAATAAACTGGACCATAAATATTCCATTCTTCATATTGGTAAATTCAAATATTTATTCAAATATCTAAAATAATTGAAATCATACAAAGTGTGTTCTCAGACCACAATGGAATCAAACAAGAAGTCAATAACAGAAAGAAAATAGGGAACTAGTCAAACATTTGGAGATTGAACAACCAGTAAAGAATCTATGATCCCAAAAGGAAATCATAAGGAACATAAAAAATGTATTGAATTGAATGGAAATGAAAACACAATATACCAAAATTTACGATATGCAGCCAAAATAGTATTAAAGAGAAATTAGGTAGCATTAAATACATATGTTAGAATAGAGGAGAAAAAAAATCTCAAATCAATACTCAAAGCTCCCACTTTAAAAATCTCAAAAAAAGGAGAGCAAAATGAATACAAAGCAAGCCGAATGAATGAAACAATAAAGCCAAGAGCAGAAACCAGTGAGATTGAAAACAGAAAATCAATAGAGAAAATCAATGAAATAATGAGCTGGTTTTGTGGAAAGAGCAATAAAACTGACAAAACTCTAGCAAAACACACAAAGAGAAAAGGGATGACAGAATGTACTAATATGAAGGATGAACTAGGCATTGCCAATACAAGCTCTGAAACATCAAGAGGATAATATGAACAATTCTACACACATTAACTTGCTAACTCAGATGAAACAAACCTATCCATCAAAAACACAAATAGCAGCAACTCCCCCAATAAGAAATTAATTACCTGAATATCCCTATATTTATTAAGGAAACTGAGCTCTTACGTAAATCCTCACAAAACAAGAGATTTCTATGTCCAGATGATTTTACTGGAAAATTTTAAGAAATATTTAAAGAATTAGCAGTAATTCTGTACAATCTCTTCCAAAAAAAAGAGAGAGAGAGAGAGAGATGAGGATTGAATGTTGCCTAATTAACATTATAAAGCTAGTATTACCTGGCACCAAATATCCCTCATTAATATTGACACAAAATAGTAGCAAATACAATTTAGTGATCTATAAAATGAACTATAATTAGGAAAAAGAGGAGTTGACCTTTGAGGTGCATAACTGGTTAAATAGTTGAAATTTAATCAGTGTGATTTGCCATATTAATAGGTTAACAAAGAAAAAAATACATAGTCATTATCAATTGATGTAGAAAAGACTTTGAAAAGATTCAACACCCACTCAAGACAACAAGTCTTAAAAATGAGAATAAAAGAAGAGAGAGGTACATCTTCAACTTGACAATGAGCATCTACCAAAAACCCTACAGCTAACATGATACTTAATGGTGAAAGATTAATTGGACTGAATATTTCCCCCTAAAATCAGAAATGAGACAAGAACATCTGTTCTCATCACTTTTACTTAACATGGTACTGGATAGTCTACCCACCACAATAAGACAAAAAAAAAAAAAAAGCAAATAAAAGACATACAGGTGGTGGGAACTGAGACTGAACCAGGCAAGGCTCTGCCTTCCTGTTTCATGTCTTCCACTGAACAAATGTCCTTTCCACAGTCTCTTTAGTGTCAGGATTTTATAGTTTTCTGCTTTAATAGTTTTGGCTTTACTGTTCAAAATGGCTACCAAATGTAGTGCAGAAGTGCTATCTAGTGTTCCTAAAAGCAAGAAGGCTGTGATGTGCCATATGGAGAAAGTATGACTGTCTCATACACTTTGTTCAGGCACGAGTTGTAGAATGCTGTTGACTATGAGTTCAAAAGACATATACGTGGGAAAGAAAGACAAAAAATTTGCCCTATATGAGGATAACAATGAGTGCATTGTATTAACGTACACTTGTGCATATTAGAGCTATATCTCACTTTCTATCATTTTAATCTAATTCTGTCTTGGTAATAATGATTAATAGCCATGTAATGTTAAACATAACTAAATAACTGAACCTATAATTGTAGAATTTAAGACATTTTTGATTTGGAGGTTGAGTCTTCCCAGAATTTATAAAAAGGCCCACAAATAAAATATTGTCTATTCATGTAGGAAATAATAAAGAAAAACAGTTCTGTTAGTTGGTTATATATTATAATTTTGCATTTGAAGAAACACATTTAATATATTTATATACATCTATAAAAGTAACAAATATTCTGCTTGCTGCTTAAAGAAATTTCTGCTCAAGTAACATAGTACAAATTACTATCATGAAAATATTCAAGAATTAAGAGCAAAAATCTCCAGCAAATTATAATGTACACACATATGCACTTTATTAAAAGTCAAACAGAAAGGCAATTCTAATTCACACAGCATGTTAATATTATATCTGGAATCTCGTTTGGGGCCTTTGAAAGTAATCTGCATATTTCCCTCTATTAAACCTCCCTTTAATTTATAATTTTGCCATCAATCTCTCCTAGTAATTTTATTTCACTCTCAAGCAGCTTACGTTTCACTCCCTCAGAACTCAGAAATGTTAGCTGTCCCTCCACTACTGCTCTCCTTCCCGACTGACAAGGGGCAAAGGAGACATCTGCTCCTCCCCATCATCTCCTGGGGCTTATCTCCTTCCTGCAAGAGTGAAGAAAAACGAGGAGGATCTAGGAATTACTATAAGATATTTCTATGTCTTTCATTTTTTTTCACCTCAAAAGTCCTTAAAGGTTTGGTAAATACTACTTTAGCCACAATTACCGCCTAGGTACTCGAAAATGCTGGCAGTATCGTTTCACTTACTAAAAGCAAAGCTGCATATGCAACTTTAGCAAAATGCCCTAGCAAAATTCCTAAGAAGATCATGAGAACAGGCTCATTTCTGCTATTAAAAGTAAACCATTTTGAACAAGGAATATAACATAAATCAAAGAAGTAACTTTTATGGATCATTAAGGAAAATGTGGAACATACTCTTAGTGTGAATTCCTTTTTCCCTCTTCCTCTGTGTTGTTTTGATATGTTTTACCTTTGTTATCTTTTTGCCTGCAGAGGAGGCAAAATACTTTGTGAAGATACATTTAATTTAGTGACCATCAGTCCAAATTGAGTTAATGGCATTTATAGATGTTTTCAGCTAAACCTAGAAGGATAGTTTATATACTTGTATTATGTAAATATATTTCTCAATGAGAAGTTGTGTTTTTCTCCTTAATGGACACTGAAGTCAAGAAAGGTTATAAGGGGGTGTGATCTTTCTTTCTTTTCTGAGCAGTTCACGCAGTAGGATCAAGAAGCCAAACTGGTCATTCCATTAACATAGAAGTCTAAAAGTACAATTATTTTTAAAAGGACTTTTGCAAATGCCCTAAGGACAAGTCTTCAGAGGTTGAAATACTTTGCTGTAAATAGTCACCTAGGTCAAAGTTTAGTACTACACATCAGACCCTCAATTTTATCAGAAACTTTTTTCTTCTGTAAATATAAATACAAAACCATCACCAACTCCCTTCAGTATGCCACAAGAAACATAGCACATTTAAAGATGGCTTAAATAATTTTGATATTAGCAACTTAATTTATAAAATCATACACATTTATAAATTGAGCAGTTTTAAAATGCATGCCTCAAACCACAATGAAATACTACTTCACACTCACAAAGATGATTACAGCAGCAATTTTTAAAAATAGAAAATGAGACATGTTGGTGAGGACTTAAAGAAATTAGAACCTTCATATATGGCAAACATAGTGTTTGTAGAGTTTAAAAGTACAATGGTGCAGTTGCTGTGGAAAACACCTTATGACCTATCAATGCTACTCTTAGACACACACTCAAATGAATTTAAAACATGTTCACATGCACAAGATTTGTACACAAATTTTCATAGAAGCATTATTCATAATAGTCAAAAAGTAGAAATGAGTAGATAAAATGTGATACACCCTTACTATTGAATATTATCTAGCCACAAGAAGGAATCAGGCACCAAAACATGTTACATCATGGCTAAACCTTGGAAACATGCTGCTGATGAAAGAAATAACAAAATGTCCTGACCAGGCCAATCTAGAGAGACACAAAGTAGATTTGCTCCTGTCAGGAAATGAGGAGACAACTGGGAGGTTTGTGATTCCTTTTAGAGAAATGGAATTGTTCCAGAATTAGACAGTGGTGATAGCATAATGTTGTGAATACACTAACATTGATTAAACTGTTCACTTTAAAATGGAAAAACAGTGAATTTGGTATTACATGAATTCTATCTAAATTTTAAAAACATGAATCTTTGAACCTTATACATAAATTAAAGCAAAAACTGATGAATTTTTAAGCAAGTTCTGTATGGTGTAATGAAATACTATCAAGTTAGGCAGATGATTATAATAAAAAAGTGATCAAATCCAAAGCCCCATTATTAGCCTTTTTCTCTTTCCAAATACAGATTATTATATCTAAAATATTAGGAAAATGTTGGCATTTACATGAACAAATTACTGGAATGTATCAATATCAACTCTCAAGAAGAAACTTGGAGAAGTGGGCAACAGATGGCATAAAAATTTGCCAACTAGGAAAACAAGTATAACTTCACATAACCAGCCCTTAAAACACTTGGAATGAGCTTAACCGGAACTAGAAAAATGATCATGTTAATGTCATGGTAAAGACTCTTTCTGATCTCCTTGATTTTTATCTTTCATAAAATGTTTTTAAAGAACTACTTCTTTATAAAAACATGTTATATTTTTCTCAGCCTAATGATATTTTTCAAAAGAGGTAAACATGGAAAGAAGTCATGCGTGTCAGTTAAAGTCTGTAGAGCAGAAGTGACTAAGAAGTGAAGGGAACAGAGAAAGTTTATAAATTTCTGTATTGAAAAGAATACTTTAGACTGTTAAATCTCTTTTTAAATAAAAGAGAAGTACCTATGATAATTAAGGATCTGCAATTACTTTGTTTTTTCTAAAACACATATACATACAATTATAAAATGGATCTTACAAATAACATACAAATGAGCTTAATGTATTTGTAGTTATTATAGTATTCATTTATATAGTCAGTTCAGAAAGAAGCAAAAATAATTTGTGAAATAAACAAGCACAGAGCCCTATAAAAGGCACCAACGTATTATTGTAAGTGATGATTATCTTCTAGGTAATGTGTCTAAAAAGGAATGTAAAGGAAAAATGGCTAAAAGTTGTAAGACAGGGGAATTATTTTTAAATATGCAAATAGTCAATATTCTAAAGAACAAATAACTAAAAATATTGAGAGTTCAAAGATTATACAAATTGAAAATACCTTATGTTGTAAACAGTCATGCAGTATATAAAAGAAATCAAACTGGTAAAGTCTGTTTGGAACAGAGTTTGGAATTTTTTATAAAAACAAATTGCATGAGCATGTCTTTTTATCCAGTTTCATTTTGAAAAATTTTGTCAAAATATACCACATTAAATTTTAAAATATGATATAGCATAATATTCATCATAGCCTTATTTCAAATGCAAAATAGAAGACAGACTGTATATCATAAGAAACTGATTAAAATGTGTTATGACTTGAAAAGAATGCTATCTATACTATTATGGAAATATCTCTATATTAAATTATTAAAGCAAAGAACAAATGGAAGAAAACATATAAAAGGGCAGGTAAGAAAAGGTATTGCTATGTCCTAAAACACCTGGGGTATGTTCTAACCCCGGGGAAAGTGTGCTCCTTCAGTCAAGAGAAAGGAAGCTATTCTATGTATAGGGTCAGCACAGACTAAAAGCAGATTAGGACATTTCTGGGAACAGCAGGATTCTGAAGGATTTGGATTCCAAGCTTTTGTATAAAGCTTTAAAAGGCCCTGATGCAGACACTGTGCTGGACAGGGGAGCTACAAAAGTCGTTCCAGAGAATTAAGGAGCTTTTACCAGAAGCTCCAACATTGGGAATCTCTGATGACAGGATTCTATGCAATATAGATTCTAGAATTTGGACTCCAAGCCTTTGTATGAGCTTTTTTTGTTGTTGTTGTTTTGTTTTGTTTTTCTTCCACCCATCTGAAGCCAGGAGCCAGGTGCTTCTTCCTGGTCTCCCATGCGGGTACAGGTGCCCAAGCACTTGGGCCATCCTCCACTACCTTCCTGGGCCACAACAGAGAGCTGGACTGGAAGAGGAGCAACAGGGACAGAATCCAGTGCCCATATGGGATGCCAGCGCCGCAGGTGGAGGATTAACCAAGTGAGCCACGGCGCGGGCCCCTGTGTGAGCTTTTAAAGGCCCTGAAACAGACACACTGTGCTGGACAGGGGAGCTACAAAAGATGTTCCAAGGAATTAAAGAGCTTCTAACAAAAGCTCCAACATTAGGAATTCCTGAACCAGCCATTCATAAAAGTATCCTCTTCAGATCAGTGCGGCTTAAATGCAAGGGACCTTACCAGGTGCTACTGAGCACAAGTACCTCAGTGGAATTAGGGTTAAACTTCCAGCTCTTAAGTCTTCATAGACAAACTCAAAAGACATGTCTGATTATTCCTGTAAGCCAATTAAAGTTCTTAGATACCTCTTCAAAAGCAAAAAGATAAGTAAAGCTTTTGTGTTCATCACAAGACTGCCACACCTTAAGGCAGACATGCTGTACCTGCCTCTTCTTTGGTTCTCTCTCACAGCTGTTTTTGACAAAATTCCCTTAATGGGTTCTTCTGTTATAATTCTCTATGCTCAGATTAAATGCTTTTATAATCTACATAAAGGTAGCTTATTGCCACTCACTATCTGGGAGTCTGTAAGATATGTTCTTTCCATCTTAAGGAGCATACCACTTGCAACTGGTTTTATTCCAGTTTTGCTTTTGCTAAATGGCAAACTTATATGTTCTATAACTCAATGACTTCTGAGAATAACTGACCATGCAGGGGACACAGCCATTGGTGGAGACCAAGACTACTCCCACTCATAAAACAAATTCTTTAGATAAGATGGGCCGACTTACAGACCCAAGACAGGCAGGGCCTGTGGTATGCCCCTAATAAGCAGGAAGCAGCTATGGAAGATATGATGATTCTACATCATCATATATCATCAACATCCATTAAGATTAAGAATCTCTGAGGGAGGATGATGTAGGCAGGCAGATAGGTTAAAATCTATTAGATTTGTAGGCTGGAGACCACACCCCTTCGTGTGATCTCACACCCCTACCTGACCCCACCATTAAGCCCACCTGCTAATCAGACCACATAACCACTCCCCTTTGTAAGTGGATAAAAGACCGGGAATGTGGTGGGCCTTTCCCTTGTTGCCCCAGGGGCATGTGCCCTTCAGGCCCCTGCTCTCTGCTTTCCTGCCTGCATGCTTGCTTCACAGGGCTCCTGGCCTGCTCTCTGGTAAGCACCCAACTTAGCTTCCAGACTTCTCTTTGTCCCTTAAATAAAGCCCTCACTTTCCTGCTCATTTCTCTTGCTGAATAAAATCCTTAAAAACTCAAAAATGAAAAAAACACTCATTAAAACTCCTTTAAAATCTGTCTCCATTTATCCAGATTTCTTTATTGTGTACACTGAATGTAAGGTCTAATATTGTCGGAAGAAAACTGTACTAATCAGGCGAGAAAGATTTTATTAACAACTTGTAGGAGACAGAGACAGAATTCAACTCTGCTCAAACAAAAGGTAGGACAATTTTTAAACACTGGAATTATCTAGTATAAATGTACTAAAGGACACACATGGGGATAGAGGTGGTCAATATAATCAGGCCACCTATGTTTGCTAATTGTTAGTTCTTAGAATTAGGCTCCTATCTGCCATAGAGCCTGGAAGACAAGAAGGGGCATTATCTTCCTTGATGATGGCTTTTCAAAGGGATGCCTCCAAGGACTTTGAGAAAGACATCTCTGGGGTGTAAGACTGGCAAGAGTCCTGGAGAAGAGTTACATTGCAAAGGTGCAGAGAAAGAATTACAATTCCAAGTTCTATAAAGTCAAAGACAAGCGAAGTCAGGGGCCCACAGTCAGGAAAGCAAACCTATCTAAAAGTAGTCCAGCTGAGGGGAACACAAAGCCTATCTTGATCAATGAACACTTCTACAAACTGCTTTCATTCATGAGTCACCTAAGTTCTCATGTAGCTTACTAAAATTGTTACCTTACAGCTAACAAGTTATGCAATGCTGGGCAATGACTCCAAAAGACAGCAGCTAAATTATTATTTATTATGAAGAAAAAGCTGAATTTTAAAAGTCCCTATGATTTTAAAGAGTCACATAGCATACTGTTGAATTAAAATTCCAAGTAAAATATTTTAAGCCTTTAAAAATAGCATTACATGCACATTTAAGGAGGCTTTTTCTAATTCCCATTAATGATAATTTGCTGTGGTAGTATTAAATATAATATTCCTATTAGGAAGACTTTTCTTTCTTCATCTTGCAAACCCTCTGCTACTCTTTCTAATTAAGACAAATGTAGTAGCAAAAGGGGAATACTATTCATAAAGGGAAGAAATCACAGAGATTTTGAGAGCCTTTAAAAGAGATTCTATTAATTAAGAGTCAACTGTGTGAATCATAATTTTATTAATGCTTTAGACAGGTACTTAGATGATATGAACCAACATGAAGAGATAATGAGTGCTATATATTTTTTTAAAGATTTATTTATTTATTTGAAACTCAGAGAGAGGGAGAGAGATCTTAGATCTGCTGGTTCACTCCCCAGATGGCCCCACAGGCCAGGGCTGAGCCAGGCAAAAGCCAGAAGCAAGGAACATAGGTGGCAGGGACCCAATCACTTGGGCCATCTTTTGTTGCCTTGCCCAGGCCATTAGGAGGGAGTTGGATTGGAAGTGGAGTGAGCAGCTGGGACATGAACTGGCACCAATATGGGATGCTGCCATTGCATGCAGTACCTGCACCCATTATGCCACAACAGCAGCCCTGAATGATATATTTTCTTGATTACAAGTCAATAATGAATAAATGTATGCTGATATTTCTGGGCTAGTGTGTTGATCACCTTGGCAAAGTGTGAGATACTTATTATGTTTATTGCAGCACAAAAAAAATCTAATGGACATAAAGTCAGTAGCAGGTCTTGAAGAATCTTGGGTTTCTATTCAGTTCTTAGCTTACTGTGGTTATTTATTTTTATTATTCTAGACACTTTTTTATTGACACAGTCTCAGCTGAGAAAATGAAAATGTGACTATTTTGAAATAAGAATTACTGTGCTGGAAAATCTGAATATTTAAATGCAAAGTTGCTGAAAACAGCAGTTCGAATCTTCAGGAGAGTTCATTATGGCAGGCCTGCTGCCAATGTGATCTTGAAGGCAGTAGAAAAACTGCATTGTGTTATATTGTAGACCGCATCATAATTAAGTGCTACTGCTGTGTTTGTGGCTTCCAGAAAAGTTATTAACAACAAACACTCTGTCAGATAATTAGAAACATGGATCATGCCGATATTTTTAATTTGCTAGAATTCACAAACTAGTATAATCACTCTATTCTCTTGGTATTTGGGGGATGTTATCTTTACTATGAAAGTCTATAGCATATCTGACATCCTGTTATTATACAAATCTATACTTTCACCAAGACTTTCTCTTCCTCTTTTATACCTTTGCTATTTTATGAGAAAAAAAAGAAAACGTAGGTGTTACAGAATGTGAAATGTGCGATAAAATTATACATTAGATTTTTTTAAAAAAAATATATGTATATCATATCTATCAGGTATAACATGTAGATACATAGCACATCAATCATATATACACATGTATGTATATGTGTGTGTATCTATCTATCTATGTATTTAACTTACAAATCCCTATTAACCAACCCTCTTTATGTTGTTCCTTTGGACAATAAAGAAACTGGAAGCTTGACAAAGATTTGTAAGTACTAATAGTATAATCGCCCTGTGACTTTAGAAGTCTGAGGACACATTTTCTCCCTTCAACAATGATTTTCCTGTTTTTTTAATTTTTATTCTCAGAAACACATTTAAACCTAATTTGGAAGAGTAGTTCCTACACTATTAAGAGGTCTGTGCATCTAATAGGAAAATTATTCTTTGATGAAATCTTTTTGTCAATTTCTGCCTTGTGTCTAGTGACTGCTCCATAGCAGTCACTATGTGACTGCTATGTGACCTGTGGTAGGTGACATTAATGTCTGGGGATATGGGTAGTATGAGGCCAAAGGGAGTTTGTGCCATATTCATTTTTCCTTTTTCACATCTGAGAAGCTTTAAAATTTTGGAACAAAATGTCTACATAATCTTCTCTCTCCCAAGCCCTAAGCATCTAGGTTGTTTTAAGCCTATATATATTTCAGTGTATTAAATTAAGTCTATACTTAGATGTTAAGATGTTAGATGTTAAGTC
The DNA here is from genome assembly GCA_949820135.1 of Sylvilagus floridanus. Taxonomy (NCBI): domain Eukaryota; kingdom Metazoa; phylum Chordata; class Mammalia; order Lagomorpha; family Leporidae; genus Sylvilagus; species Sylvilagus floridanus. The sequence goes on from OX463223.1 coordinate 115,682,529, forward strand.
TGTGTATCCAAAGACTGATAAGTTTCATTTTGATTTCTAAGGGACACGCAATGATCTCCTGACCATTACACTACCAAGGAGGAATCTAGAAAAAGTGTTGTGAGATTCTTTGTTTGATATTAATTACTCTGATGGGGTCCAAGGAGGTGAGATTTAGAGAAGAAAGCAACTAGTTGATGACTAAAGAAAACAATCAAGGTTCATTTTGCTTTCCCTCTCTACCCTGGCTCTCTTTGTTTTTTCACTTTTAGAAATGTTCCAATTGCAAATGCCTCAGGGCATGAAAGGAATACATGATTTAAGGAGCAGATTCCACATACCAGATTCCAGATTGTAGTCAACTTTGAGGAAAGGAAAGAAATGAAAAGATAGAAATACTGTGCTGTAGAAGGAGAGAAGGAAGTTAATCACACTGTTCTCAAATGACTATTTGTAAGTACTGCTTGCATTTCAAGACAAAATTATTGTATTGCGAAGATTATATTACTTCTTAAATTAATTCAGTGGCTGTTAATTCATGGTCCAGTAAGTTTAAGGCTCTGAGGATCTTGCCCTCAGGTCTAGAGGAGCAGATGGACTGCAACTCAGTCTGTAGTCTGGGGACCAGTGGCAGCATTAACATCATTCTGAATCAGAATCTGCATTTTAACGAGAGCTCCAGGTAAATCCCAAGTGCATTGAGTGTAAGAAACCCTTTTTAAAATCTATTACTATGAAAGTATTTGGAACAGATGTGCTCTGACACTGAGAGCACATAGGAGGAACCACTTAATTTGAGGGTTAAGGGAAGCCTTCACCTTGGCATTACAAATTAGAACTAAAGGGGTCTGTACTGTGGCAGAGTAGGGTAAGTCTCACCTGTGCCGCAGCATCCCACATGGGCGCCAGTTCCAGTCCTGGCTGTTCCACTTCCAATCCAGCTCTCTGCTATGGCCTGGGAAAGCAGTGGAAGATGGCCCAAGTGCGTGGGCCCTGCACCCACCTGGGAGACCCAGAAGAAGCTCCTGGCTCCTGGCTTTCGCCTGGCCCAGCCCTACTGATTGCAGTCGTTTGGGGAGTGAAACAGAGGATGGAAGATCTCTCTGTCTCTTTCCCTGTCTCCGTAACTCTGTCTCGCAAATAAATAAATCTTTAAAAAATTAGAACTGAAAGAGTTAATCAAATGAATCGATATGGAGAGATTAGATAGTGGTCCAGGCAGAGGGAATAAAATATATATATATAAAAGAAAAACTCATTTTGGAGAAGTTAACTTGTAGTAAGTTAACTACAGATGGATGATATTAAGGTGTGTCCATGGGGGCTAAATGTGGATTTGGTAAACCAGTTAAGTGTTTAAAACTTGATTCTTTGAATAATATAAAGCAAGTCATTGAAGAATTTTTCGTATCTGGTTTTCACCACACAGAGAATGGGTTTTAAGCAGGCAAAGTGGCAGAAGAAAGATACTTTAATGTTTGTCAACAGTACTCAATTTCAATGTAGCATTATGTAAACTGTATCTTGTTTGAAAGACAGAAATAATCAGTATAATCCTTACCTAGCTTCAGACTGTTTTACTCACTTTTTGTTCTAGAATGGAAAAAATTTTCTAAACAAAACAAATATTAGTAGCTACAATTTTTTAGTCAGCATGGACTATTTGCTCTTTTCTCCTAAGCTTCAAGGCTGTAACTGGTAAGAGCCATAAGCTAGACAAAAGATATAGTGGAACTTCTATATTAACATAGTTATTCCTTTATAGGTAAGATATGAAAGATTAGTGTCAATATAATTTTCATGATAGTCTATGCACTCCCTGCTGTAAACCTTTAAACTCAGCCTGCTCTATTAGCATAAGGTGCTCAAAAGTCCTCATGACTGTTTCCTGAGTTAGGTGACTACTATTACTATCACTCAGACTCCAACTTTGAAGGCATTATAATAGCCTTCCCTTCTATCTGGATTTGAATTCCTGAGTAGATGCCCCTGTCCTCAACTTCTTAAGTCTGGGATCTCCAGATCTAATGGTGATAGAAATCATCTTTGTTTTTGTGCCTCCGCTTTTTCCTGGTTCCTTTTTTGTTGAATCGTTTGGTCTCTGATCATACTTCACACATCTCAACACAGGAACACAGGAAAACTTAAGCTAAGTTCAAGCTCTATGGAACCCAACTACCATAAAGAGCAAGTAAGTCAAAACAATGTTAACATCTTCGTGTTGCACATTCATGGGAAATATAAGAAAACATTTCTTAATATTTTAGCAATCCTGATGACTTATACCAGGAAAATGCTATGCAAATCCTTTCGAAAAAAGTTTTCCAAAATCCAATTGGCAAAGCTGCCATCCTGTGCATGAAATGCAAATTTTATTTTAGGAACTCTAAGAAGTTTAACGGTAGGCACAAAATAGATATCCAAATATATGACTAAAAGATACTGCATGTGAATTCAATTAACAATTTTTAGCATGCAAACATCATATTGAGATTTTGAATGTGGCTATTCACTTAAGAGTTTGATTTTACTGTATTCACAATCATCATCAAGCATCATAGCTAATACCTATAGAATTATAGCTAGGTATGCCTTTTGAATAGTTTACACAAATTAATATATTGAATTTTTATAATTATCTTATGAGGAAAGAATGATTGCCCTTTCACATTTCTGATCAGAAAATGAAGAGAAGTTAAATCATGTTCCCAAGGTTACACAGCTATTAGGTAGCAGAGTTGCTATCGAATACTCTTGAAAATGTGAGTAATTGATTCATAATGGAATAATTTTAGAAAACTTTTAAAGTCAGAGAGGTCCAGGTTCAAAATTTGGTCCTAAGTCTTAAGGTACAATTGCCCAAACAAAGTGCTAACTTCTCAGAACTTTAATCTGCTCATCCAGAAACTAGAAACCATATCCCCTACAAATAGGCTCCTGGGAAGATGAAAAAGGACGTAAAACTGCCGCCCATCAGTCCAGGGACATACAATGGGCCCAATAAAGGTTAATTATTTTTGTTATTACACTACATTTCTCATAAAATTTGTTGGTTAGCACAGTCAGTGTTTCTATACTATGTTTGCTGGATAAACTTCACATGTTAAATGAGTATTTTTAAAATAACTTATAAACATATTCTGTACTTCTGGGCTCATTAGACTGAGTGTACTGAATCATCAGATAATTATTAGGAAAAACCTGGTAGTTATGATCTATAGAAGCAAATGCAAATATAGCTGGTAAAGGACAGGGGAGTTGAATGTCTGTTGGATGTAGCCATTGTCTTTAACTCTGGAGGGCTAAACTGTAATAATAACTGTAACAACAGGGTTATCTTCTGTGCCCTCAGGGACCACTCTTAAAGGCTAACCCAGCTCCAGCTCACACTTTGCACCCTGCCATAGTCTCATTCGTAGCCAAATGAACACTGGAAACCGGAGTCTACACCCAACTGTGTTCAAGTTAACTCTGATCTCCACCCCATCACCATTCCCACAAAAGCAGCACACCAATAGTGGGCCTTTATGTCCTCACTGACTCAGATATTTTACTCCCTGCCTCCAGAATTCTTTCCTGCTTTCTGTTACTCTTTCAGCAAGCCGTGCTGATTCCTGCTGCTTCCAAGTATACCATGTACACATCAGGACTTTTGGCTTTTCTACATTCCTCTCTGTCCCGCCACTTCTCTCAGGTATATTTGTTGGAATCCATTTTTTGAAAGATGCAAATTTGATGCATAGCCTTTCTTCTTCAAGTGGTTTCATCTCATATCCCTTTGGGATAAAGGGAAACTCTAAAGCCATGAAAAGAGTGGACTAACTACTGTTGGGAGACATAGGCTTTATAAGTGAGAGTCCCAGTTGTACTTCTTAGTAGTTGTAGAACTAAGTTACTTAACCTTTTAGGAATTCAGATTTCTTTCTGTAAAAAGGGGAGAACAATTGTACCTCCATCACTGGATAATCGAGGGGATTAAATGAGTTGACAGATTTAATGTATTTATAAAAGTGCCTGGCAGTCAAAAGAGGTTACTATCATTATTTATTAGCGTAGTCTTTCATGATTTTCCTGCCCCACTACATAAAGTAGTTCCAACTGATAGGGTCTAGGTAGGGAGCAAGTTCGTGAACAAGGAGCTAAAAGGTTTGCAGCCGTCTGTGTGTCGTAGCCTTGCAATGCTTTGAAGCTCCACTCCATGTCAATTCCATAGACCCACTTTCTCACGGTGCACCTGAGCCTCCTCTACCATGCAGAAGGTGGCATATGCTGAGCATCATGAATCCTTCCCAGAGATGATCACATGGACTGAACCATGCCCAAACTCCACGTCACTTATATATTCAAGCAGGGCATCTGATAACAGGGGCAACCAAACTGGATTGTGCCTGATTCTCCTCCATGAGGCTGTCCACATTCACCTCTGACTATGTACAAACTCTTTAGTTTATTTAAATAAGTCCTGCTTCCATTCTTGTACTTTATCTATGTCTCTGAATTCATCTCTCGTGACAAAATAAGAACTTGGAATAAATCCAGCTGGGGACTCCTGTGCCCCATAACACCATAAACTTTACCTAAGCCCTGTGAACCTGGAAAATAGTTAAAGTTAAGAACGGCCCTTCCCGAGGCCGGCACTGTGGCATAGCGGGTAGAGCCGCCACCTGCAGTGTCAGCATCTCATATGGGCGCCGGTTCAAGTCCTGGATGCTCCTCTTCTAATCCAGCTCTCTGCTGTGGCCTGGGAAGACAGTGGAGGATGGTCCAAGTCCTTGGGCCCTTGCACTCATATGGGAGACCCAGAAGAAGCTCCTGGCTCCTGCCTTTGGATCGGCGCAGCTGAGGAGTGAAACAGTGGATGGCAGACTCTCTCTCTCTCTCTGCCTCTCCTTCTCTCTCTGCTAATAAATGAATAAATCTTGAAAGAAAAAAAAAGAACCACCCTCCCAATCTTTTGTTTCCGGTAATAGCTTGATAAGACACAAGAGTGTTCCCCTTAAATTGTTTATGGCAAGACCAGACACAAATTATCAAATTCTCATGCTTTGACTGATAAATAATTGGTTGAATTGCTTTGTCTCCCTCCATCAACCAGAACAAAGTGCTTCTTAAGGAAACTTCCGTTCAGATTCCCTGGACTTTGACCCGCTCTTAGCCTGATAGCCTCAAGTACCTCCTTAATGGCTCTTCTAGGTACTAGGCTGGCTTCAGGGTAAAACGTTTTCTTATCTACTGTCCCATCTTGCTACGCCCTTTCATTCAACTTCCCCACACCTGGTTCTGTGTAGCCTTTCTTACTCCTCTGCATAAAAGAAAAACAATTTTTGCATAACTTGTAAGAGATTTCATATCCTGTAGTCAGAGGGGTCTGTGTTGCACTAGTTCTCCTAGCCTTTGCAGTAATCCATTAAAATAATGTCTCTTCTTACAAAGCCTGGATTTTTTTGTAATAATTGGCATACCCATTTCAAATTTTTTTAACTTTATTTAATTTATTTCAAGACAGGCTCTCTCTCTCTTTCTCTCTCTCACACACACACACACAGACTGAGAGAGAGAGAGAGAGAGAGAGAGAGAGAGAGAGGGAGAGGGAGGGAGGGAGGGAGAGAGAGAGAGGGAGGGAGGGAGGGAGAGAGAGAGAGAGAGAGAGAGAGAGATCTTTCATATGCTGGTTTGCTCTTCAATGCCCAAAATATTTGAGACTGAACCACGAGCCTAGAACTCTATTTAGGTCGCCCATATAGGTGGCAGAGACCCAACTACTTGAGCCATAACCTGCTGCTTCCTAAAGTGTCCATCAGCAGGAAGCTGAATCAGAATTGGCATCGGGATTTGAACTCAAGCACCCTGATAGAAAATGTAGGGAGGCCGGCCCTGTGGTGTAGTGGGTAAAGCCGACACCTGCAGTGCTGGCATCCTGTATGGGTGCTGGTTCAAGGTCCAGCTGCTCCACTTCCAATCCAGCTCTCTGCTGTGGCCTGGGAAAGCAGTGGAACATGGCCCAAGTCCTTAGGCCCCTACACCCACATGGGAGACTGTGAGGAAGCTCCTGTCTCCTGGCTTCAGATCGGCACAGCTCTGGCTGTTGGGATCATTTGGGGAGTGAACCAGCAGTTGGAAGACTTCTCTCTTTCTCTCTCTTTCTCTCTCTGCCTCTGCCTCTCTCTAACTCTGCATTTCAAATAAATAAATATACAAATCTTAAAAAAAAAAAAAAAGATGTGGGTATTCTAAACAGTGGATTAACCTCTGTGCCACAACATCTAGCACCCAGTTCAAATTCTTACTCTTCTTTAAGGCTAAATGTAAGTTCCACTTGTGCAGGAAATTTTCCATTAGCATCTCATAATGCCCACCACCCTTTACAGCCACCTCTTTTGTAACACTTCTCACTTTTCATCCTAATACATGCCTAATTTCTCTCTTCTGCTCCATGATATCTATCTGGGGAAGTCCCTACCTAATTCATCCTTTTTTTTTTTTTTTCTCATGGTGTCCAGCACAATTCATAAATAAGAACTTGGTTAAATTTTGTAAATTGAATGAGGAATGAACTTAGTGTATCTATAGAGTGTAATGGAAGTACAGAAAGTCAACAAACATACTTTGCACTATTACGTCATCCATGAAATAGTTTCAATTAGATAATATATGCAAAGTGCTTACAGTAGTACCTATACATAGCAGGCATTCAATAGTGATCATCATCATCAACATCAGCATTCTCATCTGCACTAGAGCAATGCTCACTTAAGGAAGAGTAGCCAACTTATATAACCTCCTTGGCTGAAACTAACCAGGGCATATTAACTGAATTGTTCTTTTAATATTTATGTAATTTTAAAATATATTTTTACCACAGTTTGAATTATAATAATGAAAATTGACCATGGAAAATTCTTCTTGTTTCAAAAATCCCCTTGACACCAGAACACCTGTGCAGCAAACCTACTGTGGCTTTCAGTTTTCATCTTCTTACTATTTTATGCCTCTGAGGAAAGAAATAAGCATATACAGAGTCTCTGATAGGCTAAGTACTGTGCTGGGGGCCTAACCATAATTTAACTCTCATCACAATTGTATATAGATGAAGACAATTTACTCCATGGTATTATTTTAGGAAAAGGAAAAAAAAATATATAGCTTACATTGGAACTCAGGCATTTAACAAACATTTCTTCAAAGAACAAATGCTGGTTTATTGGATTTTGGACATTTTGTTCTTTTAGCAATGGCTTGCAGCCCTCCCTAACATTAGGAAAAGATAATCAATTCAGGGAACTTGATAAAATCACAATACTATAAACTTATTTTCCCTCTTTTATAAATGTTTTTGTTTTGCTTTTATTTTTATTATTTTAACAGTGTAAACTTTTAAACATTTTATTGCATTAAAACACTCGAGCCATGGAAGGAACCATAGGGATCCTGGTATACAAATATGAGTTCAGACATCATCCAGAGGTCTTATGTCATTGTGGAACCATGGCTGCAACTGACCTCACTTGGCTCTAATTCCTATTCTTTGCACTGTATGGCACTGCCTCACATAATTTATCAAATCCTTTCTTTATCATTTTTGGGAGTATGGGAATTGTTTCTAACACTATAATGTTAGAAATCATACTACATGAAGGAATAGCTTAATCAAAGTTTGTATTTATTTGAAAGGCAGAGTAACAGAGAGCACAAGAGGGAGGGAGAGAGAGAGAAGAAGAAATTGTCATTTTCTGTCTTTCTCTTAGAATAGTGCTTTTTTTCTCCCCTTTATGGTTTCATCTCCTCCAACTCTACATTATTTCCCATGTTTTTTTCTGTTGCTCTCTTATTTTTGTCTATGTATGTCTTCTGTCAGTAAGTTTTAATCTTCCAAGCTGTGTTGGTGTTTTCATTCATCTTTTTTTCAAATTGTCATACTTTTTGAAGCTTTCAGTGGTTAAATAATTAGTTATATGCTTTATCAATGAATTGTCAATTTATGCATAAATCTAAAAACACTCCAATTAACCATATATAAGAAATACACTTTGCTGACTTTGAAAGCAAACATATCAGAATTATTGTGAAGAAACAAGAGTTGTTACAGTTCACTAGATTATGTATTATTTAGAGAATAATGACTGTATTTTCAAGCAAAATAGTCATAGTTTAAATTATTTTATAAATAAGCTGAAAGCCCTCAAATAATTACCTACATAAGAGGAATATGACTAATAGTAAAAGAACATTTAGCTGAGTTATTTACAATAGAATACATTCCTAAAGTATATCCTCAACTTTGGTTTATTCAATATTTCAAAATATGATTATCAATCATCTCTCTATTATATGCTAAACAACACTAGTAAAACCAAAATAAACAGACCCACGTCTTGTCTAGTAACTTAGAGGCCAATGTAAAAGGGTGGTAATAAATCCAAACAACCAAATAAACATATAGAAAATGAAATGCCAAAAAATGAACTGACATCTATGCAAGAAGGGACTGTCCAGATTTAGGAGGAAGCAATGAAGGCTGGCTCACTCTCCAAATGCTGCAACAGCCAGAGTTGGGCCAGAAAGGAGCCCAGAACTCAATCCAGGTCTCCCATGTAGGTAGCAGGGACCCAGCTACTTGAACTCTCATTTGTATGCAATGTCAGAAAGCTGCAATAGGGAGTCGAGCCAGTACTCAAACCTAAAACTCCGACATCAGATCTGGGCATTCCAAGAGGCGTCTAACCACTGTGCTAAACCACACCCCAGAAAATGGGGATTTGCTTAGGCTTTTGAAAGATGGGCAGACTTTGAGCACAACAGATGGAGAACAGTGTAGAAAGAAGCATTTGGGCAGGCAACTGGCAGCTGTGTAGCTTCGCAGTTTCGGTTTTACATCATTCTGTGATGTGATAATAAATGTCCTTTTTATTCAGGTGACTTCTGCATTGGTAAAGCTTGCCTAATTGTACTACTTAGGGTAAGGCTAGCAGTCCCACAGATAAGCCCCATGATTTCAGTGGCTTAACTTAATTGAGGCTTATTTCTCACTCACAAAACCATGCAATGAGAGTCTTCCTGGTCAATAACCAGCTCTCCCCCAGGATATGATTTCGATTCCTTGGTCCATTCCATCAGTTAGGATCTTGGCATCCTCTGCATCCAGCAAGTGGTGGAGGCAGGAAGACAAGGAGAAAGCATAATCCTCTTCTTCACTATTTTGGCTCAGAACTGACATCTGTTCCCTTACATTTAATAATGATTACTGGTCGTATGACTCTTCCTAGAAACAACAAGGGCAGAGAATTGTAATTCCTAGCTCAGAAGCTGCTTCCAAGCAAAAGCACAATACTATCAAAAGAGGAGTCTGTAGAGCCAGTGTTGCAGCACAGTGGCCTAAGTCACAACTTGAGACATGGGCATCCCATGTGGGACAGCTGGTTCAAGTTCTAGCAGCTCAACTTCTTATCCAGCTCTCTGCTAATGCACCTGGAAAAGCAGTGGAAGACAGCCTAAGTGCTTGGGTCCCTGTCACCCATATGGGAGACCTGGATAGAGTTCCTGGCTCCTGGTTCTGCCCTGGCCCAGGCACAACTGATACAGTCATTTGAAAATTGAACAAACAGATGGAAGATCTCTCTCTCTCTCTCCCTCCCTCCCTCCCTCTTTCTCTCAATCTTTGTCACTTTACATTTCCAAAAAAACACATTTTTTTAAAAAAAGAAGAGTCTTAAAAAACAAAAACAAAAACAAAACAAAAAGGAAGAGTCTTCTCAGACACACCTACATTCTTAGAAGCAATTTGGCAACACACACAAACACACATCAAAACACATCTTAAATCCCACTGAAGGTATACTCAACTTGGTCATAGAACTTCACCTCTGTTGATAAATATGATTCTAATAGCCACGGTGAAGTGGAAGAAAACTTAACCTCTACTAGTTGAGTATTGTTGAATTATTCTGTCATTATGCTCTAGGACTCTGACTGGTATTACCAGAAAACGATAGCACAAATTAAAAAAAAAAAAGAACCTTACAGTAAATTTGTTTAGAATGAGCAACCAGAGATTATTTGAATAAGAAGTATACGTCACTACAAAAATTTTCGAAGAAAAAAACAATCAAACAAAAACTAGTGAATATTAACAGGATGTCAGTTAGAAGTATAGGATCCAAGTTGAACTTCTCTAAGGCATGAACACAGTCAAATTAAATTTATATTTTGATATTTAATTGTATTTGAAAAAAAAGTCTCTCTGATTTGTGCTGCAATTTTCTGTAAAATGGCCTTTTATTGTCTTCACTTTACCTACAGTGTTTTGTCCTTTGTAAACTTCACATTCTACTTTACACATTCTTCCTGATAAATCTATTCACTATTATAGGTGCAAGTGCCATCTGTGTGCAGATTAATTCTAAAGCCTTATCATCTTCAAGGCCCATATTTCCCATCATCATAGACATAGACATCTCAAATCCAACATTAACAAACCTTAATTGTCTTGTCTTGGGAGAACAATCCTGTTGCCTATCAAAACTCCAGACCCCATTGCCTGACTTACTGCTCCTTGCTACCCTGATGGTGGTGGTCTTGCTCAAAGTTCTCATATGTTTCATGCAATGGCAAAAACCTTTCCAAGTTACAGAGCTGAATACCAGATAGTCTAAGCCAGTAATACTGACTGGGGTCTTGTTTCCCATTCTACGGATTGGTTTGTTCATGGGAAATTTGGGGCAATGGTATATGAGTAAAAGTCTTTGGGGGCTTTTGGGAAGCTTTCTTTTTACTGAGGGAACACAATGCTTTTCTTGTCTGCACAGCTGTCTTCATGTGATACCATCTTGCGAAGTAAGCCTAAGAGGTCAACTCACATGCTCACAATAGCATAGAAGAAAGACAAAAATAAAATTTTTATTGATAATTGATGATATCTTTTTAGCTGCTGAATTATCAACCGTGGGCCAGTCCTACCTTGGGACTTCTTGTTTAACAGTGTAATATATGTCTGTATCATTTAAAACATCAGTTAATTGCAGCTAAATAAATAAAACAAAAATTATTAATATCCTCCTCTTCAAACAGGCTCCTGCTGAAATTCCTCAATGTCTTCCAAACAAATTCATCTCATCTTATCACTGCTCACATATAATTAATCATATAATTCTTTTCTCCTACCTCCTATACATTATCTTTTCCTCTAACTAACTGCCTTGCTTTGTTTCAGCCCTTTGTCTGCCATCCAGAACATTGCTTCTCAAACTATCTGGTATAAAGATCTACTTTATCATATTATTAACAACCTATGTTTTAAATATCAGTGGTCTATAATGTAGGAATAACTTCTTTTTTAAGCTTTTTTTTTATTTGAAAAACAGTGCTATAGGGAGAGGAAGAGAGAGAGAATCTTTCATCTACTCGTTCACTCCCTAAATGACTGCAATGGCTGGGGCTGTAACAAAGCCAGGAGCCAGGAGCTTCTTCTGGGTCTCCTATGTGGGTGCAGGGGCCAAAGGAATTGGTCCATCCTCCCTTGCTTTCCCAGATGCATTAGCAGGGAGCTGGATTGGAAGTGGAGCAGCCAGGACTCGAACTGGCACCCTATGGGATGCCTGTGTCATAGGCGGAGGATTAACCTGCTATGCTACCACGCCACTCCCAGCTATAACTTCATAACTCCGTCAGAAACAACAAATGCAGATCTTGTAACAAGATTAGATTTTAAAAGTAATTTTCGTTAAAGAAGACATTCCAGTTACTTAGCAAAGCTTCTTTTTAATGTTTATTTTCATCTACATGAGAAGACACACACAAACATACACACACACACACACACACACACACAGAGTGAGAGCGAGAGCGAGAGAATCTTCCATCTGCTACTTTACTCCCCAAATGTCTACAACAGCCTGGGCTGAGCCAGGGTGAAGCCAGGATACCAGAACTCCATCCAGGACCACCACATGTGCTGCAGGGACTCACGCACTTGAGCCACTATCTATTGCCTCCCAGGATGCATTAACAGGAAACTAGACTGGAAGTTGAAGACATGGGAATCAAATTGGCACTCTGATATAGGATACGGGCATCCTAAATAGCAGACCAACATGCTACACCACAATACCCACTCCACAATTAGCTATTTTAGGTAGAGTATATATATTGTTCTAACTGAAAACCTATTTCTTACTACATGTTCACAAAAAAAAAAAAAAACAAAACAAACACACATACAAAGATGCAGGTCAGTGCGACTGGGTTTATTTAACTCAAAGAGAAATTAGATTACTATAAAAATGATCTGATTATATATCATGAATCTTTTCAATAGTAAACATCATCAAAAACTATTTCACTATATTTGAATTCAGACCTTTGCTTTAATCTAATGCTAACAATGTCATAATCAACCAGTTAATAGTAAATAGTCTATGATCTATTTGCTGCCCTTATAACATACAGTTTCAATATTAATGGGTATTTTTCACATCTCTTCTACTTCATTCGCTTCATGTTTGATCGTGATAACTATTATTGACTTCATGATTCTGAAATAGTTATATTATTAGCTAGTTTAATAATATCATGGCAAGAATATCCTATTAAAAACATTTTGTTAAAAAAGAAACAAGTTCAAGTTCAGCATGTGCTTTGTGACCATAGCTAATGTACTGAACAACCAAAATGTTCAGGTAAATATTAGAAATTGCAACAGTATTCACAATAGCCATTAATGGTTGAATGGATGAAGTAAATATAGTATATATACACATGATGAATATTATTCAGCCATTAAAATTAATGGAATCCATGGGGCTGGAGCTATGGCATGGCGGGTAAACTACTGCCTGCAGTGCGGGCATCCCATACAGGTGCCAGTTTGAGCCCTGGCTGCTCCACTTCTGATCAAGCTCTCTGCTATGGCCTGGGAAAGCAGTGGAAGATGGCCCAAGTGCTTTGGCCCCTGAACCCACATGGCAGACCTGGAAGAAGCTCCTGGCTCCTGGCTTCAGATCAGCACAGTTCTAGCAGTTGCATCCAATTGGGGAGTGAACCAGCGGATGGAAGACCTCTCTCTCTCTCTCCTCTCTCTGTGTAACTCAAATAAACAAATAAATCTTTTAAAAAATTTAAAAAATAAAACAAAATCAATGAAATCCTGATTTATACAGGAAAATGGATGGAGCTGGAGATTATTATGCTAAATGAAATAAGTCAGACAAAGAAACACAAATACCATAAGTTCTTTCTCATATGTAAACTAAAAAAATATAGTCAAGCCAAACTTACAATAGTGATTATTCGAGACTGGGAAAGGTGGAGGAGCAGGGTTGGGAGGACATTGGATAACAGACACCAAAATGCAGTCGGATGGATGTAACAGGTTGTGGTGTTCCATAGCAGAGTGGAACAAGTATAGTTCACAATAATATATTACACACTTGAGAAAGAACTGAACGAGAGGAGCAGGTAGGCTTCAAACACAGAGAAAAGATCAGGAAATTGAGAGCCCAAGGGCTCGTTTGATAGGTTTATGTTATGTATATGGACTGAAATGTCATACTACACCCCATAAAAATGTACAAATAGTACATGTTAACCTAAAGTCAAAAGAAATTATAAGACTTTGAAGTCAAGTGATAGAAATAACAGTGTTTATATTCATGTTTATCATATATTTCCAGGTTTAGTGACTAAACTATTCAGATGATAGCAGCATGTAAACATAACATAATTATCTAATGGGATGTTAACAATAAGAACATTAAATTTTGAAAATATCTATTCTCGGCATCACAGAACAACAGTAACTATATACAGTACTTCTGTTATGGAAATAATACCTCTTACATGTTTGCATTTTTCTTCCCCTGGAAAACATAATACACTAGATTATTTGTAGCTAAGTCTGTGATATCCACAAATAATTTTGGATGCCATTTATGTTGTAGGAAGTCTTGGTCGATAAGCTGGAGTGGAATCCAATGTGCAGTGCCACAGATGATTAAGCAAATCATAGTAAGGTTTTCTAACTAAGGCATAGAGTAAGTTACTTCTTTATATCTTACTTAGAATTCACTGGATTCTTTAATTTGCATATTCATATTGAACTGTCCAGTTACAATTCACTGGAGTTTTAGGTCCTCCAGATGGAACAACAGATGCTAATGTAATGACTAAAAGCCTTGGTCAAGCATTTAAGAAATGAAAATATTAACTCCTTTTATGATTATGCAAAAGCCATATATTCCTACATGAACAAAACTAACTCAATTTCCATGAAGCTTTCCCAGGGGTAGCTTTAAAATATTCTAAATATTTGCTTCAAAATATCTGCATCACTTGCAAGTTAAGAGCAATCTCTTGGTTTTATCATCAAGTAAAAGCTTTGATTACTGTAGGACAGGTAAGAGAAAAACCCTGCAATATATTTAGTGGACCTTCCTATAGGATAAAAAGAGTTCATTTTTAAAATAGAATGAAAATTCTATTATGCAATTATTAAACTGTCATATCAAAGCCTAATGTTTTGATTTTCTTAATGACATCTCATTTTTTTAAACTATAAAATATCTTTAAAAATGAGTAATAAGAAATTTGAATTAATGAAAAAAAATCACTAGATTCTCAGTGACCTTCTTCTACCTTGTCTATGTTTGAAAATGTCAGCTGGTATTCTGTCATTTTTTTTTCAAAATGGTTGTTTTATGTCTGTTTGGTTTTACTTATTTTCATTTAATTTGAAAGACAGAGACACAGACCTTTCATGTGCTGGTCCACTCCTGAAATGTCCGTGGTAACCAGGGATGGGCTAGATTGAAGGCAGGGACTCAAGTACTTGAGCAATCACCTGCTGCCTCCTAGCGTGTGTGTTAACACAAAGAGGGAATCTGGATCAGAGTGGGACTCAGACCCAGGCACTCCAACTTGGGATGTGGGCATCAAAGCAGCACCCTACCTGCTCTGCTCAGTGCCTGTCATATTTCTTAATATCTCCAAAAATACAGCACCAGATATTTCTCAATGTATTGAGAAAAAAGTGTGTGTATATATATATATATATATATATATCCTCCCTTCAAACCACTGTCAAATGCTAAAATCACAGTGTTAAAAATTTTGTCTTCTCATTGAACCAGTAAAGAAGATGAGATCTAGAGAAAGTAAACATACTGCAATGCATACTATAGAAAAATAAATAATAAACTTTTGAATTCTGATAACATTCATGACCTATTGCTTTTAAAAATATTTATTGTTGCCAGAGTTGTGATGCAGTAGGTTAAGCCGCCACCTGCAGTACTGGCATCCAGTATGGGCGCTGGTTCAAGTCCCGGCTGCTTCACTTCTGATCCAACTCTGCTATGGCCTAGGAAAGCAACAGAAGATGGCCCAAATGCTTGGGCCCCTGCACCCATGTGGGAGACCCCAAAGAGTCTCCTGGCTCCTGGCTTTGGCTTGGCCCAGCTCTGTGTTTTGTGTCCATTTGGGGAGTGAACCAGCAGATGGAAGAGATTTCTCTCTCTCCTTTTTTCTCTTTAACTCTTTCAAATAAATAAAATGAATTTTTAAAAAATTATTTAATTACTTATTTTGATGAGAGAGAGAGAGATCAACCTTCTATCCACTGATTCACTCCCCAAATGTCCACAAGAGCAGTGGCTGGTGCAGGCTGACACCAGGAGACAGAACCTAATCTGGGTCTCCCATTTGGTGGCAGGGTCCCAAATTCTTAACCTGATCCTGGAGGCTGGAATTGGAAGTGGAGCCAAGAATCAAAGCCAGGCATATCAATATGGGATGTGGTCATCCCAAGTGGCTCCTTAAAATCTGGGACAAATGGCTGCCCCCCCCCCATTGCATTTTTAACATACTTCTACTAGTTGCTCTTTCATTATTCTGAATTCTTTCACTTTTTTTTTTTTTTTTTTTTTTTTTTGGACAGGCAGAGTTAGACAGTGAGAGAGAGAGAAAGAGAGACAGAGAGAAAGGTCTTCCTTCCGTTGGTTCACCCCCCACAAATGGCTGCTAGGGCCAGCATAACGTGCTGATATGAAGCCAGGAGCCAGGTGCTTCCTCCTGGTCTCCCATGTGGGTGCAGGGCCCAAGGACTTGGGCCATCCTCCACTGCACTCCTGGGCCACAGAAGAGAGCTGGACTGGAAGAGGAGCAACCGGGATAGAATCTGGCACCCTGACCAGGACTAGAACCCGGGGTGCTGGCACCTTAGGCGGAGGATTAGCCTAGTGAGCCGTGGCGCTGGCCAATTCTTTCACTTTGTACCATTTTACTATAGCAAACCATAGGATTTATAAGAAATAGAAACAACAGTAATATTCTCAATCTGTTTAACTTCCTATTTTTAAGTCTCTATTAATAGGCTTATCCACATTTGTTAATAAATTATCAATGTCATTTTTAATTTGACATCTAAGAAGGAAAAAATAAAGACCTGGGACTGCATTAAAAATAATGCACAAGGCAAATATAATAGAAAATGAGCTGTGGTTTTTATTTTTCCTTAGTCCTATGCACATTAAGCTGCCAGAAATTGGTTAACAAAAATCCACAGTAAAGTAGTAGCTTGAGCATACTGCTTTTGTAATGATTCAGTTGTTGATATAATATATTATTGTTCATTTTGAGAAGAAATATAATCAGACTTTATTCTATAATACTGGTATGATATAGTATCATTAAGTCCAATAGGAATCTACTGCTTAAACGAATCAACTTGGTTTTATTTATACCAAGTAACAAATTTCTTGATTCTAAGTGGCAACAACAATTTAGATAAATAAGTTATATAAAAATGGGTTTGATAGTTCTTTATCCAAAAAAACCCATATGCTTATATATGTATATAGATATAAGTATAACCACACTTCAAAGTATAATTGATTTAGTAAACCATTAAGAAAATTATCTCACCCAGTATCACATAAGCTTTTAACAGGTTTTAGTGTTAACATCATATACTAGGTTTAATCTTCATATATTAAAGATTTAGCATGGCACAAAGGACTAAACGCTTCTCAGCATTAAGGTCACATCCATCTTTAGCCATGCTATTCAGAGACAGAACTGCCATAAAATGTTGGACTCTTTCTTCAAGTTTCTAGATCCTACTATGTCATCTTTCCCTCTTAAAATTTTTACTTTTAGATGTGTTGTCATCTATGCTCACCAGGAGCGTATCATGCTCCAGTGCATTTTCAATCTCTGATTTGATGAGACTGAGAAGTTGGAGAATGTTGGGCAATAGTTTTTTTTTTTTTTAACTTGTCCTGCTAAACCTTCCACATCAAGGATTCTTTGTTGAAACAGGTGCAATGTTGAGTTCTCAGTCAATTTGCTGATGCCTAAACTAAAAGCAGTTGATATGAAGTGCCGACATAATGGCTTGAGCTTCGTAAGTTTTATGAAAAAAAAAAATCAATGCCTGTCAATCTGGAGAATCAACATGAATTAGGAGACCTACACCCTTTTAAAAAATCTTTGATATGATAATTTGAAAAAATATGCCCCAAATTGTTACAAGTAGTCATTTATTTTCAAATGGGCTTTTTATGTGGTAAAATGTACATAACATTTACCATTTTAACCAACTTTAAGTGTACAATTCAGTGGTATTAAGTACATCCACAAGGTTGTGCAAACAACACTTCCAGAATATTTTTTTCATCCTAACTGAAGCCCTGTGCTCATTAAACAATAACTTCCTATTCCGCTGTACCTCACCCTCTCATCCCCTGACAATGTCTATTCTACTTTTTGTCTCTTTGAACTTTACATATGTTAGCTACCTCCTATAAGTGCAATCATATGGAAATGGATCTCTGCAATATTAATCACAAAAAAACAGGTTTGTAAAGTAGCAAATACAACAAGTACCAAAGAACAACAGGAAAATTTACCCTCTGATTATTGGAAGAAAAGAAGTGATATGAATCAATACGATACATATTAACATATATACACATATGAATATACATGTATGTATGTATATATGCATTTATATATAATCAGACCAAATGAATAAATGTATATATTCAATAATTACCCCACTTACAGCCATGGGACTTTTACTTAATAGATTGCATACGAATAAGATATTTTGAGATTTTTCTACACATGTACATCATTACTTAGTGATCAGTCAGTATTAATCAGTGATTTGTATTGATGATAATTTGTATATTTTGAAAGGCTATTTTAAGAGTATAAATATTCCTTTTATATTAAGTGAAATAAAACATGGTAAACATTCACAGATCAGACTAAATCAGGGCAGTAGCCACTTGCATTCATAGCCTCTCTCACATTCCTTTATAGCCTCTCTCACACAGCTGAACTGATTTACCTCTCACCATAGCACTGCAAATATTAATAGTTCCAATACCAAGGTAATACTGAGGTAAGCCAGGTGATGTGGTCAAGATATTTTAGCCCAGGCATTGCAGATCTACCAATGGAACTACACTTTAGACACTTCGTCCCATTTTTCCCTTATGCCTCAAAACTGAGATCGCATTTCACTATCTAGAGGAGGACCACCAAAGAGAAATGCAAAACAAGCCACATATGAAAATTTTTTAAAGATTTATTTTATTTATTTGAAAGACAGAGGTCTTCCCTTTGCTGGTTCACTTCCCAAATGGCTGCAACGGCCAGAGCTGAGCTGATCCGAAGCCAGGAGCCAGCTTCTTCCAGGTCTTCCATGGGGGTGCAGGGGCCCAAGCACTTGGGCCATCTTCTAATGTTTTCCCAGGCCATTACAGAGAGATGGATCAGTAGTGGAGCAGCCGGGACTTGAACCAGCACCCATATGGGATGCCCACGCCACAGACCAGGGCTTTAACCCACTGCACCACAGCACCAGCCCTGACATACGAAATTTAAAATTTTCCATAGTCACATTTTAAGAAAGTTAGAAGAGGTAAAATCAATGTTGTGATATATTTTATTTAACAATAGTATCATTTCAATATGTAATCAACACTAAAAAACTACTACAAAAGGTATTTTGCACTATTTTCATCATACTAAGGCTTTGAAATCTAGTGTGTATATCATACTTGACAGCAAACACATCCCAATACAATCTAGGCAAATTATAAGTGGTCAATAGGCACATGTTGCTAGCAGCTGCCACTCTGAACAACACGGTTCTAGATTATCTTGATAATTTCTCTAATTACATAAATCATTCTATCAAAGAATATTTATGGATTGCTGTTCCATTCTCACAACTGAGCTTCCTGGAATGAACATGAGAGAGTCAGAAGTGGGAGGGCGCAAAATAAAGAATGGAAGCTCATTAGAAGCAACAATGATGATATGTATTTCAAATTATAAATACACACCCACAGTGCACTTTAGATTTTTCTCCTTGACAAATACAGATAATGCCTATATATCTTTATTCACAGTGCTTCTCATATATTTAGCAGTTCAAAAAAAAGTAGTGTTTTTTTCTAACAATGATATTGGATTGAGGTTAACTAGCGGTCAGCAAGCTTGGAAGTAAAAGAGCTCCAACACCTACATTAGGAAAAAGCCCGACTGTGCCATTTCTCAGAGGCAAGCAATTCATGGGAGTGCACTGGTAGGGTTATTATAATGAGTACCTCCTCAGTAACTTGAAATCTAATGCTGTCAAAGAAAAGCTGCAAGAAATTAAAGGCTGGCTCTTGCTGATGATCTGTCAGGCAACAACAGAACATCAAAAAGGTGGCCAGACAATCCAATCAGTTCCAAAAATATCAGGTCTAGAGTAGGAACTCTTGCTAAGCAAGTGTTCTTCTTAATATTTATGCATTTGTGTAAGTATCAAAAATAGCATTATTTTAGATTTTCCAAATGTCACTTGTAACTTTAGGTATAGTTAATTTATAGTCTATATTTATGATAGCTAGCATTCTTAGGGAAGTGATACAGTTTTTTAAAATGTTGTCTTAATCTATTCTTTCTTATTTATTGAGATAATAATGTATTATATAAGATTTACTCAATAAGTGTATGATCCAACTGTTCTTAGTGTACCCACAGAATTGTACAAATATCACCACTATCAATAGCAGGACATTGTCATCACTTTCATTAGTAGTCATTTTTCATTTCACTATTCCCCTTGCCTATCTTTCCTCTTAGCCTCAAGCAATCACTTACCCACTTCCTGTCACTATCTATTTGTGTTTTAGCCAAGTTTTTTAAAAAAATTGATTTATTTCCACTTTAAAGGCAGAGAGAAAGACAGAAAGTGAGCTTTCAGCTTCTGGTTCACTTCCCAAATCCCCACAACTGGCAGCCAGGAGTCTGAAACTCAACGCAGATGTCCTATGTGGGTAGCAGGGAAGAAAGTACGGGAGCCATTACCTGCTGCCTCCTAGGGTGCACAATGACTTAGTTTTTAAATGCTGTCTTAACTCAGCCCCTAGCTTTTCTTACTGAGCAGTCCAGTAAAGTCAGTACCCCCACCACTTCCTGTATCAGGCTCTCATACTCCGGACCCCCATACACCAGCACACATATTGCCCTTGGTTAGGCAGCTAGAGCTCAGTGCCCTTGAGCCCACACAATTATTCAAATCAGACAATTTACAGGGAGTCCATGAAACCTAATTAACCTTAGTCCACTTGTCACATACAAGCTGGCCTCTAAAGCTCCAGCTACTCTGTCCTGGGTACAGCCCTTCGTATATCCCTGCCAGGCAGCCTTTTGTTTGGAACTCCGAGTAACAGAGCATTTTGCCTCTCATCTATCTGCCACACTGTTAATGCTTAGGGCCCATATCAAAAGAATCTCTAAGTTTTATAAAACAGAATTCCTAGCCTGTTTTGTACTTTTTTTTCCTCAGACACTTTCCCAGGGCTAACCACATCCTTTTTCATCCTGCAGTCTTCAGTGTGGATTAATGCGTGGAACTGTTGTGCAGTATGTGGTGAAGTTGTGTTCCTCTAGAAATTTTGCTTTATACTGCTCAGGGATATTACCAACCTCCTTTCATCTTTATGTTATTTTTTACAATAACAATAGAAATCCAAACACCCAATCACATAGGGCTATGGATTAAAAGGATCCTTTAAAAAAAACTGAGGAGCTCAGGCCAAAGCTGGAAAACTGGTTCATCTTTCTCCCATGACAGTGGCCATAGTTTTCCCACTTCACTTTCATAGTACCCATTCTAGAATATTCGTTTTATTTATCTTGGATCTTTAAATACAACTGTTCACCTTTTAAGGTCCCAATTCTAGTTTTATTCCAAGTGACCATTAAAATCCAATCTCTTGGCTACTGGGAATGAAAATACCAACACTCTTACCAAGCATTGGGAATCTTCTTAGGGTAAATATATTGAAGTTATACAAATTAAATAATTTATTACTAATATCAAAACAGATTCAAACACATAGTAAATATGTAGTAGATGTTATCTATTCTCATTAATATTTATTATTGCTTCTACTAATGAAATTCCTCCCAGTACATATCTTATTTTCTCCATGGCCAGGAATGGCACATCTCAACCTTGCTATCAATATGTTCTAAAATGTATTTATTTATCTGCTTAAGCATAAAAACATTATGCTTTTTACTGAAAGTTATCATACCTTGACATTACATGTTTACTTGATGCATATATTTTTGGACATCCCACTCAATATACTAAGAGATTAAAAAATAAATTGAGATAATTAGTGTCAGTTGTTTCAGGAGGGTTATCATTAGAAATTAGTCATACAGGAGAATTTTTGCTCTAGGGACTGAATCACAAATACGTAACCAAATTTATTGAATTGAGTTTCATTGTACTGATGAGTCTTACTGTCTTAACTCAAAAGTTTGAATTAAAGAATTTTTTTCAGCTGTAATATATGATGGATTTTACTTATAAGATACAATTAATACACTTCATTTTACCAAAAATAATATACAACATGGTTGCTATGGGCATTGATCCAGGTGCATTTAGCAAACACAGAATGAAGTCTGGAAAGATACGCCCCTATTATCAATTTCATCGATTCTTGCTTTGCTACACTCAGTAAAGTACATTTGAATCCATGAAGCAATTCAACAAGAGTAGTTATTTTTTTTTAAAGGGGAGATAAAATATATCATTAAAAAAAAGAAAGAGAAAAAAATAGAAGCAATCACTCTACTCTTGGGCCAGACCACAAATACATCATTTAATTACATCAGTGGCATAAGAATTAAAGGTCTCAGTAAAATGTGTTTCAGTTGAACTTAAAAGATAAATCTTTCATAGCAATCAGCAGAGCTAATATGAAAACTATAATGCGTCACTATTAATTATCCAGTGGAGTAAACCACAGACTGAAGTTCAAGGAATTACATTTTATTCCTAAATTTGTCATTATGATGCTGTGTGACCTTGATAAGGCCACTTACCCTTTCTTTGCCTCAGCTTCCTCATCCATAAAAAGAGGATGAAGATGTACCATCTGAGAGCATAAATTCAGCCTATGGTTGATTGGAAGGCAGTTTAAATATACTGCTACATTAACTCTGTTAAAAATGTTAGACCAAGTACAAAAACGATACTAAAATTATCACATCTTTGTAGCAATCGCCTCGTTCCTACTGCTTGCTTTTTTTGCAGTCAGATTTTCTTTCTTCACTTCCTCACTTTTCTTGCTGACTCTCACATTTAGTTGGGAAATTTTTTTTTTTTTTGGATGTAACAATTTCACAATCTATTCTGTTGTCATTACTTCACTCTTCGATCCAGCCCTGGAAATTAAAAGCCTTTTCAACTGATCTGACTCATTTCCAAACTTTATGATGGAAACATGGTTACTTTGTTTTGAAGCTTTCTTTTGAAAAGTATAGAAAAATGGTCAGGCCATAAGGAGAAATAAGAACTAAATAGACAAAACAAATATGTAATTTCATCTACACTTCTGAAAAAAGCTATTTAATGCAGATTTCTTTTTCTTAGAACAAACAAGTAAATTCAACAACTTACCAGTACTAATGTCTGGGTTTTTTTTTTTCTGGCCTACATAATTTCTATTTTCAGAAGAACCAAGGTGAACTCATTTATTTTGGAATAAAGATTTATTTATTAAAAGGAGAGGAGAGGAGAGGAGAGGAGAGGAGAGGAGAGGAGAGGAGAGGAGAGGAGAGGAGAGGAGAGGAGAGGAGAGGAGAGGAGAGAGGAGGGAGAATATCTTCTATCTGCTAGTCACTCTTCAAATGCCTGCAAGCCATGGCCCAAGCTAGGAGCCAGGAATTGCATCCTGGTTTCCCATGTGGCGGGGGCAGGGGCGGGAGGACAGTTACCTAGGCCATCATCTGTTGCCTTGCTGTGCACATCAGCAGCAGTTAGACCGGAAGTGGAATAGCTGGAACGTGAACAGTCACTCTGATACCAGATGCTGACAATGCGAACAATGCTTTAAGCTGCTGTGCTGCAATGCCAGTCCTGCTAGGTCTCATACTGATCACGTCTGGACAGGATTTTTCCATACTCATATTTCAGCAAATAATCAGGCACAGGCTAGGGTTTAAGCTATAGCATAGTTGTCAGAGTTTGGTGCACAGAACCCAAAGATATGCCAACTTACATCAGTACGAAGTTGAATATTTTCACATTCTTATCTAGTAACATTAAAGTACAAGAAGTTGCTGCAAACCCCAAACAGAAGTTAATATCAGATCATTTTGAGTACTTGATATCTCAAGTACTTGAGTCTCTGCCATCCATGTGGGAGACTTAGAAGGGTTTCCTGGCTCCCGGCTTCAGCTTGGCCTTGCCTTGGCTGTAGCAGGGATTCAGGGAGTGAATCATGGGATGGAAGATCTCTCTCCCTTCCTCCCCCCTTCCCTTCCTTCCTCTCCCTCTCTCTGTCACTGCATCTCTCAAGTAAAAATGAATAACAAACATATAAAACACATATTTGAGGTCAAAGAAGCCAGACAATAGAATATATAACATATGAATCCAAATTTATGTTTCAAGAACAGGCAGGATTTAGCTATATTGTTCAGGCATGCACTATTATCTAATGCACTGTAAAAAGAAATATGGGGTTGGTGTTGTCGTGCTTGGGTGAAGCCTACTGGAGCACCAATTCTAGCTCTAGCTACTTCACTTCTGATCCAGCTCTGTGCTAATCCACCTGGGCAGGCAGCAGATGTTGGCCCAACTACTTTGGCCCCTGGCCAACATGTGGGAGACCTGAATGGAATTAAAGACTCCTGGCTTCAGCTTGACCCAGCTCTAGCTGTTGTGGCATTTTGGGGAGTGAAGTAGTGTGAGATCCCTCTCTCTCCCTTTGTGTCATTCTGTCTTAAAAATAAATAAATAAATAAGTTTTAAAACCTGAGAAAAAATGCGGTAAATCTCACATATGCACCAGCTGGTGATGCAGAATCTAGTAGGGAGAAAGGATTTAGAATTAGATGGACACACATGGGGCTTCTTTGGTACATACATTTCCCTGCTTCTTCACCTTGGTGAGTTCTTTGGAAAACATGCTACCTGTGTGTTTATATTTTATATAATTTGTTTATTATATTTCACTACCAAATTAAAAGTAACAGGTGAAGACACATGAGATGGATTCTGGATTTCTTAGCACGAGAAAAACTGTACCTGTGAATGACGCATTCCAGGAAAAAACAGAAGTATGTAATAGTGTGTTCTAATGCTTTATTTTTTTAACATTTATTTTTTTATTTAAAAAACAGATTTAAAGAAAGAGGAAAGACAGAGAGAGAGAGAGATCTTCCATCCACTTCTTAAATCCCCATATGGCCGCAATGGCTGGGGCTGTGCCAGGCTGAAGCCAGGAATTAGGAGCTTCACTGGGGTCTCCCACATGGGAGATTGGGGTCAAACATTTGGACCATCTTCCACTGCTTTCCCAGGCGCATTAGCAGGGAGCTGCATCAGAATTGGAGCAGTCAGGACTCTAACTGGTACCCACATGGGATGCTTGCATCACAGACTCAACAGATTATGCAGCAGTGTCGGCCTCTCCATTGCTTTATATAAGACCTTTTATATATAACATTTTAAACAATTATTTTAATCAAAACACAGATTTTCAAATAAAAATTTAGTTTTTTTTTTTTTTTGACAGGCAGAGTGGACAGCAAGAGAGAGAGACAGAGAGAAAGGTCTTCCTTCCGTTGGTTCAACCCCCAATGGCCACTGCAGCCGGTGCACTACGGCCGGCACACAGTGCTGATCCGAAGCCAGGAGCCAGGTTCTTCCTCCTGGTCTCCCATGGGGTGCAGGGCCCAAGCACTTGGGCCATCCTCCACTGCCCTCCCGGGCCACAGCAGAGAGCTGGACTGGAAAAGGAGCAACCGGGACAGAATCCAGTGCCACAACCAGGACTAGAACCCGGAGTGCTGTCGCCACAGGCAGAGGATTAACCAAGTGAGCCATGGCGCCAGCCAAAAATCTAGTTTTTTTTTTTTTTTTTTTTTTTTTTTTTTTTTATTAGGAAAGAGAAGCTAATCTGGTGGAATACAAAGAACAAAACCTTTCTGGATAGACTGGGATGGCATGTTAAAAAGCAATATGAAGCATCTTTTTAAAAACATTTGTTTATTTTTTTAAAAGGTAATAGAAAAAGAGGTAGAGGCACACACACACATACATACAGGCAGAGAGAGGATCTTTCATCCACTGGTTCACTCCCCCAGATGACCAGAACAACCAGGGCTGGGACAGGCTGACACTGGGAGCCAGGAATTCCACCTAAGTCTTCCAAATGGATATCAGGGACCTGAGTATTTGGACTATCATCTATCGCCTTCCCATGCCAATTAGCAGGAAGTAAGAATATGGTAGACCAGTAGGGACTCAAAGATATTCTGATATGTGATGCTGCCATCCTAAACAGTGGCTTGACCCACAGTACCATAACAACTGTCTGAATATGAAGCATCTTAATGTGAAAATCCAGCCTTATAATTTTATCAAACTATCTAATAAAAGGTAGGTATTTGACTTAAAGCAAGGAAGATGAACCTATTTGACTTAAAGTTGAATACAAATCATCAATATAATGTAGGAAATAAAAAGATTTAGTACTAATAGTAACAATAAAACTGGAACTTGAGATCTGGACGAAGGAGTTCATTCTCTATTTTTCAAATGTCAAGAGTATTATTTTGACAATTGTAAAAAATTTAAATGTAATTGATTTAAACTGGAGTGTGTTAATGATATTTAATTAAATAACTGAAGAATGTACATCTGTTGAGTGACTATTTAGGTCAGACATTATCCTAAATTCTTGAATTCGAGTACCCAAAATTAAAAATCATACTGCCCCATTAGTTTCATTTGCTATTGTAAATACCTTGGAAATTATCATTCTGAAGTTACAGTAAGAAAAAGCCAAAAAATGTGAATATTAAAAACTTTTCTGGAGAATTAAGGATTCAGGGCAAACAACCACTCCCAAACTTGGAGAGTAATAATATCTACAGAGTTATAGCTCAGGTTGATTACTTAGAACAGAAGCCATTGAGCTTCAGACTCAAGATAGGACACAGGTGTTGGAATCATTAGGGAATTTAAAATACCAGTTTTTAACAGGCTTAAATTCCTGTGGAGCAAAGTAGATAACGTGAAATAATAGATGATTAATGTGAGCAGAGAGACTGAAATTCTAAAATGAATCAAAAAGCAACGCTAGAAATTGAAAACTCTGCCACAGAAGTGAAGAATGCCTTTGATCAACCCATCATTACACTGACCCAGCAAAAGAAAGTATTAGTGTTAATCAAAATAGGTCAATAGAAAGTTTACCAACCAAATGCAGTGACAAAGTTGATAAAAGCAGAATAATATACTCAAGAACTGAGGAATAATTTCACAAGGCATAACATATGTATAATTGGAATACCAGACATAGAAGAAAGAATGGCCCAGAGTAAATACTTGAAATAATAATGACCACAGAATTTCAAAAACCGGTAACAGACTCCAAAACAGGAACCTCAGAAAAACACAAACAGGATAAAATACCCCAAACACTAACATCTAGGTTACCATACTCAAACTACAGGAAAAACAAATAAAGATAAACTCTGGAAAGAATATAGGGTGAATATATCTATAGAAGAAGAGGGATAGGAATTGATGTGAACTTCATACCAAAATATCATACAAGCAATAAAAGAATAGAGTGGGATATTGAAAATAGTAACACACACACACACACACACACACACCCCTGCAAACACAGTCTAGAATTCTATATCCAGCAAAATTATTTTTCAAAGGGAAAGAGAAAGGCATTCTATGTCTTACAAAAAGAGGCAATTTATTACCACTAGACTATCACTGTAAGAAATGTTAAAGGAGGATTTTTCAGGAAGAAAAAGTAGAAGAAAAGGAGCAAATGATGGTAAAATAAAATCTTTTATTTATCCTTTTCTAAGTTGATCTAAATGATAACTGATTAAAAGTAACAGTGAAAATATATTATTGAATGATTATAGCATATGGATAAGTGAAATGAATGACAACAGCATCATAAGTGATAGGAAGGAGAAACTATGAATATACTCTACTAAGGTACCTGTACTATAAGTTTAGTGAGAGAATTCTTGTTCACATATGGGATTATCTCCTTTTAATAAAGAAATGTCTTAATGAATGTCAACATATATATTTATTATAAGCCAAAGCAGCTCCACTATAACTAAATAATATGTTTTGCATAATGTTTACATTAAGAACAATATGATAATGATGTGCAGAAAGCCAAGCTACAGAACAGTGATTCATCATCATCCTCCAGGAAATGTGTACGTTTGTTGCTTTACTGAGGGATATAATTTAGTTTCAAGGAATTGTTCTTCAATTTGGCTACAAAGTAAATGTGATAAAGAAGCACATCATTTAAAGCAAGGTTACACATAACACATCTTCTTAACATATATGCTGTTAGCTCTTCAAATGCATTTTAATAAAAATTTTTAATTCTAGGACTGCAGTTCTCCATTACCCATAATTTTATACATGGGAGCTTCAAAAATTCATGGAATATGGAAACACATTATGTTTATTTTCATGCAAAAATGTTTGATGCATAGTTTGTCATAGTATATATTTTCTATGAACTTTCTGAAATCTTCCTATTTAATCGTTTTGCTTTGTAATTTGTTTTTCCAAATCAATGTCATAGATAACACTACTTAAAATGGAGGCATTCATGATAATCAGGTGATTAAAAAGTTTTATTTAGGCCGGTGCCGTGGCTCAACAGGCTAATCCTCCGCCTTGTGGCGCCGGCACACCGGGTTCTAGTCCCAGTTGGGGCGCCGGATTCTGTCCCGGTTGCCCCTCTTCCAGGCCAGCTCTCTGCTGTGGCCCGGGAGTGCAGTGGAGGATGGCCCAGGTGCTTGGGCCCTGCACCCCATGGGAGACCAGGAAAAGCACCTGGCACCTGGCTCCTGCCATCGGATGAGCACGGTGCACCGGCCGCGGCGGCCATTGGAGGGTGAACCAACAGCAAAGGAAGACCTTTCTCTCTGTCTCTCTCTCTCACTGTCCACTCTGCCTGTCAAAAAATAATAAATAAAAATAATAATAATAATGAAAAAAAGTTTTATTTAAAGTTTAACTTCTTCTTAGTAATCAAAACTTAAGTATTTTTCATTTTCACATGAAGGAAAGGAAATATTTTGCCCAAGGCCTAGGGAAGTATAGTATCCTTGGAAAGCATTCAGGGGAAACGAGTTCCACTCGTATTCTTGGGTCTACAAAATAACCTTACATAAGTTGTGTTACCATTTGGGTCCCAGGGTCCAGTTTGCATGAGGCTGAGTTCTAATCATCTCCTACTAAGTAGTAGTTTAGAATCATAGTATTTATAGAAGGGAGAAGGTTGTGCTTGCCAAATATTCTACACTTTGAGGAATGAAGACTAGGGGTACATACTAGTTCTATTCTGAAAATTTCTTTTTGTTTTATATTTTTAATTCCTTTGCCTCAATACCTAATACTTATAAAAGCTACTTCAGTATAGATTGAAAGCAAAAAAACAGAAAGACAAAAACATTTCACTATTGTATAGACAATTTTTCACTGGTCCATTAAAAATACAGGGAGGTAAAGTGATAAAGTATTGATTTGAGTTGTCTACACTGAGATCTATTATACATAGCAAAACTGAAAATCAAGCTATTAAAATGTTTACCATAAGTACATAATCTAAGTAAAAGACTGAATACTCATTTACTATTCAAGTCTATCATATATTACAAGTGTCAGCTGCGTTGTGGTGTATTTGTCAAAGGCATTGCTAAAGAGCATCTTATTTGTTTAAATGACACACATACTTCTGTTAGTATCATATTACTCATCTGATAAATTCCATGAAAAGAAATATAGTTTTTAAGTAAAAGTATATAATTTCAAGGTTAGAAGAATTTGATTATTATAATATGTAAGTCACTACCACAAAACAATTTTCATACACTAGAAGCTATTTTAAATGCACAAATGAAGGAATTAAAGTATTTTAATTTAAAATTATTAATGTCCTTCTTATAGTTTTTCTATATTTCACAAATACACAATCAGATAAAAATAGTCACCACCAAGAATCTCTTTCAATAATATGGGAATCATATCTTTAATATCCTAGTGTTGCTCTCATTTACCCTCCCTGTTTTATCACAAACTACTTTAGATAAGTACATTTTAAAGTTATAAAAGATATGAATACAATTTTCTACATGACAAAAAATGATATACTTTTGGATATAATTCTGCACTTTGCAGTCCGCTTTCATACATATTGCCTTACCTCATTCTATCTTCACAAAAACCGTATGAAATAAACAAGGTACATTTAATCATTACCATTTTCTCTATGAAGAAATTAATATTCTGAAGGCTGTGGTGATTCAATCAATGTCATATGACTACTGAGTTGTAGATTCATGATCCTAGGCTGTGTTCTGAATCCTGCTCTCATGTCCTTTCACCTTAGCAACCAGTTCTGAGAATGAGTCCATGCATCACATCTCTCATAATCATTCTATGACTGTACCTAAAATTATGCTATTTTCAAGTTGATGATAACACATATATCAGACTCATAAGTGATAGATGAATAAAAAGGAAAAGTGATTTTTCAAATTTGGAGCAAGATAAGAAGACAGAGTAGATTTCATATATTCTATTTCACCAATCTGTAAAATGTTTCCAAAAAAATATCACTATAAATTTAAGCATAATTTCCTGAAACTGCAAACTCATTATTTCAGGTGCTTTCAAAGGTTTACATTTCTATAATTCCCTAATTATAATTCTCCTCTTTAACCTTTCAAATAAATTTCAGCACAAGATGGTTTAAAAGCAATGATGAATAAATTTCACCTATAGGAAACCACTTAGCATTTGGTTAAGTACTTCTTCCATTACGCAGATTTTAAAACTCAATATGCAGCACAAAACTAACTTAAAATGGTAATTGCATTTCTTGCAAATGAAATACTGAAGATTGTGATTACCTGTAACAGTCAATTCAGTAGTTCTTCTCACAACAAAGCCTCCATACTTTAATTCACAGGTATAATTTCCAATATCATCTTCTCTGACTTCTCGTATAAGCAGGGTATCTCTTTTGAATACAATACTCGGCCTCCATGTTTTTGTCCTACATTCCTAAGTAAAGAACATAAAATTTTGGTAATGCACATAGTAACTGAAAAATAGAGAAAAGTACTTTAAATAACTAAATCCAAAGCTTCTCAAGTTTTAAAGAAACTAAAGAGTTTGAAATTGATTCTTTGGGGATTCCAAGATGGCCGAATAGGGAACAATGTGCTGCACTAGGCTAGGGATAAAATGCTAAAATATATATTTATATATAGGAAGTGCACTCTCAGGACGAATTAGAGAGAAAACCACAGTGGAAATTCTACGGAAGGAAGAGGAATGCTGTGGACCTGTGTGGAAGGTGCAGATGTGCAGCACAAACAAGGATACAAAACATGACTCCTGCAGCTGAAAGCCAGAGAGGGCATCAGGTTGGAGACAGAGGTGAGACCAGAATGCAGCAACCCTTGGTGATATAGCTAGAAGGAGAGCATGGCATGAGTCTGGCCTAGAGTATCAGGGGCTAGAAGGTGCCCATGGAACCAGTAGAAGTAAAAGGATCACGTTTTTCTCAACCCATCCTCCTCACCATGGCACCCAGAACCCAGCTGAGGGCAGGCTCCATTTTGGGCTAAAGTGGCAGCTGTGGAAGCCCTTGTGTGTTCAGACAGCAACTGGCTGAGACAGGGCACCATCTTCTCAGCAGTACTCACAGCAGTAGCAGGGAGAGGGCAACATTTGGCCAGTGGCTCTTGTGTACATGTGTGATCCTGAGATTCTAACAGAGGGAAAAATCTGCAGTCTCCACCGATTTTGAGCCTGGCTGGAAGGACTGACAGGGAGCTGGGCACCCATGTAAGACTGGAAGGTACCCCCAGCCTCTGAATATACCTCACACTTGGGGACTCAGGCTGCTTAGGCAGAGCACCCACAGACAGCTGGCTCAGGGAACAGTTGCCTTTCTGTAGACCAGACCGGGTGGTGGGGTGGAGCAGATCCAATGAACCCAGCAGCTGTGGGAGCCTTGTGTGCTGGTACTGTGGGGACTCTGTGGCAGCATAATAGGGTATAGGGTGTATCTGGGTCTCTTGGCAATCACTGCATGTGGCTTTACATGCTCAGAGCTCCCTGGTTGCCTGGGATGGGTCATTGCACCAAGATCTGTGCTTGGAGTGAAGACTGTGCAGATCTTTTGGGTGGTTCACACAATGTTGTGGATGAGTGTTGAACCCACAGGGGACTAACACTCTGGCACTGATTACCCTGGAGGAGAGAAAGTGAGAGGGTGATCACACCAACAGAGGTGACCATTCCCCCCCATTCTGTTAACAAGAGGAGATCTACCACATCTAACTTGGGTGTCACCCTTGATACTTGCCCCACCCTGGAGCACTGACCAGAACTCCCTGGACACATATAACACACACCTCTGGATATTCACTGAAAGTGCAGACATTCCATTAAGCCACAGAGGCATAATTCAAACACCAAATCCATTAGAGGAAAAAACTCAAAAAGTATCTCTACAAATGCTTAAAAATAAATGCATAAATTCAAGAAATAAAAAGGAAGATATTATGACCCCATTCCCTCAGCCAAGGAACACAACATTTCAGTACTAGAATGTGAAGATAAAGAAATTGATGAAATGCCAGAAATGGAATTCAAAAGATTAATCACAGGATTACTCAAAAGCAATCAGAAGCAAATCCATGCACTAAAGAAATTCATACATGACATGATGAAAATTTTTATCATGAAATTGAGATTTTAGATAGAAACAAATCTGAAATATTAGAAATGAAGAATTCAGTAAATCAAAGAAAAATACGGTGGAAAGCCTCAACAATAGACTTGTTGAGGCAGAAGAAAAAATATCAGAGCTATGAGAAACATCTTTGGGAATAATTCAATAGAACCAAAAAAAAAAGAAGAAGAAAGAAGAAAAGAAAGAAGAAGGAAGAAGGAAGAAGGAAGAAGAAAGAAGAAGGAGAAGGAGAAGGAGAAGGAGAAGAAATTTTAAAAAAAAATTAAAACAGTATTGGAGATTTATGGGATACTATCAAACGACAGCTCTTAAGAGTTCCTGGGGATGTAGAAAGAGAGAATGGACTAGAAGGTCTATTTAGTGAAACAATTACAGAAAAAGTCCCCAATTTGCATAAAGAAAAGGACATCTAAGTACAGTAAACACACTGAACTCGTAATAGACACGACCAGAAAAGATATTCACCATGATACACTCTAGTCTAACTTTCAACAGTAAAACATAAGATTCTAAAATGTGCATGAAAACTGTTGAAATCTTTGCTCAGTATAGAGTTGATCTTCTGTATATAAAGTTAATTAAAAATGAATCTTAATGAAGAATGGGATGGGAGAGGGAGTAGGAGATGGGATGGTTTGCAGGTGGGAGGGTGGTTATGGGAGGAAGAACTGCTATAATCCAAAAGTTGTACTTTTGAAATTTATTTTTATTAAATAGAAGTTTTCTATTAAAAATAAATAAAATGTGCACGAGAGAAATACCAGATCACCTTCAGAGGATCTCCAATTAGATTCATGTCTAATGGAAAAATCTTCCATGTTCATGAATATCATCATACTACTAATTTACAGATTCAATGTGACCCCAATCAAAATACCAAGGATGTTGTTCTCAGATATATAAAAAAAATGCTAAAATTCATATGGAAACAAGAGACCCCAAATATCTAAAGCAATCTTACACAACAAAAACAAAGCCAGAGGCATCACAATACCAGATTTCTAGACCTACTACTGGGCAGTTAAAATCAGAACAGATTGGTACTGGCACAAAAACAGACTTATAAACCAATGTAGTAGAATAGAAACTTCAGAAATGAATCAACATAACTACAACCAACTTATTTTTGACAAAGCAGCTAAAATCAATGCTTGGAGCAAGGGCAGTCTCTTCAACAAATGGTGCTGGAAAAACCTGGATCTCCACATGCAGAAATATGAAACTAGGTAGGGACCTTACACCCTACACAAAAATGCACTCAAAATGAATCAGATACCTAAATCTATGACCTGATACCATCAAATTACTAGAGAATATTGAGGAAACTCTAGAAGATGTTGACAAAGGGAAAGAATTCTTGGAAAAGACCCCAGAAGCACAATCAAAACCAAAATTGACAAATGGGAATACATCAAGCTGAGAAACTTCTGTACTGCAAAAGGAACACCCAGCAAAGTGAAGAGGCAACTGACAGAATGGGAGAAATTATTTGCAAACTACACAACTGATAGAGGGTTAATATCTAAAATCTATAAAGAGCTCAGGAAACTGAACAGCAAAACAAACAATCCAGTTAATCAATGGGCAAATACTTGAACAGGCATTTTTCAAGAGAGGAAATTCAAATGGCAAACAGACACTTGAAAAAATGCTCAGGATCACTAGCCATGATGGAAATGCAAATCAAAACCACAATGAGGTTTTACCTCACCCCATTTAGAATGGCTCTCATATAGAAATCAACAAATAACAAATGCTGGCAAGGTTGTGGGGATAATGTGCCCTAATCCACTATTGATAGGAATGCAAACTGGTCCAGTCACTGTTGAAGACAGTATGGAGATATCTCAGAAATCTGAATATGGACCTACAATATGATCTAGCCATCCCATTCCTGGGAATTCATCCAAATCCAAAGAAATCAACATATGAAAGAGTGATCTGTACCCCCATGTTTATTACAGTTAATTCACAGTAGCTAGTATATGGAATCAACCCAGATGTCCATCAACTGTTGACTGGATAACGAAATTATGGTATATATATATACAATTTAGAGTACTATTCAGCTGTAAAAAATGAAATCCTGTCATTTGCTATAATATGGATGCAAATGGAAACCATTATACTTTATAAAATAAGCCAATCCTAAAAAGACAATTATCATATGTTTTCCCTGACCTTGGTAACTAATAGAGTATCTAAAATGTAATGTATTGGAATGTAGTTGACATTTTGAGATTTGATGGCTGTTTACAGCCTGTGTCTCTTCTGTTTAGGAACAATGCTTTTTTTTTTTTTCATACTATTCGCTGAACTCTTCACTTAGTGTAGGATTAACTTTAGAATCATTCAGTAAAGTGAAAATTGATCTTTGTAAAAATTAAGAGTGGGAAAAGGAGAGGGAGGAAGAAGAGGTGTTGGAGTGTGGGCAGGAGGGAGGGTAGGGTGGGAAGTACTACTATGTTCCTAAATCTGTATATATGGACCACATGAAACTTGTATAACTTAATGGAAAAAAAGAAATTGATGCTTAAGAATTCGATTCCTTCTCCAAATCTCTGCTCAATTTGAAAAGAGTATTTTTAGAAAAAGTTATTTCATTAACTTCTTAAATTAGTATTTCTGTTTCAGATAAATGTTGATTTATTAGATATTAGAGTGCATTTACATCTATATATATCTATGTATATATACATGATATATCTATATATATCAACATATACATTGACATAATTTTGGAAGCAATTACTTCACATTTGATGATTATGAAATTAATGTTGCTGATGTTAATATAAAAAGAAAAATGTTTTACTTTAATAGAAATCAGAAAATCAGCTGAACAAAAGAATATGCTAATAGAGCTTCAATTTTTGAAAAAATTTAATGATGCATTCAGTAACAATTAAATCTATTCATAGTATGCATATTCTATGATCCATGTGAAAAACAGTCAACATTTATATGGAAAGTCTTTCCAGTCCCCTAAATGTTTGTCATTGTTGATAGACTTACCAAATTATAGTCTCTGAATTAAGCTTTGGATTATAATGACGTTGGCTCGAGAGACTTCTGTTTTTGCCAAACAGAAGTCCAATTACTCCAGCCAGATTTGAAATCAGGAGAATGAGAATAAAATAGCTTTAAATCCTTGACACTTTTCAGAGGTAATATTATTTCTAAAAAAGTTTTATTGCCAAATCAAATTTTTTCAGTCCCTTATTTCAGTGAATGCCTTTGTATAATTTGAAGGCAATTATCCAGTTATATTAGATGCAAAGATAAATTTTATGTAACAATATTAGTTGTTCATCAGTATTACACAAATTGTACACTGAATGTATGGCATCTATACTTAGCCAGGATAATTATTTTTATAATATTATACTTTAGTAGTAGCCTTTAAATCTCAACTATTTAGACTATAGAGACTAATGTTAAACCAAGGGAAAGAATTTGAATTATATATAAATATATATTTATATTTATATAAAGATTTATTTATTTATTTAGTTGGAAGGCAGAGTTACAGAGAGATAGGGAGAAACAGAGAGAAATATTTTCATCTGTTGGTTCATTCCCCAAGTGGCTGCAATGCCTGGGGGTGGGCCAGGCTGAAGCCAGGAGCCAGGGCTGCTTCCGAGTCTCCTATGTCGCTGCAGGGGCCCAAGTACATGGGCAATCTTCCATTGCTTTCCCAGGTGCATTAGCCAGGAGCTGGATTGGAAGTATAGCAGCCAGGACTTGAAAACTTAAATTCTAGTATATACTGCTTTTCTGCCCACCATTTGACTAGTGATGGTCTTAAGATCAAAATGATTGTGATGACAGAAACATGATGAAATGATCATGTGAAAGCAGCCACTTCCTGAAATTCAGTATGTTTCAGTGAATGTTGTCTCCCATCTTTGAGAAAATTTTTGAGATTCTCTTTGCAAAATGGGAGAAAACACACACAACTCTTAAAAATCAACTTATTATTTTATAACAAAGAAATTGCATACCGAAAAGCTGAATATACACATATTAGTACTAGAAAATATTTGTTTTTAGAGACTTTGGATCAAACTACCCTCGTACCACTCCCTCTTGAAGCAATCATCAGGACTTATTTAGAATCTACCTATAAAGGTAGGGAAATCAAGAGAGTACCAGACGAGAAAAATAGTCAATTTTTTAAACAGAAAACTGAAACTCATCCCCACAGGAACAGAAACTAGTGGAGCTAATATTTGAGTGCTGCTTAACCTTATCTGGGATAGAAAACCAAGGGACAAGTAGAAAAACCTTTTAACGGTTCCCAAGATGGTATGAATCATCTGTTGCTTGCTACCAAGAATTAAAATTAAGTCTTACTGAGAGAAGAGCATTGCTGATTTGCAGTAAAATCCTACTAAAGTTCTTGGAAGTTTGCTTCTTATTTCATTTCTAATAGTTTTTTAATTCTTGAACAATCAATCCAGTGTAAGTATTTGTGGCTCTAGCTGCTAACAGGCAGAGATTCCTAAAGCCTTACATCCTGCAAGTTGGACACAGCCAATTTTATACCAAGAATCCTTAAGGGATGGATAAAATATTCCAGAGAATATTTTATAGTATCTATACTTCATTTTCACTATGTTCAATAATAAAAAGTGTTTTTATAAGGTAAATAAGCTTAAAAGTACATTCAAGGGCTGGCACTGTGACACGGACTGGCATTCCATATGGGCATCAGTTTTGTGTCCTGGCTGCTCCACTTCTGATCCAGCTCCCTGCTGATGTGCTTGGGAAAGCAGTGGAAGAGATGGCTCAAGTGCTTGGGCCCCTGGACCCATGTAGGAGACCCAGAAGAAGCAGCCTGGCCCAAACCCACTGGTTTCTCCTTCTTGCTTACTATAACTCTTTCAAAAAAATACATTCAAATATCGAACTTCAGTGAACGTTGCTGATATTATGGCAAGTACAGGGCTTTGATTATTCCCTTTTTAAGTTTAAAGTTTCTTTTGGATTTGGAAGAAAGTTATAGTAACACTATTTTTAATATTACAAAAATTCCTTTCTTGGATGTTCTTTAAAATATGTATGCTTACATATGAAAAGGATTAGAAGATGGAAAAAATTACAGCCATTAGAAAAAATCCATTAAAAAATGAGTGTACCATTTTATCACACAGTAAATTCAACCCATTTTGTCCCCTTATTTGGGGATATGTTGAATGCTAATATGAAAAGCCTTGAAATGAATGGTCAAAATATTTTAGTTCCTGGAATTATCAACCCAGACAATAATAAACTTGAAAGAATTATCCATATAAACTTCAACACAGCAGCCTGTTACAATGGACTATGATAAAAATATTGACCAGAATTTATCAAATCACAGTTTGAAATATTTATATCAACTAGTATAACTTGCTGTAGTATTCTAGAAAGAGAAAGATGAACTATGTCACACAGTTAAATTTTTATCCAATCTTCCCAGAATAAGATACACATTAATCTATTTATAGGCAATAAAATCATTCATAGTCCATACCTTATACCAAAGGATTTCAGGTTCTCTGGTTGGCAGTAAAAAATCCTCTATATCACGGCATGAAATCTCCTTGCTTTTGCTAAGTTCAGCTTTTTCAAAGTACTTCATCTTGGAATTGTAGCAGAGTCCAGTGTCATTTTCGCCCACTGTCAGTGAGATGGATACTTTCATACAGTAAGTGGAGTTTCTGAAACAGAGCAGAATAAATATGGTGACCTGGTGTGAACAAAAAAGCAAGTGCCGCCAAGGCAGTGCATTTAATTCATAAGAGAGAGAGAAAGAGAGACTCATTGTTTAATTTAATTTATGGTATCCTGGCTTAGGTCCACAGGGTTCTGTCTTATCACCCAACTAAACAATGCTTAGTGCTGTGAAGCCAGTTGTATATATTTCAATAGCCAGGAAAACAACAATGTTTTGTTTTATATCCAGGTTCAGTTTGGAAGATGTTCAATAGAGATTTTTCTATCTAGAAAAATAAATGGAATAAAGGAAGATTTAGTCAAGAAAGGAAGTTGTGCCTGTGTTTATATTAAAATTGGCAGACAACAGAGAAGTCGCTCAACTCTTACAGGTGTGGTTGCGATGGTAAAATTACAAGCTTTCAATGAGTTTGGACAGAAAGCTGTCTTGGATAAAAGTATTGCAGAATCACTATCTGTATTGACCCTTTTCTATTTGGATTGGGACCTGGAGCCCAGTTATAAGAACAAACATTCTACTATGTAACAGAAGGACAACTGCTGTGTGAAAGACTTTGTAGAATCAGCTCATTAAATCAACATCTTATTTTTTCCCCTTGCTTATACCTTGGAATAAGTGAGAATAGAAAGCATGTTTTGAGATCTTTCGAAAGAGTCGAGACCAGGAGAAGTTTTCATGTAGACTGCTCTCCTTGTTGTTTTCAAAGTCTCTTGAGTATTCAATAAGCGCTAATCGTGTACAAGGAATGGTGCTGGGCAGTGAGAATAAAGAGAACAATAAAACATGGGATTCAAAGTTTGGTAGAGAACCTCTCATTTGGCAAGTGCTCAATTTCTTCTTCATGTACTTGACCATCACTCTCCTATATTTGAGTCTCATCTTTGCAGCCTTGGACAATTATTTAACCCCTCCAAGTCTGAAGTGGAATGGAGGGATGGTACTTATCTGAGTATTAAAAAGGATACTGAATAGAAATCTGTGTAGCCTGTGATAAGTCCTCAGTAAAATTGATTGCTCTTAGCTCTGCATCTGTGCACATAGACCACAGCCCTCAAATTCTCCTCCTCATTCAGCTAAGATGCTTTGACCTTTTTTTAAAAAGTTGTTTATTTGAGAGGTAGAGTTACAGAAAGAGAGAAGCAGAGATAGAGAGAAAGGTCTTCCATCTGCTGGTTCACTCCCTAAATGGCCTCAAAGGCTGGATCTGAGCCTATCTGAAGCTAGGAGCCAGGAGCTTCTTCCAGGTCTCCACATGGGTGCAGGGGCTCAAGCACTTGGGCCATCTTCTACTGCTCTCCCAGGCCATAGCAGAGAGCTGAATCGAAAGTGGAGCAGCTGGGACTCAAGCAGGTGCCCATATGGGATGTTGGTGCGGCAGGCAGAGGCTCAGCCCACTACACCACAGTACCGGCCCCAGATACCTTGACCTTAAAACAGCTCTCTTTTTAAATTTTTGCTTTTATGTAGTACTAACATGACACAATGAGAATGGCTAGAAAATGAGGTTAGTTATTCAGTTTTATACTGTGCAACAAAGAATTTTTGGAAGGTTCTTTATTGAATGTAGACATCTTTAGCTTCTTATGATGCCTAGACTACAAGTAGATTAAAATCTTTAGCATGTGGGGCCAGCGCTGTGGCACAGAGGATTAACGTCCTGGCCTGAAACACCGGCATCCCAAGTGGGTGCCTGGTGGAGACCCAGCTGCTCCACTTGCAATCTAGCTCTCTGCTATGGCCTGGGAAAGCAGTGGAAGATGGCCCAAGTCCTTGGGCCCCTGCACCCACGTGGGAGACCCGGAAGACTCTCCTGGCTCCTGGCTCCTGATTGGCACAGCTCCGGCCATGGAGGCCAATTGGGGAGTGAACCAGTGGATGGAAGACCTCTCTCCCTCTCTCTCTCCCCCCAACCCTCTCTCCCTCTGCCTCTCCTCCCTCTGTGTAACTCTGACTTTCAAATAAAAAAAATAAAACCAATTTAAAAAATCTTTA
Organism: Sylvilagus floridanus; assembly: GCA_949820135.1. Taxonomy (NCBI): domain Eukaryota; kingdom Metazoa; phylum Chordata; class Mammalia; order Lagomorpha; family Leporidae; genus Sylvilagus; species Sylvilagus floridanus. Next base: position 115,722,576 of record OX463223.1, read on the forward strand.
TCATGTGCAGGTGATACTGTTAACCATTAAACAAAGTCAATCAGAAGTTTGACGAAGTAAGTCCTAAGAATATGTGTTAAAGAATTTTTGTAGTTGATAAGAACACTCACAACCCAGGAGCAGAGATATAAAAGAAATTCAATGTGATATGGTAGTACACAGAGACAGGAATTACCACAGGAGCCTCTAAGAGAAAAACAAGGCTTCACAGGCGGTGATATTGGATTCTCTTCAAGGACGTATATCCATTAGAAAATTTTGAGAAAGGTTATTTCAAGCAACATTATACCCAAATGTGGGAAGGTACAGAAAACAATCTTGGTATGTTTACGGAATTGTAAGCACTGAAGCAGCTGATATATAAGATAATTATAAAGAACCTGACACAGGGAACAGACTCAAAGTCATATAAATCACTTCAAAGTTTGGACTTTCTGTTGGTGAATGGTAAAATTTGGACTTGGAAAGGTTTTCTTATTGTAATGAGAAAATGGATCAGATTAGAAAGAAGACTAAATGTAGGGAGATAAAACAGAGAGCAACTGCATCAGGAAAACCTGAAAACCCCAATAAAGACAATGTAATAATATGTAAATGATGTTTAAAACATGTTTAAGACACTGAATCAATATTGAATCCATATTTAATATTTGGGGCTGGCATTGTGGTGTACTGGTTAAAGCTGCCGCCTATTACACCAGCATCCCATATAAGCACTGGTTCGAGTCCCAGATGTGCCACTTCACATTCAGTTCTTTGCTGATGTGCCTGGGAAAGCAGCAGAAGATGGCCCAAGCCCTTGGGCCTATACACCGACATGAGTGACCTGAAAGAAGCTCATGGCTCCTGGCCTAGTCTGGTCCAGCCCTGGCTGTTGCAGCCATTTGGGGAGCAAACCAGCAGATGGAAGATCTCTATCTTTCTCTCTGTACTGCCTTTCAAATAGACAAAATCTTAAAAATATTTAATATTTTAGACACTGATTTAACATTGAGTCAATATGACAATGAGGAAGCAAGAGAAAAGAGGCATCCAAGATGATTAAGAATTTTTCTCAGTAGAATATAGGAAAGTCAATCTTGAAAGATTGGAAAATACCAAAAAAGAAACAGCTTTGAAAGAAGAGTCTGTTAAACTAGCTAAAGCTTCACACTGAAGTGAAAAAGATTCATTTGGGGGTTTTCCAGCGATATTGCTCATGCATTATTTATTAATTTTACTCTATTACAGATTGAAGCATGCTCTTTCCAGGCTCATTGTAAGATAAATTGTTCAGAAAAAAATAATTACTTAAATTAAGCTATTAACTAATGTAAGATGCATTTAAATGTGTCTTTAAAATAGTTAGGCTTTAGAATGATACATATTTGTAGAACGCACTATAGTTTTTAAAGAACAGAGATCTTTTTCTAAGAAGTAAATTAGGGCATTCTAATTTGAACTTTCCACATAAATCTTTTAGATCTAAGCTTCTTAACTTTTCCTTCTCAAACTATTCCTTTGTCTGTTTTATCACACCTCCTTGCATCAAATACCTGATATTATATACACATATACACATACATATACATACACACACACACATACATGCATATATATATACAGGCCAGGGTCAAGTTGAGAGCAAGAACTCCAAAGCCCAGCTGCAGGAGTTCTGATTCCAGCTCAATCCTTCATTATTTTTGAGAACTAAGGAATATTAATTTCTTTAGGCTTCCATTTCTTCACTTGTATAAGTAAAAATAATATGGATGATCCCATAGAGTATCAAGGGAAATAAACATGTTAAATAAACATGTAAATAACTCAGAATAATGCCTGTCTTAGAGTGAGCACTCAGTAAGTGTTAGATCTTATTGTAGGTAGTGTGTCATCTATCCCCACGTCCTTTGTATTTCCATTTCTGCAGTACAGCCATCGAGTGTTCATTCAGCAGGTGCATTTAAAAACCATCACCATTATGATGTCTTCAGTTCTCGAGCGTGCAATTACTGCAAAGCACAACAATCCAGATAAGTCTTAATACTTTTCATTCGGGATATGTCAGTGGGCTGTACAAGAATGATGAAAGCTGAAGAAAAATATGGACTCCCCACTCTAGGCATTGCCTCTTTGTCTTCTGTAAAAGCAACTGACCCTTGCTCTTCAGAAAAAAATGGCTGCAGGTGAGCAAACTTAGGTATTCTTATTTTCCTGCTTTGATTGTGCAACTCTGAGGTGTCTGCTGATTTACAACTGTCTGGTAATGTCTGGAATCCCAGACTCCCCAGGAAAGCACTATTTTCAAATTAGTTTCAATGTTTTAATACTTGTTTACTGTTGCTATTTATCAGGAGGTGATTTAAAAAACTAAAGTGGCATCCAATGAATGCTGCAGTCCTGATTACTGAGACAAGCTAACAGGAAGTAAGGAACTGGTGACACATTAATAAACACAGGATCCCCAAGGGGAACTTACACACTCAAGGCAAAGAGTGCCTTCAGAAGTCATCAAACTTGTGGCATCACTGCTAAGGCTGCCTCCCTCCAGGGAACTAATCCCGAACGGGGTAAATGGGGTAAGGAGAATGCTCCTACAGGACTTACGGTAAAAGCATGTGTACATATTTACTCAGCTTTTATTAACAGATGAGCTGTAGTCTAAGCAAAAACCTAAATACTGATTGCTGGTTTCAACAGTTATTAAGTGGTGAGAGAGACAGGACATATGTGTATGCAGAGAAAACAGAAAGCTTTAAGAATCAACATCCAATTATCTTTCTAGTGAATAAAGAATATTAGTATGAATTTAAAAGAGATCTAGTTTCCTTCATCCTGGGTTACCCTGTACTACATACCAGGTATACACAATGTTTTTTACAAACAACTCACATGTAGTTACTTCTTTTCATATCCTGATGTTATAGCAGAGTGACTCAGTGCCTACAGAAGTCAATGACTTGTCCAAATTGTATTATTTGATTAGTGGCACAGATGGTATTAGACTTCACATCTCCTAACTTCCATGTCATTGGTCTTTTCCATAGGCTATTAGAGAGATTTTGTGCTTACTTAGCATATACATATATATCAATTTTATATATATATATATATATATATATATGTCAAAAGAATGTTGCCCACCCCTATTTACATTCCAAAATAGACATTTTCTAAATATAGGCAGAATATGATCTAACTTGCATTTGTCTGAAAACTAAGACCCTTAAAAAAAAAATCTCTGAAATCATTAAGGGCTAAAAGAGAGAAACAAAAAGACTTAATGAGTCAATCATGGTTTTATCAGTTCTTTGTACTAATATATATTCTTGTATATATTTAGAAATGATTTTCTTAAAATAATGGCTTTGAGTCCTATATTATAAAGGAGAAGAAAAATCTAACCTTAAATTCAGTACAAATATTGGGAACTAATAAATATTGTGGGATGTAATAAAGAAACCAATATATGACATAAAAATAAAAGTTACTTTTAAGTACAGAATCTGGAAGTCATCATAGCACACACTGAATTCTTGCACAGGTTTCTTAATGGTATGCTACTTTGAAATAGAAGACAATTCTGAATTGGTAGACATATAACTTAAAAATCATTTTTAAAGGGATGACAACATTTCACTGGTAAAGATCAAGATGGAAAAATTTGGGTACTGGGAGCAGGAGGTGAGAAAGAAAAATGTGTGTGGGAATGGAAATTTTGTATCTGATAGCTGATAAAGAACATTAAAAACCATGTTACATGATATCTTAGTATAGCATAGTTTCAATTATTCCATAATTGCACCCTCTATGCATGATAATGTATAGTGTTCAGTGTCTCTCCTTTGTCTAACAGAATGACCAGGAATATAATTGTTAAATACAGATTCTAGCAGCATCACTAAAAGCTTGACCTATATATTATGTTAATTCTCAGGTCCTTAAGGGAAATAATAGCATTTCCATAATGTTTGGCAATTGTTTCCCACTTCATGAAGTGTTGTGTAAGAAAGTCAGGGATTTAATCATTTTATTATTTTTTTCTTTTTCCTGAAAAGCAGAGAGACAGATGAAGAGAGATCTTCCATCCACTGGTTGACTTACCAAATGCCCACACCAGCCAAGACTGGGACAAGCTGCAACTAGGATCCTGGAACTCCATCTGGTTCTCACATGTGAATGGCAGGGACTCAACTACTTGATCCATCACCTGCTCATTTTCAAGGTGATCACTTGTAGGAAGTTGGATCAGAAGTGGAGTAGCCAAGACTTGAACAAGGCATCCTCATATGGAACTTGGGCTTGTTAACGGGCAACTTAACTTTTGTGCCACTTGCCTACATGCCCTTAATCAAATACTTGCCAAGGATTAAGTTGTTACATGCTTGTTTTTGATGGTCTACTTTATCATTCATTGGGCATTTTTCAAGTTGAAGTCTTTTCTTTTTGTAAAGATAAAAGCACATAATAATACTGATGAGGAGTAACAGATTTCAAAGTCTGGTTACTGTGGACCTCAGAATGAATGAGCTTTCTGGAATGTGGTTCATTAACCGTTACTTTGACCATAGTGTCTAATGATTAGTATTGGTAATGAAAAATGTTAAGGTTAGATTGTGCCAGCGCCACAGCTCACTAGGCTAATCCTCTGCCTTGTGGCGCCGGCACACCGGGTTCTAGTACCAGTTGGGGCACCGGATTCTGTCCCAGTTGCCCCTCTTCCAGGCCAGCTCTCTGCTGTGGCCAGGGAGTGCAGTGGAGGATGGCCCAAGTCCTTGGGCCCTGCACCCCATGGGAGACCAGGAGAAGCACCTGGCTCCTGCCTTCGGATCAGCGCAGTGCGCTGGCCGCAGCACACTGGCCGCGGCGGCCACTGGAGGGTGAACCAACATCAAAGGAAGACCTTTCTCTCTGTCTCTCTCACTGTCCACTCTGCCTGTCAAAAAATAATAATAATAACAAGGTTAGATTGTAAAAGGAACATCTTAGAGTTTGTTAAACTTTAAATATACCTTGATAGTTTATTTCTAATCTTAAAGTTTTCAATTTTTTTCTTTTTTTATTGTTCTATCTGTCCGTCTAGTGATGCCTGAAGCTATACACATGGCCCACTCTCTTATCTTTCTTAAACACACTCTGCTTGTAGCTACTGGCACTACATGTGAGATTTGTTTGGACTAGTTTTTCTTTTCATAAGAGCTCTGGAGAAGCTATTGATTCAACTGTGGTTGAAATGAGCCCTCAGTAAAAAGATTAGAATGAGACCATAAAGCAGATGCTAAGACCTAAGAAGTCACTTTATTTCCTTCTCATTTGAAATTATTTCTGAAAAATTTAATCAGTGAATTGAACTCCATCTCTAGTCCTCTAACTGTAAATTCAAACTAGTCACCATGCTCTTTTGGTGGAAAATAATAAATACAACTTTCCCATTTTAATTTCCCAGCCTAATATTCCTAGAATATTAGAGTTGGGGAAGACCCAACACATACAACTCCAGCATACTATTTCCTTGTCTGAGTTATTCTTGAGTGTATTTTCAAACTTCACATTTACAAACTCTAAGAGTGAGAGAGAATGAAAAAAAAAATCATGTCGTCGAAGGAAATTGAAGCCTACAACGTGTCTTCAAAGATACAGATATTACAGATAATTTCTTCAGGGAAGACAATGGTTGACCTCCTCAATCTTCATCCATTTTATCTGTTTATTTTCTTCATAACAGTCGAAATTTGTAATTACTTTCTTACTTAATTGTAATTACTTTATTTGTTCCATCAGCCATAAATATGAATTTTTTTAAAAAAGTGCTTATTTTATTTTAAAGCTGGAATTACAGAGAAAGAGGGGTACACACACACACAGAGAGAGAGAGAGAGAGAGAGAGAGAGAGAGAAAGAGAGAGAGAGAATCTATCTGTGGTTCACTCCCAAAACAGCTGCAATGGTCAGAGGCGGCCAGGCTGAAGCCAGGAGCCTGGAACGCCACCAAGGTCTCCCACATGGATGGCAGGGGTCCAAGCACTTGGCCCATCTTCTGTTGCTTCTCAGGGACATTAGCAGGGAGCTGGATCAGAAGTGGAGCAGCTGGGACTTGAATCAATGCTCATATGCAGTGTGACACACCATGCCAAAATGCCAGCCCCAGAATGCTTTATATAATATGCAAAATAAAGGGGTAAACTATATGTTGCTTGAATTCTTAGAGGTACTTTTTTTAAAAATGAGGTATAATTCACAAAACCAAATTAAGCATTTATTAAAAAAATTATTTATTTGAAATTCAGTTACAGAGAGGGAGGGAAAGACAGAGAGAGAGAGATCTTCCATCTGCTGGTTCACTCACCAGATGGCTACAATGGTCAGGGCTGAGCCAGGCTGAAGCCTGGAGCCAAGAACTTCAGCCAGGTGTCTCATGTGAGTGGCAGGAGCCCAAACACTTGGGCCATCCTCTGCTGCTTTTCTCAGGCCATAATCAGGGAGCTGGATTAGAAGCAGAGCAGCCAGGTCTCAAACCAGTGCTACATGGGATACTAGTATCACAGGCAGAGGCTTTACCAACTACACCACAATACTGACTCCCAAATTAAGCATTTTAAAGTGTACAATTAGGGGCCGGCACTGTGGCATAGTAGGTCAAGCCTCCACCTGCGGCACCAGCATCCACATGGGTACCGGTTCGAGTCTCAGCTGCTCCCTTTCAGATCCAGCTCTCTGTTAATGGCCTGGGAAAGCAGTGGAAGATGGTCCAAGTGCTTGTGCCCCTGCTCCCAGATGCGAGGCCTGTAAGAAGCTCTTGGCTCCTGGCTTTGGATTGGCTCAGCTCTGGCCATTGTGGTCATTTGGGGGAGTGAACCAGCAGATGGAAGACCTCTCTCTCTCTCTCTCTCTCTCTCTCTCTCTCCCTCCCTCCCTCCCTCCCTCCCTCTCTGTAACTCCGCCTCTCAAATAAATAAATAAATAAATCTTTAAAAAAAATTAAAGTATACAGTTATGTGGCATCTAGTACATAGATCATGTGTAGTTCTAAGACACTTTTTATCAACTCCAATTGCAATTTAAACCCTTCAGTAATTACTCTCTATTCCCCACTCAATAGTGTCCCTGAAAAATCACCAGATTTTTGTCTCCATGGATGTGCTTTGTATATTTCCTATAAATGTAATCATACAAATGTGCCCTTCTGTGCCTGATTTCATTCATTTAACATAAAGTTTTCAAGACTCATCCTTGTTGAACTTGGCCTCATTATTTCATTTCTTTCTTTTGGTTGAATATTAGTGGTGGTATGGATATACCCTATTTCTCCTAGCCAATCATAAGATGATGAGCATTTGGGTTTGTTTCCACATTTTATTTGTGGGAAGGCAGTGGAGGATGGCCCAAGTGCTTGGGTCCCTGCACCTGCATGGGAGACCAGGAGGAAACATCTGGCTCCTGGCTTCGGATCAGTGCAGTGCCTGCCATAGCGGCCATTTTGGGGGTAAAACAATGGAAAGAAGACTTTTCTCTCCGTCTCCCTCTCTCTCACTAACTCTATCTGTCAAATAAAAAATAAAAATAAAAAAGAAGAGGAGAGAGGGAGAGGGAGAAAGGGAGAGAGAGAGAGAGAGAAATATTCCTATCTGCTGGTTTACTCTCCAAACACACACTATAAGCTAGGGCTGGGCCAGGCTGAAGTCAGGAACCTAGAACTCAGTCTGGCTCTTTCCCGTGTGTGCCACAGATATCAATACTTGAGTCATCTCTTGTTGCTCTCCCAGAGTGCGCACCAGCAGGGAGCTGGAATGGAAGTAGAGCAGACTCAACCCCAGGCACTCTCATATGAAACGCAGGAGTTCCAAGCAGCGGCTTACCTGCTGTGCCACAAGACCAGCTCCTCTCACCCCCCCCCCCACCTTCATTTCATGCTTCTTTGAAATAGTGTGTACATCTGGACAGTAGATGCTGCAAACAGTTGTGTCTTCTGGGCCTGGCACAAAGTTAAAGTCAGGCCATACAGATGCCCTGGTACTGCACAGCTGTGGACAATCATGTGGTGACCTCCTCCTACACCATATCCACAGCAGGCCTTTTTCTAGCAGTAGCCTACCTTATTGATGTGAAATATAAGGGAAAGGAAAGATAAAGTTCTGAGTTACATATTGTAAGCCGTAAATCACTTTTTGCTCTCCAAGCTTCAGACATGCAGTTTTTTTCATTTATCAAATTTTTACTTATTTGGAAGGCAGAGAAACACAGAGGGAGAGAAGGAGAGGGGGAGAAGTGGAGGGGAAGAGAGAGAGAGAAAGATCCACTATTTACTAGTTCAAATCCCACCCCACACACATCCCCCTAATGGCTACAATAGCCAGGGCTGGGCCAGGCTGAAGCCAGGAGCCAGGAGCCAGGAACTCTATTCAAGTCTCCCACAGAATGGAGAAGGAGCCAAAGTACTTGGGACAGCTTCCACGGCCTCCCCTAGTGAATTAGCAGCAAGCTGGATTGGAAGCAGAGCAGCCGGAACTCCAACCGGCCCTCTGATAAGGGATGTCAGCATCCCGAGCAGTGGCTTCAACCACTGCACCACAATGGCAGCCCGCGAGCAGCTTTTTCTAAAATGTGCATAACAGTTCTGGGACTGTCAAATTTTGCAAATGAGAGCGGACATCTCCTTAACTGTTGTAGAGATGAGAACCCAGGATGCAGATTCTCAGCTAATCCTGCACTCTATCCCTTTATTTTATGGTTAAATTTCCAGGGAAACCGACAACAGAGTAAAAGAAAAAATATATTGTTCTTTAAATAAGACAAAGATCTTTCTATGTTTTTTTAACTATTTCTCATGCACAAATCGATTTTTTAGAATTAAATTTTGAAACATAAAAATAAGTTTTGTTTCTGTGCTATATACAAATCGAATCTAGACAAGATCAGGAAACACCCAATATTATTAGTTTTTTCTATGAATACTTCTTGAAATACTTTGAAATGTCATAATGGCACATGCTTTACTCAGTTTTATTTGGCAAGTCCATATCTCCTGAAAATAGCTTTGTTCTTCTTGACTTCAAAAGGAAAAATGTGTGTGTGTGTGTGTGTGTGTGTATGACGTAAAATCAACTGTGAAGATGGCAAATAAAGTTAATCATAAAGGACATTTATAATATATTCCTACGTAAAGGCAAACAACGATACTATCCCAGAAAATTAATAGAGGCTTGTAACCCCTGACTTGGAGGACTGGTATGCTTTCAAAGATAAAATATTTACCAAAACTCATAGTCTCAGTTGCACAGAGAGTGACCTCTGAATTCAGCACATTTACAAAGTGGCCTGTTTCATGTGCCACAAAGGGAATGGAAGTGCTTCCCAGCCACATCCCCCAAATGACAAGTTCACAGCACCAGCTTGGTGCTCTAATTTGAAGATGATACATGAGAAATCGCCTGCTTTGTCCACCACTTCCTAATTTCAACTTTTTGGCTCTTTCATCTCCTTTCACTTTTTTTTCTCCTGTTACGGTTTGAGATAGTTTCATTCTATGTAAATTCAGCACATTGCTCCTCAAATTTCTCATCAAAAAGGCATGCAGCTCCATAAAAACAAAATTAAAATGTGGAAAACATCAAGCCAAGACAAGGACAGGCAAAGTAATATAAGGAATATATAACTATCATTTATTAAAAGAATGAATATAACCATCACCTACTGAACATTTAAAATTCATTTATTCAGTCCATCCATTTCTTGAGCAAGGATTATACGCCTGGTCTTGATGGCAATAAAGGAATGAATAAGCAAAGTCCTCGTTTTTATGGAGTTTATATTCCGCTGAGGGGAGACTGGGGGAGGGTGGGAAGATTGGGCAAAAAGCTTTATACAGTACTTCACGCCCACTGAAACGGCTCGTGCCAGAAAACAAAACTGGAGGCATGGAAACAAGTGTGGGCAGGATGTGCAGAATTTGAAACCCAGCTGAATTGCTGGTGGGAATGTAAAATGGTGCAGTCGCAAGGCAGAGTTTGACACGTCCTTGAAAGGTTAAACAATTCCACTACTAAGTCTATACCCAAACGAAATACTTACACAGTAATATTCATAGCTCATTAGACAAAAGGCAAAAACTACTCCAACTGCTCATCAACAAATGAAAAAATAAATAAAAGCTATTATATACATATAGTGGAATATTACCCAGCCTTAAAAGGGAATGAAATTCTGAAACATGGTACAACATAGATGAACCTTGACAATCTTTTGCTAAATGAAACATGATAGACATAAAATGAGAAATATTGTAATTAATGTAATTCCACTTTTATGAGGTACCTAAGATAGGCAAATTAACATACAGAAAGTAGAATTTTAAGGGCTGGAGGGATGAAGAAATGGGAAGTTGTTATTTAATGAGTGTAGAGTTTCTTCATGGGATGATAGAAAAATACCGAAAAGGACAGTGGTGATGGACATTGTGAATGTAATTAGTGTCACTAAGTTGTACGTGTAAAAATGGTTAAAATTGCAAATTGCATGTTATGTGTGTTTTAGCATAATAAAAATATCAAATGATAAGTATACTTTATTTGAGTGGCAGAGAGACAGAAACACAGAGAAAATTCCCTTCTGCTGGTTCAATCAGAAAACTCCTGCAACAGCAGGGCCTGGGAACTCAATCCAGGTCCCCCATGTGGGTGGCAGAAATCTGATGGCTTGAGCCATACCTGCTGCCTCCCAGGGTGTGCATAGGCAGGAAGCTGGAGGCAGGTCACGAACCCCGGAACTCGGAAATGGAACATGGCACCTTTTGTGTTTGTTTTCTACTGTTTGTAAATGTTATTTACGTCATACAAGTGTCATGTATTTCATACGTACAGCTTTAGGAACATAGTGATACTTCTCACCCTATGCTCCCTCCTGCCCATGCTCCAACCTTTCTTCCTCCTCCCTCTTCCATTCTCACCTTTAATTTTTACAAAAATCTACTTTGTTTACTTAATGATAGTAAAGTTAACCCTACTCTAAGTAAAACAGGGAATATGGCATCTTAACACACGTCTTCACCATTAAGACAAGTAACTGCCCCATACGTGCACTTTAAATGGTCGAATTATATGGTATAGCAATAATATCTCATTAAAGCCATTATTTAAAAAAAAACTCTATAGGCATTACCTCATTTAAACTCACTTTATGGAGAGATAAAAAAATTTTACCAATAACGTCAACATTTATAGACAGGTTGCATAAGGTGGTGTGCACGTTTGATGTCAAAGTGAGGACATAGCTTTCCTCACAGCACTGTCTCCCTCACAGAAAACCCACCATCAGAACACACTGTGACTACAGATTTCTAGCTGAGGCCACCAAAGACCAGGAATGGGACTGAGCACCCCCTTGATTTGCATCTTCTTAAAGGTTTCCTCTGGTCTACTTTACCAGAAACCAGGAGGAAGAGGAGCAAGCTAGGCAGCAGAACCAATGTAAAGATGGGGGCAGGCTGATTAATGGCTGCTTTGCACAGTGATCTGCCATCAAGGACACCCAGCTGACCAGTCCACTGCAAATGGCATTGGTTGTCAATGTGGAAAGCCAGGGCCTCAGCAGAAGTCAGCTTATGAAGAGCCTGGGCAGTTCTGCCAGCCAAGAGCTGGGTGACTGGAAACAGAACTGCCCTAGGGGTTGAAGGACCCCTGGGTCAGAGCCACAGACTCTGTTGGTTCTAAGCTGAAAAAAGCCCTTCACTCAGCTCAGCTTCCAAAGTAACCACCGCTATTGAGGGGACAGCCAAGGAGGGTCTGTAACACTGCAGGCAGAACTGTAAATTTCCTCGTAGAGATGCCACCTGCCTTCTATTCAGGCCAGCTCTCCTCCCAGGCCAGCTAGGTAACTGAAGTCAACAGGTGCGCTCCCTAAGGAGGTTCACACCTCCCTTGTGATGCCTCTTCTGGTATCCCATGTGAAGAGATCCATAGGTCTGGGCCTCAGACCTGGCCAGGTCTTAGTGCCCACCTATCAGTTGGACTTTATCAGGCCCCTCCTATCAGTTTCTCTTTGTCCCTCAATGGGAAAACTTCCTCACGGTTTGGACAGCACCTTTGTTAGGGCCTCTAATAACGACTCTGTCCTCTGTTTCAGACCCTGTGCGTTTAATCTGCTTGTTAGATTTGTTTTCTCCAGACTTGAAACAGTGAAATTCTAGCTGGCCATGCACACGAGACCTCGGATGGAAGCAGTTTTTTGCAAGCTGGCACTGCGTCCCCTCTGGAGAGGCCACCTCCTGCCAGAACCCTGTCTTGACTGCCGTTCTCTACTCTGCTCCTACTCAGCTTGAAGCAGCCAGAGTGGCCATCGCCCCATACCCCTAACACAAGTTAGGGCCCATTCTTCTGGGGGAGGGTATGTGAGGCAGTCAGGTCGGTTCCAATGGAAATTCAGGGTGCAACATGCCTGCTTTCCCCAAGTTACCTTCAGCGAGTCACAGTGCCTGCCCCACTCCTTGGGAGCTTCCAGTCTTACCATGAGAACAGCAAGGGAGTGGTAACCCCACCCTCCTGAGAGTCCAGTTTACTGTAAAACAAATCAGGTGCCCCACCCCTGTGATGGCTCTTTTGTGTTATCACGAGCAAGCCAGGCAGGGCAAAAAGATTACAAATCAGGTCTTTTGATAGGTCTTCCCCCACCTTGTACTGATTGACATTTTTTCCCCAAAATTGTGCTTAAAAACCCCAGTACCTCTAACCCCTTTGGGTTTTGCCTCTCTTGGAGTCCCCCTCAGGCCACTGTGCCAGTAGGTCCCTGACTTATATAAATCTTGCTTTTAAATTAAAAAAAAAACTCCCTTTATATAACCTTATTTTAACCCTGAGCTTTAAATATCATATCTCTTTTGTGTTTCTTATACTCACATCTCCAGCTCTGAACTCTACATTTCTATGTCTAGTTGTCTATTTATCATACCTATTTGAAACCTGAAAAATTACTTCAGACCTAACACATGCACGACAAATAAATCTTTACTTTTACCTCCAATTTCACTCTTGTCCTGCCTCTGAGAGCCACACTATCCACTCAGTCGCTGAAGCAAAATAGCTGGAAGTCCCTCAAGACATTACAGGTGGGCCAGGTGTTGTAGCTCAGAGACTTAAAGCAGTGGCCTGCAGTGCCAGTATCTCATATGGATGCTGGTTCAAGTCCCAACTGCTCCACTTCCGATCCACCTCTCTGCTATGGCCTGGGAAAGCAGTAGAAGATGGCCCAAGCACTTGGGTCCCTGCACCCATATGGGAGACCCAGAAGAAGCTCCTGGCTCCTGGCTTCGGACCAGCCCAGTAGATGGAAGATCTCTCTGTCTCTCATTCTCTCTCTCTCTCTGCAACTCTACCTTTCAAATAAATAAATCTTAACAAAAGACATTAAAGGCTTACCCCAACAGAACAAGCATGAATTAATACAACAGGATGCTGGAAACTCAATAATTATGATAAATCACATTTCAATTAACATAAAAAAATTAATGCAACGACTCTACAAATAACAACAAAGGCTCACATTTCTGTAGTACACCATTCTTTCTTGTTTATCTTCCAGTCCTCACTAATTGATTTTTTCTTGATCTTCTTTCTAATATAGGCATATATATTTATTGTCACAGTTTAAATATCATGAGACAGGAAGTTTTATTTGCTTTAAAAAAAAATTTACTCCATAGATAGCATCTCCATTTTCTGGACTCTCCTTACAACTGGTTTGAGTTAAATCTTTCCAGGAGAGCATATATGGGTACACAGGGCTAGCGCTGTGGCACAGCAGGTTAAAGCCACGGCCTGCAGCAACAGCATCCCATATGGACTCTGGTGCAAGTCCTGGCTGCTTCACTTCTCATCCAGCTCCCTGCTAATGCACTTAGGAAAGCAGCAGAAGATGGGCCATGTCCTGGGGCCCATGAACCTACACGAGAGACCTGGAAGAAGCTCCAGGCTCCTGGCTTCAGCCTGGCCCAGCCCCGACCATTGTGGCCTTTTGGGGAGTGAACTAGTGGATGGAAGATCTCTGTTTCTGGTTCTCTCTCTGTAACTCTACATTTCAAATAAATAAATAAATCTTTTGAGAGAGAGAGAGAGCGAGCGAGAGAGATTATGGGCACAGTTTCTGGGTTCTGGTAACTCTGCTTCTTTGCTCTCTTTGTCTCTAGAAGTATGTGGAGCAGTGGTCTCCTGATATGCCTTTCTTTAGGCCATTTTGGCTCTTCTTCATGTTTATAACCCGTATCCCAGACTAAACCTTCTCATTGAACTATCTAGAATGATTTTTCTTTAATGGATTGGGTCCTGGCCAGTATAGTAGTATAGGAAACAAATGTCTGAGTGTCTAATCTACATTATACATAAAGTCCTAAAGGTCTTCCATGAAGGGAAAGACAGAGGTAAATTATAGTTGAATATTTTCAAATATTACAAATATTGCTGTTTAAATGTGGCAAATTTAATGTTATATTTATATTTTTCTTTGTATGTTGAAAGTCTCCTATTTATAAATGAGGGTACTTACAAATGTTCATGGAAAATGGAAATAAGCTTATTTTGGTGCTAAAAAATCTGAAATCCATGCCTACTTATATCTAAACCCCTCCAAAAAATGGAAAAGAAAAAAATGCCAAATTAAATGGTTAAATAGTTCAATTCAAAAATGGAATTAGATTTCTTTTGAGAGAAGAACATTTCTACTCTATATGACTTAGGCCTACTTCCCAGTTGGTTTCTTTTGCATTCCTTCCTATATAATTTTATTATCAAGTCCACAGTGATTTTAGATGTTTTTTTCTGACTAGAAAGCAAATACATTAATTTTAATCACCTGCTATTTATTAAAACAAAAAAAGGTTTAAATACCAGCGATGTAAAAACTTTACTTGGAAAAAAATAGATCATTCTTAGAAAAAAAAGTCTAATGATTTGAATTTCTTTATAAAAAATCTCCTTAGAATATGACAATTTTTAAAGGATTCATACCAAGAAAACAATGTAGGAATATAACATTTTCCACTTTGTCAGAATATAATACCACACAGTTATGTTAGAAATATATGACTAAAAGTGTTAGAAATAAAAGGCAAGTGTTTGTCTATTCTTTATCTAAATGTCATATAAAGAGTATAAGGAAAAGAGGATGCTGGTACCAACAGAGGAATTTATTAACAAGCTGTGTGACCAAGGACAGGTAACTTATCTTTCCTGAATTTCAGTTGCCTGATTATAAAATTACAAGGGTACATATTCTCATAGAGCTATCCTGAGAAGTAAAGTGCCTCCTGATATACACCTAGTTTGTGATGGATGAACTGCTACTTATTAGGTATAAATTATTGCTGTTACTACTTGCAGGAAGGGATTAACCCCTTAAGTTATGGTCAAGCTCACTACATCTCTTGCATCTTCTCACACTCATAGTTGCACATATTCTTCATTATTCATAATATTTCACTACTGGCTAAATATTGAATTTATATCAAGGTCACCACTCTTTAGAAGCTTAATCTCCTTTCCAGCAGCACCTAATAAAAGAGATAAATCACATAGCTCTTCCTATTTAATCTCCTTATTCTACTGTGAATACAGCCCTCTACCATTTCTGTTCTCCAGATACAACTTTTCATTTTTATGGAAAGGTTCAATATAAACAGAACACCCTTTCTGGGAGTGAAGTCACATACATTTGAAATTCAGTTAATCTTGTCTCTTCTTATTGCTAGAAAGAGCTGCAGCTGACACAGAGTCATAAAGTGAAAAGCATCCTGAGATGCAGCAGTAGGGGAAAAATAAATAAATAACACACCATGCATGAGGGCTTATCTGTTATTAGCTCTGCCTCTCTTCTCTTGGTTTTAGATGGATGAATTGCCAGGGGGATTCTAGAATTGGAGAGTTAAATATTTGTGGTTGTCAACAGCTGTGTACCTGGAACAGACATTTTGAAATACAGGATTTTCACAAGGATGGGTCATATGAAAAACACTTCTCCTTAGCCAAAGGGGAGGTGGAATAATTGCACAGGGGAGTTTGTAACAGCCCACTGTCAAAACTATTCTGTCAATACTGTAAGGTTCTTCTCCTATGAAACAATTGTTACAAAGATTTGAAAATGGCTTTATTGTATACGTGGCTTCCAGTTACAATATCTGCCTCTTCTTTAAAAGTCTATTATGATGATAGTAAGAAAAAAATAGAGAACTTTTGTGTAACATAGGAGGTCAACCCAATTATATTCAGACTTACCACTTTGCAGGGGGTTCCCAAATTGTTCTTCATACACACATGATGAACGTCATAAGGATTAACTGGGCATCTTTTTCTTGAGTGTTTTCCTAAGGTTCTAATATATACAGAGGCATCGCAACCATTTCCACTCTCCAATCCCTCTGTTCACCAGTATATTAAACAAAGTTGTAATTGACTACCTTGGGAGCTAATTTGCAAAAGTGGTTACATATTGCTTCTGGTTTCTTTCTTTCACTAATATTGGTTTATTTGGAGTCCAAATTGTATTACGTACTGCATATTTGACTCTGTAGTTAGTGATGTCATTATTTATCATTTATTATGTCAGTAATGTATAAGGGACCTAACATGAATAAGTCATTAATTTGAATTGTAGCTTTTAGTATGCTATTTTCTCATTTGTCAAATAAAAGTCTCCATGAAAGTTTGTGCCTTTTCCTCAAATTCTAAAATTGCATAATTGATGCTATAAGTATGTATGTCTACTTACCTGATACATTACTGCATCCCTGAGAGATTTTCGCACCAAATTAGTTTTTGTCTCTGTACATGAATGTGTCCTGTCTCTACCTGCAATTTACCACTTTGTCTTTACTGCTAACATTGTTTCAGGGGTAGTCTAAGCACTCTCCTCATGCTCTCAACACAGACTCATTCATTTCCCTACTACAGTCCACGTTTTCTCAGCATTATTTCCCAGAAAAATGTTACTAGGGTTGGCAGTAACCTTCTGGCTTTCGGTAGTTATCTGGCTTGAACACTCGATGACATTTAATATTATTTACAGCCCATTCTTCTTGAGCTCTTATTAGAAGGCCTTTTCTTGTTTTCCTTCTGTGCCTCTATTCACTCTCTTCTTTCACATTAAATGCTAGAATGTCCCTAGGTTTCTGTCCTTGCCATTCATTTCTTTGTGAGTGCTCTCTTGTTACCAAGTGATACTCAGAATGAAGCAGTGCTGCTTCACACATGGATAGCACTAACCATGGTGCACTGGTGGCATACAAAGAAACTGGGTAAATACAAATAATTTTAAAAGTAAATGTTTAATAACAGTACAGGTAACTGGTGGAAAGTTCCCACACATGCAGCCCAGCCACCCTGATGTCAAACGTCGGGGCAAACCTTATTACCATGCTTTTTGTGATCCATAGGAATTGGGCCAAATGAAACAAGAACACTTGAGAGTGCTGTTTGCCCACATCATTAGCTAACATCATAAACTAGAAATATTTTGATCTTTGAGAATCTAATAGCTAAAAAATTAGTCCTTTATTTTAGTCTTAAATTGCAGTTCTATTATTTGTGAGGTTGACATATACTTTTTAAAAATTTGTATTTTTATTTATAGAAAGGGGAGAAATTTCATGTATACAATTTCATATATACAATTTTAAGAGCATAATGGGACTTCCCACTCTAGCCTCCCTACCTCCCTCATTCCCACCATCCTCACAGTCCTTATTTTAGTCTTAAATTGCACTTCTTTTCCTTTTGAGGTTGAACATCATTTCATATGCTTAAACTCTTAGTTGAATTCTTTTAACTGCTCTTTTAATCTGTTTTTTTTTAGGGATTAATTTTCTTATTCTTATTAATGTTGAGGTCCAATCCTGAGTGGGGGATTACTGAGGGAAGATATGAGGCCAGATATATGAGAACACTGATTACTGGGAAAATCAAAAGAAATTAGCATGAAAGAGCATAGGACCAGAGGTGGACATCACTTCTTAAGCTCAGTGAGAGATTTTGAAGAGGAAATATATCCTTTGAAGATTCAGCTGCTAAGGCAAAAAAGGAACTGGGGAAAGCCAAAGTATCCTAATTAGCTACAATAGTGTCCAACAATCAGAAGCCAGATTATGAAAAAGTATGCTATTTCCTTGAAACATCACCATGACCAGTAACAAAACAAAAACAAAATCCACATGTAATAATGACAACAAAAGAAATAAGCCTTCAACTATGAAATCAAGTCACTCATGCAATCCCCCTATCCTATTCCATCAAAGAATTGCCTTCTATTGCTAGTCCAAAGCAAAACAGACAAAAGTGAGTATCATTTCAGCAGATAAAAAAAATTGCAAAAACACATTCACACATATGCACATGCATATTTGCACAAAGCAAAGGAAAATTGTAACGGAACAGTGCAAGGGGAATTTTACACTCAAAACAACTGCAGAATTGAAAGAACATCACGAATCAATAAATTCTAAAAACTCCAAATATAAAAGCACAAGCAGGGAGCTGGCATTGTGGTACAGGGAGTTAAGCTGCCATTGGTGACGCTGGCATCTCATATGTGTTAGTCCCAGCTGCTCCACTTCTGATCCAGTTCCCTGCTGTGTCTGGGAAGGCAGTAGAAGATGGTTCAAGTACTTAGGCTCCTGCCACCCACATAGGAGACCCAGATGCAGTTCCAGGCTCCTGGCTTGGCCTGAACCAGCGCTGGCCATTGTGGTCATTTGGGGAGTAAAACAGCGGATGAAAGATTCTCTCTCTCTCTCTCTCTCTCTCTACCTCTACTTCTATCTCTACCTCCCCCCTCCTCCTTCCATCTATATAACTCTGACTTTCAAATAAATATTAACAAATCTTAAAAAACAAAAAGAAAAGAAAAGCACAAAGAACACAAAGGTGTGCAACAGGAGCTAACCAAACCTTAAGAGACAGGGAATAAGTGAGGATGAGCTACGAGAAGACTGTGGCAGACAGAATTTCTTAACTGGCCAATTGATAACAAGCAAAAGACGACTGATGGTCCACTGAAATTATGCTGCAGCACGCATGCTCTTCTGTCCTCACTGGCTTACATGAGGAGCTGTTTCATTGTCCACCTCCTCTTATGCTAAAAGATTGACTTATTGCAAAAAAAAAAAAAAAAAAAAAAGCGAGAGAGAGAGAGAGAGAGAGAGAGAGAGAAACAAAAGTAAAGCAGGGTCCATGATCTGAGTGTGTCTCCCACAATTCATGGGTCAGAAACTTAATCCCTAATATGTCAATATTCGAAGTGGGGCCTAATGGGAAGTATTTATGTCATGAGGACTTGGGCTTTCTAAATGGATCAATGCTGCTATTGTAAAATGTGCTGGGGCAGGTGTTTGGCACAGTGGTTAAGAAGCCCACATCCCATATCTGAGTGCTGTGCTTTCAGTCTTAGCTTTGCTTTTGATTCCAGCTTCCTGCTAATAATATGCACCCTGGGAGGCAGCAGCTCCAGTCTTGGGTATGTGCCACCAAACGTAGGAGACTCCTGGTTGCAGACTGGCCGGCCCACTCCTGTATGTTACAGACATCTAGTGAATGAAATAGCACAGCAAAGATCTCTGTATGTCGCTGTCTTTCTGCCTTTCAAATAATTTTTTAAGAAGTGCTGTGGGAGTGAGTTCTATCTTCTGCTGTCCTCTCTGTAAGAATGCAACAAGAAGGTCCCTTCCGATGCTGTTAATGTGAGCTTGGACTTCCCAGTCTCTAAAACTGAGAAATAAATTCTTGTTCACTTAAATTCCCCACTCTCAGCTATTTTGCTGTAGTGGCACAGAATGGAGAAAGACAACAGGCTGGCATTCTAAGCTGCAGATTTTTGCAGGCAAGAAGTTGTGGAGACATATGGAAATAGGCTCTGATTTGGAGGTGCTCTCTGCAGGGAAGGGTCGTTCTGATCACACAACCCACAGTCAGTACGACGGTATTTGTGGATGAAGCTGGGCATCACTCAGTTGCTTAATGATCGAGCCAAACTCCACCCACATAAGAGAGCTCTATCTGGGGGCCCTATATGTGCCTGAATCTCCACAGAGCACCATTTCCATGGTTTCAATGCACAGGTCCAAGGCTGATGCCAGGGGTGTGATAGGACCAGGGCCAGGGGCGAGCCACATGGGCAGGCAAAGGGCCCCTCAGCTCCAGGGGCTCAGCCATTCTGCCTCCACTAGAATAGGCGTGTGACTGTGTACAGCCAGGCCCCTGTGTCTGGGGAGTGCGTGAAACATGGAACGTGCTCCATCAGACCTCCCTCCAGCTCAGGAAAGAGACCCTCTGATTCCAGGGGTCTGCCCGAGGGGCACTGGCTTCCTTATATCTGCTACTGCTGCACCTACCCCTGGCCACGCTCCTGGCCCTCTGCTTCATTCAACTTTGTTCTCTTTCCTGCCCCTGTCCTTCCCTTCTTCCTCTTCCCACACCTGCTCCTGCTCCCTCTGCTGTACTGCCCAGACTTCCTCACAAGCTGTCCCAGGACCCCAGTCAAGTCAGCACATTTCCTCCAGCTGGCCCCGTGACTGCCAGCTCATCACAAAGAACCTGGCCACCATGGTCACGGCCACCTCCACTGGCCTGAATGTCATGAGTGCAGTGGGCCTGGTGCCTGGCGTGCAGGCAGTGATGAGTGCCTCTGTCCCCGTGCGGCTGTCTCACTGCAGCCTCAACTGCCAAATGCACGTCTGAGGCCAGGGGGCCCCTTCCACCACACGGGCCGCTGGTCAGCTGTTTTTTTTTTTTTTTAACTTTTATTTAGAATATAAATTTCCAAGGTACAACTTGTGGATTACAATGGCTTCCCCACCCATACCCCCCCCCCCCGCTACCTTCCCCCCTTACCCACTCCCTCTCCCTAGTCAGCTGGTTTTTAAACAGCCCCTCAGTTGTTCTGCAGCTTCCAGGGGACTCATTTCTTCTGAACACCTAGCAGTGGCCCAGGATTCTCACCTCCCACAGCAGATGCCACAGGGCTCTGCCCCAGGCACAGGCCATCAGGACTGAGTGCGTCTCATCAATCTAGGTCAACTCAGAAGTTATCTGCTGCCCCAGACAACTGCTGTGTCAGCTTAGCCCTGCCCAGGGAATAGCCCAGGAGAGCCTTTTCCAGTAGTGGTCCCAGCTCCTCTTAAGCTTGCAGTAGCCCCAGTTGAGATTTGGGCAGCAGCAGGGGTCCATGGCAGCAGCTAAGCCTCAGCCAGCCTAGCCATGCCTACAGGTGCAGACCACAGAGCAGTCCAAAGGGCAAGTGAAGAGGAACATCCTAGACCTCCCTCTCAAATGTCTGAGTCTGCATTACTTTGTTTGTCTTTAAACACACACACACACACACATACACACACACACAAAGGCAGAAGATAACAAGTGCTGCTGAGAACGTGGAGAAAGGGGAACCCTTGCTTACTGCTGGTGGGAATGTATATCAGTACAGCCATTGTGGAAAACAGTGTAGAGGTTACTCAAACACCTGAAAGTAGAACCCAGATTACCATATGATCCATCACTCCCTCTCTTGTTCATACATCCAAGATAAATGAAATCTGTAGAAGACACATCCACATACCTATGTTTATTGCTGCACTAGTCACAATAGCCAAGAAATTGAAACAGACTGTCTACTCACTTAAAAATGGAAAAATCAAATGTGGTTTACATACACAATGGAATACCATTCAGCCATAAAAAGGATGAAATCTTGTCATTTGCAACTACATGGATGGAGCAAGAGGCCATTATGTTATGTAAAATGAGCCAAGCACAGGAAGGCAAGTACTGTAAGATTTCACTCATATGTGAAATCTAAAGAAGTTGATCGCACAGAACTTAAGTGTGTAACAGTGGTCACCGTCACCCAAGGTTGGAGAGGCTGGGATAAAGGAATGCTGGGGAAAGGCTCCTAAGTGAGTACTAAGATATAATTAGATAAGACTAAGAAGTTCTGCTGTTCCATTGCCCAGTAGGATAACTACAGATGGTGATAATGTACTGTATATTTCTGTCTAAAAAATAGAATAAAGTATTTAGAATGTTTTCATCATAAATAAATGCTAAATGTTTGAGGACATAGATATATTACCCTGATTGGACAATACATGGTACATACATTTATCCAAACATTACGTGATATCTCATAAATATGTACACATTTTAGATCAGTTAAACATTTAAACAAATATTTGAAAAGGGGCCATCATTGTGGCATAGCAGGGAAAGCCGCCACCTGTGATGTTGGCATCCCATATGGGCGCCATTTCAAGTCTGGCTGCTCCACTTCTGATCCAGCTCCCTGCTAGTGGCCTGGGAAAAGCAGTGGGAGATGGCTGAGGTGCTTGGGCCCCTGTCACCAATGTCATGGGAGACCTGGAAGAAGTTCCTGGCTTTGGCCTGGCCCAGCCCTGGCCATTGCAGCCATCTTTGAAGGGGAGTGAACCAGCAGATGAAAGACCTCTCTATCTTTCCCTCTCTCTCTGTAACTCTTTCAAATGAATAAATACATCTTTTAAAAATATTTTTAAGAAATAAGAGCATTGATTCAAAAAGTTTATGAATTTTACTTCATTCTTGTCTTTTTCTAAATGTGTCCGTGTTTGACTTTCCTATATATTGAAACTTTATACAGAAGCACAAACCTATGTGTTTTAAATAAAACCAAGGAATGGATTTCAGAGAAAAGAAATGCATGGGCCATGGTGCATGCTACTATATCAAACCGCCAGTCCCGTAGTTTATAATCAAGAACTTCTTTTCTGACTTTTCTGAGTCTCTGCTTGCTTATCTTTAAAATGTGAACAGTAGCAGCAACTTCTTAAGTTGACTGTTAAGATTAATGGAAGCTGTTTTCAATATTGATATGTAAATATCTGAAAGAAATAAATATAATTAAACTGAAAATAAACTATAGAAATAACATTAGTGCAAATAATATTTTTGGTAAATTGCATAAAGTCAATACATGGCAAATATAACATGGGAAATTAATTCCTCAAAAACCACACTAGATTTTTAAGAAAGGAATTGGAATACAGCAGCGTATTCTATATATTTACCTATATACAAATGTATATATACATATGCACATATTGTGTGAATATTTTATGAAAAATAAAACATTAACATTTTAGCTATTAATAAATGGAAACCCTTTTACCCTACCTAGAAGCTCCACATGGTGAATATTCTATGTATCAGAAAAAGCTGAGAACATTAGGTTCTTTGTTTTCTATTCTTCAGTAATTGAGGAATGATTTGGATATATGACTCTTAATATCATTTGCTAGACAATATTCCACAAATGCATTATTCATGTGGTGCTTATTATTTTGCAAACACTTTATAATATACAAATGCACCTGCTGTCTGCCATTCATCTTGCTCCTCTATTCTGTCTCAATTATTTTGTCCCCATCAGACAGGATAATAATCAAAAGAAACAAAAGATAAAAGTTTCTTGACTTATAATGGATAAATGAATGAAAATGATAAGCTTAGATGAACTGATGAAAGAAACTAAACAGGGAATTGTAAGGAAGAGAATGAGTAATTGTTATCTGAAAATATCTTTAAACATAGCTGCTAACTAAAAATGATTTCTTCACCTCCTAGACAATATATTTTAGCATGACAAGATAAGAAACGAAATTACTAGATCAAACACTTTCCCTTCTATAAAAAATTTGAGTGAATTAATATATGTGGATACATAATTCATGTTTTTTATTTGTATAGTATGATTGTGTATTACTCAAAATATCATTTTCCCGATTTTCTAGAGTTGAAACTTGCTTGAAAAAATGGGCTATCAAAAACATCACAAAAGGAGCAGGCATTGTGGTGTTGTGGCTAAAGCCTCTGTCAGCAATGCCAGCATCCCATATGGACGCCAGTTCAAGTCCCAGCTGCTCCCTTCTAATCTAGCTCCCTGTTAATTGCCTGGGAAAGCAGTAGGGGATGGCTCAAGTGCTTGGGATCCTGCCTGCACTCATGTGGAAGACACAGAAGAAGCTCCAGGCTCTTGGCTTCAATCCAGCCAAGCCCTAGCTGTTACAGCCATCTGGGGAGTGAACCAGTAGATGGAAGACCTTTCTCTCTCTCCTCTCTCTCTCTTTCTCCCTCTGTCTCTCTCCATCTCTCCTCTCTAGCTCTTTCGAATAAATAAATAAATCTTTTTAGAAAGTCAAAAATATACTTATCAAATAGCTATTTTTGTTGAAAGGCATTGTTTTTATCATACTGATATTTGCCATTTGGATCAGCCCTTGAGATGACTGGTAAATATCTTTCCCTTAGCATGTCCAAATAGGATGACAGTCATCACTGACCTGAGACTTTCAGCACCCTTCATGTTTGGTGTTAAAATAATTGACAAAGTAGTTGTATTACCACCAAGTAATATAAAATAATTTCAATGAACAAAATATCTGTGTACTTCTATCCAAAACTACTTTTACTTCAACTTGTGGACCTTGAAATATCTTTAGAGAAACTCTAAGATTTCTTCTTAATAGTTGGACAAACATCCAACAGTATAATAAGGTCGGAGGCAGAAAGGGTCCTGAGAGCAAAAGGGTTTAAAATAGGAGATTTTCAACAATCATGTTTCTGACCACGTCACATTCCTTTGGGTAACATCCTTCCTTGCAGCCCCATGCTGTACGCAGTCAAGAAAAAACGATCTTGCTTGGCTATATATCTGGAGTTTGTCGTATTTCTCTTCTCTATCTCCTCCCATTTTCACACTTACATCTATGACTCTGGTCATGGGTAACGACTGGAGCTATCTATGCACCATATTCTTCCTCACTTCCACATGTTGGTGTAGATCCTCAAGTGGGAAACTATTTCACCTTCTTTATTTAAGCACCACCCTCTGGAGTCTGACTCTATTTCTATAGCATTATCATAGCACATTTTAACTATTTATGGGAAATTATAGTAAATATAAGAATTTATTAATATTTCTGTGTTTGTTTAAACATAGATTGTATAACTTGGTGTGCACTTATCTGACATTAGTACTCTTACTTGATTAAAATTTTACTATTCAAAAGTATATATAGGGTTGGGCATTTTGACTAGCAGTTAGACACCAGTCAAGATACCCATATCCCACAGTGGATGTCTGGGTTGAACACCTGGCTCTAGCTCCTGACTCCAGCTTCCTGCTAATGCAGAACCTGGGAAGCAGCAGTCATGGTAAAAATGACTGGGTCCCTGCAACCTATGTGGGAAACCCAGATTGAGAACCGGGCTCTCAGCCTCAGCCAGTCCAGCCACAGCAATTGTGGGAATTTGGTGAGTGAATTAGCAGATGGGATCGCTCTATTTCTATCTGTTTCTCTGCCTGTCAAGCAAAATAACAAAAAGGGGGAGTGGAACATTTGGCACAACAGTTAGCACATCACGTGGGATGCTCACATGCCATATAGTAGTACTGGGTTTGAGTCCCACCTCGCTCCACTTCTAATTCTAGATTCCTGCTAATTTACTAGCAGAGAGGTCGTCAGTGATGGCTCAAGTGCTTGGATCCCTGACTCTCATGGGGAAGACTCAGATTCTGTTTGGGCTCCTGGCTTAAGCCTATGAAAGTCCCGGTTTTTGCAGGCATTTAGGGAGTGAACCAACAAATGGAGAGTCTCTCTCTGTCTATCTCTGTCTCTCTTTCCCTCTGTTTCTCCGTCTTTTAAACAAATAAAAATTTTTAATTTTAAATTTTTAAAATTTTTTTAAATTTATTTTTAAAATTTTAATTTTTAATTTTAAAATAACAAAAGTAAAAATTTTCCAGGTACATATTACATATAAAAATATATATGTTATAAGAGTATAAATCTATGAGGGGGGTCTTCCAGAAATTTGTGGAAAGTGCATATTGTAAGAAGACTATACAGATTTCAAAATTTCTTAGTGCCAAAATAAGCTTATTTTTAAATCCATTTTCTATGAACTTTTTGAAGTATGTACATATGTGAGATACATTTCTGTTCTCAAAGTCTTGATGCTGAATGTCACAGCTGTCTCTTTAAAGCACAGAAAGAATACTAATTGGAAATTATAAAAAATGGGATACCATCATAATGTTCCTTTTATCAGTATTTGAATACAACTTACTTTTAAACGGAAGTTAAAATAAAACTTACTTGTAAGAAACAAGAAAACTAAATACAACTGTCTTAGTTTTCTGGCTTTGAACTAAGAATATACTCTTGAAGTTATTACTCAGGTATGGGTCATTTTGATGAACTGTAAGAACATTTTTCGGCTTCACATATCCAAGGCCAAACTAAACAACAAACAGACACTCCCTTTTACTCCAAATCACCCAATTTCTTCTGCATTTGAATTTTTCAGAAGTGCTGAATTCTTCTCATCCACTAACCTATGCAAATAAGACAACATTCCTGTTTTCGTTATTACATCAGGTAGTAGTAGTCTGATGAGTTCCTATCAGATTGGGATGCCATGTTTGGGATGATAGGATTAGACTTCAGAAACAGGTATGTCAGGGAATAAAAGTGAATCTTCGTTCAAGTGATACAGAGTTTCCATTTTCAAAGTAAAAAAACAAGTTCTAGAGATTTGCTGCACAACAATTTGAATATACTTAACGCTACTAAATCATACACATAAAAATAGCTGAGGTAATACATTTTACTTTACCTGATGTTTACCATAATTAAAACTTGAACGCAACAATGAAATGGATGAGACATACAAAGAACTCAACTTTCAGGAGCTGTAGGGAAACCTTAGTCACTTGTGTACTCAGAACAAAATCCCACTGGTTTTGCCACTTATGAGCTGTGATACTATGGGTCAGTCACTTATCTCTGTGCCTCAACTTTTTCATGTGAAAAGTAGAAGTATTTAATAGAACCTTTTTTTCACACAGTTGTAAGTATTAAAGATGATATTATTTGTAAGCTGCTTACACATTCCATAAAATAAATCCTCCAAAATAACTGCATCAGAAGGGTTAATCTTAGCAAATTTAAAGGATTTGTTTTATATTAATCTAGCCTAATGTAGTCTATCTGGAAAACAATAAATCACTCTGGTGAGCAAATGAATGAGGTCTGTGTACCACTGCTGTTATATAAAAGTGTGTATCATCAGTTTTCTTACGCTGTCGTCATGGAAAACAAATGGTAGCTTCCAAAGTGAGCCCAAACCAAATATCCGAACAGGAGACTCTTGTAATTACAAATCAAGTTGCCTCACACATGCTCTGCTCCAGACAGCCTATTTCAGAGTAAGTGACTGCAGGACCTTAAATGCATATTTAATGACGAATGATAATTTCCCCCAAGTGAACAGGGAGAAAGCCCAGTGAGCAAACCATGTTTCTCAGTAGCACAGGGAATCTATGGACACATTTAGAGGCACGAACCAAAACCAAGAACATCCATCCACGTACCTAGCATGCTTTACAGTAACATGAAGATGTTGGCATACCTTGTGCTCATTCTCACATTCAGTCACTCACAAATACTGATTGAGTACTTATTACAGGACAGACTATGGCAAAGCTCTGAACATGCAGCAGTAAATGAGACAGAATATCTTTCAAAAGCTTACCATCTAGTGCACTAAAAACAAAGATATTTTAGCAAAATAGAGAAGACTCTAGGGTGGCTTTCCAATCAAATTTTATTTATTAAGCATAATTCATGCATTAACCTTTGTTTTAGTGTACTTCAAGTCTGTGTGGAGTTTAATGATAATTTTTAGAAACATTGCAATTTAGGATTTAAAATGGAAATAGCATCAGACCTCCAGATGTAGTGTTGACATAATATCACTTTTTTATCACTTGCCCTGATTTCAGCTTAATAAGCTCTCTTGGCTCTCATCTCTTGGTGTTTAATCCAAAGCAATTAAACTGATATGCAAATGTCATCTCTGTTGCATTAAAAGTGACACTTAACACACAATTTCATTTTAATAGGCAACTGGAATATTTGTAGAACGATCGGCTCATTTTTATTTTTAAAATATATGGTTTTCTTCTAATGTAAACTTGTAAATACAATGCCCATGCACACAAATTTTGTTTCATAAATTTTATGTAGATAATAATTATCTTGTTTACTGAACACAATGACCATCTACTATAATATTCCTATTTGGAAGATGGCTATCCTTTTGTTCAGTCTCTACAGAAGTGAATTTTTCAGCTAATGAATTAGTAAAAAGTACAAAATAAGAGGTCTCTGTTTACGGTTGTCTTTTAAGATTCACTTCTCAGTTGGGAATCAGAAGGTAGTAGAAATGCCAGATAAAATTTATCAGAGCAGATGCAATTAGTTAAACTTGTACAATAAGTTTGTTGAATTAACTCCAGTTCTTAGTCTCTGCCTCGATCCACACTCTTTGCCATGTCGCATACACTGCACCTAAGTGCACCATGCCACTTCTTTGGGCGAATGGGATGTTAGAAGTCGTAAAGCAGATGTTTGAATCAATCCTTACACAGCTCTTCTTTTGACAAATCTGCTGCTTACATGAGATCAAGTCTGAGCTACCTTTTGCAGAATGGAAATCTCACAGAGCTAGATTCTAAGCTCCATGGTCATTCCACCTGTGCTTATCCTAAATCTGCCAATAACTAGTTGATCTTCAGGGAGGAAATCAGCTGTGATTGGCTGGAGTTAGGAGACAGTATACATTCTCACTTCAGGACCATTTTTTATTGTCATAATTTGGGGGAGAACACATTCTTTAGGTATGTGTGGTGAAACAGAATTGATTTTCAATGAAACATTATTTGCAGATATTCAATAATACCCTTAAACACTTAAGGACTTTAGAACGGTACTCTTTAAGAAGGAAAATGTAGGGGCCGGTACCGTGGCTTAATGGGTGAAACTGCAGTCTGCAGCACTGGGATCCCATATGGGCGCCGGTTTGAGACCTGGCTGCTCTACTTCTGATCCAGCTCTCTGTTATGGCCTGGGAAAGATGGCCCAAGTGCTTTGGTTCCTACATCCATGTGGGAAACCTGGACAAGCTTCTGGATCCTGCCTTTCAATTGGCCCAGCTCTGGTTGTGTGGCCATTTGGGGAGTGAGCCAGCGGATGGAGGCTCTCTCTCTTTCTCTCTCTCTGCCTCTGCCTCTCTATAACTTTGCCTTTTTAAAAAAATAAATCTTTTTTAAAAAGAAGGAAAATGTATCAAAATCTGAGGATTTCTTCAAAGAGAAAATATCTTTCAATTAAAAACCTTGGTCTAGTGGCTGAAAAATAGTTTGATAGACAAATTGATATTAATAATAAATGTATATTAATTCAACACATTCACTCAATAAATATTTATTGAGCAACAGCTATGTGCTATTCATTACTTAAAGTACTGGAATAAAAAACTGCTAAGTTTTTAGACTTTGAATTAAATACTTAACGTAGTAAACTAAAAAAAAAATGATTTAACCAAATAGTATAAATACAGCAATAGAAAAATCAGCACTTAAAATTTTGTTTTGACCAAAGTAGTAAGTTAAATTTTTAAATTTGTGGTATTTGTGCACACAAAGGAAACTAAAGCATAAGGACTGAAATATGTGAATTGTAACCAATTTGGATTTAATTCTATTTTAACTCTATTTAACTCTATTTAATTCTATTTTAACTCCTAAAATTTTCTACTGACTACGCCACTCCATCTGTGATTCAAGACTGATATGATCAAGTATCAGTCAAGTCAATCTAAAAATGTCAGCTTTATCACAATCCCAGGACACACAGTGGAATAAATTATAATGTCAAATCCTGATTCATGAAAATCATTGTGGCTCAGAATATGATACCCCAACGTATGGTACTTTAGCATACTGAGGACTTGGACGAACACTGGAAAGGTCTCATAAGCATGATGGTTCTTACTTTTTCTCATGTTGCTCTCTTCCACCCTTTTTCTCCCATTAAGCAAGTCAGAGAAACCAGATTTGCTCTATTCCATGGAAGGCCATAGAAACTAGGACCCCTCTACCCTAAAGCAGGCCATAAACCTGCAATGCTCATTTTCTCCCTTTATTTGAATACTCTCTTTCCAAAAGACTACGCTCCATATCCAGGGAGAGGAAGGCTGCACAGAAGCCGAGAAAAATCTAAACAGGCATTGCTGGATTCCCCCTCAGCCTGTTAAACCTAAGCACAAAAACGAACAACTTTCCCTGGGTCATTGGGCGTTCATTTAGGAAGGGCTCCTAGATCATGTAAAACTTTGAATAAATTTGTTATACTTTTCTCTTTTATCTTTTGTTACAAGAGTGCTAACTATGATTTTTATTGTGGGTAAGAAAATAAATTAGGCCTGCTCACACCTACAAAATCCACATATGCTGCTAGGAATGCATAAGGATTTATAGTATGCAGGTTAAAGTGAGCTAGATTGGGATTAATTCCATGTTCTGCCATTTATTAGTTGCCTGACTTGAGGTGAGTTAAACTCTTTAAGTCCAAGTGTGCTCATATATAAAGTTTTTTTTTAAAATATTTTATTTATTTATTTGAGAGGTAGAGTTACAGACGGTGAGAGGAAGAGGCATAGAGAAAGCTCTTCCGGGCCGGCGCCGCGGCTCAACAGGCTAATCCTCCGCCTTGCGGCACCGGCACACCAGGTTCTAGTCCCGGTCGGGGCGCCGGATTCTGTCCCGGTTGCCCCTCTTCCAGGCCAGCCCTCTGCTGTGGCCCAGGAGTGCAGTGGAGGATGGCCCAAGTGCTTGGGCCCTGCACCCCATGGGAGACCAGGGAAAAGCACCTAGCACCTGGCTCCTGCCATCGGATGAGCGCGGTGCGCCGGCCGCAGCGCGCCATCCGCGGCAGCCATTGGAGGGTGAACCAACGGCAAAGGAAGACCTTTCTCTCTGTCTCTCTCTCTCACTGTCCACTCTGCCTGTCAAAAAAAAAATAAATAAAAAATAAAAAAAAAAAAAGAGAAAGCTCTTCCTTCTGTTGGTTCACTCCCCAAATGGCTGCAATGGCCGGAGTTGTACCGATCTGGAGACAGGAGCCAGGAGCTTCTTCCTGGTCTCCCACGTGGGTGCAGGGACCCAAGCACTTGGGCCATCCTCCACTGCTATCCCAGGCCACAGCAGAGATTTGGATTGGGAAGAAGAGCAGCTGGGACTCGAATCAGTGCCTAAATGTGATTCCGGTGCCGCAGGCAGAGGATTAACCTACAGCACCATGGTGCTGGCCCCATCACTTATAAAGTTATACCTCAATAGAATTACTAGGATGAAATGAAATGATTCACTTAGACTATTTGGCACAGTATCTGGTGCATAGTAGGCATGTATATATTAGCTCAAGGGAAAACATCAGTGAACCAAATTGACCAAATTAAGTGTTAAAATGATTCCTTGACATGTCAAGAAATTAGCTACAGCCCTGTGCATATGAAGATGAGCATAGCATTTGTTATCCTAGAGCCCCACGTTTGAATTCTGGCTGCAGTACTTGAGAGAGCTTTGTTGAGAGGGAGTAGTAATGATCCTGCATGTAGAAATATTCAGAGGGTTTTAGTGATCTGTGGGGATTATGAAGCGCCTGTTACCATCACCTTTAGGCAGCAGACATGCAATGAAATCTCAGTGGGGCTAAGGGTTGGAGTGTGCACCTTATGCTGTCATCTAACTAATCTCATAGTTTCCCCAAACAGGAAAGTCTGTATAGACGAAAACCCCTTAATTGGTAGAAATAGATTGAATAGTTTAGGGGCATCCCATGAAGAGCATTAGAACTAACCTTAAAAACAAAGGAGGATAGACATAGATCATTTGTTATTAGTGAATGATTGAAGAGACAGAGTAACAACAAAAGAACAATTTTAGAGGGAATCAAATAGACAAGTCTCTAATGGCACAGGGCATTCATTCTGAGATCATTTGACAGATGATCCTTAGTATGGGTTGGCAGGACAGAGAGTACATGGAAAGCTAAGGAAATTACTCATGTAATTGAATAGAAATCACTAATGGTGATCAACCGAAAGTATTTTGAGATCATTGACCTATGATTGTTTACTATTTTATCTCAATTGTATAATTTTAAAAAAGGAAAAATAATGTAAATATATATCAGTGGTCTTCATATCCTTTTCTGTTTCAAAAATAAATGCAGAATAAACATTATTTAATTCCAAAGCTTAATGCTATCACTACATCTAGTTTGCAAGTGTGTTATCCCTTCATATAGCTTACGGAAAAATGAACTATGGTGTTAAAATTATTCTAAACACAAAATTTTTTTCATTTATTCTTTTTAATTACTTTTTAAGAGAAGTTTATATATTTATTTGAAAGTCAGAGTTACATAGCGAGAGGAAGAGAGAGAGAGAGAGAGAGAGAGAGAGAGAGAGAGAGATGTCTTCCATTCAGTGGTTCACTCCCCAAATGGTGACAACAGCTGGGGCTGGGCCAAGCCAAAGCCAGGAATCAGGAGCTTCTTCTGGATCTCTCACATGGATGAAGGTGACCAAGCACTTGAGCTATCTTTTGCTGCTTGCCCAGGCACTTTAGCAGAGAGTTGGATCAGAAGTGGAGCAGCTGGGTCTTGAACCAGTGCCCATATGGGATGCCAGTGTCACAGGCAGCAGCTTTACCCACCACGCCACAACACTGGCTGCTAGTTTTCATTATCTTAATTGTACATATTTATGGGATATAGTGTGATGATTTGATACAGGTATTCAGTGGGTAATGAAAAAGTTAGGTTAGTTAGCACTTATTTCCTTAAATATTTAAAATTCTTTTGATTAACTCTCAACAATTTCACACATTTATGGGGTACAACATGGCAATTCAACAAATGCACACAACATGTACTGATCAAATCAGTCATCCATGTTTCGCAGGCATTCTGAGATGGGATGCAGGCATTCCTAGCACCATCTCTACTGCTGTGCTGAATGCCCACCCCTTAAGAGAAACTTTCAATCCTTTGTGCAGCTTGAACATTGTTTGGAAAATAATCATCATGAAAATACTCTTGGACTATGAAAATTATTGCATATTATGAAATTAGAAATAACTGAGTAGTTAATTCAAAATCCTAACCACATTAATATTAATAGTATATCTGAAAGAATTTTTAATGAAATAAAATTGTTATTTTTTAGTAAATATGTCACAACTAACAAATTCTCCTGGGGTAAGGGTTCTTTGGAGATTGAGTTGGTAGACTGATAATAATGAATGCTTATCAGTAGAGTTATGGGGATCAATCATCCTTTCAAAACTTGGTGTTAGATATAGGTTAAACCTTTCTCCCTGGTAAAAACTTGAACACTATTCTTTGCCAGTATCAGTAGGATAGAGAACTGATATTGTGAGTGAAGGCTGCTAAAAAATTCTGGACAGCCCAGAAATACACATTTACTTATGATGGAGCCATTCCAGTCCCAAAGTGTTTCATGGAAAATCTCACATAGATCTATAAGGTGATATATGCAAAGATATTCATTATAGCATTATTTGTGGTGGTATGGATTTAGAGGCAACTAAGTTATCCATACTGGAGAGAGAATAAGGTCAGATATGGCAGACGCCCACTATGGAGAGCCATGTAATAGCTAGAAGTTGTATTATGTTTATTTATCACTCACCCAAATGGACTTGAAAAAGTTTGTGGAAAAACAGAATGAAAAAATAAGCTCATTTTGGTATAAAAATATTTGAAATTCATTATAGTTTTTTTTATAATATACATGCTCTGTGAACTTTTTGAAGATCACCTGCATGCATGGATTTCCAATTCTTTGCATCAAAATGAATTTATATATTAATTCCATGTTTTCATGAATTTTCTGGAATCTCCTTATATACATATGCATTTATGTACTTGTGTGTAGGTACATATAAAGTAAATAGATCTTACAATGCAGTGTTTAGTGAAATTGTAGAAATAGTATATGAGATATATATGTGTATGAATGTATATATTATACACATAAAACATAACTTATATAAATTGAAAATAGTGGCAGACATTTTGGTACAGTGGGATAAGCTGCCACCTGGGACACCAGCATCCCATCTGAGTGCCAGTTCACATCCCTTTTAATGTGCTTAGGAAAGCAGCAGAAGATGGCTCATGTACCAGGGACCCACCAATCAATTTATGAGACCCAGATGGAGTCCAAGGCTCCTGGTTTCAGTCTAGCCATTGTGGCCACTGAACAAGTGTACTAGTGGATGGAAGATCTCTCTCCCTCTGTCTCTTTTTCTAACTGTGCATATCAAATAACTAAAACAAATCAATAACAAAAGAAAAAAATAAATTGAAAATGTATGCATGAATACCAAATATACAGATTTTACAAAAACATATACAGATAAAATGCATTGAATATATTAAAATGATTGCAGCATTATAGGATGCAGAAACTTTATGAGGTATAAAAAGGTATATATAAATGCTCATGTGTATACAAATACATATTCATATATATTGAGGAAATAGGACTATCCTAGACCAATGATAATAAGGAATTTGAGATTAAAACAATCTGAATGGATGTATATAAACATATATATATATATGTCAAACTGAAATTAGTCCATTCAAAATAAATTTCTAGAACACATATTTCATGATTTCAAATATAAATTTGAGATTATTGCAAAGCAAAATTTGAATCATTCAGCATAAACTATATATTTCAATGTAATCTCTTTAAACTCTGTAGGTAGTTTTCTCTCTTTTATTTTCTTTTTTTTTGACAGGCAGAGTTAGACAGTGAGAGAGAGAGAAAGACAGAGAGAAAGGTCTTCCTTTTTCTGTTGGTTCACCCCCCAAGTGGCTGCTACAGCCAGCGCGTTGTGGCCAGCACACCGCGCTGATCCAAAGCCAGGAGCCAGGTGCCTCCTCCTGGTCTCTCATGTGGGTGCAGGGCCCAAGGACCTGGGCCATCCTCCACTGCACTCCCGGGCCACAACAGAGAGCTGGACCGGAAGAGGAGCAACTGGGACAGAACTGGCACCCCAACCGGGACTAGAACCCGGGGTGCCGGTGCCGCAGGTGGAGGATTAGCCTATTGAGCCATGGCGCCAGCCAAGGTAGTTTTCTGTTATATCCATAAACATTCTCATTTACAGTAATTCAACAAAGTGACTTGAAGAAAGATGCTTTTTCTAATTTTTACTGAATATACAATTAGTACTAGAAAGACTTCTTTAAAGATTTATTTGAAAGGCAAAGCAAGAGAGAGATATTCTTTCATCCTCTGGTTCACTCCCCAGTTGTTGGAACAGCCAAGTCTGGCCAGGCTCATGCTAGATGCCAGGAACCCCATCCTGTTCTCCTACATGAGTGGCAGGGGCTCAAGAAATTAGGCCATTTTCTGGTGCCTTTGTAGGTGCATTAGCAGGAAGCTGTATTAGAAGTGGAGCAGCCAAGACTCAAATTAGCACTCTGATAGGGGATGGTGGCTTTGCAAACAGTGGCTTAACCCACAACACAATCTATCGACCCCCCCCGCCCCGAAAATAAGACTTTTCAAGAATTCATTATATTCTGTGAACATTTTAACATATTATTGGAGTTTTACTATACTGAACATGCCCTTTAAATATTGGAATTATTAATAACTCATGGATATGGCCCTTTTCCTCTGATTATGACTCCATGCTATATTTTATCCTATGAAGAATCTGAGATTTAAAAAATCAAAAATAATTCTAGCTAACTGACATAACAGTTTACATCACACCCATTTGTACTTTGCTCATCACACTTGATTTTAAATGAGATTTTTTTTTTCTGACACCCAGAGAGAAAGGAATAAATGCTATTAGGGCATTAGAGTAGTATGCCAGAAATGTTTCCTGGCTATAATCAGGAGGGAAAATGAGAAAGGAAAGTATTTTTAAGAAAATTTATCTGGGAAATTCTAAGATGGCTGAATGACATGCTGATTTTGATCAGGCGAAAACAGCAGAAGCAAAGCGGAGGAAGTGAATTTCCAGGGGATAATTGGAGTGAAGTTTGCAGTGGAAATTCTACAAAAAGGAGAGGGATGTCATGGAGCAACCTAGAAAGAGCGATACACAGCGGCAAGTGGGGACACCACACACACAACTCCCACGGCTGGGGGCTGGAGGAGATGCCAGCTTCAGAGAGCAAGGTGAGAGCCGACTGCCACAGCCCATGCCCCTGGTGATACTGCATGAGGCATAACCTGTGGACCACACTGACTTTGCGTCTGGCCTGGAGCCCTAGTGGAGGGCAGGGTACTCACCTATTTCAGAGATGGAAAAGTACATTTCTTTCTCTCCATCACCCCACAGGAGTGCCCAGCAATCAGTGGGGAGAAGTTGCCACCTTGACACCAGTAGAGGTTGTGGTGGCTCTCGCATGCATCACCAGGGGATTTTACTAAAGGGGAAAACCCACACTTCCCACTGACTGAGTCTGGCTGGGATGGGTGATGGGGGCTGGGTGCCCACTTAGGATCATGAGGTGCCAGCATCCTTCCAGCCTGTCATAGGCTCTGGGGCTCAAACTGAGACGGCAGAGCACCCAGAAGCAGCTGGCTATGTGGATGACTCTGCTCTCTCTGTGGACAGGGCAGGCTAACAGGGTGGAAAGGGGATCATTTTCATCCTGTGATTGTGAGAACCTTGCACTCTGTGACTGTGGAGATTCCTTGACTGCAAGATAGGGCATGGGGTGTAGATGGGTCTCTGGGCAATCACGGTGTCAGGTGTCAGAGGCTTGGAGCTTCCTCTTGACTGCCTGGGGCGGGTCACTGCAGAGGGTTCCCTTCTCACATGAGGACTGCACAGATTCTTGGTGTGGTTCATGTGCCAGTGTGGGTGACAGCTGTACCCACTGTGGGCTAACCCTGTGCCATTGTTCACCTTGGAAGAGAGGAGGTGAGGATGTGATTAGGCCAACAGGTGAGA
Source organism: Sylvilagus floridanus (assembly GCA_949820135.1). NCBI lineage: Eukaryota > Metazoa > Chordata > Mammalia > Lagomorpha > Leporidae > Sylvilagus > Sylvilagus floridanus. The sequence continues at coordinate 115,759,472 of OX463223.1, forward strand.
TGATACACTTCACACTGCTGATAATAGAGTATATCTACCATGCCCAATTCGGGTGTCCACCTGGATAATCACACCACACTTGAACACTGACCAGAGCCCCCTGACCCTCACCCCCAGTACAGGCATCTGGGAATTCAGTGAATGAGCAGACACTCCACTAAACCACAGAGGCATAAGTTAAAGATAAAACTCATCAGTGGAGAAAACCAAGTGTTTCCACAAATGCAGAAATACAAGGAACAAGAATTAGGAAGACAACATGACCCTCCAAAGGAACACAACACTTCAATATTAGAATGGGAAGAATGCCTGAAGAGGAATTCAAAAGAACAATTGTAGGATTACTCAGAAGCAAATTCATGAGTTAAAGAAATCCATACATCAAAAGGATGAAAAATTTTCTGTGGATAGAAAAACTAGACAGAAAATCAACAAAGAAACAATAAAGCTAGTTGACACTAGGTACTAAATGGACCTGATATCTACAGAACTTTTCATCCCACATTTAAAGCATACACACTCTTCTCATCACTGCATGGACAGACGGTACACTAGGCCATAAAGCAAATCTCAGTAAATTCGAAAAGGTTGAAGTGATACCAGGTATCTCTTCTTTTTTTTTTTTTTTTTTTGTGACAGGCAGAGTGGACAGTGAGAGAGAGAGAGACAGAGAGAAAGGTCTTCCTTTGCCGTTGGTTCACCCTCCTATGGCCGCCGCGGATGTCGCGCTGCGGCCGGCGCACCGCGCTGATCCGATGGCAGGAGCCAGGTGCTAGGTGCTTTTCCATGGTCTCCCATGGGGTGCAGGGCCCAAGCACTTGGGCCATCCTCCACTGCACTCCTGGGCCACAACAGAGGGCTGGCCTGGAAGAGGGGCAACCGGGACAGAATCCGGCGCCCTGACCGGGACTAGAACCCGGTGTGCCGGCGCCGCAAGGCGGAGGATTAGCCTGTTGAGCCACGGCGCCGGCCCAGGTATCTCTTCTGACCACAATAGAATGAAACAAGAAATTAAGAATCTTAGAATCTCTAGAAAATATGCAAACACACGGAGACTGAAGCACCTTGAGTGAACTAACTGAATGCTCTTGAATGAACAGTGGGTCACAGAAGAAATCAAAAGGTAATGAATGAAGATGACCTCACAACATAGCAAAACTTACTGGATACAGCCAAAGCAGTGTTAAGAAGCAAGTTTATAGCAATTAGTGCCTACATCAAGAAATTGGAATGGCATCAAATAAATAAGCTATCATGCATCTCAAGGACATAGAAAACAACAAGCCAAACCAAAAATTAGGAGGAAATAAATAATTAAAGTTAGAGAAGAAATAAACAAAATTGAAATAAAAATACCACACAAAATATCAGTGAAATGAACAGCTGGTTTTTTGAAAAAATAAACAAAATTGATACACCATTCTCACAATTAACCAAAAAAGAAATAGGGAGAAGACCCAAATTAGTATAATCAGAGATAAAAAAGGAGATATATAATGGATACCACAAAAATAAAAAGAATGATCAGGAATTACTACAGGCAGCTATAGTTCAACAAATTAGTAAATCTAGAAGAAATGGACTCATTCCTAGACACATACATTCAACTAAAATAGAGTCACAAAGACACTGAAAAACAAAACAGACCAATAAACAAGATGGAGATTGAATTAGTAATATAGACCCTCCCAGTTGAAAAGGCAGGACTGGATGGCTTTACAGCTGAATTCTGTCAGACATTTAAAGAAGAACTAATTCTAATTCTTCTCAAACTATTCCAAACAACTGAAATGGAGGGAATCCTCCCAAACTCCTTCTATAAGGCCAGCATCACCTGAATCCCAAAACCAGAAAAAGATACAACAAAGAAAGAGAACTATAGACAAATATCACTGATGAAAACAGATGCAAAAATCCTCAACAAAATACAAGTTAATCGATTCCAACAACACTTCAGAAAGATCATTCATCTGACCAAGTGGGATTTATTCTTGGTATGCAGGAATGGTTCAATATATGCAAATCAATAAATGTGATACATCACATTAACAAATTGAAGAATAAAAACCATATGATTATCTCAATAGATGTAGAGAAAGCATTTGATAAAATGCAACATCCTTTCATTATGAAAAACCTCAAGCAAACTGGGTATAGAAGGAACATTCTTCAACAGAATCAAGGCAAATACACAGCCATTATCATATGGAATGGGGAAAAGTTGGAAGCTTTTATGCTAAGATCCAGAGCCAGACAAGGATGCCTTCTCTCACCACTGCTATTCAGTATAGTTCTGGATGTTCTAGCAAGAGCCATTATGAAAGAAAAGAACTGAAAGGGATATAAATTGGAAAGAAGGAAGTCAAATTACCCCTGCTTGCAGATGACATGATTCCATATATAGGGGAACCACAAGACTCCACTAAGAGACTACTGGAGCTCACTACATAGTCTGATAAAGTTTCAAGATATAAAATCACCAACAAAAATCAATAGCCCTTGTAGAAACAGACAATGTCATAGCTGAGAAAGAACTTCTAAGATCAATCCCAGTAACAATAACTATAAAAAATTAAATATCTTGGAATAAATTTAACCAAGGAGGTAACAGATTTCTACAATGACAATTACAAAACATTAAAGAAAGAAATAGAAGAACACACACACAAAAAAATGGAAGAATGTTCCATGTTCATGGATTGGAAGAATTAATAATATTAAAATGTGCATACAACCAAAAGAAATTTACAGATTCAATGTGACTTCCATCAAAATATCGAAGACATTCTTCTCAAACATAGAATAATGCTGGGGCAGTTGGACCTCTGTGGGCTGAAGTATGAAAGAAGACTTTACCTTAATCTTATCTAACAAACCAACTCAAAATGATCAAGGATCTAAATCTATGATCTGATACCATCAAGTTATTAGGGGGAAACATTGGGGAAACTCTGCAAGACATTGGCATAGGCAAAGACTTCTTGGAAAAGACTGCAAAAGCAAACCAATCAAAGGGAAAATAGACAAATGGGAGTACATCAAGCTGAGGATCTTCTGCACTGCAAAGGAAACACTCAACAAAGTGAAGAGGCAACTGACAGAATGGGAGAAAATTTTTGTCAACTACACAACTGATAAAGGAATAATGTCCATAACCTATAAAATGCTCAAGAAACTCAACAATAACAAAGCAAACAATCCGGTTAAGAAATGGGTAAGGACTTGAACAGGCATTTTTCAAAAGAGGAAATCCAAATGGCCAACAGATACCTGAAAAAATGCTCAGGATCACTAGCCATCAAGGAAATGCAAATCAAAACCACAACGAGCTTTCACCTAAACCCAAACAATAAATTATGGCAAGGATGTGGGGAAAAAGTTTCTCTGATTCACTGTTGGTGGGAATGCAAACTAGTAGAGCCGTTGTGGAAGACAGTATGGAGATTACTCAGAAAACTGGAAATAGACCTACCATATGACCTAGCCATCTCACTCCTGAGAATTTTCCCAAAGGAAATGAAATCAACATAGGAAAGAGTTGTCTCTACCCCCATGTTTATTGAAGCTCAATTCACAATAGCTAAGAAACAAAACACCCAAATGCCCATAAACCAAGATTGGATAAGGAAAATGTGACATATATACACTATGGAATATTACTCAGCCATAAGAAAGAATGAAATCCTGTCTTTCAAAGCAAAATGAATGCAACTAGAAATCATTATATTTAGTTAAATAATCCAATCCCCAAAAGACAAATACCATATGTTTCCCCTGATCTTTGGTAACTAATAGAGTACAAAAAATGTAAGGTGTATGAATACTATTGAAATTTTGAGAATTGATTATTGTTTACAGCCCTTGTCTCTACTGTTGTGGAACAGTGTTTTTTTCTTCTTACTACTTGTTGAATTCTTTATTTAGTAGAGGGTTAATGTTATGATTCTAAAATAAACTGAAAATATGTCATTGTAAAAACTGAAAATATAGGAAAGGAAGGAGAGGGTAAGAGAGTGGGTAGGAGGGAGGTGGGGTGAGAAGCATCACTATGCTCCTAAATCTCTATATATGAAACACATGAAATCTGTTCACATTATATAAATAAAAAGATAAAATACATCTGACAAAGCTAAAGAAATTGTTGGAACAAAAATTGTGATTTATAAGTATATAGCCTATTTTTTATATTCCTAGAACTCTTCACACTTTAAGTCCATTTCCTGGATTCTTTTCATGGCATTCAATATTAAGACTGAAGGAGATGAGAGTGTACTGCTCCAGAATGTGCTGCTTTAGCACAGGAATTATTTTGAGAAGTATCAGAGGAGATGCTCTAACCATAGCAGTTACCCATTGTAGATTCACTTTATAAAGGAAATTTTTCTCAGTAAGGGTATCTCCTTCTCTGTGACAGGAATAAGAAGATGGCTAGGTCACAGCAAATTCTTATTAATGGAAAAGGAAGAAACCTTACTCCTGTTTACTATATTTTTGGGTCATCCCCAGAAGTGGTCCCTGCCACACCCTTCCTTCTTTGTTTTAGCTGAAGATAGTTTTTAAGCCTGACTTAAAAACTACCTCTTTGAGATTCACTGATTTCCGTGAATATCTCCATGTACATAAAAGATACTAATAAAAGATATTAATAAACTGCATTTTTTTCTAGTTAATCTGTCTTTTGTCATTTGGGGTCTACCCAGGATGTAGGGAAAATTGGTATTTTCTTCCCTACAATCGATAGGAGCTGTCTTCAAAAAGTTCGTGGAAAATGTGTACTATGAAATTTATGAATATGAATTTTATCATTAACATCATCATAATTATTATAATTGTGATCATGTTTATCCTTCAAAATATGGCATTGTACAAAATTAGTAGACCATGACTTAGACGAGATCGGGCGCGTTCAGGGTGGTATGGCCATAGACTAGACCATGCCTTAGAAACCTACTTGCAGCTTTAGCAAGTCACTTCTCTCCTCTGATCCTCTTTGTTTTCATGTATAAAAAATACATAACAATATCTGACTCACTGACAGACTTGGTATGAGGATCGAAATTAAAATGTACACCAAAGATGGGCATCTGGCCCAGCGGTAAAGAGGCTGATTACAATGCCCACATGAAACACTGAAGTGCATGGGTTTGATACCTGCCCCAGCTCCTGAATTCAACTTCCTGTTAATATGGACACTGGGAGGTGGTTGTGATAGTTAAAGTAGTTGTGTCGGCCACCCATGTGGGAGACCTGGATGGAGATCCCAGCTCCCACTTTCAGCCTGGCCCAGCCCCAGCCATTGTGCTCATTTGTGTAGTAAGCCAGCAGATGGCAGTTTATGTTCTGTCCATTTCTCTTTCCCTCTACTGCTCAAATAAACAGACCTTTAAAATGTTCAGATGCCTTCAAAGTAAATATAGATGGAATTTTACAAACAATAAAGTTGTCTCCTACTTATTTACTATGATCTCATTTTTGCTTACAACATAGTGATGATAATTGGAACGCCATGGGTTTCTTCTGAGGATTCCATGAGAAACTATATGCAAAACACTTAACATAGTGCCAGGGGAAGAAGGGGCTTAAGAAATGCTAAATATTGGCTATGCAATTTCAAAAATTCTTAGAAAACTGAAGATGAAGAAATATATATCCATATATACTATAACCCAGAAGATTGCAAGTATTTTATCTTCTTTTACTTGTAATACATTAACGTCTTCTAAGTGAGAATTAATGGCAGAGGTAGAATTTTTGATGTGAGAAAACATGTCTTAGACTGTTTTCTGCTACTACAGCAGAAAACCACAAACTCGGTCATTCTGAAACCATGTCTCTCTACTTGCCTCATGATTCTTGAGGCTGCAAAGTCCGGTAGCATGGCACCTGCATCTAGGCAGAGACTTTCTGCTGCGTCGTAAGATGGTGGAAGTACAAATAAGCAGAGGTGAGACAGAGAGAAGAAAATTGGGCTGAATCCATCTGTTTTTCAGGAAACTATTCCTGCAATAATAGTATTAATCCATTCATGAGGGCAGAGTCCTCTTGACCAAATCAGCACCAATAGCTTCAACTTCTTCACACTATTATAATGACAATTAAATTTCAACAAGAGTTTTGCAATGAACAAATATTTAAACCATACCCTAAAGACTTCCATAGCCTCGGCAACTCATGACTAGAGCCTAGGGAGATTACTGACGCCATAAACAAGAGTGTCAAATTGTTAAATCAACATCAGGAGTCACTGTGTACTTACGTCTCATGAGGGATCTGTCCTTAATGTGTTATCCAATGTGAAGTAATGCTATTACTAGTTCTGAAACAGTATTTTTACACTTGGTGTTTCTGTGTGGGTGCAAACTGATGAAATCTTTACCCAGTATATACTGAATTGATCTTCTGTATATAAAGACAATTGCAAATGATTAAAAAATCTTGGTGTTAAATTGGAAATTGCATAGAAAATTAATCAATTTAAAAATATATATATATCATGTAGGATCTCTGTCCTTAACGTGCTATACATTGTGAATTAATACTATAACTGGTACTCCAACAGTATTTTTCACTTTGTGTTGCTATGTGAGGGCAAACTGTTGAAACCTTTACTTAATATATACTAAACTGACCTTCTGTATATAAAGAGAATTGAAAATGAATCTTGATGTGAACGGAAGGGGAGAGGGAGTGGGAAAAGGGAGGGTTGCGGGTGGGAGGGAAGTTATGGGGGGGAAGCCATTGTAATCTATAAGCTGTATTTTGGAAATTTATATTCTTTAAATAAAAGCATTATTAAAAAAAAACCATACCACATGGCAAGATTCATACTTTCTTTAGTATTCTCTAATTCTTCCAAGTTTAAAAAATCACAAAGATTCAGATGTCTTATATAATTAACTTCCTATTTCCTTACTGTTTCTAGGTAATGATTTGAGGAGAAACTGTTCTAAGGATGTTCTTTCAAGGTAAAATATATTTTTGTTTCAGATAATGTATGCTAATTAGTTCTAAGCAAATGGAAGACCATGATTTATGTGGTCTATAGGCAAATGTTCATTAATTGATTTTTACAAATCTGAATACACAATAAAATTCCACAAGATTAAGAGCTGATCTTGTCCCTTCTGTTATTCCATCATTCCCTTCTGTTTTACCTGCTTTAATTAGCTTATTTTGTGTACCTGGTTTCACGAACATTGCTGCCAATCTAAGTGGCCTGTTCAATTATCTCAATAACACTCTCTTTCTATCCATGAGTTTCTCACTTCATATTTTTATTTCAATTTGACAACTCTTAACTATCTCTCCTAAGAACTGTATCCATTCCTAAATCTGGAGGATTTTAAAAGATTATTTTAAAGATTATGTTCTGTAGTCTCTAAGGCATTCATAAGAGTTACATATTTCAAGATGCTGATAATATGTTATCCAATGGGGAAAAATAAAATTGAAGTGGAGATTATAAATAAAGTTGCAAACAGCAGGAAAGTAGGGTCACAGAATGAGAATTATGGCAAAAATCTGCAATGTTAAATAGAAAATCTGGTTGAGAAAATTCATAGAGAAATGACATGGAAATTCTATTTATACCAATATGGAAAGCTAAGTTATTTGGACCAACTCTTCCACTGAAAATAAGTAAAACTCCTTAGTTAATTTTTTCTCGAGAGTACTTAATGCTAAACAAGATAGGAATTCTGATGGCAAAATATAAGTAAATCCAGAGCTGAAAGAGTTAAGTGGCCCAATGAAGATATGTGTTTTTACTGAGTATTTATTGATCCTTGAAATTTCAGTAGCCTGAGCCTAGGTTTAATGGTAGCACAGAGCTGGAGGGGGGAGCTCAGCCAAACTCTAAATTTGAGAAAACTTCCATTCAGTGAAGCTAAGGGCTACATCCTGTAGAAAAAATGATGAAACATAACCAAACTTGACCCTCTACACCCCTTACACATCCAAAAGGTAGATTTACAGCGCAAATTCTTATTACTTGGATAGTCCCCAAAACCTCAAGCTATGAATTTCATTTAATTTGCACTGATCCCAGAGTAGTTACACCTTAGGCACCTGCCAAGGCTAATGGAAATCCTCTCTGCAAGTCTCCCTTCATCCTAGGCCTCAGAGAATCCTCAGAAATAATATTCCAAGGAAAATCAGTTCACTAAAATCAAAACAAAGCAAAACAACTAAGCACAAAAAGAAATACAGGGCCTTGAGCAAGAATCACGAGAAAGAGCAGAGGGCAGCTATGGCTCTCTGTAGTGAAACTATAGAGGTTGGAATTATCAGCCAGCCCTTTGAAAATAAGCATGTTAAACAAATGAAAGTAAAAAGCACATATAGATACTTCTAAATCTGTCTACAAGTGGTTTGAACGAAAAATCATTTGAACTTCCAGAAATGAAAAATATAATAAATCAAGCTAGAACTTCAAGGGATGGGTTTAATAACACACTGAATTCTGCTAATCAGAGCAAGTGGTAGGGAGGGGAGGCAGTCATTGCAATAGGGAGTGCCCATCATCTCTTCCACATCTTTCTTTAGTCAGTGTGAGCCATGACACGTGAGTAATGGAATATTCTACCAACAGGAATAGATCTTGAGGGTCACAGATCACGGTGTTAAATCAGCTTTGGTAAGTGTACAGAAGTAAGGACATGAGCGCCATGGGTTTCTAGACTACCTCCTCGGTTTTTTATCATCTTTAAAATAGGTAAGTATTATTCATATAAATGATGGGGAGAACAAAACAAACCAAAAGCCATCTTTAGAAAAAAATCAGAACGTTCATCCATATATGTTAGAAGTTCCTTTATAAGTATCCTACATAATCATACCTCCACATTGTATATAATATAGGCATTAATATCCTCCGTAGGAAACAGATTCAGAGAGGATAAGTACATTTGAAAGGGCAGAATGGGATTTAGACCTGGGTGCACGGATTCAAAAGTTCAAGCTCTTAACACCAAAGCAGTGTCATCTTATACAATTGAATTCAGAACAAAACAGTGTCATATTGAATACGGGCTTCTTACATTTATACCACTTCAATGGAGTTCCTCTCAAATTACTTCCTGGACATTTTGGACCTTTGACAACTGACAGACAAACTGAATACTGCTAACTCAAGGGCCCTATCCTAATTATAAGTTGTTTAACAGCATTCTACACTGTGAACAATGTCTTAGAAGGAGACAAAAAGACAACCTGATAAATAAAACCACTTGGGAAGCTAAGTGATTAAGTTGGAGTAGTGGTCAACTCCCGTAAGCTGAAATACAGCAGCAACGATGGGAGAGCCTCCACTTGATTATAAGGTAGTTGCAGAAGATTAACGGACAGTGAAAGTATGCTGACTATGAACCTGCTGGAGCATGTATCCAAACTGATTTTCTGTAAAATAAATTTTTTACAAAGCACAGTATCTATACCAATGGAGGGACAAGTCTAAAACACTCTTCTCCATGCTATTTTAAACCAAAGACAATGATGTGACTGCAAACTGTCACATAAATCACTGTATAAACTCTGGATATTTAGCCTATAAAGTAGCACAGGATCATAGGAAGGGGGAGAGGGGACAGAGGTGGACATTTGTCTCTAGCCATCTGTCTATAAGGACACCCTATTGATTTCTGTCATAGATTCTTAATTCAATTTTGCATGCTATACTAAATGAGCTTAGAACCAACTCAAAGTTCTATTTTGTGTTTTCTATGAATTTATTTATTTCTGGGAAAACTATCAGGCAGCACAGCAAGACAACACTAATCTATTTCATGAAATCTGAACACGATTTTCACCCCCTGCATAACTAGAAGAGTAGGCTAAATAGTGAGTTTATCAAGAGCTTTGGTAAGAAGGAAGAAATGGAACTGTTCTACAGTTGGGTCCCAACATGTAGAGAAGTCTCTAAGAAAAAGAACTCTGGAGAGCTCAGAACAAAGAAAAAAAATTTCTGACCAAATGATGCTAATAGAAATTCTGCCTCAGGATGTCATGGACTCAAAGTTCAAATGCAGGAAAGACAACCATTTGGCAGATATGGGGAGAGGGCTGCAACTCAAGTGAGATGAGTTCACAGAGCTGAAGGAGCTACAAAGTTTCCCTTCCCCCATGCTAAGATTATTTTATACTAAGACTCCCAAATCTTTCTTTGTCTCTCTCCAGAACTTTCAATTTCATTTCAAATACTTGTTTGAAAAGTCACTCTCAAAATTCTACTAGCATCTTAAATTCATCCAGTTAAAAGACAAGGATATATCATCTGCCAAATTTTCTGTTTCTTTGCTAATATCATATTATGCTAGTCATACAAGCAGGAAACCAGTCATTACAGGCCCCTCCCTTCCTTTCTCCATCAGTTGCTAAATCCCATGCATTCTGCTTTACATGACTGCTCTCATACCCCTCCCCCCCACACACACACCTTGTAGTTCACTCTCACTAACCCAGGCAGAATCTTCACCAACTCTCAAATTAGGACACTTGCTGACAAGCTGTTAACTGCTATGCCACCCTTTTATCTCACCTCCATTCTGTTTATCTAATACATGACTGCAGAATCACTTTTTCTCAAATGCAGGCTTAACAACATGTCCCCCCCTTCAAAATTCATTACCTCCAACCGAATTAAGTACAACCCTCCCCACAGTGGGGTATGTCCTAAAAGCTATATTGAATTTCTTCATTTTCTCTCATTAAAAACATAGGTGCAACGTCTGCTATTTCTGCCAAAGTTTTTAATTTCATATCCTTTCGTTTTACCTCTCTCTCTATCTTACGTAACCTGTATCCTCTCACCTTTATAGCCAAGGCTCATTTCAAATGCTACCTACTTACTCTAAGACATCTTTGCTGATGTGACCACTCTCATTTATAATCTTTTATATCCCTTTGTTCTTATATTTTCTTTAGGTCACAGTGTAATTCACTCTGTACTGTATTTGCATACTCAGAAGAATTTACTCTATTAGATTTCAAAAGCCTTGGGCACAAGGACTATCTGTTCTTTGTCATTGATGCCTTACAACATTTGGCACAATGTAAGTGTTCAATAAATAAGTGTGGGATAGGCCAATTAATGCTGCCATTTTCAGTGTACACCTTTCATTCTTGATTTTAACTTGACATTTTCATAAACATGTGACAATTAACTGTATAATCCATACACAACCATCACCACCACTGGAAAAACCTGTCAAGGTGTTTTACCTACTGACAATCAACAGGAAAGATTTAGTATACCCTGAAGAAAGTAACTGACAAAATCCATCAGCTCAGACATATCACATTTACAAACCAGTTTTCTCCTTGAAACTCCCCTCATTGTGGACATGATATTTTTACTTTATTTAACAAATATAAATACATATACAAATGTGTTCTGTGCTTATTAGGCTTAGGCATTGTTCAACTCACTTTATAAGATGTAAATCATTTAATCTTATCATGCAACTTGATACGTAAATTCTTTCAACTCAGGAATGAAATTCAAAGCACGTTTTATGGTACCTGCTTAGCCACATCCCTTTTCAAGCGAAACTGCTCCCTTTGTGAGCAAAGGTTCAAGCTTAGTTGAGAGCAATCAAGCATCTTCCCAACTCTACCACTCTTCACTTCTCACACACACACCTACATTGATAGCAGGTGAGTTGGGTCAGAGGGGGGCACTGTGGAGGGATGAATAATAGTCCCCCAAAGATGTCCACGACCTAAATTCCAGAATGTATGAATGTGTTATCTTATGTGACAAAAGGGACATTGTTGATGTAATGAAGTTAAGGATTTTGAGCTAGGAGGAGTAAGTAGGTTGGGCCCAGTGAAATAACAGTGGAAAGAGGCATTACTTTGTTAGTAATTATACTACTAGCAGCATAAAAGAGAGAAGAAATGGGCCCATTTGTCACTGAAGCTTTTTTGACTTGAAATAAAAGAATTTTTTTAAAAAACAAGAAGGAATAACTCAAATAGCCAGAAAATGTAACTTTTGATATTTTAGAGGAAATGTTTAAAAGCATAGGGAAGACAAATATAGATATCTTGCTAATTACTCAAGCAATTGAGTTAATGATATTCTATAGTTGTTTAACTCACTTTGTTATGTAATTCAAATAACCTTCATATATTATACATGCATATATGCACACAGATAAAAACACATATATCCATATATACACCAATTTCTGTCATTAGCCATTCAGAAAATACACTGTAAATTGAGTATAGATGAATTTGCCTTTTAAGAAATATACAGATATACCAAAGTTTAGATTCTGATATGTGGATAGGGAAAACTTTCTTAAATAGCAAGCAGGAAGGGGCAAAATCGTGAAGACAAGATTGACATATTTAATATACAAAAATTTAAAATTTTAACAACCTAAACAAACTAAAAAATGATAAACAACATATTCTAAGAAAATATCTGCAGTGTGCAAAATCCTCAAAAGATTGAAATGAACAATTTACAAAATAGTATCTATAAATCAGTGAAAAATAGATCAACACAAAACTGTTCAAAGGTTATCAACAGGTAATTCAAAGAGAACAAGTACAAAATAACCATTAATAATATGCAAGGAAGAAGGAAAGAGGCTGGAAGGGAGACAGGTAGAGGGAGAGGGGAAGAGAGTAAGGGAAAATAATTATGTTATTGGAACTGCATCTACAAATCACATTGAATCTGCTTAAAACTACTAAAAGTTAAAAAAAATTAAAAAGAATAAGGAAAACTGAAATCACCAGAAATCAGTGAAATTTATAGTTTTTAAATGATTTATTTATGTAAAAGGCAGAGTGAGAGAAAGGAATCTTCCATCTGCTGGTTCACTCCCTAAATGGTCGCCAAGGCTGGGCCAGGCTGAAGTCAGTAGCCAAGAACTCCATTTGAATCTCCCACATGGTTGGCAGGGGCCCAAGTTCTTGGACCCTCTTCCATTGCCTTCCCAGGCGCATTAGCAGGAAGCTGGATAGGAAGCAGAGCAGATGAGACACGAACTAGCAGTCCCACATGTGATGTTGGCATCACAAGTAGTGGCTTACCCATGATGCCACACACCTGCACCTAAAATTTCTATTAAAACAACATGTCAATAGCATTTTCTCTTCTTGGTGCTTTCGAAAGATAGGAGACCTCTGAACTCTGACTTCCTACTGGTGGAGAAATAATTTCGTACTGACATTTGGAAGGCAATTTGGCAGTATGTATGAAATGAGTGATGTCTGTACCCTATAATTAACTATCAGTTGCACTCCTTAGTGTCTATCGCAAAGAAAAACTTGCTTATAGAGGCTGGCACCATGGCGCAGTAGGTTAATCCTCCGCCTGTGGCGCCAGCATCCCATATCGGCACTGGTTCTAGTCTTGGCTGCTACTCTTCCAATCCAGGTCTCTGCTGTGGCCTGGGAAAGCAGTGGAAAATGGCCTAAGTCCTTGGGCCCTGGCAACCACATGGGGGACTGGGAAGAGGCACCTGACTCCTGGCTTCAGATTGGCACACCTCTGGCCATTGCGGCCATTTGGGGAGTGAACCAGAGGATGGAAGACCTTTCTCTCTGTCTCTCCCTCTCACTGTCTGTAACTCTACCTCTCAAATAAATAAATAAAATCTTAGAAAAAAAAAGAAAAAAAAAACTTGCTTATGTTTACAATGAGGCATAATCCTGGTTTAACTGAAGCATACTTAGTAAGGTCAAAACATTTGGACAATCTTAAATACATATCTACAGGGAAAGTACTTAATAATGTTTATGTAGACTATGCAATACTTCTCATTCCAAACAGTATAGGAATGGGCATTTGACAATGGGCATTTGAATGGGTTTGAGTACTGACTCTGCTTCTGCTTCCAGGTTACTGCTAACGGCACACTCTGGGAGGCAGCCAGAAATGGTTCAAGCACTTGGGTCACTGCCATTAGGTGAGAGACTCAGACTGAGTTTTATGCTCCTGGCTTTGGTCTGGCCTACATTTGATGGTTGAAGGTGCTTGGGGAGTGAGCCAGTGGATAGAGGTCCTTCTCTCTCTCTCTCTCTCTCTCTCTCTCTCTCCCTCCCTCCCTGCCTCCCTCCCTCCCTCCCTATCTCTCTCCTTTTCAAATAAAACAGATTTTTTAAAAGTTATGCTTATTTTAAAAAATATGGAATAGTTTAAAAAGAATGACTTAGCCTATATTTCTGACAATAGAAAACTTCCAAGATCTATAAAAAATGATCTATGCGGTGGGAGTTTGGCACAGCAGTTAAGGAGCTGTGTGGGATACCTGCATCAAGTCCTGGCTCCACTCTCAAATCAAGCTTTCTGCTAACCCACACCCTGGGAGGCAGTGGGTAGTGGTTCAAATATTTAGGTTTCTGCCACCCAGATGGGAGACTTGGGTTATGTTTGTGGTGCTTGCTTGGCTTTGGCCTGACCCAGACCCAGTTGTTGCAGGAACTTGGGGAGAACTCTTACCTCTATCTCTCCCTGTCCCTCTTCCACTCAACTAAAGAAAAATTGATGAACAAATGTTTAAAAATAATTTATAGAGCAATTTGTGAAATTTCAGTAAAAAATATTTGATTGGTTGTGTCCTAGTTTTAAAATATTGCTAGTCTTGGAGAAGTTGGAAAGTAGAGATCAGTGTTGTTCAAGAGATACTAAGATGATTCTTGTGTGTACTTTATTTTCCATTTTATTTTTATAAGAATTGATTTGTGTGCATGAAATTTATAGATACGCTTAAAAAGTAAAGTGAATCAGGGTAAATACCTTTAAATGAATGAATAAATAAATAGGGCTTGTGAAACTTTCCTTTGCTGTGAACAGAAAATATGTGTTATGCTTATGATGATAAAATTTAATTATGTGGATAAAAATATGGACTTGTATATGGCCAAAAGCCACTAAAATTAATAATCACTTTAATTATTTGCATTTTCAAAAATATACAATTTTTCTATTTCCATTTACTTTCCCTCATTTACATTGAATTACTGTTATGGTTGAAAGGAAATTATCAGGTCAGCTGCAGAAGACTAAATGAAATCCTGCATCACTGAAATTTTCTGAGTGGATTTACAACTTGCATTTTGGAACAACAGAAAGTAGTGCATGCTTCTGAATAATGAAAACATGAGCACAAAAATTGAATATTTTCATATGCATGGCAAAGCTTTGAAAATATCTTCATGCGGAGTGTGCTAATAAATGTCAATTTTCATACTGTACTTGGCGTCTTGTTCATTTGCATTAACCTAGTTTTGATGTATCCCTAATGAAAACTTCCTCCCTCGCTCTCTTTATGCAATGGTAGTGCACGTGCGACCACGATCATCTGTGTGTGTGTGTGTGTGTGTGTGTGTGTGTGTATGTGTGTGTGTGTGTGAGAGAGAGAGAGAGAGAGAGAGAGAGAGAGAGGGAGGGAGGGAGAACACTAGATACCAGATACTGAGACCAATCTGGGGCAAGGAAAATGGAAGCTCAACTATAAAGAATTACGCACTAATGTTTGTTGGAAACATCTCACCTTCAATTAAATGAATATTATACCCACAGGCAGACACAGATGGATTTTCTGATGAAAAACAATGATATTCTCTCATAGAATATGGAATGTTTCCTGCCCCTGAAATTGACTACAGACTACTTTTCACCACATCTCCATCAGATAATGGCATTTCATACTTTCAGAAAATTGGACATTTAATAAGATGGAAAAAATTTAAATTCTTCTAGTTTCTCCTATGTGCCTGGTTCTATGGAATGGTTAGTAATAAAAACAAGTGTAGGATGTAACCCCACCTGGTTTTAGAGGGACTCTTTGGAACCAAAGGAGAGGATGCACCTATGTTAGTTCAAGGGCAAGGGAATACCCGGGCTATAACAGAAAACAGGGGACCGTGAGTCCAGCAGCCCTGCTCAATGCCAGCTCTATTTGCTCATGACCTCAGAGCACCTCAGCTTCCCTCTGTGACTCACTGTGGGGAAAATCAATAGAAGAAAGTCAAAGTATCTGAAACCCAACCATGGGAGAAAAGCATTAATAATAATTTATCTATTTGTTTCCCAGACTTTTGCAATAAACTTCTGTTTTAACAATCAGAAAAAAAGACAGTTAAGGCTCTTTTCATTTTAAGTAAGAAATATGGGAGGATCAACAAGTATATTGTTTTTATTAAGTAATTAATACTTGTTGGCAGGCAGTTCAGGGTCTCTGATCTCCACCAAACACTGTTGAGAGAAACGTCTAGAAGTAATGGGGCTGAGCTCTGTAAGGGTTCATCAGGTCAAAACTCTGTTCCAGAAAAATGAAAAGCGTCAGTCTCTGCTAGCACTGAAACCTGTGACCGTGTGAATGTGCCCTTTGCTACGGCTGCTACGTCCCGCATATTCCATTTGCTTTGTGCTTCTTCTGATGATGTTTACTTGAACTTAAAGAAAAGCACATTATTATCGTCATTATCTTAAGTTGTATGTTAGCATTAATAGACAACTCAGGTGATAACAGCCTGCAGTCTAAGTTATGTTTACCACTTCAAAACTGACAAATAATTGGAAAATCCACCAAGTTAGCCTTTACTTACTGATACACGTCTGCCTTTTGCTGCACTATCCCCTCCTAATCTCCATTCTTTGTCGTGACTTAGAACGGTGAGGGCAAAACTCTACAAATGCATTAAAAACGGTCAGACACAAATCTACTTGTTTATTCATCCTCAGAAAAAGTCACAGTCTTGACCTCTCTCTTTCAATTACATCCAACTTCCTTTTATTCTGTGTTTTCACTGCTACATGGAATTGAACTTGGAAAACACGTAGCAGTACTATCTGTCTCTTCGGAGAGTTGTTGACTTGTCTGTGTACAGTCTTCCCCACACTGGAATTTAAGAGAGGCAAATGAGTTATTTTTTAATTCAGAATTTAATCTCTAATACCTAGCAGAGCCCCGGAACATAGTAAGTTCTCAATGAATGCATTCCAATGAATGACTTACTGTGGTCCCCAAATTTAAGCCCTGATTATTTTATAATTTATCTCAGAAAGTTTAACTTGAAATCATATACTAAAAAACAAAAAACAAAGCAATCATCATGCATAAAAATGTATTTTTAT
The DNA here is from genome assembly GCA_949820135.1 of Sylvilagus floridanus. Lineage (NCBI taxonomy): Eukaryota > Metazoa > Chordata > Mammalia > Lagomorpha > Leporidae > Sylvilagus > Sylvilagus floridanus. The sequence goes on from OX463223.1 coordinate 115,776,570, forward strand.
TTCCTCATTTTTCCAAATTTTGAGTTTATTTTCCCTCTTTAAACTGCTCTCAAGTTACTTACTATTTTCACAACATTCTCAATGCTCCGAGCCAGCACTGTGGCTTAGTGGGTAAAGCCGCAGCCTACAGTGAGGACATCCCCTATGGGAGCTGGTCCCGGCTGCTCCACTTCTGATCCAGCTCTCCCTATGGCCTGGGAAAACAGCAGAAGATGGCCCAAGTCCTTGAGTCCCTGCACCTGCTTGGGAGGCCCGGAAGAAATTCCAGGCTCCTGGATTCGGATCGTCCCAGCTTCGGCTATTGCGGCCATTTTGGGGGTGAACCAGTGGCTATGGAAGGCCTCTCTCTGCCCCTGGCTTTCTAATAAATAATATATAAATCTTTAAAGAAATACTCCATGCTCCTCCAGCCCTCTCATCAGATTATCTTCTTTACACAATTGAAAATGTTCCTCTCCCAAAATAAATGTTCCTTCTTTCCTCTAACTACATAATTCTTCTCAAAAGGACACTAAAAGAAACAATTTTCTCAATAAATTAAAATTCCTATGTCTCTCATGTACTGTATAAACACAGCCAATAATTCATTCAACCAATGAGTCATTTGTTTAAGCATTCAAGGATAAAATTTATATCAATTCTTGAAAAAAGAAAAGAATTACTGAGGTATGATCTTTCTGTCCTTAAGACACAGATACTTCACAAGATGAGGTACATATTAAAAACATTAAAAACTAATTTTAATGTAATGATAAGAAAAAATCCAGTGATTCATATATCATCATGACTCCCATTTTCAGATGAGGACATCATGGTTAATCAAGATTAAAGTACATTTCTAAGGTCACACACACACACAAGAAGCATGAATTCAAGGGTTATGAACTGCAATACCTTTACCCTATGCTATATTCGCTTACCACTAATTTTCATTTAAAGTTGACAAGACTAATCCTTTTTTCATTTCAATTAGAAAGTAATGCTCTAAGTGTATGCTCTTTTATCTCTTTTTGTTTTTTGGTTTTTTTTTTTTTTGGTTTAAAGCTTTTTTTTCAACCTGCCACTGCTTTTAGTAATTTTTTATTTTATATAAGGAGAACAAATTTCATGTATTTCCTATATACAAATTTAGGAGCATAGCGATGCTTCCCACCCTACCCTCCTTCCTTCCCATGCTCCCAACCTCCCTCTCCTACCTCCCTTATTCTTTCTTTTAAATTTTATAATGATATACTTTCAGTTTATTTTATAATCACAAGATTAACTCTCCACTAACTAAAGAATTAACAAATAGTAAGAAAAAAACACTATTCCTTAACAGTAGAGACAAGGGCTGTAAACAATCAAATCTCAGAATGTCAATTTCGCTCATATACAATACTTTGTTATCTCTCTGATGCTTTTTTATGATAAAACAGTCCCTAGTTAGCTTAAAATTTGCAAATCAAAATATTCAACTGAACTTGAAACTTCAAAAATTATCTATACTAGTCTACATTCTGATGGAAGCATGCAAAACAATAATTTAATAATTTAAATATACATTTTATTTAATTTATTTTTTTGACAAGCAGAGTGGACAGGGAGAGAGAGAGACAGAGAGAAAGGTCTTCCTTTTGCCGTTGGTTCACCCACCGATGGCCACCGCGGCCAGCACGCTGCGGCTGTCGCACCACACTGATCCGATGGCAGGAGCCAGGTGCTTCTCCTGGTCTCCCATGGGGTGCAGGGCCCAAGCACTTGGGCCATCCTCCACTGCACTCCCTGGCCACAGCAGAGAGCTGGCCTGGAAGAGGGGCAACCAGGACAGAATCCGGTGCCCCGACCGGGACTAGAACCCGGTGTGCCAGCGCCACAAGGCGGAGGATTAGCCTATTGAGCCACAGCGCCGGCTTACATATACATTTTATAAACTTAGGCAAATCTCAGTTAATTTTTAAAGCAATACAGTGTAATTTCCAAGACCATTTTATAATAAAATAGCAGGTTTGCAGCATTCTGGCTAAGAACATGATACCCCAGAGCATGGTACCTTGGCATGCTGAGTACTTTGAACTGAAGGAGACTGGAAGAAGCTCAGAAGCAAAGTCACTCTGAAGTTTCCACAACCATTTTCCCACTATCTGCTCTCCAAGGCATGTCAGAGAGACTAAAATTCCTCTCCGCCAATTGCGTGAGTCATAGAAATTAGAACTCCTCTCCCACCAATACCTCTATATGACTATTAATTCTTCATGAAAATTAAGCATACAAATATGGTTTTCCCTGTGTTTTTGAGTTTTCATTTCTGAAGTTCCTGGGGCAGGTAAAACTGAATAAATAAGTTTGTTACACTTTTCTCTTGTTAATTTGTATTTTGTTATGGGAGTGTTCACCACCCCCAAATGGCCAGGAGCCAGGTGCTTCCTCCTGGTCTCCCATGCGGGTGCTGGACCCAAGCACTTGGGCATCCTCCACTGCACTCCCGGGCCACAGCAGAGAGCTGGCCTGGAAGAGGAGCAACCAGGACAGAATCTGGTGCCCCGACCGGGACTAGAACCAAGGGTGCCGGCGCCACAGGCGGAGGATTAGCCTAGTGAGCTGGGGTGCCAGCCCTGTGTATATCTTTTAAAACAAAAGAAGACACAGTCATTCACAGACAAAACCAAAGAGCAGAATGATGCAGTTACAGGTTGAGCACTTTTAATCCCCTTGGGATTAGTTAGTTACATACATGTGTATAGACTTAAACACAACAGATTCAGAGATACTTTATAAACTATATATTCTTTTGATTAACAGGCATTTTTTCAGAAGTTAAATTACCACTGAAACTCTTCTAACACACTACCCATAATTTAAACATAATTTCAAACCTCTATAATTTATACCTTCAAGTATATGCATAGAAAAAAAGAAAAAAATATCACAAATTTATTGTGCTTTGCTCTGTAAGAGATTCAAGAAGTCAAAGACCTTAGGTCAAGTTTATCAACTGACAATAAGACACAAAACAGGCATTCTGATTGGCTACGGTGTGATAATCTGTGCTCCTGACAGATTTCAGTCTCATGGCCTCCAGATATATGATAGAATAAATGTTTATTTAAAGCAACCAAGTGTGTGATAATTTGCTGCAAGTCTCAGTAAACTAATACTGGTTTGATATACTTTGTAAAGTTACCTGATCGCTAATGTAAAGAGTTACTTAATTTAATTTATTCAACATTAATTGAGCACCCATTGTATTCCAATTTTATCCTTTAAATTTTTGCAGATATTTTTGTGATTTATTGCTGTGAAAAAATCCTCAATGACAACTCCTGCTTCTAAAAACCTTAGAGTTGTATGCTGAAAAATAATTTTTACATGTCATATAATTTATTTTTCTCATTTTTGCTGTTATATTGATGTTTTTAGATAGACACTGATTATAACAATCATAGTAATATGCATAATCAACTCATTGCATACCAAATACAGATGGAGTATTTGCTAATCTCCCCACATATATATGATCTCTTATGATGTAATAATCCTATCTGGTAGGCACTATTATTAGCCTCAATTACTAGGGATACTTTTTAAAAGATTTATTTATTTATTTAAAAGGCAAAGATACAGACAGAGAAGGAGGGAGAGGGAAAGGGAGAGGAGAAATGAGAGGGGGAGAGGGAGAGAGGGGGAGAGGGGAAGAGGGGAAGAGGGGAAGAGGGGGAGAGGGGGAGAGAGGGAGAGAGGGAGAGAGGGGAAGAGGGGAAGAGGGGAAGAGGGGGAGAGGGGGAGAGGGGGAGAGAGGGAGAGAGGGAGAGAGAGATCTTTTACCCATTGGTTCACTCCCTGAATGGCTGTAATGGACAGGGCTGGGCCAGGATGAAGCCAGGAGTCAGGATCTCCCACATGGTGCAGGGGCCCAAGGACCTGGGCCATCTTTCTCTGCTTTTCCAGCCACACCAACAGGGAGCTGGGTCAGAAGTGGAACAGCAGAGACCCAAACCAGCGCCCATTTGGGATGCTGGCACAACAGGCAGAGGTTTAGCCTACTACACCATAGCACTGGCCCCAGTACTGGGGATAAATTTAAGGCTTCAAGAAGTCAAGTCATTTCTCTAAAGTTATAAATAATAACTTGCATTTTATGATTTTCAGTCTATTTTTGCTACAGTTAACCACTAATACAAATAATCTCTTTTGACATTATATTTCAAAACTATCATTTGTGTGGACAAAAAAAGAATACATACAAAATATGACACTAAAATTGAAGTTAGATCTAGACACCTCATAATAACAGATGTAAAATACTAGTGCAAGTTACCAATCACTAAATAGAGATTTCAAAAGGAAATATGTTAGCATCTGTTCCTCACTCTTGAACTTGCTGAGTTCCAGATTTTAAATGGTTTAAGAAAGTGCAGAGGTAGGATTTTGTGCAGACATTTATTTAGAAAGAGCTCTTTTTTGTCTCCCTGGGTAAGAATTGTGGTTTCTCACCCATCTTCTCTAGCCAAGTGAAGAGTTCTTCTGTGGGAGCCCTCTGAAATTTACCAAATGTGTACTTTGCAACTGAGTGACATGGAGGAATGGAGCTCACCTCACAACTTGAGAGAAGCAAAGTAAGCGCCACAGATGGACAGATGGGGCCATGGTCCAAGGTTGGGGTACACATGAGGTGCAGGTATTTTCAAGGCAGAGGGTATCTATAACACTAATTCAGCCAAAATGGTTCCATTTTGTGCTTTTTGTCCCACTGTAATTATTAGTATCCCCTTTCACTTATAAAAGTACCTAAGCTTGGATGATACATTATATGATTACTCTAATTGTGGAACAAAGAGAAAATTGAGCCAATATTTGGTTGATTTGGGCCCTATCCAAAGGCCCCTTAGAAGAGTAGAAGAATCTCAGTGGTAAGACTCTGAAAGTGAAGCCTAGATTTTTAGAAGAGAAGGAAAGTGGAACAAGTCTTCACACAGATTAGAGATGAGCCTGCTTGGGAGGAGGGAAGTGCAGAAAAGAGACAGAGAGGGCGCTGGTGACAATAGGTATGGATGGAAAGATGCAACAGCCCTAATATAGTGGAAAGGACACTACTTAACGTTAAATGAAGTTCAGAGTTTGGAGGCAATTTTGGACTAGACATCATAATATTGTATTAATACCTACGAGTGAGAATGACTATAGGGGACTGTATTAACCAAGAGCAGGTGGAAGAATATCTATACTAAGTAAACCTTACAGAATGTTTGGAGGCAAAAATGAATTTGATTTGAATATGTCCCAAACATTGATTGTTCAGAATCTCACCTATATATAAATTTTACAAGTTTTATGAGATATAATTCATATCACATATATTCATCTGTTTAATGTGCACAATTCAAGGATTTTTAATATATTAACAGGGTTGTAAAACCATCACTACAATGCAATTTTAGAGCATTTTTACCACCCTCCCCCCAAAAAAATCCACTTACACATTATCAGTCACTCACTTTTTTCCCTTTCCTATACTATCCCCTTCCCAACCACAGGTAGCTCTAGGCAACCACTTATCTAATTTCAGTCTCTATAAATTTGCATATTATGAACATTTCTTAGTAATGGAATCTATTGTGATTGACTTCTCTAACTTAGTATGTTTTGAAGGATCACCTATGTGGTAGCATGTATTCGTAGTTCATTTCTTTTTATTGCTGAATAGTTCTGTGCTGTATGGATATACCACAGTTTACATTTCCATTCTGCAGCGGATAGATACTTGCACTTGCATTGTTTCCACTTTTGGCTACCATAAATAATGCTGTTATGAATGTTTGTGCACAGATTTTTTTTTTTTTGACAGGCAGAGTGGACAGTGAGAGAGAGAGACAGAGAGAAAGGTCTTCCTTTGCCGTTGGTTCACCCTCCAATGGCCACCGTGGCCGGTGCGCTGCGACCGGTGCACTGCGCTCATCCGATGGCAGGAGCCAGGTGCCAGGTGCTTCTCCTGGTCTCCCATGGGGTGCAGGGCCCAAGCACTTGGGCCATCTTCCACTGCACTCCCGGGCCACAGCAGAGAGCTGGCCTGGAAGAGGGGCAACTGGGACAGAATCCGGTGCCCCGACCGGTACTAGAACCCGGTGTGCCGGCACCGCAAGGTGGAGGATTAGCCTGTTGAGCCACAGCACCAGCCTGTGCACAGATCTTGTATTGAGATGTCATTTCATTTCTTTTGGGTATATACCTTGAAGAGTAATTGCTGGGACAAGTGGGGTTAAATATATATTTAAATATGCTTGTAACTACATGGACTATCTCCACGTGAAACACATAGTAGTAGTTGAATTCAGGTCACTGTGGTATATAAGAAAAAAAGATTACTTTTTACTCTGTACCATTTATATTTGTTGAAATTTTGTGCGATGGCCATGCACTATTTATTTCACATAGAAAAGAAATAAAAATAAGCTGAAAGGCAATTATTACTAATGTGATGCCTATTAATGCTAAGCAGATTCAGCGATTGGAAAATATTTATGTTAGATAAAACAATGATATGATATGTTAGAAAAAACAATGATGAATCAATGTAAAGATTTTTATGCCATAGTTTGAAGTTATCTCAATATTATGAGAAATATTAGTTTATTATATCAAAATGTATATAATAGTAAATCACACTATAGTCATCTACATGTAAACAAAAGGGAGGAAAACATACCACTTTAAGAGAAAGCAAAATATTTAGGAAAATATGATAGTATAAATAAAATCATAGAAATAATTACTTTGAAAAAGTGTTTGGAGAGATAAACAAAGCTTCCCTCTATAATATTATTACTGAAATCCAAGTCAACTTTCTGGAATTACATCATTCATGGACTTACTTATACTCTTTTTTCAAAAAATATTTATTTATTTATTTAAAAGGCAGAGTCACATAGAGGTCGAGGCAGAAGCAGAGGCAGAAGCAGAGAAAGAGAGAGAGAGAGAGAGAGAGGCCTTCCATTCTCAGGTTCACTCCCCAGATGGCCACCATGGCCGGAGCTACACCAATCCAAAGCCAGGAGCTTCCTCTGAGTCTCATGCAGGTATTGGGGCCCAAGCAGTTGGGCCATCTTCTACTGCTTTCCCAGGCCATAGCAGAGAGCTGGATGGGAAGTGGAGCAGCTGGGACTCAAATCGATGCCCATATGGGATGCCAGAACTACAGGCAGCAGCTTTACCCGCTCTGCCAGGTTGCTGGCCCCTTACCTATACTCTTTTAATTCATTTTTGGTTTTAATCTGAACTAATCTCTACTACACTTAATTTTCTTTCCTGTTAGTTTCCTGAGGTTTTTAAAAATTTAAATTATTGGGCCATCGTTGTGGAGCACCATGCTAAGCTCCAGTTCAAGTCCTGGCTACTCCACTTCTGATCCAGCTCCCTGCTGATGCACCTGGGAAGACCCAGGTGCTTGGGCCCCTACCCCCTTGTCGGAGACTTGGATGGAGTTCTGGGCTCCTGTCTTTGGCTTGGGCCATCCCTGGCTGTTGTGGCTATTATGGAAGTGAATCAGTGAATGGAAGATCAATCTCTCTCTCTTTCTCTCTGTCTCTCCATTTCTCTCTGTCATGGTCCTTCAAAAACATAAAAAAAAGTAAATCTTAAATATTTAAAAAATAAAATCAACCATAATTTAAAAAATAAATCATTACATATATATGTATGTGTGTGGTATATATAACATATATGGTATCTAGTATGTAGTATCAATATGTAAATATTAGAGATAAAATAGATGAAATTTTAGTAGAGTCATTTACTTAAAAAGCAACTATCAAGCTGGCACCGCTGCTCAATAGGCTAATCCTCCGCCTTGCGGCGCTGGCACACCGGGTTCCAGTCCCAGTCAGGGCACCAGATTCTGTCCCGGTTGCCCCTCTTCCAGGCCAGCTCTCTGCTGTGGCCCGGGAGTGCAGTGGAGGATGGCCCAAGTGCTTGGGCCCTGCACCCCATGGGAGACCAGGAGAAGCACCTGGCTTCTGCCATCAGATCAGTGCGATGTGCCGGCTGCAGCACGCTGGCCATGGCGGCCATTGGAGGGTGAACCAATGGCAAAAAGGAAGACCTTTCTCTCTGTCTCTCTCTCTCTCACTGTCCACTCTGCCTGTAAAAAAAAAAAAAAAAAAAAAAAAAAGCAACTATCAGGGGCTAGCACTGTGGCATAGTGGGTAAAGCCGCCGCCTGCAGCAACCGCAACCCATACAGGAGTCCTGACTGCTCCACTTCTAATCCAGCTCTCTGCTAGTACTGGGAAAGCAGTAGAAGATGGCCCAAGTTGTTAAGCCCCTGAACTTGCATAGGAGACCCTGAAGAAGCTCCTGGCTCATGGCTTAGAATCGGTCCAGTTCTGGCCATTGTGGCCATTTGGGGAGTGGAATCTCTCTCTCTCTAACTCTGCCTTTGAAATAAATAAATAAATCCAAAAAAAGTGACTATCAATAGTACTTCCTGGCTAAAAGTTTGAATTATAAATTATAAACAAGATAACAGCATCTAAGAGAAAAGTGTTCAAGGTCAAAATCAATATTAAGTAGCTAAAAGGAATAGCAACGGAAAAAATAGAAATTAAAGTATACATGTTTCAAACATGAAATAAATGTCAGTGTAGTCATGATATTAATTTATATATTTGGAAGTGATTTGATGACTTTCAATAACTTTCATTCTTTTGCCCTTTTCATTTCATAGAATACAATGGAAGAGAAACCTTGAGAAGATCACATATATAGCAGTGGTTCTCAACCCTGGCTACACATTAAGATCACCTTGGGAGCTCTTAAAATACCAACATCCTGGTACCCAGGATAATGAAATCAGAGTATTAGAGATTCTAATTTGGAGCCAGCATTCCACTACTGCTATATAGTGTGATGATTCTCATGAGAACCCTGGGTCCTAAAACCTCTAGGGTTTGAGAGGGGAATGTAAGAGACAGCAACTTCAGGTTATATACAACACCTTCCTCTTTCCTTTTTTCCGGATTAATATTGTGTAAAACAACAGGAATGTATTGCCTAGTTGGAAACAGGCAAGCAGGAAAATTATTGAAAACCACTGTTACACAGGAAAAGATATACATTATTGAGTATATGACACATAAATTCCATGAGCCTTGAATTTTCTACTGGGCAATGGAAATGATAATAGTTCACCTATTTGTAGGTTCTTTGTAAGAATAAGAGAAAAACCGCAAGTTGCTGTTTCTAAGGTATAACAAAGGCTGGCTACATTATTCTTTGAATAAGTCAGTATAGATAGCTAAAACATAAATAATTTTCAGCTTTAGACTCTGAATTTGATGAAATAGTGAGATCTATGACACTAAAACAATGCATTCCCAAGACCAAAAAACCCCTTCAAGTATGACTGAAAGTAATTCAGAAGTAAACATAGATTCTAAATAGAACAATACACCAATATACAAAACAAATTATCTAATTTTTCTACATTGAAAGTGGAGTATCTGCTAAATACTTTACTGTTAACTGATACAGGTTCAAATTCAACTGGAAACTTTCTCTTTGGACAGAAATTGACAGAGTCCTTGGAAAGGCATCCACATGAAATAGAGAGAGAATATCCTTGATAAGGTCTAAGGTCATAAATATGCCTTGGAACACCAACCAATTCACCATAAATAAGACCAGAACATGCATGACTCTTCGTTCAAAGACAAACGTCAATGAACTAACAAAAATGCCTTGAATAAAACCAGGTGTCATGTACTCTTACCTTAACCTCCGCATTACAAAAAAGAAATGACAGTTTGGGAGTTTTTATATGTGTGTGTGTGTGTGTGTGTGTGTGTATTTATATAAGACTTTTAAAGAGACACTGATATTCTTGCAAAAAAGTATACAAATAAGCATTTAAATGACTAAGCACTCCGTAATAGGAATGCTTTGCTGTGAAATACAGGCACCAATGGAAATAATTTTAGACAGTGTCTGATTGTTAAATTTTCAAGTAAGTGGAAGGAAAACAGATAGTAAATAAAATAATGAAAGAATTCTATGCAAATACGAGAAAAGTACAGTGGCAATTCTTTGTAATTATTTTTACATAGCTACATACAGAAGGATAAGAATGTGAACAAAGCAACATAAGAAAAATCATCATCTATCCTCTGGAATTATACTGCTGAGTGATCTTTGGAGATTTTATTAATTATTAAAAATATTTAGTGGTGGCCGGCGTCGTGGCTCACTAGGCTAATCCTCCGCCTGTGGCGCCTGCACCCTGGGTTCTAGCCCTGATCGGGGCGCCACATTCTCTCCTGGTTGCCCCTCTTCCAGTCCAGCTCTCTGCCGCGGCCCAGGAAGGCAGTGGATGATGGCCCAGGTGCTTGGGCCCCTGTACCCGCATGGGAGACCAGGAGGAAGCACCTGGCTCCTAGTTTCAGATCGGCGTAGCTCCGGCCATAGCAGCCATTTGGGGGGTAAACCAATGGAACGAAGGAAGACCTTTCTCTCTCTCTCTCTCTCTCTCTCTCTCTCTCTCTCTCTCACTGTCTATATCTGTCAAAAAAAATATTTAGTGCTTACTCTGTGACAGGTACTGCACTAAGTGTTGTGGATACAAACAAGATTAGTAAATGTATATCCTTCTTTTAGGAAAGATCAGCTGAGTGTCTGAGACATATTCATACTTTATTCTATCAATGTCCATATCAAGTATTTGAAGGGGGGGTAGGAGTTTGGGGCACCCATGTCTCACATCAGAGCACCTGGGTTCAGCACCTAGCTCAGACTCCTGACTCCAGCTTCTTGCTAATACAGACTCTGGGAGGCACCAGTAAATGGCACAAGTAACTGGGTCCCGGCCACCACCCTTGGAAGTCTTGAGTTGAGTTCTCAGCTCTCCATTTTGTAGGCTCACTGACAGCTCTTATGGGAATTTTGGGAAATGAAGCAGTGGATGGGATCTTTCTCTATGTCCTTGTGCCAACCCAGAAAATTAAATTAAAAAACTAAAAACTTTTGAGGGATATGCATGGTGATCATAATATCAATAAAACACAAAAATGGAAAAATCTTCCATTTCTATGGATTAGAAGAATCATAATAATCAAAATGTCCATACTACTGAAAGTAATTTACAGATTCAATGTGATCCCAATCAAAATACCAAAGACATTCTTCTATGATCTAGAAAAAATAATGCTAAAATTCATATGGAAACACAAGAGACCTGGAACAGCTAAAGTAATCTCATACAACAAAAGCAAAGCGAGTGGCATCACAATGTCAGATTTCAAGATATACTAAAGGACAATTATAATGAAAACAGCCTGGTACAGGAAAAACAAAAAAGACGTGTAGACCAATGGACCAGAACAGAAACTCCAGAGATCAATCCAAACATCTACAATCAACTTACCTTTGACAAAGGAGGTACAATCAATCCCTGGAGCAAGGATAGTCTCTTCAACAAATGGTATTGAAAAACTGGCTCTCTGCATGCAGAAGCAATGAGACAAGACCCCTACTTTTATCCTTTTTTTAAAAAAAAGATTTATTTATTTTGTTTGAAAGGCATAGCTACACAGAGGCAGAGAGAGAGATACATACACACACAGAGAGAGAGAGAGAGAGAGAGAGAGAGAAAGAGAGAGGTCTTCCATGCATTGGTTCACTTCCCAAATAGCCACAATGGCTGGAGCTGCACCGATCTGAAGCCAGGGGACAGGAGCTTCTTCCAGGTCTCCCACACTGGTGCAGAGGCCCAAGGACTTGGGCCATCTTCTACTGCTTTCCCAGGGCAAAGCAGAGGGTTAAATCATAAGTGGAACAGCCAGGACTCAATCCAGTGCCCATATGGGATGCTGGCACCACAGGTGGTGGCGTTACCCACTATGGCACAGCGCCATAGTGGGTAACCTTACACAAAAATCTACTCCAAATGGATCAACTACCTAGATCTATGACACAATACCATCAAATTACTAAAGAACATTGGGGAAACTCTGCAAGACATTGGCATAGACAAAGACTTCTTGGAAAACACCCCAGAAGCACAGACAATCAAAGCCAAAAGTGACAAATGGAATTACATCAAGCTCAGATGTTTTTGCACTGCAAAAGAAACACTCAGCAAAGTGAAAAGGCAATTGATAGAATGGGAGAAAATATCTGCAAACCACCCAACTAATAAAGGATTAATATCCATAATCTATAAAGAGCTCAAGAAACTCAACAACAAAACAAACAAGCCATTTAGTAAATGGGCAAAAGACTTGAACAGGCATTTTTCAAGAGAAGAAATTCAAATGTCCAACAGACAAATGAAAAAATGCTCAGGATCACTAGCAAAGAGGGAAATGCAAATCAAAACCACAATGAGGTTTCACCTTACCCCCCAGTTAGAATGGCCCTCATACAGAAATCAACAAACAACAAATACCGGCAAGTAGGTGGGGAAAAAGGTACCCTAATCTACTGTTGGTGGGAATGTAATCTGGTGTAGTAACTGTGGAAGATGATATGGAGACACCTCAGAAATCTGAACACAGACCTACCATATGACCCAGCCATCCCACTCCTGAGAACTTACCCAAAGCAAAAGAAATTAGCATATGAAAAATGATCTGCACCCCCATGTTTATTGCAGTTCATTTCACAACAGCTAAGATATGGTGTCAACCCAGATGTCCATCAACTGAAGACTAGATAAAGAAATTATGGGATTTATATACCCTATGAAATACCACACAGCAGTTTAAAAAAAATCCTGTCATTTGCAACAAAATGAATGCAACTGGAAACCACTATACTTAGTGAATTAAGCCAGTTCCCAAAAGGCAAATACCATAAGTTCTCCCTGATTTGTGGTAACTAACAGTTATGTACTTAATGGTAATCTACAGGAGTGAAACTGACATTTTGAGATGCAATGATTTTGAATAGTACTTGTCTTGACTGTTGAACAGTTTTTTTTCTTCAACTATTTGTTAAACTCTTTAGTTATTGTAGAGCTAATCTTATAAGCATATAGTTAACTACAAAGAGTTCTTTGTCAAAAATAAGAATGGGAATAGGAGAGGGAGGTGGAATGATGGGAGCATGGGTGGAGGGAGGTAGAAAGTACTACTATGTTCCTGAATCTATATATATAAAATACATGATACTTGTATGCCTTCAATAAAATTTTTTAAAAATGCCTAAAAATAAAAATTTAAATTAAAAAAATCAATAAATAATCTAAATATCCACCAAAATGGAAGAATTTCTGATGCTATGTAAGAGGGGGGAGAGCCAAGAAATAATTAACAGATATTCTACACAGTTAAATATAAATCTTATAGTAGCTATTATTTAATTATAAGAAAATCTACTTTCTATAAATTAAAAAATGTAGAATAAATATCTTGGTCTTACTAACAAATATCATGAGATATCATCTCATTCTAGTTGGAATAGTTATTATCAGGTCTGGTGCTATGGCTTAGTGCGTAAAGCCACCCGTCTACAGTGCTGGTATCCCTTATGGGTACGAGTAATGGCTGCTCCAGTTCAGATCCAGCTCCCTGCTAATGTATCTGAGAAAGCAGTGGAAGATGGTCCATGTCCTTGAGCCCCTGCGCTCACGTGGGAGACTTGGAAGAAGTTTCTTGCTCCTGGCTTCACCCTGACCCTGCCCTGAACATTGTAGCCATTTGGAGAGTGAACCAGCAGATAGAAAAACCGTCTCTCTCTTTGTCTTTCCTTCTCTCTCTCTGTAACTTTGTATTTCAAATAAAAAATAAATCTTTAAATAAAAAAGAATGGTGATTATCCAAACTTTTTTTAAATGCTGTTGAGGTTGTAGAGAACAAGATATCCTAATACACCCTTGATGGGAATGCAAAATAGGATAGCCATTATGTAAAACAATATGCAGATCCCTTAAAAAACTAAAAATGGGTCTACCACATCACCCACATACCCCACTTCTGGGAATATATCCAAAGCAATTGAAGTCAGAATATGAAAGCTCTACCTTCACTCCCATGTTTACAGCAGCACCATCGCTTCTCGGCCTTTTGGCTAAAATTAAGTATATGGCAGCACTGTGTGCAACACTCAAGACATGGTATCTGGGGCCGGTGCTGTGGCGCAGTGGGTTAAAGCCCCAGCCTGCAACACTGGCATCCCATGTGGGTACCGGTTCAATTCCTGGCTACTCCACTTCTGATCTAGTTCTCTGCTACGGCCTGGGAAAGCAGCAGAAGATAGTCCAACTGCTTGGACACCCATGTGAGAGACCCAGAAGAAGCTCCTGGCTCCTGGCTTTGGATCAGCTCAGCTCTGGCTGTTGCAGCCATTTGGAGAGTGAACCATCAGATGAAGACCTCTTTCTCTCTCTCTCTGGCTCTACCTCTCTATATAATTCTGTTTTTCAAATAAATAAAATAAATATTTTTTTAAAAAAAGACATGGAATCAACCTAAGTGTCCATCATTGAATGAATGGATAAAGAAATGTGGTATTTAAATATGATGGAATATCATTCAGTCATAAAAAGAATGAAGGCCGGCACCGTGGCTCAACAGGCTAATCCTCCGCCTTGCGGCACCGGCACACCAGGTTCTAGTCCCGGTTGGAGCGCCGGATTCTGTCCCGGTTGCCCCTCTTCCAGGCCAGCTCTCTGCTGTGGCCCGGGAGTGCAGTGGAGGATGGCCCAAGTGCTTGGGCCCTGCACCCCATGGGAGACCAGGAAAAGCACCTGGCACCTGGCTCCTGCCATCAGATGAGCACGGTGCGCCGGCCGCAGCGCGCCGACCGCGGCGGCCATTGGAGGGTGAACCAATGGCAAAGGAAGACCTTTCTCTCTCTCTCTCTCTCTCACTGTCCACTCTGCCTGTCAAAAAAATAAAAAAAAGAAAAAAGAAAAAAATAAAAAGAATGAAATTCTGACATTTGCAACAAAATGGATGGAACTGGAGATCATCAAGCAAGTTAAATAAGTCAGACACAAAAAGACAAATACCACATTTTCTCTGTGGAAATTAATACATAAAGAGAGAGTATAAAAACTGTAGATGTCATATTATTTGGTATCGCTATAAAGAGTCACCACTGAATTATACCATCTAATGATGATATACCCTTTTTTCCTCACTTTATGATCATTGTTAGGAATCTGACATTTTGTGATGGAAACACTCGTTTTCAAGAAAAGATAGTATATATTTACATATAAATAATATCTATATCTGATGTGTAAAATGGCAATATTTTTAAAATTGTTAAATCTTAACTTCCAAAAAATATTTGTAGGAGTACAAGGGAAAAAGAAATGTCACACTGTACCCCATACTTATGTATAATTATTATAAAAATATTTCAATGATTATAAAAATAAAATTCATGGAAAATGGAATTGAAAAATGAGTTTATTTTGGTGAAAAGATATTTTTGAAATGCATGCATTGATTTTTTCATTAAAAAGTTAGTGGGGAAAATAAGAGAAAAAAAACAAATTAAAAAAAGTAAAAAAAAAAAAGAAAAAAAAGTTAGTGGGAAATGAGTCTTGTCAGAAAAACTGCATGAATTTCAAAATTTCTTTGCACTAAAACAAACATCTTTTAAATCTATTTCTATGAACTTTTTGCTGTCTTCTTGTATACTACATTGAGAATGTGAAATGCAGGTTAAAAGAATATGCTCATTTTACTGACATTACTTAAATATTTTGAAAAAGTAAAATATTACTGAATTTAACATTGTAAAACTCATCACATGTTAGATAAACCATATATGTGAAATGCAGCTATGTAGAATCGTATATATGATTATACAAGAAACCATGAGAAAATAAATGAAAATTTATGCCATACTTCAAGACCCAAAAATAGTATCCTATTGTGAATGAGAATATATTGCTAGGAGTAAATAACCAAAACTGTGGGAGTTGTAATCAACTGGAAAAGAAGTCTAGAAGAAAAAATATTGAGCTAGGGTGAGATGATAAGGATAAAAAGGAGGAATGGAAGCAAAGAAAAACTTGGCAAAATGTGCAAACTGCAGTGACTAATTAAATGGGGAAGTGAAGAATTAGGGGAATAAGAATGATTCCCTTGTTACTAACCTAGGTGATTATAAGGATGCTGTGTTAGAAAAGAAAAGGAGAGATGTATGAAATAAGAGCTTGGACGGGTGCGTTCAGTAGTTTGGTGCGCCTGGAGAACCACCACATAGAAACAGCTGAGGGAGGAACAAGGGTTGGAGATGAAACAAGTAAGCAAGACAGGGTGCAGGGTGAGATCCACAGTGGCGCTTATACCTAAATGGTGATTGGAGGAAGAGGAGCTCAAGAAAGATGCCAACAAAGTGTTCACAAAGGAAAGAGAAAAGAGTGATGGTGTAGCAGGCGAGGACAGAGAGGCTCCCTATGACAGTAATAAACAGTGTCAATTTCAGAAGAGGGACCTAGTAAGCAAGAACCAGCAGGAGTTCATTGTGTTTACCAATGTCAGAGTCACAGATGACTATAAAAGCATAATTTGTGCACCATGACAGGGAAATATCGACTTGCAGTGGATTAAGAGAAGGAAGATGTGTCCATGTAGCTAGAAAACTCAGATTATTTCCTTGAGAAGACTGGATGAGAAAAGAAAATTTATATGTCAGTTGTATGTTGGGGAGGAAAAGATGAAGATGACCATGGAGTTGAAAGAAGAACAGAATCGATAGAATGAAGGGAGCAGCTGAAATAATTATCTCTCAAGTGGAAAATGACATTCCCATCTCTTCAAATAAAACAAAAAGCAAGAGGCTGGTCATCATTAGAGGTCTGTTTGTAATTAGGATATAGACAAGGCAAGAGTTTTCATATCTGATGGTCCCAAATATTTAAAAGATGTCAGGGGGGATATCAGCTTAGCAAGGCAGGGAAGCGAAGGGGACTGAAGGAAAACAATCCAGTTTCAGAACTTTACTTCAGGGCCCTGCTAAAACGAACCAAGCTCAGGCAACACCAGTGAATCATTCTTATTTTTGGTCACTTAAGAAGTTGCTGTTTCTTAACTCTTTTTATTAGATGTGAAGACTGAGTTCATGAGAAGTCATGATATTGTGAAAAACCGCATTGGTTGTGTAACAAGATGACCACAGATGCATGAGAGGGCCTGGTCCAATCCACAAGGAACACCCAATAGAGAGGTGAGCGAAATCTGGGGGCCAGCACTGTGGCATTGTGGGTATCACCACCACCTGTTACACAGCATCCCTTATGGGCGCCAGTTCGTATCTCTGCTGCTCCACCTCCAATCCAGCTCCCTACTAATGGCCTAGGAAAGCAGCAGAGGGGGGCCCAAGTGTTTTGGTCACTGCCACTATGTGGGAGACCCAGATGAAGCTACTAACTCCTGTCTTCATCCTGGCCCAGCTCTGGCCATTATGGCCATCTGGGGAGTGAAATAGTAGATGGAAGATTCTCTCTCTCGCTCTCACTCTCTTCCCCCTTCTCTCTGTAACTCTTTGAAGTATGTATTTAAAAAGTAAATTAGTTTCAGTCATTAAGATTTACAGTAGTATATTATGCAGCAATAGCTAGCTGATAGAAGCCTTTTGAATATCCATTTTATGACCGTGAGGACTACTAGTAATAAACCTATCAAGAGAAAACTGAGACCTGTGCAGCAGCAGGTTAAGCCACACCTTGTGATGCTAGTATCCCAAACTGGAGTGCTGGTTCAAGACCAGCCTGCCCAGTTTCAGATCAGCTCTCTACTAATGTGCCTGGGAAGGCAGCAGGAGATGGCTCAAGTGCTGGGGCACCTGTCAGAGATCTGGATGAAGTTCCTGGCTCCTGTCTATGTCCTGACTCACACTTGAGTCCTGTGGCCATCTGGGGAGCAAACCAGAGGATGGAAGATCTCTGTCTCTCCCTCAATCTCTGCACCTCTGCCTTTCAAGTAAATAATTAAATGAACAAATAAATAAATAAACTCTTTTATGAGAGAGAGAAAACAGCTCCATGAACTTGGCTTCTGCTTTTGCTTTTTTTGTTCATTTATAAACACATTATTTTGTTAAATTTATTTTCTTTCATAATGTAATTAGAAATTTAAAGGGGTCTTTGTCAAGTATGATTTTCATAAGAATTAAGTTTTACAACAGGGATTACAGTTCAGAAAACAATTTTTAAAGGTTAAACCATTAATCAGAAAGCCTTATTTAACAGCAAATGATTAAAATTGATTTATATATCTTACATTTTGATTTATGCCTCTGCTTATACCTGTTCCTTTCACATAACGGCAAAGATCTCTCTCTATAAGTGACATGGTCCTTACTAAAATGTGTGTGCACATAGAGCAGCTGACAAATAGCAGTAACTATGGCATCTTATAGGATTCTGGGCTATTACGTCAAGCCCAAATTTAGGGAACTACTGCCTCAATATACCATTCTTTCCAAAAACAGAAACATGGTGTAATCTAACTTATATTAAAAGAAAAAAAAACGCCTTAGGGCTGGCATTGTGGCCTAACAGCTTAAGCTACTCCTTGTGATGCTGCTATCCCATATGGGTGCTGGTTTGTGTCCCAGCTGCTCCACTTCCGATCCAGCTCCCTGCTAATGAGCTGGGAAAAGCAGTGGCAGTGGAAGATGGACCAAGTGCTTGGGTCCCTACCACCCATATATGGGAGATCCAGATGAAGCTCCTGGCTCGTGGCTTCAGTCTGCCCCAGCCCCGGCCTTGCAGCCATCTGGGAAGTGAATCAGCAGATGGAAGATCTCTCTGGTTCTCCCTCTCTCCTCTTGCTCTCTTTAACTCTGATTTTCAAATAAATAAATAAATAATTTCAAATTTTTAAAAAAGAAGCAAACCTCTTTTCAACAATACTAAATTATGTGTGCTAAAAGAAAATGTCACCTTGACTACAGACACGCTCGTAGTTTTGAAAAATGCAAAAGTAATTCCATTGAAATACAGCTGTTGCTATATCTGGGTTTATAAATATCTACCAGTGCACTTTGTTATGGTAGGCTAATTTATTTCCAGTAAAGTTTCATTCCCTTTTAGCAACTGTAAACGGCTTATAAATAATGTCAGGACTTTCAATAGTGGTGAGCTCCTACTAATGACCCTATCAGAAAAAAACAAGTAACCGATTTCAATGCTTCTCTCCAGCATCTTAAATCACTACTTGGAAGGAAACATTTTCTTCTTGTCTGTAAGAAAATTTTTTTTTTTAAAAAAAAGATTTACTTATTTATTTATTTGACAGAGTTGCATACAGACAAAGGTAGAGCCAGAGCCAGAGCGAGAGAGCGAGAGAGCGAGAGAGTGAGAGAATCTTCCATCCGATGGTTCACTCCCCAGTTGGCTGCAATGGCTGGAGTTGGACTGATCCAAAGCCAGGAGCCAGGAGCTTCTTCCAGGCCTCCCACATTGGTGCAGGGGTCCAAGGACTTGGGCTATCTTCTACTGCTTTCCCAGGCCATAGCAGAGAGCTGGATTAGAAATGGGGCAGTAGGACAGGAACTGGCCTCACTACGGGATGCCAGGGCCACAGGTGGAGGCTTAGCCTACGACGCCACAGTGCCAGTCTCTGTCTTTAACTTTTAAAAACACAAAAGTGCTCCATGTTAGCAGTTGCACATAATAGTTATGGAATGCAGAGCATGTTGATCCTTATCTCTCATCACTCTCCTAAATTCTGCATTTTCAGTTTTCAGGTATAATCAAAGTCTCATAAAAACACTTTGTCTCCATGATAAATAATTTGGAAACCTGCTACTTCCTATTAATATTTGAGAAAAGTCATCATATATAAGAACAACTCTTAGCTTTTATAAAAATTTGAATTTGCTTAAATTTTTATAAGGAATAATAGCATTTATGATGTTAATGAGCAACTGCTCAACATAAAGTGCATCATACCAGTTTTGTCTTTGCATGATTCTGTGGCTCTAACTATGCTGAAATATATTTTTTTATTTTTTAAAGATTTATTTATTTATTTGAAAGGAAGAGTTACACAGAGAGAGAAGGAGAGGCAGAGAGAAGCACTGTGGTGTAGCAGGTAAAGCCTCTGCCTGCAGTGCCAGCATCCCATATGGGCACTGGTTTGAGTCCTGGCTGCTCCACTTCCAATCCAGCTCTCTGCTATGGCCTGGGAATGCACTGGAAGATGGCCCAAATCATTGGGCCCCTATACCTGCTTGGGAGTCCTGGAAGAAGTTCCTGGCTCCTGGCTGTGGATCAGCGCATCTCTGGCCGTTGTGGCCATCTGGGGAGTTAACCAGTGGATGGAAGACAACTCTCTCTCTGCCTCTGCCTCCCTATAACTCTGCCTTTCCAATAAATAAATAAATCTTAAAATAAAGAAACCATTTGTTTAATTTTTTAGATTCCTGCCTATAAGAGATCTACAGGCCGGCGCCGTGGCTCAACAGGCTAATCCTCCGCCTTGCGGCACCGGCACACCCGGTTCTAGTCCCGGTTGGGGCGCCGGATTCTGTCCCAGTTGCCCCTCTTCCAGGCCGGCTCTCTGCTGTGGCCCGGGAGTGCAGTGGAGGATGGCCCAAGTGCTTGGGCCCTGCACCCCATGGGAGACCAGGAAAAAGCACTTGGCACCTGGCTCCTGCCATCGGATGAGCGCGGTGCGCCGGCCGCAGAGCGCCAACCGTGGCAGCCATTGGAGGGTGAACCAACGGCAAAGGAAGACCTTTCTGTCTGTCTCTCTCTGTCTGTCTCTCTCTGTCTCTCTCTCTCACTGTCCACTCTGCCTGTCAAGAAAAAAAAAAGAGATCTACAAAATGTTGATGGAAAAATGCATATTATGAAAAAACTGTTCATGGATTAAAATTTTTATACCAAAAGAATCTTATCTTTTAATTCCACTTTTCAGTAAATTTTGTGATGTATGTGTACGTGTGCGTGTGAGTATATTAAAATAGACAACATAATATGAAATTCTTCTATTATCACTTTGAGGTTCATACTTTTTCATTGGTCATTAACGATGACAAAAATTGTAAAAATGGGTTAGTCAAAAAACAATTGAGTTATCAAAATAAGTGTTGCTCTATAATGATGAATATTTCTCTGAAAATATTTTTAAAAGTGAGAAAATTCTTGAACATGTTTTACTAGCTCTTTCAAAGTTTTATCTTTGCATATTTTGCCACCAAATTTAGAAAAAGTGAGCAGCATAACATTATCACTTATGGTATCACAGTTATTCCTGTCATATTATGATTAGCCCTGATTGAAATGACATTTCCAACATGTACCAAAATTGTGAAAATGGTAATTACATTTTGCATTTACATGAGGTTATTCTTTGAGCCTACCGACTTGTTATACAAGTTTCACTGGCATCTTTCTGTGAAATAAAACAAACATTGAAGTCTATGCCGACTTAGATTATTCCTGTTATTTTACTCTAATTTCCTTTTACCAATATTATTAGAGATGGGAAAATTTATACAAACAGAAACAAAGGGAAAACGCCCCCATCAAATTCACAAGGAACACCTTTGTATGAAAACGTTTTGCCTCTTTCAAAATAATGCACAGAGTTTGTATTAAGCACGTATGGCTCTTGTTTCTGTAGTCCCATATCATGTTGCACAGCCCCTTGATTTAGAAGATGGTTCTATGTGTTTGAAGTTGGTTAAGCAGTGTTTTTCCTGAAGAAACCTTCAACAACAAGGAAAATTTCCCTTGGAATATAACTGTCCCATTTTTCAAAAGAAAGCCAAAATTCCTTTTGGTACTTATAGGCTATGTCTATACAAGCTATGAATTACATTTCAGATATTTATTGGGCATTTTCTATGAATCAAGCACAATGCTAGGTTAACAAGACTTAGTTTTGAGTATCAGTTTTAGCTCATAGGAGTATAGCTGGGTGCTAGTTGCTAAGTCACATATGCTGTTTGAGCCTCATTTCTTCATTCTTTAAATAAAGGTAATATTAATATTACTTGACAAGCTTGTCTCGAGACTCTGCCTGTCAATGGGTTTTGCTGATAAGTCATATGCATGATCTTGATCTCACAGGATTACTAGGGGACTAAAAGGAGAGCCTATATAAGAAAGATGGAGAAAATATTTACAATATCATAAAATTGGACTGGTCTCATTACTATTGAATAAATTCACCCATGTACATACACAAGCACACAAACCTGAATGCTGCTGAGGTTGGAAAATTTTCTGTTCCCAAAAGACATATTGTACTTAATGTGCAATCATGTCCTCTTTTACTTATACATTCACTACCAAGCCCTTAAGGAGTGAACAAATCAACAAATATATGGCATGGAATCAGAGGTGTACATTTTTGTAATTTCATGAAACTCCTGAAGGTTTTCATTTATGATTGAAATTGCTGTCACAGCTACAGCAATTTTTAGTCTTCTGTTGTGTATCAGTAGATGTTAAACAAACCATTATGCAGAAAAATATTTCTAACTAACAATGATCTAGAAACCATGATTTTTAATAAGCCAAAAGTGGGTAATTGCTTAGCTGAATTACTAGAAAATATTGGTCCCCTTACCTTAGAAGGATTAAAAAAGATGCTTTCATTGCTATTTTTGACAGTCATTTTGCATATTTTTCTTGTCACCAGTAAAAAGCTGGCAGCTATGTTATGCATCTCCTAAACTTGAAGTCATGGTTTCAGCAATTGTGACATAAGAGTCCAAAATATTTGGGGAGAATTGGAGAACTTTTCCTAGAATTGTGATTTGGTCCTATGGGAAATACAGTGAATCCTGACTAGTTATTCTGATTTTATAGTTCAATATCACAAAGGCTTAGAATTTCTATCTGTCTTTATTTCTCATTTTTCACAGTGTACCGCAGGACCTTTGGCAATAGGGCAGGAGGAAAGCTTGCTATCTTTGAGGTCATCTTCCAAATTGACCACTGTTGACTTTTAAATGTTCATAGAGATAGTTCATACAAATTGCCATTTTCTGTGATTCTGGGATGCATAGTATAAGACATGTCTCAGTTCAAAAATAAAATCTATTGTAGTAAAAACTTTCAGTTTGAATAGCAGAGGAAATACTGGTGTTGTGAAACTGAGGAGACTGTCAGTAACTGGACTTAGAGCATTGGGGTTATGCACACACACACACACACACACGACAAAGTAGACTTAATTTTTTCAAAAAGAGAAGTGAGGGAGTACATAGTTGTTCCTGGGGTTGTGACAGAAGTAATAGCTTAGGAAGCAGTCATGATTCATTGGGAAGTTCCTTATACTCAACTCCTCAAATTTGTTATCTTTATCTCAAAATCCATGCCTGCCACTCCCCGATCCTATAGGTACAACCCTATAGGTCTTTCACTGAGTTCTCCCTTTGTTCTTTATCCACTGTCTTGGTTCACTCCATCTACTTCTGTCTCTTGAGTCCATCTCACCTCATGTTCATTGTCTTAGTTTTAGCCTGTGATTCCATTATCACTGGGGATATCTTGAAGTCTTTTTATGTCTTCTTGGAAACCAAGCCCCAGATAAGTAGCAACAGCTAAAAACTTACTCTGTCCTAATTCATTCTGTTAGGGACTTTATTTCACTTCCTCAACTACCCCAAGGAACAGGTGCCACTGGTATCCCCCATTTTAGAGATGGCAAAACCCAGAGAAGTTGTCATCCAGATATCTTAGTTGCCTAGGCCCCTACATCAACAGGACTGTATTCTTTGTTCCAGGACATCTTTTTTCCCCAGGAAATAATGCTGTTATACAGATTATACCGCTTCATTGGTGGCTTTATGAAATTTCTGAAAATACAGTGGTTTGGAAGTATAAAGTGTTAGTCCACTCTGTCTCAAAACAGTAAGATGTTTATCAAGGGAGATGTCCCTTTTTTGGATAAAAGATCGCTCAATTTGATGAACCCCCTGCACTTACCCAATAGCTATTTACTCATCCAGGCTTACTCCAAGACGCTGGGTTCACTGTGACCACCAGTTTTCATGTGTTATTGCCCAATTCCAGTTCATCTCAGCATTCAAAGACCTGATTGTAACCACTTGAATCCAGAATCCCCAATATCCCATAAATACCTGCTCTCAACCTTTGTCTTCTGAGAACCAAGTAAAACTGTCAAAGTGCTGGTTTCCTTTACTACACTAATCAACTCAGATTTGCTAGATCAACAAGATATACTGGTGGTTACTTTATTTTTATTTATTTGAAGGGGAGGGAGGGAGGAAGAGACAGAGAAAGGAGAGATAAAAGGAGAGAGAGATAGAAGGGAGAGAGAGATTGCTGTTCCATTTGCTGGTTCAGTCCCCAAATGCCTATAACAGCCAAGCCAGTCAGAAGTCAACACAGGAACGCAACCCAGGTCTCTCCAAGGTATGGACTAGCAGCAAGCTGGAATAAGGGGAAGAGGCAGGACACAAACTCAGGCACTCTGATAAGGGGTGTGGATGTGTCCCTGGTGCCTTAACTGCTAACTCAAATGCCTGTCCCTGGTGATTATTTTGATAATAGTTGACATACTTACTGGCATTTATATTCAAAGTCAGGAGTGAATGCCTTGATACATTTGGGTTTGTGGAAATTACCCTGTAGTCTGTTAATTTAAAAAAACCATGTTGTAAGATTTCCATAAGTCTAAAAGGCCTTGTGCATTTAATATTTATATAATTGTTTCCTAACTCTTATGGTTTTTAGGAGAAAACAGTGTTTACAAGATTGCTTTAAATGTACATTGAGATGTTAATAAAAAGAAAGGCCTGGTATGGATGGATAAACTTCATCCTTTGATGCTTGAAAGAATGAAGGTTGTGGACAGGGTTGAGAATAGATTAGTGTTGTCAGGGATGGTGAGTTCTTCGTAACATTTCTCAAATTTATCTTTTTTTGTACATTTCTTGCACTGACTGTGTTTATTCTATTCTAGGCTCTGATCTAGCATCTTTAGCTCTTAGCTTGGAGGAAAAACATGGAATAGATTTTATGTGAAATTGGAAACTACTCTTAATGGCTATGGAATTTACTGTGAAGGAAATTGAAAGGATTATTGAAGAATTTTATTTGGGGAAGGTTTAATGGGCTTTGCATTTTACAATATCTCTCATTTACTTTGCTGAGAATGGATTAGGATAGAAAGGCAGGTACAGGGAAATCAGCTGAACAGTGGTTATTCAAGTTGGGAAAGACAGTATATGAATGTGTGTGTGTGTCTTTTACTGAGAACTAAAATACGGAAGTCCTGTTACTGAGGTTAATAGTTGTGTGTGTGATGTCTTTTATTCTCCTGCCTGTAATTAGCAGTAATACCTCTGAAATAAGAATGTTCTTTGCCTCTGTGGTATATGTTGTTATGTGAATAAGGTTTGAACAGGGAAAACTGTTGGGGGTGGCAGCAAAAAAGTAGGAAATGTTAAAGGCATCTTATTCTTAAACCAATCTGTAAAAACCAAACTAATTCCTTTGATTTAAGTGTAAAAGGAAGCAACCCACAAAGATGTGAGCACAAATGGTGATTCCAGGAATTAGCTTGAAAAGGACAGGTTAAGTGTTAAATCCTGGGGAGGGGAGTAAGAGAAATCAAAATGAAAAGGGATCCTCTTTCGATCAGACAATATCCTACTTGTCCTCCAGTCCCCCTCTGGAAAGTTTCCCTATGACAAATCTTGATGATGTGCCCACCTCTGTATTCCCAGGGTACTCCGTGTTTCTTGGAACTTACCAGACTGCATGGAATTTTCTTTATTAATCTTCCTGTTCCATTAGAAATAGCTTAGTAAATGAACAAGACTGTATCTCAGTAGTGCCAAGTACATAGCTCAATAGATGTTAGTTGAATGAATACATAAATGAAACAGTAAAATAAAACTAAAGAATACCAAGTAAATGGTCTGAAACACTGCATTCCTTTTTACAGTTGATAATAAAACATTTTTACAGAGTATGCTCTACTATTTTATTCAGATGTAAAGAGGGATTTCTTCATCAACTCAATTTGGGAAATGCTAGGTTAAACAAAGTGTTTTTTTTTTTTTCTTTGAGCAAGAATTAATACATTTTTCTTATTGGTGAAGGATGTAGAATTGTGTTGTCCAGTATTATAACCACTAGCAACATACAGATATTTAAATTTAATTCTATGAAAAATTTGCAAATTCAGACATAAGCTATATCTCAAGTGCTAGCTAGCTACATGTGGCTATCGGCTGCTATGTTAGATGGCAAAGATGAGGAATGTTTCCATCACAACACAGACATTTGTACTGGGCAGCAATGATCTACAGAGACTAGTGATCATGAAAAGAACCTTTGGAAGGGCCTGTAAGGTACATTGTTCCAGAAATTTCTGTATATAGGAATGTTTAGACTACACATTACAATGCAACTCTGCTGTATTCTTTACTGCTTGAATCATATTAATTTAGACTGCAAATAAATAATTGGTTGCATTTTGAATTAAATATTTATTTACTGAGTACATATTATATAAAAATACCATTTATATTTGAAATTTGATAAGGATAATTACGAGATAGAAGTAAATAAATAGGGGGCCAGCATTGTGGTATAGTGGGTAAAGCCACTGCCTGCAAACCTGGCATTCCAAATGGCTGCTGGTTCGAGTCCCCACTGTTCCACTTCCAATCTAGCTCTCTGCTAATGTGCCTGGGAAAGCAGCAGAAGATGGTACAAGTTGTTGAGACCCTGCACCCATGTGGGAGACCTGGAAGAAGCTCCTGTTTCCTGGCATTGGATCAGCCCAGCTTTGGCTGTTGTGGCCATTTGGGGAGTGAACCAGAAGATGGAAGATTCATTCTCATTTTCTTGCTCTCTAACTTTGCCTTTCAAATAAATAAATAAATTTTTTAAAAAGTAACCCAATAAAAATTCTTATTGCAACTTCTTCCATGAAAACCATTGTATACTACTTCAATCTCTCATTTGGGGAATTTCTAATAGTTCAGAGCCCTTCTAGAAGCTGATATGTTACATTTCATTTTACCCCAATCATTTGGAGAGCCCTAGAAATTTCATGAGTAGAACAGTAATTCAGGAAACTGATTAGAGTTTTCAGTTCATTTTTCTCAAACAATGAAAAAAATAAACAGGGTAACATCAAAGAAAATGATTTTTATAAACTGAAATAAATAGAAATGCTCAGAAGGACTTAATTAAGTGAAAGTAAATATTTCTCCTGCAATACAGAAATAAATACTAAAAAAAAAAAAAACTTCATTTCTGTTTGAATCAGTTCACTTTTAATTTTACTAAGAACATGTAGGGTGAAGATGAGAAGCTACTTTAGAGGCAGTAATAAACTATTCTCTGGCTCTTAGAAGTTCTCTCATGGCCAGCGCCCTTGCTCACTTGGCTAATCCTCTGCCTGCGGCACCAGCACACTGGGTTCTAGTCCTGGTTGCTCCTCTTCCAAGCCAGCTCTCTGCTGTGGCTCTGGAAGGCAGTGGAGGATGGCCCAAGTGCTTGGGCCCTGCACCCGCATGGGAGACTGGGAGGAAGTACCCTGTTCCTGGCTTTGGCCTGGCAGAACACTGGCCATGGCGGCCATTTTGGGAGTGAACCAATGGAAGGAAGACCTTTCTCTCTGTCTCTCTCTTTCACTGTCTAACTCTGCCTGGCCAAAAAAAAAAAAAAAGAAAGAAAGAAAGAAAAGAAGTTCTCTCATTAGTTTGTTGCCACATACTTTTGTTTTTATTTAAAATTCATTTATTGTTGTTTTTGTGATTTCTCAACTGAGCACCTCTTGGGACAATGCCATAGAATATTTAACATTGACATGCCTCTTATTCATTGCTCTCCATTATGTTAATGTTCCCATTCCAAAGACAATTATTTCCATTTATTCCTCTCCTTACGCCATTAGCCTTCCCCATGCTCTCATTAGTCAGATTCCAGAAATGATTTTTTTGCCCTTTCCATATTTGTGTTTGAAAGTATTTTTTGTTGCTATTTTGCTTTGCTTTGTTTTCTGGTTTCAGTTTCTCTGATTTCTACTTGTTCCACCAATTGTTACAGAAGAAAAAAAAAAGCCACACTATAATTTTCAAAAATGTAAAACCATGAGCCTCATACAAATATTGAATAAGCGTATGTTAAAGGTTTAGAAGAAACTAGAAGGATGACAAAGTTGATCCAAAAAGAACGGCAGGGACTCTATCTGTAATCAGTGCAATTGGCCAAGATGGCCTTAACATGACCCTCAGTTTGAATAAACTGTAGATATGGTTTTTTTTTCTTCCTTATTTTAAGTTTCTCTTCTTCCCCTTCTTAAGGGCAGTAAGTTTAGGTAACACTCAACTGTAAATTTATTCACTGGCCCTTTGACATGCAAATCTTCCACAGTCTAAGAATGCCTTTTTCAAGCATCTGGAAGCCATTCCTTTGACATGCAATTTTAAGGAAAGATAATGCCTTTATCTCCTAATCTTTGTGGGAGGGCAGCAGCCTAACTTGGATAAGCAGTAGGTAGCAAACACAGATTACCTAATCACCTTGACCAACCTTTCCCCTAGTATCCTCCAGTTCTTTTCCTCTAGCTTATCCCAAATGCTTAAAACCTCTCCTGCCTTTCATTTCAATGGAGTTTATTCTCTCACCCCCATTGCAACAGTCATGAATAAAGTCTTTCTTGTAGTTTTTAACAAGTGTGTGGTGCAGTATCTCTTCAACTAAAGAAAAAGTGCTAAAATAAGACTGCAAAGTTAGATACAAAATGGGCTAATGCCCTATAGTAAAATTGCAACCCTTATTGTTTTCTTTTTTTCTTAAGATTTCTTTTTCTCTCTGAAAAAATAATCTGATTTTTCAGCTCTTTGTCAGTTACTTTAAGGAGTCTGAGATAATAGCTCTCATAATGTATTTTTTCTAGTGCTCTTTTGACAATTAACACTATTTTGGTTTCAAAATTGTCAAGTACTAGTCAAGCATTTTTAGTGAATTCCATTTTATTTAGGTATTTTATTCTAAGTTTGGAAGGTCATGACTAAGACCAGCTGTTTTGACTAAGACAAGTGACATCTTTTTTCATCAATTTCTAGATTTCATTCATTCCAAGCACATATTTTCTATCATTTGGAAACTAGGGCTGTCTTTCGTAATTGTTATGATAAGAAAACATTCTGTCATAGTTTATTGGTGCAGATATGGACTGTGTCTTTTACAGTATATAGCATCTTATATTTAGTGAAATAGTGCCTGGAGAGAACTTAGAAAGAAAGCTATCAAGGGGAAAAATGTACAAAAGATGACAAAGCTTTTTATTGTCAAAATAAGCTTCAGCAATTGTGCAGTGAGTTATTTCAAATTCTAGCAATGACTCAAACTTTACAGGTACACCTCCTATTTATGCTATGTAGAGTGCTACCTTAGTGCATAATCACCATTCCTGTTTTCTGACTTTTTCTCTGCCATGATGGCTTTTCATACTTCTTATTTATCTTCATCTCCTATTTCAGAAAAAGGCATTTAAATTCACTAAGCTGTTTGCATCATGATAACCTTAGTAATCTTATTCGTAAGTACAATATTAGACACTTCCACAGGAAATCAAATAATGACTTCCCTTCAGGAAAAAAAAAAAGTAATTAAAGAAAGAAAACAGTGAAAGAAGCTGCCTGATCAGTCTATGACAAAGTGCTTCAGAAACTTTCAGAGTTAACTGAGTTACTTCAAAAGAACATTAGAAAGACACATGCAAAGGGTCATTAATTCAGACTATAGACAAAAGAGTTAATGAAAAGAGGAGGGTAGGATAGAGATTCCAGATAATTTGAACAACATAGGCACCAACAAAACAGAATGAATCAACGAGGCTTTACGAATCTAGAAGCAGTTCTGGGTTGCTGGTATCAATGAACAGAGACTAAGGAAATAGCTACAGGACAGAAGTGAAAGAGCCTTTGTGCTTCAACGGGGTTGAAACATTATCTTGAAAGCCTGAGGAATTATTGAGGAATTTTTAAACCAGGAAAATAAGTTTTGATTTATATTTTATAAATGTCACTGTCTAAGCAGTAGGAAATAAAAAAATTTCTGACAGCTGCACTGGAGACACCTGGTCAGGTGAGAAATAACAAAGATTAGAAAATGGAGTAGGAATGAACACTGGGGATCTGAAGTTCTGGTTCACCATCAACCCCAAAAGAAAAGTGTATGGAGTGAAGTTTACAGAAGGTGCCAGTCCTGAGCCTAGACATCAGCAGGTCTCACATCCTCATATTGTCTTTTTGGATTCCAGTCCCTTCAAGATAAAAAAAAAAGCCATGTAATATACTCTAAGAAGAAGAAGAGCCTAGTTTTACCAACTGAGGCCATACTGGACTTGTCTGTATCCAGATAACAACAAATCATGGGGGAGATTTCAGGAAAAGTGAATAGAACTTCCTATTCACCCACAATTGGCAGCAGATGAACACAGCTGATCTAAAGGATAACAATCAGTTGTTGCTTATTGTGTATTGTTTAGCCATAGCTGGTACATCATATGAGATAAAATGCTACAAAAATAAAATTGTGAAAATCATTTTGTTCTCACTCTATGCTTTTAACTTGTTTGAGGGAAAGAACTCCCATTTACTGCTTTACTCCCCAAATGCCTCATCAGCTGGAACTGGGACAGAAATCCAACCAGGTCTACCAAGTGGATGGCAGAAACTCTATTTCTTGAGCCATCAGTTGCTGCCTCCCATGGTCTACATTAGCAGCAGCAAGCTGGAGACAAGAGCCAAGTTGGTTTTAACCCAGGAACTCTGAAGTGGGGTATAGGCATCTTAACAGATACCCTAATGGCTAGGTCAAATGCCCACCTCCCTTTCACCTTTTTAAGTATAGAAAATTTCAAAAACATGCAAAAGTAGAGAATACTGCATAATTTTCCTTTGGAATCATCAAACTTCAATATATATCAACATATCACTGATTTAATTTCATCAGTATGCCTTCTCATCACTCAGACTTTTTTGCAAGAAATTCCTGAATTCATATATCTTTTTTTTTCCAAAGCCAGTTTAGGTACATGTTTTACAAAAGACAATTTGAACTCTTTGAGGAAGAATGTAACCCAATGACCTTACTGAGCATTACTAAAGTGACTGCAAGGTATTTTAAAACAATTTCATTAAAATTAAGTCATATAATCTTGAATTCTAAAGGTCAGAAAGAAAAGATAAAGGTAGAAAAGAAATTTCCTGACTGACAAAGGGGCATTGTTGGTACTGTATATATTTACGTGGAAATTAGTCTTTTTAGAATAGAGAAAAAAGTTTTCAATCAAGATGAAGAGAAAGAAGAAGAGACTTCAAGTCAATCAGATTTCCACAGGTACTCAAGGCTTTTTATAGAAAAAGAAAACAATCAGGTTATTTCCCATAAGATAATTAGCAAACAGAGAGGACAGGAAGTAACTCACTACCAAGTTACAATGACTTGAAGATTTACTCATAATCAAGTGTTCCAAAGCAAGTGTCTACAGAGGAGGAGGAAATTTTTGTTGGCATAAACAAATAGGGGGTTTAATGAGGTAGAAAAAAAGTCACACATTTAACTTTCCTTCTAAGTGTATTTTCCCCTCTAAATGTGCATCAAGTAAAGTGATTTAATTGACTGAAATGTTCTAACAAAGATACATTTTTGGTAGCAAAGGAAATAGTGTATGAAGTATGTGCTAAGTACAGATATTAACAAACCACTACTCATTTAGTGGCAGCCATCCAAAAATAGGTGTGAGTGAGAAGAAAGGTCCTTAGATTGACTCATTCATTAATAATTGTGCAACTCTATAGGTCTTAAGACCAAAAGACTTGATGTGATTTTAAAGTCAAAGTTTTTATAAGGCTTAAGGACATTTTGGTTCATGTAACCTATACAAAAGATGTTTATTCCCGTTTTTTTCATCATAGATTCTGAGACAAAGAGGATCATCCTGGAGCCAGAGCTGTGGCACATGGGTTAAACTGCTCCCTGCAGCACTGGCATCCCATACGGTGCCTATTTGAGTTGCAGCTGCTCCATTTCCAATACAACTCCCTGCTGGTGTGCCTGGGAAAGAAGCAGAGGATGGGACAAGTGCTTGGGCAGCTACACCCATATGAGTGACCCACAGGGAGCTCCTGACTCCTGGCTTTGGCCTGGCCCAGCCCTGGCCATTGTGGTCATTTGGGGAGTGAACCAGCAGATAGAAATCAATTAGTCTCTCTTTCTCTCTAACTCTGCCTACCAAATAATCTTTTTTAATAAAGCAATTATCCAAAATTCATGCTGTTAGAAATCTAAACACCTAAAAACTACTCCATGTTGTTAATTTCCTAGATAGTTTTTATATTATTATATCATAAGACTTCTTTATAAGAAACACATTTATAAATATGGATTAATATAGGAATCACACATACATTAAAAACTTTTGTTGTTCTACAAAAAAGCACATTTTACACCATGTTCAACATCTATCTGTTCTCTGGGAAACCATCACAGTTGATTTATCCCCAACACTGAATCCATGGCTAAATTCTATGACAGCAAGTCTAGCAGCTCTTCTGTTCCTCTCTTGGATTTTCACTCTCCTAAGTCTAGACCCCAAACAACTCCCATCTGGTTAGCTCTTAGCTGAGGATGCCAATACCTGGCCCACATGGCTACCGGATGATGTCTTTTCCTTACTAACATCTGCCAGCCTCAGTCTGATGGCTTTTGGCTGACCTTGAGATCAACCTTGATGTGTATGAAGGACAAGCCAGAGATGCTAGAAAACTGACGTTCCTTTTAAAAGCAGCCCTCAAGTAGGAACAGATGTGAACTGGTGGATAAATAACCTAGCTTCATCTCACCTTGGGTATGGTAACTTTGAGGACATGCCTGTACTGTCTCACAGATTTTTCCAGTGAACATACTTTCCAGTTGCCTAGAGGAGTAACTGGGTTTATAATCCACATTTATTCATTTATTTGACCCAGCTCACTTCTCCACAAGTCCAGTGATGTTTACTTGGGGTTTGTTTCTGGGGGAGTCCAATCTAAGACACTCCTGCAGTTAGACATTGTTCCAAAAATTCCATTCAATCTCCTCACATCCAGTTTCCTACTACTGTGCACCCTGGGAGCATCAGGTGGCTGCTCAAGTAGTTGGGTTCCTTTCAGTCATATGAGAAACATGGATGAGGTCCAAGGCTTCTGGCTTTGATATGACTCAGCCCTGAAGGTTCCAAGGTGTGAAACACCAGATGGAAGATCTCTCTCTCTGTCTCTCCCTCTCTGTCTCTCTCTCTCATTTTGCCTTTCAATTGTTTTTAAGAAGGAAGTGCTCTATTCAAGAATTTGTTAAATAACGTTTGTATGACTACATAATATCTAGAATAATTTTCTCTATGATATCTAGGCCAGCCTGGATCACAATTTTCATTTCTTTTTTTTTTTTTTTTTTGACAGGCAGAGTGGACAGTGAGAGAGAGAGACAGAGAGAAAGGTCTTCCTTTGCCGTTGGTTCACCCTCCAATGGCCGCCGCGGTCGGCGCGCTGCGGCCGGCGCACCGCGCTCATCCGATGGCAGGAGCCAGGTGCCAAGTGCTTTTTCCTGGTCTCCCATGGGGTGCAGGGCCCAAGCACTTGGGCCATCCTCCACTGCACTCCCGGGCCACAGCACAGGGCTGGCCTGGAAGAGGGGCAACCGGGACAGAATCCGGCGCCCCAACTGGGACTAGAACCCGGTGTGCCGGCGCCGCAAGGCGGAGGATTAGCCTGTTGAGCCACGGCGCCGGCCTTTCATTTCTAAAGAAAAAGTTCAAACAGGCAAACCCGAGATGCTATCTTCAAGTATTTCTTATGTTTACTCACAATTTTTCCTTCTAGCTTCTTTCATTTCTTTTCATGTACTATTATTTACTCTTCACTCTAATTACAACTGAGGGATCTTCAGAAAGTTAGTGCAGGGGCTGCCACTGTGGCGCAGTGGGTTAAAGCTCCAGCCTGCAACACCGGCATTCTGTATGGCCACTGGTTCGAGTCCCGGCCGCTTCACTTCCAATCCAGCTCTCTGGTATGGCCTGGGAAAGCAGTGGAAGATGGCCCAAGTCCTTGGGCTCCTACACCCATATGGGAGACCCAGAAGAAGCTCCTGACTCCTGGCTTCGGATCAGCTCAGCTCTGGCCACTGCAGTCATTTGGGGAGTGAACTGGTGGATAGAAGATCTCTCTCTCTCTCTCTCTCTCTCTCTCTCTCTCTCTTTCTCTCTCTCTCTGTAACTCTTTCAAATAAAATCTTTTTTAAAAAAAAGTTAGTGGAGAATGCAGATTATGAAAAAACTATGCATTTTTAAGATTTATCTATTTTTTGAAAGGCAAAGTTACAGAGAGGCAGAGGCAGAGAGAGAGAGAGGTCTTCCATTCACTGGTTCACTGACCAAATGGCTGCAATGGCTGGAGCTGGGCTGATCTGAAGCCAGGATCCAGAGCTTCTTCCAGGTCTCTCATGCAGTTTCAGGAGCCCAAGCATTTGTGCCATCTAATACTGCTTTCCAAGGCAGATCAGCAGGGAGCTGAATCAGAAGTGGAACATCTGGGACTCAGACTGATGCCCACATGGGATGCCAGCATTGCAGATGGTGGCTTTACCTGCTATGCTACAGTGTTGGCCATTATGTGAGGTTTTAAAAAAAATGTTCACACCAAAATAAACTTATATTTTAATTCCATTTTCCAAGAACTTTTTGAAGAATCCTCAATAATTGTTTCTCTTCCTTTCACAAAGCCCTTTTTCCAAATCACCAGGGAAAACATTGTGCCACTCCCACTGTGTAAACCAAAAAGGTAGAAAAATCTACCTTTTGAAGCATCAGTGTTCCTTCTTTTTTGTATCCATCCCTGAGTCTCCCTGGTTACAAGCAGCATTTTTTCACCGTAACTATAATAGCATTTGCCATACAATGATACAGAAAATTTTTATGAGTTTTTCTTGTAGCATCTCTAGCCAAATTTGTGTCCAGTTCATTTTTCCTTCTGTCCTCAGAACAAAATCCAACCCTAATACAGAGTAGGTACTTGGTAAATTTTTGTCAAAATACAAACAGAAGACAGTAATATTTAAGTTGAAATGCATATATTTAAAAAGTAGGTGTTATGTGTGTCTCTGCATATAAGTATGTCCATGAGAATATTGACTAAATAATGTTAGTGTTGGATATAAGTATATAAAGAATCTGAACATTGTAAGTACAGCCTGACATCTGATGATCAGAGACTACCAATGAATCAATTTCAAAGAAAATGACAGATATCTTGTAGAAATAATGTTTTTATGTGAGCAACAGAGAAAGTGTCTGGGGTAGCTGTCATAAATCTCCCTTAATAGGAAAGTTATCCCAAAGGTACCAATGAAGGCCTGTAATGACAAAAATATATTGAGTCCTTTATCGTGTAAGGACACCAATAAAAACTATAATTCTTTTAAGATCAAAGGTCTAGTTACTGCTCAGAGTAAACAAGTCTACAGTTTCATGTAGAAACAAAAGAAGGAATTCAGAACTGCCAATTTTATAGCCTCCTTAAACTAGGGAAGCCAGAAACAACTCTTGCTGATGAGGAAATTGTGGTAATTACAAAAATTGTCCAGGGAAATGCATGACAATATATAAAAATTCCATGGCTTGACTTTAAGATCAGAAATTAATATTCATGATAAACATCAGAGTCAAGGACATAGAGCTTTGCTCTCTAGAGTTAAAGGTCTTAAACTCTAATTTTAGAGTAGTCATTAAGTACTGTTTAGACAAACAAAAATGTTATTTCCTCCAGGGGGGCTATTAGGGTAAAGAGAGAGCTGTCATATTCAACTAATTAATGAAAACAACATTCAGAGATCAAGAAAGTTTGATATTTTCAAATCTTTACTTTGTAAGTCAAAGCCTTTGAACAGGCATCCATAGCAGCAATTTTCATTAGAAGTACAATCACTTGAAAATTTCAATTTAGGGACTAAAACAACACTTTTATTCCTTTGTACCAGTTATCTACATGGGATTTCTACTTGTGTCAACAAGGTTAACGCACAGGCTT
Source organism: Sylvilagus floridanus (assembly GCA_949820135.1). Lineage (NCBI taxonomy): Eukaryota > Metazoa > Chordata > Mammalia > Lagomorpha > Leporidae > Sylvilagus > Sylvilagus floridanus. The sequence goes on from OX463223.1 coordinate 115,812,575, forward strand.
TTATACTGCACACTATTCGTTTCCTTAATTAAGAACTTTCAGAAGGTTGACTGATCTGCAGTGCTCATTCATTTGAAGATCACAGCGTTGGAATCTGGAAGGCACCCTGCTATGTCTTCACTACCTATGATTACATTTATAAATTAAATTTAGATGGAGAAGTAAACAGCTTTTGTAAAAAAAAAAATCCATTAACCATAAAGTACATGTGTACCATAGAAGGAAGATGTATCTTTTATAATGAATCTTCTGATATTCCGGAAGATGTATACCTTTATATATGGCCAATTTCAATCATCAACTCTTGAGAATTCTACTTTGTACAGGGCACTGTGTTGGGCACTGGATTTCTATCATCAAGGGACCCCCTTATATAACACAATTATAAAAAGCACCTGTTATTCCAGAGTGTATTATTCTACTGAAAGGATCACTATCATGTGAATATGAATTGTCAAACTTAATGAGGATGAGAATCACCTTAGAGGCACGTTGAACCATTAGATTTCTTCTGATCCTTGTATCTCCAGGAAATTCTGAGTCAACAGGTACATGGGAAGAACCAGGAACACTGTTTGCATTTTACACAGCATATTATTGATTTCTTTATTTAATGTTGCATCAGACAATAATTTGAAAAACATTGGAAAGTGTTTTTCAAACTCTTTTTGGTTGCATTCCCTTAAATGAGCTCAGAAAAGCCCTTTACTTGAAGTTGACATGCCTTTTTTGGGGCAAATTTAAAGAAGTTTATTTATTTCTTAATAGGAGGGAGAAAATATATACTAGTAGTAATACAATAGAATGAGAACTGACTAAATGGAATAAATATTTCATGGCATGATTGAGTAAATAGGCTTTAAATGATTTTGTTGTATAACTTGTCAGACATGAAAGAAAGCAAGTACAAGTTATCCCTGAGTTTTATCAAATGCCTCTTGAAAAGATGATAGGCATGTAAAACATCAATTACACTGAAACAATTCAGCATAAAAACTATATACATTGCTTTGACTATTCTAAATTAAAATTATAGCAGCTTGGATTAAGTTTCAAACGTAACAGAAATTTCTGTAAGACATGTAGAAGAGGAAGATTTCTGAGATTAGATGGACTTGAGTTTTCAAACTCTATTTTCAGCCTTTTGCTTTGTTTCCACCTAAGACCTTGTTACACCTACAAGCAATCCAACATGAAGCAATTTGGGAAGGGTTGGAATTGTGCATTCCTTTTGTAATGTGGAAGAAGTGCTATTGTGAGTTATCAGATAATTTCAGACAAGAGTACATGTGGAAGTTGACATTCTGTAGAAGAATTTCCTTTAAACTACTCTGGTGGCACACTTGGACATTTTTTGCATCCCTTGGCAACTTCAAAAGTAATCAGATTGCAGTGGGAGTGGTGCAGCATTTGAAGGTGAGCCTGTGCACCAAGAGGGCTAGGTCAGACTGTGAGCTGATCATCAGGTATCCTGTTCTTTTCCTTCCTAAACGTTAGGGCAGTGTTGCAACAGCAATTTTCTACAACTGACTTCTAGTACAGGGTCTATTCTAGTCTAGCTGAATTCTAGTGTGAATTAATTCACTGCTGAGCTGTCAGTAGCATGTCAGTGGCTGGTGTACAGTAGTGGATTAATAGTGAACTAGAATGAATTAAGTAGATAAAATACCAAAAATTTCTAGCGAATTTAATTGCATCAAATAAGGTACAACTAATTCCAAAACTTATATAGTAACAAAATATTATTCTTGTTTTAATGTAAGTTGATATAAATTAATTATTAGTTTATCATTTGCTAGATTGGTTTAGAGTCAAGACCAGAAATACAGCCTAAGCCTCAATATTTAGAGTAGATGGGGTAAATATTTGTTGTCAGATTATTGCTATAATTCTTCAAATAAAACAGCTTTCAAAAATGCAATAATTATGTAAAAACTTATTTGAAGCAAATAGAGGAAGTTCTGCCTGAGTATTGAAAAAATAAGTTAATTATAAATCTTTTAAATAAATGAATTTTCATGAGTTGTACTGATTGTGGAATCAGAAGATCCAGTTTATTTTTTTCAGTATTTCCAAACAGTAGCTTTGGGTCTTTAAAAAGTTACCACTTAAACTCTCTGGACTTTTTTGTTGTTGGTGTTAGCCTTTAAAATAAGGTCACTTCTACAGCGAATTAAAAACCCTAGCCCCATTTATGTTACCTGATTCTAGGCAAAATAAGAACTGTCCAAAAGGGTACTGTTTCTAAAAATACCGAAGAATGGCTTATAATGACCACTTCAAAACAAAGGCTAAGATCCGCATATGACTATTTTTAAAAAAATGTTTGCTTACTTGAGAAGCTTACAGAGGAGAGAGAGAAAGCGAGAGAGTGAGAAGCCAAGAGCATACTCTTATCCACTGTTTCACTCCCCAAATACCACAACAATTTGGGCTTGGCCAAAGCTAGGAGCCCAAGCCCAATCCAGATCTCCCATGAGGGATGCATAGACCCAAGTACTTGAGTCATCATTACTGCTTCCTTGGGGTTGCATTGGTGGACAACTGGAGTCAGGAATCAAACCTACGCACTCTGATGTGGGACATGAGCATCTTTTTTTTTTTAAGATTTATCTTTTTATTTGAAAGGCAGAGTTACAGAGGGGAGAGACAGAGAGAGACAGAGAGAGAGAGAGAGAGATCTTCCATTCGCTGGTTCACTCCCCATTTGGCCACAATGGCTGCAGCTGGGCTGATCTGAAGTCAGGAGCCAGGTGCTTCTTCCGGGTTTCCCATGCTGGTGCACAGAGCTGGATCAGAAGTGGAGGAGCCAGGACTCGAACTGACGCCCACCTGGGATGCTGGCTGACACTGCAGGCAGTGGCTTTACCTGCTACACCATGGCACCAGCACTGACATGAACATCTTAATCACTAGGCCACATGCTTGCTATAACATGTGGTTATTTTAAATTACGTAAAATTGAGGCTGGTGTTGGGCCACAGTGTTAAAGCTAAGCTGCCACTTGTAATACCTCAAACTGGAGTGCCAGTCAAGTTCCAGCTACTCTGCTTCTGATCCAGTTCCCTGCTAATGTGCCTAGGGAAGTGGTGAATGATGATGGAAGTACTTGGGCCACTGCCACCCTGTGGGAGAACCAGATGGAATTTCAGGTTCCTGACTTCGGCCTGGCCTATACCAGGCTGTTGAGGTCATTTGGGGAGTGAACCACTGGATGGAAAATCTTTCTCTCTCTCTCAGACTCTGCCTTTAAATAAATCAATATTTTTTAAAAACACTAAGCAAAATAAAAAATTCAGTTCTTCAGTGGCACTAGGACCATAGGATGACCCTGGGGATTGAAGCCACATGCTGAGAATGGCAGAGCATGAAGCCTTGCATCATGAGGCAGGAAAAACTGAAACAGTCATAAAGGTCCAGGAATTCCTGCCTCAGAACTTATTTATATGAGAAAATAAACTATTTTGCTTAATCTATTTTTCTGAAAAAAGAAGTCTAACTAATCCAATATGTGATATTGCTTTGAAATAATGCATATTTATTTATTTATGTATACATTTTGGTTTCAGGACCACCCAAGACATTTTCCTAAAACCACTGGAGTAGACTTCAACCATTATTCATTCACTCCATAACCCTGACACTTTTATAGGACTGTCATTTATAACTTTCATGAGAGAAAATGGATAGTTCCAGATTTATAATTGTGAGACACAATGAAACCAGCCAAATCTTTATTCCATGGTCTCTTTTAAGTTTTATTTTATAACCTTACTTCCTGTATTGTGAAGCATTTACTAAATGGAGACCTGCCCAAAAACCAGAAATGTCACCGTAAAACCAGGATAAATCTAGGCCAGAGTAAAGTGATGAAAAAGTCACACTGCATCTTCTTCCTAGATTTAAAGAACATGAATATAAGGAGATTGCATTTCTCCTAATCACAGTAACCTGGCTGGATATTTATTCCCTGCCAATGAGAAGCTTTCTGGGAACTAGACTTAGAAATACTTGAAAGAATGTGGATTTTGTCAACCCTTTCTTCATCAGGAATGCTGGTGACTTAATTCCATAATTGGCTGTGATTTCAAATTGGAATCTGTGCAAGGAGACTAGCTAAGTGCAGGATGTTGGGGTAGGTATATGATTGAGAACATTAATATTTCTTAATCTTGTCACAATTTTTATTTAATTTTTAAAATTATTTATTTATTTAAAAGGGTGAAACACACACACACACACACACACACACACACACACATGGTGCTTCAATCTGTTGTTTCACTGTCCAAATGGCTGCAACAACCAAGGCTAGTCCAGGACAAAGACAGGAGCCAGGAACTCCATCCAGATCTCCCAGGTGGGTGGTAGAGGCCCAACTACTTGGGCCACCATTTTCCCAGACACATTAATTAGTAGGAAGCTGGATCGGAAGTGAGGCAGCCAAGACTGCATCGGGCACTCCCATGTGGGATGCCAGCACCACAAGTGGAGGCCTAACCCACTGCACCACAATGTCAACCCCCCAAAAATTTTAAAGGAACAAATGCTCTGGAAAATTTTTTAAACAGAAGTTTATCCAAGTGTATGCATTACTCACTTAACAAATACTGACAGAATGCTTACAAGTTATAAAACAAAAATAGGATATTGAGTCATCTCAGTATATATGGAAAGATACTTCTGGGATGTTAGCAAAGTGACTACTAATTTTTCCCTAAATATTTGTTCCCCTTCTTCATGCCTGTACCAAACGCATTTGCCATCCTATCCAGAATTGCCTTAACATGACAAAAAGCACCTGGATAGAGAGGCCTCAGAAGTCCAGGGCCAGACCCCTTGCTTCAAGGCAGGATAAACTCCGTAATGTAACGTATGTTAGTCTAGTGCTCCCTGTGGAATCAGGCAGAGGCTAGAGTTTCGAAAACACATCTTTACCTGGTATCTTTCCCTTCAGGTTTCTATTGTGAGCCTCCCCTCAAGAGATCACATGCACAAGGATGCCTGTCTTGGGCTTTTATTTTAGGGAAATCAAGCTAAGTTCCTTGATGATAGCAGCATTTTATCATCAAATAGGTAAATAAGAAGAAGCAGAAGAAAAAGAAGAAGTACATACCCAAGCCACCCCTACAGCTTGGTGTAATTATGGGAATAAGCCCTGGTCTGACATATGTAAGTAGCAGTGATGCAAGGAATTGCTGGCACTTATAAGTGGGAAGGATGTTGTTCTTTGTCCCTTTCATTCTATACCTTGCTGCTTACAAAATTATGGATATGGCAAGTAGGATTTCCTCTTGGAAAATCAAGGTGGAGATCATAAGCTAGATAGAACAGAGAAGACATGTCAGACCTAGACAATTAGGTAGCCAACGTATCAGTTCAGAAATGCTTTCATTTTGACGTTTTCTACAAACACAATTCTCTCTTGTTTAAAAGCTACTATTATTCTAAGACGATTGTTATAGACAATAAATAGCCTGTCCTCAAACTGTGACAGCAGACCCAAATATTTTTGTCTGTTCAGATCTCAATAATTATATATGTGTAGTCAGAGATGAAACGAGGCAAAATCACATCTCTGTCCTTAAGAAGTTACAGGGCTAAGGGAAAGACTAACAAGGAGACCAACAAAGAACCAAGCAAGGACCCAACAGCCATTCCTTTGTATATTCAAATGCTGTATGGGACAGCACTGATGAGGGCACTCTAAGTGTCTCCCAGAGTAATGGCTTGAAGCCTAGGCAATTTTATTTCTTAAAACCTTGAGTTTTTTGGTGAAAAAATTTAGGCTTTTTGAGAAGCATTAAGACGTGCTTCATAGAGGGTGGTTCCCGCGGGGGTCTAGGAGTGGCGGACACTTGGAGAAGAAGAGAGAGATATCTATCCAGGCCTACTTGTCTTCCATCTTGCTTTTTATATTCAGTTTCCTATTGTCAAATAAAAGTAGGAAATATTTTTTTAAATGTGCCTCTTGGGGCCGGTGCTGTGGCATAGTGGGTAAAGCCACCACCTGCAGTGCCAGCATCCCATATGGGTGCCGGTTCAAGTCTCAGCTGCTCCACTTTTGATGCAGCTCTCTGCTATGGCCTGGGAAAGCTGTAGAAGATGGTCCAAGTGCTTGGGTCCCTGCACCCATGTGGAAGACTTGGAAGCTTGAGGCTCCTGGGTTCGGATTAGCCAAACTCTGGCCACTGTGGCCATTTGGGAAGTGAACCAGCAGATGGAAGACTTCTCTTTCTCTCTCTGACTCTGTCTCTGTAACTCTACCTTTAAAATAAATAAATCTTTTTTAAAAATGTGCCTCTTGCTGTCTTCTTGTTTCCCATAGCAACATCCAGTCAAGCTCAAAATATATCCAATGGAATATCACCTCTGATGGATTTTTCCTTCAAAAAATGATCATGAATCTGTTTCCTTACTTTGCCCTTCCTACCCGTAGTGTTCTAACCTTGTCTCCATCACCTCGTGCCTCAATTCTTACAAAAACTCCTGGCTTATTCTCCAAGTTCCAATTTCTTTGAAAATTCTTAGAATTGCTGCAAGATATTCCCAGAAAAACTACTTGCAGATTTCCATTCCTTGCTTGACATCTGCCTGCCATTTAAGTCAGCATCTTTGTAAAACCATTTTTATAGTTATCATTCTAACATATACAAAAAGCCATTTCCACCAAAACTGCTTTATTCATGTTATTAGGAATAGACTGCTGACTTTTCTGTATTAAAAACAACAACAGTTGCTCCTGTTGTCTTTCCTATTTGCAGTTCGTAAGGAATTTTCTAGTCCAGTGGTTAGCAAACCATGGCCCACAGCCCAACTCCATCTTACCACCTGTTTATTGTAAATAAAGTTTGATTGGAACATAGTCATGACCATTCATTTACGTAGTGTGCATAAATGTTGTCTCACTATGTGCTAGTCATCTTAAGGTTACTTTAACTGAAATACCTGAGAGGAGCTACTTTGAAAGGAAAATCATTTATTTTAGCTTAAAGTTTAGAGGTTAAAATTCCCGGATCAGGTGGCTCCACTGGTTCAGGCATCTGGTAAGGCCAGAGGACGTCAGAGGGATGATCACATGGCACGGAATCTCCCCTTCTTCTACCCTCTCAGTGGTGTTTCCTTATAAAGCCATCCGAATTTGATCATGGAGCTACACCCTTGCAACCAAACTTAATTCAGTCACCTCCAAAGCCCTGCCTTGGTCCATAATGGAATCAAGCCTCCACCCTAATCTATCAACTATTAATCCATTAACCATAAGCATAAGACTTCAAGATTCAAACATATACCTGAGTTTGGGAAGCCAAATGCTATTTCAATTATAATACGCTAAAACAGCAGAGTGGAGTAGTTGCCACAGAGACTAGATGGCCTGTATACCCTAAGATTTTTATGAACCCTGTGTTAGATAATTACGTAATATCTCTTGTACCAGTTTTTATGAAACTTTTATAACACAGAAAGCTTTCTCTAACCATGTCTTCAAAGTACTGCTCAAATAACAAGTCCTTCATAAGCACTTCTAAGAACAATTAGCTCCTTTATTTTCTTCTGAACATTCATTGTGATTATTCATACTTTGTTTACTTGGTAACCATATGAAAAATTAGGCTTGGAAAGAGTCTTGGATAATCTTACCTTCTCATTCAACTTTTTCACTATTCCCAAAGTTTGCTGATCAGTAACAATTACCTTATTAGGCATATTCACTTTCTATTTACCACCTCCGTCAATATTAGCAGTTACCATGTTTTGGAGAATAGTTTATATAAATAAAGAAAAAAAATAATCACAGTACAAAATGAAAGCCATCCAAAAATCTTGCTGCATTGCAAGTGATCTGTATGCCTGGCATATAACTGTTTGTAATTTTGAAATGTCTTCATTATAATTGCCACTTATGTCATATCACAGATTTATAGTAATTTTTGTAGAATATGACAGATATATCAGTTATATCTATGAATGAAAATGGCCCTCCACGATTTATTTAATCATAAAATAGAAAAAAGAAAGAATATATAAAAATTTTAATTAAACTTTATGTACCTAATTATTTTGCAAATGTGTCCTTTATTCAGTAGCCACATTAATTTGAAACTTTCTAGAGAAAATTCCTATGTCTCTGCCTGCCATGAACATGACACCATTTGCTTCAAGAGTTATCAAAGCTTTCTTTCTCACAGGACTTGGAAACATTGGACAATGCTTTTCTTCACCTGGTGATGTAAGAAACTACCCCATCATTACTCCAGCAGAAATTATTTCTTCTTGGGAAATTGAAAAAACATTAGGCTGTTAGTTTGAATACATGTATTTTGAGGATGGTAAAAAAAAAAAAAAGCAGCAAATCAAATAAACAGTTCACATAGCTCTTGGTGTTTGTTCATTTTGAAAAGAAAGCTCTCAGAATGATAGTAATACGGCTAATGTTTGCTCTTATCAAAAACAGTTCAATTCTTTGGGAAATGCTTTCATGTCTCAGACATGGAAAGAAGGTTAAATTTAGTATGTTCTATGTTGACCTATCACTTCAGCAACATCTCTGGGCATTAACAGAATTAGGCAACTGGGAAATCTCATTGAAGCCCATTATGGCAAGAAAGATGTTTTTACTGAAAAAAAAAAAAAGTATGGAAAGAGTGCCTAATGTACAGATCTACAAATCATCCATGAGCAACTCTATATTCATACTTAGCTTGTATTTTAAAGACTCTGACTTGTATATAGATTTTTTTAAAGGATTAGCTTATGTAGGTTTAATTGCATTTTTACAACCTATAAATTACAGGTGATATTCTCATACTCTCCAGTTTCAATTAAGAGAGGTAATTTAACAATCAGGAAATCAAGATTGCAAAACTACACTAGGTCCTTGGAACATATATGCATGTGGTCATTAAAATTTATGGCTGTAATATAAAACATGCATATACATTCTGTTTGGTCTCAACAAATTAGTGACTTCTTGGGATGTAAACGTTTTATACTTTAAAACTGGTGCTGATATAGATCCTTTGATCCAAATGTGTTTTGATTTTAAATAGCATAAAGCAGTAATAAATACTAAAAATCTACCTTATCCAACAGATTAAAATAAATTACTTAATTTGTTTATTCCTACAGTTATAACAGTTAACTTGCTATGAGTCCATTACACCTCACATTTTGCTGCTTTCTACTTCTGCCTGGTGACAGTGAAGGTATATTCTGTCAAAAGATAGAAAACTGCCTTTGGAATACCAAAATGCCTGATGTAAAACAAACAGTTCAGCACTTGTGTTAGTTTCAGATAGGAGATGTCATGAGAAATAGGATCCTTTTATTTCTCCATGGAAAACAATAGGAAATGGAAAATTGAATAACTTTTTCTACAACAGTGTTTTCCACAGGGTATTTTAGGAACACTAACACCAATCACTCATTATTTTTCTCAATAAATATGTACTGAGTGTCATGTCATTGACAAATATCTTACATTGATTTTTAAGGGGAAAAATGCCAGTGGTAAATCGTTTGAGGAATAATGCATTTGTTATTTATTATTTATTTTTTTTTGACAGGCAGAGTGGACAGTGAGAGAGAGAGGCAGAGAGAAAAGTCTTCCTTTTTTTTCCGTTGGTTCACCCTCCAATGGCCGCTGCGGATGGCTCGCTGCGGCTGGCACACTGCGCTGATCCAAAGCCAGGAGCCAGGTGCTTCTTCTGGTCTCCCATGCAGGTGCAGCGCCCAAGGACTTGGACCATCCTCCACTGCACTCCCAGGCCACAGCAGAGAGCTGGACAGGAAGAGGAGCAACCGGGACAGAATCTGGTGCCCCAACCAGGATTCGAACCCCCGGGACTAGAACCCCGTGTGCCAGCGCACAGGTGGAGGATTAGCCTATGGAGCCTCGGCGCCAGCCAAATTTGTTATTTTTAAAGAGAGTAGTTAAGAAGGTCTATGAGTCATACCCTAAGACCAGTCATGCAAATGTGTCTAGGAATCTTTGGTGCATTGTCTTTCAACACTCTGATTTGAATACCCAAGTAGAAAGGTATCTGTATTGAAGACATTTGTGGGCATCATTTCTACCATTGGAGTAGATTGCAATCTAACAAAGAGAAATCTTACAGTTTTTTAAGGAATTATATTATACTGAAAGTGACAGATAAAGTTTAAATTTAAAAGACCCTGAATCCTTAACATCTTATACAAAGGAAAAGGAGGGACTCAAGAGCCACAGAAAACCACCTCTAGTAAGCAGAACTGGGCCCTAATCAAGAAACAGGTGATGTGTGCCCAACTGGATTTTGGAATAGCTATGAGCCAAGGGCTGCTCTGTGTCTCCCATCCCTACCCCACATTCCAAATGGAGCTATTTACCTTAGGTACACTGTCCTTGTGTCACCACTCTATTTTGGGTGTGTGACAGCGAAACAACATACTTTTTTAGTTCACAGAGATCTGGACCCATAGGAACCATTCTTGAATAGTTGTAATCCTGGAAGCAAACATGATGAACCTCATTCATACCCTGAACTATCTTATATAATTAGCTAATGGGCTTCTAAGCTGATCCTGAGGCCATAATAAGGAGAGACTTAGGAATTCTTAGGAATTGGGTGGATATACATTGTAAGTGTAAGGATGTAAATTATAAGAGGCCAAGGACAGACTCTTAGATTATTACTTTGAGGGCCCCACTAATGAGCTACACCTCACAGCATTCAAGTCCTTGTAAATTCTACCCCCAGATTAACTCTAGAGTTGGCTAATGGGGCAGTAGGAAGTAGGATGCAAGTAATTACTTAATCAGTGGGTATTCACTATGAGTTGCCATGTAACATGTCTGACTATCCTGCTGGAAAGACTGATGGAAAGACCAGGTAGAGAGATGGGGCCTGAGAATCCATGGGGAGAGAAACAGCTTAGCCAGCTCCTGTGTCACGGTTGATTTCAGCACTAAGTAATGATAGGCAAGATCAGCAGATAATTCCTCAAGTCCTGAGGTTTCTTTCTTTTTTTAAAAGATTTATTTATTTATTTGAAAGTCAGAGTTACACAGAGAAAGAAGGAGAAGCAGAGAGAGAGAGAGAGGTCTTCCATCTGCTGGTTCACTCTGCAATTGGCCGCAACAGCTGGAGCTGTGCTGATCCAAAGCCAGGGGTCAGGGGCCTCTTCCGTGTCTCCCATGTGGGTTTTGGGGCCCAAGGACTTGGGCCATCTTCTACTGCTTTCCTAGGCCATAGCAGAGAGCCAGATCAGAAATGGAGCAGCCGGGACTCGAACTGGCATCTGCAGGTGGAGGCTTTACCTGCTATGCCACAGCGCCAGCTGCATTGTTTCTAAACAGTTTGTTTTTTTCCACATTGCAGAAATTTCATATTCTTATTTACCTATTGCATCCAGGCTTTTTGGCTGTAAGGGAGAGGACCTTGAAGGAATGGGGCTACTCCATCTTGTGGAGCCCCATTATAATCTAAACCATTACCACAGTATCTAGAACAATTGTTGCCCTCTTATTTTCTTTGATGTAAATATACTTCACTGTTTGAATCTTTGTAATCTTATCATGAGCATATGACTTACCATTAGATATTTGTTAAATGACTGAATGTATAGATGAATGTCACTAAATATTTCATTATAGATCCTTGATATAGACTTTTAAGTACTGGTATTGTGGTATAGCAGATAAGGCCTATGCCTGTGACACTGGTATCCCCTATGGACACGAGTTCAAGTCCCAGCTGTCCCACTTTTGATCCAGCTCCCTACAAATGCAATGGGGAAAGCGACAGAAGATAGCGTAAGTGTTTGGGGTCCTGCACCCATGTGGGAGACCAAGAAGAGGTTCCTGGCTCCTGGCTTCAGTCTGGCCCAGTCCTGGCAGTCTGGCCCAGCCCTGGCAATTGTAGCCATTTAGGGAGGGAATTAGTGGATAGAAGCTCACTCGCTCACACGCTCAATCTCTCTCTCTCTCTCCCTTCCTTTCTCTCTGGAATTCTGCCTTTCAGATAAATAACATAAATCTTTATATATATATATATATATATATATATATATGATTTTCTATAGAAGATTTTCTTGGTCACTAAAGAGAAAATTAAGACCTGTCCAGGGCTCGGTGCTGTGGCTCGCTTGGCTAATCCTCTGCCTGTGGCGCCGGCATCCCATATGGGTGCCGGGTTTTAGTCCCGGTTGCTCCTCTTCCAGTCCAGCTCTCTGCTGTAGCCTGGGAGTGCAGTGGAGGATGGCCCAAGTGCTTGGGCCCCTGCACCTGCATGGGAGACCATGAGGAAGTGCCTGGCTCCTGGCTTTGGATCTGGGCGGTGCTGGCCGTAGCGGTCATTTTGGGGATGAACCAATGGAAGGAAGACCTTTCTTTCTGTCTCTCTCTCTCACTATGACTAACTCTACCTGTCAAATAAATAAATAAATAAACTTAAAAAAAAAAAGACCTGTTCAAAGGTGCTACATACTAATACTAGATAGAACTTATGATACATGTGCCCTTTAAAAATGTTTTTAAAAATTGTTAAAATAGAAAAAGCAATCATGTTTCTAGAGAATAAAAATGCAGAACAGAAATTTAAATAGACAGTATCATATACAAACACTACAAAGAAATAAACAACTTAGGCATAAATATAAAAAATGTGTATAGGGCTTGTATGCTGAAAATTACAAAATCCAATGAAAGAAATGAAATTTAAAAAATCAGAAATGAAAAAAACGTATTATGTTCATAGACTGAGAGACACAGAGTAAAGATATCAATTTTTCTAAAATTTATCTATGAATCTAGTAATCTGATTTCTCTAAAATCCAAGTAAGATGCTTTGGTAGACATAGACATGGTTATGCTAAAATTTACATTGAAAATAATAGGACCTATGATAACCAAAACAATCTTGAAAAAGGAGGATAAAGTAGGATGATACACTCTACATGTACTTGATATTTAGTTCTATCACATAGCTACACTCATCAAGACAGTGTGGTATTAACAGAGAGACAGGCACACACCTCAAAGATACAGAATAGGGAACGCAGGAATCAACCTTCACAAGTATGTCCGATGGATCTTGAATAAAGATGCAAGAACAATTCAATGGCAGAAGTGAAATCTTCAACTAAGGTTGGAGTAGATATCTACTCAAAAGAACTGAACTTAAATAAACCTTACACCTTATACAAATACTAACTCAAAATGGTTCACAGATGTAAATGTAAAGTGTAAACCAAACTTTTGGTATTTTTTTTTTAATTAAAAACTAAAAAGAAATTCAGGAGCTAGAACTAGGCAGGGTTTTTACACTTCACACCAAAAGCATGATTGACAGAGGAAAAATTCATAACCTGAACCTCATCAGAACTAAGAGCTTTGGTTTGGCAAAAGAATCTTTAAATTAGGATGGGAACATAAACTATAGTGTGGCAATAGATATTTGCAAACCACATATCTGAAAAAGGACTTGTATATAGAATATACAATTAGTTCTCAAAATTCAGGGGTCATGCTGAGGTTCAGTGGGTTAATCTGCTGCTTGGGATGGCTGCATGACATATCAGCATGCCTGGTTCCAATCCCTGCTACTTAGCATTTCCAATCCAGCCACCTGCTAATGCACCTGACAGGCAGTGGATAACGGCTCAAGTACTTGGGTTCCTGCTACTCACAATGGAGAATTAGATGGAGTTCCTGGCTCCTGGCTTTGGCTTGACCTAGCCCTAGCTTTTGTAGGCATGTGGGGAGTGAACAACCAAATGCAAGATGTCTGTTGTGCATACATGTACACAAACTTGCTCTCTCTCTTGCCTTTTCTCTCTCTATCCGTCTCCTCTCTGTTATTCCGACTTTCAAATAAATCGAATTTTTAAAATGACTCAAGTAAGAGAACACAAGATATTCCATTATAAGATGCACAAAAATATGAACAGACATTTTACTGAAGAGGATAAAGATGGCAAATGAAGACATGAAAATACATTAGTCATCATTAGGCATTGGGAAAATGCAAATTAATATCACAATGAGATATCATAATCTACCTACCAGAAAGATTAACTTAAAACTAATGACAATATCAAATATTGCAAGGATGTGGAGAAACTAAAAAACTCACATGTTGCTGGTAGGAATGTAAAATGGTCTAACAGTTTTGGAAAATACAATTATAAACACACATAAACTCTTGAGCATTTACTCCAGGAAAATGAAACATAGTTCACCTACACATCTGAAAATAGTTCACAAAAAAACTTAAGTGCAGTAGCAGAAAACTGGAAATAAACCCTTCAATGAGCAAATAAATTAAGTAGCCGATCTATATCCTGGAATACTACTGAGCAATTAAAAAGCATAAACCATCAACACATGTACTAACTTCAAACTAGGCTGAGTGAAAAACCCAAATGCATTTTTGAATTGACAAAATTATCAAGAGCAGATTAATTGTTTCTAAGATATGGGATTAGGGTTAAGCACAGATGGATGAAGCTATAAAGGGACAACAGGAAGGACTCTTGAAGTGAGGACACTGTTCTGTATCTTGACTGTATCAATGTCAGCATAATGGTTTTGGTTTTTGAAAAATGGTGGTTTTTGCGGGCCATCAAGGAAGGAGGTACCTTTCTCTGAAGGGAGGAGAGAACTTCCACTTTGACTATGGCCTTGTCTAAATAAGATCAAAGATGGCGAACTCAAAAGGCTTCCATAGCCTTGGCAACTCATGACAAGAGCCTAGGGAGATTACTGATGCCATAAACAAGAGTGTTAATTGTTAAATTAACAACAGGAGTCACTGTGCACCTACTCCCCATGTAGGATCTCTGTGTTGTACAATGTGAATTAATGGTATAACTAGTACTCAAACAGTGCTTTATACTCTGTGTTTCTGTGTGGGTGCACACTGTTGAAATCTTTACTTAGTATATACTAAATTGATCTTCTGTATATAAAGATAATTGAAAATGAATCTTGAGGTGAATGGGATGATAGAGGGAGCAGGAGATGGGAGGGTTGCAGGTGGGAGGGAGGTTATGGCGGGAAAAAGCCACTGTAATCCAAAAGCTATACTTTGGAAATTTATATTTATTAAATAAAAGTTAAAAAAGAAACAAACTATTAAATATGAAAAAAAGAAAAACTATGGTTTTTGAAAAACGTTACCATTGAGTGAAGCCAGGCAAAGGGTGCACGGTTGTATTTATATTATTTCCTGCAACTGAATATTAATCTGTAATTATCTCAAAAACAAAATTTTAATAAAAATAGGGTGGTAAACAACGTAGCATGCTTCCCTTTAGGGCACTGAGATATTTGCAAGCCCATGAGCTAGCTCTGCATATGAGACTTCTAAGAGGCAGTGACTCTGGAAAGGAGAAATAAAAAGCTGGAAGTTGAGAGTACAGGGAAGTTTTATTTTATTTTTAAAGAAAATAAACTTGTTCAGATAGTGGCAATAAAACAAAAGCAACAAAAATTTTAAAAACTCTCCTTCATTCAACTTTTCATTCAAAAAATACCAACAAAATAAAAATTCAAGGAGAGAACTAAGCAAAAAGCCAAGTACTATGGACTAAAGAAATATATGGTAGGGCCAGCGCTATGGCGCAGCAGGTTAAGCCATGGCCTCAAGTTTCAGGCAACCCATATGGGTGCCAGTTCACCTCCCAGCTGCTTCATATACAATCCAGCTCCCTGTCAATGAACCTGAGAAAGCAGCAGAAGATGGCTCAATTCCTTGGGCCCCTGTACCCACTTGGGAGACTACCACTTGTTCCAGCCTCGGCCACTGCAGCCATTTGGGGAACTAGCTCATGGAAGATCTCTCTGTGTCTCCTTGTCTTTCTCTCTAACGCTGCCTTTCAAATACATAAATAAATAGATTTTTTAAAAAATTTATATGGTATTACTCTGTACAAAATAGATATTAATGGAAGGGGTTAGAAAATCTCTTGTTCATTATAATGATAATAATTTTAGGTGATTCCATTATTTATGCCATTTAATTACACAGTTTAAGGTATAAAAACCAATTAATTGTAAATAGAAGGTTTGTAAAACCATTACATTGATGTTAATACCCAGAACACTTAACAGAAAGACTAGAATCTTTGCAAAGGAGTGAATACTGTCAAGTTTTTAAAATTCTTTGAAAATGGATTATTTAAAAACTAACGGTGACAGTTTTGTGGCCTGATAGCTAACAATGTGCCAAAATGTCAGTTGCTCAACTACCAACCCTTGGGCTTTCTCATATCAACCCCAAGTCATGCTAATTCAAGTGCTGTTTATGAAGATTTTGAGTACCCCTTTCCAAACTGTGAAAGGAAGGAAGAGCAACACTAGCTTCCAATCAGCTGGCATGTTTGAATTTCCATAGAATAGTAACCCTTTCAGCTGTTCACCACTTTTCCCAGAATGCCACTTGGCACACATTAAACTCTAAGTTGTTTACCTTTATGATTCGCTTTCCATTACAATGTAGACATAGGAACATATGGTAAATATCATTGTTCTGGAAACTTTTCAACCTTCCATTCATTACTGCAACTATAAATATGGGGGCATTTTAATGTAATTCCTCAAAGTCCTGGATCATAGCATATATTTAAACACATCAAAACCATGTAAACTCAGTGCTTTCAAAGTTTTGATTAATAATGTGAAAACATCATTATTTTCCCATCAACAGTAAGTAATGAAATCAAGTGTTAGACTATAGACATTTAACTCAATTCTAATCTCACATAAATGAGGACACACACTGCTTACATTCAAGAATCATCTCTACACATGCATGAACAATCAGAAGTAATTGTTTAAAGAAATTCAAAAGATATAAAATTAAAATGAATTTACTATTGAGTCCAGTGAGAATAGCTGGTACAAACAACATCCTTTAACTGTACTATATGACAATTACTTATAAATGCCCCTAAAAATTTATATTGTGGCTAAGAGTTATATTTGAATACAAAAACATTGGTTGACTCCATGAGAAAGAACAACAGTTGCCAATTCATTTCTATTTTCCAACATTAACTCTAAGTTATAATATATGTCCTCAATGTAAAGAAGATACATTTCTGTTTGACTTTTATGTGACCTTGATGTACTTTGATGTTCTAGCACACCTGTAGACACTGGTTAGCATTAAAGCAATTTTTATGGTAATAGTGGGACAGGCATGATCCTTTTCACAGGGGAGTGACAGGTGCTGATCAAAATTTAAAAAGTAGAAGTTAAAATTTTCTTTCAAATAAACACTATATGATTCTGAGACCTTCTGCAAGTCAAAAAACAATTGTTTTAAATTTTATTTATTTCTCAGAATAAACTAAAATACAGGATGCCAAATATGCTTTATATGCCTATGCCTAGCTTTGTTAATGTTCTAATAGTCTATCGACATCCACAGTCCTTCATGCAAGGTGTGATTCACAGTCCATGAAGGGCTAAACACTTAAACTGAGATTTTAACTGCTAATGTGTTACATGGATACCCTTTCAATGTATTATCATTACACAAACTAAATACGTCTCTTCAGCAAGCTGACCAAGATGCTGTATATGTGTGATGAGTTTCCCTGGGGATAATGGCACAGACTTTGTTATTAATTTTGGTATTGGCCCTGAAAGACAGGAAAATTTTTGTACTGACCCAGAAATTTTAGTTAACAAAATGATCTGGAAAATGACTTTGTATTCCCTAACTTGGAAATGCTACCTTCCTCTTCCTGCGCACACACACACTACCTAAATCATCTTTGCAGATGTGTGTGAACCAGAAGTATCTGGGCTCTATCTGTCTGTGAAGGGCAATAACAAAATTTTACAATTCATTTAACAATAAACTATGCATTCCTTCTGCAAGTCTTTGCTTACATTTTATTTGCAACATTTCACCTCCTCTATAAATTTTATTCCATAGTCTTTAGTAATTTCTGGCAACATAAGTAGATACCCAGATGGTATCTCTTTTCTCTGTAAGCTAGAAATAATGTCTCAATATAAATTCCAATCTCATCTTTTTATGATTTAGATTTGCAATCTTAGAAAGCAGGAGCATACACAGAGACAAGACCTTTCTGTGAAATACATGGCAGCAAAACTCAAGTATGAGAAAGTAGTATGTGGTGTCACTGATCAAGCACTAAGAAAATTAAAAGCATACCTGATGACACAGGCGTAGAGGCCACTGTCCTGCAGCAATGTTGGTCGGAACCAAATGGAATCTTCTTCTTTGCTCATTCTACTTCCATCAAAAGCTATTGGCTCTTCAAAGTCTCCAGGACCAGAGCTCTTGTACCACATCAAACTGAGTCCAGCACTTTGGGCAAGCGAGTAATTTGCTCTGATATAACCATAAAAGAGCGCACATTTGATTCGAACAGGCTCTCCCACCAAAACCTGGTATTTCTTGATATCAACAGACCAATCAGTGCATCCATCAGCTATAATAAAAAAGAAAGAGAGAAACATTAGGGAAAAAGTTAAGCAATCCATTCATTCATTTATTCACTCAACAAATATTTGCTGCGCATCAATATTGGAATCAAATTGCTACTCTAGGCACAGAGGATGCAGCCATGGCTGAAACTGAGAGTGACGTTGAAAAGTAGTTTATTTGCCCTGATAACAATGTATTCCTCATTGCGCCTGCTTCAGCTGGTATTTATTCTTGGTCTGTATCAGGGTGCTGGTTATTGATTTACTGCCTCTCAATATACATTTGTGCCTTACATTTGTGTCTTGGAAGTGTCGTTCCTTTGCTAGTCGGCCCCGAAGCTTTGTGAGGAGAGGGTGCTGGACATTTCCGGAGGAAAGGGTTTGGCTTCATGGTGTGCTTGCTGGGCAGATGCTTGCGGGGCGAGGCTTCTCTAGCACCTGGCTCCTGCAGTGCGTGGAGGTCAGCGGCATGGCTTTTGAGTGGCGCCCTTGGTGAGACACCTTCCCCAGGAAAGCTTTCCCAGGTAACTATGAGAGTAGGTCCCTGTGAACCTCCAGAGGGCAGATTTAAAACAAGATCTGCCACTACAGCAACTCTGCCAATCAGGAAACCATGGCTGGGCCACACAATAAGCTATGGTGGTATGAGGGTAGAAGGATGGGAACTTTGTCTTGGTTACGCAGCTCCACCATGTGGGGAATTGCAGCCAATCGTTTAATCTTTATGAATGTCTTTGCCAGGGACTGAATATGTGTGTCACCCTCTCCAGTGTGATGGTTTTTGAAGATGGAGTCTTTGGCAGGTAGTCAGGAATGGATGAAGTAATGAAAGATGGGGCTCTCCTACTGGGGCTAATGTCCTTATAAGAGAAACTAGAGAGCTTTCTCTCTCTCCACCCCCATACTCACAAAGAGGTTCTGTGAGCACACAGCAAGGAGGTAGCTATCTGTAAGTCAAGAAGAGAGCCCTTCCCAGAAACTGAATGGACTGGCACCTTGGTCTTGAACTTCCCAGATATAAGAAGTGTAAGAAACAAATACCAACTGTGTAAGCCATCCCACTGTTATGGGAAAACAGTGGCAGAGAAATTATTGTTCCAAGTGGAAGGCAAAGGGATTTAGCATCAAGGACCTCCAGCCAGAGGGGCATGGAGGGGACTTCCAAGAGAGGAATAAACCCAAAGGACCTGGTGGCAATGGGCTTTTTAAGTACAATTTCTCGAAGTTAAAAAAAAAAAAAAACCTTGACAACCAGACTGACCTTCAGTTACCAGGCAGGGACAAAAACCATCAAAAGACTTCATTTACAATTCTCCATCCTGTCTGGCCTGCTGAGGGTGGGGTAGATAACTTTTTTTCACAATAAGCTGTGAGCACAGGTGGAGCTCCCTTGCTATTCTCTTGGTAAATGTAGAGATTACCAAAGGAAGGAGGGCAGCCAGTTTGTTCCTGCAAATATTTCACACCCCAAATTCCATTGGGAATTCCTGTCTTTTGTGCCATCTGACTCCTCACACTATCTATGGTATTTTGTTACAGCAGCCCAAGAAGACTAACACATCTTTCTTTCATGCTAGCTAATCCCTTCATTGCTCTGATCTCCTGATACATTTAATATATTTAAATAAACTTTATATGTTCAAATTACTGTGTGGTTTTTCTCTCTGATTTGACCCAGTCTGAAGATATCAAGAATAAGCATTTTACAGTCAAATAATATGAAAAGAAAGAAAAGTAAGTGAGCTCAGCCAGAGGTTTCACAACCACAGACAAAGGTAAATAGTCACTTTTTTCTCATTTCAGAAGCATCAGGGGGAGTGTAAAGGGGAAAACATGGTGGGAAATGGGGGCTGTAAGGGTGAGGTGTGATTGGGTTTTCCGAATTTCCTTGAAGCATCACCTTCCAAATGGAATCTTGAGTTTTTTTTAATCACTCCTCTCTGCATGTGCATGCAAAACAATAGGTGCCCAGAGGGTAGAAAAATCAACAGTATCATCATCACAGAGAAGTTGTGGATTTCCTGCTTAGAGAGGGCAGCTGACCAGCAGTTAGCAAGATAATTAGTTTGCTCAAAGTCTGCAACTGTTAAGCACAATATGACCAAGAAAGAGGATCTCTAGCAGCAGTAACAACTGAGTATTGTAAGCAAAGTTTAACTCATTGTAAATTAAAACGAGGGTAACCTAAAAGCTCTGAGAACAGGGTGAGTGTGCAAATATGTGAGTGTGTGTGTTTGTGTGTGTCGCTAATTCAGGAAAGTGAAAATGATCCATGTGAAAAGAAAAGTGTATCTTAGAGCAAAGAAGACTCAAAATAATATGGAATTATCTACATTTGTTATTTTAAAATAATATCTAACACCTAATAAATACTTAATTGTGCACTAGTAAGTTTAAGATTTTCATTTAACCTCCACAGAACTTGCTGTTCCCTCTCCCTGGAATGTTTTTTCACTATGCATCTGCAGGGCATCCTCTCTCCTTCCCTCCCAATCTCATTTCCTCTGAGAGGCCTTTTCTGACTGACCTGTGTGAAACACTTCCTTCCCATCCTGTTCACTTGATCCAGACTTCGCTTTAACATTTTTCATAGGATGCACTGTTATTTGATGTTATATTATGTAAACACTTGTCCATGTGCTTTCTGTTTTCCCAATAGATTGTAACCCGCTTGAGGTTTTTATTCTCAATCATTTTTTTAACACTGGTGCCTAGAACTGTGTCTGCTAACCAATTCAACACATTACTTCTTAAATGAATGATTGAATATATGAATAAGCAAATGAATTCATGATCAACCTATATAGCTGAAGAAATTTCATGCCAAATAATTTTAAGTGTTGGGTTTATCACTCAGCTATGTCTAAGAATTCATTCTTCCTATCATCACAATTTCTATTTCTTACTAAACACATCAATTTCACACACTCTTTGATTTAGTCAATTTCAATTACTAAATTCATGTCTAAGATTTTTATGAAAGGGCTCTATTAAGCTATTATCTTAACAATATGCTAGAAGCTTAGTGGATATCACCAATGTCCAATCATTGCTACCATTCTTGTTAAAGACTGATATAGAGCTAGCATACCACATTAAATGAGATGAAAGAACACCATAGAGTTGTCCATTATACAACTGCATGTGATATTTAGTGGCACAGTTTTGTACATTTGTTCCATTGCATGAATTGAACCCTAAGTGAGATTTTATTTTAAACAATTATAATTTTGGGGATAAGCATAGAATCATCTTGCTTTACCACTATACGAATTACAATAGAATTCTCGAATCAAATTATTACAACTGAGGTTATCTGTCACAGAGGCTATCACTGTCTTTGTAAAAGGCTGAAACAGGGGCTGGTGCTTTGGTGTGGTAGGTTAAGCATCTGTCTGTGGTGCCAGCATCCCATATGGGCACCAGTTTGGGTCCTGGCTGCTCCACTTCTGATCCAGCTAATGCACCTGGGAAAGCAGTGGAAGATAGCCCAACTGCTTGGACCTCTACACCCATGTGGGAGACTGGGAAGAAGCTCCTGCTCCTGGTTTCAGATCAGCTCAGCTCCAGCAGTTGCTGGCATTTGGGGAGTTAACCAGCATATGGAAGACCCCTCTCTCTGTCTGTAACCCTGCCTCTCAAGTAAATAAATCTTTTTTAAAATGGTATTTCATATTAAATTATTTTTAAAATGTTTAAAACACCTTCTAGGTAGTAGCATAAAGAGTAAGATGAGATTAGTCAAAGTCTCACATCTGTAAGATAAAGCAAGATGCTTGAAGGAAAAGGCAAAGAAGATTTAGTGTAGAAAGTTCCAAAAAGATAGAAACAAAATATATCAAGGGAACCGAAGGAGAGCTGTGTTGGGAATAGGTACAGATATTAATACATACTTTCAGAATATGCTTACTGAGAACGATGTTGGAAGAACCATATATATTCTTGAAGAGTAGAGTTATTCAGTACTTAGCTGTCAGTAAGAAAAGGCATTTCAAATGGCAAAGTCACATAACCAAGAAAAAACCAGAGGTGAAGTGAAGTAAAAAGTGCCTTGGACAGTGGAGATAGTCTGCGTTCATTTTACTATGAAACAGATGAAGTATGTATGGTTGTGCATTTAAGTAAGTGATGAAATTACGTCCCTTTTCAATAGTTAGAATCAAGTGGTCTATTTAATGAAAAAAGCAAGTGACTGTCCCGTTTGTTGCTGTTTCCTCTCATAGCAAGCATGCTGTCTTTCTCACTGTGTATATGTGTGTGTCACAATTTGTTTCCTGGATCAGCAGGAAATAATTTTGAGACATTACAACATTTTACCTCTAAACACTGCTATGTGCGTCTCCCAATGAATGAAGACATTTTTCTTATATAACCATAAAGTACTTTTAACTTTGTGTTAACCTTGCCTTGCTGGATATCTCAACTCTCAAAAGGATATGTGCTAACTTAAAACCTAACCCTTGATTACCAGAACTGCAACCAATACATTCAGTTTTTCCTTAAGTTCAAGCCCATAATCATTGTTGCAAGTTAGCAGGTAACTTTTGATATTATTATTCAAAACTATCTTCCAGTAATTGTGTAGACCAGTAGCTTTTAATATATTTTTCTCTCTTTTAGAATAAAATACTGTCTTTAGAGCCTTTCTGAATTTGAAGCATTCGTACTGTCTTTCTCTGATGGGAGGATTCCACAAAAATACTCCAATTCAATACTTGTGTGTAATACACATTCCTTCACATCCAATGACAGCTTATGAAGGCATAAAATTACACTGGGAAGTGGAAAGAGGAAGCATTATATTTTCATTAATTTTTGTTACTCTCCAGAATGTACCAGGAGCTTATTTGAAGACAATGGTAGAGTTAAGAATTAGAACTACTTCTTTCATAAGGAGCTCATACTGTTGTACCATTTTGTGAACAAAAATTACATACACTGGATAATGTCAATATATTCAAATGAGATTAGAGAAAATATTTTTAATTAAGTCACTAGTACTACATATGTAAGAACTCAGAATATTTCCATGGTAACGAGCTTGAAGGTTGAAGTCTTAAAAAATGTCTAATCATGGGGCTTATACATCTTGAATCCTAATATGAAAATGTAAGACTTGACTTTTAAAAGAAAAATTATATTATTTTTAAGTATGTACTTGGGGCGGGATATTGGAATAATGATAAAATAATTGACATGTATGATAATGAAGAAGATGCTCCACCATGGTCCTCTTTGCTAAGCTGATGTATTCCTTCTCCATTTAATTTGAGTGTTGAAGACTAACAGTTCATAGTTACATTTTTCAAGAGAGGAAATTCAAATGCATAATAGACACATGAAAAAAATGCTCATGGTCACAGGCCATCAGGGAAATGCAAATCAAAACCACGATTAGGTTTCACCTCATCCCGATTAGAATGGCTCACATACAGAAAACAACAAATAAGAAATGCTGGCAAGAATGTGGGTGGAAGGGTACCTTAATTCACTGTTGGTGAGAATGTAACCTAGTGCAGCCACTGTGGAAGACAGCATGGAGATATCTCAGAAAGCTGAATACAGACCTAGCATATGACCCAGCCATCCAATTCCTGGGCATTTATCCAAAGGAAAAGAAATCAGCATATGAAAGAGTGATCTGTACCTCTCTATTCATTTCAGCTCAATTTACAATAACTGAGAAATGGAATCAATCCGGATGTCCATCAACTGAAGAGTGGATAAAGTATGGTACATGTATACTATAGAATACTACATAGTGGTAAAATAAATGAAATTCTGTCATTTGCAACAAAATGGATCCAACTGGAAACCGTTATACTTAGTGAAACAAGTCAGTCACAAATACCATATGTTCTCTCTGATCTGTTGTAACTGAGTATTTAAAATGTAATCTATAGGAGTGAATCTGACACTGAGATGTGATGATTTTGAATAGTCCTCACCTTGACTGTCAAAGAACAATGTTTTTGTTGTTTGTTTTTGTTCTTTACTTCTTTTTTTCTTCATACTAATTGGTGAGCTCTTTACTTAGTGAGAGGTTAATTTTATGAGTATAAAAATTAACTGAAAATTGATCTTGGTAAAAAAATAAGAATAGGAAAGGAAGAGGGAGTAGGAAGAAAGGCGAGAATATGGGTGGGAGGAAGGTAAGGGGGGAAGAAACATCATGTTCCCAAATCTGTAAATATTAAATGCATGAAGTTAAATTCCTTAAGCAAAATTTTAAAAAATTTACTCTTGAATTGACAAAAGCCACACTACTTGGAAGTTTCCATTCCCATTGCTGTGGCCCACTATCAACTGATTAATGTGGATGTAGAAAAGACCAGCAATTCTGCCTCAAGTGGGGACAACTCTATGAGGCAATCTGACTCAAGAGCTCCTTAAGGATCACCCCAAGCCAAGGGTGTACCTGAGACATGCTCCTTATTCAACTTTTCCCAATTTTCTGCACTGCTTCTCTCCTACCCTTGCAGATTTTCCCTAGAGGGGACTCCCTCCATCAAGCATGTGTATCCCAAACTCTGTCTTGGGCTGAGTTCTGGAAACGCGATCTAACACAAATTTGAATATTCATGTAGAGAGAGCCAGCTTCATCTGGGTTTCTGTCCTAGAGGCTGAAGATATCAGGTCATACAAAACATAACCCTTGTTTCCAAGGAACTCACAGCCCAATCAGAGAGGGAGAGACAGAAATGAAAAGCACAACACAAAAATGCACAATAAAGAAACGCAGAGGGCTGGTTTGAAATGTGTTCTGTGAGGGGGAAATGTCTATGATGCCTGTCAAAATCTAAGACGCTAGCTAGACAAAGAACAGGCAGACAGATATTGATTTGGGGGTGAATTCAAAAGCAAAGGCATACAAAAAAGAGGTAGCACAGTTTTGTAAGAATTACAAAAGACTTTCTATTGTAGTAGCAAGTTTAAAGCAGTAAGCAGCAAGAGATGAAGGGAAAGAAGAGGGCAAAGAAAGATGGTAGTGATTATTTTGAGATGTAAAATAATGTTTGGCTTTGACTGTAGCAGTAATGGGGAAGTGTTGAAGAGTCTCAATGGGGGAGGGGTGGAGGCAGCAGATTTAGGTATTGACACAAAATATAGGGTTTCAGCCAGGAGAGTGATGTTCCAGGTCTGAAGACAGTCAGTGGTAGTAAAGAAGGAGCAAATGACATAAATTTGAGATGTAGGAGGTAAAATGGGCAAAAGCGGGTAATTGAATTCAAGCAATGAGGTCCAAGAAGAGTGCTTGCTCACTATGGAGCTCAAGTCTTCCGTCATAGACTGCAATCTAACTCTCAGTTGACTAGACAACCAGCAGCACCATATCTATCAACTACTGGTGTCTTTGAAATGATTTTATAATCTCATTTCAAAGTTTCAGGCAATGGAAATGTAGAAAAAAAAGATTCAACACAGATTTTAAAACGTTTTATACTCTCTCTCCCCACCCCTCTTTCTCCCACCCCTCTCTTCCTCTTTAAATTTAATTAACCCCTGGCCGGCGCCGTGGCTCAACAGGCTAATCCTCCGCCTTGCGGCGCCGGCACACCGGGTTCTAGTCCCGGTCGGGGCACCGGATTCTGTCCCGGTTGCCCCTCTTCCAGGCCAGCCCTCTGCTGTGGCCCAGGAGTGCAGTGGAGGATGGCCCAGGTGCTTGGGCCCTGCACCCCATGGGGAGACCAGGAAAAGCACCTGGCTCCTGGCTCCTGCCATCGGACGAGCGCGGTGCGCCGGCCGCAGCGCGCCGACCGCGGCGGCCATTGGAGGGTGAACCAACGGCAAAGGAAGACCTTTCTCTCTGTCTCTCTCTCTCACTGTCCACTCTGCCTGTAAAAAAAAAAAAAAATAAAAAAATAAATTTAATTAACCCCAAATAAATGAATAGATGAATAGGTGCATATTGGCATTATTTGATTCTACTCCCATTGTGCTTGGAAATACAAAACTTGAGAGATGGTAGTAGCTAGGGAGTATAGATCATGCACATAAAATAGCAGATACTGAACAAAAGGCTGAGGCTAGATTTTAAGTGAGTTCTGCACTTTATCTGCACTGGTTGCTATTCTTTTCAAATAGGAACTCTGTAACTCAAAGTTGACAATGTTGGCTTTCTTCTGAGAAAAAAGCAGAGATGCCCCTAAATTATCAGAAGCAACGATAGCAGTAAACTATGAGAAAAGCTAACCTTTCTATTATGATTGGGTTCACAAAACACTTTGTTCTCAACTCTACAAAAGAAGAGTTGGAAAATGTTTATCTGGAATGGAATGTTTTTAGATTTTCACCTTAATGGGTTGAAGAGTATGTGGGAACTTGTTGAAGTACCACCTCACAACTTTTGTTTCTGAGATTTACAATTAGTAAAAAGGAAAAATGAAAAAAACTTAAAAATATAATAACTGTCAGATAAACTGGGTAACATAGTGTTCAAGGGAGGTATACTGCACAAAGAATAAATGTACATATGATTGCTAAAAATAAAAACATGCAGGCTAACAATTTTGGAAGTGCTGTTTCAAATATTTTGGAAGATCTGTGTAGGCAGTAAGAACTGATGTTATTCAAGGAGCTATGCTAGTTATCAGTAATCCCATTTCCAGAAGACCTTTTGTCTGAAAAAGCCTGGAAGTTATCCTTTATGAGACTCCCAGTATAGGTCATCTCCAGATCAGTGCAAACCTTGTTTAGCTGTTACCACCTTAATTCCCAGATATGGTTCCCTCTTGTTCAGGAAATAGATGACCATAGGATACATAAATAGGATCCCTGTTGTAGAGTTAACACTCCATTATATCTAAGCCTCTGAATTCTAGTAGGTACTCCTAATATCAATACACAAAACTTGTACATTGTATAACATGCACTTAGGATTCATTTTTAAGTGTTTTCTTGTGATAAAAAGACAAATGAGAATATCAAATATCAAAAGGACAAGAGAATAAAAAGTCAAATATTCATTCATAGTTTATCCTTTTCTTGATTCCTTTTCTTTTTTATGCTTTTGAAAAATTTTTCATCTATTTAAAAGATGGAATCACGGAGGGAGGGAAGGGGGAGGGAGACAGAGAAAGAAAGAGAGAAAGAGAGAGAAAGTCTTTCATCTGCTGGTTCACTTCCCAAATGCACACCAAAGCAGGGGGCAGGTGAAGATGAGGCCAGGAGGCCACAATTCTGTCTGGGTCTCCCACATGGCAGGGAGTGGCTCAAACATTTGAGCCATCATCTGCTGCCTCCGGGGATGCATTAGCAGGAAGCTGAATCAAAGGGAGAGTAGTTGGGACTCAATCAGCGTGCTGATAAGGAATATTGATATCCTCAGCAGTACCTTAACCCACTATGCCACAACTCCTGCCCCACAATTTATACATTTTTGTTTTAAATTATAAAAATATACCACTAGCATAATATTACTTTACTGGTAACTGAATGGAAAAGTAGTTTAACCATAAGTTATCATCCCAAATCTCTGACTATATTCATGAAACATATTTGGCTTTGTTCAGTACTTCAAAATATTTTTCTCAACATCATAATTAGGTCCATTTGTTTATATATGGATGTGGTCAAAAAGTTCTTGGAAAATGTGTACTATGGAAAAACTATGCACAAATTTCAAAAAATTTTTGCACCAAAACAAATACCTTTTAATTCAATTTTTTCATGAACTTTTTGATGTCTCCTCATACAGTGAGTTCAAAAGAACTGGAGAAGTTTGTGTTAGCATAATCTTTCATTGAAAAGACAGTATCAGTAGAAAGAAACACCTTGCAGTTGAGCTAATCAGTTGTGTCTGTACTTTCCATAAAGACAAAATAGTGAAGTTCCCTGAGGCATGGTAAAGGAATATGCTGCCCAACTTGGGTCTCACTTTGTGTTCAGCCTTAGCAGCCTCTTAAATTCCTGGTGCTACTGCTTCTTCTGATCTGTGATATCTCCTGATGCATTATCAAATTCCCTGTACTGCTGTTTCCCCCCAGAAAGCTTTTATTTAAGGTATACAAATTTCATGCATTTCATAAATACAAATTTAAGAACAGTGATTCTTCCCACCCTACCCAGACTAACACCCTTCTTACTCTACCCTTTCCTATTCTCATTCTTATTTTCTGTTAAGATCTATTTTTAATTAACTTTATACTCATAAGATTAATCCTATACAAAGAGTTCAACAAATAATATGAAAAAAAAAACTGTTCCTCAACAGATGAAATAAGGGCTATTCAAAGTCATTGCAACTCAAAGTGTCAATTTCACTTCTATAGATTACCTTTTAGGTACTCTGTTAGTTACCACAGATCAGGGAGAATATATGGTATTTATCCTTTTAGGAATAACTTGGTTCACTAAGTATAATGTTTTCCAGTTGTTTCCATTTTGCTGCAAATGAAAGGATTTGGGTTTATTTGTTTGTAGTATACCAAGTTGTACATAATCCATACATTTGGGTTGACTGAACTGCAATAAATATGGGGAACAGACAACTCTTTCATATGCTGATTTCATTTCCCTTGGGTAAATTCCCAGGAGAGGGATGGCTGGGTCATATGGTAAGGTCTATATTCAGATTTCTGAGGTATCTTAAAATACTGACTTCCATAGTGGCTTTACCAGTTTGCATTCCTACCAACAGTGGATTAGTGTCCCTTTTCCCCCACATCCTTGTCAGCATTTGTTGTCTGTTGCTTTCTGTATAAAAGCCATTCTAACCAGAGTGAGGTGAAACTTCATTGTGGTTTTGATTCGATTTCCCTGATGGCTAGTGATCCTGAGCATTTTTTCATGTGTCTGTTGCTCATTTGGATTTCCTCTTTTGAAAATGCCTGTTTAAGTCCTCTGACCATTTCTCAACTGGGTTGTTTTGTTGTTGTTGAGATTTCTGAGCTATTTATAGATTCTGGATATTAATCTTTTATTAGATGCATAGTTTGCAAATAATTTCTCCCATTCTGTCACTCACTTTGCTGAGTGTTTCTTTTGCATTGCAGAAGTTTCTCAGCCTGATGTAATGCCATTTGTCAATTTTGGCTTTGATTGCCTGTGCTTCTGGGTTCTGTGTTTCTTAGAAAAGAAGTCGTTGTCTATGCCAGTGTCTTGCAGAGTTACCCCCATGTTCTCTAGCAATTTGATGCTATCAGCCCATGGATTTAGGTCGTTCATCCATTTTGAGTAGAGTTCTGTGTAAGGTCTAAGGTAGCAGTCTTGCTTCATGCTTCTGTATGTGGAGATCCAGTTTTCCTAGCACCATTTGTTGAAGGTACTGTCCTTGCTCCAGGGATTGATTTTTTTAAAGACTCATTTATTCAAAAGTCAGAGTTATACAGAGAGAAGGAGACGCAATTTAGAGGGAGAGAGAGGGCTTCCATCCACCAGTTTATTCTCTAATTGGCCACAACGGCCGGAGCTGCGCCAATCCGAAGCCAGGAGCCGGGAGCTTCTTCCGGGTCTCCCACACAGCTGCAGGGGCCCAAGGACTTGGGCCATCTTCTACTGCTTTTCCAGGCCACAGCGGAGAGATGGATTGGAAGTGGAACAGCCGAAGGCTGGCGCCGTAGCTCAATAGGCTAATCCTCTGTCTAGTAGCACCGGCACACCAGGTTCTAGTCCCGGTCAGGGCACCGGATTCTGTCCCGGTTGCCCCTCTTCCAGGCCAGCTCTCTGCTGTGGCCCGGGAGTGCAGTGGAGGATGGCCCAAGTGCTTGGGCCCTGCACCCCATGGGAGACCAGGAGAAGCACCTGGCTCCTGGCTCCTGGCTTCGGATCAGCGTGGTGCGACGGCCGCAGCGGCCATTGGGGGGGTGAACCAACGGAAAAGGAAGACCTTTCTCTCTGTCTCCCTCTCTCACTGTCCATTCTGCCTGTCAAAAAAAAAAAAAAAAAAAAAACAAACAAACAAAAGGAAGTGGAACAGTGTCCATATGGGATTCCAGTGCTTCCTGCCAGGGCATTAACCTGCTGCACCACAGCACAGTTGATTTCTGGAGTTTCTATTCTGTTCCATTGCTCTATTCACCTGTTTTGCCAGTACCAGACTGTTTTGATGATAACTGTCCTGTAGTATGTCTTGAAATATGAAGTGCTGTTTTTAGAGTCATGGTCTTTGAAAGGCTTCCCCAATAGCAAGCAAATTGTGATGCTGACCCAGCACTTGTCCATTTCATCCAAAAAGGGGAAAGAAACCATGATTTTGAAAAACATGGTGTTTATATAAGGCATACTAAAGTCAGTTTTCAGAGTCATTCACTCATCAGAGTCAACTGCTCTCTTGAGTCAACAGCCCATTTGTTGTATGGTTACCAGAAATGCCAGAGTATTCTTAAAGCTCCAAAATCCAGACAAACTAGGTGACTGGTGTTTATCTTTCCTGAAGAGGAATATCTAAAGCAAGCCTGGACAGCAACTAACTGGGTTGTAGTAGCAGTTTGCCTTTGGTATCTGATGCCTATCAATTCATTTTTATACTCTAATATATTTGTAAAATTTCCTGCTTAAGATACACTCTTATCCAGGGAAAAAGAAGTCCAGGTGAATATTCATATTTCTGAACGAAAACAGGGGAGACATAAACCCCTGAGTAGTAGGAGTGTAGCAATACTGACACTTGGTTCTCCAGTACTCTCTCTTGCATTCTTCTGGGGCTTTGAGGAGTTTTATGCTCATGACTAACAGATTAATCTATAACTCGAGGACAGTATGCACTGAGTGTATATAATCTGAAGTTGACTTTTTTATGACCAAAAAGACCCACAATGTCCCTTGACTATTTCCTGAACTAAAATAGTCTCACTACTTGACCAGCCAGGTTCCCCAATGAAAGAACAAGGGACTATACACCTGTAAATATAATGCTTTTCAGTAAAAGATAGCCCAAGTTCTTGGGCCCCTGCACCCACGTGAGAGTCCCAGAACAAGCTCCTGGCTCCTGATCAGCTCAGTTGTAGCCAAACTAACAGATGGAAGATCTCTGTCTCACTCTCCCTTTCTGTCTCTCCTAACTCTGCCTATCAAATAAATAAATAAATAAATAAAGACAAAAAGTAAAAAAAAAAAATGCTTTTAGAAACATTCACACCCATTGTAGACTAGGAAATGTTCTAAGTACTAGAGTGGTGAACAAAACAGAGTTCCGGCTCTCACAGAAAAAACAGGCAATAATCATAGCCATATGATGTATTGGGAAGAAATATTAGAACAAGGGAAGAAGCTAAAAAGCCTAGGGTGCTCTCAATGAGATGGTCAGAAAGGGTTCTCTGAGGAGCTAGCCTTTGAACAGAGAATAGCTTGGCCAAATGTATGGGACAGCAGAGTTAGAAACAGATGTCTTGCAACAGGAAAATCCTGGGTATGTTTAAGGGAGAGCAGGAAGGCTGGAGCAGCTGGAGGGAGCGAGAAAGAACATGGTCACATCTCCCAGGCCCTTTCCATATCTGGAAATTTCACTGATTCATCATTATTCCCAGAATTGAGGTAAAAAACTAGGGGGAAAGGCTCTCAGTAAGCAGCACCTCTGGTTGTCGGAGGAACTCCCTTGTATGCCTTCTTGTCCCTTGCTGGCAGTGTAATTCTTCAGTAGCTAGTATCCCACATAGTCACGGAGCCTTGCTAAACTCGACCTTAAAGCACAGCCAGCATGCATCACAAACATTTTTTATTAGTTTCCGAACGGTGATGTCAGAAAGTACCACCACTATAGTATCTTAAAACAACATAATTTTTTTTTCTCTCAGTTCTGCAGTCTAGAAGTCTGAAATCAAGGTGTCAGCAGGATTGGCTCCTTATGGGTACTCTGATGGACAATCTGTTTCATTTTCTTCTCATGGCGGCTGGTGACAGCTGGAAATTCTGGCCATTCCTTGACTCGCGGACACTTTAATCTCTGCCTCCACCTTCCAGTGGCCTTCTCCCTTTGTGTCATCACAGCTGTGCTGTTCTTTTCTTCTTGTACAGATAACCTATCATGGTAGATTCAGAGGTCACCCTACTCTCACTTGACCTCAGCTTAGCTTAGCTTATTAGAACTCAGACTATTTTTTGGTAAGGTCACAATTTTGAGGTTCCAGGAAACACATGAATTTTCAGGGATGCTGTTTAGCCCAATAGATGTTTGGATCTGAGCTGGTTCACAGATGGGCATTTCTGGATAATCAAATAGACTGGTAAAGGTCAAAGTGGCATGTACTCCATATAAACATACAGAGTCAAATATTTTATGACATTCTGGTGATGATAATTTAAGCAAAAATGGCATCTGAATATTTGTGTGACTCAGACTCACCATGATAAACATTATTTGTTGTTCCCTTTGTGGGCATGTATATTAATGAAGATAGAGTTGAACAATTTAATAACACAACAGAGTGGCACATGACCCTGGACAAATAAGACCTCAGTTCAAATCCAGCCATGTCAAGGTCAAATAGGTCACTTGAGCTCTCAAGACCCTTATTTCGTCATTTTCAAAAAATTTCCCTTGTGGGGTTGTTCTAGAGGTGACAGAAGAAATTTCCCCGAACGTTGGGCTTGCGCTTGGTGCACAGCCCTGAGCCTAGAGGGAGTGAGGGAGAGAAGACAGAGAACACTCAGGGCCTTGAAAGGAAGAATGAGAATAACTACTTCTCAGATAAGTGGTTAGAAAAACAGCATGATGTTGAACTTGCACTGTTTGAAGTCTGATACAGGGGTACGATCTGGACTCTACAGACGGACCAGAGGTTCTTCAATCACAATGGGCCAAGCTGGGCAGTAATGATTAAACCCTGAACTGACTCTGAAGTCTTGTTTGAGCTTACCAATCACTTTTCCTTGGGAAACCTTCTACTTTTGCCCCTTTAAAGCCCCACACTTCCCTTAGGGGAATAATCTCTATAAGGGTTGTTCCACCCTGTATGTCTCTTCACTCAGAAAGTTCATGGAAAATGTGTATTACATAAGAATTGCGCATGAATTTCAAGATTTTTACACCAAAATAAATTTGTCTTTTATTCCCATTTTCACAAATGTTTTTAAGTGCTATCGCATATGTGAGCAAATTTTCAACGTTTTAATTTTCTCTTAGCCATACTTTGAAGGCCCTGCTGGTCTGTGTTATTACTGCTTTGTCTGAAGTAAATCCAGTTTGAGACTTGTTTTCTGTTAATCTTTATTGACCCTTTCTTATTTTTTTAAAAAAGGTTTATTTATTAATTTGAAAGTCAGAGGTACAGAGATAGAGAGATGGAGAGACAGAGAGAGGGAAGGAGGAAGGGAGGAAGGGAGGGAGAGAGAGGGAGGGAGAGAGAGAAACTGCCTTCTGCTGTTTCATTCCCTGGATGGCCAAAACCACCAGTGTTGGGCCAGGATGAAGCCAAGAGCTAAGAGCTCCATCCAGGTCTCCTGTGTGGGTGCAGGGTCCCAAGCATCTGGACCATCTTCCACTGCTTTCCCAGGCCATTAACAGGGACCTGGATCAGAAGTGGAGTAGCTGCGACTCAAACTGGTACCCACATGGGATGCTGGCATCCTAGGGAGTGGTTTTACCAGAAGAAATGCCAGAGTGCTGGTTCCTTTTTTGTTTATTTTTCTTTCTTATGTTTGAAAGTGACATGAGAAAGTTCCTAGTACGGGACCTGGAATATAAGGGTGTTCTCTTTTCCATTCCCACGTACAACAGAAACAAAACTACCTTACCAGGGCAGATATAAGCAGATGCAAGGAAATCCACATTCTTACGTTTTGTTATGATTCTGGCCATAGGAATCAATACAGCTATGTAGCACCTCACTACATACCATTCATACCATTTTAATTTACTTCAAAAAGTTTTAATTCTTTCAATTATTTACTATATTGTATTTTCTATTTAGTGCATGCCTTTAATTGCAGGTATCATGCTAAATCAATGAGGGTACCTCAAAAAGTTCATGAAAAAGGAGAATTAAAAGATAAGCTTGTTTTGGTGCAAAATTTTGAAATTCACGAAAAAAATTTTTTAAATGATATACATTTCCATGACTTTTTAGAAGACTCTTTGTATTTACTTAATGCTTTTTTTTGTAATGGAATTTTGAAGGCTTTGAGAACTGGAATTTTTTTCATTGTCCTCTACGTATCTACATCATATCTAACTCTAATATTATAGCTATAGCTATTTTCTTTTTTTTCAATTTTTTTATTTGACAGGTAGAGTTATAGACAGTGAGTGAGAGAGAGACAGAGAGATAGGTATTCCTTTCACTGGTTTACCCCCCAAATGGCTGCTACGGCTGGAGCCAGGTGCTTCCTCCTGGTCTCCCATGTGGGTGCAGGGCCCAAGCACTTGGGTCACCCTCCAATGCCTTCCTGGGCCACAGCAGAGAGCTGGACTGGAAGAGGAGCAACCAGGACAGAATCCGGCGCCCCGACCAGGCCTAGAACCCAGGGTGCCAGCGCCACAGGCGGAGGATTAGCCAAGTGAGCCGTGGCGCCGGCCCCAGTTATAGCTATTTTCACATCTACACCTATTTGTTTCACTCTTATGGTATAACAGGCATTCGCTAAATATGTGTTCAATAAATAAGCAATTAATTAATAAATGTTCATTTAGATTGGTATTGCAAAAGTGTATCTTAGGTGTCAACAATTCACTCATAACTAATTTTTCTAGATATGTTTAACTTTACTAGCTTGGAAAAAGGTAATATTATTCCTTTCTCCTTTATAATACTGTACAGCAATATTTTTTGTCAGAACAATATGATTCTCCACAACTGAACATAATTTAGAACTCAGTAAATCTTGTATATCTATTAAACATAGGGCACTATTTTATATTCATTACTCATACCATTATGTTATTTATTTGGTTCAGGTACATCTGCTCAAAAACCCTCTATTAAGACCATCCATCTGATAAGGATATATATACAGAGATAGGTCAAAAAGCATTCCCAGCTTCAGGCATTTTATACCTTTGGGATACTTGTTTGACACTGGATTAAATATCAACATGATGAGCAACAGACCAAACACTGATCAAATTTAATCCCTTTGCCAATTTCGAGGTGTCTCACAGGGAAAGCCCTGCTGGATGGCAGGACATTCACACTGCAAATTGAGCCTTTCAAGAGGGAGTAACAGGACTCAAGGCATAGATTTACTTTTTATCTTGTTTTGTTTATAGAATAAAGCAGAATAGAATTACACCTTAAAAGATTGCAAGTTATAAACACCCTTTAAATTTTGTAACAACGCCAAGTGAGTTATTGTTTGCAGCAGTAAACCTGACTTAATCATGTATTAGAGATGAAATCCTATTTTGATGTGGTTCCATATATATTATCAAGCTACTATGAGCAACTCATTGTTCTACCAGAAAGGTTACTGAAACTAGTGTTGCTCTTGAAGAGATCATGTTGAAGATAACATGCCAACAACTACATGTAACGCAAGGAAGAATGGAGAAATCCCAAGAGGGAATGCTGCAACACCAAGGAAACACAAAGTAACAGGTTTGTTCTATCCCTCAAACCTGAACTGTTTTCCATTTTCAAACTACCTAACTGAGCAGGAGTCTGACTTGAAAGGTCAAGAAGGTTTTAAGAAAGAGATACCGGACTGGTGTTGGGTGTGGCAGTTACACTGCTTAGCTCTGTTTTAAGTATGTGTATCCTTTGCTTGTATTTTGTATTAAAAATAAGAAAAAGGAGCCTTTACTGTTGAGCATGTTGGCACTGTCCCCTCTATTTTTTTCTCTCTTGGGGACATTTTGAAGCAAGTTATTCTTTCTGTTCTTTTTTTCCTTTTGTAAACTTTTTTTTGTTTTGTTTAAAAATGGCTTTATAAAAGGGCTTTTACACCCCCCCCCAAAAAAAAAAAAAAAAGACACTGCTTACTAGGCTAAGCTGCCGCCTATAGCGCCTGCATCCCATTCAGGTGCTGGTTTCTGTGGTGGCTGTTCCTCTTCTGATCCAGCTCTCTGCTATGGCCTGGGAAAGCAGTAGAAGATGGCCCAAGTCCTTGAGCCCCTGCACCCACCTGGGAGACCCAGAGGACGCTCCTGGCTCCTGGCTTCGGATCAGCTTAGCTCTGGCCGCTGCAGCCATTCAGGGAATGAATCAGTGGATGGAAGATCTCTCTCTCTCTCTGTCTATAACTCTGCCTCTCAAATAAATAAACGAACGAATCTTAAAAAAAAAAAAAAAACAAAACAAAACACTGCTTGGAATGCTCACAGCTCACATCAGAGTGCCTGGGTTTAAATTCCGGCTCTGCTCTTCATTCCAGATTCCTGATAACGTGCACCTTGGGAGGTATTAGGTGATGGTCCAAGTTCTTGGGTCCCCGACACCCAGTTCTGGGCTTGTGGCTTTAGCCTGGCCCAGCCCTGGCTGTTGCACTGGTGGAACAGGTGCAACAGGTGGAACATCTCTCTTGGTCTGTCTCTGTCTTTCAAACAAACATTTTAAGAAAGAAACACGGAATTTAAATTGTGCCTCAAGTTGAACCTTGGTGTATAATAGTGAATGCGAAATCCGAGTTAGATAGGAAAATAAAGTGTAAGGTTCTGAAATGGTGGGGTTGGGAGGAGAGGAGTTGAGTACAACTAAGTGAAAGTAAGACCAAAAAGGTAGGTTTGGTAAGACAGTATGCCACGAAAATTGAACACAATTTGGTGGCCCAGTGATTTTCAAATTTTAATGTGCTTCAGAATCAACTGGAAGGTTTATAAAAACACAGATTTTAGGGCTCCCTTCAAAGTTTTGACTTCAGAAGGTCTGGATTGGGCCCTAAGAATTTACTTTACAAAAAGTTCCCAGGTGATTTTCTTGATCCAAGGATGACACTTTGAAGACCATCATTGAAATGAATGTAGACAATGGGACATGGCTGCTAAGAAACATTTTTTAAAAAAGATACATTAAGGGCTATGAAAACAAAGTGTGGGAGAAAGTGTAGAGGCAGAGCCAACAGGATGCCAAGATCAAATGGGGGAGATGAGGGAGGATGCACCCAGGATGGCTCTGAAGTTTCAAGTCAGGATTCTACTAAAAGCATTGATTTCACAAAAGTTGATAGTAGGATGGTGGTTACCAGAAACAGGACAGCAGGAAGCTGGGAGTGATGGGAAAATGTTGG
Source organism: Sylvilagus floridanus (assembly GCA_949820135.1). Lineage (NCBI taxonomy): Eukaryota > Metazoa > Chordata > Mammalia > Lagomorpha > Leporidae > Sylvilagus > Sylvilagus floridanus. The sequence goes on from OX463223.1 coordinate 115,850,118, forward strand.
TTAATGAGTACTAACTTACTATTAGATAAGAGGCTCTGGTATTTTACTGCACAGTAGTGACTGTAGAAAATGATGATGCAGTGCATATTTTTCTTTAAGGAAAAGCTGCAAAACAGGATTTTGAATGCTTTCACCATAAAGAAAAATGTTTGATATCTACATGTTTACCCTGATGTGAATATTACACAATGTACCTATGTATCAAAACAACCCATGGTATCCCATTAATATGCACAATTATTATGTGTCAGTTAAAACTTTTAAAATGAATCTAGAGAAGATTATGACATAATTAACAGAAATAAAGACCATAAACAGGTTCAAAGCAGCAGATGATAAGAATGGTTGGGGTAGAAGAATTGTTTATTAGCAACAAACATGTCTGCTTCCTTTATTACAGGTGCTTTTAACAGCAGAACTTTACTGCTTACATTGTTTGCTCTGTTCAACAAAAGTACTTCTATGTATCCTTTCCATATTGTGAGATCTGCTGGGCATTCAAGTCCCCTGGAGTTAGAAAAAATTCATGGGAAATGGGAATGAAGTCTATTGTGTATTTTTTTTTATTTTATAGCTTTTATTTAAAGAATATAAATTTCCAAAGTACAGCTTATGGATTACAATGGCTTCCCCCCCGCCACCCATAACTTCCCTCCCACCTGCAACCCTCCCCTTTCCCACTCCCTCTCCCCTTCCATTCACATCAGGCTTCTTTTTCAATTCTCTTTATATACAGAAGATCAGTTTAGTATATATTACGTAAAGATTCAACTATGCATATGCTTTCATCTGAATAATATCATACAGATTAATTGTCTATTCGATTAACTTCTTGCAGAGATTGTGGAGGGAAATTAAATAGTTTGTGTATTGTTCCTTCAAGTGAATTTCTAAGTGAGAATTTTAAAAAAGGTTAGAGCCATTTTTAAAGTAATGCTGAGTCTATACTTATCACAGTAGAAGAGATCTTATGAAAATACATTTTATATATATATATATATATATATATAAAAGCTCTATATACAACTTTTTAGGCATTTTCTACATTCCGATATGTAATCATATGATGGTACTTCAAAAAGTTCAAGAAAAATACATATAATACAAAAACTGCATGGAATTCCATTTTTGTACCAAAATAAACCTTTTTTAAAAGATCTATTTATTTATTTGAAAGGCAGAGAGAGAGAGAGAGAGAGAGAGAGAGATTTTCCATCTGCTGATTCACTCCCCAAATTGCTGCCTTAGCAGAAGCTGGGCCGATTCAAAGCCTGGGGCCAGAAGTTTCTTCCAGGTCTCCCACATGAGAGCAGGAGCCCAAGCACCTGGCCCCCCTTTACTGCTTTCTCAGGCCACAGCAGAGAGCTGGATCGGAAGTAGAGCAGCAGGGACTTGAACAGGCGCTCATGGGGATGCCAGCACTGCATGCAGTGGCTTTACCTGGTACACCACAGCGCCAGCCCCCAAAATAAAATTTTAATTCAACTTTGACAACAACTTTTAGAAGACCTCTCATATATCTATTACGATGGAAATCTATGGACACATGGCACTTTGTTTGGTGTATTACAAAAAGTTTATGTGCAACTCCTTCAGGATCTTTGTTTTTCATTCATTTTTTAATGGATACAAAATGTTTATTGATGCAGTATTTCTTCATTTACATAGTATTTTCAAAGACAGTGGCACATTTGAGCAGGAAAAAAGATTGGTAACTTCAGCAAAAAATCACAGGGATCTTAAAAATTTAGTTATGTATAGGTTTTCTTTGTTTTAGTGAGGTATAATAGACAAATAAAATTGTATTATAAGGTGTACAATGCAGTGTTTTGAGATGTGTATACCTTGTCTAATGATGAACAAATTCAAATATAGAAGGTTGTCTTTAATTTTGAACTATGCTTTCCAGAGGTTGCATTGACATTCTTTCAGGTACTTTTCAAATAATCATAATAAATAGAAATATATTATTAGAAGCAAATAACCCTGATAGGAGCTTTGGTGTTTTCAGATATAAAAGTACAGTCTTTGAGTATGGGGCCGACTCATACACATTTTGATTTTTTCTTATTTTTTTTTTTGAAAGGAGAGAGAGAGAGAGAGAGAGAGAGAGAGAGAGAGAGAGAGAGAGAGAGAGAGAGAAAATCTTCCATAGACTGATACACTCCCAAATTACCTCAAAGACAAAATCAGGAGCCAGGAACTCCATCTAGGTCTCCCTCTCCCTTTTTCTCTGTCATTCTGTGTTTCAAATAAATAAATGAATAAAGCTTTACTGGACAACTGATAATATGGATTTCTACTCAATTAAATGCACAAACTGTTCCAGTGTTAGCAATTAAAAGATCCTCATGTGCTGGTTTAAGTGAGATTATCTTTATAGTCTATTTATTAATACTGATTAACTCAAAACTAGAGAAATCTGGCCTCGCAGATGTTACCTCATGATAACATTTACTGCAGTTATTGATACTTAAATAAAAATTCAAACTCTCTGCATGGAAGCTTGTTTTCCAAATGGTTAACTAATAACTACCTTTAAAGAAGTACATCAAACTTGTCACGGTTTATCCAGCTCAGTATCTTTGCTTTACTTTATCAAAAAGATGGAGATGGGTTCCTAGGTACACCCCTTAAAAATAACAACCACAGGTCCCAGTAGTTACGATGATTTTACAATATTTAGTCTGTGCCAACTCTGGAGGGAGGGGTTGCTTTCATTCATTCTTTCTTGATGTGTATTTATTTATTTTCATCTAGTTAAAATGCAGAAAGAGGGGCCGGCACTGTGGCTCACTTGGTTAATCCTCCACCTGCAGCGCCAGCATCCCATATGGACGCCGGGTTCTAGTCCCGGTCGTTCCTCTTCGAGTCCAGCTCTCTGCTGTGGCCCAGGAGTGCAGTGGAGGATGGCCCAAGTGCTTGGGCCCTGCACCCCATGGGAGACCAGGAGAAGCACCTGGCTCCTGGCTTTGGATCGGTGTAGCTCTGGCCATAGCAGCCATTTGGGGGGTGAACCAATGGAAAGAAGGAAGACCTTTCTCTCTCTCTAACTATCTGTCAAATAAAAAAAAAATGCAGAGAAAGAGACAGAGAGAAAGAAGGAGAGAGAGAAAGAGAGAGAAAGAGAGAGAAAGAAATATAAATGAATCTCTTCTATCTGCCTGTTCTCTCCCCAGTTGTCTGCAGTAGCCAGGGCTGAACGTCGTCTAGGTTACTTACATGGATGGCAGGGGACCAAGCACTTGACCCATCATCCGCTGCTTCCCAGGATCACTAGCATGAAACTAGACTGGAAGTAGAGCAGCCAGGACTATGTAACTGGGAATCCACTATGGAATGTGGGTGTCCTAAGCAGAAGCTTAACCCATTGTGCCACAATATCTAGCTTTCTTGATTCATTCTTTGCTTCAACATACATTTATGGGGCACCTGCTGTACCCTAGGCACTGCCCTGGCTGGGTGAACCCATTTGCTAAGATTATTGTGCATCACATTAAGCACGATTAAGCACATTAAGCAAGATTCCCTTACTTCTAAACTTATTGTATGTTTCTTATTTGTTTCCCCGGGGGAAGATGGGACATTTGTCACAAATCCAACTTTATATTTTCAAACTGTTATTCATGGATATTTTCAAAACTAAACAAGCCTGCATGTTGAGTTCTTCCTACTGATCCTAAGTGTATACATATGAAATACATTTTACGTATCTATTTCTTCTTTTGGTGTTCTACAGTTTACAAAGGCAAGTTCGTACCTTTGTATTTGACAGCAAAGGCTACCAGAGCCTATACAGAGACTTGTCTGTCCATCATGCAATTATGAAAAGTAAATATTTACTCTGAAATTTATAAAGCTTGTGCATTCTCTTTCTACATTTCCATTACTGTGGCATGAAATAGTCAATCATATATTCTTTTATTCTATAAATTGGAAAATACTGAATAATTCAACAGCTTTGAAATTTCAGAAATTCATTCAACAGAGTAGCTGTAGTCCCCAATCTCTATTTTAATATGCTGCCAGTTATTGCAAGTCATAATAGCACAATACAGGGCCTGGATGAATATCACTCACTCAGTTGTTTCCTTCAATGGCTTCAGGGTATGAAGTAAACTACACTACATCACTGTCCTCATAATGAGATCGTTCTGCTGGATAAACAAGCTCCCCACAGGCCCTACCTGCTGATAGGACCCAGTGAACCAAATATTCAACACTTCACAGAGGCTCCTCCCTGCCATTCTTCAGTACTGCATGAATCATTTTCAAGAGAAAATGTGATGCAAAGTAGAAAATTGAGCTGCTGACTCCTGGGTCCACTGCTACAACCTGGCTTAGTAACAAAGCCTCAATTCAATTTCTGGGTCCTTTGAGAAAATAGAAGTTTCAAAGTTCTCAATAAAGTGTGGAAATATAAATTCTTGTTCTAGTTACCCAATTTGCACACAGCATTCGATGAAACTAGTCCGCCCAAGGAAACCACCGAAACAAAGCATGAAGTTAATGCAGTTCTTGCTCATTTACTTGAAGTATTCATAGAAAAAAATATAATGAGTCATACAGAAAATGGGAACTTGTATTCTGGTGTTTTTAAAAGATGACATATTTGCACTAAAACATTGCTTGCACCATTAGAATGAGAGCTCATGAAGGAAAAAGAAAACCAAAGCTTAGGAATAGTATTTGATAGTTTTCATATGCAGGGATGTTTGAAGATGAAGTTTGGTTGAGTTGTATGTGTATATATTTGTGTGTGTATATTATTGTTACCATTATGTTCAGCAATATAATAGTAAGTTCACAGTTTCCTAGTTTGCGTTCATAAAACGTTATCAAAAAGGCATGCTATTTACAGGTAACAGTTTATCTAAAGCATTCTCTTGATGTAAATACAATGTCACAATTACTACTTCAATCAGGAACAGAGCACTAGGACAATGTTAACTTTTCTTAGCAGATGCAAGGGTTCCATGCAAGGGATAGGGCTTTGAGCTTAATCATGAATTCATTGATGGAACTCTAGAGAAGTGAGAAATGTAGGCTAACAATGTTAGTATAAAATGATAAGGTATATTTGGAAAAGGATATTTGCGAGAGAGAATAGAATCTGTCAGTTCAGGATAGACGATGATGAAAGCAGAGGCTGGAAAGTGAAGGTCATTTGTTTATTTTCATGTCACCCTGCCCAGACTAGCCATGACTAATTGGTGCAAAAATGGTCTTCTATTCAATGGCAGCAAGTTTCTAGGCAGGCAAACAACTCATGCCTTGAGATCAGATGGCCTAATCAGCATTCTGCACTCTTGGCAGAAATAAAAGACTTAATGTAGATTTAGGGACTTAAAAGCAGTGTTGATGACATGTAATGCAAAACTACAAGGGAGAGAAAATATGAATAAGCAGAGAATACTAGTTCTAAAGTCGTAACAGTGAATCCATGCACAAGAGAAGGTTTAGAAAAGTCAATCAAGAGACCCATACAGGATGGAATACTAGGTGGTTAAAAAGAATGAAATGTGTCTTTTGCAACAAAATGGATACAATTGGAAACCATTATGCTTAGAGAAATAAGCCAGTCCCCCAAAGACAAATACCACATGTTTTCCCTGATTTGTGGTAAGTAACACAGTACCAAAAATGTAGGTATCAGAGTGAAATTGACATTTTGAGATTGTTTATAGCCCTAAACACTGTTTTTTTTTTTTTTTGCTTCTTACTGTTTGTTGAATTCCTTACTTAATATAGGGTTAATCTTAGGAATATAAAGTAAATTGAAAGTAGATCATTGTAAAAATTAAGAGGGAACAGGAGAGGAAGCAGGAGGGGGATGTGTGGCAGGAGGGAGGGTAGGGTAGGAAGTATCACTATGTTTCTAAATCTGTATAAATTAAATACATGAAATTTGTATACCTTAAATAAAATTTTTTAAAAAAGAAAATAAGTAAAGATGACTCAGAATGGAAAAAAAGGAAACAATTGGCAATCAAAGCAAGTCCCTAGAACTTAATTCACAACTTCTTTTTAGTTCTGAATGCAATCCTATGCAATCTTATATTAAATATGTTTGAAAGTAATTTGAATGGACTCTGAATTTTGTGCCCAGAGAAAAACAGATCATTAAATACTGTCATACTTGAGATAGTACCATAAGTCACAGGATTTCACTTTCTGCATTTTCAGTTAACATCTTATAACATGCATTGCTCTTTAATTCTTTTCTGAAAGGTCAGTTGTGTATATATTGACTCCATTATTATAACCTGATATCAATAGACACTTAAGTTGTTTTACCTTTCATCACAATTTATAGAATTTCTATCAGTCATTTTATACATATTTTGTTTGAATTCATGACTTTCCTTCAGCTTGAATACCAAAAGGAGGAGTACTGGATCAAAGGGTATTCATGTCTTGTCAAATTGCTTCTATAGAGGTTTGCTCCAGTTTCTATTCCCATAAGCATTGTATCAGTATATACATTTCATATTATCCCATCTATATAAATTATATGTCTACAAGATTGCATTTTCTTCCATTCAATGACCATTTTACTCTTTTTGTAACTGTTTAAAAACCCACAGACAGGGACTGGCGCTGTGGCTAGGCAGGTAAAGCCGCCGCCTGCAGTGCTGGCATCTCATATGGGTGCCGTTTTGAGACCTGGCTGATCCACTTAAAATCCAGCTCTCTGCTATGGCCTGGGGAGGCAACAGAAGATGGCCCAAGTCCTCAGGCCCCTGCACCTTCGTGGGAGACCTGGAAGAAGCTCCTAGCTCCTGGCTTTGGATGGGCCCAACTCCAGCCATTGCAGCCATTTAGGGTGTGAACCAGCGGATGGAAGTCCCCCCCCCCCCCACCTCTCTGGAGCTCTGCCCTTCAAATAAATGAATAAAATCTTTAAAAAAAAAAAAAAAACCAGAAACAACCATCCCCAAACAGTGTGTCTGATAAGGTTTCTATTATGTATTTTTTGCATACATTTCTGAATTTTTGCATACTTTTCCTCCAATTTCTAAGTGTACAGATATGACACAGAATCAACATATCTACCTGGGCTCTGCCATAGTGATTTTCAAATCCATTATTAATTTGATAATCTCTGTAAGCCACCAATGCAATGAGTTCTTGTTAATGGCGCTCTCTGACAGCAAGGAGGCTTGTTCATTCATGTATTGTCATTCTCTGTTAGGAAATAATTGGTGATCTCTTCTAACACAATAAACATTCATGTATTGTCTTTCTCTGTTAGGTAATAATTGGTAATCTCTCCTAACAAAATAAACTGTTGTTGCTATGTAAACATTTTGATAACTATTATGTTTCATTAGTATGCACTGATAAACAAGTCTGAATCTTTCAAACTACCCAATCATACAGGAATTTTTTTTTAAATCTCACACTTCCTTAATATTTTCAAATAACAAACAAATGTAAAATCTAACCAAAAGTCAAATGTTAAAAAAAACTTCATTTCTATAGGGGCCATAAAAGAAGGAGGTACCTTTCTCTGAAGGGAGGAGAGAACTGCCACTTTGATTATTGCCTTAGCTAAATAAGATCGGAGTTTGTGGACTCAAGAGGCTTCCATAGCCTTGACAGCTTAGGAAAAGAGCCTTGGATGATCAATGATGTCATAAACAATACTGCCAATTGTTAACAACAGGAGTCACTGTGCACTTGCTCCCCATGTAGGGCCTCTGTCCTTAATGTGTTGTACTATGAGAATTAATGGTAAAACTAGTCTCCAAACAGTACTTTATACTTTGTGTGTCTGTGTGGGAGCAAACTTTTGAAATCTTTACTTGGTATAGAGTTGATCTTCTGTATAAAACGATAATTAAAAATGAATCTTAATGAAGAATGGGATGGGAGAGGGAGTTGGAGGTGAGATGGTTTGGGGGTTGGGAGGGCGGGCATGGGGAAAAATGCTATAATCCATAAGTTGTACATATGAAATTTATATTTATGAAATAAAAGTTTTCTATAAAAGGGAATTAAAGTTATCACCCCTGCAATAACAACAAAGTATTTACGAGTTAATATGAGTTAAATGTAGGTTCTTATCTAAAATTGTGAATCTCTTATATGCTTGAAAATGTACAAATATGTCACTTATGATTTTTAATTTTAGGAGAGAAAAACACATTACATATGAGTGATGGGTATTCATGACACTTGTGGACAATATTTATTATGAAGTATTATGCATGGAATTCAAAACTTTTGTACCAAAATAAACTTATCTTTTAATCCCATTTCTAACAAACTTTTCAAAGTACTCTTGTGTATTCATGAGGTATTATTCAATATCAAATTCAATGGCTTTACTTAAACAATTAACATTGAGAATTTAATTGTGTGGAAATATCGGACATATCTATTTGCTAACTGGCTTCTTTACCATCGCTTCTAGATTTGGCCTGGCCAAACATCTGTAGTAACATACACGCACACACATACACACACACAAACAGAAAATGAGTAAATTCATGTATTTTTCTTCGAATCTCAAGTCTCTAAGGTTAAAATCTGATTTGTGCCAAATTCAGCCTTCATTCCTATATTTGTCCTTGAAACTAACTGAAGTATATTTGTACTATTTACTCCTGTTCCTTTCTTATTGAAGGTAACTCAGAAAGATGAATTAATAGGGACTTAGTTTGTGTCCTGTGGATTTGAATTCAATGGTATAGTCAAAGAATGTTTGAATTATTCTCATGGGAAAAAGGCAATAATCCTGCAGAGAATCCTGTTCCTCTGCACAGTTACTCCAATTAGTGATGTATAGTGTTAGGGCACTGACATTCACAGGTGAAGTTTGGGATCAGAGGGTGCAGCTGAGGCCAGGCTGAGTGTGAACCATAAACAAGGACTGCAAAACCTTGATTCCATCATGAGACATTTACAGCTTAGGAATCTCAACGAGTTTTAGTAACTCATGTCCACTAATGGCCTCTAATTAAGGTATATTCCTTTAAGTAAACTGTCAGTTTTGTGAAGAATAAATGAGAAGATAATTCTTTAATGGACTGTTTAGTCCTACAGACATTAGATATTATTTTTAGAGTAGTCACATATATTGTTTATGTTTGTTTCACATCAACTGAAATACTATTATCCATTTTACTTCAATTTTAATTGACTCTCTTATTAAACTATAATTAAGGGGCCAGCGCTGTGGCACAATGGGTTAAAGCTCTGGCCTGAAGTGCCAACATCCCATATGGGTGCCGGTTTGAGTCCCAGCTGCTCCTCTTCCAATCCTGTTCTCTGCTATGGCCTGGGAAAGCAGTGACGGATGGCCCAAGTCCTTGGGCCCCTGCACTAGCATGGGAGATCTGGAGGAGGCTCCTGGCTCCTGGCTTTGGATCAGCGCAGCTCAGGTTGTTGCAGCCATCTGGGGAGTGAACCAGTGGATGGAGAACCTCTCTCTGTCTCTACCTCTCTCTGTAACTCTTTCAAATAAATAAAATAAATCTTTAAAAAACTATAATTGAAATAAAAGACAGGAGGATGAATAGTACTTAAAAATCAATACTACCAACAATATTGATTGGATCTCCATGAAATCTTGCATTTACGTGCTCCAAAATGATACAAGAAATAAACACATTAGATACTTGGTTTTATGATATAGATGCTCCCTGTGTATATAATGAATAAAGCAAAATCTCTACTATCACATGAAATCGACTTGATCATGATGCAGATCCAAATTATGTTCTGTGATGGATAAGCATAGCTGTACACTGTATTCCAGTTCTACACGGTAAAATGAACATAAAACAATTGTTATCTTTCTCCAGGCTTCTACCTTGCTCATTAACTATTAAGAAATATAAAGAATGAACAGCAAATTAAGAAACAGAAAGTAAAAATCTCAACACCCCAAACAATTCAAAATCTGGAGGTCAGTCTAACCCAAGACTAACTGATTTTATGGAAAGGCATATGTAGCATATATAGATTTGTAATGTTTCCTCAAAAAACTACTGTATGGCACTTAATTCTTATTTTGAGAGTGTTGCTTTAGAGGTACATATAAATTCTTATTTAAACTTCTCCAAGTAATTAAAACTATCTTTCTTCAACTCACATTAAATACATTTCAAACAATGGGCAGAAAGAGGTCTAAAATACGGAAAATCAATACATCCAAAAGCTAGTTCCTTGAAAATATCAATAAAATTGAAAACATTTTACGAAGGCTGATAAAAATTGTGGTAGAATAATTATCTAGAGTGGATTATTATATGTGAAAAATAGGTATATATAGCAGAACTGAGTACTTATTTCTGGGAAAAGAACTTATATTTTTTTCAATGTTTAGGTCAATGCTATATTTATACTCCTTATACATATAAGTATATTTAGATTTGCAAAATGTTTATATAAAGATATACTATATTCAAGTTCTTTTCAAGAGTCTACTGGAACCAAATAAACATCAAAACAAGATACCTAAAATCTTGTGTCATCGCTCTCATCCTTGAAGTTCTGAGATTGTTTACTTAGAGAATTCATCAGCTTTCCCTCAGTGCCCCACTACCAAAGGGTGCATTCCTTCGGGAAAATTCAAGTACAACAGAGACTGTTAGGGGAGCATGCCCTCTTGGAAGTTCAGGAGAAAAGGAAATTCTGATTCCTTTCTCTACCAAAATCATAATAGGCTCAGGGGAAAAGGACACAGTCTTGAATATAGTACATTGTGGGGCCAACTTTTTCTAAGCCTATCTACACAAAATAGTATCATATACTGCAAGCACTAAAATACTATAAACGAAGGATTAAAAAAAAGAAATTTTAGCATGTGCATGAATGTGTGTAAAAACCTACAGTGTGTGTGTGTCTGAAGTAAACTTAATCCGTTTGTTAACTGATAAATTTCAAATATTTTAGAAAAGCTGAGCAGCATATGCTCGTACTCTTCGCTAAGTGGGAGCTTGTATGTATCAGAACATTGATTTGGAGATGTACAACTTTTAAATGCAAGAGCAAAGTGTCTATTTTAACCACGGAGACAGAGAGAGAGAGAGAGAGAGAGAGAGAGAGAGAGTGAGTGAGAGAGTGTTAGTTTACAAATAAAGAAGAAATTAACCCCGATGAGCCAATTCTATATTTCTACAATATATTTATTAGAAATCAAGTACCTACCACATGGAGTATCTTCTATCTTCTCTTTCTGCAGTATGCTTTCTATACGAAGTCTAATAGGGAGATTTGATCTAAAAAATACTTAATGTTTCATATTTCAGGTTAAGCCACAACCGTGACTTATCCTTGTAACCTAAGCCTATCATAGGAACATGGATTATTTACATTCTGTACTTTGCACATCATGCTTGGGTATATTGAAAGACAGTCAGAGTCAAAGCAGACAAATATTTCAGGAGGAACCAAGCTTCATATTCTGGATTTTTCCCATGTTATCATGGGGGAATATTTTCACCAAATTTACTGAGAATTATGCTGAAGACAGCTGAAGCATAAATCTCCCACTTCCACTTCTTGGTAAGTGAGCAATAATTGATTTGCTACTGCTTTTTTCCCAACTTATGTGCACTATTTCACCTGAGGGGAAATAATGAGCTAAGACCAAGAATAACTAATGCCCAATAATCAATTCTTCCTTTCTTTATTGCTTCCATTCCATATAAATAAAGAATAAAGTATGTCTGCCTTCTATGAGCTCACTCTCTAACAGGAGAGACAAGTATATAAACAATACGATCTTTTCTACTATTGATATGAATGAATATTCTGGGACCACTGACAAGAGAGGAAGGAACAAGGACCTTGCCATATGCTCCTGGGCAACTGATAAGCAAAATAACATCACTTACTCATCAGCAAAGATCATATTCATAGCCAGTGAATCTTTTGGTAACCGGCATTTGATTCATGGTAACCGGCATTTGATTCACGTCCATGAAAGACTTAAGACTTAATACACTAGGAAGCAATTATTTTCTTCTTTATATCAAACCATTTTTTCATTAAGTCAACATATATTAAATAAAAGTCTATTACAACACAGTAACAGCATCTGATAACTCATATATTGAGAACCTATACTGTGCCAAGAACTATGCTAGGAACTATGTATAAACAACATTATATAATAAGTATTACTATTATTATGACCACTTTATATTTGTATACAAGCAAAGGAGTTAATAGATATCAGATCCTGTGAATGGAAGGGGAGAGGGAGTGGGAAAGGGGAGGGTTGAGGGTGGGAGGGAAGTTATGGGGGGGGAGCCATTGCAATCCATAAGCTGTACTTTGAAAATTTATATTCATTAAATAAAAGCTTTAAAAAATAGATATCAGATCCAGGACAAATCCCAGAAAGTCTGATGTATTATAATCCATTTATCATATGATATGATTAGCATGGCATATACAATATATGTATATATTGTATATATACATATATAATGGTAAAAAAAAGCAGACATGGTAACAATCTTTACAGAGATATATACTTGTGACTAGACATATATTTAAACAAGTGAATTTTTAAATAATACTATACACTTAAAAATTGGTACCAAAAAAAGAAACTATATTATGTAAGAGTATAGCTAGTTTAGATGGGTAAGGAGGGTTGGGATGGCCCCTCTGAAAATGGAGCAGTAAAACTGACTCCTGAGGAAGAAGAAAAGAGAAAGAGTTTGAGTTTTAGTTTTCTTGGAACCTCCATACTGTTCTTCATAAAGCCTGCATTAATTTGCATTTCTACCAACAGTGTATTAGAGTTCCTATTCTCTACATCCGTGCTAGGATTTGTCAGTTTTTGACATTTTGATAAAAGTCACTGGATAACCATTAGCAGAAGATACTGACCATCCTATAGAAAAATCCTCTCATCCTATACAAAAATCAACTCAAAGAGGATGCACAATCTAAATATATGACCTGAACTAAGACACTAGAAAAAAAGACACTGGAACCATTTCAAGACATTGGCATAGGCAGTAATTTTTTTTTTTTTTTTGGCTAAAACCCCAAAAGCAAGGCAACAAAAACAAAAATGAACAAATGGAATTATATTCAACTAAGAAATGTGCAAACTATTCATCTGACAAAGGATTAATAGCCAGAATATATAAGGAAACCAAAAAACTTAATAACCAAAAAAAAAATCTAGTTAAGAAATGGAAAAAAGATCTGCATAAATATTCCTTAAAAGAATAAATACAAATAGCCAACAAATAAGTGAAAAAAAACTCAGCCTCACTATCTATCAGAGAAATGCAAACCAAAAACACAATGAGGTATCATTTCTTTTCATTTTCAATAGAAATGTAACTCTGATGGAAATGGAACATTATACAACATCTTCATTTCCTTTCATCTATTCCAGTTTTTGTATGGTGTGCACAATAATGATGTCTCTAGACTTTTATATCTGTGTTTTGAAAATCCTCGTTGTTGTTTTCCTATAACAAATAAAAACCCTTCTTCAAATGGAATATGTATAATTAACATTCCAAACATTAGTTTTGAAAATGGTTGCATTTAATTTTAATTATGACTTACTGAAAAACATGTATTTCACCTTAACACTTATTAATATTTTATTTGCCCTTCATTAAAAATCCTCTAAAGGGAAATGAAACAAACAACATGATCCAGGATACCACATGCGGGTTAGATTTCATATGCAGCCATACCTGTAAGGTACTGTTTATTGCCCATGGTAATATAGACAATCGTAAGTATTTGGTTGTACTCTGACATATAGGTCATTATTATTTCCATTAGAAAAACAATTTTGAAATTTGATTTCCTAATTGTATGCTTACCCAGCATCAATTGCATTTAAGAAGTATGTCTAATGTTTGATATTTTCTCTAGATTTCTAGATGAATCTCATATATTTTCTCTGAGATTCCTTTAACTTGCTGTAGAAAACATTTTAAAAACTGTGAATTGTCTCTGTTAAAATCTGGACCAACATGAATATATACTAAATGTCTAAATGCATAAGTTGCACCTAAATAACAAATATCAATTGATTAAAGAGATATGACATTTATTTTGCAATACATAAAATATTTGTACTGTTTCTGTCCTAGATTTGACTGTGCAGTCAAGTTATGGGGAATCTTAATTCAAACTTTTTACTCAAACCAATTTATTTTCACTCAAAATTTAAATATACTGATTATTCAGTATAGAAACAATTAGGGATAATTTTTAAATCAAGCTCCAAAAGCATGATATCTTCAAGAAAATGAAACTTCAAGTAGAATTCACTATTGTGAAATGGAGTTGGGCTGCACTTTTTGTTAGAAATAGAAAGGGCTCCTACCATAAACTTCTTTAAAAGCTGCCAAATTAGGGTCATAGATGTCTGAGCTTAGAGCTGATAGCAAAGGAAATCCAATTTGAGTCTGACAAAGAGAAGCTAAGGTTTGATATGTGTAAACCTTATGAGAAAGAGAGTGGGGGGTGGGGAGAAACAAATTATTTGGTATTTACCATCAATGTACTGCCAATGGTATGATAATGTCAAGTAACTCCTCGGTTTGCATCCCCGCGTTTATTAATTCCCATCAAGAAACATAAGACAGCATTTGTACCATGACCAGCAGACTTAGTTTAATAAAAATATGCCATTTACACATCTGATATCCACTTCTGCTGTATCTCCATAACAGGAAGGAAAGCCAAAGAGCGCTTCTGGAATTGGGCCCATATATGTTTATTATTTCTTCGTACGTTAGCCCACAAACGCTAATAGCCTCTCTGTAAGGGAATGTTATTACAACTGGAGCACTTGACTCGAAACAGGGTACATAGCTTTAGGAATAATTTAATTTCTAAACAGACATAACTCTGGCATTATTATATTTGAGTACTTAAGTGAAGCTTTCAGTGATACCTGATTAGTAAAAATCAAATACCCAGGGACCGAGTGGACCTCAGCCTATGTAAGTTACCTGAATAACGTCGAGGCTAGTGAATTAAAACTTCAAGTATATTAGTGAGGTTAAAAACTAAAGGACCACAGAGAGGAAACTAAATGTATCACAATCTTAATTCTTGGGGTAATGGCTTAACCTTTTCTTCTTTTTGAAGTGAAAAGTCATTCAAGTTGTCCTTTACCTAATATTGCATTCATTATTTTCACTCCTGTTAAAAAGCAAAAATGGGGCACAAAGAAAAGTCTTTGTAGGGCAATTACATTCAGCTTTTCTGTCACCTGCTGAAAGTCATGTGCACTTAATGTTACCAAAAGATTATATTTCCCCTAAATTTGCTCTTCTGTATAAAGTGCTATCATTGAAAAGTGACATAGGACTTGAGAAGTATTCAAAAAATTGACCCTCAAATGATCTGGAAAAACCCCAGTTCAAGGACTGAATTTAAATGTTGGGTATAATAAAGGCATTCACAAGTGGTGTCAAAGGAATTTCTGTTCTATTAAAACAACTGAAGGATACATTGCTTTCTGGAGATATTTCCATCCTTCTTCGTCACCATAAAGCATATGACTCTCAAAATTCCCCCAGGACTAATTTTCTGTATAAAAATTACAGTCAGGGAAGTTATAACAACATGTTATCATAAAATAAACTATGAAGCTTTCTGTAAAGGAATAGTAAGTCAGCATTCTAGCAGTGAAAACTTGGCAGCAACAAACATACCCCCTGAGGGATTGGGTGAGAAATTTTGATGGGATTAAAACATGCTGCATGACATATGGTATATATTTTTAACACATATAATAGAAGAAATAAATTGGAGGAAGCATCTAAGCATTAATCCCCTAACTACCACATCTCATCCCATCCGTTAGGAATTTATCTCTTTCAGTTTGTCATGGTAATGTAAGCATGAAAGGATCTTTCCTACCTTCTGGTATTCAACTTTAGAAAGGGAGATAAAATGTCACTATTATTTATCTGCATCATTTATGATGGTGCTTTTGTACTGAACAGAGATGTTAATAGATAAATACAACCACTTCAACATATAGCGGGTTGAACTGAAATCTGTTTTACTAATATTTCTTATCAGTGCTCACATCTTTCATGCATTCTTATGATGCAGTGCATTAGGGAAGACTAGGCAAACAAAAATTTCTCCTGTATACATCGGTGCTTACATTTTAACTAGTTAACTGCAAAGAGTTTCAGAAACATGCTATATGCTATAAGGAGCACAGAAAAAAAGGAAACAGATGTGTTTTTCTCTCTCTGGTTTTCAAAATATTTCCCTGAGTTGTTTAGATTTTATTTTCTATGTTGCAAAAATATAACCCTGTGTCTCTTTTTGAATGTATTACTTTCATAGTTCATTTAATTAAAAACCTACGCTAGGAGGAGGAGAAAAAAGGAAACAGGGTAATGGTCCAATTTTTTTCACTGTGAACATACCTACAGCACACATAAACTTAGAGCTGATTTAAATGACATGTGTGAACATCAAGTTACTCAACCTCTCTAAAGCGCCCTTAATGTAAGAATGAGAATCTCTTTACCATCATAACAGACAGCAGCATCACCATCATTTATGTATACAAACAAGGCCCTGTGGATCTCAGAGGCTACTGTTAGATACAAGGCCCGGTGTTGAACACATTCAAGTTTTTGTGACCAAAGGTCAGAACACTTAACAGCAGCTCTACAAGGTAGACACTGTCTTCATTTCATAGACAGAAAGACTGAGGCATTAGAATGGACTGGACAATGAAATCAGCAATTATATCTTCCTCACTGATGCTGAGCCCCCACAGAGGAGGCTGTGTCTACCTTTTTATAGTTCTTGCTAGAAAGCTCAAAATAATGTTTAGAAAAACAGTCACAACAAACATATTGTCCCTAGCAGGTGATTTACTTGCACCATTTGTGTCCCTGGTTCTATTGTTATTTCATCACCTGTGGTTTTATTGTAAGAGGCCAGAAATCCTTTATGAAAAGGGGAAGATAATTAATTAATCAATAAAATGATGTAATTTTCAGGAAGATTTTGCTGGCCTGTTCAGGAAAATGTAGAAAATTTTAAAGAAGACATCAGAGGCCATGAGAAAGTACTGAGAGCTTATTCAAGAAATCTGGTAGGGATAATATGAAAGTGGGTAAAATGGGAGCTGCATGAGATATTTCAAAGGCCCCTTTGAACGAGTTTCTGGAACACTGCAGGAGTTTAATAAAGGTTTGGTGAAGTTAGAAGAGGAAAGAAGAATGATTCAACCAGGTAATTAAATGGATCAGGAAGAAAAAGGAGAAGAAAACATTCAGAATAATTTTATTGTCACACCCCAGTGACATGGAGAATATAGATATATAGGAAATCTGGGTTTGAAGAAAATAATTTTAGAAGAACAAACATACTGACTGTTTTTTTAACACATATACAGACACTAAAATATCTTAGCTAATTCAAACTCAAGAGATTAACTTCACTTCTTAAAAAAATGGTGCTCTAACAACAAAAATTTTTCCATCAATGTTTTTAATCTAACCTCAGAGGGTATGAGGTTCATGCAGTTAAAAGCTCAGATTCATTTTAAGAGATAAAATTAAAGAGGAATATCAAGTCAGAAATGTATTTTTACTCTCATTCTACACGTGAGGCCAAAAACAGAAAAGCAGCAAAGTCAGTCATGTATCAACAGACACACTTTTATTTTTAAGACCAGTTCCCAGGTTCGGGCTTTTTCCTCTGACATGATATCTGAGATTAAAATATCAATTGCATCTTTTGTGGTTTCACAGCAGCATAATCTCTTGACTCCTGTCACTGCTGAGCTGCCAACATCAATTTTATATTTGTTTCAAGGTGACTTTGGAATATTTCATCTGTCTTGTATATGATTATTCTGCTTCCATTCAAGTGTTTTGACTTGTTCTCTAGTCTTATAATTCTAGAAGTCTACTGGATAAATGCATACACCTTGAACTGGAACATTTATTTGTCCATAAATAGAATCTTAAACAATCCTGTAGCTTTAAAACATTTAAAATTGTTGTTTTTCTCTCTCTCCCTTTCTCCAATTCCTTATTTCTATCTATATCTCTCCCACACATGTATACATATGTGCAGACACATGAATACATGTATATTCCATTTGAAGCCCATATAATTGTTTCACATAAGATGCCTCTTAGCAAAATGTCATATCTATAAATGCAAATTATAAACTGTAGCATTAAAAACTGAAATTCTGAAACATGGTAGCATTTGTTCTATTCCTTTCCTTAGAAAGAAAAGACCCCTATATCTTATCCTGGATTTAATACAAGAAGGTATTCTTTGTTCAGATTCACCTAAATTTTTGGTTTTTCGAATGATTGGGTTCTTTTTATATAGTGTGTCTGTGCTCATGGTAAAACTCCGGACATACCTCTCTGTTTCTGCTTTATTTTATTCAGTCTAAACTCCACTGTATTTTCCCACTGCAGATGAGGTTGTTTTTAATAACAAGCCTGGCTGCTTTATCTCAAAATACTTTTAAATATGCTTTTCATCACTGATTCCTAAGGTCTTTTCATCCAATTCCCTTTCACCTAAGTGCTGGTTGTTTTTCAGTTCTTCTAAGGCATTTATCCTTTCCCCACCCTGATAAAGGTCCTAGTTGCTCTCATCTGGTTTTTCTAATCATCCCTTTCCATTACTATAACTAACACAAAATTGTATACCCCAAATCTCCAACTTTACCAAACACTTAATTACTTAACACTTCAGATTTCAGTGCCAGTTTTTCTTCCTGGTGCTCTGTTTCCTCATGCATAATATGGGAATAATAATGATACCAACCTCATGGGGTTGTAGTGCCAATTAAATGAGGGGAGTTTGTGTAAAATGCTTGGACTGATTCTTGCCACGCAGTAAATGCTATGTGTCAGTTGTTACGAACTTAAATGTATCATTTCCTAACAGGTCTCCACAGACTATTTGTCCTTCATTGTCTTGCTATTGCTTTATTTTGCTTTGTCTACTGTCTTTTGTCAGCTAAGACTTAACTTTTCTTCCTCAGCATGTTTCTTTTACGACTGCATTACTTTGCACAGTTTTTTTCCTTTACCCTACTTTTAATCTTCTTTTCAACCCAGTATATAATTCCCAGAAAAATTACTGATATACCACTACCTCATTATCTAACCAGAATGATTTTCATCATAAGGGCAATATTTTCACTTATCCATTTCTTCATATATGTACTCTTTTCTATTTCTACCTGAGTTTATTTACTTTTATAAACATTAGGTAACCAATAGCTGTCTTAAACATGATTGTTCACTTTCTTATTGTCTCCCAGGGACAGAAAATCTCTCAGATGACAGATGACAATGAATACTATTTTTAAATTGACTTCAGTCATGATTTTAGAACTACAAAATATAACTTATTTCTGATTATAGTTCATTTTAACTTGAAATATTATAGGACATGGAAAGTATAAAAATAAGAAACTATACTAATTCCATTGTAAGACTTTGTAAAATGATTCATGAAAGAGACAATGGATATAAAGAGATAATCAATACTCCAAGTGAACTTTCTTCTTGACAATGAAAAACCCAGTATGTATTTTCTATTAAAAAACTGAATTTGTCTCCTGAATCTTGGGATTAAAATGAAGATCTATTCATATGTAAAAAGAAATAAAGCCATGAAATTTCATATGGTAGTGAAAAATTTTAAAATTACATAAAGTTTTATAATCTATAACGTTGTTCAAACATGGGATTATACACTGTCTTGAATATGAAAATTTACTTAAAAATGAAAAACCAAAAAAAAATTTAAAAGTAGGCATTTGTTCGAAAAAAAATGAGCAACAATTGGACTTATCCCTAATGGTAGAGTTAGAAACATGCTAAGGGATTCCAGTTCAATCCCATCAAGATAGCATGCACCAATGCCATCTTACTAGTCAAAGGGATCAGTTTCAGTTCATAATTGATCTTAATGATAGGATTAAGAGTCAGAGGGATCACATAAACAAGACTAGTGTCTGCTAATACTAACTGATAGAATTAAAAAGGAGAGAACAATCCAACATGGGAAGCGGGATACAAACAGACTCACAGAATGGCAGATGTCCTAAATAGCACTCTGGCCTCAGAATCAGCCCTTAAGGCATTCAGACCTGGCTAAAAAGCCCATGAGAGTAGTTCAGGCATGGAAAGCCAAGACACTGCAGCAAAAAAAAAAAAAAAAAAAAAAAATGACCTAAATGAAAGATCTCTGTGAGATCCCAGCAGAAAGTGTGAGCCATCAAAGAAGGAGGTATCTTTCTCTGAAGGAAGGAGAGAACTTTCACTTTGACTATGGCCTTGTCTAAATAAGGTCAGAGGTTGTGGACTCAAGAGGCTGCCATAGCCCTGGCACCTCATGACAAGAGCCTTGGGTGATGACTGACGTCATAATAAGAGTGTCAATTGTTACATCAACAACAGGAGTCACTGTGCACCTACTCCCCATGTAGGATCTCTGTCCTTAATGTGTTGTAGTGAATTAATGGTATAACTAGTACTTAAACAGTACTTTACACTTTGTATTTCTGTGTGGGTGCAAACTGTTGAAATCTTTACTTAGTATATACTAAATTGATCTTCTGTATATAAAGATAATTGAAAATGAATCTTGATGTGAATGGGATGGGAAAGGGAGTGAGAGATGGGATAGTTGTGGGTGGGAGGGAGGTTATGGGGGGAAAAGCCACTATAATCCAAAAGTTGTACGTTGGAAATTTATATTTATTAAATAAAAGTTAAAAAAAAAATAAAAATCAGATTGCAACAGAAAAAAAAAAGACAAGCAACTTTTCATAATTTTGTTTTAATTTCTTTAAATACTTGCTATACTTGTGTGCTTTAAAAATTGTAACCAGAGCAAAAATATTTTATTTCCCTTTAAGTCCATGGTAGTAGGAAATGTAGAGAAAAGTGATGCTTGACTACAGTAAATCTTATTAGTTTGCCTGCTACATTATTTTTACAATCATCTTTGCTCTATGGCTCTGATTTTCTACTTTAACCACCATATCACATATAGAATACTACTGTTTTAAAAAGTTGTTCCTCAAATATTTCTAGAGTCATGAAAGTCCTCTTTGACATGTTCCACACTCACTGTTTCTCCTCTCATCCTCTAGTGTTTTCCCCATCTCACGTTACTACTCTTTTTTCATACACAAGTTCATCTCAGCTTTCAGCATTTTTCTGTGGCCTGTGGCTTGTATTTTCATTACTTGCAAATTTTCTCAAAAGCCAACCTGTCATATAAGTCATCTTTGACCTCTTAAAATACATGACCTATACCTATGTAAATACATATGGGTATAAGTATAAAGCTGTGCAATATATGAGAGTCTTCAAAATGTCCCTGAGAAATGCATTTACAAAAAAAAAAAAAAATCTATGGATGGGAATTCAAGTTTCTTTACCAAAATGAACTCAAAGTAACTTGCTTTAACATCACTGAACAGAACCTAGTTTGATGCATTAAAAACATCAGTTTGGGCCAGCGCCGTGGCTCAACAGGCTAATCCTCCACCTTGCGGTGCCGGCACACCGGGTTCTAGTCCCGGTCGGGGCACCGGATTCTGTCCCGGTTGCCCCTCTTCCAGGCCGGCCCTCTGCTGTGGCCCGGGAGTGCAGTGGAGAATGGCCCAAGTGCTTGGGCCCTGCACCCCATGGGAGACCAGGAAAAAGCACCTAGCACCTGGCTCCTGCCATTGGATGAGCCCGGTGCGCCGGACGCAGCGCGCCATCCGCGGCAGCCATTGGAGGGTGAACCAACGGCAAAGGAAGACCTTTCTCTCTGTCTCTCTCTCTCACTGTCCACTCTGCCTGTCCAAAAAAATAAAAAATAAAAAAAATAATTAAAAACATCAGTTTGAAAAAAGCCCCTATCAGAGCAACATGATTCCTGCTAAAATTCAAGCAAGAGCAAACAGTACATTTAAGGACAAGCATGGTTGGAAGAATGGTCAAATCGTGGATGTTGATGAAAAGCTTAAGGGGACAATGTCCCAAAGAAATCTGCAGTTTACAAACAGCTTGTGTGAAGAAAGGATGAGATGATTTTGATGATGAAACCCACAGCAGCAGGAAATCCACATCAGTTTGTAAGAAAAAAAACCATAATCATATGTATGCCTTAATTGATGAAGACTGACAATCAACAGCAGAAGCAGCTAACACCATAGACATCACAACCAGATCAGCCGATACAATTTTGACTGGAATATTAAAGTGCAGTAAACTTTCTGTTTGATGGGTGCACAAGCAAGAATATAGCTTTGAAATTTTAAATAAGTACGATCAAGATCATTAAGCAAATTTTCAAAGAAATGCAACAGGAAAGGAAACACGTCTTTGCCAGTATGATCCTGAAAGCAAAGCATGTTAATGAATAGCTACCAAGAGGTAGAAGTGGACCAGTCAGGAAAAAAAGATTATGACAACATAGTTTAAGATCCTCAAGACATTTTGTGTGTTGATTTCCCGGAGAAGCAAAGAATAGTAATATTTGCACATTAGGAGACTACTGCGAGAAAGTTAGTCAAAGATTTAGCCAGAAAAAATGCCTAGGAAGGACCACAGGGCCCCTCACCATAAGAATGCTTCTGCTCAGTCCTCTGATCAAACAAGTGCAATCGTATGAGAATTTCCACAGGAAATCATTCGGCATCAAATAGTGATTTGGCTCCATCTGAATTTTTGGTTTGTTTGTTTCATAATCTTAAAAAAATCTTTAAAAAGAATGAATTGGCATGGTTAAGTTCCCAGGACGCTCAGTTCTTTAGGAGTGGACTAAATGACTGGTATTATTGCTTACAAAAGTATCTCAAGTCCCAGCTGTTCTAATTCTGATCTACTTCCTACTAATATGCCTGGGAAAGTAGGGCAAGATGACCTAAATACTTGGGCCTCTGCACCCACGTAGGAGACCTAGATGGAATTCCAGGCTCCTCAATTGGGATGATCCAGTCCTGCTGTTGTAGCCATTCAGGGACTGAACCAGTGGATGGAGATCTTTATCTCTCTCTCCCTCTATCACTTTTCCTTTCAAATAAAAAAAAGTGCATTGAACTTGGTGGATCTTATGTGAAGAAATAAAATTCATATTTTTATTTTTTTAAAGACTTATTTTATTTATTATTTGAAAGAGTTACAGAGAGAGGTAGAGACAGAGAGAGAAGACTTCCATCCATTAGTTCACTCTTCAGATGGCTGTAATGGCTGGAGCTGTGCCGATCCAAAGCCAGGAGCCAGAAGCTTCTTCCAGTTTCCCACGTGGATACAGGGGTCCAAGGACTTGGGTCATTTTCTACTGATTTCCCAGGCCATAGCAGAGAGCTGGACTGGAAGAGGAGCAGCTGGGACAAGAGCCTGTGCCCATATGGGATGCAGGTGCTTCAGGCCAGGACTTTAACCCACTGTGCCACAGTGCCGGCCCCCATATTTTAATTTTTATCATTCGATTTCATTTCCCACAAATATTTTGTAATAACTGCCCTGTATACACACAATCTACTCTTATCCTTCATGTATTTTTTTTCTTTCTATAATTTTAATTACCTATACCATAAGCTCCATCACAGTTATGACTTTATTTTTTGTTTGTTGATTCACTGTACTGTATTCTGTTATAGTACATACAACAGTACCTTGAACAAGGAAGACACTTACCAACTATGTGTTGACTATAGTAATAAAGGAATTGAAAAATAATAGCTATAAGATATAGACAGATAAATTACATACACTATAATTATAAAAAATATAAAAATAGCAAGTGTTCTGCTTTAACCAAAAAGAAGTTAAAAAGTCCAATTTAATCTGCGTCCCGTCTTAGTTTAATTTAAATTCTTTCCGAATTTTACTTCCCTGAACTTTGAATCATTCCAGAAAAGAAATGATCCAAAATAAATGTTTCCTGGTTTAGAATTAGCACAGTTGTTAGGAAAAATAATACATTTCTCACAAGTCAGATGGGATTGAGGTGGCTCAAACCAAGTGAAATGCCAAGTAAAATGAAGTGATTCTCATTACAAGACTGGCTTTGTCTGATGGAGAATTTTGGAGTCCTAAGATTCTGTAATAACATTATCTGTTATAGAAGATTAGGCAAACAAGAGCCAATTAAACTGCTGGACAACAGCCAAGTTACCTCTGCCGACACAAACAGGAATCTTCATGAAAATATCAAAGGAAGTCCCTGGTTTTATCTGAACACCCTTCTTTTATCCTTGCAGAGATTCTCATTTTTCACGATATAAAGAAGAAAAATAAATCTCATATTTTAGATTTCATGCAGCAAAAGAAATCAGAGAGCAATACTTAAGAATAGACCTGAAGGGAAGAAGAAATGGCCTCTGATGTTATTTGAGCAGAAATCATTCTTTACTTCTGATTCGAAACGTTAAAAAGGAAACGAGAAACCTTAAAAGAATGGCACTCTCAGCACTCAGTAAACTGGTGATCTGAAATCTTCTTCAAAAGCCATAGATTTTTTAATACCATCTTTATTTTTCTAAAAATTGTGAGGCATAAATGAATGTCCATCTACTCTCACTCAAGTTCATTAACTGTAATAACACCAAATATCTTTGTTTAGCTGAACTTTTCATTGTTGCTATTTCTATTTCTCAACTGCGGTTTTCTTTGTTACTCCTTTTAGAACTTCGTTTTTCTTAAGAGGCATGGGGAATATAAGTGGCAAGTGAGATAATGAACTGAAGCCCATTGAAGAAAAGAATGTGATATTCTCAGTAATCGAGATATAGATTGAAGTGTACTAAGACAGAATTCAAACAGCAGTTCATATATACAACTACAATCTACATATCTAAGTTGTGTCAGTATGTACTTGATTTTCTAAAGCGTTAGGTGAAAAAATCATTTTACTACCTCAAGTAGAGACCACCCATAACTCCCATAGCCAGGAGCCAGAGGAGACACCAACTTCTGAGAACAAGGTGAGAGCAGATGGCAGCAACCTGTGCCACTGGTGGTATCAACCAACAGAGAAACTTGTGGACAACACTGACTCTGGCCTGGAGCCCTAGCAGGGGGCAGGGTACCAATAAAGGCTGTGGTGGCTCTCACACACACACCAGAGGGTTTTTTTTTTTTTTTTTTTTTTTTTTTTTTTTACAGGCAGAGTGGACAGTGAGAGAGAGAGAGACAGAGAGAAAGGTCTTCCTTTGCCGTTGGTTCACCCTCCAATGGCTGCCGCGGATGGTGCGCTGCGGCCGGCGCACCGCGCTCATCCAATGGCAGGAGCCAGGTGCTAGGTGCTTTTTCCTGGTCTCCCATGGGGTGCAGGGCCCAAGCACTTGGGCCATCCTCCACTGCACTCCTGGGACACAGCAGAGGGCTGGCCTGGAAGAGGGGCAACCGGGACAGAATCCGGCGCCCCGACCGGGACTAGAACCCGGTGTGCTGGCGCCGCAAGGCGGAGGATTAGCCTGTTGAGCCACGGCACCGGCCAACACCAGAGGGTTTTACAAGAGGAAAAGCCATGTTCTCCTGGGACTTTGAGTCTGGCTGGGATGGTTGGCAGGGGGTTGGACATCCACATAAGACTGGGAGGTGGTCCTAACTCCTCAACATATCACAGGCTCCAGGGCTCAAACTGGAGTACCCACAAACAGCTGGCTCTGGGAACATTTCTGCTCTCTCCATTGACAGGGAGGCTAGCATTACATTAATTCTAAAATCAGAAAAAGATAACAACAGAGAAAGGGAACTATAGACCAATATCCCTGATGAACATAGATGCAAAATCACCAAAATACTAGCTAATCGAAGCCAGCAACACATCAGAAGAATCATCCAGCTAGACCAAGTAGAATTTATCCTTGATATGCAGGGATGGTTCAATATATACAAATCCATAAATGTGCTACATCACATTAACAAATTGAAGAATAAAAACCACATGATTATATCAATAGATGCAGAGAAAGCATTTGATAAAATACACCATCCCTACATGATTTTAAAAAAGACATTCAGCAAATTGGGATAGAAGCAACATTCTTCAACACCACAAAGACAATTTATGACAAATCCACACAGTCAGCATCCTACTGAATGGAGAAAAGCTGGAAGCATTCCCCCTCAGATCCAGAACCAGAAAAGGAGGCCCACTCTCACCATTGCTATTTAATAGAGTTCTGGAAGCTTTAGCCAGAGCCATTAGGCAAGAAAAAAAATCAAAGGGATACAATTGGAAAGGAGGTAATCAAATTTTCCCTATTTGCAGATGACATGATTCTATATATAGGGGATCCAAAAGACTCCGCTGAGAGACTACTGGAAATCATTAAAGAGTTTGGTAAAGTTGCAGGATATAAAATCAACTTGGAAAACTCAATAGCCTTTTATACACAGACAACATCAATGCTGAGAAAGAACTTTTAAGATCAGTCCCATTCATAATAGCTCCAAAAAGAATTAAATACCCCGGTATAAATTTAACCAAGGATGTCAAAGATCTCTACAATGAAAATTACAAAAAATAAATAAATAAAAGAAGCCATTAAAAATGGAAAAAATCTTCCATGTTCAAGGATTGGAAGAATCAACATCAACAAAATGCCCATATGACAAAAAGTAATTTACAGATTCAATGCAGTCCCAGTCAAAATGCCAACAACATTCTTTGCAGCTCTAGAAAATATGGTGCTAAAATTCATATGGAAGCATACAAGACCCTGAATAGCTAAAGCAATCTTATATAACAAAAACAAAGCCAGAGTTATCATAATATCTGATTTTAAGCGGTGAACTACAGGCAGTTATAATCAAAACACCCTGGTAGTGGCACAAAAACAGACTCATAGAGCAATTGAACAGAATAGAAACTACAGAAATCAAACCATGCATCTACAACCAACTTATCTTTGACAAAGGAGCTAAAATCAATCCCTGGATTAAGGACAGTCTCTAACAAATGGCACTGGGGAAGCTGGATCTCCTTGTGTGGAAGTATGAAACTAGACCACTATCTTAAACCATACACATGAATCCATTCAAAATGGATCAAAGACCTAAATCTATGACACAATATAATCAGATTATTAGATAACATTGGGGAAACTCTGTAAGACATTGGCATAGGCAAAGACATCTTGGAAAAGACTCCACAAACACAGGTAATCAAAGCCAAAACTCACAAATGGGATTACATTAAGCTGAGGAGCTTCTGCACTGCTAAAGAAGCACTCAGCAAAGTGAAGAGGCAACCAACAGCATAGGAGAAAATATCTGCAAACCATGCAACTGATAAAGGGTTAACATTCAGAATCTATAAAGAACTCAAGAAATTCAACAACAACTAAACAAACCAGTTACAAAATGGGCAATGGACCTGAATAGGCATTTTTCAAGAGTGGAAATGCAAATGGCCAACAGACACATGAAGAGATGTTCAGGATCACTAGCCATCAGGGAAATACAAATCAAAACTACAATGAGGCTGGCGCCGCCGCTCAATAGGCTAATCCTCCACCTTGCGGCGCCGGCACACGGGGTTCTAGTCCCAGTCGGGGCGCCGGATTCTGTCCCGGTTGCCCCTCTTCCATGCCAGCTCTCTGCTGTGGCCCGGGAGTGCAGTGGAGGATGGCCCAAGTGCTTGGGCCCTGCATCCCATGGGAGACCAGGAGAAGCACCTGGCTCCTGCCTTTGGATCAGCATGGTGTGCCGGCCACGGCACAATGGCTTTCATACAGAAATCAACAAATGACAAATGCTGGTGAGACAAATGCTGGCAAGGATGTGAGCGAAAAGGTACTCTGATGCACTGTTGGTGGGAATGTAAACTGGTACAGCCACTGTGGAAGACAGTATGGAGTTACTTCAGAAATCTGAATGTAGACCTACCATAGGATCCAGCTATGCCACTCGTGGGAATTTACCCAAACCAAAAGAAATCAGTATGTGAAACAGTGATCTGTACCCCCATGTTCACTGCAGGACAGTTCACAATATATAAAATATGGAATCAATCCAAATGTCCATCAACTGAAGACTGGATAAAGAAATTATGGTATATATACACTATGGAGTACTACTCAGCTGTATAAAAAGAAATGAATTCCTGTCTTTTGCAACAAGATGGATGCAACTGGAAACCATTATAATTAGTGAAATAAGCCAGTCCCCAAAAGAAAGATATATGTTTTCCCTGATCCAAAGTAACTAACAGAGTATCTGAAGTGTAATGTATTAGAGTGAAATAGACATTCTGAGATTTAATGGCTGTTTAGAGCCCTTGTCTCTTCTGTTGAGGAACAGTGTTTTTGTTTCTTTTTTTTTTTCTCTTAATACTATTTGTTGAGCTCTTTTACTTAGAGTAGGGTTAACTATATGATCATCAAGTAAACTGAAAATAGATCTTTGTAAAGATTAAAAGTGGGAATGCAAGAGGAAGGGGGGAGTGTTAGAGTGTGGAATGTCACTATATCCTTGAATCTGTATATATGAAATATATTTTTTACATCTGAATCTTGGTTATTTAACCATTTTCTCTAAGCAGTAGCAGGCTATACCCACTGTTTTTTTTTTTTTAAAGATTTTATTTATTTATTTGAGAGGTAGAATTACAGACAATGAGAGGGAGAAACAGAAAGGTCTTCCTTCCATTGGTTCAATCCCCAAATGGCCACAACGACCAGAGCCATGCCAATCCGAAGCCAGAAGCCATATGTGAAATACATGAAACTTGTATAACTTACAAAAATTTAAAAGATTTTAAAAAGACATATAAAATGAACTGTGGAATATGCTATATTACATCTTATATCAACAATTAGAAAAACATTTTCATGTAAATTGGGTAACGAAAGACAATGCTTTTATCTTTGTTTCTTAGGCTTTATCTTTATTTTACTGTTTTGACATTTGGTACCTTAAGTTATACACACTTTTCAAAAAATATCACTCAGCATTAATGAGGAAAATTAGGCCTGTAGGCCTTCTAATTATAACTAAGCTGTTCTCTTATATTCATGTAAGATTTTGACTTGTTCTCTGCTCTTTTCATATTCCAAAACTCATTTTCACTGTTTTATTCTATAATTGCTATAAAAACAGATATTTTGATCTTCATTGTTCTGAATACAGAATGTGAGTCAGATTCATATATTGCTTGATAATTGGAAAATGGTTAAATAATCGAGATTCAGATGTAAAAAATTAAGAATAGGTAACACAGAGCTTTGTCAGTGTTAGTGGATGCAAATGATACTGTAATGGATTATTGCATTTCTGGGTCACAACTTCCTCTCCACAATCATTTCAGAATATCAAATAGGTAAAGTCTAGTAAATGATATCAGTTTGATGTCTAAATATCCATGAAATTTTTTCTTCTTCCTGTCTTGTGTTCTCTATTACTAGATGGCTACTATAGCAAACGTAATTCTAGCTAAATGTACATTTTATTCCCAAACAGAATGCATTATTAATATACACATATTCCTCTGATCCTTTTGAGTTCTTAATTACTTTTGTGTGTGAACCATTCAATAAGGAATAAAATGTAAAATGTAAAGTATTTATATACCTTAGTATATAAGTTGAAAGGCAAGTCTTTATTCCACTCCAGTCACCCCCATCAGTAAGTCTCCCTTCCTAGAGGCAACTTTTTAATCAAATTCAAGCACACATAAACACAAAAACAAATGCATGCATGTGGATCTCTGTTTATCTGGACATATTTTTCCTCTAAGCAATAGCATGCTACACTCACTGCTTTTTTTTAAAAGATTTTATTTACTTATTTGAGAGGTAGACAGTGAGAGGGAGAGACAGAGAGAAAGGTCTTCCTTCCATTGGTTCACTCCCCAAATGGCCACAATGGCCAGTGCTGCACCTATCCGAAGCCAGGAGCCAGGAGCTTCTTCCTGGTCTCCCAAATGAGTGCAGGGGCCCAAGCACTTGGGTCATCTTCTACTGCTTTCCCAGGCCACAGCAGAGAGCTGGACTGGAAGAGGAGCAGCTGGGGCTAGAACCAGTACCCATATGGGATGCCGGCACTGCAGGCAGAGGATTAGCCTACTGCACCAAGGCGCTGCCTCCTATACTCACTGTTTTGAACCCTCTGTTTTTCATTGAAAACTATCTTTTCAAGTTCTTTCCATATCTTTCTTGGTCATAATTTTGTCCACTGTGTTGATGAACTCTAGGTTTTTCGATCAGTCCTCTCCTCTGTCAATAAATATTTTAAGTAATTTCTAATGTTATGCAATTCAAAAAGTACCTATATAT
Organism: Sylvilagus floridanus; assembly: GCA_949820135.1. Classification (NCBI taxonomy): domain Eukaryota; kingdom Metazoa; phylum Chordata; class Mammalia; order Lagomorpha; family Leporidae; genus Sylvilagus; species Sylvilagus floridanus. Next base: position 115,880,371 of record OX463223.1, read on the forward strand.
ACATAAAACAATAAATACTGCTAAATTGCTCTGTATATAGTCTATCATTCAACCTCCAATCAGGAAAGTAAAAGCATCTGGTTATCTTTACTCTCATTACTTTTTAAAAAATTTTGTTAAACTGCTGGGTAAAATTTTTATCATTATTTATGTTTCTTTTATTATGAAAGAAGTTAAATATATTTTCATATATCTCAAAGTACATTCCATTTTCATTACTATTAACTGTCTATTCATATTATATATGAATTTTAATATTGACTTTTCATATCATCTTAGCTGTGCTATGAGCTGCATGCTTCTTCCTATCTGTAGTTGTCCCTTCCTTTTGTTAATTTAAAGCAAATTTGCAATATCCAGAACAGTATCATTTTTCAGACTTTGCCTAGGTACCACTACCTCTCTACAATCTTATCTGCAATAAAAATGCATCTCTCATCAGTTAAAAATAAAGTGTTAAGAACCTTTTGCATTCTATCAAAAGCTCAAAATGAAACTCCAAACCCACACATGACCTTTACTTTGTCTGTTTTTATTCACTTCCTTTCATTCCTGCACCAAATAGCTGTTTTTCCTTCCATCAGATATAAATTGGACCACAAGAAGATATTTTAAATCTTTCATTTTATCACATGCAGAAAATTTATCTTTTCCCAAATATTATGGTTTTTAACAAACTTATCTTTTGCCACTGTATACCTTGTTTTATATTTCCTCTTGATTCTTTATTTCCTTCTGTGTGTTATTTCAGTACACTGTAGTGTTCTTAATGTCCGTCTGACGTATTCCACAGCCAGGTGAGTACTGTATCATTTGTCTTGAAAATGATGAGAGCTTGTTGACAGTTTTCTTTTGTTTTACATGTATCAAATCAGATTAAATAAATGAAAAGTTATACCTTTTATGTAAGCTTTCTTGTTTCATAGGTTTTACTATCTTTACTATGACATAGATTTTCTTATGAATCGAAGGTAGCCATATTTGCTTTTTAAAAAATATACACCATAGAAAACATCTTGGCAGAGTTGACAAACTCGCAAAGCTAACTTGTGTGCTGTCAGAATATATGAATCCAGCAGAGATAGAAATATATCATGTATTGATTTATTCTTTCCTAATTTCCTATTTGAACTAAGCATTTCTTTTCACATCTTTCAGATACAGATCTTGTTTTGCGTTCCACTTAAACAGGTTTTCAAATGAATCTAAGTATATATTTACTGTTACATGAACAATAAGCACACCTACACTTACATGCTTACCCCACACTACTATGCCCCTGCTCTAACGTCAAACTTTGAGGAGTCTCAAACTTTCGAACAACTCTAGATTTCAAAACAACTCTGATTCCAGAAGATGTGCCTCCAAACCTTTCTTCCTTGCGAGGCCTGAAGCATCCTCTGTGGATCTAAGAGATAAACCAACGCCAAATGAGAAAGAGTGAGCCCTCAAAATAGTACTCCAGATAACATGATTATTTTATTTCCCACTTGAAATGAAACGTACCCTCTGATGAGTTAGTGATCTATACATAAAGCGGCCTTGTCTAGAAAATCTGGAGTGGCACACAAGGCAGAAGGGAAAAAAAAAGGAGGAAAACTGAGGGAAGAGGAAAAGTTCTATGGCAATCACTCAGAGCATCCCCACTGGCTGTTAGGAGAAGCCTCTCATCAGCTGCCCACACAGCACAATGGTGGCAATTTGAAATAACTAGGATGGTAATAAGAGGCAGACCAGACGACAGGAGCGGAGTGGGTAAAGGATCACCCGTATCTCATCACCGTGACACTTCAAGGTAAAGGACATTTGTATTATGTGTGGGAATAGAATTTGGGTATTGGTAGGTGGGATGCTAAGGTGAGACACACCCGGCAGGGGGCTAATTACCCACTTGCATGTAGCTCAGGTTTCCTTGGGGCACTGATTGCTAAAGGCATTTTGCACAAAGTCACATTCCTAAAAAAGGGGAAAGATGCGAATACATCTGATTCTGTACTTGCACCTACACCAAAAGCACCAGCAGATCATAAACTAACACTCAAAAGTACTACCATAAAGAATCACAAAGAGGGCCAGCGCCGTGGCTCACTAGGTTAATCCTCGACCTGTGACGCTGGCACCCCGGGTTCTAGTCCTGGTTGGGGCGCTGGATTCTGTCCCCGTTGTTCCTCTTCCAGTCCAGCTCTCTGCTGTGGCCCGGGAAGGCAGTGGAGGATGGCCCAAGTGCTTGGGCCCTGCACCTGCATGGGAGACCAGGAGGAAGCACCTGGCTCCTGGCTTCGGATCTGCGCAGCGCCGGCCGCAGCGGCCACTTGGGGGTGAACCAATGGAAAATAAAGACCTTTCTCTCTGTCTCTCTCTCTCACTGTCTAACTCTGCCTGTCAACAACAACAACAAAGAATCACAAAGAGAGCAAAGGAACTTTATGTTTGAATTAATCTGTATTTTAAGACAAAGCACACATGAGGAGAATTCTATAGAATGCACACAAATGGCTTTTTGTTTGGTATCTGAGGATCCTCAGGATCGTTGTATTCAACAAAAATCTAAGTTCTGAGTTCCAGTGTTCTATAGCACAACTAGATGACACTATGGCTAACAACAATATATTCTAAATTTCAAAGTAGCTTGAAGAGAGAATTTTTTTTTTATTTGACAGGTAGAGTTAGACAGTGAGAGATAGAGACAGACAGAAAGGTCTTCACTCCATTGGCTCACTCCCCTAATGGCCACCATGGCTGGCGCTGCGCCGATCCGAAGCCAGGAGCCAGGAGCTCCCTCCCACCCCCATCCCCACCCCGGTCTTCCATGCGGGTGCAGGAGCCCAAGCACTTGGGCCATCCTCCACTGCCTTTTCGGGAGAGAGCTGGACTAGAAGAGGAGCAATTGGGACCAGAACCTGGTGCCCATATGGGATGCCAGCACCGCAGGCAGAGGATTAACCAAGTGAGCCACAGGTTTCAAGTGGTCTCATCACAATGAAATGATAAATGTTTCAGGCGATGGATATGCCAATTACTCAAAATCTATCATTACCCATTGTATACAAGGATCAAAACATCACACTGTATGCCATAAATATGTACAGCTACCGTGCATCAATTAAAAATGTAAAAAGAAAGTTCTAAGGGTCTGAAGGACCTCAGTAACTGGATTGTCTGGTAATTCATTTGCCATGGAATCTGGATAGTGAAATTTTATTGCTTGCATACATGGAGAGAATGGAACACACATTCATCAACATATAAAATATAGATGCAATTGCAAATCAAATGCAAAAACAATTACCATTTAACAGTTTCACAAATATGTTTATTTGCTGACTGTTAAACTTTGACTTGTGAGATTTTATGCCAGTTTTGATTTAGTGATGGAAAATGAGAAGCTTAATATTTAAAAAGCATAACATAAAAATTTTAAATCATTTCTGAGGTGAACTGAATGGCTGTGGATAGAGTAATTCTCCCATCAAAAGGCTATTAACATCTAACGTCTTTTCAATGAATTTAAAAATGCCAAGAACCAATGTCTTTACTCTTTCTAAATAGTTACTTTGTTTCAGTTATTTGAGATTCAAGTTTTGAGGATTTGAAAGGCTCTATTTAAAATTGCTTTCTAATTTATTGCACTTTCTGTGTCAAAGATTCACCAGACAGATCCCTGAGATGTCATATTTCATTTCAGAGTCACTCTTGTGTGGGTTTCTATGGCAGCCATTTGCACAAATTTGAATGCAGCTATCAACTTTCTTTCCCAGTATTGACTGCAAGCATCAGTGTCAGGGAGACTGTGTTTGTCTTGACAAGTCTCCATATGAATATAATACATATACAGATACACCCTCAAGCTGTAAGTCACCATAACACCAGAAACAAGTAGATAACAGAGATACACCTAGAATTACACAATGTTTACATGTTGTGCACACATGCCCATGAGAGAAGGAGAGAGGGTAAGGGATAGGATGGGAGGGGAAGAAGAGGGAAAACTGTCTCAAAGGTCAAGATCCATTAGGGGTAAACTTGTAATCCTTCTCTTTTCCTAGGTGTCACTTAAAAGATATAAAAAGCTGAGGCTGCAACGTGATTTGAGGAAAGGGGAGAAATTCGGTCCTATCCCAAAGGAGTAATTGAATCAGAACATTCCAGATCTTAAAGGGAATGAGTTTTCAGACAGAAACAATGTTAGAAAAATGGATAATAAGGTAGAAGTGCACCAGGAAAGGGAAAATAAATAATGCTAACTTTTGAAGTTAAGAAAAATATACTTAGAAAGGTAGGTTGCATTATTTTTCTCTCTATTCATCCCCTAAGAATGCCGACATTAAGTACAGGGTGTGCAGAAGTTGCCCTGGCCACAAGAAGAGACAAGAAAAAACCTTGAAAGGAAGTTCATTATACTCATGAATCCCAGAATTTTACTGCATACCACATGGGGCACATCAGTGATATCCTTTACAGAACAGGTGAATAAGACAAAGAGGGAGGATCTGTGGGATAAAGCTTTTATTGGGGTCCACGGTGCAATCATGATTGATTGGGAACAAAGAATTTAGGTATTTTACAAGAAATGCAAATGGGTAGTGGGTGGGTGGAGTGACCCAGATGCCAGTCATTGGGTATGATAACAAGGGATTTCAGTTGACTTTGAGTGTGGGACAGTAAGAAGGATGTTGAAGAAGTCTAAGGCATGAATGAACTCAAAATGGAGGGTTCTTAACACACTCCTGAGACGCTTTGAAATACTGTGATCTTACATTTCACTGGTGAACAGAGTCTAACTTGAAAGGCTGGATATGATTCCCAAATTTCTCCTCATTATCATGTATGGAGAGATGAGAAAAACTTTCAGGAAACAGAAAGATCTGTGCAGAAAGAGGTGACAAGTGTGGTCCAGCACTCAGAAGTATGTGGCCCCAGCTGTGCATGGAAAACAACATTGCATGCTCTTTCCTTAGCATTGGTTTATTCGATTCAGAACAGAGAAGTAGAAATAAAATGGGATTTTCGTTCACACAGACATGGATTTGAATACCAACTTAGCTACTCCCTTTGTAATCTCACTGAGTTGCTTGTCAATTCAAGTCTGAGTTTAGTCATCTACAAAAAGATGACTTGCCTTAAGGGGTTTGTACAGAAATTATGAGATAATATATGCAAGGAAGCTAGCACAAAATCTGGCCCTATTAAATATGTAATATTGAGGAACTGTTACTTTTAATGCTATTTATTGTACTTTAAGTTATATCACTTTGCACACATGTGAGCATTCTGAATTATGTTATCCTTTGTAGCCCCTAAAACATGTGGTAAACTGCTGTACATGACAGTTGAATATATCCAACATACATGCTGAATGAATGAATGAGCCTCAAATGAAAAATAAGTCATATAAAGATTCAAAAAGTCAATTAAAGAACCAAACAATAAAGTGACTTATCTGATATGATTATAACCATGAAATAATTTTGCAGTATAATTTTGCTTATAACATCAAGATAAAACAAATTAGTGCACAATCAGTATCATTGGATCTGGAGTCAAACTTTCTAGGTTCAAACCCCACATTTAACACTTAGTAAGTATGAACTGTGGTGCAGGTTTCTTATGATTCTACCAGTTTCTCCTGTATAATAGGAGTAAAGAACAATCTTATAGGATTCTTGGGATGAATAAATGACTCAATAAAACGACAGTAAGTAAAGCATGTAGAATAGCATCTGACACACAAGAAGCTATATTAACTGCTATTAAAAGTAGTGCCTGATGTTAATATTATCAATGCTTAAGCAAAACTACCCTCTTTAAACTATGTGCAATAATATGCAATTCACGTGTGCAAAGTTGAAGCTAGCTGGCAGGAGATGAGATTCAGTCTCAATCCTGACTTTGAAACTAACTGGCTGCTTGGCCTCGAGTACATCATGAAACCTGTCTGTTTGCATGTCCGTAGGAGGTAAATGTGGATGTGGGATAGATTTCTTTTTGTACTCTATCTTGTCTCTACTATAATAAACTTCTGATTTTTAATGCATCTTATGGGCTCATTTATCTTCCCCTGCGAATTCAGTTTCAATTCCAAAAAAGACGTCAGGAAAAAAAAAACTTACTCAGAGAATTTCACTAGGCTGTCAACTTTCTAGTATCAATTCTATTCCATACACAATAAGGCAGAACTGTAGTAAAAAACCCTGATGCTATTTCTTTTTAAGGCCCCTTCACATTTACCACTGTCACTGGAAGTGAACTCAGGAAAAAACAGTAAAGTAGCAAGATGTATAAAAGAGCCCTTTTTAGCACTTGGCAATGCGGTGAGCTCTCTCCATTTCTAACAATTGAAATAGCAAGATCTTTGTCATATCACATCTACCTGCTGCATTTGCTTTTTTGCTCCCTCCCCCAGTGCTCTACATGCCACCACAGATGATGTGCAACACATGGAGCCATGTAAAACTGCAATTATAAAACCACCTTGGAGGAGCTTTGAGTAGTACAGGTCTTTAGCAATAATTCCACATCAACTCAATTTTAAAATGAGAGAAATAAGGCAAAAAGTTGTCCTTTACCTTGTTCAAAATGACACAGTACTTGCAGGTAAAGCCATGACCAGAAACCAGGTATATTGTATACAAACCTGCCATTTTTACCAGTGTGTCATGGTGCCTTTGTGTGAAAAACTGCTTACTTAGAGTAATCCCCCAACCCATTTGTCATCTCATTCAACGCTATTATATAGTATGTTTGCCTTAGAAAATAAAGCTCTGTGTTGTATGACTCCAGGAGTTCCAGTTTTTACAAGAGTCATTCAAAGTGTCTCAACGCTTGATCAGAAAATGTAAAATGTTACTGCACTTCATATTGTTTCATGAGTACTTATTCTATGTAACAATGCCAAATAAATTCTGGATGCGACTGACTTGTGCATAATTCCTCAATTAGTGAATTTAGAATTGGGCATAAAAAATACTACCATTCAACAGACTACTAAAACATGTTTTCTTCATTGTGGAATCAGTTGTTGAGGAGACATTACAAACGGTCAATGGTTCTCAGGAAAGAAGGGTCATGTTAATAATCTTTTGCTCTCACTCCTAGAATCTGGTGTAATATTCTAGAATTTGCTTTAGATATTGCTGTCATAGAAAATGACATCTTGTTGAAGAAAATTCCTTGATCTTACAATGAAACTTCACATAAGGAACGCATGTAGGAAAGAATACAGTTCTGCTGACCCCTTGATCAGTAAGATCTCTGTCATATTTTTAACCTTCAGGAAAGTATGATAATAAATTTGTGTTGTTAAGCTCTTATGTTTTTGACAATTTCTAACAACAGTAATAGAAACCTAATGCAGACTCCTTTTATTTAAAAAGTTAACATTTGGCCAACTGGAAGTTGTATATGATATGAAGGAATCAGACAGTACAGATGATGGCAATCTTTTTTACTATTAGTATTTTCACTTTTCTTAGATTTAAAGGCATATATTGCACATAAAATTTATTTTCAAAGGTTGTCATCTTTTTTAAAGAAAGCTTTGTTGAAATATAGAGAAAGAGAAAACATAGCTTAAGTTCAGACTTTTACAAATCTTAGAAGCCTAATTTACAACATTAATTTAGTGGACATAAGTATCATTGATAAGGCAAAAAGGTGATTATATATATTTTCTTTATTTTGAAAATGAACTTGAAAACCATGTCATAATGATTCTACTACTGAATGCAGCCACATCAGCCTATGGTACTGTTGAACAGTTTGTTTTCCAGATTACACATGCCCATATCTACCCTCTACAGTTGATCAGACACCTGCTAACAGGTCTATTGATTACTACAGATAATCTCAGGTTCATGATGAAACAACTCTGAGTCACTGAAGCTATCAATAACATGATGCTTGTACCCCCGGCCCCCAAACACAACGAATGACCAAATTGGGTCTTGGTGATCTACAATGGCTAGAAAGAAATCAAGGCGGATTAGGAACAAAGAATCCATGTGAGATGCTATTGTCATCTATGATAAGAAGGCAATTCTAAAATTCACATGTGATTGAGTAAATAGTAAAGCAAGGATGGACTTAAGAAATAGCATATGGAAAGAATTTATACAATTGTGAGATCGTGTAACTGAGGGAAAGCAATGTTACACAATGACAAACACACCCATACAACTCGAGGTAACAAAGGTATGGAGCCAAACATAATAACCAATAGGTGGCGAAGGGAGAACAAACAGAAAATATGAAGAATATGATGAAAGATGTTAAAAACATTGAATTACCTAAAATCATCAACCAAAACTATCAACTCTCCATTCTGTAACACCCGCTGTATTGTCTGAAAATTCCAGGTGATATTTAGCTAGCTAGATAAGCTACCACCTCCCACATATGAAGAAACATTAGCAGAGAGGAAAGAAAGGCCATTTATAAACTCTGTAATCATCATTCAGCTTGAGAATAACAGAAGCAGGTGTGTAGGTCTTTCTCTAATACTCCTGAGCAATAGGGATCTACGGTACTGAGAAAACACAGCTTGCTGCCAAATCTGGTGCACTGTGCATTTGCACTCTTTTCCATTCTCAACAATAAGGAAGGCTGCACATCATAGCAACTGAGTTCGTTCAGCTGTTCTCACATCATTTCCTCCACAGTCTCCCCATAAATTTCTATTGTGCCAACATGCAGAGAATTGATTACGTTATTTGCCAGTTTCTCTTTAAACCTTGCAATCAAATTATTCTATGCAATTAAGAATGCATGATAATTTTCTTCTTCTATAATACCTGTTCTTATACCCTTCCTCCCCTCACTTTCATCATCTGCTGTTCCACCCCCTTAGGAGTTCCCTTCACTGGTAATTTAAAATGTAACCCACTTTATGTCTATACTCTACTGAAGCTGCTAGTAAGACATATTTGTTTAACAATAACAACTGTAAAACAAGTCAGAGGTGATGTCTGTAAAGATATGTAATTATGCAAAGTAGTAGTAGATATGGCCCTTAGCATTTACATACTAAGAATTTATTTTAAGTAATATGTATTTCAAACTCCTGGGAGACACATGATGGGCACTTGGCCTAGTGACTAAGACTCTTCTTGGAACACTTGCATCCCTTTCTCGAGTGCCTGGGTTGAAGTCCCAGTTCTGTTCCTGATTCCAGCTTCCTGCTAATGTGCACTCTGGGAGGTAGCAAGTGATGGTTCAAGCAGTTGGGGCCCTGATACCTACATGGGAGACCCTGGACTGAGATCCTAGCTTCCAGCTTTAGTCTCGAGCATGGGGCTGTTCTGGTCATTTGGGTAGTGAACCAACAGATGGAAGATTCTCTCTTTGTCTCTCTCTGCATCCAAGAAATATAAACATACAATTTAAAAAATATAATTGCTTATCAATATCTGAGAGTGTACCATGTGCAAGCATAGAGTAAGGCACTCTGTTTTATAACTGCATACAAACTGAGGTTCCTCTTTGACACATACAGGTATTCATATCAAGGCTTCTGGCATTTCATAGCTAAGAACATTAACTATGCTTGCAGCTGTTTAATGATTGGGTGCTATATCTAATTAATGCTCTTCTCCCATTGGCAGTGCCTAGGGTATCTACAAACCTAACTTAAGTGCAGGAGGAATGAGTACTTTTCCTGTAAGACTGACAGGACCCTATCTGGTAGGGCTACTGGTGGTTTATTAAATAAGCAGCAATTCCAAATTAGGTTATGCTGATTTTGACAGTTTCTGCAAACTGACATTTTCATTTGCTTAGTTTCTTGGAACAACCCATCATGCAGATATATTACTTGTTGAAACCTCATAAAAACCCTGTTTTTCTCTGGGCTGTGAGCATGAATTTCTAATGAACTTGGCTCTAGGTGAAAGACAAGTTCTCACCCATTACTGCAAGAAATGTATCTATTTTCATGAATACCAATTTAACAATATCAGTGCAACACAGATGCCTTTATTTCTAATATTGGATATATAGGTATTGGAGTTGTGACCTTGAAATGAAAAGCATCAAGAAAAAGAAGGAATAGAAGGATTAATATCCTAAGAGGGCTTACATCTGCTGCTTACACCTGCAGTTCACCTTTTTCATTACAAGTCAGTGATAGGTAGCACAAAATGGCTATTCTAAGCCAATCAGAAAGGAGCTCAATCTTCTTGCTAAAGCTCTCACAGAATGGTTGTTCCCCCTAACCAATACATAGAGTGATTTTGGTAGTGTTTATCACAGTCTTGCTCAATGAAGTCATGGGAAATTATTTTCAGCCTGCAAATTGACGTTGTGTTTGAGTATCTTGAACGAGGGACTGCATCCACAAATATAGATTTATTTCAGCCAAGACTTGTGATTATTTTTCCATGATGAAGTGTTAGTATGTCTCTATACATGCTTTATTAATCTATAGTGACCTAGGAAGTCACTATAGTAAACTCTCTTCTCTACAGAATGGTTGATAAATGATTTGACCAGTATTTCTATTGATGTGTCTGATTGTTTGGTGCCACTTAAATATATCAATACAGTACAGAAATCTCACTGCTCAACATTATGTTCAATGAGCCATCAGGCTTAATTTATCAATTGACTTTCCAGTGGAATCTATGATAAAGTGGATGGTTAGAGCATAGATTCAGCCATACAATCAGGTGGGAAGAGAGTACCAGTTTCAGTATCAACATCAGTTCATTAAATCATAGGCTATGTAGCACACACACTTCCTTATGCTGCAGTATTTGGGATATTTTAACTCCACGGGTAATATGAGTATCATGATATTTACTTTTTTATGACTTGCATATATGATCTACTCAATGACAAGAAATAATACACTAAGACACATTTGACAGAATGCAAGTTGCATTCTTAGCAGTATACCTATATAAACATTTCTTATATGTAAATTCTCACCATTTAAACACTCATACAAATAACACCTGAATAGTGCTGTTACATATGTAATGGTCCTGGAAAGTATTTACATAATAATTTATAGTCTTCATCTTTTAAAGAAATGGATTTAAGGGAATTTACCTAAATATGAGTATGGCAGGAAAACAAATTAGAAATTGGTAAGGTGGAAAAAGTAATCACAAGGCAGAAAGCAAGGTCTGAATTAAAGTCAATAACAAACTGATTGTTCAGGAGCAACACAATCATTTCCAGTGTTAAAAGAATATAATTTCCAGTATAAAAAGAAAGGTTTCCATGGGTCTCCATAATGTTATGTAAGAAATAAAACATACTGTTCTTAAAGTAAGTGGCCTTACTGAGTAACTTTAGCTGTTGTTCTATATGACTGATTTATACAGAGTCAATACAAACTCAAGAGCAATATATTAGTCCCAGAGGTTTGGAAGAACTTTACTGAAGACCACATACGAGGAAAGGGGCAGAACCTGAACCGAGCCAGTACTCACGCATTTTACTTTCCACGATGCCTCAAAGGCAGAAGACATAAGGATGCCTGCTTTCTATTGCTGGAGGACAGGAAGGAAATGTAGAGGGGGGAGGGACTTAAATGCTGCAAGCACTGCTAATATTTTTTGATCTATCACACAGGCCAGGCAGTGTGAAAATTTTAAATGCACTGTATTATTTAATATTCAAGAGTCTTGAGTAGTAAGAATTATTTGTTTTACAAATGAGAGAACTAAGGCTTAGTGAGGCCATATAACTTCCAAGAGATGATAAGCCTAGGAAGAATTGAAACTGCAAATTCGTACCCAAAGTTTTTAATGGTAGAACTCATATCCTGAAGCAATGTATTATACAGCCTTCCTCTTGTTATATCAGGAAGGTGTCTCTGTAGGAAACAAGGAACCAGTAAAGGTTTCGGTGTGCACACAGTTGGATAGATGATTTTCATTCAGTTTATCAAAATGGTTGCAACTGGAAGACATCATGTTGAGAGAAATAAGTCAGGCACAGAAAGACAGACACTGCATGATTTCCCTTGTATATGGGCCTAAGGTTAAAAATAAAAAAAAATAAAAGCAAACAAAAACCAAAATATGTGTCTAAGTTTTACTGCAAATACAGTGTTTTGTAAATCTTTGTTTTAAATCTTTGTCAAATTGTTAAGAATTATGTACTACCATAGTTTAATGATCTATGAGCATTTTAAGATTTCCTGTTACATGGGAGAAGTTGAACATTTTTTTCATTTGATTATTGCTTATAGCCCTTGCCTATATTCCTGCTGAATTATGGTCTTTTTATTTTTATTTGTTAAACTTTTAATTTAGTGAAGCAGTAAGCCTTTGACCATAATGAAAATTAAAAAAAAGTTCTCTCAAAAATAAAATATTAAGTTTAAAAAATATTGGGGAATGCGTAAAATATGCGTAAAATTTTTAAAGGTACAATATTCTTTAAGATGCATACAGCATGTTAGTATTCCTCTAGAGATACAGATTTGAAGAAAAGGTGCATCCTCCATCTCATGGAGGTTACGTCTCAGTCTGTTTGGAAGGAAGATGACTCCAGCTGTAATATACAGGTTTTTATGGAGATTGATAAGGGAGCTTACTTTGAAGGTTATTGCAGTAATTCAAAGCCAAACATAATGAGGACTCGTATTGCTTGTCTATTGCATAATAACAAATCATCACAAATTCGGTGGCTTACACTAGAAATTTAAGGGCAGACGTTTGGGTTAGTGGTTAAGATGCCTGAGTCACATGTTGGAGAGGTCCGAGTTCCCACACTGGCTCCAGCTCCTCATTGCAACTCCTACTAACACAGACCCAGGGAAGCAGCAGTGACAGCTCACGTGAGTGAGTGACTGCCACCAGTGTAGGGCACCAGCAATGGTTTCCCCGTTCCTGACTTCAGCCTGGCCTAACCCCAGCCATCGCATGCATTTGGGTGAGTGAACCAGGAGATGGGAGATTTCTCGTCCCCCACCACCCCTGTCTTTCCTCTCTTACTCCTCTTATTTATTATTCAAATTTACTATTTCAAAGTCTTTACAAGTCATGAGTGCCAACCTGATTTAGCTCTGTTCCCTGCTCTGAATGTCACAAGGCTACATTGAAGTGTTCACTGGCCCCTTCCAGGCTCACGTGATCACTGACAGCACTCATTTCCTTGTGGTTGAAGGTCTCTGTTACCTTGCTCACTGTCAGCAGAGGGTCACCGCTTGGCTACTTGAAACATGATGCCATATGACCATCTCGCAGGCCCTGTTGCAATGTGACTAATCACTTTCTCAAAGAGTACTTCATTTCCTGGAGGAGAATCTCTCTTCAGGAAGGCCCTGCTTCCTACTTTAGGGGCTTTCACTCAGTTAAATCAGGGCTACCCACGATGATGATTCCCTTTTTGATTCGCTCAAAACAAACAAATTTCGAATCTTAATCATAAGCACAAAATCTCTTCACTTTGGCCTTTAACGTAACGTCGTCACGAGAGAGGCAGCCATCCTAGCCACAGGCTCAGCCACATGTCAGAAAAGGAGACAATACTGGACCACAGGTAGGGCAGAAATCTTGGGGCCGGGTCTTACAGGCCACCTGCTTTCCACAGCACGTGAGCTCACTATCCCCACTTCGTTGAGTCACCTGCGCGAATGAAGTCAGCTAGATTTTAGAGGCAGAATCAAAGGAACTTGGGGGAGGAAGATTAGAAGGAAGGAAGAATCGAGGACTAGAATCTTCAGAGTTTTGAGAGATTCATACAAATCTTTAATTGAAATACACAAGTTAAGAGCAGTGGAAAAATAACAAATTTGATGTGGGGTGTGTTGAGGTGCCGGAAGATGATCAGGAAGTGATGTGCACAGGCATCTGGAAGACTGGATGCTGCAGGGGAGAGAGGGAAGCAGCACTTGGGGGAGCAAATCTGGGGGTTACCTGGAAAGCAGAACCAGGTATGAATGGGTGAGATTCTGACGAGCCTGAGTGCAGGGGAAGGAGGAACGACCCAGCACAAGACTTGCTATGATGTAAGCTGTGATAGAGTACCTTCAATTTAAAATGTCAAACTTTTAAATGTCTCTTCTAACAATACTCTTAAAACGCAGGCCTGGGAAAAATGAATATTTCCAGCAAACTGCTCTCCTATAAACTTATTTTTTCTCTCTATGTATAGCAGACAAATCTTGTCGCTCAAATGTCTAACTCATACTTACAGTGTTATAAAAGGAACATGCAGAAACTCGGGAGCATGCTCATTTGAGGGATGACTATCTGAGGGCTGCAAATATAAGTAGCAGGATGTATATTTTTGGTGGTGTCCTAATCAGCCCAATGACTTTGTTGTGGACTTGTTAAAAACTGCAGAGCACATGAAAAATGGCAATGCTTCTTAAAGGACTATGACTCCTGCACTCGATGTCTGCATTTTCCACTTGCATAAACTACTTTTTAAGTCCTAAAATCCCTCTTACATTCAAATCCTAGGAACCTTTAGTAGGCATTAACCAGTATGTTTTAGTTACTCACATATCTTTATATGCTCACAAAGAGATTTATGTGGGTTTTTTATGGCCAAACCATCTTATTCAACTCTGTATCAATGTTTCATAAAATGTGTAGAACTACATAAAGCATAAACTGTTATTTATAAAATGTTCAGAAATCTTTTGGAATATAAGAGCAAGAACACAAAATAAAATCCACTAACACTTAATATGTACTTAATGTTAATATTAAATCAAATGTATAAATATATATTTAAAATCTATGCCTATATTTAATTATAAATATTATTATAAAACTGATAAAAATGATTCATAAGGTAAATACCTTAACAAATGCAACAGGTCCATGTGCTTATCCACTAGGTGGCCCCCTTATGATTCTAACTCCTTATGTTGTTTTTCTAAACAAAACTCAAATTTCATTCAAAAATATATTACATAAAAACTTTATTTTTTATTAAAAAATTAACATACATATAAAATTGTACAAATTTGTGGGGTACCATGTGATGTTTTGTGACATGTATGCATCATGCAGTAAGCAATCAGGGTAAATATATCCATGTCTTCAGTATTTGAAGCATTTCTTTATAATGAAAACATCTAAAATCCTATCTTCTAGTTTTTCAAAGATAAACATACAGTGAATTAACATTATCTATAATCACTCCACTGTGCAACAGAACCCCAGAACTTCTTACTCCTGTCTAGCTGTAACCTAGTACCATCAATCAACCTTTCCCCACCCTTCTGTCTCCCAGTCTCTGGTAACCACTGTGGTATTTTAAACTGCTATGAGATTACCTATTTTTTAGACTCTACAAATGAGTGAGATCCTGTGATACTTGCCTTTCTGTGCTAGGTTTACTTTATCCACCCAGAGCAGGTCGAGAAAAAACTCAAACTGTCTTATGGGAAGTCAGAGAAGTGATGGCTTGTATACTTTGATTAATTTGCAGTGAGTTCGAAAATGACTGCTCTAAAGGGTTCAGAACAGCATTTTTAAAACATAAGATCAGTAGATTCATTTTGGGGGAAATAACTCCTGGTGTTTGTTAACAACTCTGTTTCATACCTCCAGGATTAGAATCATCTGCAGTGGGGATAAAATGGGACTCTACTGTTGAGAACATTATGCACAAAGTTTGAGAATTACAGTAGAAAATATATGCTGTATAAAATATCCTCGGTTTTGACTCTTCCTGTGAGGACTATGTGAGTTGATCCAAAATACTTATCTAATTAAAGTAATACTGTAAATTTAGCTCCAAGATTAAAAAAAAAAAAAAAGCAACCGCCAGAAGATTTGCTAGCAGATGAGATTCATACAACCTTAGAGCTGTAAAGGACTTCAGAAATCATATAATCCATTGCTTCTTAACCCTGATCACACATTAGAATAGCATGGGGAGCTTTTAAAATAAGCCAATGCCCTAGCCTCACCTCTAGGGATTCCTTTTTCAGTCTCGCATGGGAACTGGTTATTGGTATATTTCATAAGAACCCCTGTTAATTTTAATGTGCAACCAGGCTTGAGATCCATTGATCCAGAACAAGCTCCTTCTTTTACACATAAAGAACTGAGGTCGTAAAAAATTAAACAACTTGCCATAAATCATACACACTGCTAGGAAAGTTCAGAGTAGAACGTGGGTCTTTTAACTTGCAGACTATTCCTCTTTCCCTAATTCCTGTTGTCTTCTGAGTGAGTTGAACCTTTGTGTCCCTAAAGGGTGCTATATGCATGATAACAGCACTTTCGGAAAGAAGAGATAGTCAAATATTTTTTAAAAAAACTGTGTATATGTCAGACGCCACTATAAAAACTATTGTCATTTCATCCTTTCTTTACAGTGTTTGAGGAAGAAGTTCCAGCGAAAGCCTTAGCATTTCCGAACCAACAGGAGACATGTAGTCTTTTCACCAAAAGCAGTTGTCAGTGGCTCTTGATACTGAATGAGAGAGATGGAAGAGAGGCATCCACTGGGGCCAAGAAAGCAAAGACTAAAAAGAAAGCAGACCATGCCTAATCTCAATTAAGAGGAAACCCAGGGGAAGAATTATCCTGGAAGGGATGCAAATTCAATGTAAAGTTAAACCACCTACAGCAACAACCTCCAAGACTAGAGGAAAGAGACAGGAGAGCACCTGACAGACACCACAAGCTTAGTTGTAAATAAAATCAATTTTAGGGTTTCACTTAGCCCTTAATTTGCCAAAATGTTCAAACTAAAACCGATATACAAGCTTCAGCGAACTCAGCGGGGTGGGTACTTTTTATCGGAACTGGTTGCAAACTGCCGAGCAATATGGGATAAAAGCATTTGCACAGCTCTACTCTCACCCACAGAGAAGATGTTCCTCATTCTGAAGGTCAGGCCGTACATCACTGGCCCAATGTCAGGAAACATGCATCGCCTCCGTCTATGCTGTGCCAGGTCAGTCAGAAAATAAACAAAAGGAACTGCACAGAGCAGCTTCACTCTCGACTGCTCCATCCTCTTTCTCAACCGTTCCATCTGCAAAGGTGAGGCCACAGAAAATAATACGGGCTGGGAAGTTCAAGTCTGTTGCTTAAGACACCAGAAATTCTAATACACTGTAGCAGCAGATTCTTTTTTTTTTTTCTCATTAATGCAGGACAGGCTGAACTTGTAATACTAAGTTATTTACAACAGTTAATTTAAAAATGTCAGTGAAGCTTTGCCTATGTCTCTTTCATACTGTCATGAGCTACAGGCTTTCAAAGACTGACTACTGGTACCAAAGGTCTCATATGAAAACTATCAGCCCCCAAAATTCCAAGGCACATACAAGTATTGCCTACGGAGGATCACTGATGGCTTACAACTTCGGTGGATAAATGGCCTTGCCTAGTGGCTGGTCACTTCTTATTAACAATTTGGTATGAATCGCTTCATCATACTGGCCTGCAGTCATTGGATAGCTTTAGAAAGGACCCTTGCCAGATCCAGAGATCTGGTAAAGAATAGGATGTGGGCTTTCAAGTTTACAGCAGTGTAAAGCACTATAGGGAGGGATGGAAAGGTCAAGTAGGCCAGCAAAAGGCCCCAGCTGCCTGGGAGACAATAGTGTAAATATTGTTAAGGACCATAATGACAGAGATAACACAATAAAATGAGTGGCACTGGAAGGCATTTTTGACACTGTGGGGAGAACATAGTACAAGAATGTTGAAATCACATCACACCTAATTAACAAAACTAACTTTTATATAGCATTCAAAATAAACTTTTTAAAATTGTATTTGAAAGTAAGAAAAACTGAGGGGAGTGGAGAGGGAGAGAGGGAGAGATAGAGAGAGGGAGAGAGAGAGGGGGAGAGAGAGAGAGAGAGAATCTCCTAGCTAGTCTCACCAGATGTCCCACATGGGGGACGGGAGATGGGAGACAGGGACCCAAGTAACTGAGCAGTCACCCACTGCGTCCTGGAGTGTGCATCAGCACGAAGCTGCAGCAGGGATGGAGCTTGAACTCAGGGCCTCTGACACAGGATGTAGGCATCTCAGGTAGCATCTTCCATGGTACATCCAATGCTTCCCCTCAAGATAAACTTGCAAGCAATATGAAGCTTCAATACATTCTAAAGCTCCTAACAGTTCTACATAACACAGTTCCAAACCCTTTCACAGATATTTTACTATTTTTAACAGTTGGCTTCATCCTCCTCCCTTAATACAGACTTATGGTGTATAGACATGCTTTGAAATCCATAGATGAGGCTGTCTTTATTTGAAATGAAGGTCTACTCTCTCAATGACATTATAGCCAGTAACTTCACAACAAATCAATCTCACACAGACTAAATAGCTGAGTTATATGTCCATTATAAATTTCCTGTGATGGGTTGAGTCATTTAGCATGAAAGCAAAAAGGCTTGGGGCAACAATACAACATTATATTCAATGCCATGTCAGCCAGTGGCCATGGCCACGCAGAAAAAAATTGCAGTGTGCTGTGACTGACTGATCATGTGCCACAGTATACAAGTAGTAAAAATATAACGTAGGTCAGGAAAGAAAAGGAGTTTTGATTACCTTTTCCTACTCATATAAAATACCCCAAATCGCTCTATTTTCCTAGTGCATAGGCAGGAGTAGCTGATCAAACAAAATTCTGTCAATTCAGAGCACCTTCTTCAACAAGCAGTGCTGTTCCTGTGCTGAGATTCGATGCTGGCACTGCAGGCAAGCCATGGACTTCCATGAATAGAAGGGATCAGAGAGGACATCTCCAGAAAAGTCTAGAGGAGAATTACTAAACCACCTTTCTCTCCTCAGCTTCTATGAGCTGAACTTTGATTTCCCTGTATGAAAAAAGGGAATTTGCTGTTCTCCTTTCCATAAAATAATATGCCAGTTCTATTGGTGAAAACACACTTGAGAATAAGTTTCATTCAAAATTTAGATAAATGACAAGTACCTTTCTTCAAGGTAGACTTTAGAAAGGTATTCAATATTTTTATCATACAGAGTTGGTTCATAACAATAGTTTATCTTATGAAAATTAAGACTATTTTTGCAAGAATTTTAAGACTAGTGTTTAACAAATTTTTCAATTTTATAGGTGAGAATAGTAAAAAAGAAAGAAGACTGATAATGGGTATCTAACTTTTTATCTCATCAAAACAAGAACACAGACAGAACAACAACAAAAGCAAAATGATAGCAATAAAACAGCGGTTCAATTGAAATGTCATAATGTAGAACACTCCTTTAAATGTAAAAATAACTTCAGAAGAAGGGTATGATATGCTGCTTATTTTTCTCATTCTGCCTTGAACCCATTCACATTCTATCAGCCCTGGAACTTGTCCTTGCACTGGCATTTAGCAAACAAGAGCTGAAGACACGTGACTTCAAAACTCCTACTGGAGAAGTGAGGGATTGCAACCTACCTCTACTGGCCACCATCCGCTATGAGCATAGGCTGAGAGATGCCACGGAGCGGGATCAGAAAGAAGGTCTGGAAGTTTGGTCATGTTCAGGTAAGAAGAGAGGGTGGATAGGTAATACAGAGGATAGTGGAGCAAATTAAACTCCATTATAAAAAAACAGAGGAAGCAAAAGACAGATAGTGGTTATTTAACAGAATAAATGATCAGGCTTCTTTAGCAAATAAAATGCTTTAAAGGAAAAAAAGATAAACAGGCAATACTTACTAAAAGATATCTAAACTATTTTTTTTTAGGTTGGTCAAACTTAACTACAGTGTGGAGGCAGAATTGCATTATACAAGTATGCAGAAAAGCCAGGATACCATTTCAGAAAAATCACAGTACTGGTTTCACTTAGTAATGTGTGCATGTGTCCATGCATGCATGCACCCATGTGTGTGTCTGGAGATGGTTACAAGGAAGCAAATGGAAGGTTTCTCATGACTTGCCAGGTTCTAGCTTCTGACATCGGGAATAGAAACAAGGGTGTTTGCCTTAGCTAGTAACAAGAGTGTTCAATAACTGTAAGTTTGTTTTAGAAGTATTTTCAATATTTGTGTTAACAATGAAAATAAAGAATTTTTCAGAAAGTGAAGGCTTTGGAGTTAGACTACTTGCTTTAAAAAGAACTCTTGACACTTACTACTTACATAAGATGGGGTGTTAGTGAACCCAATAGTACCCATTTAAAAGGATAATCATGAAGATGAATAGGTATAAAGATTCTAGAAACTACTCTCAGATAGAAAATCCTTCATGGGTGTCAGTTATTATTATAGAAAATGGTTCTCTGTCCAGGAAGCAAGGAAGCGAGCAGAGGTGGCAAACTAAGAGATTAGGGGAAAGTGCTGCAAAGTTCAGCAAGTGTATGAAGGTCACAGCAATATTCTCCATTATAATGTCTGACTTTTCCATTTTCAAATTAAATGATTCATTCCAGAGAGTGCCAAAAGAATCTACCATTTCACAAAAAAATCAATGGAAAATGGAATTCAGTTGATTGATTGTTATTTTGCATCCAAATTCATTGGAATGCATCCATTTTATTAACCAAGGCAAAGTAAAGTAGCACTATGTGTTAAAAAGAAGGTTGCCAAATTAAAAGTCTTAGTCTGATTGAACCTCTCCTGATTGCAAATTAAAATATTAGGGATTTTTGTTTGATTCCTTAAATTTAGACTTTGAATGGATTAAAAACTCCACTTATGAAAAGCTAGCCTTTTTAAAAAAATCATATTCTTGGCTTTTCATCCTTTTATAAAAAAAAGTCAAAGCTTTCTTAATCCTATTAATTCGTGATTTATTTTCTTTGGTTTTAATTAATTGTTGCATCTTTGACCTTTGGATTGTGTTAGAATTATATGCTTTTAGTTTGAGCAACTGAAAGCTTGTTTTTTGAGTTCATTTCAGACCTCACTATTTTCCATATAAAATATGCTAATAAGTCATATTTTAGAAAGTTGATTATTCTGACAATAACACTTTAAATACATTAAACTTAACAGAATGAAAGCTAGTGTCCATATAGTTGACTCAAATGTGTTGAAAGTCCTTCAACTAAAATTTTACAAAATCCTCCCCTCCTATGCAATTAGGAAAATCAGTTTTTAATAACACCCTCTAGGAAATTCAATATTTAAAAACAGCTCCTGGCATGTTACTATCCTAAATTTAATGCTTTTCTACAGTTTTGGTATGTCCACTCTAGCTGATTATTTAAGAACGTGGCTGTTCAACTAATAACTATTCGTAGAACTGAATTTTACTTTTACATGGTCACTGACTATAGTTGTTTTTAAGTATTACAAACTGGTGATGTAATCTATTTGCTACGGGTTTAGAGAGAATAAATAAAACAAAACAATGGAACTTCATTATATCTATTTTTATCATAGTGAAATGAAGTAAACATCAGTGTTCTGAACCCAAGTTCCTACATTGCTCCAAATTTCATCTAATAATGACAGTCTCTCAGGCATTTTTAGGATGCCTCTAGTTATATAAATAGATATCACTGCCTTAAATATTGTACACAGTACTTTTTTATAACCTAACTATTACACAGTGGTATTGGTCATTTCAAATCAGTCTTCTGTACATATTCTGGAAGCAAAATATAAGTTAACGTAAGTAATTAGGATTGAATATTTCCTACTTATCAATGCAAGAGTACACACTTACACTATTCAATGTGGTTTGTAGACCAACTTGACACCACCAGATAACTTACTAGAAATGCAGATAAACAAAACTGGTCTTATCATTCACTTCAGCTTGACTAAACTTTGGACAGTTTCTTTCTGACCATACGTCTCTGACCCGTCTTTTCTTAGAGCATGTGCATTAGAAAACTAGCAATTACACATTTTTTTTCCATCCTTGGGAGATGTAAATCTTCCACAACCCAGGAATGTCTTTCCCAAGGATCTGGGTCTATCGCTGTGAAATGTCATCATTAAGAAAGATGAGGTCCCTATTTCCTAGTCTCTGTAGGGGAGGGAAGGAGCCTAACTTTGATAGCGGACTATTAGCAAACACAGATGGACTAGCACATTAGCAGCCTCCTCTCCGCCCTCACCTCTAATGTCCTCCAGTGCTTTTCTGTTAGGTCACGTTCATATTTCAAAATCCCTCTGGCCTTTTGTTTGATTGCAGTTGAGTTGCGACAGTCTCTTTTTCCTATACAGTAGTCTTGCATAAAGTCCACTTTGCCTGTTTAAGTGATCCAGTGCAATATTTACTTTATGAGACTCTCAATGCCATCTCCAGACAGAATTCACATTTTCACAAGATCCTCAGGTGTTTCCAGGACCCAACAAAGCTCTAAGAAGCACTGCTCTGGGCCCTAATACTGATCACTTCTTGCTATTACTTGGACATTTAGAGCAGTAATCCAATAATTAATCTCTAAAATATAAATGCAATGACTTTACACATGTAAAGCCTGACAAAACTCTGTGTATATAAAGAGCACTGCCTTAGTGCAGGCAAAGGTGTTCTGAAAATCACTACTGACAATTATGTCTATATCAGAGCTTCATTTCAATTCAATTCAATTCAACCAATATTAACTGAGTTCCTATTAAGACAATCTGCAAGGTTACCCACTATGTCTAGAATATGGTTTGTCTCCACCAAAACCCACGTTGAGCTCTATCTGTCAATGTGGCAGTGTTGGGAAGTGGGACCCAGTGGGAAATGTTTGGGTCATAGGGACAGAACCCTCACGATTAATGCTATCTCGTGGGAGTAAGTTCTCACACTCACAGCATAGGGTTGGTTAGCTCAAGAGCAGTTCGGTATAAATCGAGGTTACCACTTGGGTTTTGCCTGTTCTGCCTGTCCTACTTTCCTACCAGGCATGGAGCAGCATGAGGTCCTCACAAGAAACTGAGCAGATGCCGGTGCTCTTGAACTTCCAGAACAAGGCCCCTGCCCCCCCTCCCCCCCCCCAGAAATTCTTTCGCCTTTATAAACTACTCCGTTTTGGTATTATCTTACAGCCACAGCAAATAGACCAAAACATTACCATTCTGAAGCAAGGCCTGCCTTCCTAGAGTTTACACCTAGCAGGGAAAACAAACAAGCAAACAATAATACGCAGATAATTACAATATGGTTCAGGAGATCTGAAAATTGTATGTGTGTGGAGGGGTGGCTTTGGCAATTGATAGCATAGGCCTCTTCTTGGAATTTTTATATGCATAAAATAAAAATATACTGGATTATGTAGAAAACCAGTTGCATTATATCATATTTGCCACTTTTCAAAATATAATAAAGTGATTTTGCAACCAAGTAACATATGTGGTTCTTTATTAATATATCTTTGACAAGAACTAGTGGCAGGCTTAATTTTGTAGTAATACTGAAAGAAAATAATATGAGAAATCTACAACTATGAAATAATAAGAAAATGTTTATAACTCCCATTACTTACAAAGCTATATTTTCTGTTAGAAAAACATTAATGATCATAGGCAGTGTTTATGATAGAAGCAAATACTAAATTTCTCATAGATGAAATGAAATACAGCTATATATACATGTACACACATGTCTATGTTTTGCCTCTGGAGTTCACAGAGAAGAAATCATAAAAAGCATTATAGGTTATTTAAAGAGTGGTGACTTGGCCCTGAAGAGTAAAGGAGAATTTCCAGTTTTTTAAACTGCAGAGTGTTCATCCAATTTTCCTTTAAGAAACATTTTTCTGTCTATAATGTGTAGAAAAGATTACTTAAGAGGGCTTGGGTGGGTGTCTTAGAAGAGACAGGAAGAATCAGCAAATTGAAGAATATATTCAGGAAGTAAAAATCAACAGTTCTTGTTGGACAGAAATTCAGCTTGAGAGGAGAGATGTCAAGGATGATATCGGGGTTTCTGACTTGGGTAACTGGAAGGATGGTTTCATGTATTCTATGATTGGAAACAAAAGGAGATGATTCTTGATTCTTCTTTGGGAAGAGGGGTGCAACATGACACACATAATGAATTTTCAGCCTCGGTCTAAAACCACTACACCATAAAAGGTGCAAACCCTACATAAGATCATAGGTATTGCAAGAAACTGCTTTGCTTAGGGATTTCTCTTTCAGTGAAAAACCCTTCCACTTCTGAGTACTTTTTGGTTCTTATCATGACATCATGTAATCAGATTTCAGATGACTGTGCAAGGTACAAACAGATAATCTTTCTGAAGAACTCACTCCTGCTGCTTTCATATCAGATCTTAATTTTTGGATGACTTCAATTAGGCAAACAACATTTGAAATCAAAGAGCAAAAACATAATTACCATTTTTAACAACTGCTAAGTGCAAGGTAGGCCATTGTGTGTATAGTACTAATGTTTCATTTATTCAGTGAACAAATATTGATTGAGAATTAAGTACCAAGCATTGTTCTAGGGGCTTGGGATATGGGGAAAAGGTAGTCAAAACACCCTGTCTCTTGAAGCTTATATTGTTTGATCCTCATAAGAATTCTTTGAAGTGGATTAACAACACCACAGTTTAATCAATGTGATTGTCTAGGTTCACAGAAGCTAGACAACAGTAAGATTTGAGCTAAGGCGCAAAGCCTCACAGTGAGTGGTACTTTTTTCCACTTGCAGAGCATTTTCTTTCTTTTACCCTTAATGGTGGCAAAAGCCAACATTTGCAGATGAATTTTCTATTGGAAATAATCCTTGTTCCAGGAGAAAATAGTGGGTGATGGACCTACACACAAGAGACGGGAACTATTTTAAAAAAAGCATTCCTTTCCTTGCGTTCATATTTACATTTGTCTGAACGCATATACATGTGCAACTTTTATAATGCATATTTCATACTTCAGATAGCTGGAGAAGCACGGTGTATGTGTATCTGTGTGTGCTGTGCACAACTCTTGTGGCATAATGGCTACAGTATACTTAATATATAAGCCCTTGCTTTAGGGATTTTGGGTTTTCAAGATAAATGTTCCTCCTACATGATTTCAGCCATGTCTTATTTATGAGACCTTCACAGGGTATATAAAAATGCACTGTCAGGATGATTCGTTCTAGTGAGCATTAGTAGTTCTAGTCGAGTAGATGTGAAATCACAAAAGACAGAAAAATACACTTCCATCTGGTTTCGCCTTCATTTCATTTATATTTGGAGGATGTTTTGGTCCAGCCTGCGTCATAAAATTGTAGGTAGCCAATTTAATTTCTGTTAACTACACCATTGTATGATGGCTATGCAGGGACAAATTCTAGTAAACTTGGGTAGGTTTTTCTACTTTATTTTTTTATAATTGAAATATATGAGCCTTATATACATCTATGTCAACCAGTGATTCTGAACTTGCATTGGACAGCAGAATCAGATATGGGCTGATGCAGAGTAACTGGCAGAGGGGCTTAGATATGCATTTATTTCTAACATTCTCAGTGATTCTGATGTGCAGCCAGACTTGAGAAATCCTGATTTATATGCTGCATCTTAACCTTTATTTTTCCTAAATCAGATTTAAATTCACGGCTTTTTAAAAAACAAGAACATCAGAACATCTAAGTATTGGTTATATTATGTTAGATTTTCTGCTTTCCCAATATTTACACAGCTGTTTAATACACAGAACGAGCTACCACATATTTCCACCACAATTAAACCGAGATCTGACATTTACAATTTTCTCACAGCCACAATCAGTTCTCAATTCCCTTTTGCAATCGAGAGTAGTACTCTCACTACAGTGATGAAGGCGTGTTTTAGAGGTTCTGTATCAGAAAGCATTCAGTATTGTTCAAAATTATAATCTGGTTATCCTATTCCACTCCTGTATCCAATTTGGAAACTTACTATTATTACCCTTTAGAAAATGAGGAGGAAGATAAGAGTATCCAAAAATGTACTGTTGTATGCAATTTCTCAAGATACTTAGATACGGTGGACATATAAAGATCTTCTTATCTTTTAATTGAGGCAAATTTTTAATTGTGAAGAATTATTATGTCAAACTGAAATGGTATAACATGAATAGCAAAATATATCAAATGGTGGTGGTGGTGGGGCTGTCTTTAAGAACTAGCAGTTTTTAATTTACACCTGGGTGGCCAGTTTGTAAATGAGATTCAAACATATTTTTCAATTAGTTGTGAAATAACACACAAAGGACTAGGGAAAGGAAAAATCTCTTAACCCTAACTGTACCGTACCACTAATGGACTACCTGTCCAGGAAGGCCCCTTTCTGTATCATCATGTCATCTGTTATTAACTTCAACTTCTCACACAAACCTCTTACACATTGCCATTTTTACCCTCACTTTTTAAAGATTATTATACCTCTAATTTCACTAAATTAATTGTGTCATTAACGCTAAATTGCTCTCAACTTTTTTGACCAGGCCTAGAGGTAACACTTAGTAGTTCTATGCTTCTAGATCAAAGGATGTTTCTCAAAGACAGCAGTAAGTAAGGCGGGAGTGAAGAGTCGAGACATCCTGAAAGGACCCACACGAGGATAATGGATGTGAATTCCATTTTGAAGAGATGGAGAACTATTAAAAGTTCTATGCAGGGCAGTGCTCTGATGGGATTTCGAATTGTACAAAGATCATGCAGGTAGAAATGCAGAGGACAAATATGGAGGAAGATCAAACTGGAAGTGGGAAGACCTTTCAAGAGGCAATCGTCCAGATAAGAGGTGCTGCAATGCACGTGAGACTTCCCTATTCCACCAGTCAGAGGCTAAAGGGGGCAACCCCAGAACCCTGCAATGATGTTCAGTATAGCTGCAAAGACTTCTTCCCCATTTTCCTCCTTTTCTTTTTCCTGTTATTACTCTTTCTCTTGCTAAACTGCAACCTCTTTAGATGACGTATCTATCTGTCTTTGTTATTAACTCCAGGGCTGAACTTAGGGCCTGGAACAATGTAGACACTTGAAAATATTTTCAGAATATGCAGGTGAATAAACAATTACTTTAATGACCTTTGTATAGTAGAACATATGTTTTATCTAGGTTTGAACCTTGTCTCTGCAGATAGTTGTGATGTTCCAGCCATCCCATTTATATCCCAGTTTTGTTACCTATTAATTAAGAGTTCTGGGCTAAATTATTCCTAATGTATGTTTTGACTCTAGTAATCTATAAGATTGTTCCCACTGAAAATGTATGACGCAACAGGTAATTAGAAATTGTCACGGGTTGACTCAAATGACTTCATTTCATATAATCAACTGATAGCCACCCTTGTCCATTTAATTAGGTTCAAAATGATTTTGTGTCTACTAAGAAATATTAGGCCCTACTCAAGATGTATGTGAGTTGACATACAGATGGAGTGGCAAATCAATATTTCTTCCATATGAAATCCCAGATTGCCAAAATATGTACTAGTTTTGTCATTAAATGATTTATATTTAAGTGGCTAAACTGTGGGATATTAAAATTTTATAGTCTGATGCTATTAACATGGTTACAAATGTTAAGTCATATTTTTATTAATATGCTTCAATACTCTTTGCTTTAACTCAGCTCCTTAACAGAAATGAATAAACCAAGTTTTTAAAAGTGAATACATAGCTGGTCATTATTTTCTCCTTTAACGATGAAAAATTGTATTTTGGGTTTTTAATAATGAAGATCCCAGGCACAGAGGATACAGCAACAGGATTTAGTTGTTCAACTTTAGTTGCATAGTAATCCTAAAAGATTATAAGTTTTAGATGCTTTAAATATTTATCTTGACTAGATAAAGACAATGTGGTACATTTACATGATGGGATACTACTCAGCCACAAAATGGAATGAAACTCTGTCTTTTGCAAAGAAAAAAAAAAGGATGTAATTGAAGATGATTATGCTTAGTGAAATAATCCAGACTCAAAAAGAAAAATATCATATTTTCTCTGACTGGCTGTAGCTAATTTATAGAGTACAAACAAACAACCAAAAAAAACCTCTTACTGTATATCCAGGTAAGTGACATCTTATGATTTGATTGTTATCTATAACCCAATCTACATTTTACCTATAGAACTCTTGAGGAGCACTGAGCCTGTGATTATAAAGTAAACTGAAAATATGTTAACGCAAAGAAGTAACACGAGGGGCTGACATTTGTGGCATAGCAGGTAAAGCCACTGCCTGCAATGTCAGCAGCCCATATGGGTGCCAGTTTGTATCCCAACTGCTCCACTTCCTATCCAGCTCCCTGATAATGACCTGGAAAAAAGCAGTGGTAGGTGGCCCAAGTGTTTGGTACCCTGCCACCCATATGGGAAAACCAAATAAAACTCTGGTTTCCCACATGGGTGGCTATTTGTTGAGAATGTAGGAATGAATCCATCTTTGAAGTGTGGATCAGGTGGGAAATGGTCAGATCAAGCTCCAAAAGCCTTTAGGGAAGTGATGGCAGGTGCTAGACAGAAAAAAATATATAAGAACGAGACACAATAATAACAAACATGTCTTCAATGAGGAAACCAAAATCACAATACAAAAACCAAAAGGCTGTTCACCATTTTTATGACACTTATGACTTAACTTTAATCCTCCATATCAGGATATGTTATTTACAGAAGAAATAGCCGCTGGGAATCACGGATAAATTACTCAATTATTATCTTTTTACCTTATCATTTTCCTCTAGATTTTCTAAAATTTGTAAGAATATTTTGTCCTTGTGATAAATCTCAATTTTTTCCTTCATACTTCTGTCCTATTTATAATGTTCTGCCTTTCTATACTTTATGGGATGAGACTATTTTCAAAAAAGTTATATGCATGATCTCATCTGTTTCTCCTCCATGTTATATCATCAAAATGACTCATGATTTACAAATTATTCACAAAATGGTTCCACATTGCTTATATATCCACATTATACAATTTACATCTATATATGAATACACATATACCCAGGAGGTAAATAACAATCCTTCTTCTAAAATACCTTATAGCCTTTACTATTCACATCTTAATGATATATGTAGTGATATCTACTCTAATGGTAGTTTGTTGCT
The DNA here is from genome assembly GCA_949820135.1 of Sylvilagus floridanus. Classification (NCBI taxonomy): domain Eukaryota; kingdom Metazoa; phylum Chordata; class Mammalia; order Lagomorpha; family Leporidae; genus Sylvilagus; species Sylvilagus floridanus. The sequence continues at coordinate 115,909,265 of OX463223.1, forward strand.
TAGTGAAATTATATAGTTACTTCTATTAACTCCATTTAGTAATAATTTATTGAGAAAAAATTTATGTTCTATTCTGCTAATGGAATTGCAGAATATCTTTTGTACAATGAATAAATATAAATATAATTCTCCCTTTCACTTGCATTAATTATTCATAGTGAATAAAAATTTGGTTCAAATTATGTAGATATAAGCATAGTTTAAAACAACCAGTATAATTTACAAGTGAAAATTTCATTTATAAATGTAATTATACTGAATTTTCTTTATTTACCTTCCTGTATGTTTTAGCTGTATTACAGAATGATCTTGCGAATCCCATGAGCCTCTTAACATTTATGATACAAATGATCTCCTTATAAAATTCAGGTTCCAATAAAATATTTTTGAGAGATGAGGGACTTTAGAGGCTACCTGTTTTAATCATTTTATTATGGAAAATTTCAAACATACACAAAAGCTGAAAGAATATCATACCAAATCCCATATACTCACTACCCATCATCAATAATTAATAATATTGAGGCTGGCACTGTGGTACAGAGAGCTGCCTCTTGCTATGGTGACATTCCATATCAGAGTGCTTGTTTAGCACCTGGCTTTTCCATCGATAATCCAGTTCTCTTCTAAGATGCCTGGGAAAGCTGCAGAAGATGGCCCAAGAGCTTGGGCCTGTCACCCATGTGGGAGACCTGGATGGAGTCCCTGGCTCCTGTCTTTGGCCGGGGCCCAGCCCCAGTCATTGCAGCCATTTGTGGAGTGAATCAGTGCATGGAAGATCTCTCTCTCGCGCCCTCCTCACTCCCTCCCTCTCAATCACTCTGCCTTTCAAATAATACATTTTAAAAAAAGTAGTATTTCATCAGTTGTGTTTAATCTGTTCCTTATACGTATTTTCTTTCTAGAGAATTTTAAACCAAATACTAGATCATATGACAGTTTATTTTTAGATATCTATTTTGCATCTCAAATACATAAGCGCTCAAAGTTCACCAAAATATCATTACCTCATGTATTAATATCAACTTTTAAAATGGCAAAATATCGGCCGGCACCGTGGCTCAACAGGCTAATCCTCCGCCTTGCGGTGCCGACACACCGGGTTCTAGTCCCGGTCGGGGCGCCGGATTCTGTCCCGGTTGCCCCTCTTCCAGTCAAGCCCTCTGCTGTGGCCCAGGAGTGCAGTGGAGGATGGCCCAAGTGCTTGGGCCCTGCACCCCATGGGAGACCAGGAAAAGCACCTGGCACCTGGCTCCTGCCATCGGATGAGTGTGGTGCGCCGGCCGCAGCGCGCCGACTGCGGCGGCCATTGGAGGGTGAACCAACGGCAAAGGAAGACCTTTCTCTCTGTCTCTCTCTCTCACTGTCCACTCTGCCTGTCAAAAAAATTTAAAAAATAAAATAAAAAAATTAAAAAAAGGCAAAATATCGACTCATGGTCACTTATCTCGTAATGTTTCATTTTCTTTTTCTGTACTTTTGTCTTATGTTTACAAGTTTTATTTATTTATTTCAAAGAGCTACAGAGAGAGAGAGAGAGGGTGAGACAGATGAGAGAGATCTTCCATCTGCTGGTTCACTCCCCAGATGGCTGCAATGGCCAGGGCTGGATCAGGCTGAATCCAGGAGTCTGGAATTCCATCCAGGTCTCCCACATGGATGGCAGGGGCCCCAACACCCAGGCCATCTTCTGTTGCTTTCCTGGGCACATTAGCAGAGAGCTGGATTTGAAGTGGAGCAGCCAGGATTCACACATTGCTCATATGGGATGCTGGCACTGCATGCGGCAGCTTAATCCATTGTACCACAAAACTGCCCCCCTTCCTCTGCTTCTTTTTATAACTTCCATTCTCTATAAGGAGACACACACGTTGCACTCATTTGCCTTGGTTAACAGATAAAGATCATTTTATTCATTTAATCCTTTTACTTTTTACAACTCAAGATGCAAAGAAGGTAACTCATTTTCTTGACATAACTGGGCTTTTCTCCTTAGCAGTCAACAAATATCAGTATCCAGTAGACACTATTCTAGGTACTTGTGAGCCATCTATGATGAAAATTGATGCTTTCTTCCCTTTCAGAGCTTCAATTCAAGTACTAAAAAAAATCAAGTACAGACTATATTGTAGTTTGATAAAAGTTATGTACCAAAGAAAATTATAGTTCAACTAGGTAAGCACTAGGAAGTTGAGGGGAGGTGCCTGAATTTTAAATTGGCCTTAATGAAAATCAGATACCCAAGCAAAGAGTTAAGGTGAAGGAGTTAATTCTGGTGTATCTGGGAGGAGAAACTCTAGAGGAGATCGAACAACTAGTGTCAGTGCCCTGAGGTACACATATACATACTTGTGAAACGCACTTTTGGCTTCTCAAATATATTAAGTGCTGAAAAAAGTAAGAGACAAAATCTGTTAGGACATAAGAGCCCACAGTATAAAAAGTTTTATCAGCTCCTGTAAAGACTCTGGCTTTCCCTCTGAATGAAATAGAAGGGGCTGCAAGGTTGGGCACAGAGCCATCACATCTTGTGGTATTCGTTTTAAGATGGACATGTTGAGTATTCTACAAAGCCGAAACAGTTTATGGTGTGGGCAGGGAGCACTGAATTTCAGACCACCTGGGAGGCTGGTGGGGTAGTTGAGACAAGAGATAATCACAGTAAACATAATTAATGAAGATAAGAAGTCGGCGAATTCTGGATATATTGTAGTGTTCGAGTGGATCTCTTAGAATAGGATATGAAAAGACAAGTCAAGGTGACACCAAATAATCGGGCCTGAGCAAGCATGGGATGACCTTGTAATCAGTTTCCAATTAGAGGTTACTGGTTTAGGGGCAGAAGGGAGCAGGAGTTCAGGTTTGGACATACAGAGATGTGTACTGACTTCCACTTACAGAGGCTGAGTAAAAAATGGGCTACCTAAGTCTGGAAAGGAGCTGAAGGGCTTAGGTTACAAATGGCAATTTGAGAGCTTGAGCACATGGGGGTTTAAAGTCATGGGGATTTTCTGAGGCCACAAGACTGTAAGTAAAGAAGGGCAGAAGAGAGACCAAGGCCCCAATAAATGCCAAGAGATAAACACAAGGGAAACCTGGAGAGTAGTAACAATGCCCGCCACTATAGTAATGATTCAGTTCATCTACCATTTCACTTTAAAATTTTCAATTTCTGAGATCAAGTCTTACAAGGATCCGAAATTACATCTCTGAACTCTCCTTGCTTTAGAGTCATCATTTTCCTCCTAGGTTCAGCATTGTATAGGCTTTTCATTACGTTTTTCCAAAGCACACTGACTACTTTTCAGGTGTTCTTCAATTTTCCTGCCTCAAATACAAGAGGCTTTCTGATTCCTCAAGTCACCACAGTGGCAGGGAATTTAAAAACCACTCTTCGTGATGCTTCCTTTGGTCAGGGTTGTCAGATGTCTTGTAGAAATTCTTGTTGCTGACAACAGGGCTACAAAACTTTCCCAGTTTGAAAAGTAAATTTTATAGTTATCTATTTAAGGATGCTCATGGCCAGGTAAGCAATAGCAAAGCCAAGAGGATGCCATTGATTCTTTATAATGTACCAAAGTTTCTGTCAATAGCATTGAACGAATAATTTAGAAAGAGAGGCTCATTCTAAACAAACAATTGGCTCACTTTTTTTCTTTATCTCAGCTCTATCCCCAACTCTACCACCCAACGACTACTAAAATTAGTGACGCAGGAGGGGTCTTCAAAAGTTCAAATGTGTCATGAAAAACCTATGCATGGTACTACAATAAACTTGTATTTTAATTCCACTTTCCACAGATGTTTTGAAGTCCTCAATATCATTAAAAGAGGCAAAGGTGGGGCCAGTGTTGTGGTACAGCAGGTTAAGCCACCACCTGTGATACCGACATCACGTATCAGAGTGTCAGGTCAAGTCCCAGCTGCTCTGCCTCTGTTCCAGCTCCATTCTAATGTATTTAGGAAAACAGTAGAAGATGGCCCAAGTATTTGGGCTCCTGTCACACATGTGGGAGACCCAGATGGAGTTCCAGGCTCCTGGCTTCAGCCTGGACACGCTTGAACTGTTGTGGCCACAAAGCAGAAAAATAAAGACATTGCTGTAAGACAGCATACAATTAATCTATAATTCTCAGTTTATATTCTTCACCTATATAAACAGTTGACTGAGAAACACAGAGGACGACATAAAAATAGCATGCACATGTATAAGTGCAAGGCTGCTATGTGGTAAAGCCTTCAATAGGACTATCTGGTACTCATATAGAACTGAGGAAATACAATCTATGTGAAGGTAAGGCATAGTGGAAGATTCTTTCTTCTTTTAGAATTACTGATCACTGGGCCGGCGCCGCGGCTCAATAGGCTAATCCTCCGCCTTGCGGCGCCGGCACACCGGGTTCTAGTCCCGGTTGCCCCTCTTCCAGGCCAGCCCTCTGCTGTGGCCCGGGAGTGCAGTGGAGGATGGCCCAAGTGCTTGGGCCCTGCACCCCATGGGAGACCAGCAGAAGCACCTGGCTCCTGCCATTGGATAGGCGCTGTGCGCCAGCCGCAGCACGCCGGCCGCGGTGGCTATTGGAGGGTGAACCAACGGCATAGGAAGACCTTTCTCTCTCTCTCTCTCTCTCACTGTCCACTCTGCCTGTCAAAAAAATAAAAAGAATTACTGATCACCTTAAATAAAATTAAAACAAAAAATTATTGATTAGATACTCGTGATTATTTGCTGAGTTTCTGCTCTTTACTCTGGATTATTGTAAACAACAAAGGAAACATGGCTCTTAATCTGTGCCTGGACTGAGATAGTATCATGTGGACAAGGAGAAAAGACAGTCACAGTGCCACAGTGAGTAGGCAGGTGAGCCTCAGGTCTGAGTATGACACGCTTCATGACATCCTTTTCTGCAACTGGCTGAAGTAAGATCATTGGCATTTTTTATCAGAGAAGCAGATGATTAAAGAATAAATTAAATAAACAGATTAACATGTCTAAAGGCACACTGACATGATTCATTCTGAAGAATTAAGGACCTTCGAGGAGGGATAGCCCTTCCTCAAGTAATATTTGAACACTGTTACAGCAATGGGAAGTCTCCCTATTAAGAGCTCTTTATCATAAAAATAAGATCTCTTGGCTAAAGTGAGAACAAATACTCTAAGAACACCATACCCCCTTTTATACCAACTTGCCATAAATGATCTATGGCATTCACACTTGACAGGATGAGAAGAATCATATTTATTTTCACTATGAGTTACAAACCTAAAGGGTAAGATTAAATCAGTATATTTAATTGGAAGGAATCAAGAAACAAATCAGAGATAAGATAAAATCAAACCAAAGAAGCTCTACTTTGAATTTAATGGATAATATTCCTTAACTCTAAAAACACTAATCACCAGTTGTATTTAGCAAGACATCTGATTAATTTGAACCAGATTCAATGCGGGTTGACTTTCACCTGCCAGGACTGAAGTATAATCAGGGCTAGTTTAATAATTTCTAGAATTTATAATCTGAGCCATTTAAAAATCCAAGACAGTATGTACCTCCTTCACTAAAGCTCAGAAGACAAAGCAAGAATATATGAGATATAAAAGGCATTATACACATAGATACGGTGACATAAGAACCTTGGTGCTCCACTGGTGGTAGTATAGATGGCAGCAGCAATCTGCCTAGCCATCTGGTACTACTTAGTCAAATTAAGTATATACATATCCTTTGACATAGCAATTTGACAACTGGCATTCATCCCAGGGAAATTTTTACACAGGTCTATAATACACATATAGCGGGATATTCCTTATAGCATTCTGCAATAGTGGGAACTGCAAGTAACCTGAATATCAGTGAAAGAAAGACAGAACCTGCTGGATACTCAACCATAGCTCTCATTACGGATCTGTACCAATGTGAAGCTTGTGCCTACATGGGAGTGCTTAGCCAAAGGGCTGCCTGACAAGGAGCCTTGAAGGTAGAAATCACAGAGGAGAATAGTCAAGCAATGTATAAAGGTCCTCCCTGTAAATAGTGCTTACCAAGAAGAAAGGATGAAAAATGAAGTACCAGGGTCAGTGTTATGGCAGAGCAGATCAAGCTATCAATGGTGATGCCAGTATCCCATATGGGTCCCAGTTTGAGTCCTGACTGCTCCACTTCTGATCTGGCTCCCTGGTAGTGTGCCTGGGAAAGCAGTGGAAGATGGCCCAAATACTCGAGCTCCTTTCACACACGTGGGAGACCTGGATGAAACTCTTTTGCCTTGGCCCAGTTCCAGTTGTTGTGGCCATTTTGGGAGTGAACCAGCAATGGAAGATCTCTCTTTCTTTCTCTGTCCTTGTCTCTCTGTGTAACTCTAGCTTTCAAAAGATTGATTTATTTATTTGAAAGTTAGAGTTACAGAGAAAGAGAGGGAGAGACAGTAAGAGAGAGAGAGAGAGAGAGAGAGAGAGAGAGAGAGAGAGAAAGAGAGAGAGATTACATTAGCTGGTCCACTCCCTAAATGGAGCCGGGCCCAGCCAAAGCCAGGTGCCAGGAGTTTCTTCCTGGTCTCCCATGTGGGTACAGGGGCCAACCTCTGCTGCTTTCTTAGGCACATTAGCAGCGAGCTGGATCAGAGTGGAGCAGCCAAGACCTGAACCAGCACCCATATGGGATGCTGGTGCTGTAGGCTGTGGCTCAACCTGCTGTGCCACAGTGCCAGACTCATAAATCTTTATGAAAAATTTAAAATGCAGTATCTAAATGAATGAATTTTAACTAAATAATAATACATGAATAGAAAAAAATTCATATTTTGAAAGCACATCATTAAAATAAAAAGGACAGGCCTTAAACACAATTGTTGTATTGGGGAGAATAGAGGAAAAAGGTGGATATGAAGATAAGAGTGTATATATATATATACATATATATATCATTTATATACATATGTAGATGCAGTAAAACATAATAACATAAACTAACAGAAATTAGATGTCATGATTGAACAGACTGGTTGCCTTGACCCACTGTACCTTAGAGCTAAAAATGATGAAATTACAAAAAGATCAATTTAGGAATTTCTATCAACATGGTATCTGGAAGACCACTAATTTAAAGGCAGGAGAATCTGACTTTACTACCAGTTTCACTTCTTTCTCGCTGCATAGCCTTCGTAAGTTATTTAAATTATTCTGGGCCTCAGAGTTCTCAATCATAAAATGGGAAAAACAATGCCTTTTTTATCCTAAGGTAGAAAGGAGGCCAAAAAAAAAAATGGCTTAGGTGTCTACTCTGAGATGCTGACTATAAACACTTAACTCTCCATCTTAGAAGACTTTGCTTAGCTTGGAGTCTTTATTCTTCCTATAATCTGTGAAGTACTAATGGACAGGGATTAGCCAAGATTTTTAAGCCTCTAACTTTTTGAAAATGATTCTAAGTCAATGGGCTTTTATGTTCAGTACTGTTTCCTAAGTCTATATTCCTCTTTGCCAAATTCATTTTGGGTTTATAAATTTAGGACTTTTTATTGAGTCTGTTGGCAATGTGATCACTGTTCAGAGAGATGTTGTTTTAGGGATTTGGGGACCTAGCTATTTCCCTGTTTACTATATTTTTAACCACTCACAAACCAGAATCAGGACATAAGATTTCTTTTTTTTTTTTAATTTTTTTTTTTTTTGACAGGCAGAGTGGACAGTGAGAGAGAGAGAGACAGAGAGAAAGGTCTTCCTTTGCCGTTGGTTCACCCTCCAATGGCTGCCGCGGATGGCGCGCTGCGGCCGGCGCACCACACTCATCCGATGGCAGGAGCCAGGTGCCAGGTGCTTTTTCCTGGTCTCCCATGGGGTGCAGGGCCCAAGCACTTGGGCCATCCTCCACTGCACTCCTGGGCCACAGCAGAGGGCTGGCCTGGAAGAGGGGCAACCGGGACAGAATCCGGCGCCCCGACCGGGACTAGAACCCGGTGTGCCGGCGCTGCAAGGCGGAGGATTAGCCTGTTGAGCCACGGCGCCGGCCAGGACATAAGATTTCTAACATGGATCTTATTTGCAAGATTCTGCTCATATCCTATAAAATCTTTCATAATATATCTCTATTGTATTTATCAGATAAATATTTATTTTACACCAGGAATAAATAAATACAAGTCTTGGTGGTCTACTGAAAGGCAAGCAAAGGTCTCTCTTGAAGATTTCCAGAGGGGAAAAATGAGATTTCAAGTTTGTTGAAAATAGATGAGCAGATCGATTTTTATAAACATGTATGTATTTATAAAATCCAAGTTTTTTTTAATAAAATCCAAGCTTTACATTATTAAGACAGCATAATGATTATTAAGGTTATATTAATCAGGGGCCGGCACTATGGCAAATCAGGTTAAAGCCTCGGCCTGTTCCTGGACTGGCTGAAAGGCCTGCGAGAGCACTTCAGGTATGGAAAGCCAAGACTCTATGGCAAAAAATTATCCTACACGGAGGATCTCTGTAAGACCTCAGTGGAAAGAAAGGGTCATCAAAGAAGGATACACTCTTCTCTGAGGGGAGGAGAGAACTTCCACTTGGACTATGGTCTTGTCTAAATTAGATCGGAGTTGGTGAACTCAAGAGGCTTCCACAGCCTTGGCAGCTCATGACAAGAGCCTCGGGTGATCACTGACATCATAAAAAGGAGTGTAATTGTTAAATCAACAACAGGAGTCACTGTGCACTTACTCTCCATGTAGGACCTCCGTCCCTAATGAGTTGTACTATGAGAATCGACTGCAAATTCTATTCCCAAACTTACTCTATATGTTGTGCGTGGGGGGGGGGTGCAATTTGTTGAAATATATGCTTAACATGGAGTTGGTCCTCTGCATATAAAATCAAACTGAGAATGAACCATAATGAGGAAGGAGATGGGAGAGGGAGAGGGAGGTGGAATGGGAGTTGGGGTATGAGGGTGGGATGTGGGAAAGAACCACTATATTCCTAAAGTTGTATCTATGAAAAAATGTGTTCATAAATAAAAACTTGAAAAAAAGCCCCGGCCTGCAGCACCAGCATCCCATATGGGCACCAGTTTGAGTCCTGGTTGCTCTTCCTCTTCTGATCCATCTTTCTTCTATGGCCTAGGATAGCAGGGAAAGATGGCATAACCCCTTGGGCCCCTGTACTCACAAGGGAGATCCAGAAGCTCCTGGCTCCTGGCTTTGGACTGACTCAGCCTCAGTGACTGCAGTCATATGCAGAGTGAACCAGAGGATAGAAGACCTCTCTCTCTCTGTCTCTACCTCTAACTCTTTCAAATAAATAAATGAAATAAAATAAATTATATTGCTCATGTGTTAACGCAAAATATAATATTAACATATCCCTTTGTAACAGAATATATTAATATAAATTAATATTCTTTTCTGTATGAATTATTGCTTTCTTATGCCGATGATTTTTCAGTCTATCTAAGGTATCTACAGATGAGTTAAAGTAATGTTATAGAGGCAAATATGCTTAATGTGTATCTTCTTAGCAAAGCAGGTACACATATTCCTGTAGGATATTCCATGCTATGTCAGCCTGGGTACAAATGTTCTCTTGAGAAACCACAATAGAAATCATAAGAAAGAAATTAGGATAATGCAGTTATCAGTTGAACTGTTCAGGGACATTTCTCAGCATAGCATTAGCCAAATGTAATAAAATACCAGGTAGTGCGAGAAAATTACAGATGAGCACTGCTCTTTCTACCCTAATTGAGTTATAAAGTAGACATGCTTAGCAAACATGGTCACAATTTGAAATTCTGAGTTATCTATTTTCCAAAGAGTTTAACTCTTCAATGACCACTTATGTTGTCTTCCTGACCAGGATTTGGAAAATGAAAAGCAAGATTTCTCCCTTTGTAAAAAATTCAACTTCATTTTTATTTTATTTAGTTTTTGTCATCAGCAAACTATCTTTTAAAAAATTTATTTGAAGGAGTAGTCAACTGAATCTTTTGTTTCTTGGATTTTAGACAATGCAGACTACATTATAACATTCAATTGCAAAACAAAATTTTGGAATTTAGTCATGCATTAACTCCATAAAAATATGTTTCTGGCCCATCGGGAGAGGGTTGGGGACACAGGGAATTCTCTTAGTTTATAAAAGATCAAAATTTGAGGAAATGTTTTAGGTAAAACAGTCTCTTTTAATTAAAATTTATGTATTTATGTGACTATTAGGTTAAACAGTTATGGGACAACTAAAGTAAGATTTATAGAAACTTATGGCTTATAGTTTCTGTATAACTTAACACTATCTTCACATTATTTTTTGAAAAATGATCTCTTTCAATGTTCACATTTATGTCTTTATTTGCTCATCTTATATATCTGTAAAAGATTTCATTTATTTTAAAGGTAGAGAGAGAAAGAGACAGAGACAGAGAGAGATCTTATATTTGCTGGTTCACTACCAATTGCCCACAAGACAGGGCTAGACCAGATCAGAGTCAGGGCTTGACCAAGCTACATCCAGGAACTTGAACTCAATTTGGTTTCCTCACTTGGGTGGCAGAGAAAAAGCTCATGAGCTACCACCTGCTGCCTCCCATGGCACACATTAGCAGGAAGCTGAAATTGAAAGCCAAGTGGAGGACTAAAACCCAGGCACTCTGATATGGGATGCAGATGTACCGAGCAGCATCATTTTTTTATTTCTAAAACATATTATTTATTTGAAAGGCAGAGTTACGGGGGGAGGGCAGTGGGGGAGAGAGAGAGACAGATAGACAGAGAAGGAGAGAGAATGAATATTCTCCACTCACTGGTCCACTCCCCAAATGGTCACAATGACCGGGACTGGGTCAAGCCAAATCCAAGATCCCAGAACTTCAGTGGGTCTCCCAGGTAGGTAGCAGGGGCCCAGGCATTCATGCTATCTTCTCCTTCTTTCCCAGGTGCACTGGCAGGAAGCTGGATCAGAAGTGGAGCAGCTAGGACTCAAGCCAAAGTTCATATGGGATGCCAGTGTTGCAGATAGCAACTTAACTCACTGCACCCCAATGCTGGCCCCCACCGAGCAGCATTTTAACAGCTGCAGTATATACCTGTCCCATACCCTACATACCTTAAAAGGAACAGATCTATTTATTTAGTAATAAGGCATGGTACAAATATGTGCATGTATCCATACATATTATTGTTTGCTTTAGAGAGATAATATATTCTATTTACCTCACAAGACTTTTGTAAAACTACAATGAGATAACCCACATTAAAATTTATCCAATTTTATTTTGTCCACAGGAAATATTATCATTACTGCAACTATTATTTCAATAGAAAGGGAATCCAATTGTTACATTTGGGTATTCGGTGTAAATATAACATCACTTGACAAAGAGTTCGAAATTGTATAAAATCAAGTTGCTCTAACCCCAAGATTACACTCTCAGGTGTATCTGTCTTCTTAAACTCTGTATTCAATCATAATTTAAAATAAACCTCAGCCCATATGTAGGTTATATATTCTCAAAGATGTATTATCCCTCTCTCTCAGGTGACTTACCACATTTCTTGGTACTGTTCTTGTTAGCAAAACTAAATATAACCCTGGATGTTGATGTAGTTCTTGGGAGGATAGTGGGTGTAATTATCAATCATAGTACACGCCCCCAGCAGTGCTTCTTCACACTCTCTCGATAGAAATCAGAAAGATGTCTTTTCCTGTCCTTTACAACACAATTCACAATTAGCTGATGCATGGCTTGCTTTTTTTTTTTTTAAAAAAAAAAAGATCTATTTATGTATTTATTTGAACAGCAGAGTGACAGAGAAATGGAGAGACTGAGAGAGAGATCTTCATGCGCTGGATTGCTCCTGATGTAGTCATAACAACTGAGGCTGGGTCAGTTTGAAGCCAGCAGCCAGGAACACTCCATCCAAGTCTCCCACAAGAGTGGCAGGGGCCCACATTCTTGGACCATCCTTTTCTGCTTTCCCAGGAGCTTCAGCAGGGAGCTGGATTGGAAGCTGAGTTGCTGCAACTCAAACTGGTGCTCTGACATGGGATGCCGGCATTTCAAGTGGCAGGCTAATCCATGGCACCACAATGCTATCTCCTGGTATACTCTTAAATATGACACATTTTAAAGTAATAATCCTTTACACAGATGAAAATGAGCTAAGCACTTCAAATATACAGAGCAAATGATAGAGGAAAATTAAAATTTGAAATTTCTTATTGCCATTAGTTTTTAAATAAGTTAATAGAGGCTGGCCCCATGGTGTAGCTTAATCCTCTGCCTGTGGCACTGGCATCCCATGTGGGTACTTGTTCTAGTCCCGGCTTTCTGATCTAGCTCTCTGCTGTGGCCTGCGAAAGCAGTGGAGGATGGCCCAAGTGCTTGGGCCCCTGCACCCACATGGGAGACCAAGAAGAAGCACCTGGCTCCTCGCTTTGGATCGGCGCAGCTACAGGCATTGCGGCCGATTGGGGAGAGAACCAATGGAATGAAGACCTTTCTCTCTGTCTCTCCCTCTGTCTGTAACTCTATCTCTGAAATAAATAAATAAAATATTTAAAGAAAACAACACCAAGTTTTTTAAATCATTTTCAATTATTTTTATATATAGAAAATCGATTCAGTATATACTAAGTAAAGATTTCATCAGTTTGCACCCACACAGAAACACAAAGTGTAAAAATACTGTTTCAGTACTAGTTATAGTCATAGTCATAGTCAGAGTGGAAGTTCTCTCCTCCTTCTTTGATGACCCCGTTCTTTCCACTGGGATCTCACTCACAGAGATCTTTCATTTAGGTCTTCTTTTTTTTTTCCAGAGTGTCTTGGCTTTCCATGCCTAAAATATTCTCATGGGCTCTTGAGCCAGATCTGAATGCCTTAAGGGCTGATTCTGAGGCCAGAGTGCTATTTAGGACATCTGCCATTCTATGAGTCTGCTGTGTATCTCGCTTCCCATGTTGGATCATTCATAAGCTACTAATATGGCTTCTCTGAGCTCTTTTCTCTACTAGGCCTCAAGCTTGACATGTAAGAGCTAAAAGGTAGCACAAAAATTTTATGTATCTCCAGAATAAGAGACCTGAACAAAACTGTTATAGTTTCTAACTCAAGGCTCTGCACCTAGGATGATGATCCTGTCTCCAGTAAGTTCCTGAGAAAACTGAACCCGGACAAAAGAATATAATGTTTGTCCACATCAAAATCTCTCTTTCCTTAGAACATTTACTGTAGAGATAGTGCGATTGTAAATCTTCTTTCTCTTTGAGATGTATCTTCCACATGCAGAAAGTTTTCTCTCAAGGACCTGGCAGTGTCCCTCTGAGTACAACCATCAGGTAAGTATATATGGTCCCTGCCTCCCAGTCTCCAAAGCCTACCTTTGAACAGGGAAAATCAGTGAATACAGATGGTGTAAACATACTGAACAAGCCCCCCTCCCCCGACACTCCCCAGTCTCCTTCTATACTCTTCCTGTAGTATACCGTGGCCCTGAAAAATCCTCGCACCTTTGGTTTCACAGGAGTTGAGCTCAGTTCCATACCCAAGTCTCACTCCCCTTCTACAGCACATTGAATAAACTCTGGTCATCATTAACAAGTGACTGATAGAAAAGTTTTTTTCTAGGGGTAGAGAAATTTGAATGATCATACTTGACACCTAGAAACCTAAGTAAAAATCAATAATCAGTATAACTAAAGTCAAAATAGTTTACTGCAAATTGGACTGCATAAAATCTTGCAAGTAAAAATATGAAAATTGCTATCTTGACGACAGTTCTATGTATTTTGCAAATGCAAGATTTATTTCTTAAGTACGTTACTAGAATGCAGTCCTCTTCGGAAGGGATTCTTTACATGATGGCTTTTAAAGACTACAAATTTTTATAGATGGTATTATCAAGTGCCTTTAGATAAAGAACAGTAACAAAATCACACGTTTACAAAAATGTGCTATAACAGATAATAAATTGCTAAAAGTCTTCAAAATGCTCAGAGGTAACTATACTGAAAATTATAATGATAAAAAGTATATTAGAAAGTTTAAAAATGTGTAGCTTCAAAAGGGCAAATGGAGAGTACAAAATAAAACAAAAATTTGTTGGAAGAAATATCAAAGGCATAGGAAAGATAACTGTACTTGCAAAATAATTACTATAAAACAAAAATATGCTAAACTGTAATACTAAGTAGGATTCAAGAAACAATTATAGAATCTAGCAATTGGAAGTAACAGAGCAAAGGGACAATATCTTTATTTGCTCTTATTTTTCTTCCTGCTAGTCAAATACTGTAAATGAAAAAATGAGTAATAAGATGAATGAAATACCACCATGTAGTGTAATACAGATAACCAGTATAATTGTCATATTTTATATTAATATGAACTTAATAGTATGAATATACCTCAAGTATTAATATATGCTTAATAAAATTTATAAATAGAAAGCAATTATTATAGCTCTAGATATTATATCCTGGTTAGATATGCTACAAAAATGTCAATCACTTTTAAATTAAATTTTATTTATATAAGGTGAATAAATTTCATGTATTTTATATATAGAGACTTAAGAGCATAGTGATACTTCCTATCCTACCCACCTTCTCACCCACGCTCCCTCCCTCCTCCTTCCTTCCTTCCTTATTTTCTCTTTTAATTTTTACAATGACATACTTTCAGTTTATGCTATAATCCCAAGATTAACCCTCTACCAAATAAAGAATTTAACAATTAGTAAGTAGAAAAACCACTATTCCTCAAGAGTATAGATAAGGGCTCTAAACAATAATCAAACTTTATAATGTAAATTTTGCTTATATATATTTTTGTGCTCTATATATTAATTACCACAAATCATAGAAAACCTATGATATCTGTCTTTTGGTGCTCGCTAATTTTACTAAGCATAATGGCATCTAGTTATATCCATTTTATTGCAAAGACAGGATTTCACTCTTTTTATGGCTGAGTAATATTCCATAGTGTAATATATACCACATTTTCCTTATCCAGTCACCTGTTGATAGAAATATGGGTTGATTCCACATCTTAACTATTGTGAATTGAGCAGCAATAAACATGAATGTACAGATAATTGATTTCATTTTGTTTGGGTAAATTCCCAGGAGTGGGATGGCTGGGTCATATTGTAGATCAACTTTCAATTTTTTGAGGAATCTCCATACTGTATTCCATAACAGTTACATTACTTTAGATTGCCACCAACAGTGTTTCAGGGTACCTTTTTTCCAATCCTAACATACACTGAATTTGTATTAACACATTATTTTATTGGAGAAAAATGGCACTTCACCTTCTGAGTAGCTGCAAATGTTCAGCTGTGGCAGTTTTCTCTCGACTTTTCAATAAGATTTTGAATTGAGAAAAATAACCTGCTAAAATTTCAGATGAACCATTTTCAATAGTCATATATTCAAAGATGCCAAATAACATATTATTAGGATGAGTGATCATGTTATAGTTTCCAATTTTATTGCTGCATCACATTTCTGAATGGAAACTAATATGCCTGAAGTTGAAGGGAGAAGATTCTAAAATCAGTCAAGTGGGGGTAGTGCCATAGTCAAGCACCAGCCTCCAGTTGATGGTTCTGGTCACAGAAAGCCCCTGGACATCTCTCATAAGGAACACACAATGATAGCATCCAGGCAATGTAAAAACACCACAATTTTTCAGAAATGTCTTTATAACATAGAGCTGCCTTTTCTATTGTTAGAATTTTTAAAACAGGTCTTTTGCTTTGATTTCTATGTTCAAAACACACAACTTAAAACACAGAAAATTATTTCTTTAATGCAAAGACCTATGAACTTATATTTACATACCAAGAAGTCATATGTCTATCCTGAACAAAGTAGGAACTTAATAAATATGGAACAAAAAAGTCTAACTTTTGCTTTTGCTTCAATGAAGCTTTAAAAGGAAAACTTGTAACATATGAGCTAATAATTTAATTTTATGACAGCCTGTCAAAATCCAGAAAAGTATTTCCCAAGATCCACTCAGAATTTGCATACCATCATTCCTTTTATATGCCTATATTGTGAAAGGTAATAATACTGGTTATCATCTGGAGTATATTTTATTTTGCTGTAATTAGTAATTTACTAATGTTTCATTAATTTTGAAAGCTCATTTAACATGTGAGGGAATATTCACAAGTAGGTAATATTTTACAAAATATTATATATATTAAATATAATATTATAGCCTTGTCCAAGCAAAACCACTCACCACTCCAGTGATTTTTCTTCTGGTGTAATCAAAATACGCATACAATTTTATACCTTAGTATCTTCATTACTCTATTACAAATATTTCCTCGTATTAATTTCTGATCTTCAGAATAACTTCTTTTCACAGATAATGGTAATGTACATATATTGGATATTTATGAATAACAAATTAATCACTATAATTTGCTCAATTATTCATTTATGTCACAACTGCATGAAAGCCCCTCTGAGCTTTTTCTTGTGTAAGCCAAGCATTTCATTTTATCCAAACATTATTCATTTTTATGATTTAGTCCCTCATTTTCATAAAGCTGCTTTTTCCTGAATGCCTCCTGAATTTCAGATCCCTCTTGAAATATAAGAGAATAGAATACAATTACCCTGAGGTAATAAAATAGTATGAAACAGAATAGAATCGTAATTGCCATTAGTCCATTGCAATGGTTAGCAAAGTTTAATTTGCATCATAAATTCCTCGAAGATGCTTAAAATGCAGATTCCTGGGTTCCACCCCAAGAGAATGTTTTTTTTTTTTTTTGATAACTTGTTGGATCTTTGGACCTACAATTTCTATACTTTCCAAGTAATTTTGATACTATTGGCCATTTTTTGAGAAATACTGACTCATGTATTATATTAAGTTATTTTACAATTACCACTGACTTCTTAAAATACTTGTATCCAACTGTTGACTTAAATTCTGGTAACTGGCACACAAGAAATTTTAAATTTAATTGAAGTTGCTAGACGAAAACATAGAGGGAACACTTTGAGATACTTTAAAACCTTTGGTGTAGGCGAGTACTTCCTGAATAAGACACCCAAAGCACAGATAACAAAAGAAAAATAGACAAATATGATTATATCAAACTCAGAAGCTTCTGCATATCAAAAGAAACAATCAATATAGTAGGAGACATCTGACACAACGAGAAAAATACTTGAAAGATACTTATATCAGGGCCGGCGCTGTGGTGCAGCGGGTTAACGCCCTGGCCTGAAGTGCCAGCATCCCATATGGGCACCGGTTCGAGACCTGGCTGCTCCACTTCTCATCCAGCTCTCTGCTATGGCCTGGGAAAGTAGTGGGAGATGGCCCAAGTCCTTGGGATCCCGCACCCACGTGGGAAACCCTGAAGAAGTTCCTGGCTCCTGGCTCTGGATCAGCACAGCTCCGGCCATTGCGGCCATTTGGGGAGTGAACCAGCAGATAGAAGACCTCTCTCTCTCTCTCTCTCTCTCTCTCTCTCTCTCTGCCTCTCCTTCTCTCTCTAACTCTGCCTTTCAAATAAATAAATAAATCTTAAAAAAAAAGAAAGATACTTATCCAACAAAGGATTAATATCCAAGATCTATCAGCTTATCAGAAAAATTCAACAACAACAACAACAACAACAACAAAAAACCAACCCAGTGAAGAAATGAGCAAAGGAACTAAACAAATTCCTCGAAAGAAGAAATACAAACGGTCAACAAATATATTTTAAAAATGCTCAACATCACTAACCATCAGGGAAAGGCAAATTATACCACAATGAGACATCACCTTACCCTGGTCAGAATGGCTATTTTCCAAAACACAAAGCATAATGAATACTGACAAATTTGTGGAGAAAGGGGAACACTTACACTTTGTTAGCTGGAATGTAAAATAGTGCAACTACTGTGGAGAGCAGTATGGAAATTTCTATAAAAACAACTAGAAATAGACTTGCAATATCATCCAGAAATTACACTACTGGGTATACACCCAAAAGACACAAACATTTTATCAAAGAGATACCTGCACCATCATATTTACAGCAGCATTGTTCACTATACTCAAAATATGGAATCAACCAAGGTGTCCATTATCAGGTGAACGCATAAAAAAAGTGCTATATATATATATATGTATGTGTATATATATATATATATATATATATATATGGATATTATTCAGCTAAAAAAGAATGAAATTCTATCATATGCATCCAAATGGTTGCAACTGGAGGACATCATGTTGAGTAAAATAAGCAGGACACAGAAAGGTAAATACTGCACGTTCTCCCTTAAATGTGAGAGCTAAATTTATAAAAGAAAATTAAAGAAAAAAGAAAAAAAGAAATGCCTTTGTATATCTGTTATGCTGCAAAGACAGTGTTTTATCAAACATTGCTTTAAACTTTTGTCAAACAAATTGTTAAGAATTATAAATGAGGGGTCAAGCATTATGGTGCTGTAGGGTTAAGCTGCTGCCTGCATCCTATATGAGTGTTGGTTTGAGTTCTGGCTGCTCCACTTCTGTTCCAGCTCTCTGTTAATACACTTGGGAAAGCAGAAGAATATGGCCCAAGTGCTTAGGCTCCTGCCACCCATGTGGGAAGAAGATGGAATTCTAGGCTTCTGGCTTCCACCTGGCCCAACCCCAACTATTACAGCCATTTGTGCAGTGAATCAGCAAATGGAAGATCTCAATTTCTTTCTCTCTCCTTTGCTGTAACTCTCCCTTTCAAATAAATAAATCTTTGAAGAAGAAATAATTATGTACTACTGAAGTTTTAATAATCGGTGTGTATTTAAAATTTTAATCTTTCACTTGATTATTATGTGTAGCCTTTGCCTATATTCCTGCTGAACTATGATCTTTTAACTCTTTATTTGTTGAACTCTATATTTAGTGCAGAATTAAAATTGTGATTATAGTATAAAATATAAAATTAAATACAGTAATTTTCCCTATTAAAAATGTAAATCATTTTGCTGAAATCAGTTGCATCTTTCTTATTTTAAATTTGTGCATTTCATTATTGTGGCCAAGAAGAGGACCCTTTTCACATTATTACTAAGTTGTGAAAGTTGACAGAATCAAAATGGAGTCACCTTTGTCAAGTCCTAACCCAAATAAAAATAATAATGATGCCAATACTAATATTGGCAGCTTATGGAGGGAATATCACATATATATGTCTAATAAAATAATTATTCACAAAAGACTCTGCAAGAACTACAACCTTGCACAAAAGGCATCACAATTTTACATACAATGAATATTTTATAAGAAGATATGCCCAGCAACTATCTATTTAATATTTGACTAACAAATTCCTGTCATTGATCTTTGTGGCAAAAGATTACTGTTTCAAAATACTGTATACAAACCTATTTATTTTGCCTTTAAATATTTCTCCTTGCCTCAACCTACTTACAGTTTACTATGGCATACATATTCCCATTGCCGTGCTCTGCTAGTCACAAATTATTGTTTGGAGAACCCCTCTCTGATTATTATTTAGGTTTTCAAATGCCATCTTGTTACACTGACACTTTTTGTCTAGTCAGCATTTTGTAAACCTTTATTCTGTTATTTAGCCTACAGAACCCATGAATTTGATCAGCATGCTTGCTGTGTTTAATCCACGTCACAGATCTGTAACACAAGAGCCAAAAGAAAAGGGTGGAAGTATGGTCATGACTTTGTTTTACAAATGTCACCATTTCATCTAGACTATTTTTATCTCAGAGAAATATGGGGGCCTGTTTTAGACATTTAAACATTTAGACATATTTATTTATGTCTACATTTCTAAATAGAAGGCAATAATTATGATTTTCAGGCAACAATTAGACTTTATTAAAAGAAAAGTAAATTTGAGGATCCTAAAATCCTATCTAAAGCAGAAAGATGAATTTGGGCTTGAGTAGGACTGAGATTGCTATCCAAGAGCCTGCTCGCTGGATTACGAAAACCTAGTAAACACTAGACAGGAAGTCAGACAAAATGCCAGCATTATTATTCCTTGTGGATAATTATCCTTTTCACAAATCAGGAGATGGAGTTTAAGTCATACGAACTCACTTTCCCCAGGAGAAGAAACTGGCCATGCATAAATCATGTCATAGCTCCCAAGCCAATGTGGAGATCCCTGAACAGTCTCATTTAAAATGGAAGAGCAGCGGTAGAATAAGACTGCACTGCTAATTGGAAGTGTTGAGTCTAATGCCAGGTCATATGAACAAAGCAATCACAATGGGTTAACTAGAGTCCTTCAACCAGTAACTATCGAGAGATTATCCTCTCCTCCAACCTCCTCCTTGGTCAGGTCATACACCAAAAGCATTTATACAGGTAATACCAAATATAATCCAGGAATTTACTTTTGGTGAGTCTAACTGATGTTACTTGCATGCATTGACTTAACTGTCCATCATCCGAGGCAGTATTAAATAGGGAAGCCACAGAATAATATATCATTGTTTTACAAGGATGTGGATTTATCTGAACTTGTATTTAGTTCCTTCCCGAAGGGCACACCACAATATTACTGTATTACTGAGCTAGCATAAATCAGCCGTAGCTCTTTGTTGCTATGGCAAAGCATTTTCTGGGTAGCTCCCTTAAGACGTGGAGAAACATTAGCTAGCTGTTAATACTTAGTCCTTAGTATTATTCAAAATGCAAAATATCTCTTCAACCTTTACTTTATACATGAAAAATCTTAAAGAATGGACATTTTTGAAGATGCTTAATAACTATAGATTAGTAAATTTCTTGAGCTCATCAAGATGATGACACTAGATAAATTTGGACAATTTTTGACAGCTTACTTCATGTTATTTGTTGACAGGAAAGCACTGACAAGTGTCACCAAAAAAAATTGAGGGACTAGTGTTGTGATGCAGCATATTAACTCCCCACCTGCAATGCCAGCATCCTATATTAGAGGCCTATTTCAGTCCTGGCTGCTCTGCTTCTGATCCAGCCTCTTGCTAATGTACCCGGGAGAAAAGTGGATGATGGTCCAAGTGCTTAAAACTCTGCGAACCCCTTGGAGACCAAGATGGAATTCCTGGCTCCTGGCTACAGCGTGACCCAGCCTGGGCTGTTCAGTCATTTGGGGAGTGAACTAGTGGATGGAAAATTCTCTCTCTCTTTCTCTCCCTTTAAATTTTAAAACTAATAAACCTTTTTCAAAAAAGGAGAAAACATTAATTTTATTGTTATATAGGAAATTTAGAAATCTGTTGAAATGATTCAGAGTGCAAATTTCTACAGGAAATGTGAGGTGCAGTGATTCAGATCTCTTAATTAGATAAGTGAGC
Source organism: Sylvilagus floridanus (assembly GCA_949820135.1). Lineage (NCBI taxonomy): Eukaryota > Metazoa > Chordata > Mammalia > Lagomorpha > Leporidae > Sylvilagus > Sylvilagus floridanus. The sequence goes on from OX463223.1 coordinate 115,930,586, forward strand.
AAACTATTAGCTGATAATGGCTTATTTATTAGAGACATAAAATTACTTATCCCAAGTATAACTTTGGTGTGTGACAATCATCCCAAGTCCAAACATAAAACAAAAGCCACTTTGTTTGGGAAATCTTCCTGTGTCTCTGGAGATGGATGTTACTGATCCTTCCTTGGTCTTCTCTAACACTTTATCTGTGCCTCCCTCTTACCCTTGACTAAATTCTTCCTTGTACTCTAATCACATGTGTATGTGTCTCATCTCTACATCACAGTCTAGGATTGAGGTCATAACCTAGGTACCATTCTTCACAATATCTCTATTCTCATCCCTAGAACCTGGGAGTCATGTCTTGTACATACAAAGCACTCAATAAATACTTGTGGAAATCCTATATGGATAGGATCCTAGGAAAATGTGGTTGATAGTACTGTGTTAGAATATTTTAAAAGATATTGAGAAATAATTCTTACCAGTCTGAAAGTACTCTGCATTTGGAAACACTGGAACAGAACAAAACTCATCTTTGCCACTTGCTGATTACATGGGTTGGGACAAGTCTACTCCAAACCAGTCTCCTACAAACTGAAGTGACTGTGTGACTTTATCTCTTCTACTGATAGTTTCATTTGTATGTGACCAGTGACAAATTCAATGATACTGCATTCAAACGATATTTGAGGAAATAATTCTTACCAATCTGAAAGTACTCTGCATTTGGAAACAGAGGGACAGAACAAAACTCATCTTTGCCACTTACTGATTACGTGGGTTAGGGCAAGTCTACTCCAAACCAGTGAAACATAGGAAAAAGAAATACATAGACTACTTTTGAGAATCCTCATACTGAGTATGATGTTAGCACTATATTTATAAACTCTTACTATACATAATTACCATAATTTTATTTTAAAAATGATTTGTTTTCATTTTAATTGAAAGGCATAGAGACAGGCAGAGAGAGATCTTCCATCTGCTGGCTCACTTCCTACATGCCCACAATAGTCAGGGTCAGGCCAGGCCAAAGCCAGAAGCTCAAAACTCAATCCGCATCTCCTATGTGAGTGGAAGAAGTCAACTATTTGAGACATCATCTGTTGCCTCCAGGGTGCAAATTATCAGGAAGCTAGATCAGAAGTGGAATAGTAAGGACTCAAATGGGAAACCCTGATAATCCAGGCATCCCAAGCAGTGACTTAACCGCTGTGCCAAACACCCATCCCAACTATCATACTTTTATATTCACATAATCTCCATTCTTTATTAGATGTTAATACCTTTGAAACAAATATTTCTAGATTAAACCTCATTTTAGATAATTTTCATTTAAACATATGTGTTTACCTTTCTACCTCCCCAGAATAGAAAGTAAATTCCTTGACCAAAGTGATGGTTTCCCCCAACACTGTATCACCATCATCTTTATCCATGCCTAATACAGCATAGGTTATACAATAAATATGTGAAAACCAGTGAATGAGTAAATTTGTACCTCAAAGTCTTATTTATTTTATATAATCCTTAATTACAGGATCAGTATTTTAGTAAATTATAGAAATGTTCCTGTGTTAGTGGTAAAATAATTGAAGTCTGTAAAAAGAGAGGTAGGTAATGGATTTACTAACAATGACATGGACATAAATGCTATTGTTCATGAGGAACTGAAGCAGTTATATGGCTTGGTATTTATTTATCATTTATATTGAAAGAAGAAGAAGGAGAGAGAGAGAGAGAGAGAGAGAGAGAGAGAGAGAGAGAGAGAGAGAGAACTTCCTTCTATCTGCTAGTTCATTCCCCAAATGCCTGTAATAGCCAGAGCTGGGCCAGGCAGAAGCCAGAAGCTCAGAATTCAATCTGGGACTCCTACATGGGTGGAAGGGACCAAGACACTTGAACATCATCTGTTGCTTCCCACAGTGCACATGAGCAGCAAGCTGGGATCAGAAGCAGAGCTGAGACTTGAATCCAGATACTCTAATACCAGATGTAGGCATCCCAAGCAGCATCTTGACTGCTGTAGCAAATACCCACCCTTGCCAGATTTACTTCTTAAAGAATAAATCATAGGGATAGACATTTATCTGACATTTAGATGACACTTAGGAAGCCTGTGTCCCATATTAGAGTGGGACTGGGTTCACTCTCCAGTGACTGCAACAGCCAGGGCTGGGCAAAGCCAAATCCAGGAGTCTGCAACTCCATCTGGGTTTCCTGTGTAGGTGCAAGGATCCAAGAGCTTGAACCATAAAGTGCTACCTTCCAGGATGAATTAGCAAGAAGCTGCATTGGAAGTGGAGTAGCCAGAACTTGAACTGGCGCTCTAATGGAGGTAGTGGGTGTCCTAAGTAGAGATTTAACTCATCGTGCCAAAATGTCCTGTCCCACATTCTCCAATTGTGAGTAATCCTTTTGTGAAAAATAGATCTCTTAAGGGGAAAAAAATACCATGACTTTGGTTAAGTGCGGGAAATTCTAACACATTGAAGAAATTGTATTTTTGGATTTTTCTATTTTGAAATAATTATAAATTCATAAGAAGTTACAGAAGTAACAGAAGTTATTTCTGTAAAAATACAGAAAGGTCCCTTATACCCAGTTTCCTTTACAGAAAACACCTTCTACAACTCTAGTATAATATCAAAAGAAGGAAACGGACACTGATAAAATCTACCAGTTTTTATATGCACTCATTTGTGTACACATGCGTATAATCTATACAGTCTTACCATATGTTTAGGTTGTGTAAACACAGCCATAAGACACAATTTCATTCCATCATTATCAAGTTACTCCCTCCTCCAACACCTTTTAGTCCCATTAACTCCCCTGATCTTTTGCTACATTCCATTTCTAGAAATACTGGGACATGTAGGAGTCCCAGTATTTTAATTGACTTGTCTTTCTATAAAGGAATAATTTCCCCTAGATTTATGATGCATGTAAGAGAAGAAAAGGGGTATTTCTCCTAAAAACCTGTTTAGCCTTTTCTCTGCCAAAATCGTAAATGAAAGACTTAATGTATGCTCCCCATTTTCTATCATATTTTCTATAGAGAAATATGTCAGCAAATTCAGTAACAGAAAACTTTAAGATGGTAATGAGGAAATTATCAGAATTTGTGTTAAGTAACAAAACGTTAAATTTAATCATTAGCAATTTTAAAAAGTAGGAGGAAATAATGTGCTTTGTTCAATATACCTCTAAGTTTCTATTCATCAACAGCAACATTTCTGAAAAACAAATAGAATAGCCAAAACAGGCAACCTTATAAGAAATACAATGTTAATATAAAAAGATCATTAAAGCAAACTGAGTTGTAAACAAAACAAAATGCATTTATAGTCAGTATCATTAATGAGTTTAGTGGGCCACATTTTATTCAGAACATATCACCAATAAAATTATAGAAAACAATCTTTTTCATGCATTTATTATTTCAAATTAAAAACAAGAATCTTAAAATGGCATTTAATGTTGAGTATATAATTGTTCCTTAGGTGGTATAGATTGGGCAATTTTATTGTTTTCTTGTCTATAGATGTTTTTACTACATAACAAAGGAAAACAAACTAGTCAGTTGTAATAAAAAGTTCATAGTCTAGATAAATGCTTCCCTCTTGGATAACCTACCTAGTAAATGTATTCGCTGGAAAGAAATTTTTGGTTCACCAAAATACATGTTAGGGAAGTCAGACACTTTGTCTTCAATAAGTGAATGTCATTTTATAGAGATAATATGTGAATAGTAAAAGGTTACATAATGAGATTTAAAATTTAATTTCAGCTGAAGAGCAAGACACATTCCATCTGCCATGTCTACTCGCACACATGGAGCCATATGGGGATAAGGGGTTGAAGAAATAATTTTGGAGTCAACTATGTACACGCCTCAGAGTCATGGCCCTTGTGAAGCGGTGGAGAAAGTTTTCCTCTCCAGCCTGATTCAAGAAGGAACTTTCAGGCTCAGTTTGTAGAGAGGAAAAAGAAGGATCAACAGACTACTGTCTAATTTATTGCTGAGTGGACTGGCTAGCTGAGTAGTTATATAGTCAAACTGGAAAAAAAAAAGAGTTTGCTGTTGTGTTGGTGCTAGTACTAAATGTTGTTGGAGCACAGACGGAACAAAGATGGGTTGTGTGGAGGAGGAAGCTGCTGTAACCTCAGTTTAGGTCCAAGAGCAATCTCTGGGAGGGCCACCGATTTGGACACTGACAGAAAGATGCAAATCTGCTGAATGCCGGAGGCTGAGGAAGAGGACTGTAGTGTCCCACTTTGTCCAGTGAAGAAAACCATGGATGAAGGCTTTCATCCCAGCAGAAGTAGGTGCTGTCTCTGGCATCCTGCAGACCATCACCACAATACAAGTTATCTTCCTTCCCCTCCCTGCACCATATCCACAAGGAATCCAAAACCAAGTTGGAAAGATGGGGGACAAGGTGTCAAAGTGTACGGCAGGGGAAGAAGGAAGAAATCAACTTAGATCTCCTTTCCTGACTGTGAGCTTTCATCTAAGAGTGAAGGGGGGCATGTACAAAGAATCCAGTACTTTAAAAGGCTCAGAGTTTTATTACTAGACATATTAATTACTGAGAGGACAATCTTTCATCTTCTGAAAGCGACTCAAATGCTATAAGATGTGCACTAAAACTCATGAGAAACCTAAGGAACAATAACCCAATGCATTTAAAAGAAAAGTAGGCAGTGAGATAGATTTATGACTATATTATACAAGTACTACTTATTTGTTGCAATAATTCAATCATTAGCTTGAGAGTTAAGGCATGCCAGTGTTAGTAACATAAACAAAAAAAGTCAAATTTGTTCAATCATGTTCACTCAAGGCAAATGTAAATATACACTATACACACACATGCATACACATATATTACTTTGTAAATATATGAAACTATAATTTTTCTTAATTACATTAAGTTCATTATTTGCGGTTTAGGGAAATACACATGGAGTCTAACAGAACATAATATCAATATGGTCAGTTCTCAAGTAAATAGTTTTTCATGTCAGTTGATCCATATCGTTTGATTTTTTTCTATTATCCACTTGAATCAGACACAGCAGATTCTCAATGCATCGGTATATAATTGAGTGCAATATGAAATTTTAAAATTAATATTCTTTCATTGAGCTTATAAAGGTCACTACAAAATTCAACATGCTCTCATCAGGGAAGAGCTCTGACTTAATGCTAATTGTATTGGCATAAGCCATAAATGCCATTTAATTGATAAAATGATTTCCATGAAGACCATCATAATCTATCAAGGGCAGTACTAATTATGGCCCATAATTATGGTTCAACACACGTTGGCACCAATTATCAAGTATCTGTCATCTTTTTTGACAAGGAATGGTCTTTTGTAAGCTTACAAAAAAGGTTCATGGCAAGAATATACATATGGGAAACATCTATAAAGTGACTGCTGTATCCCATCAGTTGGGTTAAGTGCTAAGAGGTTTACTAGCATTTTGTAAACTTATCCTCACAACAGCTCCAACTAACCTGCAACGCTAACTTATGCTACCATCAACAGAATTCTGTGGCAGTGTCAGACATTAGTCTGATATGCAGTGCAATGTAAATGGTTGCTAGTAAATTGGATTTTGGAGTTGAACAAATATAGCTGAATCTCTCTTATGCCTGCATATTATTTTTAAAAGCCTATATTATCAGAAATATTACATCTGGTCCTATTCTGTAATTAACTGTGGATGTGCCTATATTTCTCACTAGTCTATAAGACCATAAGGACAGATACCTTGTCTTACTAGTAAAACTGGTAGCTATCCATTATTAAGTATGCATTAAATACAAGTCATTCTGTATCACACTTTGCAGACATTATCTCAACCTACAATGATGCTGTAGCTAGCAAATATTTGTCACATTCTGGAGATGATCTAAATTTAAACAATGAGTGACAATCATGAATCAAACAAGATTTGTTTTACCATAGACACACTCTTAATTATCTCTTAAACTATGGCTGACCATGTCTTTTACCTTCTATATCTCTTAAGCCGTATACAACGTGTGATCCACGTCTGGATTACATTATTATCAATAGTAACGCCTTGTATTAATTATACAAGGATCAAGAGTTTTAAGAGTAAATTTTTGTATGTATAAATTTGATAGGTATCAGAATAGATAATAAAATATGAATCATACACTTCACAGGCAACTTTGAATTATTCAATTTTTAAATTTGTATGTAGTCTTTAAATTTTTATGTAGTCTTTAGTGCTAAGCTTTGGGAAAAATGGATAAGAAACAAGGAATTTTCCCTCTTCTTTTTGCTTCCATATTTTACCAAGAGTACTGGAGTAATTCCAATTTACCAAATGGGAGATGTTGAAATTATTGAAGTTGGGTACAATTTTACTTTATGTGGATACCTGTATAATTCTTGTGAGAATTTACACCACAAAAACAATTAGATATTTATTATGATAATATAGGAATATGAAGGAACTTGGAAAAATGAAGGAGAGGGGGAATAAAAAAGGAAATTATGAGACTACTTCAAAAACTACTTGAAAAATACAATTAAAAGATAAGTTTATAATGGTGCATTTTTGAAATCCATTATTTTCCATGCCTTTTCTGATGAAACCTCACATGCATGCATTTCAATTTTTTTCATAAAATAAGCTTCTCTTTAAATTCAATTTTTTCATGAACCCCTCGATGTATTCATGTAGAGTTTTAGACACTGAGGTACATGTCTTTTTATGAATTATTTAATAATTATCACCAGAGAAATGCAAACTAAATATTGTTGGTACTATCTTAGGCTAATGAACATAAGTCTCTATAAGTTAAATGTCTTGCTCTAAATCATGCAGTTAATATAATCAGAGCTTAACAGACTTAAATGTGGCTGAGTCTAAAATCCATGACCATTAAATGATAGCACATTGGAAACGGTGCACACACATCTTGCATTTTGTTTAGTATTCATTTATATTGAAGAAGATGTTTTGTAAAGCAACTCATAAGAAGGTGGAGTTATTTTAAAAAAAACAAAAAAACGCAGACTATTTCAATGCAATTAATTTCTCAAAGGACCAAAGTGGAAAAGAAGTAGCACAATTTGTTAATGTTTCATTCTTGTGGCTCACAGTTGTACATTAAATCCATTACATTTGTAACATTCACATAAGCAAAAAACACTCCAGTTTCAGGGGAAAGGGGACTTTAGGAATTGTGGCCTGAAGTTTTGCTTAAAATAGTATATGTTTTATTTATACTATAGTACTAAATAGCCCTCTTAATATTTATAAAAAATTTTAACTTTGTGGTTCTCCTTTATTATGCAATCCTATTTATTTCAGTTCTGTTCTAAGCTAGATTTCTGTTTCACTTCAGTAATTTCAGCATTTCTAGTTTGAGAAATTATAGATAATTAATTACTCTCCATCCCTTCAGACCGCCTTAAATTATTACAGAAAATGGGATTCAAAATTTTTAACGTGCACTAGGGAAAAAATCACATTGGCGGTACTTATTGGTAATTAAATGCTTTTAAAATTAGGAAGATAAATATAGTCCTATCCTGCCAGTCAAATTCCTTGGAGTCATAAAGGAAGAGACACAGAGATTGCTTAAAGGGATGGAAGTTTATTGTAAAAACACAGAGGAGCATTCTGTGGAAAGAGAAAGATTCTAATGACATGGGTTGAGACTATAGGCATTATGGGCTCCTATGGAAGCTGCTCTTGTCTGAACAGGAGCTGAATGAAGCACCTCTTATTTGTCTTTACTTTGCACATATAAAGAGAGGAATCCATGTGGTTGGAATCATTCTCTTCCTACAGATTGTTCTGCTGTGTTTTTACACATATGTGGTTTCCTTTCAATTTCAGGCTAGTATATATCAATATGTCTATAAGTAAATTCTCAAGGAGCAAGTTTAAACAAAAATGTCTGAGATTAAGGAAGTTGTGGATTAAGATAGCATAGTTTGGGACCCTGTGTTTAAGAATGCAGTTACGCAAATAAAAGGCATTGGGAGGGGCCCACATTGCTTCATAATGAGTTAAGCTATTACCTGCAATGCTGGCATCCCATATGGGTGCTGGCTGCTCCACTTGCAATCCAGCTCTTCAAGCCACACTGTGGAAACTGCGCTTTGGGAATTTCTATTGTCATGAGTAGCAATCTGTGACCCAGGATCATGAGTCTTTCATGCCAGGATTCATGAACCTATAGTAGGTTATCTTGTTAGCTTTCAAGTAGGGTCAAAATCTCAGTGACATCATAATTGTTGGCAGAGGTTTTGAAGATTAGTCAATGCTTTCACACAACACTCACTCACTCCTATATTTATAAGGCAAGCGCCATAGAAAACAGTGCAGTCTAGAAAAGTAGAGGCGCTAAGTATTCTCTGGCTATGTGTAGCAAGCTTCAAATCCTGATTCTGTTACTTATTTGTTAAATTTTGATTTCCTTATCTGTGAAAGGGATATGATTTGTTTAAAAAAAAAAAAACCCATCTTGCATTGTAGATCAGGTACACAAACTTCACATGCAGAATCTGTATCTTAGCAAGTCAGTAAATATCATCAATAAAATAATGCTAGTTTAAAGATGAATTTTCTTTCTCCTGTAACCATGGTAACTTAATGCTACAACTAGGGGAACAGCATTGCAAACATCATTGTTTTTCCACCTCCTGTTCCTTACATTCATTCTCTTTCCTTTCCTGCTACCAAAAAGGTATATTGCCCACGGTTTTCAAACCTAAGCTATTTCTTAACATTTTTACTCTTGTAGAGTTCCTAATCTTTGCTACAAATTGAACTAAAAGATTGCACACATGATGTCAAACTGTTTTCTGGCACCCTGATACCCGAATGCAGCAAAACTAATCACGCTGGCCAGGCATTCTTGCCAAGTTGGTCACAAAGAAGCCTTAGGAGACCAACTGCATCATTTTTAATTTCACAATTTTTATCATATGCTTTCAACCCTGCTGTCCATACCTAGCCATATAAAAATGATATGAAAATAATTCATTTGTATAACACTTATATTTTCTATTTGCCATTTTTTGTGAATGAAAACAAAAATTTCCACACATTAACATGCAAATAACATTTACAAGTTGTTTATTACTATAGACTGTCATGCAAATGTCTATTAGCATTGTTGCATTTAGAGGGGAAGTTAACAAAAATCCTAAAAGTAATAGTGCCTTATGGGATTAAAATTAAAATTTTTTGCTTTATTAAAGTATTCCCACTCTACCTTTTCTTAGACCTTCTCTTATCCTTCCCTAGAATACCACTTTATCTCCCTGGTCAAAATGAGAGCCATTCGCAAATGCTCAAACAGAGCTTTTTCTTACCAACGCCATGATAACTGAGTCCATCTAGTGAATGTTATTTTTCCTTTCTTCATAGATAGATAACACACTTGACTTTCTTAAGCAATTAATCATGTTCTTTCTTTCTATCTTTTAAAGATTTATCTATTTGGAAGGCAGAGTTACACAGAGGTAGAGAGAGAGAGAGAATCTTCCATCCACTGGTTTACTCCCTAAATGGCCACAATGGCCAGAGCTGGGCAGATCCAAAGCCAGGAGCCAGGAGCTTTTCCAGGTCTCCCACATGGGTACAGGGGCCCAATAACTTGGGCCATCTTCCAATGCTTTCCCATGCACATTAGTAGGGAGCTGGATCAGAAGTAGAGCAGCCAGGGTTCAAACTGGTGCCCATGCAGGATGCCGGCACTGCAGGCAGAAGCTTTATCCACTATGCCACAGTGCCAGACCCAATCATGTTTTTTCTTATAATTAGTCATAGGTTTGTCATATCACCTTGTGTGACGTTATAAATCACCTAAACCTCAAGGTTTGTACTTTAATTATGTTTTATGATTTGCAGTAGCAAGGAGTCAATATTCACAGAATGCCTCCTTAAGTGAAGGACATTATATAAATAATAAAGCAACAGGAATCTAGAACTAATGGTGATAGTCACAGTTAATCTACATTGCCTGTTAACATTTACTTTGAGCCAGGCCATGTGCTAAGTGCTTTACAAAATTTTCAGTTGATACAAACAACTTCCCCAAATTACCAATTGATTATTATCATTTTAGAGGTAGAGAAAGGGATGCTAAGCATGAGCAAAGTAATTACTTGAAATTACCTGAAAATCTAGAGATAAAGTCTGGTTAGGAGTCCATGTCATAAAGTTCCTCTTGGAGAGAGCAAAATATAAGAATATAGGAATAATTAGAAATTTACCGCCATGGTTATTTAAGAATAAAATGCTAAGGAGTGTTTCCAGTCCATTAAATAATCTGTAATTCTCTGAAGGATAAATGCAAACTTCTACTTAGTGACTCATTTGACAAAAAGCTTTTCTTATTGCCTTGACGCCTAAAAATACAATTTTAAAATCACAAATTACTCATGATCATTTAAAACATATTATTAAAAGTGATAGAGATGGCAGGTTTTTAACACTGTACAATTAACTCTGTAACTACTTTATTAGACCTTCATGGAGTAAGAAAAACCATCATGACTTTGGGAACAACATGATACATCTTACCTAGTCTCACAAAATTTTCTTCTATACCAAGTCCAGTATAGAAACAGATCTATGTCATTCACTTTTGACTTGAGAACTTATTTTCTTTGTACTTTCACAAAAGGGCTCATCCAGAAATTTTGAAGAATAAGGATAGGGACACAGTTTCAATAAAGAAGAGAGAATATATGTAGCTCAATGGCATTCTAAAGAGGGCAAATTAAGTGATTTTTTACAGAAAACAAATGTTGCCCTAATATAATTTAAATATAATTGCTTACAACCTGAATCAAGATATTATATTCATTTTTTTATATATAAAGCTTTTATTTAAAGAATATAAATTTCCAAAGAACAGCTTATGGATCACAATGGCTCCCCCCCCCCACAACTTCTCTCCCTCCCCCTACCCTCCCCTTTCCCGCTCCCTTTCCGATATTATATTCATTAAACATCATCATGATGGTTCAGGTAAGCACTGGTTAGTTTAATTCATTCATCAAGCCTTTATTAGATACCTACCATTATCTGAGGTAAACATCAGTTGCTAGGAACACAATGAGAAGTAAAATGTCATTTCTACTATGTAGGCACTAATGGTGTAGAAATAGGAAATAGAGGTGCAAATACAGAATAATGGCATAAATTTTGTAATAGAAATATATAAAGGTTGAAATGGGTACCTAAAGAAAAATATGGTCTGTTATAATACAGGAATAACCCCAAGTTTCACTGAGCTAGAAAACAGAAAAATGTAAATATAAAGACTGGGGGATGAGGAAGAAGAGCAGATGTTATCTTAGCTGAAAGGAAAAACTTGAGAGACAGAGGATGAGACACTACTGGAACTGATAAAGAGTTTGGTAAAGTGGTAAGATGTAAAATTAACATACAAAAATCAATAGCCTTTGTATACACAGACAATGCTATGGCTCAGAAAGAACAGATCAATCTCATTCACAAGAGCTACAGAAAAAAATTAAATAACTTGGAATAAATTTAACCAAGGAAGCGAAAGATTTCTACAATTTAAATTACAAAACATGAAACAAAGAAATAGAAGACATGCAAAAATATGGGAAAAAATGTTTGTGAAGAATATCATCAAAATATTCATGTTACTGAAAGCAATCTACAGATTCAATGCAATCCCAATCAAAATACCAATGACATTCTTCTCAGATCTAGAAAAAAAATGTTACTGTTTCATGTGGAAAAACAGAGATCCTGAAGAGCTAAAGCAATCTCAAACAACAAAAACAAAGCTGGAGGCATCATAATTCCAGACTTCAAGACATACTACTGGGCAGTTATAATCAAAACAGCCTGGTACTGACACAAAAATAGACATGTTGAACAATGGGACAAAGTAGTAACTCCAGAAATCAATCCACACATCTACAACCAACTAATTTTTGACGAAAGAGTTAAAATCAATCCTTGCAGAAAGGACAATCTCTTCAACAAATGATGCCGGGAAAATTGGATCTCTGCATATACAAGTATGAAACAGTGTCTCAGTCTCACACTTTATACAAAAATCAACTCAAAATCGATCAAGGTTGTAAATCTATGACTGATACCATCAAACTACTATAGGAAAAATACATATGAAAAAGCATATGAAAGAGTTATCTGTACCCCATGTTCACTGCAGTTCAATTTGCAATAGCTAAGATATGGAACTAACCCAGATGCCCATCAACTGTTGACTGGATAAAGAAAATGTGGTATATATACATGATGGAGTACTACTCAGCCAAAACATGCAACTGGATGCAACTGGAAACCATCATACTTAGTGAAATAAGCCAGTCCCTAAAAAACAAATACCATATACTTTTTCTGAACTGTGGTAACTAATAGAGTACTTCAAATGTAATGTAAAGAAGTAAAATTGACAGTTTGAGATTTGATGATCGTTTCCAGTCCTTGTCTCTACTGTTGAGGAACCGTATTTTTTTTTTTTCTTACTGTTTGTTGAATTGTTTACTTAATGTAGGGTTAATCTTAAGAGTAAAAAGTAGGCCGGCGCCGAGGCTCACTAGGCTAATCCTCTGCCTTGCAGCGCCTGCACACCGGGTTCTAGTCCCGGTCAAGGGGCCGGATTCTGTCCCGGTTGCCCCTCTTCCAGGCCAGCTCTCTGCTGTGGCCAGGGAGTGCAGTGGAGGATGACCCAAGTGCTTGGGTCCTGCACCCCATGGGAGACCAGGAGAAGCACCTGGCTCCTGCCTTCAGATCAGGAAGGTGCGCCAGCCACAGCGTGCCAGCTGTGGCGACCATTGGAGGGTGAACCAACGGCAAAGGAAGACCTTTCTCTCTGTCTCTCTCTCTCTCACTGTCCACTCTGCCTGTCAAAAAAAGAAGTATAAAGTAAACTGAAAACAGATTATTGTAAAAATTAAGAGTGGGATTAGGAGAGGAAAGAGGAGGAAGGGTAGGAACACGGGTAGGGGGGTAGGGTGGGAGGTATCACTTTGTTCCTGAATCTGTATACCTTAAATAACATGTAAAAAGAAAAAGATGAAGACGAAGAAGAAGAAAAAGAAGAAGAAATAATTATTCAAGCAAGGTGGGGGCAACAAATAATCCATCTTGCATGTACTGAGGATGACAGTTGGTACCACAGTGTGCAGAGAGAGATGAAAATGTAATGAGAGAGATGACCACAAAGATAATGGAAAAGCTGATCAAGGAAGACTTTTGTCATCCAAACTGATGTGTGACCAGGGTGAACTGAGGAAGCAGCAGTATGGATGGAGAAGTGTCACACGACCAGAGATGTCTGTCTACACAGCGGTTATTTGAGAAACTCTCATTTTCTTTTTTGTTGTCATGTTCATTATAACAATACTGGCTTTTAGTGGTTGGGACTCATAGTCTAGTCTCTGATTGCTGCTGTAACAAGTAACCACCATCTTCGTGATCCACAACAACACAAATTGGTTTTTTGAGGCAGGGATGCAGTCCTTCCAGAAGGTCTAGAGGAGTATTCATTTTCTTGCCTTTTGCAGCTTCTAGAAGCTGCCCACCGTCCTGGCCTCTTGGCCTCACATCCCTGCAGACTCTGCTTCTGTCCTATGCTCTCCAACTGACTCTCCCGCCTCCAGCTGAGATGAGCTTTTGTGATATATCAGACCCACTGAGATACCCCAGGACATTCTCTTATCTCAAGATCCTTAACTTGGTAACATCTGCAAAGTCCCTTTGCAGTTCAGGGGTTCAGGCTGTGGGCATCTTTAATGGGCTATTATTGTGCCCACCGCAGAGCAACTACATCAAAAGTTTTGTAATGTGGAGGCAGTTCCCAAGAGACAAAGCACTGTCTCATAATTTTCATCACTTTGTAGTACCCCTTTAAACATTTACAAAAGCGAAAAAAACTACTTATAATTACATGAACCTAGAACCTAACTCCATGTAATACATGCATGCAAAATCTTTTTTTCAGAGTCTAAGATAATTTTTCTAGCAAGTCAACTGTATGTTATTCAAAGTAAGAGTTTACTTTGTTTTCTTTGCACTTGTACAAGGTTTTTTTTTTTTTTATCATTTTAGGAAATCACTTCACCCTAGCTCTGACACTTCTGGATTGGAGTCTCTAGTGCTACACACCTGTCAAAACAATCAACCAACACAAAACTTTCTTCTTGGGATGTTACATACCAGAACAGCCCAGGAGTGCATCTAGTGGACAGCAACTGCATAAGGCAAGGTGCCAGTCTCAGTTTCTCTATCTCCGAGCTTGGCTGAGCTCTGCCCTCCTTCATGAGTGACTTCCTTCTGACAATTTGTATCAGTGGCACCTGCAGCTTTATAGCTCCTCACTTTCAAATTCAGATGAACTGCGTGCCATTCAAGTCAAAGTGCTTAGGTAAACACTAATGGGCCTCATTCTTTGGTTGAAGGCAGAACCTTACCTCTAAACTTAGCAGTGAAGCATGGGGGAACAACTGCACTGATTAGTTTGGGTGAAGGTGAGGTTGTGAGGAGTTACACCAGCTAACAGGCAGTGAGGTCACATCCTTATTGGAGTGAGAAGGGGACAGAGTCCTGTTAAGATTAGACAAAGTGCTTGCTCCTTCCTGGAGGTGGCTTTAACCAACTTTCTGCAAGTGCAGACTGGATAGGATTGCAATTCCTGCCTTCAGATTGGTTGATTATTCTAGTTCTCTGCTTGGCTGTTATCCCTGCCTTCTGACTGGCTGTTGTTATGCCTCTCCCTTAACTGGTTAAATCTAGATCTGGTTTTCAGGAAGGGGCCAATCACTGAGAGCCACTTTATATATAAAAGAGCAGCTCTCCTGCAGGTTTAGCTAGAAATTTCTCCCTTGGAGTCCTCCCATCCCACCCCCTAACTGCTACAACAAAAGGTTTCTTGCTTTCAACAAATCTTGCTTCGCTCATTGTCCCTGTATGCATGGAAATTCTTAGGCATGAGACGAGAATCAAAATTGCCTCATTGTCCACAATAAGGTGGTGCCACGTCTAAGCCCGGATAGGTATTATCACACCTGATAAAAATAGACCACAAATGGGTACTGGCGTGGATCCCTGGGTGAAAATTCATTTGCTGTTATAGGAGGGTGATAGGTGCTGGAACAAATGAAGCTAATGTCCATTATAGCAATTAAAAAACTCAGAAACATCTATCATTTATCATGTGCTCTACACTATGAGTAAGAACATGGTCACACAGGAATCAAAGGTTTCTCATTTCCCAACCTTTAGGCCTTTCTCTTCTCAAACCACATGTTTCTGTGAGGCATGGGCCAGCTATGAAATCTCACCTCTTACACCAAACAATGTAAGAAAAAGTA
Organism: Sylvilagus floridanus; assembly: GCA_949820135.1. Taxonomy (NCBI): domain Eukaryota; kingdom Metazoa; phylum Chordata; class Mammalia; order Lagomorpha; family Leporidae; genus Sylvilagus; species Sylvilagus floridanus. The sequence continues at coordinate 115,945,960 of OX463223.1, forward strand.
AGTTATGTGGAAATTTTCGCCAACACCAAGTCATGTTGTGACAACAGCTGGCTTTCCTGCACTTCAACTTTGACACTAACCAGTTAATATGCAGCCCACAGGTTCTTGTGACCCACACAAGAAAATCCCCACTTCACATGCCAATCACAAGTCTCACCCACCTTGGGACCTTAACTTCTGACCAATTCCTTGTAAATTAGGGTTCCCTCAACCCCTTCTTTGAATTCAATAATTTGCTAGGATATCTCACAGAATTCAGACTATTTCACTATGTTTACCTATTTATTACAAAAGATATTACAAAGACTATACATGAACACACAGATGAAGAGGTACATAGAGCTAAGTGTATGAGAATGGGCATGGAGCCTCCATATTCCTTCCAGGGGTATCATCCTCCTAGCATCTGTGATGTTCAGCAATCTAGAAGATCTCTAAACACTGTGCTTTTGAAGTTTTCATGAAGGCTCCATTACATAAGCATTCTTGATTAAATCGCTGGTCAGTGGTGATCAGCTTAACTTTAGCCCGTCTCTCCTTCACAGAAGTCAAGGTGTAGGACTGAGAGTTCCAGTCCTAATCATTTTGTTGGTTTGCCTGACAAGCAGGCCCTATCTGAGGTGATCTAGGAAACCCCCAGTCATAGGTTATCTCATTACCACATAAACAAACACTCCTTTGGAGATTACAAGTGTTTTAAAAGTTGTGCAAAATAAAATGGGGACAAAAACCAAGTATGTATTCTTACTATAAACCACAATATTTCAAAGACTTAGAGATGATTTATTACCAACGTTGAAGAGTCCAGATGAATCATAAGAATGAATGCCAATTTCCTTCAGTTGCACCTGCTTTACATTACGATAATTTAAACAAGGAGCACTGTCAAAATCTGAAGGGGGGAATAAAGTTGGATGATCAGCTATATAAATATAATTGCCCAACTGTATTTTGTGTAATTTTGAGAGCAATCAATTCACTAGAATATGAATACCACAGAGGCTTAATGTTTTATACATTGAAGTCACTGCTGAAACCCAGAGTAGGAATTCTATGATCATTATGACTTCTTTCTAATGTTTGTCTCATCAGTGAACTTGAGCTGGAATGACCAAAGTGTTCAAAGCATGGTGAGAAAATACCTTTCAAAAAGAAGAACTTCGATTGCTTAACATCTACACCTATTTTAAACAGTAATAGTGATAATTAGAACGCTAGCACATAAAAAGTTAGAGAGATTCAGAAGCAAAATATACCTCTGGTTCATTCAGAGCTTTAGGGAGACACACTGCTCTTTTATAAATATAAGTACTGAGAATACAATATTAAATAGCTGAAAATAGTAATGAGCAATTATTATGAATATGCAGTATGCCAAAAGTATTTTACCATTTAATTTTCACCAGAAACCAAGGATAGAACTATTATTGTTTTTCATTACAGATAAGGAAATTGAGACTAAAAGAGGTTAATTAATTTCCTCCAGGTCACATGTTAGCAAACCAGTCACATGTACCTTAATCCTTCCTATTCAGTTTTAAATAGTTCACACAGTGGAATAAAATAGAAAATTTATCTTTTTAAAAGCAATAACATTCGGTGCCAGCGTTGTGGCACAGAGTGTTAAGCTGCCACCTGCAATGCCATCATTCCATGTTCAAGTGCTGATTTGAGTCCCAGCTGCTTCCCTTCTGATCCGGCTCTCTACTGGTGCTCTTGGGAAGGCAATGCAGGGTGGCTCAGTGCTGGTACCCCTGCCACCCATGTGGGAGACCAGGATGCAATTCCTGGCTCTTGGCTTTGGTGTGGTCCAACTCTGGCCTTTGCAGCCATTTAGGGAGTGAACCAGTGGATGGAAGATCTCTGTCTTTCCCTCTCTCTCCCTGTCTCTCTGTCACTCTTTCAGATAAATAGATCTTTAGAAAACAAAGAAAAAACAAAAGCAAATAGCAAAAGAAGGAAACATGAACACACGGATGCACTTTTCATGAGTTAACTTCTTACCATGTTTTGTTCCACAGAAACAACTTTGTATGTACACAGATTCACTGGAGCATGTGTGTGCATTCATAACATAATATTTGCATTCTAAGAAATATAGCGAAGTACAAGACAGGATATATATATATATATATATATGTATATACATATATTGATTAGGCAAATGGATCAACTAATAAATCATAAGATTTGGAAACAAGGAAAAGGAGCCTAATGGAGGCCCACTATTCCTTTACAAAACAAAAATAACAGTCTCTTTTTCTTCTAAAAGTGTCTTACATAATACTTGAATCTTACCTATCTCAGAGGGATGAAAGATTAAAAACACTTTCAAATAAACCTTAGCTATATCTGAAGATTTTCAGGGGGCTATCTGTAAAACATGACCCTTTGTTGCTCAATCTATTTCCTTTTTGAAAGAAAGTAGTTCTCATTGCACTGACAACCATCCTGTATTTGAAGTTCTCCTCCGTAACATGGATTATTGAATGAAACTTTCAACAAAGCACCTAAGATACTAAGGTTGGAAAAATCTCGAAGGAGGGAGAGCTTTTGTCATTTAATTGATTAAAAAATCTAAAGGAAACCTTTTCTTCATTACCTTTGAAGATTAAACTGTTTTGGGCCATTAGTGTTCATGAATGGATGATCCAGTGCACTGATTCTCAGACTACAGACACCAGACCATAGCCATAGCCTCAAAATCTGGGAACCTATTAGAAATGCAAAGTTCCGGATCCCCACTCTAACCTTCCCAAAGGTCTGGGTTTTAACAAGCTCTACAGGTGATTCTGATTTAAGTTCTAATTTGTGAGCCTCTCTTTACATCAGCAATGAGGTAGAAACATTATTCAACTTTGGCACAGTACTCCCAATCAAAAGAGAATTTCGCTAACATTATGGGTTTGCCAAAAGATAACTGATTAATAAATAGATAAAGAAATAAATGCCACAGAGGAGCCTGTTCAAACTCAACATGCATTCAGGATAATGCCCATCATCCAAGCTTTCCTTAGAGTCCCTTCTCTGGGGAACTTCCTGCCTCTCTTTTAACAAGGACCTTTGTGATTACCTTGGGCCCAACAAGACAATCCAGGAAAATCTTCTCATCCAAGATCTTTAACTTAATCACAGCCACAAATTCCTCTTTGCCATAGAACGTAGCATAGTTCACATTCTAAGGGTGTTTGTGGGCAACATTGACAAGAGGCATTAGTCTGACTATCCTACAAAACTATCCTAGAACATACAAAATATAAAACATGAACTGGGTAGGGAGAGTTTTCTTCCAGCAATATTAAACCAAACAATATACCACTTTTATTAAACAATACTTTTAAATATTTAAATATTTTGGAGTGGATGGTTAGCCTAGCAGTTATGACACCTGCATCACACATTGGAGTGTGATCCACTTGGGTTGGATACCCCAGATCCTGACTTCAAGCTCCATGCTGATAGGGACAGCGGGAGGCAGCAGTGATAGCTCATGGGTGTAGGCTCTTGCCACCCACCAAGGAGACCTGAAATGAGTTCCCAGATCCTGGCTCTGGCCTCACCTAGCCCTGGCTGTTGTGGGCATTTACAGAGTGAACCAGTGGGAGAACTTATGCTCACATGCACATACTCTTGCTCGCTCACTCTCTCTGCATCTCAAGTAAATTTTTAAAAAAATTTAATAAATGTCTGTCGCATTTTATGCAAAAATGCTTATTTGTATAGATAGTGACTATAAGAAAAGATATTTCAAATGACATCAATCTCCCTGTTCTGGAAAACAATAGAATCACTTTGTAAAAAAATTGCATGAAATAAAATAGGCCTATTAAACTGTAGTCAGTAGAATAGTTGGGAAAAGTTGGATGTAACTGTAGTGAGGAAAAAGGTCTGTTAAGAGTATGGACTGTAATTCTGAATGTAATGAAATGATTATATAATTCAACATATTTTCCAAATGAGTAAGTCAAACAAGTGACTTCCAGAAAAAATAAGTTTGTTCTTTCGGAGAAAAAGGGAAAGGCACCCTCAGTCTCACCATTAGCAACGCACCATTCATCACGATATGGTCTCTTATCAGCAGAACTGCTTTTCCTTTCTCTTCCGCACTGAAGCAGAATTCAGGGCAGGTGACCGCACAGTTATCTTTCTTTTCAGGCGAGGCGAGAGGTCACGACTTGAGAGAGCCTCGCTCCTCTGGTGCCAGTCAGTCTTCAACACAGTGCGGAAAGGAGCAGCAAAGCTGAGAAGACTGAGGAGTCCGGAACTAGCCATGTTCCTGTAGCCAAACCTCGAGAACAAACTGTGCAATAATTGGAAACTCTTGAAATCCAGTGCTTTCTGGTCTTTGTCCACCTACATGGAATCACTGTCCATGCTACCTCTGCATGTCAGTGACAGTAATCTGAAAGTGTCCATTGGTCAAGAATGTTCAGGATTTCCGTTAGGGGGAAATACAACAGAGCAGAAAGGCTGCACATTTTTAAAGGAATACTCATTCATCATACAGAAAGGCTACTTAACACAAACACAATTAGAGTGTCTTGGTTCGCAAGCCCAGAAATGACCATCAGATGTAAGCACGGATCCTTTATCTAATTAAGTTGCCAAAGAAGAAAACATTCTAATGAAACAAAGTTTCCCGTTTCAATAATCCCTTTGGAAATACAATATATTTTTCATTGTAAAAGTTTAAAGGTAAAGATTCACAATAAATGCACTTATGGTTGAGGAATCACTTTGAAGCTTTTTTTTTATGCTACTATTTTTGCTGTTTTTTTAAGTTTCACATTTTCTTGTGATAAAATAGGATGGTGGTTCCTGGACCAACAGCATAGACATCACCTAGGAACTTGTTAGGAAAGCAAATTATCCAACATTACCCCAGACTTACTGAATCAGAAACTCAGCGGCTGAAGTCCAACAAGTCCTGTTACCACTCACCCAAGTAATTTCTTTGGTGGGAGTATTTATTTATTTATCAAGGTATTCATTTATTTAATGTAAAGAAGACAGATTGAATGTATTTCATAGATACAATCCCAAGACTATAGTGGTTCTCTTCCTCCCACCCTCACTCCCTCCTTGTTTTTCTTCTTTCTTTCCTTCCTTCTCTTTAATTTTTAAGAGAACATATTTTTAATTTACATTATAGTGAGAGGATCATGCTCCATGAAGAAACAGTTCAACAAGTCAAAATAGAAAGACCAGGCAAGTGTTACGCAAGCTAAAATTTTAGAACTGCTAAGTTAAAGAAAAGTCATCACTGGAAGTACTTACATTACTGTGAGGAAGAAAAAGCTAAATGTTCTCATTTCTACATGGAATATATACTAGAATTTATTGAGAGAAGCTGCTCACATATCCTTTTTAAATACTGGTGATTTCCTTTCATCTATTTCCCTCTTTGCATGGATAACTCCAGGGGGCCGTAAGTGGTATTTTCAATGATTAAACTGAATTTTACTTTTACTTTTTACTTCTGATGACCAAGCTCAAGGAATAATCAAATGATTAACCTCAGCCCAATTATAACTTATTTGGTTGACTGTCCAAAGCACTTGGGTATACATTTTATATGGCATATTGTGCTTTGCAACAACAGTGGAAAAAATAAACAAATTTGAATTCAAAACATAAATAGGAACTTGTCACTAATAAAATGTACTACCACCATTTTGCTTTAAAAATTAATTGTGTTATAGCATTTTAAGCACAACATGACAACCAGTATTAATTAATTTTGGTTATGAGGTCTTTATTTGGTCCTTGAGTTGCGATTTCTTGATCTTTTCAAGCCTTCTTAGAACAGAACTTGTGTCTACTGAAATCAGTAAATAAATCCAACACAATTTAAGTAAATCGACATTTATGCATTTTCAAGAGTTTTTCTTTTCTATTTGTCCTTTACTGGAATAGGAATTTTCTATACCATTTAACTATGCTGGTCTTTATTATAAATCCACTTATTTTTTGTGTTATGTGATAGGAAATATTAAATAAAGTTACCAACTATTTGTTACCTCTCCATGAACAAATAATTATTATTTCTAAGCAGAGCTCAGAAGCTTTCATTTGATTTGTACTATAATTTAGCTTGTCTTCATAAGCAAGACAATGTAAAGATCACATGTATTTTGTGATAAAATCTTAATTATTTTATTTTTCTTTCTGATATATTCCCCCCATGGTTTTAAGTCACAGCACAGGCAACTGCACACTATCAGTCAAGCCAAAAATGTTCAGGAAACATGTTTTGTATAAAACTGTGTTCCCTGGAAGTTAACACTGTCTTTCCATACCAGGAATCCATGTTTCTACCCCATATAAATCATGTTATATACATAAAGTAGCAATCACTTTAAAATTGTTCAGCTTTAAAAAAATTTATTTATTGATTTTTACCTATTTGAAAGAAAGAGAGAGAGAGAGAGAGAGAGAGAGAGAGAGAGAGAGAGAGAGAGGAAGAGAGAGATCTGGTATTGAACTCCTCAAATGCTTACAACAGCCAGGGCTGGACCAGGCTGAAGACAGGCACCAGAACCTCTAGGCAGTTTTCCCCATGGGTAGCAGGAATACAACTGCTTTAGCCATCTCTTGCTGCCTATCAAAATGCATGAACATGAAGATGGAATTAGAATGAACACAAGGACTCGAACCCAGGCACTCCAATCTGGGATGCAGGTGGCCCAAGGGACATCTTAACTGTTATGTCAAATGCCCCCACCTCTATGTTATTCACTTTTTTAAAAAAAAGATTTATTTGGCCGGCGCCGTGGCTCAACAGGCTAATCCTCCGCCTTGCGGCGCCGGCACACCGGGTTCTAGTCCCGGTCGGGGCGCCGGATTCTGTCCCGGTTGCCCCTCTTCCAGGCCAGCCCTCTGCTGTGGCCCGGGAGTGCAGTGGAGGATGGCCCAGGTGCTTGGGCCCTGCACCCCATGGGGAGACCAGGAAAAGCACCTAGCACCTGGCTCCTGCCATCGGATGAGCGCAGTGCGCCGGCCGCAGCGCGCCGACCGCGGCGGCCATTGGAGGGTGAACCAACGGCAAAAGGAAGACCTTTCTGTCTGTCTCTCTCTCTCTCACTGTCCACTCTGCCTGTCAAAAAAATAAAAAAAAAAATAATAAAAAATAAAAAAAATAAAAATAAAAAAAAAGATTTATTTCTTTGAAAGGCAGGGTTATGGAGAGAGAAGGAGAGGTAGAAGGAGAGGCAGACTGAGGCGGGAGCGGAGCGATCTCCCATCCAGTGACTCACTCCCACAACATCTAGGACTTGGCCAGGCTGAAGCCAGGACACAGGAACTCAATCCAGGTCTCATATGCGGATGCCAGGGGCCTAAGTACTTAGACCATCTTCTGCTGCGTTCCCAGGTATGTTAGCAGGGAGCTGGATTGGAAGTGGAGCAGCCAGTAATGCAACCTGTGATCATATGGGATGTTGGCATCACAAGCGGCGGTTTAACCCATTATGCCCCAGAATGTTCACTTTTTAAAATCCATATAAATACATGTTTACCTGTTAATACATATATATTCATCATGTGGCATATACTGAAGATTATTCAATCATCTTTTGCAAAAGTTTCATAGATAACATCTAGCGTGGTTTTTGTTTGTTTGTTTTTGACAGGCATAGTGGACAGTGAGAAAGAGAGAGAGAGAGAGAGAGAGAGAGAGAAAGATTTTCCTTTTTCCGTTGGTTCACCCCCCAATGGCCGCTGCGGCCGGTGCACCACGCTGATCCGAAGCCAGGAGCCAGGTGTTTCTCCTGGTCTCCCATGTGGGTGTAGGGCCCAAGCACTTGGGCCATCCTCCACTGCACTCCTGGGCCATAGCAGAGAGCTGGACAAGAAGAGGAGCCACCGGGACAGAATCCAGTGCCCCAACCGAGACCTGAACGCGGTGTGCCAGAGCCACAGGTGGAGGATTAGCCTAGTGAGCCACGGCGCCAGCCAACATCTAGCGTTTTTGAATCTGTTATGCTTTCCTTTTGCTTTCCCCTATCATTCAATGCCTTCTACATCATGACCCATTTGTCCTTTTAACTGGGAAACAATAACTGAATGGCCTTAGCTCAGCTCCAAATTGCTTGAGCAAACTCACAATAGAGTGGCATTGCAATCATCATCAGCAATGATAAAGGAAGTGCTTACAGATCAATCAAGATGAGACCTCATTTGCGATAGCTACTGAATGGTGAAGACATGAATTTCTGGTTCTTTACATAATGCAAAACATTAGAAAACATGGAGAAATGCCATTTGTTGATATTAATGATATAAACAATACACAGGTACTATTTTTAGTTCATTAAATGGGTAACAGTAGAAATTGCTAGACAGTGTTTCTTATGTGTGTATGGATTCCTAAAACAAACAGCTTTCCTCATAGTATTTTTATTCTACTACTTGTTGTTTTGATTGGTTGGTTTTCAATACACCAAATAACACTGATTTGTACAAAGCATCTGAGTAAAAGTCTCAGCTAAGCTACAATCTTTTAGAACTGTTATTTTTATAAGATTTATTTATTTACTTGAAAGACAGAGTTACAGAGAAGAGAGACAGAGATCTTCTATCTACTGGTTCACTCCTTAAATGTCTGCAATGAGTGAGAGCTTGGTCCGGCTGAAGCCAGGACCTTCATCCATGGGTGGCGGGTACTCGGGGCATCTTCTGTTGCTTTCTCAAGCACATTGGCGGGAAGCTGGATTGGAAGTCAAGCAGCCAGATTGCGAACCAGCACCCATATATGATAGCAGCATCACAGGTGGTGGCTTAACTCACTAGCCACAGTGCTGGCCCCCAGCACTGTTTTGTAAGTGTGGTCCTTGAACCTCCTGAATCACAATCTCAGACGAAGAGGCTCAAGAATGCGTTCAAAATAATCATTCATGTAACTGTTTTCAATACTGGAATTGAAGAACCACCACTTTACTGGCAAAGAAGCAGCCTCAACTCAGTTGCTTTGGCTGGATTTGCTAATAAGTCCAAGACCGTACTGCTCTGTCATGGATATGAACTTAACACAAAGACAACAATCCCCCTAGCTCAGTTTTTGGTCAAATAAATGATTCCCTGTCAAATCTACCAGCTCTTCTTTCAGTGTCCCCCACCCTTTCCTGATTCGCCATTGTTTAATCAGTTGCTGAAAAAGTTACCCAATGACTTGTTCATGACACCAATGACTCCAATGATTATGATCCTAATTCCCCAACTCTTTTGTCCTCCCATGCTCTATATTGCAAGACCTATCAGGCTTCATTAGACTTCTCCTAAGGGCTATTTTCTCAAAAGTTTGGCTTCACTGTTGCCAACACTACCTTATTGACATTAAAATGTTTGTATGGACTTGATATATTTTCAGCATACATTAGAACCAACTGGAGAGCTGCTTAAAAGAGTGTTCACCTCCAGAATTTCTGAGTCAGTAGACCCAGAATAGGGATTGAGAATTTGCATCACTAAGTTCCCTGGTGATGATCCTGCTGCTGGTCAAGGAACCACACTTTGAGAACCACTTCTCTAAGCAATGAATCAAGTCTGGAATCACACATTTCCTTTCATGAATTCTGTACTGGAAATTTACATACAGTTATACAGTATTCAAGAATCTTTAAAATTTAAAAAACTCCCATCATTCTGTTCACTTAACCATTTGAAAACAAATACATAGTAATTTCCTTGATACTGAAAGGAACTACTTGTGTGTTATTTAGCTGAATTTAGTCAAACCAGTCAAAAGGTTAAAAAAAAAAAACCCTTGAGTTATTAAAGATATCTTGAGATAAGTTCTAGTCAAATAAATCCTTATTTTCAATTTGGCAAGAAACGTAAAACAAATATAAAATCATGACTCTCAGATACAAGGATCCTATTTTACTGACAGAAAAACCAAATAAAAAAAAAACACTCAAAAGCATGTAGTGACATGTTGAAAGTGAAATAAATGTTCTTTTTTTCTCTCCCTATTTGCCATTTATGCTGACATTTAAAAACATAGACATGATATTTAGTTTTGTTCTCAGATAATTATTTTATGTCTAGAGTCTTAATTTTGCATGCCTAATAAATTAATGACAGAACACTGTATTTCCAAATGTTAACTAACTTCACCTCTATTTGCACATTTCATAATTCTTTTTAAAATTGTAATAACACTTTCCAGTTACTCCTAAGCATTTATTTTGTTATAGGTTTTATTTATGTTACTTATTTGAAAGGCAGGTAGATACACACACATACACACACACACACAGCGAGAAAGAGGGAGAGCGAGTGAGTGAGCGAGCCTGAGCAAGGGCTTCCATCCTGTTTCACATCCCAACTGCCCACAACTTCCAAGGCTGGACCAGGCTGATACCAGAAGCCAGGAACTTCATTTGCATCTCCCAGATGGGAAGCAGAGACCCAGGTACACGAGCTGTAATATGTTGCCTTCCAGGCACACTCACAGGAAGCTGGATCAAAACGAGGAAGATTCAATCCCACACACTTTTATCATGGGATGTCGGCATCCCAAGCAGTGGGTTAGCCCACTGTGCCACAATGCCTGCATACATAATTCTTAATAGTGTTATAGCTGATGTGTTTTTCTTTAACCTATTTTGAGCAATTTCATTTGCCTTATAAAATGCTTTCTTTTAAAAAAATTTTTTTTCTTTATTTATTTGAGAGGTAGAGTTACAGATAGTGAAAGGGAGAGACAGAGAGAAAGGTCTTCCGTCCACTGGTTCACACCCACAATGGCCAGAGCTGGGCCAATCCAAAGCCAGGAGCTTCTTATGGGTCTCCCATATGGGTGCAGGGGCCAAAATAGTTTGGCTATCCTCCACTACTTTTCCCAGGCCATAGCAGAGAGCTGGATCGGAAGAGGAGCAGCCAGGACTCAAACCTGTGCCCATATGCGACAACGGCCCTGCAGGTGGAGGTTTTAGCCCACTACGCCACAATGCCAGCCCCCAAAAAGTGTTTCCTTTTTACATTTAATCATGCTGTCATAAAGGCAAGATAAATAATATCAACAAAGCATTTTGGATTAGATAGACACTGCAGAACATTATATATTTACATTCTTTGACTTTATAAAGTAATGACAACACCATCTCTTCAACTTTCTGGCAAAGAAGTTCAACGCCCATATTACAGGAGAAAAATAAAGGCCTAGAGTAGTTGATGTTATTCACACAGACCTTCATAATATTTCTGGTGTCTATGCCTTTTCAATTTTATCACATGACTTAAATATAGGAACTGTAACATTCAGTAAGAGAAAATAAACTGCCAAGCATACTAAATTCAAATCATTGTCGTAACTTATTAAATGTAACTTCTCACTGTTTTCATAATCATCATCTATCTTTTGTGTCCTGAATACACCAAAATAATAGCAGTTATCTTAGTTCAAGTAAAAATAAAAATATATAAATCTCAAACCAAAGGTAATTACATGCTCATATTAACTTTAAATAAATTTTATCAAGAGGTAAGAATGTGATGCAATTTTTCCTTATTACTTATAGTGACTTTTAACTTTATTTCTTATATTCCAATCAACACTGTCACCAATCTCTTCTATATATGTATTGAATATTTGCTAGTTATATCTCCCAGTAAAGGAAACTTCCAACTTATTCATAACGTAACCTGGCAAGGTTCATATATTCTGAAATTTTATAGTTATATTGAACTTCCAAATGAAAAAGAGAAATAGAAAATACAATTCTAAGTCATCTCAAATACCAGCCTTCAACTTCATATCTAGTATTTGTCCATTCCCATAGCAATCCCCAAACCATATCTGTTCTCTTTCTGATGAATAATGAGATTCATGGGTTATGTCTACTTTTCTGGTCAGATAAATAAGTCTTTTGGATCTTGCATAAGGAAAAAAAAAAAACAAGTTTTTGCTGTTTTCACGGAGGTATAGATTTCTAGCCAAAGTGATCTCCTTGTAAATTGGAATTAAGAAATATGTTATAAAGAGGGATTCTGCAGTAACTTCAGTAGGAAAATGGAAAAAAAATCACCGTTATTATTAGAAAAAAATACAAATAGCAAAAATGCAAAATGTTTTATTGTCATCTAAGAATTCATGTTATTCAATAATTTACTCAATTGTAATCTATATGGAATTCTATCACCAGTGTTAGAAATTTTGTACATTTCTCATGAAATTTCCCTGTTAGATAGTTTTTCAGGTTCCATGGAAAACACAGTTTGAACTACAAAGAGGTGAATAAGGACTATCAAGAGCAATTTGCGACCAGCACTGTGGCTCACTTGGCTAATCCTCTGCCTGTGGTGCCGGCACCCCAGGTTCTAGTCCTGGTTGGGGTGCCAGGTACTAGTCACGGTTGCTCCTCTTCCAGTCCAGCTCTCTGCTGTGGCCCGGGAGTGCAGTGGATGATGGCCCAAGTGCTTGGGCCCTGCACCCCATGAGAGACCAGGAGGAAGCACCTGGCTCCTAGCTTTGGATTGGCGCAGCACCGGCCTTAGTGGCCATTAGGGGAGTGAACCAATAGAAGGAAGGCCTTTCTCTCTGTCTCTCTCTCACTGTCTGTAACTCTACCTGTCAAAAAAAAAAAAAAAAGGAACCATTTATATTGTTTCCTGTATAATTAAGCAAATCTTATCATAGGGATGAAGTTCAAAGTGACATTTTGTTCTGCTATGAAGCACATGTAGATCTTAAATATAATTATTTTATTACATATCTATTTCCCTTTAATTGCTTCACTCAAAATTGGAAAACTCCATCAGTGAAGCTTTGGGACCCCTGATAATGTATTCAGGTTAATGATCCAGTTTATTTACTCGTTTTCCAGATAACAGAGATATTTGGTAATCATTTTCATTAAAAGTTAAGGGAGGCAACAATAAATACACTTTCAGAAACCATGGAAAGAATCATTAAATTAGATCCTACCAGGTAGTTTGAAATTACTTTTTTAGCTAAACGGCCATCTATTTTTTTCTATATAGAACTGTTCAAGATTTTTTTTTTCTTATGAACATTTCTATCTTCTTTTCAAATGAGTTTTGAGTCTGTCTACATTTAAGAAATCCTAAAATGTTTATTTACAGATGGCAGGCAAATAAATAAAGCTGCAATGTTATTGTACCAGATAATTATTTTAGGTTTAAAGCACAATGACATCATAAAATGCAAGTAAAACAATCTTATACTGGAGCAATGACCATAGGTTAAGGGAACGCCTATAGAATCCATAAAATTCATAAGAGACTAGTCAAAGGAGCAGAATGGCAGCCAAAAATTAATGTTTTATGTTAATCACTCCTTAGTATACTACTTCCATTTGACAATCCACTGGATGTGGAAACCTTCCCCCAAGCTGCATATTTCAATTAAAAAGATTAGAAGCAAGTGTGAATTTTTAGATAAATTTGTACCATTACAGCTGATAATGCATTTGAGTGTTTGCCAGTAAGTTAATTTATTGGGCTATTTCATTTTACTCTATTCTTGGTTATTTTGGTATAGTGGGTACACTTAGTTTTAAATGGATTTTAAATATATATATATATATATATAGTGACCAAAATGAGGACAGAAAATAAGAGCATTATGTTTTCATGATACTATGAACTTTATTGTCTTTAACATAAAATTTTTATTGTTTTATTCACTATTCTGCATTTGGGAAGTAAAATAATCAAGTTATTTTTTAAAAAATATGGCAGAGAATTTTGAATCATATAATGGAAATTTAGGCCAGAAAATTCAATTTAAAAGATATGTAAAACTCTGCTTATTAGAGAGAAAAATACATATTAAGTAAAACAAGTAAAAACAAATCAAGTTCTAGATTTTTAGATTATATAATACGGTAAGTTAAAGAAGGAAAAAAGAAAAGAGGAGGAGGGAGAAAAAAAGATGGAAGGAAGAAATGAAGGAAGGAAGAAGGAAAGAAGGAAGGAGTGAGAACAAAATAGTAATGTGTCTATGTAAACTATATTCTTGTAATTTTCTACCAATATATAAGTATTATGGAAAATATAAAATAGGTACTAGATTTTTAAATGATAAAATGAAAATAAATTTTTATATTTTCTTACTAGTAAATTCTGGGTCCCTTTGAAATTAGAAATACTACTTTGAAGACCACTCTTCTACAATGTATTTATCAACTTCAAGTTCATCAAATTTACTAAGGAATTAGCCTCTGACAATCAGCATTTCAAGCAATATTTATTGAGTGTTAACCATATTTCAAAACAATATGCCATGTTCTCATGGTACAGTAATGAACAAAGGATATATAAACTTATCTAGCATAAACTTAAAAATAAGTTCAATGACAGAAAAGTACACAATTAACACATCTATGACTGTTGCCATGAAGTGGAACTTCACAGTTTTGGAAGGTATCGAACAGGGAGTTCTAACCTAGTCTGTTATGTGAGAAAAAGTTTTCCTAAAGAAGTGACATTGAACCTGGAAATTCATGCATGAAGAGATGACTGGGCGAAGCAGCACAGATAAACTGTGAGAATTTTTCAGAGTTAACAAAATGCACAAAGGTTCTGGGATGACAAAGCCAAGGTATGAGCTTTTATGCAGAGTGAAAACAGAGAAAAAGGCAAGGGGAGAGGGACAGAGTGAAGAAGTGAGGAAGAGAATCAATCAAGCAGGAGTCTGTTGGCCATATTAAGGATTTGAGAGTAATAAGAATGAGGTTAGAATCAGAGAACAACATGATCAGATGTGCATTTTTGTAAAAGATTTATTTCTTTCGTCGAAAGGCAGCTTCAGGGGGGAGTCAGGGAGGGAGGGAGAAAGAGGGAGAGAGATGGAACCAACTTAAAACCACTGGCTCAGTCCCCAAATGACTGCAACAGCTGGGGCTGGGCCAGGCTGAAGCCAGGAGCCAGGAACTCCATCCAAGTCTCCCATGTGGGTGGCAGGGGCCTGAGGCGTTTGGCCACCTTCTACTGCTTTCTTGGGCACATTAGCAGAGAGCTGGATGGGAAGTGGAGCAGCAGGGACTCAAACCAGCCCTATGATAGGGGTTGCCCACATCACAGGTGGTATCTTAACCTGCTGCACTATAATGCTGGCCCCCAGATTTGCATTTTAAAAACATACTGCTGAAAACTCACTAAACCACTGACTGAGCAGGGGCAAGAATGGAAACAGTTTTAATTGTGCAGATTTCTTTCACATCATGTATACTGATGTCAGTGGAAATGGAGAGAAGTAGAGATTCAGGGGTGGTTTCAGAGGGTCTGGATTCTTCACACCATTATGATAACTTGATGACAATAAGTAGCTAGAATGGAAGTCAACGGCATATTGTATGAAAGCTTCCTTTGAAAATGGGATAAAATAGGTTGTGCGAGTGCTTGTTTCATTTATTCTGTTATTGCAGAATCAGCGTATTGAGGGAACCACGTGTACCGCCCTTATGTGCATTAACAGAAGTCCTACTCTTGACACGAGTGCTTCTCCTCCAACACCAACACACACGATAGCTCAGGAGCACAAATCCATTTTCAGACTTTGTATTTAGATAAATAGAGTCCAAAGAGTCAACGCCTCCTGATGAACTGAATCATAAAATCCCTATGTAGATTCAAAGGTAATTTTATTTATAGATATACTTTGATCTGAAGTATTACGTGAGTATTACTCTTATTGACAAAGCTTAAAAAACAAATTGAGAAATAAAGTACGTTTTTTGGAACATCAGTGAACTTGGAGGGTATCAAATGATTCTAACAAAGGTTTAAGGTATATGAAGTCGTATAGGAAGGGCTTCTGGAAAATGTCTGTAGCTCTTTTGATGCGATCATACTGCTGTTCCCCCAAAATACGATGATAAACACAGCCTCTTGGACGGCCAAAGGGAAACTCTGAATATCTTTTAATGATGTTGTATGGCATAAGAGAAATCACAGTGCTGGAGATTCGGGAGATAGTCATTTTGAAGATCCTTTTGTCAATAACCAGCTATATGTCCTTTACAAAGTGATTTAACCAACAGTTTTTACTTTGCCATCCTTTCTGCAACGTGATTCAATGAGACAGTTGCCAAGACTCTGCTCATATCTATGATTCTTGAAAATTGAAGCATTTACAGGAAAGTGAAAATTTATTTAAAACAATGCGCTAGAATCCTGGAAGGTGTGGATACAATTTGGCAGCATGAATAACCTGATACAGATACCAATCTGAACATAATATGCTTTTTAACAACAGACTCTGAGGCGGCTGCTGGCTTAAAAATGTACATACTGAAGATACCCTGAAGATACACATATGCTAACCAGAGTTACGGGCACAAGTTAGAAGCTGTGTATGCACAGCACAGAAGCAACTGACAGCCACAGTCCTGTACACAATCCTTTTGAGTCTCACTGATAAAGATTCCCACATTACAGAACCAGGATAGTAACTAAATGTCCACCAGAGAGTTTAGTGTTTATACACACACAGACACACACACACACCCCAAATGAACATAATGAAATTAGTTTTCAAAAAGAAAAACAGCGGGAGGTTTGAAAGCATGATGAAAAAGTCTATGTGATTTAAAACTGATGAATTGACTGGATGTTAAGAAATCAAACTTAAATTTAAACTGAGCTATAAGGTAAAGCACATAAATTATTGGTCCATAATAAATAAAATTTAGACTTAGCCTTTTGATTTCAAAGTCACTTTATAATTGTAAGGCTGCTTATTGTATGTAGACATGGATGAGTGAAATATTGATTATATACTTTGAAGTAAATTGGTACTTGTCTATCAATAAAGAAAATAGAATTTGGAAAGGGACATTCTTAAGGTCTAGTCAACAGTCATTCTTTCAATTATCCACTCATTCATTCATTCACTCCAAAGGGGATATTTTCTGTGCTTACATCTTTGCCAGGTTCTGGGATCATTCACTCATTCACTCAAAAGCCAGCTGTTCAGCATCTGTGCTCAGGCCTGTGGATACTGAATGAGTAGAATACAGTCTTAGCGCTCAAGGAATTTACTGTCCCATAGGAGAAACCAGATAGATACACACAAATAAAATGAATGTAATGATCTGTTTGATTGATAGTGTGTACAGTGTAGTCAGGCCACAATGGAAGCACTGGTCAAATAGCAGCAAACAATTCAGGAAATTCAGAGCCTTTAGCAAAAATACATTTTCCTCTACCACTTCCAGCTCCTCATGCTTCAAACTTCTCAGTGATTTTTATGTGACCATTGGTGTTTTTCACCTGGAGGCAGATGAACAGGGAACATTGTTCAATACGGGTAAAGGACTATTTGCAATCATTGAGATGTATTTGACCTGTATGGACATACACACCCAGGCCATGTGTTTCCTTATGAAAATAAGGTGCAGGGAAGATGACAAATGAATTCAAACATACCTGGTTTTATTTTAGGATAATTTTTCTCAAAAATATTGCTATTAGCTTAGCAGTATATATCATTTATGCATATGAATTCAAATTTGACAATTCAAATTTCCAAATGACTAAATGAACAGTAAAGCTCAAAGTTCTCACTCATTTCTCCAGCCCTGGATTTAATTTGTTTTAGATATTTTACCTGTGTAAGCTTGTTGTCTCGATTCTCATATTGACTCTGCCTCTACATAAAGTCCTTCTATTCTGTCTTCTGCCCGTTTCTACTGCCAGTCCTAGTTCACAGGCCTTGGCACCTGTCACCGGTAAGTGCTGCCAGGCTTACCCCTCTGGTTCTAGTCAAGGCCTCCCATCTATAAGTACTACTAAATGAATCTGCCAAAAATTCAATTTGATCATGTTGTTCCTGGCTGGAATACATGTTGAAGATACCTACCACCTACCCAATTAAGTACAAACTCCTCAGTTTAGAGCTGCAAGTCCTTTAAAAGCTTGCTACTCAAAGTGTGGTCTACACAAGCAACACTTAGGGGCTTGGAAACGCAACCTCCTGGCCACTGCCCACATCCCCAGTTGATTCACAGGCACATGGAACGTGAGGGCTGTTCTCAACAATTACCACGATGTCCTTCTAGCCAGTGTCGCCCATTGCTCTATTTCATGGGCCTTAACACACAATCAACTTTGTCCAGGAAATATCCTCCTGATTTTGAACCACAACAGCCACTGCTTCTAATACCACAGAGCACGGCACTTTGCTTCTGTGAACTTGTTTATTACCATATTGTTGTCTCCCTGGAGTCAAACACAGCAGATTATCCATCTCTGTCTTTGCCAATGTGATGGCAACACAAAACAAGTATTTAAAATGTTCTTGATTGGGCCATGAGAAGGAAATTGACAATTTATTTTTAATTTATTTTTATCCTATATCCCATCCTTTTCATTCTCTTTCATTTAGGTTTGTAATATAATACAGTAATATACTACTCATGTGACTATTTGAGCAGTTGCTCAAAGACATTATTTGTACTCGAAGATTTTAACAGCTGTGACTGCCTGATCTTTCAGAAAAGCAGCTGCTTGGTTAAGATGCCCACATGCTGAAGGCCTAGGTCTGAGTCCCAGCTCCAGTCCTGATTCCAGTTTCCAGTTATTGCAAACCTTAGGAGGCAGTGGAAATGGTTCAAGTAACTGAGTTCTTGCCACCCATCAGGGACTCCCGGATGGAATTCCTGGTTCTCACCATCAGCCTAGCAGAGTCCTTCCTGGCTACTGAGGACATTTGAGGAATGAAGGAGCAGATACCAGTGCTGCCTGTCTCTCTCCCTCCTTCCCACCAAGAAAGAAAGAAAGAAAGAAAGAAAGAAAGAAAGACAGAAAGAAAGAAAGAAAGAAAGAAAGAAAGAAAGACAGAAAGAAAGAAAGAAAGAAAGAAAGACAGAAAGAAAGAAAGACAGAAAGACAGAAAGACAGAAAGAAAGAAAGAAAGACAGAAAGAAAGACAGACAGAAAGACAGAAAGACAGAAAGACAGAAAGACAGAAAGAAAGAAAGAAAGAAAGAAAGAAAGGGAGAGAGAGAGAGAGAGAGGGAGGGAGGGAGGGAGGGAGAGAGGGAGGGAGGGAGGGAGGGAGGGAGAGAGAGAGAGAGAGAGAGGGAGGGAGGGAGGGAGGGAGAGAGAGAGAGGGAGGGAGGGAGGAAGGAAGTTTGGGAAGTGATCCAACAGATGGAAGATCTCTTTTTGTCCCTCCCTCTGTGTCACTCTGCATTTCAAATAAATATATCTTTTTAAAAAATAAAAGCTTAGAGACTACTGCTTGACAAACCAAGCACATCATCTTCTTTGGGAATTAAGCAGATACTTGTGATTTGAACTCAGATTTTACAACTGTCTTCATTGCTGCACAAATAAGATTATTTGACACAGATTAGAGTATTTGATACCTTTAGTGAAATAAAAATTTCCTAGTTTAGGAGAAAGCTGCTGCAAAATGTAACAGAAAACATGAACAATTTCATTGACTTATTAAATGAAAGGTAAGCCTAGAGATGTGTATGAAAGTTCTGTTGAATCCAGCAATGGGAAACGTGTATTCAAAATATATTAGCTTTAACAATCATCAAGCAATTGGAATATGGTAATTTATGGTTATTTCTTAGACTGTGTCTCCTATTTTGAATACAGACTACCTATAATTGAATATGCTTTTAAAATACAGATTAAATTTGTTATAATGTTTTAGAAAGTTCTTAATGTAGCACTTTCTCTGCTGTACCCCTATCAGTTTATTACGTCACTGCATACCTGCACTTAACATCTTCATTGACCTGATTCATTCATGGATGGAAAGTCCTGCCCTCTCTCTTCCCAGGCTACTATATATTCATAGAGTATGTTCCACTTGCCATATTGAAGTTTTTCTCACACTACTTTGTAATGTTTTGATGTTCTTTCTGATGTTGACGGCTACATTTTCTCTACAACTTCAAGCTCTCTGAAGGAAGAGATTATGTCTGTCTTGTTAAATGATTTATTCACAGTCCTTGGCATAGTTGTCTGCACTTAACTGGCACTCCATAAGCATTTGCTGCATAGATTAATGAACCAATGGAAACACTAATTTTAAGATTTGTAATGGAAATTTAGCCTCTCCACTTTGCCTGACTTATTTAATATGTTAAAATGGGCTATCTTTTTCACAGGGTTCTTTGATGATCATATGAGATGAAGGATGTAAAGCTTAACTCAGTGCATGGTAATAGTACACATTAAGAAAATAGTACTTATTAGTAGTAGCATTCTCACTAATTTTGTTATTACTCTTACTTTAGTAAAATTAAGAAAACTTTCCACAATACTTTAAAGAAAATACTTTTATAGAATACAAAAGTATAAAGGGATCTATAGTCAGAATACAACATCATATCTAACAAATTTTACACACACAATATAATATTCATTAGGAAAAATGACATACAATTTCCATATCATAGTGACGCTCCTGTCACCTGTAATTCTCCATAGAGATGACAGTAGTTTTGCTATGAACATACCCAAGAAAACTGAAATAGTAAAATGATTCCATCCAAAGATCAAAACAGGAAATATACTTGGCACAGCACACATTTACTAACTTAGTGACCTTTCAGAAAATGTAATATTCTAGCACTTAAAGATATTCAGTCCCAAAAGCAATATTGTGATAATTCCCCTGCAAGAGAATTACTAAAGGAAAAAGAATGATGATATACTTAAAGAAGGAATCTGCAAATCAGTCTATAATAGATTTATGCAGGGCCACACTGATGAACTATGCTATTTTTGCCTTCGCTTGGCCACCCAGTTAATGTCATCCATTAGGCAACAGCAGTTTTCTTTCAGAAATGTACGTCATTTCAGAAATTCGCAGACATTTCTGGACTGTATGACCTTTGGCATATTAAATTATCAACACATTGACCTTTGATCTGGTATAAAATACATCTTTTATACAATGCACTTAGCCATCATCTGCCAAAATCATGTACACTTTGCTACAGGCACTAGATTGAGTACTGGTAGAGGACATTTTTAAAAAAGAACTGTCACGCAAATTGAATTTCAAAATGATGACATAGGAAATATTAACTTATCCAATGAAAAATGGCAATATTAACATCACTTAAGCAGTGCTACATCACTAATTATAATAATTATTATTATAACTTTATCAGTTAAGTAAATTTACAGGAAGGAATAGATTTCCACCTCCTACATAGTAGGCACTCTATAAATATTTCATATGTATTGCATTCATTCTCTGATATAGGCATCTCTGAGATGAAAGAACAACAGAAAAATACAGATTTGAAAAAGATGTGCCAAGTAATGTGGGTCCTTTAAGCTTCCTTTGGGGAGTCTTTTTTCCATCAACACTGACCCCATAGGTCGCAATATAATTAAATATCACCACCAAATTAAAAGTGTATGTTTTATAAATGAGGATCAATGCTCACTAATAGATAGATGAAGTATCTGTGTTGTAGCTAGTAATTAGAACCATTTTCACTGATTCAAAATTGAACTTGGGAGGCAAGGAGTCCTTTCCTGTGTTTAGAATAATTAGAGAAAGTACACGTGTTGCCACAGCTATAACCAAACTTAGAGTTCCTTAGGGTGTAAGTGGGGTAAAGAAGCAGAAATGCTTACTGGGGCCAGCACTGTGGCATAGCGGGTTAAGGCACTGCCTGTGATGCCAGTATCCCAGCTGCTTCACTTCCAATCAAGCTCCCTGCTGATGACGCTGGAAAAACAGTAGAAGATGGCCCAAATGCTTGGGTCCCTGTACCTATGTGGGAGACCTGGAAGAAGCTCCTGGCTCCTGGCTTCAAGCTGGCCCAATCTGGCCATTGTGGCCATTTGGAGAGTGAACCAGCAGATGGAAGACTCTCTCTCTCTCTCTCTCTCTCTCTCTCTCTCGTGTGTGTGTGTATGTATATGTGTGTGTGTGTGTGTGTGTGTGTGCGTGTGTGTAGCACTGTTGGTAAAATAAAGAGTGATATCATCAGGCTCATGTTAAATAAACAAAGGATTCGGGGTCAGGGTAACAATCTGTCATGGGTACAAATGGTCTTTTTGCATTTAGTCCTTTTGGTTCTACTGCATGGTACTCTCTGGTCATTATAAAATTCCAAGGGTTTGGGTAACTTGAAATAGTTGCAGAATACTGTCCACTTTTTTCCTCCAATAAACTCAGCTCATTTGAATTTCAGGTCATCCAACACCATCACTTATCTTCCCTCAAGATAAAGTCATCTGAAGGCTTTCCTGTCATTTCCTCTCAGTAAAAGTTCTAGAACCTTCGACACCGTACCAATCACCTACCCACATGCTCACATATTGGTATTTCAACATACACAAAGTTGTCAATTTTAAGATCACACCCTCTTCCTAACATTCTTAGCAACAGAACTAAATCCCCAAATCTACTTTTTAAGAATACTCTTCTTTAATTATTTTTGGTAAACTGTTAAAAAAAAATTCTCAGACTTTTTGAAATAGAATTGAAATTTGGTCAACTTTCAGTTCTGATTCAGTGGAAACAGATAAATGTGGTACATCCAATATGTTATAATGCCATATTGATTATAATGATAATGAATCTGACAAATTACACTTGTACTAAAGAAACCATAATGACCTATAAATGTCTGACCTGGGTGTCACAGTTTGGACTTCCATGAGTGGTGAAACTGTAACTGGGCATATTCCCAGAGGCTACAACTACGAATTTGCTACAAGAGATACTGATATCTGGGGAATGAAGTTACTCCAACACCTGTCCAATACGATTCTTGTTCCATGATATATGGAGTGAGGATGGTTCAAAGAAAAGGCTATCCAGAGAACTGTGAAGACTGCTCGAAAGAGAGAAACACATTTGAAGGTGGTTCATGTTTTATATCTATCTAAGTGAACCTAATGCCAACTGTGGCCTGGAGTGGGTTTCTGAGACTAGTTTAAGTCTTTGGTTCTAAGAAAACACAATCTTCAGATATCACAATCTCTATCTTCTATTTTCTACCTCATTTACTATAGTATCTACACTCCAAAATATGCTTCAACACACAGGGTACACTGTACCAGGCTCATGGAACATGAGAAGCAGAATAGCACACTAAAAAACAATGAAACCCATCTTTGGAGTCAGATAGTCTAGGGTTAGAAATTTGCCTTTGTCAAATGCTAGCTACAAGCCCTTGGTCAATTTGGTTTTCTTGTTTTAGCTTAGACTCATCACTGGCAAAGTGCATTAGTAATGCAAATCTTAAAATACTGTTGGGATATAGATGCAATAAGCAAATGAGATGATAAATTATAAATATATAATATTTATAAGATAATTATAAATGCATTGTTAATAGATTATTAAATTTATATATTGATAAATTATTTATGAATATTATAAGTATTATATAATTATGTGTGCCTATAGCATTAAAATGATTATTGTTTTAATAAGGCAATAATAAAATAATGGCTTATGAAGAGGCTAATGATATAATACATGCTCTGATAGTAATGGTTAATATTGTGTTAAAATGAAGGCAGGATTTAACAAAATCCCTGTTTGCATTCCACGCAACAACATGTACATTTGAAATTACTATTTCAAGATGTTATTTCTTCATATTTAAAGGATACAATGAGAAGATGTATCATTATGCCAAAATTTTGTTAGAAATATCACAATTTTTACAATTTAAAATCAACATGAGACAATTCATCAACTTCTGAATATTTTTGCTGGGTATTTTGTGGAATAAATGGAATTTCCAACAAAGGCAGTTAATGAAGACAATGAATGTACCTGAAGGCTCTTGTTATATTGGGCTTGTAGCCAACCCTGCAAGAATGGATTTATTTTATTCAACAATGGAATTTCACTGCAGAGTGTTCAGTTTTTTTAAAAAAGCATCATTCAATTTATTTCAACTCAACAAAATTTTTTAACTCCTCTAATGAAAATGATACCATCCTACATACTGACCAGCTAAGTAATTGTGGGCAACTTACTTACTCAATAGTATTCTTAATTTCCTAGTTAATCAAATGAGAATAATAAATATTTATTATAGTAACACAATATTGTATTTGAAATTCTGGCTCATGATAATCAAATTTTTATTTTGTTGATCAACAGAAAATTAAATTTATTTTATACGTGAATCACCTAGATACACTTTGGCTCTTTATTTTATACAACTAGCATAATGCACACATATTAAAGTCTTATTCTCTTTGGCTTAAAAACATGGCTTAATCATTTTATAACATCTCCAGATAATAAGTACTCTGCATGAGAGAAAGGCGAAACAATAAATCATTAGCTTTTCACAGAGTAAATCTCCAGATTTTAAATAAAAAACAAACAAACAAAAACTGGGTTACGAAGGACAGCATTATGGTATAGCAGGTTAAGCTGCTGCCCGCTATGCTGGCACCCAACATAGGTGCCAGTTCCCGACCCAGCTATTCCATTTCTGATCCAGCTCCCTGCTAATGCACCTGGGAAAGCGGTACAGGATGACCCAACTGCTTGGGCCTCTGCACTCATGTGAGAGACCCAGAAAAAGATCTGGGCTCCTGGCTTTGGCCTGGCATAGCCTTGGCTGTTACAGCCCTTTGAGGAGTGAACCAGTGGACGGAAAATCTGTCTCTCTTTCTCTTTCAAATAAATAAAAAAATGTAAAAAAAGAAGCCAATAAGCGGCAATTTTTGATCAAGAGAACTATGAATGTTCAAATCATGAACAATGATGAGGAGATGAAGACCCACGTGACATAATGGGAAACATAGGTATGCAAGGCCTTGCACAGAGTTGAAGTATGAAGAGATCATAGAAACATAAATTTAATAGATATGAATCACGGGGCTGGTGCTGTGAAGTAGCAGGTAAAGCCACTGCTTGCAGTGCCAGCGTCCCATATGCGTGCCGGTTCAAGTCCTGGCTGCAATACTTCTGATCCTGTTCTCTGCTATGGCCTGGGAAAGCAGCAGAGGATGGCCCAAGTCCTTGGGCCCCAGCACCCGCATGAGAGACCAGGAAGAAGCTCCTGGTTCCTGGATTCGGATGAGCACAGCTCCAGCGGTTGAAGCCATCTGGGGGAGTGAACCAGAGGATGGAAGACCTCTCTCTCTGCCTCTGCCTCTGTATTTCTGTAACTCTGCCTTTCAAGTAAATCTTAAAAAAAAAAAAATAAGCTTGTAAGCCTTAACAAAGGCTGCTTTTTATGTTTATTTATATTTATCTGTCATCTACTTGAAGGGCAGAGACAGAGCAAGGGAGAGCTCTTCCATTCTTTGGTTTACTTCCCAAATGAATGCAACAGGCAGGGCGGGGCCAGGCCAATGCCAGGAGCCAGGGACGCCATTTGGTCTCCCACATTTTTGATAACTACTTCCCAAGAAAACACAAATTGCTTAGTGGAGATAGTTTCCAAGTTTTCTCCCTAATTTTTCTACAGTATATATGTCCTACTTGTGTTCAGTTTACATGCTTACCTTATGATCCAATTTTTGGAACAGAGATTGAATTATTTTATAAAGACTCAGCTGAATTATGAGCTGTATATCCTTCTAATGTCCCTTAACCACTATTGCAATCAAGTACAAATGTAATATCCACAGTCTATGACAGAGAGTACCATAAGTTAAATGGCTTAATTTGCTCAATGTGGTCAATACAAATAATTTACTTTATAATTAGCTATGATAATGACACAAATGACAATTTTGTTTCGGAAATGCTAAAATGTCAACAGCTGATTCTTGGGCAGCAAAACTACATTGCATACAGAGAATTTTCAATTTTCTAAATTAATTTTTCTCTTTCAAGATGAAATAGATGCATTGTTTTATAAGATACAAGATTCCATTTGTTAAAATCACAATTCAATCTCTAGCATCAAGGAAATTTCTTCTACATCTTAAATAAACTCAAACAAACGGGCTATCTTCTTGAATTTGGGGGCGGGGGAGGAAGTAAGACATTTTAACTGTGGTAGGCAGAATAATGACCTGCCGAAGATATTGCCATCCTTGACTCCTAACTGGTGAACATGTTACCTTGCATGACAAAGGGGAGTTAAGGTAGCAGGTGGAATTAAGGTTTCCAATGAGCTTACCTTTATGATATGGGAATAATCCTGTGTTAAGATAGTCACAGGGGCTTTATATGTGGAAAAAGTAATCAGAGAAGTCAGTGTCTGAGAGATGTGATACCAAAGCATTTCTGGCTTTGAAGATGGAAGAATGCCAAGAGCCAAGAAAGTCTAGAAACCAGAAAAGGCAAGAAAACAGATTTTTCTCTGGAGACTCAAAAAAAAAAAAAAATTAGTCACGCTGATATCTTGATTTTAGCTCAGTAAGACCCATTTTGGAATTCTGGTTTCCAGAAATGTAACATAAATTTCTGTTGTTTAATATATTAAAGTGTGGCTAATTTGTTGTAGGAGCAATAGGAGACAAATAGACAAAAGAGAATTTTGCTGTGAGAAGTATCACTTGTCTCATTCTCATCCCAGAAAGCTAAATATTGCAATCAAACAGTTTCCTAGTATTCACTGGTATAAAATAATTTCAGAGAGTTAAATATATTTAGAATCTTTTTTTCTTTAAACAATGAAGAATTTACAAGTTGTTAGGTGTTCAGACATTGAGTCCACAGACCTTGTTTAGTCTTCTATTATAAAAAGGGCACTCACTGCACCATGGGTCAATATGAAGTTATTACATAAAGTAAAATACTATCTAATTACAAACATCAACGATGTGGATCTTGGCAAAAAGGAGAGGTAACATTTGACTATGTGGAATTAGGTGGAGAGTAAATATGAAAATATAATAAAGAAAAAGGAAATGTATGAGAAAGGCAAGAAAGTTGGGAGTGACAAGGCATACTATGAGTAGCATGATGGCCAGGGTAGCTTCTTCCAGCAAAGATGTGTACCAAATTTAATTTGGAAACAATGTATACACCCAGGAGAAGGCAAACACATTCTTCTGGCTGGTACCTATTCTCTGCACTCTGTCTTGGGTTCCACTTTCCTACTCAAATTCTTTGATCTGAGGGCTTTGCCTGTCTACTACAGCTTGCTTTTCCCACTTGCACTCTAAGCAGAATGAGTTGAAGATTGAAAACCCCTCTGGAGCAGCCTCAAGACAGTGGCTGCTGGGGAACAGTGTAAAAATAAAGATCCTTAGACCTTCAGAATAACTGCAAGGCAGACAGCCTACACTGGTTCCTAAAGGTCTCTTCTAGGATTAAGCTCCAGTTGTCTAAAGTGGCAATTCACTTGATGATACACTTTATTGGTTCACTTCCTATTCCTACCTTACTTCACCATTTCCAGACTTGTGTGTCAAGGGGCTATGTTCCAAATAAAGTGCAATCACTTAAAGCTTTGTTTTAGGGTCTGTAAGTAGGGGAATGCAAACGAAAACGCTTGAATGAGACAGGTAAGGAAACCAACCCAGGGATGCCATCGTGGAGCTTCAGCAATAATTACTAGAATTGGCCAGCACAAAACTATCCAAAAGCAGCAGGACCAAAACCATTGTGAAATGGGAAAGATATGATTCAGTAATTTATTTCACGTGGAGTGATAAAGGATAAATCAACTTTGAGTTAAGCCTTGTGTGTCTGGTAGGATTTTAAACTCATCCATAGACAAAATAGAATCAGAAAGAGAAGTTAGTTAGATGCTGCTTAATAGAATAGCTCGCTTTGCCCAGTTCTGCTGTGAGGCTCAAGAAGGAAAATGAATAAAAAAATCTCCTGGTAAGCTGCATACTACCACACTTAAGTGATCATTGTACTAGAATGAAAAAAGTCTTAAAGCATGGCTATGTTGATTTTGTATAGGACAGGTTGATCATCCCTAATGTCAAAATCCAAAATCTGAAATGTGCCAAGAGCCAAACCATTTTCAGTGTCAACATGACACAAATGGAAAATTCCACACCATGAAACATTATTCCTGCATAAAGTTATTTAAAATATTGTAGAAAATTATTTCCAGCCTTTATTGGAACATATATATGAAATCAATGAATTTTCTATTTAGACTTAGATACCATCCCAAGATACCTCAGTATGTATACGTTATGTAGAAATTCAAAATCTGAAACATTTATCATCTCAAGAAGTTTGAATAAGGGACACTCATTTTGTGCTGAATCCTCAGGCTCTTGCCCAATTTGGCACAGATGCATGATAACAATATTTCTTTATGTGTGCTGCCTCTTCATTATGGTACACTCCTTTGCTTTACCTCTATACATATTAACAAAGCATTTTCAAATATGGATTTTGATTCTCTGAATATTTCTAAGTGGTGGCAGAGCATGTATTATTAGTCTCATTTTAAAATAAAAGGAAAGAGAGGGTCAGGGATACTTAAAAGATATACCATAGGTCAGTTCACATAATAAGTTGGTGACAGTACCAGAACTTAGAATAGCTCTTCCTATCCTAAATCTAGCACTCATTCTACCACACTCTACATCACAATTCTAACAGAAAACTATGTGATTTTGCCTCTAAATTTGCATTATCAATGATTTCCCAGATTATATGACAATTTCAGCCCACACATCTCCATCTCCTGGCAATGCTACAGTGCTTGCTACATTTCAAGATAGTTTGAAAATTTGCATGACCCAGGTTTAGGCTTGAGTTCGTCACCAACTACTTGTGTTACCTTAAGTTACTTCAAATCTATGGATTATCAATGAAAACAGGGACGTTGGGCTATATGTTATGCCTCAGGTCCCTTTCAAGTCTAAAGTTTTCTTGTTGCTCTATCTCTATTGGTCACATCTCTTTCCTTACTTTAAATGATCATTGGTGTACAACAAATCCAAGGAGCAAGTGAGATGATGTCACAAATGGTGATAGAGCAATTATTCCTTATTTTCACATTCTATTTCTTTGGAAAATATAACTAGTGTCATATAGGGTGGGCCACTGGACTGCTAATGACACCTACCTGCTATCAATTGTTCCAAACTACCACTCTCATGCTTTATGATAACAACACGTAAGTTGGCAAACAAGTGACTGAAAGGATTGTGTAAGTCCAAACACAGACTAATAAATAATATATAAGAGTACTTCAAAAAGCATGTGGAAAATGAAATTAAAAGATGTTTTGGAGCAAAAAAAAAATGAAATCCATGCAAAGGGTCTTCATAATACACATTGTCCATGAACATTTTGAAGGTCCCTCTTATATTATTATTTTTCAAGTATATGCATCTGATGCAGTAATAAAGTAGTTTATGCCTTTCATTGCTGAATTAAAAATAGATTTTTGTCATTATTCATTTCTTAATGGTGGTACACGTATAAAATTTAATTTGTGGAGAGTCTATAAAATATTTTGATCATGAAATAGTCATGAGTGTTTGATATCTTCTGGTCTAAATAGATTCTTTATTATATTTGTAAGTAAAGCAATGATAAAGAAAATACAGAAAGAAATGATTAGCAAGTAGGGCAAGATTTTAAAGTGTTGGCATTGGTAGAAATAACACAATTGTAAGCATCTGAACTTAAAGGACTATAATGCCAAAAACAAGCTGAAATTACACGGGTACCTCAAACTGCACCCTGTTTGTTCGTTTCATGAGAAAGTTCTGTACATATGAGAATATAACCACCCTGAAGGCTTAGGAAAACATTATTTTGAATGATCAACATCTCTGTTATCCATTCTACAACTGCTACCTAAGGTTCTTGAGAGAGGTTGAGAATTCCAAAGACTTCTGTTGATGCAGGATGACAAGAGGAAATATGATTGTTTCAAAGGTATGGTTTGTTGTTGAGTGGAGAAGAGGTAACCTATTAGGATAGTAAATGTTTTTTCATAGATTTTATGATATAAAGAATATTTCTGAGAAACAAAGAACCATCTTTGAGTTTCTAAATGGAGTTACTTGAGAAATTCAATTTCAAACTACTTAGGTATTGAGAAATATGTCTTTGCTTAATGATTACTTTGTTTTAAACTCCAAGTAAGTTGCTTCATTGATTGTCTCTGCCTATGAGAAAGAGGGAAATGGATATAGATTTTTATATATATATATATATATATATGTTCATATATATGCTTATGTTTTATGTGTGTATATACGAGTATGTGTATAAAACAATTATAATACACATGTTTATCCTTACGTATATGCCATCCTTAATTCATACCTACACTTACATTTATAAAACACACTATGATCCAAACTCTCACACAGAGCAGTAATTGAATAATTGAATATTATAAATAAACCTCTTATAAAATTATACCATCTGGTAATTCACAGAATACTTCTTATGTTTCATCTAACTTATATTCACTGAACATAAAAATAGTATTCTAATGCCTCTGGGGCGTAGATCCAAGTTTCACTCCATTCACAATAATCACATACATTAAGAGATTTCTGTCATGACTGTAGTACATTTCAGTAATAATTAAAATCTACTTTCCTGTTTGTAAGATTAATAAAAATACTAATTGGTCTCTGACAAAATATTCTGTGTATGTGGCAGAGTAATGTGAAAGGCTTTTGAATGAGCCTATGATCTACAGTTTTACGATTCTGAAATAATAAAACAGCTTATGATTGATGAAGCCACAGGGCTTTAAGAACTTGCACAGAATGCAGAGGAGAATAAACTGTGGCAAGAAAGCATAACAATGATGCATTTGTCAAGGCATTTTTCCCCCTTTGTGGTAGACACAGTACAAGCATTACTCTTGTAAATGGGAATTTCATCACATTTCTGGTCACTGTGATAGTATCATCCCAAACATGGTGACCAAGCACACCCACACACCCTAACCTCAATCCTCTCAAAGAAAGGAGCAAAGAACCTTAAACAAAATATTTTTTTTTAATAAAGACATGAATTTTAACTGGGTGCAATATTTTTGTGTGTGCCCCCCCCCATTTTTGCTTTCCTTTTACATTTACAGATATTTGAATGAGAATTATTCTGAGCTGCAAATAAAACATAAATCTCCATCTTAACATGTCCAAGAGATTTCAACTGCCAATACTGATATCAGAATGTGACCATAATCCATAATAGACTATTCTGCTTCTTCACAGAATCCTTGGGCTATGGTCTGATTCAGAAGAAAATGAAAGAGACAGAACAATTGCCCCTAACGTATTCTCATTCTGTGTTTTCCACACTCTAGCAGGCCTGCTTATATGAAGGAAGTGCTGAAACTTCAGCCTGAATAAGCATAATTAACAAGTGTGCCAAACTTCCCTGGAATTGCTACTTTTCAGGGATTATGATCCGTATTATTGCAAACCATCTGAATTGGAAATAGCAATGTGAGTTTATTTTATCACTAAGATCTGAAGCAGAACTGAAGATGATAGCTTGAACTGTTTTTCTTCTCCCAGTTAGATCACTTCTGCAAAACAAGTCACTTCTTCCAGTTGGTCATTTTGCCCCACTGTTTCTATAGGGCAGAGCTGGCCAAGTAAATTTAAGAACACAGGTTGTGAGATATTTTTCCTGCTGGAACTGAAGAACATAAGTCGATACTTCGCCCTTGCTCTTATAAAACTGAACTATAAATATCTGTTTCATGCCAGCTACCCACCAGCCCAGGAGGTCCTAAAATGCATTGCATTCTTATGTCTTAGTGCAAGCACATAAAAGGTACTCAAAATATTTTGTTCAGTAAATATCAGTAAGAAAAAATCAGAACTGTCTCTAGGCATTATTTCCTATTAAAATATAACAAATACTGACTGATAATTATGGCTTTTAAGGTAGAGCCATGAAGAGACAAAAATTCTTGCCTTAATGGGGTTTTACGTTTTTTCTAATTGGTGAATGTGTGAGAGAAACAACAATAACAAAACAAAACACAGGTAAACAAGAACTACAGTAACTACGATGGTGATAACAGCTAAGGAGAAAAGAAGGGCAAGGGTACCTGGAACAGAGCTGAGTTTGCTAATTTTACACAAAATGGCCTAGAAATGTCTTACTTATGGGGTGATTTCAGTCAATACACGAAAGAGGTGCAGACTAAACCAAAAGGATATTTTAAAGAGCAGTTAAGCCAGAGGGAACAGCAAGTGCTGAGACCCAGAGACTGGAGTGTCCTGCAATGATGTAGGAGAAACTAGCAGCCAGTGTTGCTGAGAGAGAAGAGAAGAGAAGAGAAGAGAAGAGAAGAGAAGAGAAGAGAAGAGAGAAGAGAGAAGAGAGAAGAGAGAAGAGAGAAGAGAGAAGAGAGAAGAGAGAAGAGAGAAGAGAGAAGAGAGAAGAGAGAGAAGAGAGAAGAGAGAGGAGAGAGGAGAGAGAGAGAGAGAGGAGGGAGGGGGAGAGAGAGAGAGAGGAGAGGAGAGAGGAGAGAGAGAGGAGAGAGAGGAGAGAGAGAGGAGAGAGAGAGGAGAGAGAGAGAGAGGAGAGAGAGAGAGAGAGAGAGAGAGAGAGAGAGAGAAGGGAGGAGGGAGGGGAGGAGAGGGAGAGAGAGGTGGACTGAGGGAAAGGGAGGGAGAGGGAAGGGGAGGGAGGGAGGAGTGGTATATGAGTGCAAGCCAGATCATGACTTTGTAGGGGGCCCTAGCACTGTGACATGGTAGGTTAAGCCTCCACCTGTGGTGCTGGCATCTCATATGGGCATCGCTTTGAGTCCCAGCTACTCCACTTCCGATCCAGCTCTCTGCTGGTTTTTATCACAGTGAGATTAGAGGTTTGGGGAGGTTTCTGAGGACATAAATAACACACACTCATCTCTTTTAACAGATTCACTCCTGCAGTTGACAGTAGGTTGATGAGAAGCAAGGCAGAGAGTGGGAAACAATGAAGGGGCTCTTGCAATCATTAAAGTAAAATAAGATGGTGACTTGGACCAACATGTTGGCATTGGATCTGGTGAGAAGCGATCAGATTTGGGTATGTTTTGACAGTAGACACAATATGACATTCTGATGCATCAGCTGATGGGCAGGAGAAAAAGGAATTGTAAAGATTTTGTCCAGAGTAACTAGCAATGATGCAACTAAATGGAACAGGAAAAGAACAGTGGGATAAATAGTTCTGGGGAAAATCTAGAGCTAGGTTTTCAACATGTGAAGATCAGGTTGAGATACTTATTCAAGTCCAGTTGACAGTTGGGTATATGAGTCAGATGTTTAGGAGAGACAGATATTTATATTTGGGAATCACTGGGATAGAAACAGTATTTAAAGCCATGAAACTGAATGAGATCACCAAAGGGGAGAATATAGATAGGAAAAAACAAGAGCTCTTTTTTTCTGGCTCACTCCAGTGTTCAAGAGGAACATGGGCGACTGGATAAAAGTAATCATTTGCATTTCAACACAAAAGACTGTATCAGAGGGTTAATTCTTATTACAGGAAATAATATTTGACATGGAACCAAGAATTACAGACTGCATAATAAGATTTGTGGAGTAGGGTAGTTAACCAAAAATCTTCATATTCAATTGTTCACCTATAATGTTAAGGCATCATTGATGACCCTTCTATAAAAACTTGAAATAGCTGTGTGTTACCAGTCTTTTTTTAATAAATACACAAAAGAATATTCATGAAGCATTTCATTAGCTCATTTGGCTCAGACTTTTTTTTATTATTATGACCATATCTCTCAACATATTCTCTGATCAAAATGCCTTATTCCTCTGGTAAGTCTCATCAAGTAACTGTAAATGTGATCATTAACATATATATAAAAGAAATAACATATATTAAAGAAAGGTGATTACCTGCTCTTCAAGCAAATCTTTCTTTTTCTACCTTTAAAGATAACATTGCTTTATATAATCACACTAAGTTAAATATATTCAGTTTTTGCTCTTTTCAATTTAGTTTGTTTTCATCCCTGTTGACATGTCTGCATCTATCATTGTGCAGTTTGCTCTTGAGTTATACCCATTGCATCCTTTCTGGTCTCCTGGCTACCCATCTTGCTTCACTCTAATTTTCACTTCATGCCACCAGTAATTTTGTGAGCCACATAATAGGTCATATGGTCCATTTGCTGAAAATTCTTTGATAGTTAACAGTGACTACACAATAAAACTTAAGTGCCTTAAAACTGTCCATAACTGTATTAATTCAGACATTTTTCCAATATTCATACCCAAGAACTTCAAGCGTAATTCATTAGTCCTGATAATTTGATCAATACACCACTGTCCTCCCCAAGTTACAAAAGAAAACTTCATTCTCCTCAAAAATTTGTTTGCATGGATCCTCTAAATCCTGGAAAGTGTTCCAGATCCAGTAATGTCTACAGTCATAAAAATCATATAGTGTAATTGCTCATGTATTTCAATGTTTTTGTACTAATATTACATAAATTTAGAGCTTAACAAATTCCATTATTAACTGAATTTTTAAAAAGATTTTATTTCTTGAAAAGGCAGAGTTACAGAAAGAGAGAGGAAGAGTCAGAGAAGAATTCCATCTGCTGCTTCACTCTCCAAATGGCTGCAACAGCTGGAGCTTCACCCAGGTCTCTCACATGGGTGCAGGCGCCCAAGCACTTGGGCTGTCCTCTGCTAGATTCCTAGGTGCATTAGCAGGAAGCTGGATTGGAAGTGGGGCACCCAGGCCTTGAACCAGCACCCATATGGTATACGGGTGTCATAGAGGCAGCTTTACCTGCTATGCCACAGTGCCAGCCCCTATGAATTGATTTTGAAAAATAAATTGTCTCCATTTCTCAGGCAACACTTTATAGGATGCCCTGTGTAGTAGGCACTCTGGACATAAAGATCATCCATGAAAGGTATAAACATTTTCAAATAAAAATATTATTTCATTTTTGCTTGAATATAGAGGTTGTGATTTTTCTTTGTCCCTCAATTTAAATATATTTTAGCTTTTATTTGGAAATATTTTCAAATTTATAGAAAACTAGTAAAAATTGCAAAGAATTTTTGCATGCAGTTTACCCAACTTCCTCTGTTAACATTTACATAAGCATAGAGCAATCATTAGAACCAAAAAATTAACACTGATGCAATACAGTGAACTAACCTATAGATCTTATTCAAATTTCAAAATTTACACTAAGGTTCTTATTTGCTGATCCAAGATTCAGTTGATCTCAGGTTGCATTAACTGCCTTTTCTTAGTCTCCTCCAACCTATGAGGGTCCCTAGTCTTTTTTTTTTTTTTTAATTTTTTTCTGACTTTGAAATTTTTCCCAATACTGGCCAGTTATTCTGTAGCATATACCTAGATTTTGGTGATCACATTTGGGGTATACATGATGGCAAGAATATCACAGAAGTGATGTATGTTCTCAGTGAATTATGTGTGGTGATTTTTATCTAAATAAAAATTATTTTTGAAAGAATAAGATTGGGCAAGTTACTAGCTAAATGAATTCCTGTAATGATTTTTAAATATGGTACAAATAAAAACTGGCATGTTAAATATTTATCAAAAACGTGTCTTCTGTCTCTACAAATGGACATAAATCAAAGCTTTAGTAATTTTAAGGTTTTCTGTTCTGTCTGAAAAGGTGTTGTGGAAGAGTTAAAATATAATTGACACTGATGGTCTTATATGCATAACTGAAAAACTATTTACCTGTAAAACACACTACATTGTTCTCTGTTCACTGTACAGTTTCTGTTTGTGAAACAGTGTATCCTCTAATGGGTTTGTGAATCTATTGGTCATTAATATTTGATGTCTTTCAGCATGCTTATTTGATATTGACAATATGCTACAAAGAAATTGATCCTTTTTAGACAATGGAGTTGTACCCTTTGTAAATTAGAGAAGAGTTTACTGCTTTAGAACAATGAATTATTTACAAAAAGACCCCTAGGGTAATAAATACATAAATGAAAAATGATTAATTGTACCACAGTTTTCCCTGAATATTATATTTCCCATACAAAGAAATAATGCCCAAATTTGGCTCCTTAGCAAGCATCATACAGAAATATTTAGCTCCTTACATTTTTTCCTTCACAAATTTAATTTCTCACTCACATAAAAGGTATAGGCAAAGAGTGGATATGAATGCTACAGATAATAATAAGAGTTATATTTTAATGGTCAGAATAAAATTAACAGTATGTCAAAGTATTTTTAAACACCATCAATAGCGTACACTGCTTTATCTTCTCCAATATTTCTTATAAAGAAGTGTAGCAACTTCTCAACTGATTCTACCCTTAAGACTCATGCTTGGAAGTTTTATTCAGATTGGTTTGCAAATAGTCTTTGCTTCTGTAGGAACATGTCTTAGGAACTTAGGCTATGTGAATATTCACAATATTTCAAGGGAACACACATGGAAACTTCACACACACACATACACACACATATATACATATATAATAGTTTTTGTCTTACAAAATTAACGTAAACACTTCTGTATTCCCATTCATCCACTCGCACTGAGCAATCCTTATAAATAGTTATAAATAATGAGTCTCTCAATGTATCTCGAGTCTTTATATTCTTACTTGTAAAATGAGAACAATAATTGTTAATATAACCAAAATGTAAATTGAAACTACAATGAGTATGTTTAAGTGCATGATGTATAGAAGATGCTCAGTAAAGGTCAATATTATTACTATGATCTTTGTTATTATTCTCATCTGATATGGTCTGAATGTTTCTGTCCCTTCAAGATTGATATGGTGAAATCTAATCTCCAGTGCGATAGTATTAAGGGGAAAGGCCTACAGGAGAGGGTTAGGGAGTGAGGGCTCTGCCCTTGTGAGTTGATTTGGTCTCCTTAATAAAAGAGGCCCAAGGGCTTGTTTTCCCCTTCCATCATAAGAAGATGTAACAAAACTTTAAATATTTATACTAAATCTGTCCATTCTGATGCCTGTAATTTAAAACAGCAAAGTAAATTCATAGATGAAGCATGTCACCATGCACCAAATTTGATGGTACCTTAATCCTGGACTTTGCAGCCTTCAGAACTCCACAACACATTTCTATTGTTTCTGAGCTACTCAGTTTATGGTGTTTTATTATGGAAGCCAGAACAGACTATGACTTCATTTAACAATTTCTCACCAGAAGCTATCCTCAAGTTTCTAGAGCTCAGTGGTTGACAATTTACATAATTTATACTTTTGCAAATCAGTACCTCTTGTTCTTCAAGAAAGCACTCCTTAGACAATTCATGTATATTGGTTTCATATATCTAGTTGTATGGTGATTTAGCTCACTTTTACATTGTCTCTAAACAGTACCTCTTTAACATTGCTGGAAAATCTCTTACTTGTTATTATGCAATATATCCTTAATAACTCAAACATATAATAAACTATATCATGGAAAGTATTAAAAATGAAATATGCCATATTGGTATTTTTAATTCTCCCATAGTGTCATTACTATCTCTTAAATGTTAATCTGCTATTATCTAGTTACTATAGGAAAGAGACATAGTTGTACTTAACTCTCTCAATTGTCAAGTCTTCTTACAAAATATTTACAGATGACACTAAAGTGCAAATTTAGCAACTGGAGAGTCATTTGTGGTCTAGCAATATTTAACCACAGATATTTACTACTAGTGAAATCACTAGTGTCATTCTGGCATCATGCAGTAGAAGATGACTGTTTTGAAAACAGCTCCATCAACTTTGGAAGAAACGATGTATGATTGAAGGTGTATTTTAATGCATTATGGTTATTTCAGGAAAGATTTGTATGGGGGTTTAAAAATTTAAAGTTATAAGGTATGAGAACACATGAAATAAAATATAGATTATAAGTTTAAAGAAGATTCAGATTACAAATTAAAACTGCCTCAGTGATTTCTTATTGGCAAAGCTAAACAAACAGCATTTCACAGTTTTTTGTTAACAGTCAACAAAAGCATTTAATAATATATTTGTTATACTAAATCTGTTCATAGTGGTGCGTTTAATTTTGAAGGGCAAACTAAATATTGAAAGGTCACAAACTACATCACAATTATCATCCGTCATGTTAACTTTTGAGCTTTGACAACTCAGTAGCAGTTGCATTTGCTAGGCATATATGTGCTATTTAAGAAACCAAAGACAAGAAAATATTTTTTGGAACTATTTAAGATTTTAGACAAAAACATCAATTTTCATTAAGTGGCATAGACCATTTAAAGTTAAAATGTCCTCACTTTAAAGTAGAGGTTTGACTCATGCTTGCATGTACCTATCTATCTACTCAAGAGGATTTACTGAACAATGATGAAAATATCAATAAAGTGTTAGAACAAGTTCAGCTTAATTCAACTACTGCCTTACCTGATAAGTGTGGTTTATGTACAAAGAAAAAATAATCCCTATGAAGTGTTTTTGCTATTTTTACTCAAATAATAGTGGATGCTATTTCTGTTGCTTAAATTTTACCACAAGGAATTATGCCTTATGTATCTCTTGTAATGAATTTATTTATATGAAATGTGTCAACGTTTGGAAAGTATTTGATGTTTTTGTGACAAACTCTGTGTGTGTTTGTGCTTCTTGTGGATACCAAAATCCACAAATTCTCAAGTTCTTTATATAAAATGGTGTAGTATTTGTATAAGATCCATGTACATCCTCCTGCATACATTAAATGATCTCCAGTATACCTTACAATACCTTATGCAATGTTACTGTTATAGAAACAAATACCATACTGTACTGCTTAGGGGAAAGAGACCACAAAAGACGTCTGTAGAGTACTGACATAATTTTTAATCTATGATTTGTTGAATCTGCATATCTGAAACCCACCAGGAAGGAGGAGTAACAATAATTTTTAAATAAAACTGATACAGTCATGGTCCTGATGTCCCCTAGTAGCTGACAAAAGGTAAACAGTAAGCAACAGGAACAGGTGAACAAATTTTATGACTGTGTGCAAAGGACAATGCAAATATATCACTGACTCCATATTCAACTTACCACCTGCTCCTTCCACATAGCCTAGGCCTACGAAGCTTCCTGCCTCCACAACATTTGAGACATTAACAGGGTCACAGGAGACGGTCTCTTATGTGAGGCACATGCCAGCTATGCAGTGCTGGACCAATTTCTCCCACTTTTTCTCAGCCTCAATTTTCTCTTAATAATACTTTCCCTATCTAGAGAGCCAGTTATTACTAAATATTTGCCATTGTGTCCAAGGCATGCCACTAAGTATTATCCACATATCATACTTACTGAATAATCAAAGTTAAAGTAATTCCGTAAGGTTATTTCTAGTTACAGTTCCATGTGGCAGGCAGAAAAGGCAGGCTCAGTAACTTGCTGAAGATCACACAGTGAATACCCTAATTGGGATTCCTATTTAGATGATAGCATAAAGATTCCAAACACTTAACCACCAAACTACATGATCACATAGTGACATTACTTAGGTGTACTATTTAAAGTTGCATACAAATCTAAGATGTGTTTACTAGAACTACATTAATGAGAAGGAAAAAGTTCTGCCAAAAAAGAAAAAGTTCTGTAGTTCGCTGTTGCAGGGACTCTAAAATTCACAGTTAACATGATTCTTAGAGGTAAAATGAATTTGATTTAAAAGTCTATAGTCCGAGGTTCTAATGTAGCTTTCTCATCAGATGACTGACTCTGTGAAATCTTTCCATAATTCATCTGAAACTTTATTAGAGATTTCAGAATTATCATGAACTGATAAGCTGGTATGTTTTTTAAATTTATCTTAGGAGAGAACAAGTAATGAAATGGCACTGAAACAAAGCAAAAAAAATAACAATAAGTTATAGTAGTCACGTTAAAAATAAATCAAACAAGTAATAAAAACAAAAAGGTTATAGTAGTCATGTTTAAAAAATAAATCAAGCAAGTGTTTGTCCTAGCAGTAAAAACACTGGTTGTGATGCCTATACTCCATATTGGAGTGCCTGGTTTCAAATTCCTGCTTCACTCTCGATTGCAGCTTCCTGATAATGGCATCTTGGGAGACAGCAGGTGATAGTTCACGTGGTTGAGTCCCTGCCACCAACGTGGGAGATCTAGACAGAATTCCAGCTCCTGGCTTGGGCCTGGCCCAGCCCAGTTCTGCCCCACCCCACCCTGCCCCAGCCAATGAAGGCTTTTGTGGGGTGAACCAGCAGATAGGAGTAGTCTGTCTTTGTCTCTCTGCCTCTCGAACAAATAAATACAAGGTACCTCTGATAAACAGAATATATAGATGGTAGGGAACATGTTAAACTATATCTCAAGGATGTATATCCTAACTTAAATTTGAACATTGTCCATATATTTGATAATATGAAATTACTGTTATTGTATGCTATGTTTAGGTTCATGTTAGAAAAAGAATATAAGCTACCTATAGTTTTGTTCATATCTGTGTAAAATCATATGACATTTGGGATTTGTTTCAAAATAATACATCAAGGGGAAGCAGTAAACAGGGAGAGCACAGAACAGTAATGGCCATGGGTTGATAGCTGTTGGGGCTGTGTGATAGTTATATGTTGATTCACTACACATAGATATTTATTTCACATTGTATCTAATGAGTGAGTTATAGGCTCAAAGAGTTAGATGAGTATTAACAAAGATGCCTAAGAGAGGAAGCTCATTTGGCAAATTGGACTTAGCGTAAGACTGAAGGATCGTTTAATACCACTTTCTGAGTCCTGAGGGTAAGGAAAAGAACATGAGCTTTTCATGTGAGACCCTGGAGACGCACATCCAAGAATAGAGATCGAGTGTGGGTGTTAACAGTGAACTGGCAAAGAAAGTAATGGCCATCCACGGAGAAAAGAGATAACAATGAATTCTGGAGGAGTCTAAGGTGGGTGGAAAAAGAAGCAGGACAATGATCTCATTTAGTCACGATGATATCCATTAATAATTAGTAGTAATATATGCTGTGAACACAATTTTTTTTAATTTTTTAGCTATTAAAAGTCAAGCATGGCACACAGATAGGCTAAAATGCTGAGCACTGAGAGCACCAAACACAGGTGGTAAGTACATGGACCCTGAGGGACCCTCACTCATTGCTGATGCAAAAGAAATGTAGCATGGCCACTTTGGAAGAGTCTGGCAGGATCTAACAAAACTAAGCATATTCTTGCAATATGGTCCAGCAAGCACGTACCTAAAAATTTACCCAACTTAGAGCCACACAAAATTCTGCATGCATGTTCATGGGAGCTATATTTATACTTGCCAACAACTGGAAACATGCAAAAGTTAAAATTATACTTCCGTAGGTAAGCAGCTAAACTGTGGTATGTCCATACAATGGAATGTTATTCAGTGGTAAAAAGAACTGAGCTATTAAATCATAAAAAAAAACAAGGAGAAAACTTCAATGCGTATTTTTAAATGAAGGAAGCCAACCTAAAAAGCTACACGGTACATATTATATGGTTCCAACTATATGACATTTTTGTGGATTATATCTCAAATATCTGGCTCCCTCCCACCATGTGGATTAAGTTCTGATCTCCCAAGCATTTGGGAAATGAATGAGAGGATGAGAGATTTCTACTTTTTCTTTATTTCTTCCTCTCCCTCTCTTTCTGACTTTCAAAAACAAAACAAAATGAAAACCCAAAACAGAGATGACTGATTGCCAGGGCTCAGGGAAGTAAGATGGGAGGAATAGCTGGAACATTGGAATCATGGGATTTTTAGGGAAATAACAGTATTGTTTTTCTTTAAGATATATTTTTATTTATTTGAAAAGGAGAGGAGAGATAGAGAAAGAGAGAAAAAGAGAGAGAGAGAGAGAGATGGTTGCAATGGCCAGGGCTGGGGTGGTCCGAAGCCAAGAGCCAGGAGCCTCTTCCAGGTCTCCCATGTGGTGCAGGGACCCACTGACTTGGTCCTTTCCACTGCTGCTTTCCCAAGTGCATTAGCAGGCAGCTGGATTGGAAGTGGGGCAGCCAGGAATCGAACCAGCACCCACATGGGATAAGGCATTACAGTCAGTGGCTTAACCAGTTATGCCATTGACACCAGCCCCTAAAAGTATTCTGTATGATATTTATAAGTGAATATATGAAATTATGTAATTTATAAAAACTG
This sequence comes from Sylvilagus floridanus, assembly GCA_949820135.1. NCBI lineage: Eukaryota > Metazoa > Chordata > Mammalia > Lagomorpha > Leporidae > Sylvilagus > Sylvilagus floridanus. The sequence goes on from OX463223.1 coordinate 115,987,930, forward strand.
ATAGAACTGTACAACATAAAAGGTGAACCCTAATATAAACTATAGATTTTAGTTAATAATAATTGATCAATATTGGTCCAACAATTGAAAGAAATGTACCACACGAATGCAAGCTGTCGATAATAGGATAAAGTGTGGATGAAAAGAGAAAATATATATAAGAACTGCTTGTACTTTCAGCCCATTTTTTTTTCTGTAAACTGAGAACAGCTCTAAACATATTCTTACTAGTCTTAAAAAATCGCAAAGCACAGTTACTACTAAAATATTCTACAGGAACTGCTTGCTGTTCAAGACTTCAGACCAAAATCAGTGCAAGAACTCAGTGATTTGTGACTTGTCTTCTTTCATGCTCTGAGCCAGTGATCTGGAACAAGAAAGCAACACTATGTCCATGTTTTCTCTGGGGTCTGCATAGGCCCCAGACGAGTTGAAATTACTGTTAAGGGAGTATCACTTTTCATCTAACCACTCACTGCAGAAATAACTATATTTCTGCGATAAGAGACAGAACTTAAAAGTCTGGAGTTCTCCCAATTGAAAGGATTCAAATGTTTTTGGTGGATAGATATTACAGGAGACTTCTACGTAGGGAGTAAAAATATGAGGTTGCTAAGATCTGGCCTGTCCCCATTAGGAATCTGACCTAGCTGGAAGTGCACACTCATTACACTTGGTTCTTTGGAAAAACTGCCTTCAGGATGAAAAGTATTTTACCTTGGCGAGACAGAGAGAGGCAACTTAGGACAGTTATGCCAAATCTTCCCGAGACAGTGTCCAAGTTCAGATAATTAGAATATTTATCTATTTTTTCAGTCTGTCCAACTAAATGGAGAACCAATTAATTATACTCATTCAAACTAATATAAAAACTCAAAATGCATTCAGCAGAAGCATTATAAATAATGCTACTAAATAAAATTAGATAATGATAGAAAAAGAATATAACACGGAGCTAGTTCTGAAGGTAGAGCAATGTTATAGAGTACTCGATCAAGGGAGGCCAAAGTTTCAGCTTCAAGGCTTCTAGTTCCTGTATAAGTAGTATCAATAGGATACACAATAGAGGGAAGTAGTATCAATAGGATACACATGAGCCGGTAGTTCAGAAGAAGCAGAGTATTATTGGGTACATTTTTCATTTCATAATTCTTATCAGAAACCTTTTGGACTAAGATATGCTTGAAATAACAGATATCTTTTGATTTTTGGAATTTAATATAACTGCATATGCCAAATATTTTGAAAAGCCCCTAACAGGCTCTGGGGCAATACCCTAGACTAAAACATGTTTATATTTCTGAAACTTAAATAGTCAAATATTTACACTACAGGGAATCAATTCATTTGCTGAAGTTACTTCCAAATGAATTTTGGCATTAGACTTACAGAAAGCCTAAGAAAGATTTACAGATTTATGGAACTTCAGCTACGAGGTGGGCTTAGTTTTCTTGCTTTGGTCTCTCAGGGAAGCCATAAATTCTGAGGGAGTTGAGTTAAAGTTCTACCATAGGGCCAAGAAGTCAGGAGTAGCAGGCCAATTGGGCAATTTGTTATTTTCTCTGCTTCGAACTGCATCAAATAGTACTTTTTCATTCAGCTTTGTTTTCTTTTCAATTTCTGACACACAAAAATTGTAATAAAAGGTACCATATGTTTTCATTGACACTTGTATATACTGCACAATGTCCAATCAAGTTAAGCATATATATATATATATATATATATATATATATATCCTCAGTTATCATTGCTTTATGGTGAAACATTTAAAAATCTTTCTTCTAGTTTTCAAAACTTTTTGTTTTAATTTCTGAGCAGCAATTCTCAATCTGGAATATGTATCAGAATTTCCTAGGCTCACCCAGTAAGATAGGCCAGGATCTTTTATTCCTATCAACTTCCCCAGATGATTGATGTCTCCAAATCCGAGAGCCACTGATCTAGAGGAATAAAAATACTGCATATCCTTAAGGCAATCCCATGTAAATCTTACTGTTAGCGACATGGAATTCAAGATTGTAGAACCAGAACTGTCCATGAAGTTCCCATATTCTACATCACTGGTTAACTGAATGGGTTTAAGCGGCCACAAGTGAAGGTTACCCAGCCTTCCTAAAATACTGAAAATTTTAAATTAACGAGAGGATGAGCCCAAAAGGCCCCTTTCCATACTTTAGAGAAGTGGCAATCTGATATAGTACCCAAAGGTAAAGAAAGGCAAAAAATAATCACATTTCCAACATATTAGATGAGATCCTTAATTAGTCTGCTAAAATGGTCGGCTTATCTGTATTGCCAGCATGTATGGGCACATAAACTAGAGAGTGAAGACAATCTGACGCCCTCCATGAATTCAAATTCATTCAGTGAAATGGAAAAGCATACTATTTTTTCTGTTCCTATGAAAAATGGCAAGAGCCTAGTACTGAAATTTACTGCACAGAGCTGGCATGGAGCAACTATATGTCCTGTGCAATGCAGTAGCGTGTCATGCAGCGGTTGAATATGCAAACAGAACACTGTTTTCGTCTCGGCAGTGGCTGTCATGACCACAGTCAGATACTGCACTTAATTATCGCAGACTCCAATGGAAAGATAGCTCTAACTAATCAGCCACAATCCCCAATTAACCACCAACGTCGCAAATGTGACCCAAAAAAATTCATGTTATTAATGCTTTGACATTTTCAGAATAAAATGTATTTAAAAACACTCTCAGTGAAGTACGTTTTGTAAAACTCTAAGTAAAGGAGGTAGAAAGGAGCAAAGTGGGAGAGGGGAGGCAAATGAATATTCATGGAGCCTCTGCGAACAATGTACGAGTCCAGCTGTCATGCATGTAATAGGCCTGCTACTCCTCTCAAATGAGCAGGGGCAAGTCTGGCTGTTGGGCTACTGATTGTAGAAAACAACAGATTTAACTCAGAACTCAATATTCTAAACCAAGAGGATGTATCCCAATGCTGCTATAGTCACTGCAGTACTGAATTTTTTATTTTTGTTATTTTTTATTGTTTTTATTTTTATGTTTTATTTTTGACAGGTAGAGTGGACAGGGAGAGTGAGAGACAGAGAGAAAGGTCTTCCTTTGCCGTTGGTTCACCCTCCAATGGCCGCCGTGGCCGGCACGCTGCAGCCAGCGCACCGCGCTGATCCGATGGCAGGAGCCAGGTGCTTCTCCTGGTCTCCCATGGGGTGCAGGGCCCAAGCACTTGGGCCATCCTCCACTGCACTCCCAGGCCACAGCAGAGAACTGGCCTGGAAGAGGGGAAACCGGGACAGAATCCGGCACCCCGACTGGGACTAGAACCCGGTGTGCTGGCTCCGCAAGGCGGAGGATTAGCCTGTTGAGCCACGGCGCCGGCCTAGTACTGAATTTTTTAAAAAAAGAACAGAGTTAATAATTACATGAAGGGTGGAATCTATAATTGGAGAATGTGTGGCTATGTGAACAGTGACCTCTGTGCTATGCCAAATAAGAAATACATGATACAGTACCAGCATTTATGTGCAAAAATCAAAGGAATGCACTGCTGTGTTTCAGAAACTAATATTGCTAAACCTATTGTTTTCTCTGTAATACCTGCAAGTACACAAGTGGCCACAGAAGGGGCCTCTCCTTGAAGCTTTCCAAGCAAAAATACTATGGCTAAGAGTGGGAAGTAAATTGATCATGCGATTTTGTGTATTAATTCACTTTACAGTCAAAGATATAATGATAATTTGTCCAAAAAGGATAGAAAAACAAAAGCTCCACTTCTAAAGAAAAAAGGAAAACACGGGGATTCTTTAGCATTCCATATTTGCACTGCACACAGTATATTAAAAATCTTACATTATACCTTGATAAAAAGTTAATTTATTTTAATTTAGAAAATATAGAAAATATAAGGAAATTAATTTTCAACCGAGAGCCTTTTAGGCTTTGATGATAATGATGAAGAATAAGAAAGGATTATCTGGGCAAAGAGCAGTAATACTACACCTTTGGGCATCATCAGCATTAAAAAGAAAGAAGAGGGATATATGTGGAAACAAAGATGTGCTCGCTAGAGCAATGATTCTCAAAATGTGGTCCCTAGACTGGCAGTATCACATCAGTTGGGTACTTGATATAGATACAAATTCTAAGGCCCCATCTCATATCTATTAAATCAGAAAGATCTGGGGGAGGTGCCCAACACTGCATGATTGGACAAGCCATCCAGATATTTCTGATGCCTCTAAAGTTTGAGAACGACTGAACTGGATAATTTGTGTAAAAGCTTTTCTCCTGGATCTTTTATGTTTATATAATGATAATGTGCAAGAATAATAGAGGGGCTGTCATTGTGGTGCAGTGGGTTAACGCCCTGTCGTGAAGCGCCAGCATCCCTTATGGGCGCTGGTTCAAGACCCAGCTGCTCCAATTCCTATCCAGCTCTCTGCTTTGGCCTGGGAAAGCAGTAGAAGATGGCCCAAGTCCTTCAGCCTCTGCACCCATGTGGAAGACCTGGTAGAAGCTCCTGGCTTCTGATCAGCTCAGCTCCAGCCATTGCGGCCAACTGGGGAGTGAACCATTGGATGGAAGACCTCTCTCTCTCTCTCTCTCTCTGCCTCTCCTCTGTGTAACTCTGACTTTCAAATAAATAAATAAATCTTTAAAAAAAATAATAGAGAGGAAAGAAAGATAGAGGAAGAGAACAAAACCACCACCACCACCAAACTGTAGAAGATTAAGCCTAATTTCTAAGTTGTTTAAAATATTCTTTATAAAAATAGCATCTGCTTATATAAAATGAATCATTTAGTTTCTTGGTCCACATATGACATGATACAATTTAACAAGTGTCTGAATTACATATTAGAGACGAAGTTGATCTTGAAGAATTGCAGATAGTAATTACATATTGCCAAGCATGACCAAAGGTACAGCTAACCTATTGTTCTTCATCCTTTGAAGAACAATTATCTGGAATTATAACTCACTGAGTATTTGTAATTTGCGTATTTCATGTGAGAAATGAAATATTCAAAGGTTCAAATTATACTTGAGGTACTATAAAAATATAAATTTACTACTCAATAGATACAAGAGATGAGTCACTAATGATATTTTCAAAATGCCTCTAATTTAAATTCATGGGTGATTGATGTAGTAAGATAAGCAGCAAGCCCATGAGATAATTTAATCAACAAATGACCCTGTGAAAAGCAGTACAGGTAAAGTTTTCATTAATTTTATGTCACTTTCTCACTTCTAATTTGCTAAATAATGTTCTGTTCATAGGTGAGCATTCAATGTGTTACTTGCATTCATTAGAAAATACCTAACCAGATTCAAAAGTCTTTTAAGGACCATGAACCACGTGGCACTATTTCTTATCTTTTCATTTAGCTCTGAGTTTTTGACCAGCTATGAAATTGAACTTTTTCTGCATAGTTTCATATGTCACAGTGTAACTCCCAAGATGCCATGTGAAATTCTTACTATATTTAATGCTGCACATTGGTGGGAATAAAATTTTAAATGGGAAGATTAATCATGGACTTGTGGAAATATTTTTAAATTATGAAACCAAAAAGTGGTTATAATCAAACTTTAACAACCTCTAGATATTTTGTCTCCATAAGAAACACGTTCTTGACTGAAATGCTCACTCAACTCACATAGCCATACATGCAAAAAAAATTAAATCTGAAAACCATTCTAATTCTATTTGCTTTTGACAGTCTGTGTCCATGTTACCATACTATAAAATTAGCTGTTCTTAGAAGCAGCCACTCTAGCGACAAACTGAGAACTTAATATATGTCAGCCACTCTCTTAAGGGAATTAAATGTATTATGCTCTTTAATGGTTCTAACACCACCAAGACATAAGCACAATTATTCACACTGTACAGATGGCATGCCTGTGGCTTCACAGATCTAAACCCTTAGCCACCTTGTTGACACTCCTAACTCATCTCTGCTGTTTTCTCTATTCCAGCAATTTATTAAAAAGGAATTCCATAGACATCTGTGATATTTGTAATTTCAGTACTACTTTTAGTGATCTAATCCCTGTCATTCGTTGTGAAGCAATACACAGCAAAATAGTAACAGAGAGGCAAAAACCTACTCTCTGAACGAGTGTTCCATGCCCTAGAGTAAGCTGATCATTCATGGCACAGCCCAAACCAGACTTCAAATGGTAAAGGATGAAACAAGGACTCCAAATGCAGACATTTCCTTAATCCACTCAAATGTGTTTCTTATATTCATTCATCCTAATGCTGAACTAAAACTTTTCAAAATGCAGCATACCTTACACAGTATTTGCATTCTTATCACCTACAGTTTCCAGGAGAGTATGTAATGTAATAATGAACACAACAAACAATTCGTTTTAGAGCATACATTAAGCTGGCCATGACTCTTTCTGAGAAAAGAAAAGGCTTAAAGTCAATTTTAAAGTCATTTACTTAGGGACAGCCTTTGTACTTTCTCCATATGATGCTTTTAACAACTAGAATACACAAAGCTTAAATTTCTACCAATTAACTGCAGATTCTGGTGGGAGGTGGATCTAATTATCAGTGTTAGAACAGCAGTCTGACTAATTTGACCTATGATTCTTAGAAATGGTGCAGAGGACCATTTTATAAAAATACACTACCCAGCCCAACTTGCTTTAAAGATACAGCTGGTTTAAGGGAAGGCTAGAACAATTGGCTAAAAGGAGTGAAGAATAAATATTGGCCATTTTTAAGAGGAATATTAGGAATTGCTTGCTCTTTCTCTGTCTTATCTAGTCCTCAACTTGTGTTGTTGACATTTCGTTGATAGTATTCATTCAGTCACTGTTTTCCTTTCACAAATTGCTGTGTCTTAGTTTAGGAAATAGAGGTACATTAGTGATCAGTACACTACTCCTTGCCCAAATGTATCATTTGTGAGCAATTTATCCCTTCAGCCTAATTATCACTCAGTTCCAAATCCATTACCCTAAATACCTGTCTATTTCAGATTCAATTTTTTTGCATGTATGGTTTTGTGAGCTGAGTGAACATTTTAGTCAAAAATATGTATTTCACAGAGACATAATTTCTAGAGGTTACTAAAAGTTAATGTTATTAGGAGTTTTATTTTATCGTTATATCCTTATTTTATAGTCTCTATGCTTTTTATGAAAATTATGTGTTTTTGCTCCAGGAAAAAGGTGACACATCGCTTGTCAATTATACTCATATTCTAATCTCAATGGTTATTTTTTAAGACTATACCAATGTTTTAAAACCATACACATTGCCCATAACTTGCTATAAATTTTGTCATAATAATATTCATTAGAGAGGAGACTTAATCATATAGTACAGTTGTATTTCTCATACTTATCAACTAAATATATAGTGTAATTAGAAAATTTTATTTTAATCTGTTTTCATATCCCTCTAGAAGCTAGTTAAAATTTCAAGGAATCTTTACTTCATTTTCATGTTTCATGAAGATAAACTCAACCAAAAATATGCCATTGTATAATTAACAATGCTTTTACATCTATAAACTTGAAATGTGAAACTACACCTATGCAAGATAGCCTATGCTTCCACTTTACATTGTCCCTTTAAAAATTCCTTCTTAGCCTAAGGGTATGACTAAGCAGTAAGAAGGGAAAGCTCTTTGGAAGCATGCCCCTCAGTATAGCATCAGAGCTAGGGTTTATTCATTTCAAAAATAAGATTCCACAGCATCATCAGAGTAATATCAAACACTAGGAGGCCCTGCAAGCTGTCATCTCTTGCAGGGATTCCGCATCAACTCAAACATCCTGACATCTTTTACTCTTTCTAATGTTACTAATTGCTACTTTTCTTTGTCATTGCTAATTTTAAATGCATTGGTATTACTCAGTTTTGCTAAATGAATCCACAAAATGCTTTCTTAGGAACCTTAAATAATAGAAATCAACAATGTTTTTCTTTAGGCTCACAATGGGATATGGAACAACATCCAATTTACAGCAGGCAAGAGATAGTTACAAAGCAATATATATATATATATATATATATACATATATATATATTTCACACAAATAAACCAACTTCTAAGAATATTTAGTGTAGAATATTCATAAACAACTGTTACAACTAAAAATTATATGTCACCTGTCTACACAACTCACATTATTTGTGATGCATATCGCTTTTTAATTATAAAGGGAGATGTACTTTGTTGACTAAGATACCTATAAGGGTGTGAATAAACTATGCATTATAAGGGTTTAAGTAATAATGGTCCATATTTTAAAGAAGTTATTTTTTGAAAGGCAAAGTGACAGAGAGAGAGAGAGGGAGGGACAGAGAAAGGGAAATGGAGATCTTCCATCTGCTGGTTCACTCCCTGAATGCCTGTAATAACTGGGGCTGGGACAGGCCAAAGCCAGGATTCAGAAATCCCATTGATGTCTCACAGGGGTGTAGCAGAAACCCAAGTATTTGGGCCCTCATCTGTGGCCTTCCTTCCTAGCAGGAAACTTTATTGGAAGCAGAGTAGTCAGAACTTGTACCTATACACTGACGTGGGATAAGGGTGTCCTAGCAGCAGCCTAATCCACTGTGCCACAATACCTCCCATTCAGTTTTATTAAACAAGTCAAATATTTTATGTAAGCCACGAGGGATCAGCAGATATTATAGCCTATACAAACATAAGACTCCAGAGAACAGACACAGGAATAGTGATCAGACAAATTGAAATGCATACGTAAAATGCAGAAAAACCTGGCTTCATTACATTTTAAGACGAGAGAAAATTTAACTTCTTCTGGACAAGTCAGTATTTCTATCAGCAACCTAAAATGTGCAAAAGTGTGATGCAAAGAACTCCAAGACAGCACAGAGCAGAATCACATAACCATAATGAAAAACCAAGGGAAGAGTTAGAGTTCCCTGGAGAGGAGGGCTCATTAGCTTTAGCAGGTTCTTAACATGGACATTCCAAGGCCCAGGATTGATCAGTACTATGGGGACACTGATGAAATTTCCACACTCAGGCTATCATTTAAACTCCTTAATACTACTAAGATCAAGGAGAGATGATGATGAAGCCATGTGTGCCTCCTTCACTTTGTCTTACTGTTTACTTTTGGACTTTATTCCTTTGTCTACAATGTTACAGTGTTTTCTGTTTTTAATATTTCCTCCTAAAATATTTATCTTTAATTTTATAGAATGATCCCAAATACATTAATTGAAAGAAACAACATAATGAATGTCTATTATTATGCAACATTGTCCTTTATTATAAATCATTTTCATATTATATAAAATATTATATTTTTAAAAAGTAGTATTAGAACTACAGCACCTTCGGGAGAGCGTCAAGATGGCGGAATAGGAAGGGAGCACACCAATAGTCTGGGGAGAGACAGTTTAATAAAAGTGGAGATACTGCAGGTTCAAGGAAGAGTAGGGGAAGAAACAGCAGAGGAAACCCTTCCGGAACTGGTGATCCACAGTAGACCTGCATGGAGAGCGTGGGAGCCCGCAGTCTGGGACACCAGCAGCAGATTCAACACACCAGCGCTGGAACGCGAGGTGAGCCAAACCTCAATAGCCCGAGATACCAGCAGGGAAGCGGAAAGAGGAGACTAGAGTGAACAAGGCTTGAAACCCTGTGGGGAAAAGTTCACCAGGCTAACTAGAAGAGAGAAAGAGAGCGAGGGAAAAAAAAAAAAAGTGACCAATACGGACACGAGTTTCTCTCTCTCCGCTCACCTCTCAAAGGTGAGCAAGACAAAGAGCAGGCGCCATTTTGGAATACGTCATAAGCAGGGCGACCTCGGGTCGGCACCGGCCCCGGCCCCGAGCCTAGCAGAAAAACCTGACTCTGGGTGGGAGGGGTGAAATAAAAGGCGATTAGAACCTAATGAGTATGTGGTGCTAATGAACTGAGACTGTGAAAAAAGAGACTGTGGGGGAGAGAACTCACGGAAATCACCAATTCATGGGAGTACTCTCCAGAGACGCTACAGTTCAGTAGCCTTGGCAACCCAGTGGGAGATTACAGGAGAATCTCAGCCCACACAAAGGGCCGCAAAGATTCCCTCTCTGGTCCTTGGGAAAGAGCTTCCAATCTCTGGCTCCTGTGGGTATATCATTCGCCTGCTAACCACCCCCAATTCCATTCAGCTGTGTGGAATTACTTCCCTTTTGAAACAAAACAAACAAACAAAAAGTAACAGAGAGAGATTTACTACCCCTAACCAGGGAGTGTCTCCTTTGACACACCCTCAACCCTGAGGAACCAAACAGAGCTCTCAGGCCACACCCATCTCAAGCCTCTAAGGCTCCATCAAAAGCAGACAGTCCACTTAATCTAGAGTCATAGTATAACAAGAAAAAAACACCACAGTGAAGAAACCAATATGCCAAACAACAAACGCAAAAACCGAGGTAATAAGAACAAGGAAGACACTATGGCATCCCCAAATGAAAAAGACACCCCAATTCAAGATTACGAAGATGATGAGATAGAAGAAATGCAAGAAGCGGATCTCAAAAAATTGATAAGAACACTAAGAAGTACTCAAAAACAAATTCTTGAACTACAGAAATCCTTAATGGACAAGGTAGAAAATCTCTCTCGTGAAAATGAAATATTAAGGAGAAATCAAGCTGAAATGAAACAACTAGTAGAACATGAAACTGTGATAGTGATGAGAAATCATAATGAAGTGAAGAATTCAATAGATCAAATGAAAAACACATTAGAGAGCCTTACAAACAGAATGGGTGAGGCAGAAGAGAGAATATCGGACTTAGAAGACAGAGCACAGGAAACTATACGGTCAAACCAAAGACAAGAAGAGGAAATTAGAAATCTAAAAAATATTGTTGGGAATCTACAGGATACTATTAAAAAACCCAACATTCGAGTTCTAGGAGTTCCTGAAGGCATGGAGAGGGAGAAAGGATTAGAATGCCTTTTTAGTGAGATAATAGCAGAAAATTTCCCAGTTTTGTAGAAGGACAGAGACATCCTAGTACAGGAAGCTCATAGAACCCCTAGTAAACATGACCAAAAGAGGTCCTCAACACGACACGTTGTAATTAAACTCACCACAGTGAAACAGAAAGAAAAGATCCTAAAATGCGCAAGAGAGAAACGTCAAATTACACTCAGAGGATCTCCAATTAGACTCACGGCAGACTTCTCATCAGAAACCCTACAAGCTAGAAGGGAATGGCGAGACATAGCCCAGGTACTAAGAGAGAAACTGCCAGCCCAGATTATTTTACGCTGCAAAGCTCTCATTTGTGAATGAAGGTGAAATAAAGACCTTTCATTGCAAACAGAATTTGAAAGAATTTGTTGCCGCTTGTCCAGCCCTGCAAAAGATGCTTAAAGATGTGTTACACACAGAAACACAGAAACACGGCCATCAACATGAAAGAAGGTAAACGAAGGGAACCTCACAACAAAAGATCACAGGGAATTCAAAGCATACATTTGGATAAAGAAATTATGGGACATGTACTCTATAGAATACTATACAGCAGTCAAAAACAATGAAATCCGGTCATTTGCAACAAGATGGAGGAATCTGGAAAACACCATGCTGAGTGAATTAAGCCAGTCCCAAAGGGACAAATATCATATGTTCTCCCTGATCGGTGACAACTAATTGAGCACCAAAGGGGAAACCTGTTGAAGTGAAATGGACACTATGAGAAACAGTAACTTGATCAGCTTTTGTGCTGACTGTTGTTGTACAATGTAATACTTTATCCATTTTAGTATTTTTTTTATTCTAGTACTATTGCTTGAACTCTGTAATTAACAAACAATTATTCTTAGGTGTTTAAATTTTAACTGAAAAGTGATCCCTGTGAAATATAAGAGTGGGAATAAGAGAGGGAGGAGATGTTCAATTTGGGACATGCTCAATCAGTCGTGCCCCAAATGCTGGAGTTAGAAATGTGCCAGGGAATTCCAATACAATCCCATCAAGGTGGCATGTACCAAGGCCATCTCACTAGTCCAAGTGGTCAATTTCAGTTCACAATTGATCACACTGATAGGTCTAAGAGTCAAAGGGATGACACAAACAAGACTAGTGTCTGCTAATACTAACTGATGGAATCAAAAAGGGAGCGAATGATCCAACATGGGAAGTGAGATACACAGCAGACTCATAGAATGGCAGATGTCCTAAATAGCACTCTGGCCTCAGAATCAGCCCTTAAGGCATTCAGATCTGGCTCAAGAGCTCATGAGGATATTCTAGGCATGGAAAGCTAAGACACTCTGGAAAAAAAAATGACCTAATTGAAGATGTCTGTGAGTGAGATCCCAGTGGAAAGAATGGGGCCATCAAAGAAGGAGGTACCTTTCTCTGAAGGGAGGAGAGAACCTCCACTTTGACTATGACCCTGTTGGAATAAGATTGAAGTCGGCGAACCCTAAAGGCTTCCATAGCCTTAGCAACTCATGACTAGACCCTAGGGAGATTACTGACGCCATAAACAAGAGTGTCAAATTGTTAAATCAACTTCAGGAGTCACTGTGTACTTACGTCTCATGAGGGATCTGTCCTTAATGTGTTGTCCAATGTGAAGTAATGCTATAACTAGCACTGAAACAGTATTTTACACTTTGTGTTTCTGTGTGGGTGCAAACGGATGAAATCTTTACTTAGTATATACTGAATCAATCTTCTGTATATAGATAATTAAAAATGAAAAAAAATTGGTGTTAAATTGGAAATTGCATAGAAAATTAATCAATTTAAAAAATGTATGTCATGTAGGATCTCTGTCCTTAATGTGCTATACACTGTGAATTAATACTATAACTAGTACTCCAATAGTATTTTTCACTTTGTGTTGCTATGTGAGGGCAAACTGTTGAAATCTTTACTTAATATATAGTAAACTGATCTTCTGTATATAAAGAGAATTGAAAAATGAATCTTGATGTGAAGCAAGGGGAGAGGGAGTGGGAAAGGGGAGGGTTGCGGGTGGGAGGGAAGTTATGGGGGGGGAAGCCATTTTAATCTTTAAGCTGTATTTTGGAAATTTATATTCTTTAAATAAATGCGTTATAAAAAAAAGAACTATAGCACCTTCTAAGGCCCTATGTCTGGTCCCAGCTAAATATATGGTGTTGCATAATTCCCTATACTTCTAAGGGATTTCAAAGTTACTGAAATTTACTCCCTTTAACGTAACTTGGGTAGACTATAGTATAGTTGTCCATTTCTTCATTCATTCAGTCTTTTAACAGATGTTCATTGGTGAGTTATCATGGACCAACTGGGGGTAAATGCTGGACCCAGCTACACCTTGAATCACTATCCTGCTATTATAGACTTATGCGTATGTAAGACAAAACATTTGCCACCAAATTATGGATCCTTAAGAGTCTAGTAGGAGAGAGGGAGGGAAGGAAGGAAGGAGAGGGTGGGGAGAGTAAGAGAGACTGCAGTGGAATAAGAAATATGGCAGAAATACACAATAGTGCCATGCTATCATAGAAAAGTGATATTTTTTCTTCTTGTAAAAAGTAGTTGACAGTTGTTATCAATAATTTTAACTTATTCATGGTTAAATGGGGAGCTCGGGGCTGGTGCTGTAACCCAGTGGGTTAACACCCTGGCCTGAAGTGCCGGTTCGCGACCCAGCTGTTCCACTTCCCATCCTGCTCTCTGCTAAGGCCTGGGAAAGCAGAAGATGGCCCAAGTGCTCGGGCCCCTGCACCCATGTGGAAGACCAGAAGTTCCTGGCTCCTGGCTTTGGATCGGCGCAGCTCCAGCCATTGCAGCCTGGAGTGACCATTGGGGAGTGAACCATTGGATGGAAGACGTCTCTCTCTCTGCCTCTCTTTGTGTAACTCTGACTTTCAAATAAAAAAAATTTAAAAATATGGGGAGTTAAAATTTATGAACCAAGTTTCCATTTCCAATTTGACTTTTTAAATAAAATTTTTCTTGAAACAGTTTTAGATTCTCAGAAAAATTGAGAAATTGCAATGATTTCCAAACATCCATGGTCCCCACACACAGAAAACCTCCTCCCTCACTGTTGATATTCATATTCTCTATGAAAGTGGCACACTTGTTACAATGGATGAGCCGACACTGACATATGATGACAAGCCAGAGTCCTCAGTTTAGTGTTTTACCCTTAGTGTTATACCTTCTACAGGTTTGTGCAAGTGCAGCTGGCATGTATTCCCCATTGTGGTATGATATATGACAGGTTCACTATCTTTAATATACCCCCTGCAATCTCTCTGCTACTGCCTCCTTTTTTCTGAATCCTGAGAATTACTAATCCTTTAACTATCACTACAGTACCCCCATAATGTCATATGGTTAGATTCATACAGTATGTAGCCATTCAGACTGGCTTGCTTTCACTAAGTAACATGAATTTAAGATTTGCCATGTGATTTCATAGCTTGATGGTGCATATCTTTTCAGCACTGAGTAATATTCCACTGTCTAGATGTACCACATTCTACTTATCCATGGGTTTATTGAAGGATATCTTCGTTGTTTCCAAGTTTTGGCAATTACGGATAAAGCTAATGTAAATACCTATGTGCAGGTCTTCAAATGAATGTGTTTTCATTTGGAAAAATACTTCAAAGCATGATTACTGGATTCTAAGGAAAGAGTATGTTTAGTTTGTAACAAATCAGCAAACTGTCTTCCAAAGTGGCTGCACCATTTTACATTCCTACTAGCAATGAGTAAGAGTCACTGAAGCTCAACATTCTCTCATCAACATTGGGTGTTGTCAGCATTCTGGATTTTGGTCCTCCTCATAGGTGATTAGTGGTATCTCACTGCCGTTTCATTTGCATTTTCCTAATGACATATGATCATGAACATCTTTTCATATGCTTACTTGTCATCTATGTATCTTCCTTGGTGAGGTGTCTGCTCAGCTTTTTTGCTCATTTTTAAATTCGGTGTTTGGTTTCTTATTGTTGATTTTAATAGTTCTTTGTATATTTCAGATAGCAATCGTTTAACCATATCTCCTTCGAAAATATTTTCTCACAGTTTATGGCCTGTCTTCTCATTTTCTTCACAATGTATTCCACAGTACTGACATGTTTTAAGTCCATCTTAAAAATTATTTGTCTCATGAATTCCGCCTTTGGTATTGTATCTACAAATGCATCACAATACACAAAGGAATCTAGGCTTTCTCCTATTTTATTTTCTAGAAGTTTTATAAGTTTGAGTTTTGTATGTAGATCTATGATTCGTTTTGAGTTATTTTAGGAAAGATACATGTCTAGATTCATTTGTTTGCATGTGGATGTCCAGTTGTTTCTGCAACATATGTTGAAAAGACCATGCGTGCAATATTGCATTGTACTTGTGCCTTTGATGAAGAGCACTTAACTATATATACGTGGGGCTATTTATGAGAATGCTATTCTGTTTACTGATGTATTTTTCCTTTCACCAAAATCACACTGTATTGGTTACTGTCACTTAATAGTAAGTATTCAAGCTGGGTAATGTCAGTCATCTGATTTTGTTATTTTTAAATACTGGAGTGGTTATTCTGGGTCATTTGCCTTACCACACAATGTTTGAAATCATTGTGTCAGTATCCACAAAATAACTTTCTGGGATCTTGACTGGGATTATGTTAAAGCTGTAAACTAGATTGAAAAGAACTAGGATCTTAAAAATATTAAGTCTCCCTGTCCATGATTATAGAGCATCTCCCCACTTACATTGCTGTTCTTTGATAACTCCCATACTTTTATAGTTCTCCTCAAAGACAGCTTGTATATATTTTGCTAGATTTATACCTGAGTGTTTCATTTTATGGTGTTCATGTAAATAATGAGTTTTTAAAAATTTTTTATCAACTTTTATTTAATAAATTTCCAAAGTACAACTTTTGAATTATAGCGGCTTTTCCCCCCATAATCTCCCTCCCACCTGCAACCATATCATCTCCCACTCCCTCTCCCATCCCATTCTTCATCACGATTCATTTTCAATTACCTTTATATACAGAAGATCAATTTAGCATATACTAAGTAAAGATTTCAACAGACTGTACCCACAAAGACACACAAAGTAGAGAGTACTGTTTGAGTAGTAGTTTGACCATTAATTCGCATAGTACAACATATTAAGAACAGAGGTCCTACATGGGGAATAAGTGCACAGTAACTCCTGTTGTTGATTTAACAACTGACACTCTTATTTATGACATCAGTAATCACCTGAGGTTCTTGTCATGAGCTGTCAAGGTTATGGAAGCCTCTTGAGTTCACCAACTCCAATCTTATTAGACAAGGTCACAGTCAAAGTGGAAGTTCCCTCCTCCCTTCAGAGAAAGGTACTGCTTGATGGCCTGTTCTTCCTGCTTGGATCTCACTCACAGATATCTTTCATTTAGGTCATTTTTTTTTTTTTTTTTTTGCCACAGTGTCTTGGCTTTCCATGCTTGCGAAATTCTCATGGGCTTTTTAGCCAGATCCGAATGCCTAAAGGGATGATTCTGAGGCCAGAGTGCTGTTTAGGACATCTGCCATTCTATGAGTCTGCTGTGTATCCTGCTTGCCATGTAGGGTCATTCTCTCCTTTTTAATTCTATCAATTATTTGAAGACACCGGTCTTGTTTATGTGATCCCTTTGACACTTAATCCTATCTTTTTGATCAATTATGAACTTAAACTGATCACTTTTACAAGTAAGATGGCATTGGTACTTGCCACCATGACGGGATTGAACTGGAATCCCCAGGCACATTTCTAGCTCTACCATTAGGTAAGTCTGAGTGAGTATGTAAATAATAATAAGATTTTAATTTCAATTTCTGCTTATTATTGTGATGTGTGAAAGACATTCACTTTTCTTTATTAGCTTTATACACCATAAATTTGCTTTAGTAACTTATTAATGAGTTCCAGGTGGGTGTTTTTTTTTTTGCATTTTGTACATAGCTGATCATATTACTTAGCAAGAAATTTTTATCTTTTCCTTCCCAATCAGCATATTTTTTATTTCCTTTTCTTACTGTATAAACTAGGGCTTCCAGCATAATGTTAAAAAGCATTCATTACAAGTGACATCCTTGGCCTGTTCCTGATCTTAGGAGGAATTCTTTGGGTTTCTTATCATTAACTATGTCCTTAGCTGTAGGCTTCTTGGAGATGTTCCTTACCAAATTGTGGAAGTTTTCCTTTATTACTACTTTTCTGAGAGTTCTTATGAATAGGTAGGGAAATTCATTGTTTCTTTGCCTTGCCCCCAGACTGTGAACTTCACTAATGCTTCTCAATTGGTTTTGCCCTTCCTTAGGTGTGAAAGAATGGCCTGAGGGCAACTGAGCTCAGTATTTCCATTGCTCCCTGTGGAAGGCTTACAGGAGTTAGATATTTCCCGTCCCCACTAAGTAAAAAATCCTAGCTGGTTAGGCTGTGGTAAAACAGTTTCTCCTAAGGGTAGACCTTGCTAAGAAGTTCACAATTCCCTATTTGTATTTCAAAAGCTTTTACTTGTCCCCTTTTCCTGCTGGAGGCACAAAATTCTTCTCTGATATTTACTGTAAGGACCTGGTAGGGTTCCTGGTGGTGAAATTCACAAAAGCATTAGGGCCCCTTATGACTGATCCCCCCATAATTTTTGTTTGCTTGAGAGGCACAGAGATAAAGTGAGAAAGAGACAAATACAGACAGATACAGAGACTCCCATCTGCTGGTTCACTCAACAAACCAGCTTAAACCAGGCTGAAGCTCAGAATTGGGAACTCAATCTAGGTCTCTCATGTGGGTGTCAGGGACCCAAATAATTCATCACCTGCTGCCTCCCAGGTATGCAGTAGCAGGAAGCTAGAATCAGGAGTGGAGCAGGAGCTCAAACTCAGTCACTCTAATGTGGGATGAAGGGGTCCTAAATGGCCTCCTAACTACGAGGCCAAATGCCTGTCTCGAGCAGGTAGTTTTTAACTCTAGGGATTGTCTGCACAATGAGTCACCAAGAATTCATCAATCATAGTTCAAATTTTCCACACTCAAACTGGTTCCCATGAAGGTTTGTATTCTGATAAGCTGGAATTCTCTCTGTCTCCAATTTTAGGGGCAGCTGATTTCCTGTGACCTCACTTCTCTGACAGATCTAAGATCTGCTGATTTTTTCAATTTTTCAGCTTTGTAACTTGTTGTTAGGTAACGTCTAAGCTTCTCATGTTGTGAATCTGAAACCTAAAGTCTTGTTCAACTTGGTTTTAAAAACTGGCCATTAGCTAAGTCTCCTGCTATTGTGTTAACAAAATGATCTTAACAAGAAAATGTTTCCCATCTCCAGAGACTTGCAGAATATAGAATAGAATAAATGTAGGTATAGTGTCAGATTACATGTCATACCATTTAAATAAATTTAAATATTTATATAAATACATTTATATTTAAAATATATTTACTGTATGTAGGATATACTTAAGTTTAGGAGAATACATAACATTGTTTTTTTTAAAAAGGATCTTAAGGACTCAGATTTGGGTTGTTTCCTACAGAAACTATTTTGTTATTTGGATTAATATATCTGCTCTTAATATCTAAATATAAGGTACAGTGATCCTTGAATTACATATTTTTAAAATCATCCAATATCAACTAATTATAAAGTATTGCTTATATACACTAGCATATCACATACATGTCCATAATCAGAACCAACATTATTTAGCATAATCTGTAGCAAACCTAAGTTAGCTGATCTCAATATCTCTTATTCATTATATGTTTTTTTCAAAGCTAACTCATTTTTTTTTAAAAAGTAAAGATTTGATAGGAAACACAGTCTCTCAAATAATGCTACTATCACCTATACATGAATGTCTGTACTTGACTATCTTATTCAAGGCTGCCCCACAACACAGGCTCCTTTTGATCTATTTTTATTCAGAAAAATAACAGAGATAGGAATTCTTCCCACAACTTCTCCATCTTTACATTACAATTAATCCAAAACCACAGAGTTTGCAGATTAGTGAGTATATACTGGGGTCAGAACTGTAATAGTAGCTCTAGAAGTCCCTGGCTTTGTAACTGTGAGTAAAGTATTTGAACATCTCTGTGGCTCTATTATTCATCCTCTTCTACAAAATAGGAATGGCAATTATATTTGCCTCATAGGTTTACTTGAGTGCTTTGTATAATGATACCTATACAATTTTTCAATCAGAGCGTGGCACTTACTAAGCAATCAACAGATGGGAGCTATTACTATTACCAATACTTCATCACTTCTATATTTATGTAAGCATATAAAACATAATCATTCAGTAAATATTTAGAAAATAAATACATATGCAAACAAGTTATAGAATGAGTAAGACAAATATTTAGGCAACACAAATTTTAGACTTTAGATTAGAATTCAAAAGTGCAACACTTTTGGCATGATAGCCCACCTTGCATTGTTGATGATATTTGAGTCCATCCATTGTTTGAGAGTAAGCCTTTTAAATGTGTCAACAAATTTTTATCTTGTTAGTGAAATCACTTTCAATAGCTACTGCAACAATGAGATATAGAGAAAAATCAACCTGGACAAAACTGCTTTGGGGACTTTAAAAGTCATCAGCAACAAACACGTTTAGGTGAAAAACAAATAGCAGACATGTGGGATCTGCATCAAATGTTTGGCATTATGACTGAGAAAGATGAATTTTGAAAGCCAGAGATAAAAAGGAGCTGCTAACATTTGAGATGAGCTACAAAATACTACATAAGGAACACTTCTTCTGTGTACTTATATACCCATGTTTTCAAGGAAGAGCCTATCTTTTATGAAAATTCATCTCCTTTGGCCTTCTAAACGGTAAATGTCAATTGTTATTGATAGTGAATTACCATTTCATAAGTAATGCTTTATCAATGCTTGCTTTATTTTCCTACACTTGCTGTACACTAAAAAACATGTACAAAAAACAATCACAAGAAGTCCAAAGTTTATGCTTTATCTGTGCAATTTCACAAAATGGTGCTTCTTAGAGATATTGTTGGAATTTTTAAATCATAGAGTTTATCAATTCAGTAATTTGAATTGCTCATCTGTCCTTCCTTCTTCCTCCTATCTTTCAAACTCTGAACATTTAGTTTTTCATTCAATAAATATTTAGTGCGTATTATGTATAGAGTATTCTCATCAAAAATTCATCTCTTCTATTTTAAATCAAAAGTGTCTTCTCTCAGCCTTTCTCCAATCCTTCACTATTGGATTATTAAATCTTATTGGCATTACAGTGTTCAATAGCACAGGATTCAGTCCCATATTAAGTTCTCACAGTTTGGTTTCTATCTCTTTTCATGCAAACTCATTCTCTGAAAACTCATCAATCACATCCTAATTAGACAATCTAACTGCCTTAGTTCTCATTCTCCTCTAAGTGTTTCTGCATCATTTGACACTGCTGAACACCTTGCGCTTTTTGAAACATTCTCCTCTGTTGGTACCCTACTACCTCCTCATTTGTTACTTTCATGAGATGATAGATCTGAAATACCTCTTTCAGTACCACAAACAGATGATAGTCACAAAAGCAAATTCTCCCTGACTTGACTTCTGTATCCTAAATGCTAACTCTTCTTAGGCTTTCTAAATGTGAACATTTTTGGAACAGGGCAGGTGCATCTCTGGTCAGCGTTACTCAGAGCATTTTCATTTGCCTTTTCCCACACCTGTCATCAGTAAGCACCCTTATACACTTACTACTGCAATATCTGTTTCAGCACTCATAACTTCTCTACCAAGGACTCTGTGATATCTGGTCCTCTTATGCTCTGTGTAACATTGGTATATGACATAGGTGCGTTCATCTTTCTCCTCAAAGCAGTTCCGTTCTCCAACTTCCCCACCTGATAATATTTCTACCTATCTTTCAATAATTCAATTTAATGTATTCTCATCATTTTGGTTTTCTTTACCACACTAGATGAAGTCAGTTGTTAAACCCTGTGTATTTTTCTTTCACAGAGAATTTTACTACTTTTTTCTTATGCCTTTTCTCCTTTATCATCCCACAAGCTTAGATCATTGTACCAAATCACTGGACTGTAGCTTTTAATTTGTGTTTCTATCTCTCATCTCTTCCTCCCTCCATTTTCTTGTCAATACCAGATTAATATTCCAAAAGTATCATTTTGCTCATGTCTTTTCTTTCCTCAGTTCAGAAACATCTATAATCAATCCATTTCCCAATATATAAAATCTTATTTCCTATTAAGCATCTTGGAAATGGAACCCAAAGAGTTTAGTAAATCTGTGAGTAAATCTAAGTAAAACTAACTATATAAAACTATAGATATGATTTCTAATAATGAAGATTAAAGGATAAAAATAAAACTCAACAAAGGAAAATGGTAACAGGTTAAGTTGAAAGACAAGTTACTGCTCATAAAGTTTCAATTTCTTTGGGATGATAAATTAAACAGTTCACTAGTTCCAACCTTTGAAAATAATTCATAGTAAAATTTTAAGGTTAAACACTAAAATAACAGAAGGAATACATAAGTTCCCAAATAGAAGAGGAAAAGGCAATAAAGATGACAAAAGGAGCAAAGGAAAACCATGTCAACAGTAGAAAACGTAATGCTAAAACTAAATCCAGGTGCAAAATTAATTATAATAAAGACACATTAAAAAAGGAATGATCTAAATTCTCCAGTATAGGCAAGCACAGACCAACAGAATATCTACCCAGATAAACATAAATACTTTTATGTCTAGTAATACATGTTTTATGAGCAATGGAGACATGCCTGAATACAAAGAGCAGAAAGCTTGAGGGTACAGAGAAAGATACACCAAGAAAGAACAAACCAAAAGAAAGTGCTGTCCCTTTTTCTCTTTCTTTTTTTCTCTCTCTCTGCCTTTCAACTAAATTAAAAATTACATACAATGCCTTACAATAACGTATAGTAAATATTATATTTGCCTATGGAATGTCAGGATAATTCCCTCTAAATTCAGGAAGAAATAATTATGGCCATCACTATCTCCATTCAGTTGAACAAGGAAAGAAAAGGTAAAATAAGAAGTGAAACAAAAATTTATTATTCATATATAACATTGCCCACAACCAAACCACCTCCAAAAATTTGAAGACAAACTATTAGAATTCATAATACTAAGAAAAATGCTATAATATTAACAAAAATGAAAATCCCTAGGAATAAATCTAACACAAGTTATGTATGACTTTTAGGACTAAGATTGTAAAGCATATTGAAAGGCATTTACATCAGTGGAAGTAAACAGAGACACAATGCTAACGTATAAGTACTCAGACTCACTCATTATGTAGATAAGTTGATTTTTTCCAGATGGATCTGGAGATTCAGTGCTTCCCAATTTACATAGCAATTATTTATTGTGATATGTCACAAAGGACAAAGAGTAGCTGAAACATGCTTGAAGATCAAAGTAGAGGGACTTGCCCTACCAGGCAAAAATACTAGTGCATATACATTCATACTTAACTAGTGCATATACACAGTTACTTGATATAACCAAGCTAGTTAGCAAAACATGCCAAATTTATACACAACTATATTATACAGATGACCCTCGGAAGCTGTTCTCCATCAGAGAATATTTCCTAGCACCCTCTTCATTCAACAATGAAATCAGGGTAACTGTGATCACGATCATATACTAATCCATATATTTAGGAGGTTGGCATGTCTTCTCTACCCTTTCCCTCCTCCATCTGCCACCCGGATGCAGCAGATAAGGCCTTAGTGGGCAGTCAGATGTAAGGAGCCTGGGTCACTTAATGATGAAGTGGAGGAAAACATTGACCAAAACCAGTTACAAAGTGTTAGGCCACTAAAGTTTGGGGAAATATTTGTTAGTGTAGCTGGCTTTACGCTAATAGATTTGATATAGGACAAGGGTAGCAACTTCTGTTCAGTAGGGAAGAAATAGAATATTCATTATGAAGTGTTGGGACAATTAACTGTTCATATTAAGAAAATTAAATCACAATACTCTGACATCACCAAAAGACTCAATTACTGATGGATTTTTCATTTTAAGATAAAAAGGTTTTAAACATTTAAGGAGAAAATATTGGGGGAACATTTGTAAGAATTATGGTATAGTAGAGTCCTTTAAGCAAGACTCAAAGCACTAATCATCATAATAAATTTGATGATATTTAAAATTAGAAACTTTGAATCTTTAAAAGGTACCATTAATAAAGAGAAAGTACAACCTAGAACCAAGAAGAAGATACTAAACAACACAAAAGTCACAAAAGTAGACAAATATTATGATACCAAATGGGAGGGAGAATAATTTCTTGTGAAAAGAGGCTCAACATTACCGCTAATTAGGTACATGTAAAATAAGTTACACCATATTTCATTAAAGCTTTAAACAATACTAACAATTGGTTACAGTGTGGAAACCTGGACTTTTGCACACTAATGGCTTCAGTTATTTGTGGACTATTTTGGAAATTAACATGGTATCACCTTGAAGTTTGTGTATATGTTAACAAGTCATCAGTTTCACTGCTAATAACTGGCCCTGAAGAAATTCTTCCTCATGAGAACCAGGACACATATACAAAGATTTTGATAGGAATACTGTCTATTAGCCAAAAACCTGAAATCAAGGCACCCCCACATAACAAAAATGCAAGCAAAAATCTCATGTTTATATCATAAAATACTAAATAACTGATAAATTGATAGAACTGCAGCTGTACTCACCCTCAGAGAGAATATAGAATTATAAATGAGTCAGAAAAGATTATATGCATGAGATAAAAAGCACATGATAACTAACACATTATTTAGAAATATATATATGTATATAGTGAAACAGTGCTTTTAAAGGAAGAGAATTAAGCACAGCTCTCTTTGCAAAAGAGGGAAAAGATTAACATTTGGTAGAGACACGTGGGGCTTCAAAAAATCAGCACTATTCTGGTAAGCTAGATGGTGGTGTTTACATGAGTGTTCATTATTCTTAGTCTATTATATATAAATATATTATTTTGTATATAAATATTACACAATAAATTTTAACAAGCTTAAAAATAATGATGTATGGTATCACTTTACTTTTCAAAATACATATGTATAGGCACCATATATGGGAAAAATAGAGTCCAAAGATTCATAGTAGCTATCTCTTTACAGGATGCAGGATGATTTCAATGTTGTACAAATGAGAAGAAATTACACACAATGCAATTCTTACTAAATAAAAACAGAATCAGATGAGGCTGTTGGAATCCTGGCTAGAGATAACAGAAGAAGGTGTAACTTGAATAGCAATGAAAGGAACTTGAGATTTTGGCAAAGAACTTGGTGTCTCACAGCAACTACACAATAATGTCCCATGTGTGCATTGCATTCCACAGCACTTTAAAAAATAGAACTGTTTGTTAAATCACTCCTAGAAAAAAACCTCATTTTGAAGTATGCAAAGCTCCAATTCAGCTCAGCATTACCATTTTAGCAATATTAAATCAAGGCCAGGTTGACTTGGCACCTTCAGAAGAACAGACAGAAGGAAAATGTCTCAAAACCACCTTACAATACCTAAACCTAATCCCACTCTTTACAGCATTTTAGCGCAATGCTCTCTGAGGACCTACTGCATGAAAACTGGCTTATCAATGTTTAACAGACTTCAGTACAATGTTGAATATAGGATTACAAACAAATAGAATCACATGAGGTACAATCATTAAGTTCCAGACCATTGGCAGCTAATTGAGGAGAGGGGAATGGGAGGAGATAATTTCTATACTTAGACCAACAAAAGTAAAAACATTCTTTAAAAACCAAAACATACATAGAAAATTTATGTCACATTCTTCCTTAACCTCATTTTGGAAAGAAATCCAAGAAAATGGCTCACTGATATTAAAAGCATTGGAGGAGTTGATCACTACATAAAGAAATGCAGCAATATTAAGTACTCCTTTGTAGTTGTTGTTCAGGCTTAAATTCAAAGTTAAACAATTTTACTAAAGGCTTTTTTTTTAATTTTTTTAAACAAAAGACTTGGGTAATACTGCTGAAGAGCACAATGTGTAAGATAAATGCCTTGAGGCTTAGAAGGTTGCTTAGAGGAATATCTTAGACAAAATGGAATATTTGTATTATAGTTCAATGAAACCTTAAAGGATAAAAGGCAAAGATGTTCCAGTAAAACACTTTTATATTTCTTTTCACTCTAATCTAATATCGGAAATTATTCTCCCATCTCATCAAAGCAAACTGTGCTGCAGTTTTCTCCAAGCCAATGTTTCTAAATACCATTTGACTTTCTCAATTAAATGACATTGAAAGAGATTTTTTGAAAGCAAAGAAAAAAACTAAAAGAATACTACTGAACTTGGGTTTGTTTTGTTTTGTTTTTGTTTTTTTCATTTACAGCCAAATTGATCTGAGTACAAACTTTGCACTTCCTCAGACGCAGAAATGACGATGTATCTGTCTTCTTTCCACACATAGCCAAGAATCCGATGACTGAAAATCCATTTGTTAAACTTACATCAAAACCTTTTTTGTTTCTTACCACAAGATCAGGTGTCCTAAACTAATTCAATATTATTAATACAACACAGTGAACTTTGATGATTTAACGTTATGTTAGAAAAATCAAGAAATAAAACAAAAAAAAACAGAAGAGTTTTTATATAGCTTGAGTCATCTCCTATGATCTGCTCTGCACTTGGTCTTCAGGTTTCATAAGTGGACTTTGTTTTCTACCAAAAAAAAAAAAAGAAGAAGAAGGAAGAAGGAAGATTATGTTCTCTTGTGAACTAACAAAAATATACTCTTTGTTTCCACAGTTAGCACATTTTCTTCTCCACTAAATGTAATTCACTGCACACATGTTTTAGTTTACATATTATAGTTTCCCATGCTGGTTGGGAAATATATTTATAAAATTCAAAATATGATCCTCCAAATTAAAAAAAAAAAGGTCTTATTCTAGAAAACTGATTGTCAGCGTCCACTGAAGCTCAACCTGTGCACACCTTACACCTTGGTCATTCCTCTCCTGGATATGCATGTCAAGTTGAATTTTGTACTGATGTTTACACAAAGACAAGCGAAATGCTCATATACTGAGGGCTTGTTATGACCTTATTCTTTCATTATTATTTTTTCTTTTTGACAGGCAGAGTCAGAGAGAGAGAGAGAGAGACAGGGAGAAATGTCTTCCTTCCATTGGTTCACCCCCTAAATGGCCACCATGGCCAGCGTGCTGCACCAATCCAAAGCCAGGATCTTCCTCCCTGTCTCCCATGCGGGTGCAGGGCCCAAGCACTTGGGCCATCCTCCACTGCCTTCCCGGGCCACAGCAGAAAGCTGGCCTGGAAGAGGAGCAACTGGGACAGAACCGGCGCCCCAACTGGGACTAGAACCCGGTGTGCTGGCACCGCAGGCAGAGGATTAGACAAGTGAGCCGCGGCACCGGCTGACCTTATTCTTAATAGCCATAAACTGGAAACTATTCAAACAGTATAATGGATAAATTATAGCACATTTCCTACACTGTGATACTACACATTATTCAGAATGAACTGTATAACTACATATCACGTGGTAAATCTCATAAGCATAATATTGAATAAAAGAAGCCAGGCACAAAGGATTTTATCATGTATAAATACAAAAATGAGTTTCTAGGGCACTGATAGCATTCTGTTTCTTTAGCAAAAAGTTATCTTCCCAGCTTTGTTGCATTTGTGGAGAGTCGGGGAGCTGTCTTGTGTGTGCTATGTGCACCCTCCTAACTATGGAAACATCCACTTTTGGGCTTCTTGTAGGTAAACAATAACATTCTTCATGGCCTAAACTTCCACAAATGGACCATTATCTAAGGCCAAATGCATCATGATGGATATGTGCTCGTTGTGGTGGATCCAAGTGTTGATCCAGTAACCGACATGTTAGCATTAGAGCTAATATCACGTAATAAACTCAATCTTACTCCAAGTGTAAATAGACCAGGTATGACAGAAAAAAAAATTTCTGGAGGAAGACTGATATATTTTCAAATAAAAGAGGAAGGACTCCTCTTCTGGGTATTCATAAAAAAGGCGAAAAAGAATCTTGTAATATTTCTTTGTTTTAAAAAAATTGGGCAAAAGTTCAAGCTTGCTGCTGCTGTTCTTTTTACATCACTTACTGCTAAACCCTACTGAAACCTCTTTTGGATGGAAATGTTTTCCTTCTTTTCCTACTGATAACTACAAATTGAGTTGAAATGTCCCAATAAGGCAGGAAAAGTCTCTCAAATGCAAAGTGTTTTCAATGCAGATATCACAAGGAACATATGCCAAATCAAACAACATCATAAAAGCCTGAATTCAGTAAGAACATTCCAATTTGAAAAGTTTATTTTTAAAAATGTTCTCAAGCCAAATGTAAGTTTGCATACATTAAATGCTTTCAGCAATAAAGAGAAAAGGTTTTGAAATTCCAATGAGTGAGCTCTTAGAGCCAACAGAGAACAAATCATTTATGATTCAAATACTTGCAAGGATTCTAACTTCTTGGGAATTTTCAGATAACTAAAAAGATTACCTTATTATGGAAGGGGAAAAGCACTTCTCTTAAAGAAGACAAAAACCCTCTCTTTCGAGCTTAATTTCAGTAACTAGATGTTCCTATGAAAGAATGAATCATTAACGTTTTTCCCCAAGGTGGAAAAAGAAGTCATCTTCCGGAACACCTGACCAAAAACTGAGACTCTGTGTTATAACTATTTTATGGGGTTTGTTACTCCTCCATAGGAAAAAAAAAAAAAAACAATGTATACATAATAGTTAAGAGTTGAAAAATGTTTTTCAAAGGAAAAGTCAAAGAGAAGAGTAACAAGAAAATATGGAATAGCACAATTCTGTATAACTAGAAATTATCAACTGATACTTTTGTACAATTTTGGTAGCTTTTGAAGAACACAGCATAATGAAAAAACAGATAACTAGATTTAATCACCTTTTGTCTCTGCATAGAATATGCTCAAACTTCCATTCTGTCACCAAGTTATGTACCAACATCACACTATATCTGTATGTCTATAATTTTTAATTTCTGAAATTTGAAGATGTATTTTTCATTGAATTATGTTTCATCATATACAGCTGCATTGTTTCCTTCCAAAGCAAGAAAATGATTTAGGCTATCTTAGTCCATTTCAATTCTTCTGTATACTTTTCCCAGAATATATTTCAAAAAATAATTTTTATTAAAATTCCAGTAAGTCCTTGTGAAAGAAAATGAAATAGGAAAAATTAGCACATTTTTGTCCTTCAGAAACTTTCATACCTATGTTGCATGTGTACATGCATATGAATAGGTTTTCATGTGAGTGTATGTGTGTGTGTGGAAGATGAATAATAGAAAGGGAGAGCGAGCGGCTGGTCAAGTGCAACTCAAAACGTTCAAAAAGCTAGAAGCTATTCTAATTGTATCATAGAATCTTCTTCCCCGGTATATTGGGACTGGCTTAAGAACACATCCTAAATTTTATCTCCATAAATCCAATACTTAACAAACGGTTTGCAACATATTCTATGCTCAAAAATATTTAATAGACAAATTAGTGAATTAATCAAGGAATTGATAGCCACGCTGACAAGCAAGAAAGGATTGAAATAAAAATTTAACATATATTCAGTTTGGTTCTAGTTAAGTTTGTAGAAGAATTACAGTTTGCCTTGATTAAATACATCATAGGTAGAGGATATTTCTTTCAAAATAGAATGAGGAGACATTTGCAGATAGAAATGATGAGATCTTCATGAATGTGAGGTTGTAAAGATCCAAAAGGAGAAGGGCAGTGAACTCAACATGCAGCTGGTGCAGCCTATTGATGGCATTCTGAATTTAAAAAATCCACAGACGATTAGTAAACCTGGAGAGGGAAGCATATAGCAGCATTATAAGCCCATCCAGGTTCAAGGAAGATGCTCTGAGGCAAAGCGGCCTGATAAAAATTTCCTGAGGTCACACATGCACAATTGACCAGAAATCGTTGGGTTCTGACTGAGACTGAGATGGTGATAACTAAACTGTCGCAGGAACTCTGCTAAAAAAGAAGCTGGAAAATCTGGCATCAAGTTTAAGGAGGTTAAAAAAGAAGCAAGATCTTGTCAACATTGCAAGAAAGAAAAGAGGTTTGTATTTATTCTTTGCACATTTTAATTTCCAGCAACTTCAGTGATTATCTGTAGCAGCATAAACATCTCTAGTATTTGCAAAGAGCAGTTTTCTTCAGGGTCTGTTCTGGGGACAAATTTTTTTTCCTGTTACCATGGCAATGCTGCCAAAATACATTATCTGTGTAAAGTTTCATTCCTTACTTCAAACACTTTATCTAAAATACTGAGTAAAAGGATCCTCATATTTAAATACGTGTTTCATTTTATTTTAAAAGCCATGTTGCACTGCATTTTATTAAAGGGTTCCATATTGATTTTATTCTTTGATTCATTGAGTGGCTGACTAATGACTATCATAGTAGTATTATGGAACAGTTACTTCAATTCATTCAAGACCACCTTTTCCATCATCTTCATTTATATAGAGGCTAGAATGTGAAAGTATTTGCATTCCACGATATTCTTGCAGCCAGAAATATTTATATAACCAAGTTTTTGCCAAGATGATGGAAGCAGAAATCCTTTGATGGGAAGACCAGAACAGATTTGAGCATACTCAGATGCAGCTAACATTCTCCACTATCACCCATGCATTTTCTCTTTTTGCCTATCCATGAATGCAAAGTGCATATCTGGCTTATTGCAGCCATTCTGTAAACATGAGGGTGAAACCTTCAAACTAAAAGTTTAACAGAGTTGAGAGATGGAAGAAATCTGAATTCTTAGTAGCACATCAGTAATCAAATGCTTGCCTGTGGATTTCTTTATTCTTTTAAAAGATTTATTTATTTATGTGTAAGGCAGAGTGACAGAGAGAGGGAGACACACACACAGAGAGACAGAGACAGAGACAGAGACAGAGACAGAGAGAAACTTCCATCTGCCAGTTCACTTCCCAGATGGCTGCATTGGCCAGGGCTGGGTCAGGCCAAAGCCAGGAACCAGGAGCTTCTTCTGGGTCTCCCATGTGGTGCAGGGGCCCAGGAACTTGGGTCATCTTCCACTGCTTTTCCCAAGCCATCAGCAGGGAGCTGGAATGGAAGTGGAGCAGCCAGGACTTGAACCAGTACCCAAATGGATGCTGGTGTCACAGGTGGCTGATTTACCTGCTAAGCCACAGTGTTGGCCCTAGGATTTCTTTTTCTATGAGAAAAAGGTGCCTTTATCACCAACAGATTTTCTGATACTCCTAGCAGAGCACATTTTCCAAATTGCTCCTTAGATAACAGAATTGATACATACAAGGACGCATATGTTTAAATCTGTATTCTCAAGAACTCAAAATCTAATATTAATAGGCACTATTTACTTAAATTTTGTAAGGCAATATGTTAAGCAGCTCACTTTCTCTCTTAAACCTCACAGCGAAACTATGAGACAAGTGTTCCTTTATAGCCTCATTGTAAAGAAGACACCCGTGAAGTAGAGAAGACTAACACATCTGAGGTTACATAGCTTAGTAACACTTAGGCCAGAATGGAACACAGATAATTTGACTTCACAACTAAGAATTTAACTACCACATAATACTGGGATGGAGAGAAACTAATCTGCAAATAATTACAAGCTTATGCAATTAAGACTATTCAATCACAATATGTGAGGGCAAGGTTTACAGGATCTCAGAAGTTCCAGAATGTGTCTAATGCAAAAAGATTAAAATAAAGACAGATTACTCATTCCAGTGTGATTATTAAAGGAAATTTCAAGTTTTAAACTGTACCCTTAGACTTGTCATGGGACCCCAAATCTCATTAATCTGGGTGGTAAAAATGCCTTGTTAAAGTGACCACATAGATAGGATTAAGTGTTAGAGAGATCATATAAATAGGATCAAGTGTCTGGTAAAAATAATACATTGAATTGAAAAGCAGAAAATGTTCCAACATGGGAAGCAGTACACACAGCAGACTCATGGAATGACAATTGCTTTAAATAACACTCTGATGTCAGAATCAGCCCTTAAGCATTCTGGTCTAGCTGAAAAGCCCATGAGAGCATTTTAGGCATGGAAAGCCCAGGCACTATGGAAAAAATGTCCTACATGAAGGATCTCTTTGAGACCCCAGTGGAAAGAAGTAGCCATGAAAGAAGGATGTACTTTTCTCTGAAGGGAGGAGAGAA
Source organism: Sylvilagus floridanus (assembly GCA_949820135.1). Taxonomy (NCBI): domain Eukaryota; kingdom Metazoa; phylum Chordata; class Mammalia; order Lagomorpha; family Leporidae; genus Sylvilagus; species Sylvilagus floridanus. The sequence goes on from OX463223.1 coordinate 116,019,211, forward strand.
CTTCCCACTTTGCTATGGTCTTGTCAGATCACTGATGAAGTTCGTGGATTCAAAAGGCTTCCACAGTGTTGGCAGCTCATGCCAAGAGCCTCGGGTGATCACTGACATCATATGTAAGAGTGTTGTTAAATCAACAACAGGAGTCACTGTGCACTTGCTTCCCATGCAGGACTTCTGTCCTCAATGAGTTAGTTGTATTATGAGAATAAACTGTAAAACTTAGACAATTTTTGTGTGTGTGTGTAAATTGTTCAAATCTTTACTTAGTATGGAGTTGGTCTTCTGCGTATAACATTAATTGAAAATGAACCTTAATGGAGAATGGGACTGGGAATGGGAGAGGGAGGAGGAGCTGGGGTAGGAGTCGGGGTGGGAGGGCAGGTATGGTGAAAAGAATCATTATATTCCTTAAGTAGTATTTACAAAATTTGTACTCATTAAATAAAAGGGTTTTTTGGAAAAAAAAGAAATTCTAACATCTCCCTCTTAACACTTTACCAAAGTATAATTTGGGGCCAGTGTGTTAAACTTGCTACCTGCATAGTTGGCATCCCATATGGGTGCCGCTTCGAGTCCTGGCTGCTCCAGTTCCATTCCAGCTCCCTGTTAATGCACCTGGGAAAGCAGCAGCAGACAGAGCAAGTACTTGGGCCCTCCACCCAAGGAGGGCCCAGGGAGATTCCAGGCTACTGGCACCAGTCTGGCCCAGCCCAAGCTGTTGTGGTCCTTTGATGAGCGAACCTCTGGATAGAGGATCTCACTATCTCTCTGTAATTCTGGCTTTTAAATAAATAAATAAGTATTTTTTTAAGAAATTAAAAACCACAAATGTCTACAATTTGTTGATGATACAATTATTCTTTTTTATCACTAGTCCTACTAGAAACCAAATTATTTTATGCAGTAAGGGAGGCAGCATTAACCTAGGGTTTTTGGATTGGAGTTCTAGTATGAGACAGACTTAGGTTTAAATGAGCTCTGTCACTTATCAGCCTTCTAAACTTGACTTCAGTTTCCTCTACTGAAAATGACAACTAAAATTTTGCTATTTAGTAATGCTGTTGTAAAGACAAAATAAGCTAACTTCTGTCAAGCATTGTGCGCACAGCTTGTCATGTAGTAAACTTTCCAGAGTCAGTCTATAATTGTAATTATTGATAACCAAACATTATTTTATCACCCAATTATGAATACACTATAATTCATGATCTTAAGATTTTGAAGGAAATAACTGAAGCTTAGTTTTTAACCTCTATTCTTAGTCAGTATACACATGATAAATCATAATGTTTGCAATACGTACTGATTAAAAATATTCCTGGAATGCCAACACCATCAGCTTTTAAAGTTTTAAGAACAGTATTAAATACCTAAGAAAGATGTTTTTGTTCTTACATACTTCCATTGTAAAAGGAAAAAAAAAAGACTTTAGTATTTTCCTCCTTCAAAAACCAAGTAACACTTCTGTAAACTTTTTAACACTACTTTAGTTTATGAAAATTGTATTCGTTTTTTAAAAAAATATTTATTTATTTGAAAGAGAGTTACAGAGACACAGAGACAGAGAGAGAGGTCTTCCACCCGCTGGTTCACTCCCCAGATGGTTGTAAAGGCTGGAGCTGAGCTGACCCGAAGCCAGGAGCCAGGAGCTTCCTCCGGGTCTCCCACGTGGGTACAGGGACCCAAGGACTTGGGCCATCTTCTACTGCTTTCCCAGGCCATAGCAGAGAGCTGGATTGGAAGTGGAGCAGCTGGGTCTTGAACCGGAAATTTTATTCCAAGTCAGTGCTTCTCAAGCTTTCAGATGTATTCCAATAACCTTGGCATCTAGTTGAATTGCAGCTTAGTTTTTTAAAATAAAAATTTATTTATTTAGTGTAAGAGTCAGAGTTATGGAGACAGCAAAAGAGAGATATCTTCCATCCACTGATTTATTCCCGAAGATGACAACAACAGCCAGTGCAGGGTGAAACCAGGAGCCAGAGCTTTCTCAGGGACTTCCATGTGGGAGGCAGGGGCCCCAAACATTTGGACCATCTTCTGCTGCTTTTCCCAGCCCATTAGGAGGGAGCTGGATGAGAAGTGGAGCAGCCAGGAGGAACTGATGCCCACACAGAATGCTGGTATTGCAGATGGCAGCATGATCAACTATGCCACAAGGCCAGCCCCTGATTTTGATTCAAGCATTGGGGTAGGAACTGAGGTTTTGCATGTCTAATAAGTCCCTAGGTGATGCTGAAGTGGCTACACTTTGAGTAACAAACTTCCACAGCCTTGGGAACTCATGACTAGAGCCTAGGGAGATTACTGACGCCATAAACAAGAGTGTCAAATTGTTAAGTCAACAACAGGAGTCACTGTGTACTTACTCCTCATGTGGGATCTGTCCTTAATGTGTTGTCCAATGTGAAGTAATGCTATAACTAGTACTGAAACAGTATTTTGCACTTTGTGTTTCTGTGTGGGTGCAAACTGTTGAAATCTTTACTTAGTATATACTAAATTGATCTTCTGTATATAAAGATAATTGAAAATGAATCTTGATGTGAATGGAATGGGAGAGGCAGTGGGAGATGGGAGGGGTGCGGGTGGGAGGGAAGTTATGGGGGGGAAGCCATTGTAATCCATAAACTGTACTTTGGAAATTTATATTTACTAAATAAAAAACAACTTGGAAATGAAACATTAAACAACAATATATTATAATGATCGAAAAGCAATGTATTGGCACCTAAGTAAACAAGCTAACCATGAGGGAGAACATGTTTAAAGTACAACAGCAAGTGTAACAACAATCGGGGGGGGGCACAATGTGGAACACCAACAGCCAGAAGAAATATAGAAGAATAAAGGGAAGGGATCATACGTGGATGTCCATCAGGATACTAAAAGGGACAGAGCAGGAATTCTGGAGACAGAGAGGACACTACAGGGGAAAGATACAGAGGGCAAGGCGAGAGAACTGCAGACAGAGCACTCATCAAGTATTAGTTGGATAACTGAAATTCCTTGCATCTTCTAGTTTTTATAACAACTTATAATCAACATGAAAATTGATTTCCTTGTAGTAAATTGACTAAAGTGGATTTAGAGGTTCAGTTTTCATTTGACTAAGTTTTATAAGTTCGTACATGGTTAAATTCCACAGCATGAACGTATCAACTCCATTCATGATTAAAAATACAATTTAGAAGTCAACAGGTCCACTCAAGTACAGTCCCTTCATCCTTAGCCAGTATGCTGTGCCTATGACAACATTTGAAATGGCTTAGGAATGTGAAAGACAATTGCATGTAAGAGGTAGCATATAATCAGTGAATAATTTTTAAAAGTAAAAACAGTTGAAAATCACAATTGCTACACACCTAGTATTTGTCAAAAATGCTTTTGTTGACACTTTTGCTCCAAATCATAGGTTCAAACCTTTTCAATTTGTACAGCATCAATGTGAGAGGCAAGCTGAAGTGTATGTACACCAAGCTATACACTCATAACTGAAATCAGCCTCCGAGTGTTGTAGGATAGGAAACTTAACTCAAATGATTCCATTTTCAGTGCAAATAAGAATGTTCTGCAAATAGCCAAAAAATATAGCCCAGCAAGGAAGAAATGGAAGTAACTGATCTTAACTACTAGAAGGACCAACTCATATCTCATATTCATATTTGACAGAAATATGTAAGTACAGAAAGAAAGCTTAAACAATTCCTTTGATATCATGGGTGTATTGACAAATGACCTTAATGGTAATTTTTTTTTCTTGCTCCCCAGTAGAAAAGCTTCAGTACTTGTTCTGTACTTCTAGAAAACAGACCATGTTTTATGCATTTATGTAAGGTGCTCAATGTATCTGTGAGTTAGTTACCAGGGCATATGAATGACAGTCTCTTTTTTTTTTTTAGAGTTGCAAGAGTCCATCTAAAATTTTTATGATCTATGATGATCTTCTAAAAGACATGCTGAAGTGAATTTAAAACACAATGAATGAAACAACATTGAAAAAAACGGCAGGTAGGGTACGGTTTCCCGTTTGATTTTCTCTTCCTCTCTGTTTCCATTTTCCATGATACATTTATGAAAATTAGTGAGAATGAAAAAAGAAGTCAAAGTGTAGGTTTTCCTGAACTTTCTCAGACTTAGGTGGAATCTGTAAAGTATATTACTGATGTTTTGTTTCTCTAAATTAATACACCAATGCTGGACTTGAAGATGAGTATACTGAGTAAGTTTATAGCTTAAATGAGTTGTTTCAGATTTATGTTCCATTGAATCCACTTGACATGCAAATAATGGATATGCCCCCTTTATGTCCTTACCTTTCTTTGCTTGCTTTATGGGGAGCAGAGCCAATATTAGGGTAAGTGTGACTCTTTCTCAGCCTAGTACATATTTTTACATGGTCTCAGAATGATTGCAAACAATTCCAAGGTGATCAAAGTGCATGCCTTTGAAGTTAAATGCTAAATCTCAGTCTGACAGCTTATGTGAAGGTTACTTTTATGAAATTTATTCACCTTGAAAATCTTCCTTCACATATATATTAAAATATATATTTAGGCCGGCGCCGTGGCTCAACAGGCTAATCCTCCGCCTTGCGGCGCCGGCACACCAGGTTCTAGTCCTGGTCGGGGCGCCGGATTCTGTCCCGGTTGCCCCTCTTCCAGGCCAGCCCTCTGCTGTGGCCCAGGAGTGCAGTGGAGGATGGCCCAGGTGCTTGGGCCCTGCACCCCATGGGGAGACCAGGAAAAGCACCTGGCACCTGGCTCCTGCCATCGGATGAGCGCGGTGCACCAGCCGCAGGGCGCCGACCGCGGCAGCCATTGGAGGGTGAACCAACGGCAAAAGGAAGACCTTTCTCTCTGTCTCTCTCTCTCACTGTCCACTCTGCCTGTCAAAAAAATAATAATAATAAAAAAATATATATTTATGTATTTACATTTCTTGCTTGCTTTTCTTGTTCAAATGATCTACTTTCTTCATAAAAGTTTTCATTTCAGGGAAGGTGTATTTTGAGTTGAATACCAGCACTTGAATAAATTAAGAAACAAGCTGATGGAACTCAGTAATAACTACAATGGATGCTTGTTTCGAGTTTCCATCTAAACAATGTTTTTTTTTTTTTTTTTATCACCAACTGACTTTACATTACAGATAGTATCCCCATCAACACCAGCACCAGGTATCAACCAGGGTTTGAGCAAAAACAGATGAAAGTTAAGATTTTATACTGGCAGGTAAACCTATAATGATATCTTATTTACATTAGCTTCCCTACACTAATTTTACAGCTACACTGGGTATACCAATATTCCTCTTCTTGAAGAACACATAAATGAGCAGGTACATTTTACCTGTTGTGGCCATAAATGAAGGTGTTCCATTACATTGCTCTTATTTCAACTCTCAAAAACTCCCTTACCAAGGCACAACGAGCTACAGTAGCCATGGGAGTTTATATACAGCACTGCACTGTGCAGTGTATTAATAAGCATTATCTGATATAGGTTCAAATAGGCTCCAAAATATTCATGGTGATTCTCAGGGGTAATTAAAAAGTCAGAGACTGTTGACATCTTTTAAATGGAGGAGAGTGGTATTTTGTGTTTATCAATCACATTTTGAAGTGGTAAAAACAAGGTGCTTGAGGCATTTACTTGCCAAACTTTTATCAAACTTTTATCAGAGAGGTACAGAGTTTTGAAGTTTTATTTGTATTGTCAGTAAAAACAAAACAAAAACTGTTTTTAAGGTACTATCAAAAGTAAACAACATACCCCTTAACTTCTTATCTCTGTGCAGCCTTCTCAAAAGATCGTGAAAGAAATGGCAAATGCAGTATTGCAATGAATTCAAAAACATCAGGGAAACTTACAGTATAAAATTAATTCTTTGAAAAGGCACTATTACTCCTGGGGAAATTCACTATTAATATCTAATTTATTTCTGTATAAAAGACTATGGTCACCAAACAACAAAGCTATATATGCTACAAATGGGTAAATATTACCAGAATTCTACTAATTAAAAACACATACATTTATTGAACTCACTATGCGCCAAGCCCCATAATATGTGAGTTAGTGAACTTTGAATAAGTTTGAGGTTCTAGATCCTAAAGTCTCAGGAATACCTTGTGGACTACGCTTATGGAAGAGTTTGAAATGTGGACGTCTTTCAAATGCTGAATATGTTAGTGATGTGGGTATTCAGACAGTTCTAAAAACTACTGAACTACAGCAATGCAAAAGTACTAAGAGAGGGTCCTTGGAGCTGCAATGACTATTGTCAATTGACTGATATGGTAGAGAACTGCCTTCCTTACCATGACTCTCCGTGTACAAGAGCAATTAGCAAGGCAGCTTCCTAAACCAAAGGGGAAGAGAAATTATAAACCAATATTTGACAACAAAAAATAAAAGAGAACGTATCTTTCCTTTTATGTACTATAGCATCTTTTATTGAAATATGTGATTTTGATACTTTACTGGGGAAGCAAGAATACTTTGTTTTCACTAAGAATAAAAGAATAATAATAATATGTTCAATTATAAAGGAGGATTTTAAGACACATGAATATAAAATTTTCAACTCTGGTAAAGGAAATTGCTCCTGTAAAGCAAAAGACATTAAAAAAGAAATAGAGTGTCTCCATAATGGAAATTAGAAATCAATGTAAATAGAGGAAAAGATGTACACAAAAATCTTTAAAGTGGTTATCCTAGGCAATGGGAACGGTAGTAATTTTATTTATGTAGTTAGTTTTCCTTAGATATACTACTAAAATTTCTTAAAGAAACAGGTGGTTCTCTCAAGTAACACATAAATGTGGCAATGTCAAACAATAACAACAAAACTAGGAAGTTGCCAGCAAATCTACAACTAAAAAAAAACCCACCCAATAATTCTGGGTTCCCAGGGAAGGGCTGGGTAAGAAGTACTGGTGGAATTATGAGAATGATACCTCAGGAGTGAGCTACTCTGCATTCAAGTTCTTGGCGATGTCTTGCACACCAAGTTTGGAGTCATAGATCAGGAACTTTAGGCTTAAAGCACCCAACACCTCTATTGCACACTGAGGCAGCAAACTTAAGAGGCAAGTCAAATCAATTCACTTTGATTCTTAGCTCAGTACATACAAAATGGTAGTAACAATCATACCCACTTAGGAAGCTTGTGGTGAGAATTAAATGAATTGATAATGTAACATAATACTTGGCAGATATTAGTACTAAATATTTCTTTACAGAGGTGGCCATTCTACATTACCCAAATAGTATATTGAGAAGGAGTCCTCTTAGTTATATTTTCAACCTGCCAACAAATGCGGATAGCTAAGACTCCCTAATTGACCTGGTTATGGATCCATCAGAAGACTACTGCAAATATTTGTAAAGTAAGAAGAGATGGTTAAACAATTTAACATAATTTCTTTGTAAGATTTTTTTCTAGGTAACATAACAACAATGAGTGATTAATCCAGATTCTATTAGATCACGTGGAACAGTCCAAATATCAGATGCCACAAATGGCCTCTGGACAAAAAAGTTTGACTCAAATGTTTGCTTAACCAAAGTCACTTACAACATGTTGTCTAGGATTGATTTCAGAGTCTAACACTATCCAGAACAGTGGTTAAATAATGCATGCCCTTGCCTAGACTTAGATGTGCAATTGTGATTCACAGTATTCATTAGAACCAAAAAATGCAAACTTCTCAATAGTAAAGAACCTTACTTTAAGTTGAATTAAGCAAACTATGCCATAACTGGTGATAAATTATAGTTCAATTTTTTTCCTGAGAATTGTTTAATTATTGGCAAGTGAATTAGTTGTAATAATGGTTTATGTCTTATATTTATTAAAACAGTATGAGTATTTTAAACAGCCTTATTAGCATAAAATAAGAAAAACTTTGTCCTCCAGTAAACACTTACATGGCATTGTAATAATTACAATTTGAAAATCAATTAGCCAAATTACTAATAAGCAACTGTCAGATGACTTGACTTTGAACCATCAACTTAAATGTAAAAATTAAATAGATTTTTGCTGCTCAAAAGGTAATATAGCACAAACTTTCTATTTCCAATAATTATTCAAAAACTCCCACACATGTACATTTACCAACCTCAAAATTAAATATAAGAAGTTTTAAACCAAGTATTTTATTTTACTTTCTTGGTCAATTTTGAGGAAACAAGGGAGAAATGCAATAGAACACCTGTCAAGATCCTTATTATTTCATATTTTCTCAACATGTAAGAACAAAACATATTGACAGCTTTTGTTTCATTAATTTCTAGCTGCATTTTAGGTGGGCAATTCTGTTTTCCTTGCTTTGGGGTTATTACTCTTATGAGATTAATGTCAGTATTATTTGAAGTGATATGAGCGCTCTGTATATTTTCCGAAACACATGTAAATATTGGGCACGTGTTTTGTTAATCTAGTCTCTAGTCTTTCAAATGATCCGATTTTTTTAAAGACTTATTTTATTTACTTGAAAGATAGAGTTACAGAGAGAGGTAGAATCAGAAAGAAAGAGAGAGAGAGAGACCTTTTCCATCTGCTGGTTCACTCCCCAAATGGCTGTGACAGCCAGAACTGAGCTGATCTAAAACCAGGAGCCAGGAGCTTCCTCCTGGTCTCCCATCAGGTGCAGGGGCCAAGCACTTGGGCCATCTTCCACTGCTTTCCCAGGCCACAGCAGAGCACTGGATCACAAGTGGAGCAGCTGGGAATCGAACCGGCACCCATATGGGATGCCAGCACTGTAAGGCCAGGGCTTTAACCCACTGCACCACAGTGCTGGCCCCCAAAATGATTAGATTTTACTGTTGTCTTTTTTTGGACACATCTTTTAATGAAGTTTAAAGGCAAACAAATGAACACGATTACCATCAAAGATTTTATTTCTTTCCTGAAAGCAACCAAAAACTGTCTTATCACATCTTGGGTTATGGTATCTGGAAGTAGAACCGATTCAGAGTAACTGAGAAAAGCTCCAGTCCTGTGTGCTTTTTCTAAGCCTTATTCAAAAGCACAATAGCTACTGGGATTGAGAGGGTGGGACGCAAAGGCACGAGAAACACACTGAAAGAAGAGAGTGCTGTCTGTTCTGATGGAAACACACCCTCCTGTGCAACCCCTACTAGTCCACAGGAAGACAACACTCAGCTTCTGTAAAAACACGATGTAGGACAGCTCACCTTCAGTACCAAGGGGAGGGAGAGTGTCAGGGATGTGGGTAAGCAAACTGATGCACATTATGGCTATGGTGACAATCCTTTCTGAAAATACACATTCTGATAATATGTATATAGTATATGCATCATTTCTAGCTCCACATTCTAGAGTAAAGCATGTGAAACATCATCTGATCATCTAATTTATATTCACATGTTCCAAGCTGCTAACTATTCCCCCTTGCAGACATCCAAACTAGCTGTGGTCAGTGCCATTCCTGGGAAGCCGATAGATGGCATTGTTGTATCAGGGAGCTCTGTCTTGTCTTCAAAAGACAAGATTTTCCAATATTATCCAGGTCTTTGTGAATTTCTCAGGCATCTTTGCACAAATCTTTTGAAAATCCATGTAGAGAAAGTCCTCAGCCTCTGTGGTTTTGACTTGCTTTTCCACTCAAAGTGGCGAGGAACTGGGTTATTTCCCTCCTGAGTTATGTAAAAGTCACAGGATCAAATCATTCAACCTTCTATACATTCTAATTTTCCACCTAATTCTTTTTATTTCATTTGAACACTAAGCACAATCTTTGTACCAGATACAGAAGAGAGTTCTGACTTTGCACAGCCTGGTTTCTGACTGAGAACAGCAGCCAATTCTATAAATGCTGCAGGTCATTTAAACCCAGAGAAAAACCCATTTCTGTTGAATGAAAAATGGTTATCTTTAATAGCAAATTTGTGGCCAGTGTTTTTGGTCATTTCTGCTTTAATGAAATTAAAATGTCCATTTTTCCCTCCTTAGATATGGAATCAGATTTTGTAAGTATATAAGTTTCCAAAGTCATCAAACTTTTAAACAGTTGGATTCTCATTAATTAAATGTAAAAGTTTTTTTCTCAGTTTGACATTTATCAAAAAAAAAATTAACGTGTTCTTTTACTTGAAATGCTTTCTTGCAATGGTTATAATTTGGGAAGAGTGTGGTTTAATCCATGGTAGTAAGGGTCACACAAAAGAAATATAAAAGGGAATTTACAGAATTTACAGATTATAAATATACTCAGCGAATACTTTTTAAAAAGTTTTCAAATTCACTTTGGAAATATGCTTCAAAATGTCCAGTTTACTGCCAAAGAGGACGTATCACTGAACTGCAGTGACGGAGCTGAAATACGTAGAGGGAAGAAACAGAAATACGGAGTTTGAAACATACACCTCGGAAAATTATAGAATGTGATGGAGTTCAGATCACCCACTGGCTACCTAATTACAGGCGTCCCTTCATAATGCCTCGTGCTCTTGACACCTAGCTGCCCAATTTAAACTATACAACTCTGTGAGGAAATAAATAAGAAAAAGACCTTGGAAAATAAAGTCACACAATTGGTTTTGAGCATGCTGAACTCAATCAAATGTGTTTCCTCTCATTTCCCAGCACAGCAGTCCACTGTCAATGTTAGGCAAAATAGTTAATGATGAAAAATACCCTTCATGTGTGTGTGTGTGTGTGTGTGTCCATATTTCTCTACTTTCAAGTAGAAAAATTAGTGATGGCCATAAAGAAACCAGTGGAAAAGACTGGGAACTTGAAATATAACCACTACCACCATATCCCTATTTCTCTAATTCGCTTTTCTAACAAAAGTAAACATATTTAAAGAATACAATGGAACGTCAAAGGGTAAATACTTTCAAATTATAAGATGAGTAAGTTTTGGATATCTAACGTACAACATGGTAGCTATAGTTAATAATAACATATTATATGCTTGAAATCTGCTAGGAGAGTCGATCTTAAATGTTCTTACAACCAAAACACAACAAAATGAAACATTAAAAAAAGGTAACTATGTAAAGTGATGGATAGATTAAAATGACTGAAGTGATCACTTCAGAATGTGTGTGTGTGTGTGTATCAGATCATCATGTATTATACCTTAAATGATACATTTGTAAATTTACCAATCATATTGTCTATAAAGACAGGGGAAAATATGCTTTCAAGTAATCCAAATTATACTCAACCTAAATCAGAGGTTTTTTTCCTACCTTTTTCAAATTGATCCCCTCTTTCTTACTCTCTTTTCCAGGCAAAATAATTTGAAAAAAAGATCCAAGAATACAAAAGAATCTACATAAAACATTAAGAACATGCAAGTACATTTCTAGGACAAAAGGCATCAGTATCAATTTGCTTACAGGTAAGATTGATCTCATTTTCTGCAGCTGGTGAAAACTGAAGCATAACATGCTTAAGTCTGTAGAGAATAATAGTTGAGTTGCAACTAAAATTTTCAGGGCCACAGACTAAGCTTACAAAGGTGTCTATGTTATTTTCTTCATAAAGATGGTCCATAATGCTTAGCTGCATTATATGTAACTGTATGGAAATGTATTTCTACCTCATTTGCAAAGTATTTGTGTACTTATTTGAAATGTACTTATTTTCAAGATGATTATTGGGATATTCTATAACAAACTAAAATTCTCTTAACGCAAGCATGCAACACGCCCTACTGAAATGTCAACAGTTTCTTCTAAGTTCTTTTGTAATATAATTCAAGCCAGTCCAGTATAGTGAAAGCAAAGAGACATGTGGATGCTGACCACCTAATTCAGAATAAACGATTTTTCCAGACAAAAATTGTCTGATTTTCTTAGATAATTGTCACAGCTTTCCAATAATATGGGTTAAAATAGTGAGACCAGCATGTATTTCACAAAATATGAGCAGATTTGGGGTCGGCACTGTGGCGTAGCAGGTTAAGTCGCTGCCTGCAGTGTCAGTACCTCAAATGGGCACCAGGTCATGTCCTGGCTGCTCCACTTCTGATCCAGCTCTCTGCTATAACCTGGGAAAGCAGTAGAAGATGGTCCAAGTCCTTGGGCCCCTGCACCCATGTGGGAGACCTAGAGGAAGTTGTGTCTCCTGGCTTCGGAGTGGCCCAGCTCCAGTCACTGAGCCATTTAGGGAGTGAAGCAGTGGATGGAAGACTTCTTTCTGTCTCTGCCTCTCACTCTGTAACTCTGCCTCTCAAGTAAATAAATCTTTAAAAAAATACTACCAGGTTCAGAGTGCTTAAGAAAGTTATAATGCATGTTTTTCAATAGTTTTATAGAAGAACCAAAGAGAAAAATGCCATGAAAAATCTTGAACTTAAAAATTAGACTATTTTATATAACTGATGGCTATTTAATTTCTGAGATATATACTGGAGGGAAATATTTATGAAAACAATGTGAAGTTTCTTAATTTTTTCCCCTACATATTATTGGTTTTGTTGCACAATTGCTTGTTATTCAGCAAGTTACTGAGACAAGCTCAACAGGACAAGAGAATGTGACATTTATTCACACTTTTACCTAGCAAAAAAATCTTGGGTCTCTATTAATGTAGTGTTTTTAGTTACTGTAGACAAAATGGTGTCCTCTGTAATGCCCTAAAAGTTACCTGAAATGATAACGCTACTTTACATTAGAAGATCTGCTCCAGACTTTTTGAGAAACAGCACATATTTCAAGGTGCTGTCAATTCAGTGGCTTTCTCTATACCACATTCAACTTAGTTTTTGATACATTTTAGGTAGATCTCTTCATTGAGAAATTTTCTACTTAATAAAATAAATACCACCTGCAATAGCTTCCACACTAAGTTAACATAAGCTTTCAAAGTGGTTTAACATTCATGCTTTTCAACTGCCATGTTATGAAATTTCAGAATAGCCATATTTCCCCTAAACATTCTTTTTTCCCTAGTTTACTTAAGTATTCCTCAGGTAACATGGTGTTGAGACTCTTCTTCATTCGCATCACTTTACCCAGGATATTTTCTACCTTTGACATTTCCATTCCTTATGTTCCAAGTAACATCTGTCACCAAAATAATCGTTATGAATGGATTAGATATCAAGGATGATAATATTAACAACTCATATAACACAGAATATGAGCAAGTTGAATGGGGATAAAAGCAAAAAATTTAGCAAAGGAAGAAGCAAGCAAGCAAGAAAACACCTGGTCTATGTGTTAAATCTTTGTTGAGACATTTCACAGTATTTGCCATTGTTATAAGAAATATGAACAATTCTACTTTGAGATAGCCAGATAAAAGGATTTAATATTGCCATATGGGTTTCTAACATAGCTTCATATCTTATTTATTAGGAAGATTTTTTTTTCCTTTTTCCTGTGATATTTATTATCTAGTATAAAAGACATGGACCAAGATAGCCAGAGCCCATGAGAAGTTCATCAGAATAAACTTAGAGATCCTCACACTATTAGGGCATAAAAGCCAAGGCAGCAAACTAAAAATGTGCTGCTGAATTTTGATTTTTATACTCCCCTATATTTATTCTTAAAACAAATATTTCAGCAATGAAGTCAAACCACTAAGATAATAGGAATAGTAATACTGAGTGACAGACATTTAATACTCTGTTTTTCATTTTGAGCTCAGACTGTAAGAAATTTGAGAAAGTCAATGCATTAATGTCTCTGAATAATCACGGGATTGTGCACTGGTCATCCCTGGGCTGCTTCAGGCTTAGTAATAGATATGTTCTCAGGAGCACCATCTAACAGTTTATATTAAAAATCAGTGAACTATAACTACTTCATATTTTTTTAAAAGATGTACTTATTTGAAAGGTAGAGTGAGAGAGAAGAAGAGACCGAGGGAAAGAGATATCCCATCCTCTGGTTCACTCTCCAAATGGCAGCAACAACCAAGGTTGGGCTAGACTGTAGCAAGGAGCCTGGAACTCTATCCAGGTCCCCCACATTGGTGGCAGTAACTCATGCACTTGGGCCATCTTCCACTTCTTTCCCAGGTTCATTAGCAAGGAGCTGGATCAGAAGTAGAGCAACAGGGAATCAAACTGGTGCCCATATGGGATGTCAGTGTTGCAGAAAGTGGCTTAACAAACTGTGCCAAAATGCCAGCCCCCTGTTTAATAATCTTGAGGTTTCACTTATAAATCCCGATTTCAGATTTTCCCCTAATCTGAACGATGTGATAAGAATGGGACAGGATTTCTAGATTGTCAGAGGCGGCTAGGGTTCACATCCAGCATTTAGATGGGTTGTATCCAGTCTCTGCAATCATGCCCCTCCCCCTCCCCCTTACTGTATAACATTTTATATCCATTTCTTTTTGGTCATTGTAGACATTTTAGTGATACAAATCATAAACACTTTTCAGTCATTTCCTGAAACCTTGACATTCACATTCTATAGAAATACCCTGATTGTCAAAGGGACTGTACACTAACTATATAACCTTGGGCTGGTGAATTTCTCTGTTGAGTTTCCCTAAATGTAAAATGTAACTAATAATAGTACAGCTTCACCATGATTTTTGTGAGGAGTAACTCTTTTCATATTTGCAAAATCTCTTAGGGAAAATGTGTAACACATAGTATATAGCTTTCTTTTCTACTTGCCCCAATTTTTCCTTGTCATTATCCTCATCCTCATCACCACTACTAATATTGCTCCAGCACTATAATATACACAACGTTCAGCTGCCTACTTTTACATTCCAACTGTCTCACAACTGACTTAAATACATCTGGATTATCTAGATTAACTTGGAAATTCCACCTACTTCTATAGTATAAATTACATATTAGTGTGTGATAAAATAGCATTATTAACATATGGAATTATGTCATTATATAATTCTATTACAACTCCATTACTTTATTTTAATAGAATTCAATTATTTCATCACTAAAGCCAAGCTTCTCAGTTCAGAGTCCTCATTCACTTATGTTTTCTTTTAATCTGAGTGGGATTGTCTATGGCCGTATCACCCTGAATGTGCCTGATCTTGTCTAATTTGAGGCAAATCTCAGTACCTCCTAATTGGAAAAATAAATGATCACTGGCTTTCAACAGAACAGCAAATATTAGTGCACAATATGGAAATAAGCTCACATTATCCCTCCATCTTTTAACTATAATGAACCTAACTACTAGGACTCCCTGTATGTTTGTTAAGCTAATACAAAGTAATAGTCCTTATGTATGATTATCTTACAATAATAATATTGACTTTAAAACATTACATTGAATAGTATCATCCAATCCTTTCATTGACTTTCATGACATTTTCTAAAGAAGATTGCTTTTGAAACCAAGGTACAGTAAAATATGACTATTTAGCCTCATTTTGAAAGAGCACAAATGATGTTTTACCAGTTGGCAAAGTATTTTAGCATTTAGGTCAGTCTTACTTCATTGCTAAAAATCACAGCACTGTTCATGTGAAAAATGCTTTATTCCAGGTTTTGTTTTTAAGTGAATAACCTAAGAAGACAATTTGATTATCTACTGTGTACTCCTGGCAGGTATGGGATTGTTAAAAAAATATTATTATTTTCCCAAGGCTTAGGAGAGCAGTCGATAATGAAATGTATAGTCATGCCCCAATTTCAGTGCTCCCATGCTGAAGTCAGCACATAATAGCTCAAACAGAAGCAAATGCTGAGATGTAAGCCTGTCAAAGGCTAAACCAGGGATTATCTCAGTGATGCGCCCATCACTTTGAAGAAGGCTCCCTTTGGTGGCTTTTCAAGCAGTTGCCTGGCTACCTATTTCCCAACAATAATATCTCAAACAGACCTGTCTGGGCTCTCTTTCTCTCTGAAGACACGAGAACTACCTTGCAAGGTTTTTTCTTTTTTTAGTTTTTTTTTTTTTTTTTATCATGGCAACTCTTTGCTTTCACATCATTTTGTCAATCATTTCTTGGAAAAATTCATAGTTTTCTTTCTGTATATAATCTTTATCTCAATCACTAATTATATTTTACATAATATACCACAGGACAATGTTTTCATTTTATTTAGTATTTTATTTAGTATTCTACTACTGAACTAGTGGAATGTTTATCCATTAAAGGCATTGGAAATCATTTAATCCATCTTTCATAGACTACTGCTGTAACAGGAGAATTTCTGGGCCCTTTATAAGTTTACTTGGCTAACTGATGGCAAGGCAAGTCCTTAAACATTTTATCAAGCACCACCCTGGCCACTATTGTATAAATATAGGGTGACAAATAAGAGCGCATCAAGCAGAAAATTCTTACCCTTCACAGTACGTGTTTAACTGAGAAGACCCTCGACTTGGTGCTGGCAATGAAAGATGTTTCAGGATTTATTAGAGCACCAGGATCTCATATGTATCATAATCGCATCTTAAATGGGTTTCTACTTGGGTCACTCAAGTTGGATGGGCTGGCTCTTTTATTTCAGGGCTTGCTGTTTGTTAAGGAGACTGTGCATCTTCAGGCCTTCCAGAGTTTCTGGGATTTTCATGAGGTTAAATCTGTTTATATGCATCACAAGTGCATACAGAAATGAATAAATGTTTTATCAATAATACTACTCTGGGGCAGCACTTTGGCGTAGTATACTAAGCCTCCACCTACAATGCTGACACCCCATATGTGCACTGGTTCGTGTTCTGGCTTCTCTTCTTCTGATCCTGCCCTCTGCTAATGGCCTGGGAAAGCAGTAGAAGATGGCCCAAGTGCTTGGGCCCTTCCATGCATGTGAGAGACCCAGATGAAGTTCCTGACTCCTGGCTTTGGAAAGGCTTAGCTCTGGCAATTTACAGAATGAACCAGCAGATGGAAGACCTTTCTTTGTGTCTCCCCCTTTCTCTCTTTGTAACTTAGCCTCTCAAATAAATAAATAAAATCTTAAAAATATTTCATTATTTCCAATGTTTCCATTACCTAAACACTTTCCAATTTCCTTTGATTTTCATGAAAGTAAATAAATGTACAACAGAAATATTCCAGAAGAGGCTGATATATCAACATTTATAAATCTGAGGGTAATTCAACAAGTTTGTGGAAATGGAATTAAAAGCTAAGTTTATTTTGGTGCAAAAATAGTTTTTAATCATGCAGTGTTTTCATAATATATTTTCTATGAATGCTTTGAAGACCTCTCATAAAGAGCAATGATTAGAGGAAAGCCATTTTAACATATCAGACTGAGAACTGTGTTAAACAGAGAGATGGCATCTATCTCATAATTGTTGAAACAAATGTGTGTGTAAACAGAATCAAAAATGTAAATGACAATAGATGTTACATTCTCTTGAGTTTAATTTAGTCCTGTATTAATTTTGGTAAAGCTGTGAGAATTCAGATAGACATTTTTCCCCATAACTGCACAAGGACACAGTAACAATTTTAGGTAGTAATCATACAATTTTGTTTATGGCAGTTAGTTGAATCATGACACATTCTATATTTTTTACACTTCATAGAACAGAATTTCAGGTGTATGTAAAAGAAAATTGACCAAAATGGCAAGGTCTTTGTGCATTTAACTTCATCCAGGTAGACTCCAGAGTCCCTCAGCATCATGCCCTAGAATGAGTTGTGGTTCTGGAATTTCCCTTTTAGGGTTCATGATTTCCAAAGCTGCACAATGATTTGGTTCCAGGTGAGTAATACAGAATGGTCTGTCCAGATGAGTTTTTTTTTATCACATATACTCTAACCTGTAAATGTTTATTGGTTATATATTTTACTAGGTTAAACTCAACAGAAACTACTGTAGCTTCATTGTAAACCTTCCCATATTTTTAAAAGTAACAAAAGTAAATTGGATTTTTCTGTATAATATCTAAACCATAACAAAAGATTACACAGTCACCCTTGCTGCACAGCAACATCTTGAACTGTTAAAAATATTGTGGTAAAAGTCAAAAGCTACTGATTACATCTTCATTTCCAAGTAACCTTCACTCAGAACCTATTTCTAACAATGAGTTTAAGAGGATGCAGTTTCAAAATTATATGTATGAATGTGACATCATGAAAGCAAAATTTTATCTTCTAAGGATCATAATAGTTGCTTAGCAACATACTCTAATGAACATACTGGATGATAGCATGGTAATCAATAATTTATAGTTTGGTGAAACCTATTACAGAAATTCCATTTTGAAGATTCTATAAAGTATATGCCATATGAATAGTTATGAGGCATAATTTCAAAAGAGTTTATCAAATAGGGACTATGGGCAATGAATTTCCATTACAGACCTGCTACCTCCTTCTTTAGAGTCCTTAACCCAGAACCATGAAATACCACTGTGAGGACAAGAAGACAATGTCCTACAAGAGTGAGCAGTACTGGGAGGTAAATTCTGACCTGCTTCTAGCACCATTTCCTGAGTTAAGTTGCTGTTCCCTTGGATTAACTCTTATATATTAGGTAAGATAGGTCAAAATAATAATTGGCATGAAGTATCATTTAAAAGCAATGTAAGCATGCTGTTAAGTCTTTTAGTGTATTTGTTTTAAATGCTGTCTGTGTTATTTTAAGTGAAAAACATGATTAAGAACCTTCTGCATCTATTTATATGAGAATCTACATTCCCCTCCATCCTACCTCCTTCCTGCTTCAGATAAATATGAATTCTTCATGTTCATTATATATCAAACGTACTTAAAACTTTTTTTCCTCTTTTTTTTTTTAAAGATTTCTTTACTTGAAAGTCAGAGTTACACAGAGAGAAGGAGAGGCGGAGAGGCAGAGAGAGAGAGAGAGAGAGAGAGAGAGAGAGAGTGTCAGAGAGTCTTCCATGCGCTGGTTCATCCCCAGTTGGCTGCAATAGCCGGAGCTGCACCGATCTGAAGCCCGGAGCTCTTCAGGAGCAGCTGGGACTTGCACTGGTGCCCATGTGGAACGCCAGCGCTGCCGCAGCTGCTTTACCCTCTAGGCTGCAGCATCAGCCCCTAACTTTTTGCCTCTTAATTGGTGTCTTTTGTTGTTAAGTCCTGGTTCTGCTATGTAGAAACATCTTCCCCTTTACTGTATATAAGCATGCTTACTTAACGCAGGAAACAAAAACTGAGCCAAAACAAAACAAAAATCTTTCCTGTACTCAACAAGTCACTCCTTTTTCCTTCATGATGTGGGTTCTTTGAGGTAGTGATCATCATTGAGTTATGGGCCTTACCACTTTTCTCCTCAAGGGGGCTTCCTTTTATTTGCATGCGTTCCCTGAATATGTGTTAATAAAGTTGTTTTGACTTAATTTTCAAATAGATTCTTTCAGTTTCTGTGGAACATTTGGCCCTCTTAATGATTGCCTTGTTGAATCGTGCTCTCTTTACATTAAGAATAAAACTGCTCTTTTGCTTTTGTTCTTTTCTTCCTTACCTACTCATTCTCTTCATATAGTTCCTCCTCTACTTGCCTCTTAAATACTGATATGAGTTCTATTGAATGCTTTTGTTAATTTCCTTTTTCTTATCAAATCATATCCCCCACAGACAACCAATAATTCACTATTGCCCAATAACTCAAGACGCTAAGGTTTGTGTGCAATCTAAGTCTTTACTCTAAACTTCAGACCCATGTCAACTTCTTAAAGATTTTCGGTGAAGTATTCTCAGACAACTCAGAATCAAACATCCCAAAATCCACCTGCTGTCTTCTTTCTAAACAGATTTCTTTACCTGTTTTCCCAATGAAGAACATGAACATACAGGCACCATCCTGACCCCCAAAATAGAAACAAAACCGGAAACCACTCCACTTGTTCTTTTCCCTTATTCCCATATCCAGTGGGTGACCACACCAAAGATGTCAACGGGAACTCAATGTAAGTTCTCATATCAATTATTGGCTCATTGACTTTCCCATTTCAAATATTCACCTGATGATACTTTGTTCACATATGATAAAATTAATTCTTGGGGACAGTGCTGTGGAGTAGTACGCTAAGCCCCTGCTTGCAGTGCCAGCATCCCACATGGGTGAGTGTTTTGTCCCCTGGACCCACGTGAGAGACCTGGAAGAAGCTAGTGGCTCCTGGCTTCAGATCAGCTCACATCTGGCTACTGCATCCATTTGGGGAGTGAACCAGCAGATGGAAGGCTTTTTTCTGTCTCTCTTTCTATCTGTAACTCCATCTCTCAAATAAATAAATAAAATCTTAAATATTAATTATTACATTTTAATCTAAGGACAGATATTAATATCTAATTGATAGAGTTGTTGTAAACACTAACTAGAATAATACAAGTAGGGGCTAGCATCATGTCTCAGCAGGTTATGCCAGCAATTGTGATGCTGACATTACATGCTGGAGTGCCAGTTTGAGTACCTGCTGCTCTACTTCCCATCCATCTCCCTGATAATGCACCTGGAAAGGCAGCAGAAGATGGCCCAAGTACTTGGGCCTCTGCTACTCATGTGGGAGATTGGGATGGAGTTCCAGACTTGCTATTGCCACCATTTGGAAAGTGAACCAACAGATGGAAGATTTCTCTCTCTCTCTCACTCTCTCTCTCTCTCTCTCCCTCCCTCTCCCTCTCCCTCACTCACTTGTTTTCTCTGTCCTTTCAAACAGATGGATAGATCAACAATAAACACAGAGTAATGTAAGTAAGCATTAGTAGAATGTTTGGCACAGAGAACATGTCTAATATGTGTTAGTTACTATTAATTTATTTTAAGTGTTGTTGCTTCCTTTATATTACTATTAAAGTATAATTTATAAAATAAGAAGTTATACCATTCCCTTTAGTAGTCCTGTAATACTTATACATTTGCATCAAAAATCTTAAAAGATGATACAAATACTCTCCATGATTATGTATTTGACTTTTTTTTTTTTTTGGACAGGCAGATTGGACAGTGAGAGAGAGAGAGAGAGAGAGAGAGAGAGAGAGAGAGAAAGGTCTTCCTTCCGTTGGTTCACCCCTCAATGGCTGCTGCGGCCAGTGAGCTGCGGCCGGCTGCACCACGCTGATCCAAAGCCAGGAGCCAGGTGCTGCTCCTAGTCTCCCACGTGGGCACAGGGCCCAAGGACTTGGGCCATCCTCCACTGCACTCCCGGGCCACAGCAGAGAGCTGGACTGGAAGAGGAGCAACCGGGAAAGAACCCGAAGCCCCAAACAGGACTAGAACCTGGTGTTCCAGCGCCGCAGGCAGAGGATTAGCCTAGTGAGCCATGGCGCTGCCCATGTATTTGACTTTGACCTTAACATTACCCTTTTCAGCACTCCAGCTTTCATGAAAAACAGATTCAAGTCTCCCAGTCTTGGTTCACACCATCCCCTCTCCCTGGAATGACACTCCTACTGCATGCATGAAAACACATTTGTGCATGCATACACGTAAACACATTCACCTCTCACTCTAGTTGCCTAGTGAACACAATAAACCTTGGTTTACCTCAACTAATCTTTGCCCTACCTCATATAAATTGTGCTTCCTTCATACCCTACATTCATTTCTATTATACACCTTAATACTCAGGGTCTCCATATCTCACAACAGTGCAAATGGTGTGCCTTGGGATGGTGCAGTATAGTGATGCCTACGATATTTTTCACAGGCTTAATACTTGCTTATTTCTGCATGTTGGATGGTATGCAATGGTAGGAAATGATGTTCATAGTTCCCAAAATTTCATTCTATAATTAGCACATTTAAAACATTTTTATTTATGCAAGACACAGAGACAGAAAGACCTTCCATCTGATGGTTCACTCCCCAGATGCCCTCAAGAGCTAAAGCTGAATCAGCCTGCAGCCGGGAGCCCAACACTTAATCTAGGTCTCCCACATGGGTGTCAGGGACACAAGTACTGCAGCCATCATCTGCTGCCTCCCAGTAGGTCCATCAGCAGAGAGCTGGAATTGGGAGGCAGGATTCAAACCCATACACTCCTAAATGTAATGCAGACAGTCTAAGCAGGGTCTTCATCACTGTACCAAATGCACACCTCAAGTTAGCACATTCTTGATCCCAAAGAAGTTATGAATTTTCGGAAAGATGGATGATTTTCTTCCTCTGAAAGTTTGGATTTCCAGCTGAAGCACTCAAATAATTAAGTATAACCTCTTATGATGGTCCCTGGAGCCACAGTAAGCCACAACTGTGGTCCAGAAACATCTGTAAGAATTCCACCAGTTCATTCTGACCATTCATTAACAACAATTTTCACAAATGTCAGATTTAAGCCTGGATAATGATCTGTACCATAGCAGTACTTTGTGTGAAAGCAAAAATATGATAAATATAGCCTAAATTCTAAAGTTTTTCTTACAAAAATACATTTTAAATTCACTTGAGATGTTAAATTCAGCCTCATTTTTATGGAAAGTATTGCTATACCCCTCCTGAGTCCTGAAAGTGACTGTTTTGTGAAGGAGCTGTTAAACTACTGAGTAAATAACATGGCTTTTGAAATTATCATAATTACACATATTTACATAACAGACCACAATATCTCCAACGAATTGTTACCATAATTACATAAAATCCCACATATAGAGTTTTTCTTTCCTTTATTCATGAGCTATTTTTAATCTGCATGGTCTATACTCAATATAGAATAAATAATGATCTATTATCTCTCTATGGAATTTCGACAGGAAGTAGATTGCTATGAGTAAAATAACTTAACACTTTGAATGTGCATGGAACGAAATGTGTATGCAGCTATGTAATAGCTAATTTATGGAGCACTGATTATGTAAAATCCATCAGTCTTCAAATCTATGTTCTGAACTCATCTTCCTCTGGGTAACCAACTTTATCTGGCTGACATCTCACACGCTTAGGATTTTATCTGCAAATAAACAAAGAGCCGGTCACTCTCAAATGGGTGAAATATCAGTTGCTTATCTTCAGTCACCTTACCTTTTTCAGACCATGACTGACAAACTTATCTCTTTGCTTGGTATTCACTATGGTGACATTCTCTAGAGCCTTATTCTGGGCTAGCTTTCCTTCTCTATCAACATGTGTAACTCTCCTCACGCCCCAAGTTTAAGGCACCCCCATGGATATTCTACGCTCCTGTGACTCTCAGATATATATTACAGCTATGCTCATTTCTTAAGTAACCACTGTTTCTCAATTCAAGTACTTCAAATGAAGCATGCCTCAAACATGACGACATTCCTCCCTAGATTTGCCCTCTTTCATGATTTCTCCAACATTGGCCATTGTCTCCCTCAGTCATCCTACAGGCCCAATATATCCTGGTATGTGCCTTATTCTTTATTTCATCTCTACTCAAGAAGATTTCTTATTATCTGTCACTGGATTATTCCAGCAGGTTTCAAACCAGCCTTTGTATCCATTAGCCATTCTCACCCACCCAATTCTGTGTAAGTCCACTACCTTACTGTGCAGCAGCTCAAAATCCTGCTCTGTAATCTGTCTGGATACAGTCCAAATTCCCAAGCATAGCCTTCATGGTTTTTAATTATCATCTCTACAATTACCATTGTATTACCATAGCTTAATACTTTCCCTTCTGGGGTCAAGACTTCCTGGTAATTCTTTTTACATCCAGAATATATCATCTATCTGCAAATTCTTACATTACAGGGACTATTCCTAACCATCCTTACCTCCTCTATCATTAGTTGTATGCAATACTGCATTAATATTTGAGATTACCATATCTATGGAATCTCCTTGTTGATAATCCAACCACATAGTCTCCTTTTATGCTTTCTATTTCCTTTTCTCATACTTAAATAATCTAATTTATTATATAATAGTTTGGATGGATATAGTCTTCTACCATGATTACATGATTCAAAATGCAGAGAATGCTATTGATTGTTGTATTTCTCATGAAATAATGAAGTTTATAGCTACAGTATGGGAATAATATAAATAGAAGAGTAAAAATAAGATTTGAGAAGAACTGGAGAGAGAAAACTTTCTTTCCTTACCAAAATTACACAAAGTTATTTGAGATACATAGAAGTCAGCTGCCGTATGTTATGAAAACATAGTACCATGCATTCCCAAAGGAAATAATAAATCTGTCATCAACTTCTTATGGACTTATGCGTTGACAATAATAAGTGGAATTTGTTACACACTGAATTATCTTTTTAAAATATTTTTTCCTATAGTGCTTTTAGGCAATTTTTTTAAAGAAAGGAGAATCAAAAGTGTAGAAGAAGATAAATTAAAGATTATAAGCAGTATACATTAGAATCAGTACTGTTAATGTCAATTATTAAAATCGAGTTATAAAGAGTTGGAAACAATGAATATGAAAGAAGATAAAGTATTTTCTTAGAAAATCAGGAAATAGTTTAACACTATTAAATATTTAATATGATTCTAAGGAACAATTTCACAGATGCAACCTCTTTAGTCTTACTCGGTACTTTTTGGAAGTCATTCTGTCTTATTATACAGTAGTAGTGACATTTTTCAGTAAGCGAAATATTTAGTAATTCTAACATTTAGGTATGGTTGTTAAAATATTTGAGATGCAGAGTTTCAAATATACTCTGGTGAAAAGAATTTTAAAAAGCAAGAAAACGGGAACCATGACCTTTTAAAAAATATATACTAACGAATTACAGTTGTACATACTTATTGGTATAAAGTGATATTATTGAATTGAATACAATATGAGAAGAACAAATCAAGCTAAACAACCCATCTGTCACCTCAAAACATGTAACACCTTCCATTATGAGAACATTTAATATCCATGTGCTAGTGGCATTGAAACATACAATACTCGACTACTGCTATATGTGCCACACTGTGCAACAGATATAAAGAATATCTGACTTACTCCTTCTATCTTAAGGAAGCTTTTTACCCTTTGCCATTTCCCTTTCACCTCTCCCTTCCAAATCTCAGGAACCATCATTCTACTTGTGCTTTAATGAGATCGACTGTTTTTTCATTTCACAAAGTGTGAACATGTCCTATTTGTCTTCCTCTGCTTGACTTGATGTTTATAGTACAGATAGATCTAGAAAGAAAGCAGCATAGAATTATATATACATCTCTGATTTTTCATCTATGAGTCAGCCCTGCGTATTGCCTAATTCAAGGATAGCACACTTACCTTTTTTGTTTTTCTTTCAACAGTATTGGAACATATTTCAAAAACAGTCAGTGTTTCTAAATTATTACAACAATAGGCCCAGGGCCAAGGTTGGAGTGCATTATTTGGTTCACACTGGCAACACTGACATCCCAATCAGAGTGCTGGTTTGCGGCCTGGTTGCTCTGTTTCCAATCCAGCTACCTGCTAAAGCTCCTGAGAAGGCAGCAGAACATAGCTCAAGTGCTTAGGTGCCTACCGCTCATGTGGGAGAACAGCACAGGTTTCCCACCTACTAGCTATTACCTAGCCCAGACTTGGCTGTTGTGACCATGCAGGGAGTCAACCAGTAGATGCAGCCTCTGTCTCCCTCCCCTCCCCCCAAATCTGTTTCTGTAACTCTTTCAAAGAAATAAATCGATTTTTTAAAGAAATTGAACAAGAACATTTTATCCTTTAGTAAATAATGTAACAATATTATCAAGGACAGTCATAATTTGCTGAGAATGTAGCAAACCTATGCCACAAATTCAACATTTATTGCACTATTTTTTGACATTTTCTTTAAAATCTTCAGTTTAGAGCTTAATACTATCTTCTGAGAGTGAGAAATTAAGTAGCTGTACATAAGGAATGCAGCACTGTTTCTTTTTAACCAGAGTATTTTTTTGACTGCAAGAATCAGCTAATACATCCTTCTTGCTTTCCTCATCCTAGCTGTGAGCTGCTTCTCCTTACGGTGCACAGAACTTCCTGGCATACAAACAAGAAGAGACTATCTGATGCCTTTACTGTGCCCAAGGTCGTGTTTTCCATGTCAGAATATGTCGCATGTTAAAGATAAAACCTCTACTTATGAAGCTCTTCTATCTCTAGTGGATGTACTTCCTTAAAAAAATCTTTCAGACCAGAAAACCACAGAATTAACA
Source organism: Sylvilagus floridanus (assembly GCA_949820135.1). Lineage (NCBI taxonomy): Eukaryota > Metazoa > Chordata > Mammalia > Lagomorpha > Leporidae > Sylvilagus > Sylvilagus floridanus. Next base: position 116,045,189 of record OX463223.1, read on the forward strand.
GCTAGAAAGAAACAAAGATATCCTTTTAATCAATTCTCCCCTTTATATAAATAAAATCTAAGGTAGTATTGTACTTAAATCCTTAAAGTTTTGAAACACGGCTACAACATGACCATTAGCTGAAAAAAAAAAAAAAACTTGGTTATTTACAACTCTACCCAATCTTATTTGCCTGGGTTCAGATTTCTGATGAACCAACTGTTCTAAACAATTTTATTTTTATTAGGTTCATGTCAGGTTGATTTAGTTTAAAACACAGTAATGAGAAATTGAGGGCCTTTCTTCAGCAATGAAATAGAAATATGAGTGACTAATCATGTTCATAGTAGAGAAGCAGCATGCTACAAATATTCTAAGTTAATAATACTGATAAAATGTTTGGAAATGAACACCAGAAATACTATTTTATAACTGTAGACTTATTGATGTTTTGTTAATAAAAATTTGCACAGTCTAATTGTTTGGATCACAATGTAATTAAATTACAGTGCTGCTGAACTAACACAGCTTTAAATTATAAGAATGGTGCATGCTTATTGATGAAAACATCGAAAATAAATCTGAAGAACAATAAAAAAGCCATGTTCTTATTGTCCAAACTGACAATTTTCTTCTTGTCCATGCCCATATTTTGTTATATGCACATTTATTTTTAAAGACCTATTACATTTTGCTTAATAAAGTAAATATTTAGGGTTCAAACTGCCCATTAGACACCGTGAAAGCTGTAGAAAAATAGAAAACATGATTTCTTGTTTAAAATGTTTAAAACCAAGAAAGGGGAAAAGATCCAACCAAAGAAAATACAGAACACCTTAATTTGAAAATCATACCATAATACAGCCTATAGGACCCAGTGTTGTGGCGCAACAGGTTAAGCCATGGCTTGTAATGCTGGCATTCCTTATGGGTTCTGGTTCATGTCCTGGCTGCTCCATTTCCAATCCAGCTCCCTGCTAATGGCCTGGGAAAAATCAATGGAAGATGGTACACATGTTTGGGCCACTGCTACCCACATAAGAAACCCAGATGAAGCTCCTGGCTCATAGCTTTGGCCTCGCACAGTGCTGGCCATTGTGGCCATCTGGGGAGTGAGTCAATGGATGGAAGATCTATCTCTCTCAATCTCTCCCCCTGCCTTTTTTCTGTAACTCTGACTTTCCAAATAAATAGATAAATCTATCAAAAATATATAGGCTATAGATTAAATACTTCAGTGAACTGGTTGATGGAAATTCAGTTAGAGTGAAGTTTCTCTCTGGAGGATTTAAATACAGGCTCTGAAGAAAGAAAGTATATGGATATCTTATCAGTAAAGTGCAATATGGTAACAAAAGCATGAGGAAGGAATATATTAGGGCTTTTATAGTGAGGAAATTTTGATAAGAAAATTATCTTGGGACTCAGAAGGCATAAGATTGAAACAGAACATTAGATCAATAATGATACATATTCTGGCTTGCCATAATGAAAAAATAAGTAGTTTTGACAACAGGGCACAAAATAGCCCAGAGTAGGAAAAGAAAAAGAGGCAATTGATAAGTTTAAAATTACCACAATAAACCAAATATAACCAATTGAGGGCTTTAAGTGAAGGAGTAAGAGAAACAGGTAATAGATACCACAAAGAAAAAAATCAATAAAATTTTTGTAATACCCATACCCATTATCTACTGATAATGTGATATGATAAAGATTTTTTAAAAGTAAACCTTTTTATTTCCTTTTTCCTTATAAGAAAAGGAATTGAGGCAGACACACTGAAAGGAGACACATATCCTCTTCTGTTTCTTTATGCTTTAGTCAAGAAATACATTCCATAAATTGTGAGAAATGGTGCTTTCATTTTGAACACCAAGAAGTGATTGCTATGGAAGGTAACTGTGAAAACAGAAGAGCTCATAACTTGTTTATGAAATAAGTGGCATGGTTAAGCAGAGAGATAACCTTGCATGCTCTCCCAAGCTGTCCTTGGTTTTTGCAGGTCACATTAGACATACTGTAAAGATGGTCTGCTCACCTTACTAATAAAGGTAGCACCTGTACAAAGAGAGTTTGAAGAGTAGGCAAAAATGTTTATAGATGGAGGCAGAGTGGTTCAAGAGACCAAAGATGCTTAGAAGGCCATAATAAAGCTGAGAATACTTGGACTACAAATTTCGCCTAGTATCAATTTCAATCACAAAAGGTTACAGAAGACTCAATGGACAGATTCTATCAAAAATCCCCCAAGACATAGCATGAGATGAGAGGAACAATTGCCTTTCAGATGTGCAATGTCATGAAAACCACTTCTCCATGTCCCAGATGCTATTTTAGATCAAAATTAGTTTTCCTCAGGATACAGCATGAGGGGAGATGAGAACTGTTTCTGAGAATATAGAATTCCATTTTACTTTCTTCCTTTATGAGTGAAGTGGCAGTAATTTAAGACTCCATCACTAACATTATAATGCCATTTTCCTTTTGCGGCAAAGACATGTTGATATAAACCAGAGATGATAATAGTCTATAGTACGATTTCCTTTCCTTAATGAATCAGAGAATCCACACAAATGGAGAAAGGCTGTTCCCTTAGCCAGGTAAATTTCTACCTTCTTTTTTTTTTGTCTATAACATATACTGTAATTAGAGCCCTGTTGGAAGTCACTGGATGGGGTCATACATTTAAATACAAGTTTGCTGTGAGCAGAGCAAAGATGATTAATGAATGGACTCTCCAGCTGGTGAGACCCAGCATCAGTCTTAGGTAAGACTACACTGAAGATAATGCAAAGAAAAAAGAAAGGTTTACTGAAGGACAGAAATGGAAAAATTGTAAGAGGATAAAAAGATCTAACTTCCCTTTCTCAGCGTTCTAGGGCACAAGGAATGTACCTACATCACTAGTATGTCTGTAGCATCTTTCCAGCTCTAGAACTAAAATATGTCATGCAATCATGCCATTCCTTGCATTCCTAGTATCACTGCTATATAGCCCAGGTCTTTATCCCCACTCACATGGATTACTACAGGAAAATTTTTAAAAAAACATATTTATTTACCTAGAAGTCATAGTTACAATAAGAGAGGGAGGGAGGGATGGAGAGAGAGAGAGAGGGTGAGAGGGAAGGAGGAGGAGGGAGAAAAAGAGTGAGAGCACAAAAAGTAAAAATTTTGATTACTGTGAAGCTCCTGACTTCATGAATGTTATTTTAAGACTTTTCTTTCTAAATTAAAGTTACTTAAAGCCATTTTCTACTATCTTTAGAAATTGTGAGCTTTTTCTTTTGTTGGAGTGCCGTATTAAGCATAGCAGATACTAATAACACTGAAGTGTTCCACACATTTTCTCTATTTCCTTGTATCAAATACTTCTTCCTATCACATTAAATATACCGCAGAGGGCCAGACTTTCGGTGAACACTTGCTAATTCTGGCGCATGATGAGTCAGATTGGGGTAATGAACGATGTAGCAAAACATGGTACTGGGAGAAGAGAATCAGAATTCAGGGAGTTTGCTAAGTAAGACAAATTTTGAGGAACCCTAGGACCATAAAAGAGAACTGATGCCCATCTGTGTCAGGTTCACCTTCCACTTCACAACCTCTTTTGCATTTGTAGTCCCACCAACTTCTCAAGTACTAGGAGAGAAATGGTGAAAGGTGTTATTCAGGGTGCTGATATCTGCTGCTTCAAAGTCAATTATAAATAATTTAAATTTTATAAAGAGAAATTATGGCTCAAGAAGAACACTAAAGGGGCCAGTGCTGGGATTAGGCAGGTAAAGCCACAACCTGCAGTGTCAGTATCCCATGTGAGAACTGGTTCTAGTCCTGGCTGCTCCACTTTGGATCCAGCTCTCTGCTATGGCCTGGGAAAGCAGTAGAAGATGGTCCAAGTTCCTGGGCCCCTGCACTTGGATGGGAGACCTGGAGGAAAGTCCTGGCTCCTGGCTTCAGATTGGTGCAGCTCTGGCCATTATAGCCATTTGTGGAGTGAACAAGCAGATGGAAGACCTACCTCTCTCTCTCTCTCTCTTTCTCTCTCTTACTCTGCCTCTTTGCAGCTCTGCCTTTCGAATAAATCTTTAAAAAAAGTACAGTATAAGGCAGCCAACATAACCTACTCAGTCTGGAAGCAAAAACATCATTTATAGTGTTCATGACAATTAAAATCAAAGTAGGATGTCAAAATGAAAAACATTTTCAATCCTGAAGACCTTCAGGAAACATGATAGTACAAAGACAAGAAATGTGCTTTATACTATTAAGCACTTTTAAAAATTCCCTGATAACAGAAGAATTCATAAGTTTCAAGACTCCCAAGTAAGCCAAAGCTCCTAGGCATGTTTCATATTCCATGTACTCTAAAAACATTAACTAATTTCTGAATTATAAAAGAAATGAACTGATATAAAACCAGATGGTCATGGGGTGATCCATTCTTGAGCAATGTAAGAGCTATTATCTCTAATATAATTTCATTACTACTTGTAAATCTACACACCCCATGTGTTAACTTGATGGCAGCGTCCAAATGGCTGGTGAGGCTATTGTTAGTAACAAAGAAGGAGAACAAGTTTCTTGGTGCCTTCCAGCGTGGGAACAAAAGTAAGAAATGCAAATTAGCTGATTTTAAAAAAAAGGTTTTATAGCATTGCATTAAAGGACATTGTGATAGGTTTCTGAGAAAAAATATAAAAAATGGGAAAGAAGTATGAGTGTATGTGTATGTGTGTGTGCTCTGCAGAAAAAAAGAAAGAAAGGGCAGGACAGGTGAATTTGTTTAGTGTGCCATTTAATGATAAACATCAATCTGCAGCTGAAGATAGTAACAGAATAGATTAGGAATAGCAATTAGAAATCATGTATAAAATTCTGGGAAAAAAAAGGAAGAAAAGAAATAATTTATGGCCAGCGACATGGCTCACTTGGCTAATCTCTGCCTGCGGCGCCAGCACACCAGGTTCTAGACCCAGTTGGAGCGCTGGTTCTGTTCTGGTCGTTCCTCTTCCAGTCCAGCTCTATGCTGTGGCCCGGGAAGGCAGTGGAGGATGGACCAAGTGCTTGGGCCCTGCACCTGCATGGGTGACCAGGAGGAAGCACTTGGCTCCTGGCTTCAGATCGGTGCAGTGCACCGGCCGTAGCGGCCATTTGGGGGTGAACCAAAGGAAGGAAGACCTCTCTCTCTCTCTCTCTCTCTCTCTCTTTCTCTCTCTAACTCTGCCTGTCCAAAAAAAAAAAAAAAAAAGAAATGATTTATAGAAGTCCTATTTGACTCTCAACTACCAAATCAAGTGACTGCCTTAAGTATTCACTGGTATATTTTTATTATAATCTTTTGAAAGAAATGAACTCATTTAAAATAACTAAGATATTAGGTAATGTTCCCAAATACCAGAAGAAGAAATACAAAATTAACTTCAGTGCTTCTAAGTGTCCTTCACATTAAGTAAGTAATAGATAATATTAGAAACATTTCAAAACATTTCACCATGCACTTTAACTTCCTCATTGCATTAAAATGTATAATTTCAAAGGCATGTGATATCTATTTCTTGAATTACAATATGGTTCCCTTACAACACAAGCATCATTAGATCTGTTTACCTGAGCTGCCTAGGGAAAGAAAACTGGCTGGTAGAATTTTGAACACTTCACTAGTTTCATAAAACAAGACTAAATGTATTATCTGGGGGAGAGAGAGATCAGGGAGAAATCAGCTCACTGCATTGAAGGGGAAAGCTCTTTTGTATCCAGCTCTTTCAATCCAACTTTCACTTATGATCGGAACTATTACAGAAGAAATGTAAGCAACATGTTATTCAATCATTTCACAACGCAGCCAGCGAGAGTTACTATTCTAAAGACCTCAATGATTACGTCACTTCTACTGGTTAAAATCCTCTCCAGCTTCCCTTTGTCTACAGCATGAAGTCAACATGCTTGAAAAGGGCATGGAAGTTCTTTATACCTAGCTTCAACCTGCTCCTTCCATCCAATCACCTTGTCCTTCCCCATGCCATTCACAAAATTTCCCAGATACCTGAGGTTTTCTGCATCGCTTGAACAACAGAGCCCTTTACTTACTGCATGCTTTTGCGCTTGTCCTTCTCTACACAGAAATGGCCTGCCTGCATCTGCTTGTACCTGGAAAACTCGCCACTTTCATAACTAAATGACTTTATATCCCTGTCTTCTTTGAAGTTTTCTCCTATGCCTTCAGGGAATCTTGGCTTTTTGTTTCTCCCTTTCAATAATACCTATAAAAATTTATCCTGGTTGTTTGCTTAGATGACTATCTCCTGTTAGCTGAAGAATGATTTCTCACTCTTCATCCTGAAAGCCTAGTCCTGTGTCCAGCACATTAGAAGGAGAGTGAGAAGCAGACGATATAAAGTCTAGCATAAAGGTTCACTTATTTCAGGTACTATATCTGTGTGTACATAAAACATTCTGAGTTCTTAAAAATTTATGTAACTGAGGCCAATGCTGTGGTGTAGCAGGTAAAGCCACTGCCTGCAGTGCTGGCATCCCATATGGGTGTCAGTTCAAGTCCCAGCTGCTCCACTTCTAATCCAGCTCCTGTTATCTACAGGAGCTCTATTCTCCCTCCTAAAGTAGATGACTGAAATACCAGATAGTACTGAATCCTACAAATACTGTTTTTCATGCATATGATATACTTACGTGAATATACATATCTATATTAAAGTCTTTTTAAAGATTTTATTTATCTATTTGAGAGGTAGAGTTAGAGACAGTGAGAGGGCGAGGCAGAGAGAGAGGTCTTCTTTCCACTAGTTCACTCCCCAAACGGCTGCAACAGCCAGAGCCGAGACCATCTGAAACCAGGAGATTCTTCCAGGTCTCCCACAGGGTGCAGGGGCCCAAGGACTTGGACCATCTTTTACTGCTTTCCCAGGCCATAGCAGAAAGCTGGATCAGAAGTGGAGCAGCCGAGACACAAACTGGCTCCCATATAGGATGCCAGCATTGCAGGCAGAGGATTAACCTACTGCACCACAGTACCAGCCCCTATATCAAAGTTTAATTTATAAATCAGGCAAATAAGGGATTGGCAGCAGTAAGTAATCATAAAAGAGAACACTTTTAACAATATATTATAATACAAGTCATGTGAATGTGGCCTCTCTTCTATTGCACTGCAATCACCCTTCTTGTGACAATGTGAAATGACACAATCATATGTAATGAGATGGTGAATGACATAGGCATTATGATGTAGCTTTAGGCTACAAGTATGTAAAGGGTTACTGGAACACAAGCACTGTGATACCACAAGAGTCTGATAACCAAAATGGCTATTAAGTGACTAATTACAGACAGCATACACAATGCAGATATGCTGGACAATGGGATGATTCATGTCCTGGGCAAAATGGAGCTGGATGATATCAGACTTCATCACACTACTCAGAATGTTGTGCAACTTAAAATCTATGAATTGCTCATTTCTGGAAATTTCCAATTGGTATATTCCTACTATGATTGACCGCAGGTAACTGAAACCATAGAACGTGAAATAGTGGATAACGGAGGAACATTTAATCTTAATAGCAATTCTGATAAGTAGGTCTAGTTCTTATTTCTACATTTTAATGGGAAACTGAAGTTTGAATTAACAGATAAAAAACCTGCACCTCATAGTGGTGAAACCAGGACTGAAACCAAAGCAGTCTGAATTCAACATACGATACTTTCTACATGTGAAAATTGAAGAGGGAAAATTATATCAATAGTTGCTCCTTCTACCATGCAACTTGTATTCTAAGCCTAGTTATTTACATTCATTTTAAATTCTACCTAGGCGTTAACTTGTATGAATCAGGCTGTTTTATGGAATATTCCAATGATGAGAGTTGTAACTTAACAATATTTCCCATTACTTAAACAAATAAGCCACACTCAATATTGATTGAAAATCTACTATTTTATGCATTTCACCAACACATTAATGGGTGTCCTTGAGATTTTGCTAGTTTTCAGCTTGAATCAAGGCTTTCTGAAAAAATGTATTTCCTTCTTAATATTAGCATGAGGCATACAGAAATATGTAACTCTAAAATTAATATTTATACAACAGGGTTCTAGAAGGCCTTTCAAATACACCACAGAGGACTTTTACTTCCAGAACGGCAGCATGGCAAGCTGTGCAATCTCCAAGGAAACAACTGTAATAGGTGAAAATTATTAAAAACAAACAAGCAACCATTTACAATTTCTGTAAATTTCCCTAAGGGTTTCCAGCAAATGAAAAAACATTTATTCAAGAAATTCTACCAAATCTCTGCAGGAAGAGAGAGAATCTATGGCACTTAAACACCATATACTCCATTCCTCACTTCCATGCATCTTAGCCTGATAGTGGGACATCTAATATGGACAGGTATAGTGAAAAAACTGGGAGTTACGCTCTCCCAGGCTTCAAGTTAAAGGCCATTTTCTTTTCTTTTTTTTTTTTAAAGATTTATTTATTTATTTGAAAGGCAGAATTACAGAGAGGCAGAGGCAGAGAGAGGTCTTCCTTCTGCTGTTTTACTCCCCAAATGGCCACAATGGCTGGATCTGCGCAGATCCAAAGCCAGGAGCAAGGAGCTTCTGGTCTCCCACATGGGTGCAGGGGCCCAAGGACTTGGACCATCTTCTACTGCTTTCCCAGGCCATAACAGAGAGCTGGATCGGAAGTGGAGCCGCCGAGACTTGAACTGGTGCCTGCACAGGATGCCGACACCACAGGCGGCGGCTTTACCTGCTACCCCACAGCGCGGGCCCCAAGGCCATTTTCTAGGACTCCCCATCACCTGCAGGAGTAGTCGTTCACCAGCACTTCTATAGAAGCTCCATGTTACAGAGGCTAAATTCCTTACAAGTGCAGTTGGAAAAATAGTGGCTCACTTCTTCCATCCAGCCCCAACTTACAAAGCAGAAATGAGGCATGATAGAAACACTCATTTCACTTACCTGACCTGTTCCTAGGGCACAGTTTCCACACTTGGAGAGATTAGCTAAGACCAGAGGCTACAGAATCTACTCCGCATCCCACTCATAAAGCAGGCGTACCACTTCAAGTAAAGCAGACCACTAGCCCTGCGCCAAGCTTTGGAGCAAAAGCTCAGAGATTTTGCCCAGGAGAAAAGCAGTCTATAGGAAAAGAGAGATCCCAAGAATCATTCAAGCAAATGGACCTTATTTGAAATAGTGTTGGGAGGATCAAGCCTAAGAACACTTTCAAAAACAAAGGAGATTTTGATAGTAAGAAATTAAGAGCAATAAGATAAACAATAGGAAGATCAGGGAAATAGACGGCTTATGCTAGTCCTCCTGAGGTCAGAAAAACACTCATAGGCGTTCTTCAAATACTGTCTTGCAAAGGGGCTTGACTTTCATCGGATCAGAGTGTGAACCGAGTTTTATATTAATGTTTTATCAAAAAAATAGATCAGCAACAAATTGATGCTTTTACTAAAACAGCTCAGCCAAATCACCAAATAAACAAACAAACAGTCTCCAGACTGGGGGGGTGTCACTCTCCAGAATTTCTATAGTACATTATCAAAAATGTCCAATTTTCAATAGGAAAATTATAAGACATGCAAAGAAACAGCAAAGTGGGCACCAAAAACGGAAAATAAAGGACACAACAGCAAATACTTGTAAGAGGGAAAAGACATCAAATTTAACACACAAAGAATTCAAAGCAATCATTTTCCAATACGTTCACCAGCCAGTGCACCAGTGTTGTGCAACAATGGGTTAAGTCAAGGATTGTGATGCTGGAATCCCTCATCTGTGTGCCAGTTCAAGCCCTGTCTCCTCTACTTCCTTTCCAGCCTCCTGATAAAGCACCTGGGAAAGCAAAGGATGATGACCCAAGTACAACCATCCCTGCTACCCATGTGGAACCCTGGATGGAGTTCGTGGTTAGGCTGGTCCACACCTGGATGTTGCGGCCTTTGGGAGAGTAAATCAGAAGATGGAAGGTATCTCCTTCCCATTCTAATTCTCTTTATGTCTCCCACCCCCAGCCCCAATTATCTGCCTTTCAAATAAGTAAATAAATCTTTAAAAAAGGATGTACTTTTGTTAAAATTATGTTCAAAACAGTAAAAGAAACCATGTTTAAAGAAGTGATAGAAACTGTGATGACAATGGTATATCAAATTGAGATAATACTGAAGAGAAATTATTTTCAAACAGTAAGTAAAAATTATTGAGTTAAACATTATACTAACTGAAATAACAATATTCTAAAGGGTCTCAATAGCATATTTGCAATGGCAGATGAAAAAAATCATCAAACCTAAAACAGAACAAAGAATAAAGAGAGATGAACAAAAACTTAAAGTAAGTGGCCCAAGACATAATCCAAATCTTTAGAGAAAAACAAGGAGCACTGGTAAAGGTAATTATATAATTACTAAAAAAAAAAGACAAATTTCTTCTCCTGCCCAAACTGATTTCGAAGGCAGTTGTACAAAAAAGTCGCATATATAATTTTATTGTTGGGTCTGTAACATGCATATTAGATTATACCTTTGATATTAAAATCACAAAGCTGTTAGAAATAAAGCTAAGTTGGAGTAAGGAATGATATTAGAGGCTAACTTATATACTCATAAACAAATATAAAGAAAATAAGAAATGGTCAATTTAAAAGTTAACATAGCAAACTCTATAAATATATATTTGTTCTCCTTTCCTGTACTGGCTCTTTAAAATACATTGATTTATTTAAAATACATGGATTTGTTCTCTGGCATCAACCCCAAAGTCTCAATCCATTTCTGCTCTTTAAAATGGATCCTCAGGAAACAGAGAGTAGGAAGAGAAAACCAGTCAAATAACCATAAAATAACAAAAACAAAGACTTCTGTAGCCCTTGCAGCACCTTGGCATTCCCCAAATCACTTGTTCAGTAACTGTTTCTTGGCCAAAGTTGTTGCCAAATGGTCATCTTCCTTCAAAAGCTTCCTTGGTATAATTAACACTAGAAAAATACGTTCATCCTTTTTCCCCACTCATACAACCCTCAGGAAAGAAGCCAAGATCAATTTGATTGGCAAATCATGAGTCTGCCAGTCACTAGTTTATTGTCACAAGGCTGAGGGAATGTTTTCCTTCTCTATGCCCTACACTTGGGTGTGAGGCAGTTACTCCTCTTTCCAGCTGCTTTGGTATATGCCTCCCCACATACTCATATTTCTATGAGTGGATAGCAAAGCTTAGAATCAATGGAGAAGTTTGGAAGAAGCCAGATAGTGGCAGTAGGTCCATTATTTCAAAGAAACAGGTTCATATAGTAGTATCCACATTTATATAGTAAAAAAATGACTAGCAATGCAATCTCTAACTACTTATTATCTACATATCAAGGAAAAAAACACTGAATTTTAAAGATATGACAGTGCTAGATGTCAAAATTGAGAGACAGGATTTCTAATATCTGAAGTACTTTCTGTTTAAATTGAAGAAATACAAGTATTACAATGCCCTCTGGACAGGAACTACCAGGATATTGTCAAGAATGTAAAAGTCTTTCACTCTGTTATACAGCACTGCACTACACCACAAATCAGGCATTTATCTTCCTGGTTCATTAGAACTGCCACAGCTTTAGCTCTTTTTCCTTTTTTTCTTTGGTGTTTTTGTGTTAGTTTCACTCTTTCTGCATCCATTCATACATTATACATCACAGATCAGAATTTTGTTGGGGAACAAAAGTAGCTGAGTGTGCACATTGCATGCTCAGATAGCTAGGCACTTTGGAAAAGCAGAAGTGTGTGTAAAGAGTCTAGAACAAGCATACTAGGGATATAAGCTGCCATGTATAATGTCTAAATGGAAATTGGTACAACTCTTATAATTACTGAAATGTGCTAATGGGCTACAAATATTAATATTCTTCACTTTGTACATAGACATTTCCATAACAACATTGTATGTATGTGAATGATTGCATGCATATATAAAGGCATTCAAGGAAGCAAAGACAGGGCTTCTTTTCTTTTTAGTATGGTTAGACAATATGGTACTTTTATTTGGAAAAAACTCACATTCATCAGGAGAGAACTGCTGGGTAAACATTGACTAGGCACTGGAAGTGGGTTTAGATTATGTGTATCAGTCTCTACTCATGAGGAAAGAGAAGACGAGATGCTAAGTACATTAATGCTGATACCAAACACTGAGTCTACACAGAGCTCTGCTAATTCAAGGCTCAGTGAGCAGAACAAGAAGTTTCCTATAGAACATTTCTGAATCAATCTAGATACACGAATCTTAAATTATGAAAAATGAGGAAGTATTTGCAACTTTTTTCCATAGAAACAAGATGGAATTTCAAAAAAAGTTTCTTAATGTCAGACATTCAATACTGAAATACATGGACTTGAAAAATTAATTACACAGTGGGTTAAGCTGCCTCCAGTTAAGCCAGCATCCCAGATGAGCACTGGTTTGCATCTAGGCTGTTCCACTTCTGATCCAGCTCTCTGCTAATGCACCCGGAAAAGCAGCAGCAGATGGCCCAAGTACTTGGGCCCCTGCCAACAACATGGAGCCCCAGCTGGTTTCCCTACCTCCTGGCTTCAGTCTGGCCCAGCCCCAGCCATTGCGGCCATTTGGGAAGTGAACCAGCAGGTGAAAGATCTCTCTCCATTTCTCCTTCACTCTCTGTAACTCTGCTTTCAAATCAATCAAAAAAAAAAAAAAACCAGAAAAGAAAATTGGGTCAAAAGAGTATTAAGAGGGTTAAAGAAATGCAAATACTAAAGGGGAAGCTTAATGAAATATGACAAGAATATAGTAGCATTAAAATGTAATACACAAATGAAAATACACAATGGTCAAGAGAATTACACACCACGAAATCAAATCAGTACGACTGTTTATTGTAAGAAATTTAATTGGTTTTATGATTTCTTCACATTAAGCACACCTCCAAAAACTGTGAACTATTACTCCAAGAAAAGATCTCTAAATACTTTGCTTTCAATTTCCATTGTAATACCCACATTCTGGAATCTTATCGTCATCACTGACTCATTGAGGCAGCCATTTACCAACCCTGGAACTTTAGTGATTACTTATGTACCTTGTATTACTCTTTAACTGATTTATGAACATCATTATACATAATGTTGCCAAAGTAAATTACATTAAATTATGATTTGATTATGATACTCTTTACTGAGACTCGGAAAGATCTTTTTAGGAAAACAGGATGTAGACATATTTGTTCTGTCACTTCACAAATCCACTCAAAGGTTATTTAATTTTCTAAGATAATATATCTGTATTTTCCTTTTACTTTTACTAGTACACTAAAAAATACTCAGTAAAAAAATACAGTAAGAAAACAATCAGCTAAATTGAAGTTTCCTTTTGCACATGAAATTCTATTCTATACAACTGCCTTAAAGTCGCTCCCATGGAATACCATTCTCCTGTGTGAAACTTATTAGGCTAATATCAATTATAGTTAAAAACATATACAGCAAATACTTTGGGAATGTTTATATCTCAAATTTCAAAAGCGCTCAATTTTGAAACCGAAAAGGTCTCCAAATCCAAAATTTTGTTTGTACACAGGTTAATTTGATTAAGTTCCTGCTTATTTAACACTCTGAAATTTAAATTTGATTTTGAAACAAAAACTGAAGAATAAGAACTGATGAACAACTACAAATGTTACTAACAAAAAGCATTACAACTATTTAGATAATTTTCATCTTCACTCATGTAGTTAGTATAGAGTAATAATACAGGTGCTAGGGTTCCTAAGTAAGGTTCATAAGAATAAAACATTTTAAAAAGTTTTTTAAAAGACTTATTCCCATGATGGTATAGCATATTGCATTGAAAATTAATTTTTAAAAATACAAAAATACTTCTATAATATCACACTCAAAACATTAATCAAATAAAGTATTTTAAAATGTTTAAATTAAATACTTGTTTTGGTTGCCCAGGCACAGTATATGACACTCAAAAATTAGAACGATGTAACAGCAGTCATGTACACACAATTTTCATGCCTACTCCAAAATAAGCAAATCATCTGTAATCACATTTATAAAGAAAATGTATATACTGAGTAAAGCTCTTCAGATTAGAGATGGTTTTACAGCTCTGGACCAAGTATTTTCAATAAAGTTATAAATGTGGATATTATTTTGGCCAAATGTACTGGTTATAATTTTACATGCTTCCTATCATCTATATGATTAAATTTTATATTGAAATCACTTAAGACTATTTATCGCTGATTAACAAAGCATTCATTTTCTGTTTTCAAAACTACACTGATTTTATTGACAATTTAAAGTGTAACTGCTTATGAATTTATTCATACCTAATATTGTCTTTCAATTTAAATCATTTCTACAAACATTTAAACAGTCCACCCTCAATAAAAAGCACTGTGTTTGGTACTGAGGAAAATACTGTGAATAAGACCAACATCCTCACCATCAAGCATTTACAGCCTAGGTAAGGAAACAGCCAAGACATAATTGGTCAAGGCAAACAATGCATCAGAACAGGAAAAAAAAAAAAAAACGAGAAAGGGGTGGGTCTTTGTCACAGCAGTTAAGATGTGGCTTGGAATACCCACATTCTATGTTGGAGCACTTGAGTGAGTCCCCACTCTGCTCCCAAGTCCAGATTCTTGATAACCAGCATGTGGGACGTAGTGGGTAACAGCTCAAGTAGTTAGGTGCCTGATACCCACATGGGATACCCAGACTGTGTTTCCAGCTCCTGGCTTTGGCCTGGTCTATTCCTGGCTGTTGCAGGCATTTGGGGAGGGAAACAGTGGATGACACATCCATCCCTCCTACCCTCATCATTCTCCCTTCCTTCCTACATCTCTCTTTATCTGACTTTCAAAAAAATAATAAATTAATTAATTAATTCTTTTTAAAGCTGAGATGACACAGAGAATGGTATGGATAATGCTTTATTTGAGGAGCTAGGCCATCTAAGCTGATAAAACACTGAGTTTTAAATAATGAGGCAAAAGAAAAAGGGGGAAAGAGAAATTTCTATCAGTAGTATATGCTGAATGTGTAATAAGATAGATTTATAAGGACAAAAGTTCCTGAAAAAAATTAGATGGTCCCCAATTTATTATGGCCCGAGTTAATGATTTTTCTACTTGAAAATGTCACAAAAACAAACCACAACTGGTAGAAATCATATTTCCAATTTCTTAATTTTTAAAAATCTTTCTAGGCTAATGATATGTGATAGAATACTCAAGGGATGTGGGGGGAGCAGTAGTGAGCCTCAATTGCCATTCGGCCACAGATCAAAGTGAACAACTGACAATATGCTGCACTATGTTGCTAAGTTTGGATGTTTCTTAAGTTAGCTATATTAAATACATTTTAATTTACAATATTTTTAAGTTATGATGGGTTAATTGGGACACAACCTCATTACAGAAAAAGAGTTCTTGGTTACATTATCAGCTTCTGAATTTAACTGTACAAAACAAAACAAAAAAGCTGAGTAGTAAGTGATACAAACTACAGTCAGCATCAACATCTCCTCAACCTACTGACTATAATCAGAACTCCACCATGCCCAACTGGGTGTCACTCTGGACTGTTGCTATACCCACAAACGGTGTTCAGAGTTCCCTAGCCCTACACAGTACATGCCTCTGGATGTTTTGTGTAAGCCTCAGGCATTCCCTCAAGCCACAGAGGCATATTTGGAAGAACAAAGCCTTCAGAGCAAACAGCAACAAGTAATTCATCTGATGCATAAAACTCAGGGTACAAATAAAGGAAACATGAACAAAGAAGACAATACAGTGACCTAAAAGGAACACAATAATACATTAATATTTGACTGTGAAGACAGAGATATTGATGAATGCCTGAAAGGAATCCACAAGAATGATCAAAAGATGACTCAAAAACACAGAGAAGCAGTTAAATGAAATAAAGAAATATGTACATGACATGGATGAAAAAAATTAAAGAAAACTGGCCGGAGTCGCAGCTCACTAGGCTAATCCTCTGCTTGCGGCGCTGGCACCCCGGGTTCTAGTCCCAGTTGCTCCTCTTCCTGTCCAGCTCTCTGCTGTGGCCCAGGAGGGCCCAAGTGCTTGGGCCTTGCACCTCATGGCAGACCAGGAGGAAGCACCTGGCTCCTAGCTTTGGATCAGCACAGCGTGCCGGCCATGGCGGCCATTTGGGGGGTGAACCAAAGGAAGAAAGAAGACCTTCCCCTCTCTCTCTCACTGTCTAACTCTGCCTGTCAAAAAAAAAAAAAAAAAAGAAAAAGAAAACTGACAGGATATTATAAATTAAGAATTTAGTAAGTCAAATTAAAATTGCATTACAAAGCTTTAACAACAGATTTGATGATGTAGAAGAAAAAATATCTTATGTATAACACAGGTATTTTAAAATAAATCAGACCAAAAAAAGGAGAAAAATTATAAAAACTGAAAAAAAGTGCCCAAACACTGTTGATATCTATGGGATACCATTAAATGATGAAACTTATAAGTCCTAGGAGTTCCTTAAGGTATGGAAAAAAAGAATGCCTTAGAAAACTTATTAATTCAGTGAAATAATGGGAAAAATTTTCCCAAATTTGAGAAAGAAATGGACCTCTAAATACTGAAAGTGCATAGAACCCCAAATAGGCATGACTGGAAAACATGTTCACCATGACACATTATAGTCAAACTTTCAAAGAAAAACATAGAAAGAATATCCTAAAATGTGAAAGAAATGATCTACAATCAGATTGACAGCAATTTTCTCAATAGAACCCTACAGGCTGGGAGAGAAAGGAGAGATATACTCCAAATCCTAAAAGAAAAAAACTGTCAACCCAAAATACTCTACCCAGGAAAGCTCTCATTCATAAATAAAAGTGAAATAAAGACCTTCCAAGTTAAGAATAATTGAATTTGTTAACACCCAGCCAGCTTTACAAATGATACTTAAGCATGTACTACACACAGAAATGAGTAACGATTATCATATCATGAAAGAATGTGAAGGCCAATAACATTTTAGAAAATAACAAGGAGGTTCAAAACAAACAATAGGAATATTTATGGAAAAATGACAAATCCAAGTCATCATGTATCAATAGTAACTTTGAATATAAATGGACCAAATTCTCCAATTAAAAGATACAGACTGGCTGAATGGATTAGAAACCAAATACATCTGTATGCTGCCAACAAGAAACATACTAAACCAATAAAGATAAACACAGACTAAAAGCGAAAGGACATAAAATGTTATTCTATGCAAACTGATATTGAAAAATAAACAGGAGTAGCTATTCTTATATTAGACAAAATAGACTTTAAGACAAATTGTTAAGAGAGACAAAGAAGGTCATTATGTAATGATTAAAGGACAAATTTAACAGGAAGATATGACTATAGTAAATGTATATGCACCCAATTCTATGGCATCCAGTTACACAACAAAATGCTGATGGATCCAAAGGTAGACAAAAGCTCCAATACAATAATAACAGGGACTTCAGTACCATGGTTCATGATATTCTGTGAGCATATGCATATAATTTCTGCCATATATGTTTTACCCATTTTCCCAGTTTTTGAAAAGTTATTTAGGGGCCAGTGCCATGGCATAGTGGGTAAGGCTACCACCTGCAGGGCCAGCATCCCATATGGGTGCCAGTTTGAGACCCAGCTGCTCTGCCAACCCAGCTCCCTGCTAATTTGCCTGGGAAAGCAGTGGAAGATGGCCAAAGTGCTTCGGTCCTGCACCCACATGGGAGACCAGGAAGAAGCACCTGGCTCCTGGCTTCGGATCAGCACAGCGCCAGCTGTAGCAGCCATATGGGGAGTGAACCAACAGAAGGAAGACCTTTCTATGTCTCTCCCTCTCACTGTATAACTCTACCTCTCAAACAAATAAAATCTTTAAAAAAGAGAGATTTATCTATTTAACTGAAAGGCAGAGTCACAGAGATAAAGGGAGATAGAGTTCTTCCATCTACTAGTTCACTCCCCAAATGATCACAAAAGCGAGGGCTGGGCCAGGGCTGAACTAGGAGCCTAGAACTCCATGTGAGTTACCCACGTGGCTGGCAGGAGCCAGTACTTGGTCCATGGCATCTTCTGCTGATTTCCTATGCACATTAACATGGAGCTGGATCAGATGTAGATCAGCTCAGACTTCAATCAGTACCCACATGGGATGCCAGAATCACAGGCAGTTTCTTAACCTGCTATGCCACAATGCCATTCCCAAGAGGAAAGCTCAAACTAGTTCCTACATCAAAAAAGTGGAAAAATATCAAATAAATGATCTAACAATGAACCTCAAGGACACAGTAAAGAACATACCAAATCCAAAATTAGTAGGAAGAATGATGTAATAAAAATTAGAGAGAAAAATAAACAAAATATAAATTTAAAAAGTTATACAAAACATCAGTCAAATGAAGAGCTTTTTTTTTTTGAGAAAAAAACTGACAAACCACTGGCATAACTAACCAATAAAAGGGGGGAAAAGGCACAAATTAACAAAATCAGAGATGAAAAAGATGTTACAACTGATACCAATGAAATAAAATGAATAATATGTAATTATTACAAGCAACCATATACCAACAAGTTGGAAAACCTAAAAGGAATGTGTAGATTTCTGGACACATATAATTTAGCAGAATTGAAGTATGAAGACAGATAACCTGAATAGGCCAATAACCAAAGATGAGATTGAATCAGTAATAGAAAGCTTTCCAACAAAGCACAGAACAGAAACAAATGGCTCCACTGCTGAATTCTACCAAACTTTTAAAGAACTAATCCCCATTCTTCTTAAACTATTCAAGACAACTGAAACCAAGGATCCCTTCTAAACTCATTCTTTCAAGCCAGCATTACATTAATTTCAAAACCAGAGAAAGCTAAAATAAAAACAGGTCTATATATACCAATATCTCTGATGAACATAGATGCAAAAATCCTCAACAAAATACTAGCAAATTTAATCCAACAACACATCAAAAAGATCATCCTCCCAGATAACATGGGTTTTTATCCCAGTGATACAGGGATATTTGGCATTTGCAAATCAATAAACATGATACATCACATCAATAAAATAAAGGATAAAAACCAAATTATTGTCTCAATAATTGCAGAGGAAACATGACATCTTTTCATGACAAAAACCTTAAATAAGTGGATATAGAAGTAACATACCTTATGCTTGTTGAAATAAGCCAGAACCAAAAAGACAAATATCACATTTTCTGATTTGTGGCAGTTAATATGCAGACACAGTATAAAACATTTACTATGTATGAGTGAAACTGACATTTTTGATTTGAATACTGTTCATAGCTCTTTTCTATATTCCTGCTGAACTGTGGTCTTTTTTACTTTTTATTTTCTAAACTCTTTATTTAGTGAAACATTTAAGCCTTTGACTACAAAGTAAGAGTATGTTGTTGTCTCAAAAATTAAACAAGAAAGAAAGAAAGAAAGGGGGACAGAGGGGACAGTGAGGAAAGGAAGTATCATTATATTCTTAGAATTATAACTATGCAATACACTATCTGTTCTGTTTATATTAATAAAAATGTAAATTAACATAAAATTAAAATAAGATTTTGCTGTGAGTTCTAAATAGTGTCTCCTCCCACTGTGATGTTTCATTGTGAGACAGCTGAATTAACTTTGAAATACTTTTATTTATGCCTTAGATCAAAGATTATTCCTCAACCTTGATTAGAGAACTGGGCCACATGAATCCTGGAGATTTTTTGGGGTTACACAAAGTCAGAGGGCTACAAAGTACAGGAGCAGAGCAAAGTCTGAAAACGTAGATGCATGTCAGACTGAATAATCCTGATTTCCATTTCAAAAAGCTTGAGCATTTTTTAACAATGTGGCCAGACACGTGTTTTCAACTGAGAATCCAAGCAGCAGTATATATAATACTATAAACAAAAGATAAATAAGGGAGGTCAGGGAGATGAATATTAGAAATAAAAGGTAATCAAGTCCAGGTACATTTTGGAATGACAAGTATGAAAAACTAGGTATTTGGGGTCGAGTTGTGGCACAGTGGGTTAAGCTGCCACTTGAGAGGCAGGCACTGCAGATGAGCAAAGTTTCGTGTCCCAGCAGCTCTACTTCTGATCCAGCTTCCCCGCTAATGCACCTTGGAAAGCAGCATAAGATGGCCAATTATATGGTTCCCTGCCACCATATACTGATGGAGCTCAAGGCTATTGGTTTCGGGCTGGCCCTGCACCAGTCACTGAAACCATTACAGCCACTTGGGGAGGTAATCAGCAGATTAAGAGATGAATCAATTCATCTCTCTCTCCTCCTCTCTCCCTCTCTCCCTCCCTCTTTAACTCTGCTGTTCAAATAATCTTTGGAAAAAAATCTTAGGTATAGTAACAGGCAATATTTAGTTAATAAAGAGGAAGAGAGGGAAATAAAAAAATGACCTTCAATCTCTGGAAATGTGTAATTCATTCTATATAACCAAACACTACAAAATTATCTTGGACAATTATTAGCCATAGGTCCATGAAAATACTACTTTCCAACTCGAAGGTCTATCCATTAGCTATTCCTCAATCACATTCAATTTTTAATCATAAAGAGAATAAAAAATGAAAACTTATTTTTTATAATGTTTTTATTTAAAGAATATGAATTTCCAAAATACAGTTTATAGATTACAATGGCTTCCCCCCCCATAACTTCCCTCCCACCCGCAACCCTCCCCTTTCCCACTCCCTCTCCCCTTGCATTCACATCAAGGTTCATTTTCAATTCTTCAGACAAAATCTACATATTGCCAATTACATCATTAATTAATAATAGAGAAAAATGAAATTCAACCTAATCTCCATTAACATAAACAAAATGATGGTAGTGTTCTATCATTGGGTTACACGGTGAAAACTTCTATGAAAAATTGTTTTGTTTTGGTTTGTTGTCACAAGCAAAGTTTCTGCTCTGCCCCCACTCCTCAAACAGAATGAATTTTGACATAAATATTTTACTTCTCAAGATACTCACAGACATAATTTTTCTTATTCTAGAGTACCTAATTTTGGACTGACCACAAGTCATATTCCAAGCAATAAGATCAAATCAAAAGAATAAAGGAGCTACTTATTAACTGTCATTTTGACAGGGCCACAAACTATGAGTTGAAGAGAGTCACGTTCTGCCTAGAAAGTGGAACAGCTGTGGGAGACATATGGAGCTGCTGTGGAAGAGAAAATACTTGGTTCACAGAGTGAGACCCTAATCAAAGTGATTGATGCTGGATAAGATGCAGAAATTCAGCAAATTCTCTTTTGAGAATTATTCTGAAGGTAAGTACAGAGTGCTCTAGTGAATGGGACGCGTTGTAGTACCTAGAAGCCCCTAGAGTAGATGTTAATGTGATTTGTATGTTATGGCAACCATGGATCTCTTCTTTTTCCTAGTATTAAATATAAAACATACAGAGATATTTTAAGGTTTTCATATTCAGAACTGTAATTCATAATTATTTCATACAAAGGGCATTTGGCACAGCAGTTAGGACACTGCTTGTGATGTCCACGGCACATATCAAAGTGCCTGGGTCTGAATCCCAGTTCTGCTTCTGATTCCAGCTTCCAGCTGATGCCAACCCTGGAATGCAGTGGATGAGGGCTCAATTACTGTCATCTTTGCCACCCACATAGGAAACATGATTTGTGTTCTGGGATCCTGGCTTTAGTCTGGCCCAGCACTAGCTATTTTGGGCATTTAGAGAATGAACCAGATGAACCAGTAGATGTAGATCTTTGGCTGGCTGGCTGGCTGGCTTGCTCCCTTGCTCGCTCGCTCGCTCTCTGTGTGTGCGTGTGCATGTGCGTGTGCATCTGTCTTTCAAATAAAATGAAAATAAATAATAAAGTTAAAGGATATAGTCATAATTCTTTAACACAAATAGGCATTTCAATTAAAGATGTGACATTTTATCTATGAATAGACATGTTATTTTTTAAATATTTTGTTAAAATGTAACATTTAAAATGTAACATTTTTTTATTCTATGCATTTGGAAGACAGGGAGGCAGATAGAGATTTCCCATCTGCTGTCTCACTTCCCAAATGTTTGCAACAGTGGAGGATAGACCAAGCTGAAGCCTGGAGCTGAGAACTTCTTTCAGGTCTCCCAGATGAATCCTAATATCCACCACCTGAGACTTCCTAGGGTACACATTGGAAGGAAGCTGAAATCAAGACATAGCTGGGATGCAAATCCAGGTGCTTTGATATGAGATGCAGAAGTCTTAAGTGATGTCTCAAACACTAAGCCTAACATTCACTCCTCTCTCGTGTTATGGGCATACTTTTTTTTAATTTTAAAAATATTTATTTTTAAAAGCTTTACTAAATACGTACTAGCACATTATTATTTTGGCATTCTTCCTGGACAGAACATGCTGACAGCCACATCAAAGAAAATGATAATATAAATAAATTCTAATCTCTAGTCATATATAATGAACCTCAATATCTAACATAATTGTACCAAAGCTAAATACAGAATAGGATATTGAGAATCATCAGGAACACTGAATGTTGATCCACAACATTTATTTTAAATATCTGTTTGGATTCTATTTCAACTCCTACTAGCTGTGTCTGCTGATATTTTCTAATTCCCAAATCTAAGCCATTCTAAATAACCCATCAAGCCAGGCTCTGCCTAATAAATATGAATCAGTCATAAAATTAGGCTAAACAGACATGATCTGCTTCAAACTATCATAGTTGATTCCCAAGACTCTGGGTTAGCCACTTCATTAGATTATATTGCTACCCTTGCAGTCCATTAGTACAGATTATCAAAGACTGCAAAATATATAAGCCCAGGAGACATGAGTAAACTTCATTAGGTAAAAATAAGCTATAAGTCAAAAGAGAAGTGGATAAATGTGCTATGAGAATATCATGATGAAGTCATCATTTTTACTTTCATCATTGGATCTTGAACAGATCTTAATAATGAGCCATCAATTTACTTAGAATAATAACCAAGAAATAAAATGAGATTCCTTTGGCACTTTAATTGTCCTAATGTGCAACATCACTGCCAGCATAGAAATTACCTCCTGGGTATAATTTTTGTAAGTTCAATTAACATTTTCATATCATTAGGGTATAACTTCTCATTCAACACAGCCATTTATGTAAGTAGATTCTACTTGCTTGAAATGGTTAATTTGCTAATCAATTTAATATACAGGAATCCATAAAAACAAAACATTACATTTATATGTACAGAATTTTGAAATTCTCTCACAGAGTAGGTAAGCTGCCATAACTACTCAGAAATGTCTTTCAGTGTCTCAAAAGAATGAATTCACAAATGAAGAGCAGGAAAACTATTTGGTGGAAGTAATGTGCATTATATTAACAGATTCTATGAACAGTTATTCTCTGTTAATATCAGTGCCCAGCATTACTTGAAGAAATGTGGAGTATTTATATTACAGACTTAAACTAAATCAGCACTAGTATTTTATTGATATAAAGTGTTCTGGTAACTTCAAGCTATAGAAGAATGCCTAAACATCTACTGTTAATATGACATAAAATATATTAACATTATATATGTTAATGCTATATTATAACTGTATTAATACAAGATGTCTTCCTTTATACCAATCTGTAATTCAAGATCAATTGTGAATTTACCGAAGTCATCAATAATACTAATTATCCTAAACTATGAGGATGAAAATAAAAGCAATGATTCTAATTAGAGATGGATCAAAATTCCATTTGTAATGAACTTACATCCATAATGAAGTATCAATTTATAGAAACTCTAAGATAGTACTAAATATGCTAAAGACATTTGTTTACAGCAAAGAATGACAAATATATCAACAATTTGTCTTTCAAATAAAGAAATATAGACAAAATAGTAATATATAATATTAAATGATTCCTTAAGAAAATGTTCTTATTTATGTGAGCTAAATTAACACCTAAAAGCACCTAGGTTAATTACTCAAGTGAGTTTTTCTTTTCTAATTCGCCCAAGGTAAATCATTTTATGATTAAGTATATTGTAAAACAGAGCTAGTCATACACACACACACACATACATCTAAATTAGAATGACAAATTCCTGCATCTAAATTAGAATGACAAATTCCTGTAGGTTAAAATGTCAATCTAATAGCATTCTGATTTATCAGCAAATATTGCAGTTATATGAAATAATGCATCTTTAAACTTAAAGTATGTCTCATGTCAGTTTTGTAATTTTTATGATATTAGTGGACAACTTTAAAAATGATCTTTCTACAAGTTTTAATTGCCTTAATAAGAGAAAAACAAGAATATATAAAACAGATTTGGGAATATGTTTGTTTTCTCACTTGTCTAGGCCATGTTTATTTCTCCTATTGAATGAAGTGACTTTTTAGCAAGTCAATACTATCATGTGAGAGAATGTCTTTATCAACACAAAACCCTTAAATATATTTTGCAAATTATATTGCAAGTGCATTTTCCAACAATGGTTACAGCGGAATTAGGAACACGGCCATATTTTCAGTTCTAAGGTTTGCATTACAGCTTTGGTAATGTCTGCTATAGACTTTGACAGAGAAAACATACTATGAAATCAATAAATTATATGGATATTATCATAAGCCTTGATCTGGACTTAGGCTTTATACTTAGGCTTTATAAATACTACAAAACAAAACAGAAACTATAAGTAAAAACAATGAAAAAACTGCATTGAAGGAAACCGTTAATAAGAAAAAGAAGCAGGTATTAGATTTATAGGAAAATATGAAACTGAGAAATAATAATGTTTCCGTGTTATTTCTCAAATGCTGTATGAGTTAAAGTAATTGACATCTTTACCTCCTATAACACTAAATATTTATATTTGGGTAACTGGAAAACATTTTCAAAAACTACCAGTACGTGTGTAAATATAAATCATGCTACATACTATTGAAGGTTGTTCTATGCATGTGTATTTTCTCTGGTCCAACTTGGTGATAATCTGCTGTATATTGTATTCATTCATTTAACAAATATTTATTCATCTCCTAATATTCTACACGTTATAGCTAAGACAATGATGGTCACAGATACATTGTTGCTCTCACTGAGTTATTATTTCTAACAGAAGGTAGACTGTAAACAAAGTACGTTAGGTGTGTTAGAAATTAATTAGGAGGTCATTAGACTGAGATGGCTCCAATGACTAAGATTTTATGGAATAATCCAAAACTCAATATAAACAGTAAAAATAAGCTTACCCAATCAGAAAATTTCAACTAGCTTGTAACTTTTCACTCTAAGCAGTCAAATACTTTCTTTGCCTTGCTTCCATAAACATCTTGTACAAGTTTCCCGCCCCCCCCCCCCCATATCTCATTGGTGGAGCCCATGCAGCACATGGTTTGGAGCTACTAGTTCATAAATGACTATCTGCTAAAATAAACTCTAAAATTTTAAAGTGCCTAAGTGATCTTATACCAAGTGGTTTTAAGCATATGGAGACAAAGTAGAAGGGTAGAGAGTGAAGGGCAGGTGGCAGGAAGTGTCATTTGGTTTGGGGTAATCAACAAGGGGCACTCACTCTGGTGAGATGATACAAGAACAGAGATCTGGAAGGAAGTGAGATAGCAAACCTTGACGGTGGATATCCTGGAGAATGACATTTCATAGAAGGAGCAACAGTTTCAAAACCTCTGAGCAGGGGAGCAATGGGATATTTAGCCAGAGGTAGATGGTGTGGCTCCTGTGGAGGGAGCAAAGAGGAGCAGACCTGATGCTGTCAGGCAACAGGGGCAAGGCTTTCCACAGACAACAAGGAAGTTTGATTTTTATCTGAATGAGATGGAGAGAAACATGACTTCACTTTAACCTTAAATTAATCACTGTGTCTGCTTCTGGAGGCCAGAACACAATCTGGCAAACCTGGACTTGGACTAGGTAGGAAAAACACCAAAGAAAGAGAAGATAGTGGCTTAAAATAAGCCTGTAAGAGAAGTTTGGGAAATCATATTCTGGCCATACTGTTGAGGTAAAGCTAAACGTCTGTTCTTATAGTCTTCCCGGTGTCCATGAAGTTTATTTCATACCTTCAGTTACTCACAGGGAAAATCTATGGGCCATTGTTAACTCCTCTGTTCCTCATCTCCAAACCACAGAAAAATGCATATTAAGAAAAATGATTCCCGGTTCCAAATTATTTTGGAGCAAAAAGTAAATTTGTGTTTCTATTACCATGACCTTTTTGAAATGCTCTTGTAACACCATTTGGAATAAACTTTATACATTCTTTAAATGAAATGAACACATTTCATAATTACTTCACTTTCCCTCAATTATTACTTCTGGACAAAGAACGCACACTATTCTGAACACATCTACCTATAAAATGTATTCTGGTTTGAGAGCGAAAGTGATTACCATTTAACCGTACTGGAATAGAAATTATGGCATTGCTATATGCCACAGTCCGAACTTCCAAAGCACGTGCAGTAGTGTCTATATAGACACAATCTGTTAGGCTAACCATTTTAGAAAGTTAGTCTTTGAGATTATGTTTTCATTCCCATAGTCTAATTCTGATTATCTGTTCCTGGAAATTTTAAAGGTCCATATGCAAAGTGACCTTACTTTCTCATTGATTTCCCAACTTACAGGGATTATCAGGGTTTTGGGGTTTTCTTCCTCTGTATATGCACTGCTTCGCAGAATTCATTGAGCACTCCCACCTTACAAACAAAACACCCACAAAGAGTTCCAGCATACCTTCTCTGAAAATCGGATTAGGTGGTGAGTCAATAAATCCTGTAATTTCAGAACACCATAAGGTTCTCAGAATTGTTATTGTGCAGCTACCAAAATGAATGTGGGCAGCTTCTCAAAAATACAAGCAAAACTAGCACCAAGAGAAATTTAGTATAGTCCAGGTACTGTGGTGAGCATAACCATATGAGATAAATAAAAATGTTAGTCCTACTTTACAGATGAGAATATGAGGCCAACTAATATCAGAGTGATAGTAAATAGCATGTCAAGATTCAAACACAGTAATTATAGTCTCTGGGTTTGAACCCCAGCTCTCAAACTATTCAACTGTTCACTGTCCCAGATTCCTCATCTGTAAAACAGAACCATAGTAATACCATCTAACAGGTTGTTTTAAAAAGTGAATGAGGTGGGGCTGGCACTGTGGCGCACTGGGTTAAAGCCCCAACCTGCAGTGCCCGCATCCCATGTGGGTGCTGGTTTGAGTCCTGGCTGCTCTACTTTCCATCCAGCTCTCTGCTAAGGTCCGAGAATGCAGAAGATGGCCCAAGTCCTTGGGCCCCTGAACCCATGTGGGAGACCGAAAAGAAGCTTCTGGATCCTGGCTTCAGATGGGCTCAGCTCCTGCTGTTGCAGCCATTTGCAGAGTGAACCAGATGATGGAAGACACACACACACACACACACACACGCACATTCTCTCTCTCTCTCTCTCCCTCCCTCCCTCCTCTCTGCAACTCTGCCTTTCAAATAAGTAAATATAAAAAAAAGATTTTTTTAAAAAAGTGAATGAGTTACCTATAATCCCAATCTAATCATGAGAAGAACATCAAGCAAGACAAGTGGAAGGATATTCTGCAACATACCCAGCCTGTACTCTTCAAAAGCGTTATCACTGCAGAAATCAAAGACTGAGAAAAGCTAACATAGATCTACTGAGGTTGAGGAGACACAGCAAATAAACACAATATGGACCCAAGTGGATTGGATGCTGGCATAGAAAAAGGATATTAATGGATAAACTTGTGAAATACAAATGAATACTGAGTTTGGGGAGTATTGTGATATTAATATAAATTTCTTAATTTTTACAAAAATTACAGATTTGTTTCATGTTAAAATTTCAGTTAGGGTGACTGGTTGAAGTATATATGAGAATCCTCCTAAAGTATTTGCCATTTTTCTTTAAAATTAACCCAAAATAAAACGTTTATTTAAAAAAAAAAACTGTATCAGTTAAATTGATTAATATATGTTGCACAGAGTAGTGCTGTGCACATAATGAGTGCTAAACATATGTTGCCTAGCAATAGAGGTACTATGTGCTGCACAAAGTATACCTAGCTGAGATTAAAGACCAATGTAGGAGAAAAAGGAGACAAGAGTGATGTCAAAAGGGAACGTGTAACACTGAGAAGTTTGCTGCAGTGTAACAAGGGCTGAAGGTCAAGTATGCAGAACAGAAAATGGACTGAGGCTTCCCCACTGTCCTGTAGCACCGCACCCTTCTTACCCTATCCTTATAATGTCTGCTGAGTTGCATAGTCAGGTTCTCCTTGCTTGTCACTGATATCAAGGCCTATTCAGCAAGATGTTTGGTTTTTTTGCTACCTAATTCAAAGTCAAACACATGTGACTGGCTAGAATGAAGATGAGAGAAAACTATGTCAATGTTGTGTTTTGATGCTTACAAATATTTAATTTTCTGTGTATAGAAAACTGTTTGGAATTGCTCTTCTCTAGAAAAGGCCAATGAAACGATCTGAAAATGAAGTTGAAAGCTTTGTGGGATAGATGTCCTCTTCCAGGAAGCTGCAGCAGCACAGGATTTAAGTTCACATTGTATGGATCTAGGACAGCGCCTAGATCTTCCAGAAACTGGAGTCGCGGTGGCAGGTCTTGCAAAGCATCATCAACACCCTATATATATATATATATATATATATATATATATATATACTAACCCTTCAAGAAAGGAGGATATCAGTGTTGAATGTATAGAGTATGCAGTATGCACCCCATAAATACTTACTCAACAAACCATATTTCATCTGTTCTCAGACTTGATTCATTTTGATACCTCTGCAATCAAGATGTAAGTTACAATATCATAGTTTAGTTTAGCAGCATTATTTTTCTTCCTCTGTGGTTACCAACATTGTGTCACATTTAGAAATGTATGGAATCTTACACTTGATAAAAAGAGCTGACCAATTGTTTAGGCTTTTCTTATATAAGTTTAGTGCAATTATATTTAGCTCTAACACAGAATCACTAAGGAGAAAATGATTGATGTGTATTTTACTTGTGAATGACTTCCACTTTTGTTTTGCACACACGTTTGGCATCCTTCCCTAATTTTCCTCTCCACATGAATGTTAATACAGCAGCAATGTTGCAATTGGTAAAAATATGTAGAATATTGCAGAAATACAGTGAACATTCTATTTTCTCAACAAATCGACTAAGTAAGTTGATAGTAAATAAAAGATTTGTATGCTGAAATTGGAATCACATTGAGAAGCATATGTAAAAGCCTGGGAAAGACTCCCTGAGCACCACGACACTAATCGTCAACATCTGATACCTACACTCAGAGATTTGGGGTAATTATCATTGAAATAAATCATTGGCGAATGGAAGTTTTGGCATGGGCTGCTAACAAAATGTTTGGCTAGGAATTCTAACACCTTTACGTAAAAAAATCCCTATTTATTAGCAGGATGGTGGTTTTGATACAAACTATAAAACTTAGCTTGGATGGTCTGCATTACTTGGCTTTACGTAATCAGTTAAACACATTACATGTAAATTCATCCCTCATTAATTTTTCCTTTATTCATATGAGATTAGTACGAGGCAGACACACTAACATGACAAAAATATGTGCTATACACATACACAGAAATATTTCTGGAGCCCTTCTCTCATGAAAAATACACTTCTGTTAAAGAAGGGAATGGGAAGGACAGGAGAATAGAAGGGAAAAGTTCATACAGAAGTAGTTCTAATATAAGTTTGGAATATAAGAAATATGTAAAAAAGATCCAGACATATCATGTAATATATCAGAGTAGGAAAAATAAGAGTGTGCAGAGGCTGGTGCTGTGGCACAGTGGGTAGAGCCACCACCTGGAGTGCCAGAATCCAATATGGATATCAGTTCAAGTCTCGGCTGCTCCACTTCTGATCCAGCTCTCTGCTGTGGCCTGGGAAGGCAGTAGAAGATGGCCCAAGTGCTTGGGCCCCTGCACCCACAAGGGAGACCTGGAAGATGCTCCTGGTTCCTGGCTTCGGATTGGCCGATCTCTAGCCATTGCAATCACTTGGGGAGTGACCAGCAGAAAGAAGATCGATCAATAGATCTCTCTCTCTCTCTCTCTCTCTCTCTCTGCCTCTCTGTAATTCTGCCTTCCAAGTAAATAAATAAATCCTTAAAGTAAGTTTGCAGTTCAGTGAAAGGAGGAATATTTAAGAAAAAGGTTGAATTTATTCTGAAAATGTTAGTGTCTTCATTAAACCTTATTCAAGCTCTGTAGTCACAGGTAGTGTTAGGTGCTCAGTATTTACACTTCACTGTCTAGTTCAAGAAAGCTTAGCTGCCTTAGCTGTGGTCCCAAATTTCGCCTTCCCGTTAGAGACTTTTAGCACCAAATGTCCCTGCCAATTGGAAAATGCCAGTAATAAATGTGTCTGTAACTCTCAAGTGATTCATCTTAATAGATCCAGAACAAATGAGAACTTTCAATCCATGGCAGAATTTGACAATGTGCTATCTGCATTGTAACACTGCTACAGATTGTTAGTGTGCATTTTTAGCCATAAGTACAAGACATGCCAGTGACTATCTAAAAACCTGTAAAGTCAATTAATTAGGAGTGGCAGTTGTGTGATATCATAGTCTCATTTTGCACACAGCTGTGGTCTGCTTTGAAAGAACTTCACTACATTGCTTTTTTGTTTTGTTTTCCCCCTGCCATTCTTCATTAACACATCATGTAGAGACAAACCTTTATATAGAATGTTTTCTGATGGATTAACAATGTATCTGAAATGAAAGACATTCTGAAAAATATGCAAGATGTTTTTATTTCTATTCAAAGGTATTAGCAGCCAGCAACAACTATAAGATGCTCAGGCCATGTGGACAGATGGAGATTGCACTGTTGGGCATTTAATCCCACACCCTGACACCCAAAATTTGCATGTGCTTGGATATATCACTCGATGTATCTGAACTTCGGGGAGTTTGGTAAACTTAAAGCAAAAGGAAGTATTTCCCCCTCGTATTTAAAGAGCAGGAATTAGTGAGGCAGAATGATGGCTGTGGGGCCAGCATTGTGACGTAGTGGGTAAAGCCAACACCTGCAGTGCTGGCATCCCATATGGGCACCAGTTCTAGTCCCGGCTGCCCCACTTGTGATTCATCTCCCTGCTAATGTCCTGGGCAAGCAGTAAAAGATCTCCCAAGTGCTTGGGCCCTTGTATCCACGTGGGAGCTTCTGGTTCCTGGCTTCAGATCAGCCTAGCCCCAGATATTGCGGCCATTTGGGAAGTGATCCAGTGGATAGAAGACTCTCTGCCTCTATGTAACTTTGCCTTTCAAATAAATAAATAAATCTTAAAAAAAGAATTATGATCATGACCACCATATACATTCAAGCCTGCTGACGCCACAGATGAATGCAAGTCTTCGTTTTGCACAGCAAGCCTTCCTCTACCTTAGGACGATCACAATCAGTGCTCCTGTACTTGGAACGCTCCAGAAGTGCTGGACAGAGAATCTAATTACACCAACTCCTGTCACTGACAGTACTCAGTATGACTGGCATTCATCACGGATGCTGAAACTGCAAGTGGAACACAGGGTTGGTAACTTACCTGACTCTCTTCATAATGCAAAAGTTCAGATCTTAGTACTACAGCTATATAATTAATTTGGCATCTTTCAGGCTTGATTCTGTCATCTAGAGAATGGGGAAATTCACTGGATTATTCCTGTGGGAGTTAAATGGACTACCTGTCACAAAGTGCTTGTCCCGACATATGCTGCCTTTCTAATGACCATGTGCTGTGCTTACTCCTCTTTACTTATGTCCACATCTAAGTTAAACAAATACATTGCTGAAAAAAAAGCAGCACATCAAATGGCAGGCCACAAGGGAACATGCTTTTAAAATGACAGGACGACTAATAAGATTTTAGGAACATGATAGACTAGCATGCAATAAATGGTATGTCATACGGATTAAGATGATGGACCAGGGAGGGAGTTTACTGCTGTAGATTAGGAGACGAGAGTTTTAAAAAAGTGGGAAAAGTACAGTTTCAGGGAAGAGTTAAGGAGCAAATAGGAGAAGAATCTATGCAAATTAGAGGGATGCAATCAACCTACATGGAGGGTGTGGATACCCACAACTCAGAACCCCAGCAACCAAGAGCCTCCAGACAAATGTTGGAGAGTTAAGTTGAGGTAGGACTGCAGCAGTCCAAGTCATTGGCAAAAAAGCTGCAATAAGAGCCTACAGAGAAACTGGCTCACAGCCCTGTGGAGGATAGTGTACCTGCCAAACTAGAGAAGAAAAAAACAAAGGGGGAGGGCACATTTCTCTTTCCCCGATCACCCTGCAATGGAGTCCTTTATACAAGCTGATGGAGAGCAGGTGCCATTTTGGACATAGGTAACAGCTGTGCCAAGGCGTGTTTTACCCAGCAACCGGCCAAGGGGAGATTCCTGAATCTGGTAAAGGAGAGCAGAGAAAGGGCTGGGTGCTCGTGACTGTGGGAGGCTTGTGTGCTTGGACTGTGACAACACTCAGGCTGTGTGGGAGGACTCAAGGTATGGCTGCGACTTTGGGCAGTCATTGTGGGAGCTCAGGGCCCCCTGGTTACCTGCTAAAGAACATTGCTGGGGAATCTGAGCTTACACTGAGGACTGCATGGATCCTTTGCTGGGGCAGAGCAGACAAATAATATACCCATGGGGGCTAGAGCCCAAGCACTGGTCTCCTTTGAGGAGAGGAGCTCAGCTAGGTGTGCACCAATAGACAAGAACAAACCTCCCCTCTGATTAAAAAAGGAAAGAGAGATTTACCATGCCAAGCCTGGGTGTGTCACCTCAGACACACACTTCACCCTGGAGAACTGAACAGAACTCCCTGACCACAGCCACCACATGCCTCTAGGTATTCACTGAAAGCAGACACTCCATTATCTGCAGAGGGAGAGTACAAAGATAAAAGCCAACAAAGCAAAAAAGCAAAGAAGAAACAAATGAGTATCTCCACAAATGTTGAATAACAAACGTACCAATTAAATAATAAGGAATACAGCATGATATCCTCAAAAGAACACAGAACTCCAATACTAGATTGTGAAGATGATGAGACTGAAGAAATGCCAGAAATGGAATTCAAAAAATTGATCAAAAGATTACATAAAAGTAATCAGAAGCAAATACACGAACTACTAAAATCCGGACATGACAGGAAAGAAAATTTCTCCCATGAAACTGAGATCTTAAAGAGAAATCAACATGAAATGAAAAATTCAATGGAACAAAAGAAAAATACAACAGTAGAATCAGTGAAGAAGAAAAAAGAATAATTGAAGACAAAGCATAGGAAATTAGAGTCAAACTAAAGACAAGAGAAGGAAGTAGCTCTAAAGACAAATCATTGTCCTTCTTCCCCTCCTGGACTTTTGGGACTAATGTAATCCCATACAATTCCTGCTTTATAAAAAACAAAAGGGAGGAATGTTAGGAAAATGGCAGAGTCTTACCTATGGTGCGATCTACACCCTGACACCATCCTAGGCTCTAGCCCCCACCACCATTGCTGGAAGCCAAGTGGCCACATGGCCCAACCAGCGGTGTCAGCTCCACTCCCATCTTAATGGGATTCGCTGCTCCTACTTCCATGCCTGCCCCTCAGCAAAGTTTTAAAAGAACCTGTTCCTGAACATGTGGCTTGCA
Organism: Sylvilagus floridanus; assembly: GCA_949820135.1. Lineage (NCBI taxonomy): Eukaryota > Metazoa > Chordata > Mammalia > Lagomorpha > Leporidae > Sylvilagus > Sylvilagus floridanus. The sequence goes on from OX463223.1 coordinate 116,078,988, forward strand.
CTCGCTCTCTCTCTTGCTCTCTCTCTCTCCTTCTCTCTGTCTCCTGATCTCTCTGTCAACCCACAATGCTATACCCTGCAAAAGCTCTCATTTATGAATGAAGGTGAAATAGGGACCATCCATAACAAACAGAAATTGAAAGAATTAGTCACCACTCATCCAGCTCTAAAAAAGATGCTTAAGGATGTGCTGCCTACAAGAAACACATCTCACCAACAAAGAAACATGGAGACTGAAAGTGAAAGGATGGAAAAAGATATTCCATGCCAACAGAAACCAAAAAGAGCTGGTCTGGCCATCTTAATGTCAGAGAAAATAGACTTAAAAAAAACTGTTAAAAATACAAAGGGCACTATATATTAAGGGATCAATTGAACAGGAAGATGTAACTATTATAAACATATATAAACCTAATTACAGGGCACCTGGCTATTTACAAGAAATGTTAAGGCATACAAAGGGAGACATAAACTCAAATACAATATTGATGGGAGATTTCAATACTCCACTTTTAGTGGACATATCAATCAGACAGAAAATCAAGGTAACAACAGAGTTGATCAACACTATAGACCAAATGGATCTAACAGATATCTACAGAACTTTCCATCCACTAGTGCACAGGGTTTTCTCTAGGACTGACCACATACTAGGCCATAAAACAAATCTCAGCAAATTAAAAAAAGTCCAAATTATACCATGCATCTTCTCAGACCACAATGCAATAGAGCTGGAAATCAACAACTCAGGAATCTCTAGAACATATGGAAACACATGAAGACTGAACAACATACTCCTGAATGAACAGTGGGTCACAGAATAAATCAAAAGAGAAATCAAAAATTTTCTGGAAAGAAACGTAGATGACAACACAAAATAACAAAATTTATGGGATACAGTAAAACCAGTGGTAATAGGAAAGTTTTTAACAAATGTTGTCTACATCAAAAATTGGAAAGGCACCAAATCAATGAGCTATCAATACATCTCAAGGATCTAGAAAAACAACAGCAAACCAAAACCAAAACTAATAGGAGAAGAAAAATAATTAAAATTAGAGAAGAGATGAACAAAACTGAAACCCAAAAAACATTACAAAAATATCAGCAAATTGAAGAGCTGATTTTTTGAAAAAACTGGCATACCACTGGCATAACTAACCATAAAAAGGAGAGAGAAGACCCAAATCAATAAAATTAGAAATCAAAAAGGAAATGTAAGAACAGACACCACAGAAATAAAAAGAATCATCAGAAATTACTACAAAGAGTTGTATGCCAACAAACTGGAAAACCTAGCAGATATGGATAGATTCCTGCACACATACAACCTACCTAATTGAGCCATGAAGACACAGAAAATCTAAACAGACCCATAACCAAGATGGAAATTGAATCAGTAATAAAGGCCCTCCCAAAAAAAGAAAAGCTTAGGATCAGATAGCTTCACTGCTGAACTCTACCAGACATTTAAATAAGATCTAACTTCAATTCTTCTCAAGTTATTCAAAACAACTAAAAGGGAGGGAATCCTCCCAAATGCTTTCTATGAAGCCAGCATCACCTTAATTCCTAAACCTGAAAAAAATACAACAGAGAAAAAGAAGTACAGACCAATTTTCCTGATGAACTTAGATGCAAAAACCCTCAAAAAAAATTCTAGCCAATCGAATCCAACAAAGATCAGAACGACCACACACCCGGACCAAGTGGGATTTATCCCTGGTTTTCAGGGATGGTTCAACATTTACAAACCAACCAATGTGATACATCACATTAACAAACTGAAGAACAAAAAACATATGATTATCTCAATAGATGCAGAGAAACCATCTGAAAAAATACAACACCCTTTCATGATGAAAACTCTAAGGAACATTCTTCAACACAATCAAGGCAATGTATGACAAACCCACGCTCAGTGTCCTATTGAAAGGGGAAAAGTTGGAAGTGCTCCCACTGAGAACCGGAACCAGACAAGGATGTCCATTCTCACCACTGCTATGCAATATAGTCCTGGAAGTTTTAGCCAGAGCCATTAGCCAAGAAAAAGAAATCAAAGGGATGCAAACTGGGAAAGAGGAAGTCAGCCTATCCCTGTTTGCAGATGACATGATTCGATATTTAGGGGATCCAAAAGATTCCACGAAGAGACTACCTTGGAACTCATAGAAGAGTTTGGTAAAATAGCAGGATATAAAATCAATGCACAAAAATCAATAGCCTTTGTATGTACAGAAAATGTCATGACAGAGAAAGAGCTTCGAAGAACAATCTCATTCACAATAGCTAAAAAAACAATCAAATAACTTGGAATAAATTTAACCAAGGATGTCAAATATCTCTATGATTAGAATTATAAAACATTAAGGAAAAAATAGAAAAAGATACAAAAAGGAGAAAATCTTCCATGTTCATGGATTGGAAGAATCAATATCATCAAAATGTCCATTCTTTTGAAAGCAATTTAAAGATTCAATGTGATACCAATCAAAATACCAAATACATTTTTCTCAGATCTGGAAAAAAATTGATGCTGAAACTCATGTGGAAACACAGGAGATCTTGAATAGCTAAAGCAATCTTGTACAATAAAAACACAGCTGGAAGCATCACAATACCAGATTTCAAGGCATAATAAAAGGCAGTTATAAACAAAGCAGCCTGGTACTGGTACAAAAATAGATAGATAGACGAATGGAACAGAATAGAAACACCAGGAATCAATCCAAGCATCTACAACCAACTTATATTTGACAAAGGAGCTAAAACCAATTCCTGGAGCAAGGACAGTCTCTGCAACAAATGGTTCTAGAAAAACTGCATATCCACATGCAGAAGTATAAAGCAGGACCCCTACCTTCTAACATACACAAAAACACATTCAAAATGGATTAAAGACATAAATCTATGAGAAGCTTTTGTATAGTAAAAGCAACACTCTGGAAAGTAAAGAGGCAACCAAGAGAGTGGGATAAATTATTTGCATACTATGCAATGGATAAAGGATTAATAACCAGAATATATGAGAAAAAAAGAAACTCCACAACAACAAAACAAACAACCCAGTTAAGAAATGGGCAAAGGACTTAAACAGACATTTTCAAAAAGAGGAAATCTAAGTGGACAACAGACACATGAAAAAATATTCAGGATCACTAGCTGCCAGGGAAACGGAAATCAAAACCACATTGAGGTTTTACCTCATCCCAGTCAGAATGGCTTTCATACAGAAATCAACAAACAACAGATGTTGGCGAGGATGTGGGGAAAAAGGTACCCTAATCCACTGTTGGTGAGAATGTAAAGTGGTAACACCACTATGGAAATCAATTAGGAGTTACATTAAAAATCTGAATATAGACCTACCATATGACCCAGACATCCCACTCCTGGGAATTTACCCAATGGAAATGAAGTCAGCAAATAAAACAGTTAACTGCACCTCCATGTTTACTGCACTCAATTCACAATAGCTAAGACATAGAATCAATCTAAAGGTCTGACAATCAAAGACTGGATAAAGATACTATGGGATTTAAACACTATGGAATACTACACAATGGTTAAAAAATGAAATCCAGTCATTTGTCACAAAACGGATGAATCTGGAAAACATCATACTTAGTGAAATAAGCCAGTCCAAAAGAGACAAATAGCATATGTTCTCCCTGATCTGTGAGAATCGTGTACCTTAAAGAAAAATCTTTATAAGTGAAATTGACACATCAGTAAGGGAGAACTTAAGTTGCCCTTGTCTCAACTGTTGAGGAACAAGTTTTTTTTTCTACTTCTTCACACTATTTAACTCTTTACTTAACATAGAATTAATCATATGTGTATAAATTCAATTGAAATTGATCTTAGTAAAAAATAACAGTGGGAATAAGAGAGAGAAAAAAGTTTGTAACTGTAAAGATCTATAGCTCTGCATGCACTCCTATGGACTTACTTCTAAGGGTACAGTTTGGAAACTTGCCATGGGACCCCAAATCCCATTAAGCTGGATAGAAAAAATGCCATCTTAAGTGTTAAAGTGATCACATTAAATGTTAAAGTGATCATATAGATAGGATTAAGTTTTAAAGACATCATATAAACAAGAAGATTAAGGGTCTGTCAATAATAATAGATAGAATTAAAAAGGGGAGAATGTTCCAATATGGGAAGCAGTCCAGATAGCAGACTCATAGAATGGAAATCACTTTAAATAGCACTCTGCCATCAGAATAAGCCCTTAAGGCATTCTGGTCAGGCTGAAAAGCCCATGAGAGCATTACAGGCATGGAAAGCCAAGACACTGTGGCAAATAATGTCTTACATGAAGGATCTCTGTGAGTGAGATCCCAGTGGAAAGAAGGGGCCATCAAAGAAGGAAGTACTTTTCTCTGAAGGGAGGCAAGAATGCCCATTTTGCTTATGGCCTTGTCTAAATACTAATGGTTGGCAGCTACTGTCAAGAGCCTCAGGTGATCACTGACATCACTGTTAAATTAATTAATTAAATTAATTCACTGTGCACTTACTTTTCATGCAGGACCTCTGTCCTTAATGAGTTGTACTATGAAAATTAACTGTAAAACTTGTTCTCAAACAGTTTCTGTGTCTGTGTGTGCGCGCGCACGGGCGAAGCAAATTGCTGGAATCTTTACTTAATACAGAGTTGGTCTTTTTTGTATAAAGTTAATTAAAAACAAATCTTAATGGAAAATGGGAATAGGAATGGGAGAGGGACAAGGACCTGCTGTGGGAGTGTGGGTGGGAAGGCTGGTATGGTGGGAAGAATCACTATATTCCTAAAGCTGTACTTATGAAATCTGTATTACTTAAATAAAATGTTTCTTTAGGAAAAAATAAAATAATTAATTAATCATATGTCAACGGCCAGCCTTAAACCCTACCTGTCTCATTGCAATCTGATCCACTGTGAGCAGAAATCAAGTAAGGGGTCTTGGACCAGTCATGTTTTCCTGTGTACAATTCATCAGCCATTTTCAGTTCTCATTGAATTCTTCTATTCAGCTACCTCTAGAGGGCAAAATAATCCCTATGTATCAAATATCTATTTTAGTCATCACATACATACACCCATGCACACCGTCTGTTGAAAACTGGAAAGCCACCATGTGTCAAATACAATATAGTCTATCTTGGTCACTTATGAGAAAAAAAAATGGTCTAGCTAATCATGAAAAGCAATAGAGAGTAAGAGGTTTTCAGATAATATTAGTTCATTTCCACTGCTAAACTTTCACTGTGAGTGGTAACAAGTTTCTGGACTCATTTTGTTTTCATTGCCTCATTTTAAAAAAAATCTATTACTTGTGGATAATGCCAAATGCCGCCTACCTAACTTGCTAGTACTCGTTATGAAGATTAATAAGACAATGCTAGGCAGTATTTTCCATTACTCTGAAGAAATAACATCTACAAATACAAAAGAACATTATTAATGTGAATATGCCATGGTTTGGCTGAAACTTTCTCAGTAATTGGCCACATATTAATCATTAATACAAAAAAGAGAGCAATGAGATTTTTTTGTTTTTTCTTAAAATAGGAAAATTCATCATTAATATCTTTTTGATGATATCTGCAACAAAATTTCCACGACCTTTAAAACAGGATGCTTCCTTCAGAGTTCCATCTGATTGTTACTGTAATAAAAATACTTGGTCCAATTCAGCTTCAGCAGTTGTCTTAACTGTATTGCATCACGGTTAGCCAGGGGAGCTATCTGTCAACAGACACTTTCCAAGCTCTAGAAAGATAACACTTAAAACATGATACCCTTTGAGCTCCTCTGAGATGAGGATCTAGTCTGACAGTTTACAAGTTATTTGGGTTTGATTATTCTGCTAACCCTGCCACAAACACCCAGGAAAATCTGAAATTAAATAAATAAAGGCTTATTAGGCCAATGCACATCACTGAAAGACTTAGTTTTAAGATCCCACTGGGTGCCTTTACATTCATTTTCAATTAGATATTTTTCCTTTAATGAATTTCAGGAGAGTTCAGATTCATAGATCAGTCGGGCTAATGAAGGCCATTGGCATTCTGGCACAGTCATGTTTTCATGAGATAAAGGAAACACTTGGGGTGAATTTGTGCTTCATGTAGAAAGAATGACTTTTTAAATACTGGTGAGCTTTGGCACTCCAGGGATAGATCTGGTCAGGACTTTAGACTCTTTATTAAACAGGTAAAAAACATGCAAGAGAACATGCACACTAGGGAAAAATATATGGCTATATGATTTGCTATCCTTTCAAGGCATAGTATCCTGGGCCTAATGCCCTGAAAGAAAGGAGAATATTTGGTCATATTCTTGGTGAGAGAGAGTGATTACTCTGATCTGGAAAAGGGATGGAGGAAATTTGGAAAAAAAAGGATTGGAAATAAATTTTCAAAAGGAAGTTAAAGAAAACAGATTTTATAGACATGACAAGGAAAAAAATGCAGTCAGGCTCGTGTGTATGGTGTAGCAGTTAAGATGCCTCTTGTGTGATGTCTGTATTCTGTAGTAGATTACCTGGATTTGTGCCTTGGCTCAGCTTACAATTCCAGTATCCTGTTAATACAACACACCTTTGGGGGCAGTAGGTGATGGATAAAGTAGTTGGGTGCCTCCCACCCACAAGGAAGTCTTGGATTGAGTTCTAGGTTCCTGGCTTCAACCTGGTTCATCTCTGGCTGTTGTGGGAATTTGGGAATGGAAGATCTTTGCTGTCTCTCTGACTTTCAAGCAAAGAAAAATTTTAAATGATCTCAAGTCAGTAAAGGTACCATGGTAGTCACAGGGAAATATATGTATTTCAAAGTATTTTACACATCATGACAAACAGTGTTGGTTTCCTAGATCAAAGGTGTTGAAGTTGTTTGGTGACTACCACTGCTTCTTTTTAATATTCTGTCTCAGACAGAACTGCCTTAGGGAGAATAGGTGTGTGACATCCATAAGAATATTTATATCAAGATTATGTATTTGCCCTAGCACTTAAGCTGCCAATAGGAGATGCCCACATTTCACATCAGACTGTGTTCAAGTTTAGGCTCTGATCTCCATTCCAGCTTCCTGCTCTTATGCGCCTTGGGAGGCAGCAGGTGATGGCTGAAATACTTGGGTCCTTGCCATCCACATGGGAGAACTGGACTGAATTGCTCATTCTTTGTGTAAAGATGTGTGCGTCTGTGCCTTACAAATAAATATATAAACATATATATATTATATAAATATTTCCACACCTTTATCAGTACAAAAGTGTATCCTAAGTTGATTTTTTTTTTGCTTTAGATTAAATTATTCTTAAGAGGATTCTTTTTTCCCATTGGAATCAAAACATCTATTAAATATGTATTCCTATTCTCAGTTTTCATACAAGTCCAAGCAGTTAATTTTATGACTAACATTAATTTTTAGGCCTGAGATAATATACAAATATCCATTTTTATGAATCTTTTCTAGTATATAGAAATCTAGAAAGGGAAAGGAGAAAACTCTTACATCCCTTCTGTTGTTTTTCAATTCAGTAAAACATTTCCTATATAAAAACCAATATTGGGGCTGGCACTATAGCATGGCGGGCAAAGCCACCACCTGTAGTGCTGGCATCCCATATGGGCACTAGTTCGAGTCCCAGCTGCTCTACTTCCAATCTAGCTCTCTATTATGGCTTGGGAAAGCACCAGAAGATGGCCCAAGTCCTCGGGCCCCTGTACCCACATGGGAGACCCAGAAGAAGTTCCTGGCTCCTGGTTTCAGATCAGCACAACTCCAGTCATTGTGGCCAACTGGGGAGTGAACCAGTGGATGGAAGCTCGCTCGCTCACTTGCTCGCTCGCTCTCTCTCTCTCTCTCTGCCTCTCCTTCTCTCTGTGTCTGTATCTCTTTCAAATAAGTCAATAAATCTTTTAAAAAACCATTACAGTAATTAAACCAATAATGAATGCTGATAATGTACTAGCCACTTTGCTAACTACTAACTACTTTATATACATGATCTATACCCATATTATAAATGTGAATCTGTCAAAAATTACAAAGTTCTTAAACATATTTATGTGTAGCTTTTGCATCAATATAAAAATGTTTTCCATGCTCCTTAGAGGAATTCTAATGGTGGAAAATGTCCATAAAACTAGAGAATGGTGCTACACAGTTACCATTAAAACTTCTGTGTAATACTGGTCATCTTACTGCAGTAACAAGTGAAAAAAATGCTTAAGAGGTACTGGTGAGACACCAAATTCCATATGAAGAATTCAAAATGTCAAATAAACCATACAGTGGAAAGCCTTAACAAAAGACATGGTGAGGCAGAAGAGGAAATATGTGAGCTAGAAGAAAATCCTTATAAATTTCTCAGTAAGACCAAAAAAAGGATGAAGAAATTATAAAAATTAAAAACAGCACTGGAGATTTATGGGATACTACCAAATGACCCAACATACAGGTCTTAGGAGTTCCTGAAAGTGTGGAAAGAGTCTATTAAGTGAAATAATTACAGAAAACTTGAAGAAAGAAAGGGGTGTCCAAGTACATGAGTCACATAATTCCCAATAGACATGACCAGAAAATATCTCCCTGACAACACATTCTAGTCAAACTTTAAACAGTTAACCATAAAGAAAAGATTCTCAAATGCACGTGAGAGAAAAACCAGATTACTTTTAGAGGATCCCCAAGTAGACTCACAGTTGATATCTCATCAAGGATGGTTCAATATTTGCAAATCAATAAATGTTATGCATCAAATTGAAAAACTAAAGAATCAAAACCATATGATTATCTCAGTAGATGCAAAGAAAGCATCTGATAAATTACAATATTCTTTCATGATGAAAATCTTAAGCAAATTGGTATAAATGGAACATTCCTCAACAAAATTAAGGCAATTTATGACAACCCACAGCCTGCATATTATTGAACGGTGAAAAGTTTGAAGCATTTCCACTAAGGTCTAGAACCAGACAAGGATGACCACTTTCTCCACTGCTATTCAATATGGTTCTGGAAGTTTTAGCCAGAGCCATTAGGGAAGAAAAAAGAAATCAAAAGGACACAGATTGGAAAGTAGAAAGTCAAACTATCCCTATTGTGGATGACATAATTATTTATATAGGGGAACCAAAAGACTCTACTAAAATACTATTGGAACTCATTAAAGAGTTGGGTAAAGTGGTAGGATATAAAATTAACCACAAAATAGCTTTTATATACACAGACCACGCTATGCCTAAGAAAAACTTGTAAGATCAGTCTCATTCACAATAAGTACAGAAAACAAGTAAATAACTTAGAATACATTTAATCAAAGAGGGGAAAGATCTCTATAATGAAAATTACAAAACATTAAAGAAAGAAATAGAAGAAGACACAAAAAATTGAAAATTCTTTTATGTTCATGGATTGGAAGAGTTAATATCATCAAAAGGTCCATACTACCAAAAGCAATTGATAGATTCAATGTGATCCCAATAAAAATACCAATGCCATTGTTCTCAGATCTAGAAAAAAAATGATACTAAAATTCATATGAAAACATAAGAGACCCCAAATAGCTAAAGCAATATGAGATAACAAAATCAAAGTTGGAGGCATCACAATACCACATTTTAAGACATACTACAGGGCACTTATAATCAAGAGCCTGGCACTTATCAAAAACAGATGTGTAGATCAATTGAACAGAATAGAAACCCCAGAAATCAACCAACTTATCTTTGATGAAGGAGCTAAAATAAATCCCTGAAGCACAGATAATCTCTTCAGCAAATAGTGCCAGGAAAACTGGGTCTCCGCTTGCAGAAGTACAAACCTTATACCTTACATAAAAATCCAATCAAAATGGATCAAAGACCTAAATCTATGACCAGATACAATCAAACTACTAAAGAACATTGGTGAAACTCTGCAAGGCACTGGCATAGGCAAAGACATATTTAAAAAGACCCCAGAAGCACAGGCAATCAAAGCCAAAATTGATAAATGGGATTACATCAAGCTGAGAAGCTTCTGCACTGCAAAAGAAACAATCAGCAAAGTGAAGAGGCAACTGACAGAATGGAAGAAATTATTTGCAATGCAACTGATAAAGGATTAATATCCAGAATCTATAAAGAGCTGAAGAAAATCAACAACAAAACAAACAACCAGTTAAGAAATGGGGAAAGGACTTGAACAGGCATTTTTCAAAAGAGGAAATCCAAATGGTCAAAAGACACATGAAAAAATGCCATCTGGGAAATGCAAATCAAAACCAAAATGAGGGGTCACCTTACCCCAGTTAGAATGGCTTTCAAACAGTAATCAACAAACAGTTGATGCTGGTGAAGATGTGGTGGAAAGGGTATCATAATCCACTGTTTTTGGGATTGTGAACTAGTACAGCAGATGTGTAAGACAGTATGGAGATACCTCAGAAAGCTGAAAATAGATCTACCATATAATCCAGCAATGCCAGTCATGGGAATTTATCCATACAAAACGAAATCATCATATTTAAGAATTATCTTTACCCTCATGTTCATTTCAGCTCAATTCACAAAAGTTAACACATGGAATCAATCCAGATGGCCACCAACTGTTTTCAAAAGAAATTATGATATATATATATATATATATATATATATATATATATACATACATACTATAGAATACTACTTTGCCTTAATAATTCTGTTTTATTGTAACAATATGGATGCAACTGGAAAACATCATACTTAGTGAAATAAGCCAGTCCCAAAAAGACAAATGCCATATGTTTTCCCTGATCTGTGGTAACTAATAGAGTACCAAAAAAATATAATGTATAGGAGTACAATTGACATTTTGAACTTCGATAGTTGTTTACAGCTATGTCTTTTCTGTTGAGGAAAATATATTTTTTTTCATACTATTTGCTGAACTCATTACTTAGGGTAAGGTTAATTTTATGAATATAAATTAAACTGAAAGTAGATAATTGTAAAACTTACGAGAGGGAATAGGAGATGAAAGAAGGAAGTAAGGATAGGTGCAGGGGTGGAAGGAAAGGTAGGGTGGGAAGTATCACTATGTCTCCAATCTGTAGAGATGAAATACATGGAATTTGTATACCTGAAACCAAATTTAAAAAATGAAAGAGGTCCTGGTGACACTGCAGTTTCTATATTGTACTATTTCCTAAACATATTGGGATTTTTTTAAAGATTTATTTATTTATATAAAAAGTCAAAGTCACAAAGAGAGAAGGGGAGACAGAGGAAGAGAGAGCTTCCCATCTGTTGACTCCCAAAAGTGGCCACAACAGCCAGGGCTAAGCCAGGTTGAACCCAGGAACCTCATCTGGGTCTCACACATGGGTGGCAAATGCCCAAGCAGTTGGGCAATATTCCCCTGCTTTTCCAGACAAATTAGCAAGGAGCTGGATCAGAAGGGGGCAGCCAAGACATGAACTGGTGCACATATGGGATGCAGGTGTAGCAGGCGGCAACTTTATCCTCTATGCCACAATGACAGCCCCAATACATTGGGATTTTATGGAGTAAGGACAAGTGTAAATATCTAAATATAGCTTATATGCTCATGACATGAATGGGCATTCAAGCTCAGGTTCTAAGCTCCAACTAGTGGGGATTAAATGGTACCAAAACTGATATCTTTTTTGTGGGAGAAGGGCAAGATTGATCTTATTCAATGAGATAAATTACAGATTAAGTTTCATTTAGGATACTACCCCATAAAGTTATTTTAAGCTTCTGTTAAGAGTTTTTCTTATTTCTCCTTTTATTCTCATCTATTATTACATAGAAAGAAAACTAGAACTCATTTGTTCCAGTCCATTGTGTTTGAGCAAGGAAGATATTATTATGTTTTATACAAACGAGGCAAGAGCTTCTCAGTGTTTAGGTACATTTCTTATTGTGACAACAGTTATCCCTCTACTGCACCCAAAACATACTGTTATCATAAAACTAAGGGCTTTCAGCTTGTTTCAAAGTAGGTGTTTGATAACTGTTCAGTAATGAAGGAGTGGAGAAATAATTTACAGTATGTGCGTTAGAATTCTCACTTCTATGCCATTATCAACATCATTTTCTTCTTCAGCACACAGTCTCTGACTTATTGCCTAGTCTATACAGATTTTTCCTCCAGATATTCAAAAGAAGAAAAAACAAATAATATATGTTGAAAGTGTTTTAAAACAGTATGCAGTATACTGTATAATCTCATCAGTGGCATGCGTAAATTTAGACAAACTGGACTACAAGCTCCTTGTGAGTAGGCTGGCTTCCTTGGGTCTCTAATACTGTACCTGTGGGCTCAGCACACTGTCTTGGCTGAGTAGGGTCTGGCAAATGTTGGTAAGTGAAGGCCAGTATCAATATGTCAACAAAGAGAAATAGTTAGTGGCAATGGCGTTGTGAGTAAATTCTTCCCAGTGGATGTATCCCCTGGGATTTCAGGGACTGTACATCAGGATTTGAGAAAGCCTTACAACTTTCACTGTATTATATACTTTTTATAGGTGAAAAACAGAGTTCTTCCTCAATACTCAAGGGTACAAACATTCACTGGGTTGCATAAAGACAAACACAGAAACAACATCTGCTAAAATATTTATTCTCTTTGAGAAAACATGGAAACACAGCTATCTCTAAGAGTCACATCCTTTGAGTTAAAATTCAGTGCAAAACTTACACTTCACTACAAAGGAGGCAAATTTCTACTAAATTAGAAATGTTACATCAAAGATAATGCAATGAAAGAAAGGGAAAAAGCCCCCATTGCATTCACCATGTGCCCACATTCAATAGTAAGCTTATCACTTACAACATCTACAATTCACAAGCAATCAACAAATAAGTTGCTGGCATTTCCGATGTGAGTCTGCAAGGCGGACCATTTGCAGATGGTTAGTTCCTTTAGCACATCCACTTACGGGGTCTCCTCAACTACAGAGACCTCACCTAGTTCCTGGTGTTCCCAAGCAAAAAGTTGACACCATACACAATTCAGGCTGAATAGACCTCACATTTCACCTCTCCATTTAAAGTTGTTAAAAGGTCCCCTTGTATTTTCTTTTTTTTTTTTTTTGAGGGAGGAGGTGATAATTCCTCAATGGTTATAAAGTTCAGCAGTTGTAAATGCATAGCTAAATTTTGACATTCAAGTGAATGTAGCTGGTTGCAGAGAATGGACCTTGGACTAGCAGCAGACCAAAGAATTCACTGGAAATTTATCATGTCAGGCCGTTTGTCAGACTTACTACATCAACATCTACATTCAACAATGTCCCTGTTCCCAAGTGATCCTTACATATATTAATGTGTTGAGAATCATCTGGTTAAAGCACAAATACTCCTTTGGGTCTAGAGAGAACAGCAGGGAACCTTCCAGGAAAGACTGCGTGCCTGGCATCCATTCACATAGCCAACCACTTTTTTCCCCAAGCAGATTTACATCAGAAGGTGTGTTTTTCAGTTTGTGCAATGATTACACTTGCCAAGATAGAAGTTATCCTAGACTAAAATGAACATCCATATGTAAAAAAGGAAAACATTTATGATTTAGAAACTCAGTTTTCCAACAACACAATGCTATGCATCATTCCTGACTTTTCAAATTTGGGTGATCAGTGAAATCATCTACACTGTTTTAAAAGTAATTCCTTAATTTGGGCCCCTTCTCTGGAAGATTTTAATTTAGTAATTATGAAAGTAGACCCAGGTATCTCTATTTTTTAAAATTTCACAGATGATTTGATGTACATCTAAGATGGAGATTTATGGCCCTCTTTTCTGGCCATTAACATACAGAGTACAGTGGAGGTAAAGAGCTATGTCCTGAGGGATCCTAAATCTGGCTACTTCAGTATCATGATTTGGTCTTTGGTCAGTATTCATTAGACTGCCCCAGGCTTTTTTCAAAATATTTTCTACCTAGATTGTGACTTCTAGAGCCTCCTCTAAATAAGATGCTCGCAGCTTATACACCTTAATTTTGGTTGCAGTCTCTGAAAACATTTATAGTAGACGGGGCAATTTATAACTTTGAAAAGCTAGTACAGGGCAGGTATCTGGCCCTTGGTTAAGATGCTGGTTAAGCCACCCACATCCTAAATTAGGGTGTTTGAATTCATGTCCTGACACTGCTCCCAGTTCCAGCTTCCTGCTAGTGTGCACTCTAGGAAGCTCAAGTAACTGGGTTCCTGCATCCTATGTAGGAGACCTGGATTGGATTCCCAGCTCCCAGAATCAGCCATAGCCATTGGAGACATTCAGGAGTGAACCAGTAGATAGGAACTCTGTTTGTCTCTGGCTCTCAAATAAATAAGTAAATAAACTCCCACCCCCCAAAAAAAAATTACCAAAAAAGCTAGAGTGGAAAATGGGGCAAAGTAGAGAAATAATGCTGAATTGTGTTTTTTCCTTGTTCTTATTGGGGCCATACACGGTTTGTGAACTCCTGGGCAAACCAGGAAGTGACCCTCCTCAACAGGGAAGATCAAAGTGCTAAAAACATCCATGAACTCCATTTCTACAGGAAGGGGGGAATAAATCACCCAGGAAGAAGGCAGTATTCATCGTATGGTACTGACTGATTTAAAGTAGAAACTCTTCAGGAGGAAGCTGAGCAGGAAAGCATACCAAGGGAAAAAGGCTTCCCTGGAATTATGTATCATGAATTCTTGGAAGGAGATTTGGAGAGCGGGAGTTTTGTCATAGATTTGCTGGCTATTATGCTCCTTCAAGCACTCTGCATGCTTCCTTGAGTGGTGAGTTGTTTACTTAATAAAAGACCAGTGTGTTTGTTCCAGAGCTTATGTTTACTACTTTAATATATGGTGTAATTATGCAATTACAAATTGTGAAAAAGGATGAATTGTGAGCACAAATAAAGGCTGCTTCTATTAAAGCTGAGATGAAAATTTTTAAGGGAATGAAATGAGTCATTAAAATAAATTGCTATTAAATTAGGTGTGTATGAGTCAACTCTCAAACATGGTAACAAATAAAAAACATAGGATTCTATACTCATATTGTATACATTTGTGTTTTTACTCCTTTTTAAAGAAACTGAAATTAGAAGTTGAAAATAATGCATCAAAAGTAGCACTTTTCTAACAAAGACTTGGAACTCTACTGAAGAAACCAATATGTAAGAAAAAGGTGTTGGCCCTACAAGAAGAGATTAATAAGTGAATGACTTGTATTTTATGCAAAATGTTTACTTCAAGTGTGCAATCTAATTTTATAACTTCCTGCTTTAGCCTATCAATTACTGATCGGTGTGGATTTTGACAGATAAATCAATCTTACTCTATAAAAAGGCAACAATGCATTTTCAAACTTAGTCCTCCTGTTCTCATTCACGAAGACTGGTACCAATGGACCCCATTCCAGAAGCAGAGTGTGTTCAAAGAAAGTATTGCTGATGCAAATGTGCTAGATTATGGGAATAGTATCAAAGAATAAAGCAATGTTAAAACCCCCAAAAGGCAAACGCACGCTTACTTTACGCACATATTTATTAAGGTTCTATTACTATTTGCAGCAAATTTAAATGGTCAGATGAGGTGGTTTCAAAAAGTTTATGGGAAATGCTCATTATCTTTTAAAATTTTACTTATTTGAGATACGGAGGCAGGTGGAATGAGAATATATTCCAATCTGCTAATTCACTCTCCAACTGCCAGCAATAGTGTATGTGTGCATGTGCAGAAAGGGGGCAGGAGCAAGTCAGGGGAGTTGGAGGCCAAAGCCTCTGGCCAGGAACTCAATTCAAGTCTCCCATTTGAGTGGCAAGAACCTAGTGACTTGAGCCATCTCCATTGCCTCTCAGGGTTCACATTAGCAGGAAGCTGGAGTCAGGATCTGCAGCTGGGAACCAAGCCTAGGCATTCTGATCTGGGATGTGAATGTAACAGCTGGGCCAAATACCTGCTCCCCACATGATATTTTAGTTCCATTTGCTCATTAATTATTTGAAGTCCCTGCAAGTACACTTCACCATTTGCATGTGATAAATATCCAAGGTATATATTTTCCAGGTACAGATATTTACCTGCACTGATAAGGACAGAATTGGTAAGTTGCAAAAAACTGAAACAAGTGAACATGAAAATTAAAAGGTACATGAGTTGCCTCACACTGCCCACAAAAATTGAAAATGTCCAACAGATTGACCATGAATAGGCTCACGCTACCCATGTAGGTAGGTCTCTAGATTTAAATATTACTTTCTTTTAGCTGTCAGAATTTCTCACCTGCATTCCTTAAACATGCATGTGACTGACAAGCTGTGAAGTCTGAGAGTACCTAAAATATTGCCCCCCTGAGAAAGACACCATGTGAAAATTATTTTGCGTAACAGATCTCTCTGGAGCCTGTTGAATATGAGTAGCATGAAGCCATCCTAGAGACTACTCTCCACTAGCTGGACCTGGGCTAAGTTTGGTCATATGCCAAAGGGGAGCCAGGGAACCAGCAGATCATTTGTCTTCGTGAGATATCTTGACTTGAAACTTTGTTTATCAAGGTGTTCCACGTTGAATCACTGAAAGCTAATCCAATCATGTCTCCTAAATGGGAAGTGTCAGAGATAGATGAACAATGAGAAGAGGGGTCATGTGAGCTCATGTTTTCTTCTAAAGAGGCAGAGCTATAATTTCTAGTTCTGACAGCTGATATATATTCCTGTTTAGAAAACCTATGCTTTTGTATTTCACAAATCCTCATGGTAAAACCCCTTAATTTGTAGATTCTTCTTTTTTGTGAAAATAATGTCATACTATTCATTATTATGTGAATCATTATTCTTCATTTAAAAACACATGTGGAATACAATTTGGAAAACACAGTAACTGCTTCACAGACCATGGAAATCGCTAGTTGATTCAGAGGTAAATTGATTCTCCAATAGAGATTGGTATTGTATAATTCTTTGCAATCATCATTTTTCTAGTACAGTGAAACTCACATTAAAACACTTCATAAAGAATAATAAGCCAGTTTACAAGGAGAGAAAACTCTGTTTTATTCTCTAAGGACTAACTCTGCCCATGTCAAAAATTGTTAGGAGCAGACATTGTGGCACAGTGAGTTAAGCTGCTGCTTTGGGATGCCTGCATCCCATGTCAGAGTGTTGAATTGAGTCCAGGCCACTCCATGCTTCTGATCCAGCTTCCTGCTAATATACCCAGAAGAAATCAGATAATGGCCCGAGTACTTTGGTTCCCACCAGGCACATAAGAGACTCAGATGGAGTTCCTGGCATTTAGTTATCTCTTGGCCTAGCCCTGGATATTGGCAGCATTTGAGATGTAAACCAAGAAGATAGAAGATATCTCTTTATTTCTCCCTCTCTCCTTGTGAGTCTGCCTTTCAAATAACTACAGAAATCCTAAAAAAATTTAAGTGGCAATAACTGAAACATACTCATCTGAAAGAATCTGATAGGAATTCAGACGTTATTAACTACATGTGCAATGGTAAATAACTACGTAAGACCAGTGAGTTGACCTTTCAATTAATCAAACATAAACTGTCCCCTTTTGGATGGCATGAGATTGCCTTGACTCTTTGCATTTCTTTGTGTTCATATATGAGATATCAGATCCAACTCATAGCATAAAGCTAAAGCAAAACAGGTCTAGTTACAAAGACATTCAGTAAGGTGCCTTCAGGGGAATTTCCTCAATAAGTATTATCTAGCTGAATTAATAGCAACAGTTACTGTAAAATCACATATTTTTTTTAAAAAGGACTGTTTAAAAATAGAGAAGGAGGAAGGAAAGGAGGAAAGGTGGAAAAGGGGGGGGGTATGAATCTTCCAACACTGGCATCCTATATGGCCACTAAAGCCAGTGTTGGGACAAGTGGAAGCCAGGAGCCTAGAAATCAATCCAGGTTTCCTGTGTGGTTAGCAGGAACCCAATTACTTGGGGCATCACCTGCTGCCTTCCAGGCTTAAATAGCAGGAATGTGAATCCAAAGTAGAGGAGCTAGGATTTGAACCAGGCACTCTGCTATGGGTTGCAGGTGTCCCAAGGGGCAGCTTGTCCTGCTGCACCAAAAAACCCACTCTAATAGCTTTTCAAACCACAAGTTCTACAAGGTCTTATACGGTAGGGGTTTCTGAATTATATTTTACTTCATGAAAGTGTCCCAACAGATTACAATACATGATTTCATGCAAAAGGATACTGCATTCAAATACTTGTAGCACACACTAGGATGCTATGAACGTTCTTTACAGTATCAGAATGTACATTAGCAAATGACAGGTTCTGAGAAGTCATGCAGGCATTTATTAAATTTACCTGTATTGATTTCATTGTTTCTCAAGTTTTTTTTTTTAAATCATGGAACTATTTTGCCAAGATATACTTATTAATATCTCAGAGAAAATGGACATCGTATGAAACAGAATTTTGTCCATCGTCACACAGGCAAAATTTGGTAAAGTGTATGAGAATACTTTAATTTTGCAGGAAAGAAAAACTAAGGAAATCAATTCCCAATGGTTACTCCGAGATATAAACAAGATAAATAAATAAATTGCTGTTTCTATCTGTATGTATTTCAGATTTACCTCTTTTTTTTTGACAGGCAGAGTGGACAGTGAGAGAGAGAGACAGAGAGAAAGGTCTTCTTTTGCCGTTGGTTCACCCTCCAATGGCTGCCATGGATGGCGCGCTGCGGCCGGCGCACCACGGTCATCCGATGGCAGGAGCCAGGTACTAGGTGCTTTTTTCCTGGTCTCCCATGGGGTGCAGGGCCCAAGCACTTGGGCCATCCTCCACTGCACTCCTGGGCCACAGCAGAGGGCTGGCCTGGAAGAGGGGCAACCGGGACAGAATCGGGCGCCCCGACCGGGACTAGAACCCGGTGTGCCGGCGCCGCAAGGTGGAGGATTAGCCTGTTGAGCCATGGCGCCGGCCTGTATTTCAGATTTAAACATGTCAGATTTTGAATAGAAGAACTTACCAAATTTGATATCATTTTCTAGCAGTACTTAAGAGATGTAAGAGAATATTTAACTCAACCCAAATTGGTTTAAGTAAGTCTTGCATTTAAACACAGAATTATGATATTTTACTTCCTGTTTGTATACTGATAGCTGTAAATTACTTCAATTGCTCTGATTTTAAGAATTAAACTCTTATATTGGCTACAGATTCTTAATGCTTTAAATTATCTCATAAAAACAGTGTTTTTGCCCTTTCCCAATTTCTGCAGAATTCCTTAATTTACAAGTAGAAAAGTATAGGAAGCTACTAACCATTTCATGATGTTTGTGAACACTGTAAATACATGAAAGGAAATCAGTACATTATTTAGCTAAACATGATTTTCTTCAAGTGTTAATGGACAAGATTATGTCTTCTGACTGAAAGCTGATCGTCTTTCACAGCCACATAGATGCCAAACAAGAAGTGTTGACAGTTTCTGTCTCAAGTCTTCTTAAAGCTAATAAGAGAGTTGATGCCAACCTGGCAGCACCAATACCCTGTTGGGTAGGTGATGAGAGTCCCTGAGTCTGGGTAAGAGATCTGGCCTCATAGCTTAGAGAATTTCTACAGAAGACAGTCAAAGGCAGAAAAAAGTGTTGTATTTGGAATTGTTAAAATAAAACATGTCATTTAAATATGACAAATATATTACAATAAAGATTAGAATATCCACAGACTATTGGCATGCTTTGGTTTAATATCATTAGTTAAAATATTTAAGAACAACCATTAAAGAAAGGTTAAGATATAGCTAAATTAATTAGTATTTTTCAGTATGCCTTTCTTCCGCTATCATATTTTTAAAGCATTTTTTCTTTGCATTTTATATTTATGTTTATATTCATATTTATACTTTGAATCCACCCTAGTTAACTTTGACATGTACTCTACAGTGGGGACTCTTCTTCCTTTCCAAGTGATAACTTTTGTCTAAGTTTCATTTGAAAAAGAAACCAAATTTTTACTCCCACTGAAATACAATTTTTATAATGTACTAGATTTACATTTAATTTTGCTTCTTTTTGCAGACTCATTCTACTTCTACATGCCTGTATCATATCAGGGAATTTCAAAACGTTCATTGAAAAACTGAATTAAAAGGTAAGCTTATTTTGATGTAAATATTGTTTTGAAATTTGTGCACAGTTGTTTCGTAATACACAGATCACATTAACATTTCAAAGCCCCTCCATTTGTGTCTGTCTAGTCTTATAACAATAATACCTATAAAAATAATTCGTTGGAGGTTTAGTATTTGGAAGGCAAATTGATAGTTTTATTCTTTTAAAACCTGAACACTTTGCATGAATTTATTCTAGGACATTTTTATTATATCATGGGAATTAGAAACACTGCTGAAGAAGTTCATCTAATAAGAGCCCCAGGCTTCAATAATTTTACCATCAAACACTGGGAAAATTTCCAGAAACAGAAGCTTCCAAAGCCAATGAAATTATTTGCAAAGCACTAAAAAGATGAACTCCCAACTTATTTTGTAAAACTAGTATAAATGTTATTCAAAATGATGACATGGAAAACAGATTGGTCTCATGTCAAAAATATTAAATAAAAATCTATTGAAAGCATCTGATGAAATTCAATGTCTATCCTGATGATTCAGAGCAAACTAAAATTATGAGAATATAATCTTTATCAAATAAAGATTATCTGAAACATACTTCCAGATAGCTAAGTTTAAAGTAGGTAACTGGATTTTCAAGGAGGTTAATTAATACTGCTTTGGAAGTCCTAGAAGATGCCATAACACAAGAAAAATAAGGGTTGCTTAATTAAGGAAAGATGATTACCTGAAAAATATATAAAATAACTGAAAAAAATACTCAGAAATACACAACTCAGTTACAAAATAAGAACATTAATGGGGCCGGGGCTGCAGCGCAACAGGTTAAATCACAGCCTGCAGTGCCAGCAACGCATATGGGTGCTGGTTCAAGTCCTGGCCATTTCTCTACTGATCCAGTTCCCTGTTAATGCATCCAAGTCCTTGGGACCCTATACCTACATGGGAGACCCATAAGAAGCTACTATCTTTGGCTTGGTCAAACATACATTTGGTATAGCCATAATTAATCCAGTTATTCACTGAGAGTGCATGTGTGTTTTCTATTTTCTCTGGTACTGCCCTACATTAGTACAGTGAGTCACTTGCAGGGCCTTGGAGTTATATATCTGGATTTGGAAAGATGGTTTTGTACCTCATTTGCTTAATCTCTATTTCATAACCTTGCTAATATTTTTTAAAAACTCCATAAATGTTTTTATTTCCTATCTGACATCTTGAACATTTTCTACATACCACTAAAATAACAAGATAAAGATTAGCTGTCATTGCCTTATTCTAAAGTATTTAGTGATTGACCATTAGCCAAAGCATGTCATTCAGAGGCTTCCTGTTATCACTTAACACCCCAAGATAGGAGTCTATCTCCCCTCTTAGGCACATCCCCCCAAACTCTCCATGCTGCATTCTTACCCCCACCTAAACTGTACTTTCTTTTCTCTGTAGCCACATTTTAACCATTCTTGAAGTCCTAGACTAAATTCATTTTTTGAAATCTGACCCCATCTCTGTCTGAAATTATTCCTCTGTGTTCTGATGTCATTTTGTTTGGAAATCCACAATAGCATCTATTATGTTATTTTATCATGAAATATTTATTGTATTCAGTTATTTGTATACTATAAATGGTAAGGCCCTTCAGGGCAGAGCTCATGTAATATTTATACTTATGTTCCCTGCTGTATCAGGGACAGTATCTTGTATTTAGTAAGCAATCAATAAATTTTTGATGAATTTATTAAAAATTAGGAACTTTATGAACTATAATGGAGCACATATTATTTTCTTCAATTTAATTATAGCTATCATTTTCAGATATTCAGCATTTTGTACATAATACACTGAGCAACTTCCATTTTATTCCCAAACTAATGAAATAGTTATTAATAGCTTCATTCATCATACCAAATATTAAGCACCTTATATTTCATTTCATTTTATTCTCTTACGACCCTATGAAACAGGCATTAGTGGCCTCACTTTACGTTCATCAAGAAAAGGTATCTGGTTTATAGTTCCATAGATAGTAAATGGAAACCCACAACTCAAACACAGTTCAAGGTTTCTAAGCCTCTGTATGTATATATGTAGATCTGCACACGCATGTGAGCAAGCTCATAGAAAAAATATAGACATGAAGTATCAAGAATGAAGAAATGAGATGAAAATTATAGAGGAAATATATACAATATGTACAAGTAATTGCTACTGTGGAGCCACAAAGAACCACAGGGAAAGAGAAAGCCAGGTGACACTTTTTTGTTCTAGTAAAGGCAATCAAAGGAGCAATGGTGCAGCCTGCTTTTTGAATGACTTGAGTAATACAAGTGAATTGTGGGTATCTGAAATACCTGGCAATACATCTGTTCAGGAAAAATCGCCTTCATAATATCTTTGAAAAGTGTAAACCTATGTGTTCCATCTAAAGACATTCTGCTTAAGGTAGATATGGAGATGGACACAGGAACCTGAGCTTTAGAACTCACCCCTAGGTCATTCTGATCCAGGAGTTTAATTGCTCTTTTTTGACAATCACTGCCATAGAAGGTTATAAATACAGAACTACTGTTTATATTTAATTTTTGAGGTCACCAATGACAGAATTCCATAGTATTGTCCTTATTATGTACTACGATGTTACCCATTGAAAGTGTACAGTGCACAGCCTGCACAGATATGAGCTACATTCCTACAAAAGCACATAATACTGTGAGTAGAAAAAATTAACATTTCCTTACATACATAATCTTTCAGTTACCATGATAGGCATGACAGATAGGTGGATGGGTCCATGCATGGATGACAAACAATACAAACAAGTTGGTAGGTAGGTAAATAGATAGGGAAGTAGTCATTATATATATTGTAAGTCAATCTTTTCAGTATCATTTAAGAATTACTTATTACCACCTCCTTTGCGCATATAAAGAAGTATACAGAGACATTTAATAACATTATCCATGCTTCACAGGTAATAATAATTCTTTCATCCATTCAATTTACAAAGAACAACTAACATGTACTATATTCCTGGCACTGGGAGAACAAAAATAATTGATGAAATGTTTATGTAAGGTAAATATCACAAGAAGAAGTCCAGCCTGGAATTCTATATGCACACAAGTACTCTATAGGGGAAACAAGCTGAGGAAATAACCTGTGGCCATGTGATACTTTCTATTAATAACAGAACCAAGAATATCATAAAATGATCCCTATGAATGTATTAAAATATGATCTCAGTATAAAAATCATCTACTTTTCAGCAATAACAAGATAGTCATCAATAGCATCTGGACTTTTAAAGCCATCAATGAGCAAACACTTTGTGTCAAAGCCTTGTTAAGGACAAGAAAGAGCTAAAGACCTCTGATTCCATTTCAAATTAGCCATTTTTAAATTGGTACAGCCTTATAAGTAGTTTGATTAAAATATCACGAACTCATTAAGGTTTTCATTTTCACTAAAAGCCTAACTGATCTACAATGAACCCCTTCTCCATGCTCCTGGGAGATTTTACCTTCTTGCATATGTATTCCTCAGGTCACTAAGTCAACAGAATCCTCTGAAAAGAAAGCTGTCTCCTAAAGACGCATATTGCCATGGGCTTATTGTAGTAGCTTTTAAGGATGCTTAAAGATTCCTTGATTTGAAGTAGAACTGGCAATGATTGTGCTGAACCACTTCTGAGAAACGTTTGTAAAAATTAGAAAGGAAAATAAGTAACTTAATTCATGTATCCAGGGGCATAATCACAAAAAGTTTTAAAAATACAGCTTTGCTTTCATTTCTTATATCAATTTAACACTAAGTTTTATAATGCTTTCATAGAGTATATGGCATTAACCTCATTAAAGATAAATCGCTTAATAATCAGCAGATTAAAAGTACATGTGAAAATTCTATAAGCTCAAAAAAAGGCACCAGCAAGTGATCATGAAGTGTTATCGTTGCAAAACTACAGCAAAATAGATTACTGGCTTTAAACACATCATTTAGAGACCTAGTACTTAATAACAAAGTTATGCAAGATGAAGAAAATGGGAGAAAATATGGTGGTGCAAATACAAAAGTGTTTCAGACAGTCTATCACCCATAAGGAACTGAGTCTCACTTCTGTTCTCATTAGTATTTGATATAACATTCATCTTGTCTTTGGCCTTTTCAGAAACTTACTTTCCCTCTGAACAGCTGGTAGCTTTTCTTTTCCCTTTTCAAAGAGGAATATTGCTAGATCGCAAAAGAATTAACATTACACTCAGTCTACGGGTTTTGCCAAAGCTCTCTATTACCAAACCATCATAATGAACATATAAACTCAATTCCTGACAGGAGCTTTGAAATTCAAAATTTGGGGACTCTTCCTGTAGCACCAGCATCCCCTATAGGCATCAGTTTGTATCCTGGCTGTTCCACTTCTGATCCAGCTCTTTTTATGGCCTGAGAAAGCAATAGAAGGCCCAAGTGCTTGAGTCCCTGCACTCATATAGGAGATCCAGAAGAAGCTCCTGGCTTCTGGCTCCTGGCTTCAGATTGGCCTGGCTCCAGCCACTTGAGGCTATTTGGGGAGTGAACCAGTGGATGGAAGACCTATCTGTCTCTCCCTCTCTCTGTAACTCTGCCTCTCAAATAATAAATCTTTAAAAAAAAGAAATTCAAAATTTAAAATGACAATATCCCACTTGACTCTCGCCCTATCCTTGCCAAAAGAACCAATACCACAAAGGTGAAACTACAAAATATTTTAGCCATTTTATTGGGAAAAGTCAAACATACATACAGGAAATAGAAAGGAGACAAAAATGAACACCTGCACACCTATTACTGAGGTTCATAAAATCACCTATTAAACAATAATTAAATAAATGGAAAGATACCCTGTGTTCATGATAAGAAGATGGAATATTATCAATGTGTCACAGTTCTTCTCTACTTGATCTAAAGGTTCAATGCAATTTCAATGCAAATCACAATAAGGTACTTTATGACTTCTGACAAACTGATTCTACAGTTTATATGGAAATGTAAGATCCCTATAATAGTCAACTTAAAATTCAGAAAGAAGAATAAAAGCAGAGAACTGGTATTACCCAATTCTAAGATACATTTTTAAACTATCATACTCAAGACAGTGTGGTAATAATGAAAGAATAGACCGATCAATGGAAGAGACTAGAGATACAAGAAATATGATTAGCCAACTTGTTTTAAAAAAGGTAATACAATGGAGAAAAGAAAGTCTTTTTAACAAATGGGACCAGAAAAGCTGGTATCCATATACATAAATAATGAATTTAGACATAGTTTGGTTTATATTCTTCACCAAAATTAAGTCAAAATGGTTCCTAGATCTAAATGTAAACACAATAGTAAAAAATCCTTAGAAGACAACAGCAGAAAATTTAAATGAAGTTGGGATGGGAAATGATTTTTTAGATGAAACACTAAAGATAATATTCATGAAAGAAGGAACTGATAAGCTAAGCTTAATAAAAGGACAAAGTTAAAAAATGAAAATTGAAGTCACAGAGCGAAAGTAATATTTGCAAAATGTTTATCTGATGAAGGACTTTTATCCAAAATATACGAAGATGGGTGTCAACAGAGTGGCCAAATAGGCTTTTCTAGCACTCATCCTCCTGCAGACACATTCCAAACATGAAGACACCCTTATAAGAGCTCAGGAAAGTGATGTGTGAAGCACCTGTGTATAGTACAGAAGTAGGAAGACGAATTAAGAGGGCAGCAAGGGCAGTTTAATAATAACTGCCATTTCCCCTGCACCAAATCCAAGCAGCATAGTGAGGACTGAGATCCCCTCCGCTTAGGAAGATAGGAAGATGACACAAGTGCTTGGGCCTCTGCACCCATATGGGAGACCCGGTAGAAGCAAAAAATCTTTGGTGGAAACAACGAAGATAAAAAGAATGGCATCAAAGATTTCCACTAGAGAAAATCAACAAATCATCAAGGCAAACAGCAAGAGTGGTAGAAAGGAACAACGAAGCTACTGAACAACCAGAAAATAATGAGCAATAGCGTAACAGTAAGTTCTTATCTGCTTTACCTCTGAGGACACTCATGGAGTAGAAATGAAGGAATGGATAAAGGATACTCCATGCAAATATAAACCAAATGAGAGAACTGATAGCTGTATTTAAAACAGAAAAAAATTAAGTCAAGAATAAAATGCGGCCTAGCAGTTAAGGTGTCACTTGGGATACCCACATCTTCTATCAAAGTGCCTGGCTTTCAGCTCCGGCTCCACTCTCAATTACAGCTTCCTGCTAGTGCACATGCAGCCAGGTGGCAGGAGACTGCTCAAATATGTGGGCTCCCACCATTTATGTGGGAACCCTGAATTAAGTTTCCAGTTCTAGTCAGGCATTTTGAGAGTAAACAAGCTGATGGGAATTCTCTCTCTTTCTCTGTCTCTCAAATAAATATTTAAAATCTGTAAAACAGATGAAAAAAGGACATTACATAATGACACGGGGTTAATTCTAAAAGGATATAACAATTCTAAAAGTATATGCAGGCAAAATTAGAGTACCTGAAAACAAAGTAAATGTTAGTAGATAGGAAGTGAGAAACAGACAAAAATGCAAGAATATGGGGGGAGGGGGAATTTAACACCTTGTTTTCAGCAACAGACAGTATCCAAACAGAAAACCAATAAGAAAGCAATAGATTTACATTACACCTTAGAAAAATTAACATAATATACATATACAAAATATCCCATCCAACAGTGGAAGAGTATACCCTCTCCTTAGGCACATACAGAATATTCTCTGGGATAGGTCATATGTTGGACCACAAAAGACATCTTAATGTCTTTAAGTCTGGAATTTTATCAACTATATTTTCCAACTGCAAAAGAATGGGATCAGAAATCATTAACAGAAGAAATGAGATTATTGTTGTACATGCTGATGGGATTGTGGCAAAGACAGACACATACATCTCAATTATAATGGGCTATATTGTGGGTTCCAATAGGTGCTTGAAGAATCTGTTATGGGCGGGTTGTGAAGACACATCTAAGGATGACAGGAACCAGGACTGGTGTGACAGGCCATGTACAAGAACATTTCTCACAGGAGGTAATGCTTCAGGTGAATTTTGACAAATATGGAAGTGTTAGCAAAGGTAGAGAAAAGGGCAGAGGCAAAGCAAACATGGAGATGAACAGCAAAATTGTGGTAAAAACTGAGACAATATGATTACCTAATTTAAAAATTCTGTCCAGGACACTGTGCTCTGCGTTAAAGCAGAGATTTTTGTTTTAGTTGTTTACATAACCTCAAGCATCTAGAGTTGTGCATAGGATACAACAAGAACTCAATAAATATTAATTATTAAATGCATGTCAAGTTAAGTGTTCATAGTTTATATTCCCAAAATAACAGAAGATCCACTTGAGGCCATAAATCATCTTTAAGATCTAAAAATAAAAGTAACACCTAGGCAGTAGCTCAAAAATATTCATGAAGCCAGACCAGAAGTTCTCAGACCAAGTAGGAGGCTAGATGCTTCCCTAAGTAAAACATAACCAAGACTGTTGATCCAACAATTCTACTCCTACATACATACCCAAGTGTACATAGGTACACACTTGTACATAAATAATTACAGCAGCATTACTTGTAACAGCCACAAAATGGAAAAAATAAGCAAACTGATAAATTGGATAAATGATGTTTTATATGCAAACAATGCTACATTTTTTCAGCAAGGAAAACAATCATGTGCTGATACATGATATCACATGTATTCATAATATCACATGAAATTTGAAAATATTATTTAAGCAAAAGAAACAGCAAAAAAAAAAAAACCCACATACTGCATAATTCCATTGACCTGAAACACTCAGGATAGGAAAATCAACAGAGGGAGAAACTAGATTACAATTTCCCTAGAGCTGGACAGAGGGAAGAATAGTGAGAGAATTCCTAATGGGTATGGTGCTTCTTTTAGATGGAAAGAAAATTCTTTTTAAATTAGATAATGCTCATGATTACACAATGCTGTGAATATATTTAACTCTTATAATTGTATACTTGAAGTGGATGAATTGTATGCTATGTGAATTATATCATAATAAAAGGAAGGGAGGGAAGGAGGAGAAAATTAGCACAGAAAAGGAGAGAAAGAAAGAATCAAGTCCAGGAAAGTAGGAATGGGCAAGGGACTGAAAGGAACTGATATTAAGGATGTTGTAGTGCTAAATGGGATATTTATTCCCATTCATATTAAATATATGAGCAGGAGGCATTGCTTCCTAAAATGGTAAAGATATATCTAGTTTTACCAATCAGTTGTTACATTACAGGCCCCATTCCAATTGTTTTACATTTATTATCACATCCCATATTCACAGTAACCTAGAATTATGTCTGTTACCAGTAATTAAACTAAGGAACCTAATGTTACAGCTAGGATATGTCAGAGTCATAACTTGGAGGCGGTCAGAATCTATGCTGTTTATCACCCTGTAATTCAACCAATCAAGTTCTGTATAAAATAATTGCTGATTGGATCTCTAAAAAAATGAATACCAGATTTTGGGAAAGTAGATATATCATCTCTAATTATGGTACTTTAATGAATTAGGTAAACACACCTGACATCTTTCAAAGTAAAACCTAAGAAGATTTTCCTTCATGAAATTGCTCTGACAGGCAGTGCAACCCACTCAGCTCGTAAGAGATGAGATTTCCAAGCCAGGCAGAATTGAGTCCAAGTCTACATTCCATGACTTATTATCAGTGTGGTATTAATAAAATCACTTAATTTATCTGCTTGGTAACAGAAACCTCCTAGAGTATGTTACATAAAATGATATACACTATCTTGCACTGACATAAACTCAGTAAATAGTGCATTGTATTATTTGGGTAATCAGCCTTTGTATCGCAGCAAGTTTATTTTCTGAGTTAACCTAATTTGCTAATTCTTTGAGGGTTATAGTTACTAGGGTGTTAAACAGGGTATACTGGTAATAACTAGCCTTAAGTCAAAATCCTATAAAAGAAAAATCTAATGACACTGGATTTTGTAGGATAATCTGACAAACAAAATGTTGTTATATTCAGCTTTCAATTTGTTTTAATAAAAAAATTTTTGTTTGATAGACAGACACATACACACGCAAACACACATGGACAGGTTTTCTATCCACTGTTTCACTTAGAAATGGCTGCAACAGCCAAGTCTAGGCTAGGCTGAAATCAGAAGCCAGAAACTCCATCCAGGTCTCTGACATGGGTTACACAGGCCCAAGTACCTGGGGCATCTTTTGCTCCTTTTCCAGACACACTAGCAGGCAGCTGAATGGGAAGTAGAGCCACCAGGACTTGAACCAGCACTCTTACATTGGATGCCAGCATTGGAAATAGCAGCTTAACCAGCTGCACAACAATGCAGGCCTCTGTTACATTCGTCTTTCATTTGAATATTCACCAATTAATGTAAGTAAGCTACAGATCACCCCATAGAAAGGTATAAAGATATAAGTAGAAAATTAAACCAAATAAAGATGCTATTGCAATGCCATTTCATAACCAGTGTAAGTAAAATCCCTCTTTTGCATAACACATCAGTGGCAACATCTAAAATTAAAATAGCTGAAGTTTCTAAAGAAAGCTTTTTAAGATCCAAGTTTTTTATTCGTCAAAGAAAAAAAAGAGTTCTGTTATTTCCTATTTGCAGATGCATAAAGCAATCACTTTAGAAAATGAACACTTTGTTAAATTTATAGCTGGTGTGTTCTCATTTAGACTAATCTCTGCTGGCTCAGCTTAACTACTGCGTTGTCAATTGCCTGTCTTGCTAAGCACAGCCCGCAAATTTCACAATGGCCAACATCCTAATAATGCATTTTATGTATTTTCCAAATATTACCATGCAACCGCACATTTTACGCAAAGGGAAAAACAGGAGAAAATTAAAGAGGAGAAAGATGCAATAAAGGCCAATTTGCATTAACAGCCAGGCACCTGAACGCTGATGTGGTTACTTATTTCCTCACTTGCAGATTAATGACAGTGTTTACCCCTTGATATTGACAAGGACATAATACATCTTGACAAATGATTAAAGAGGCTGCAGTAGAGTTGATTTCGTGGTAGTGTCAACTGCCCTGCCTTTGGCACGAAGTGAAAAGCTTACATGAGCTGTAATGTTTCGTAACACCCTTCTGTGGGGTTCTCTTACAAATTTGTAAAACCAGTGTGATAAATTGATTATGCAAACAAGTGGGAGCTGCAGTCAATGATTTACTGGAGATGGCACCTGGTTTCCAAAACAGAGGAGCGATGACAGCATTATACATTAAAATCAATACTTGTTTAATATTCCTATAAGGCCTAAAGAGTTAAAGATCATCTGTTATGTCTCCTAACACTTCTTTAAGCAAGAGTGTTGTATGAAATTACTGCTGTATAAGGAAATGAGGAGCCAAATGAGTGGTATTCTGGGTGCCAGGTGATAAAGAAGCATAAGCCCATGAAAGTGCAACTTTTCGTGATTATTTTCAAAGTCTCAGTTACTAAGGTAATCACCCACTGTTGAGGACTCTGATAAAACAAAATAAACAATGGTAAATTTTTAATATCAATGTTTTCTCCGTGTTCTCTTTCAACTATTTTTTTATATCCTGATCAAGTGAATTCCTCATTTGAAATAATATTTCTTCCTAGTGTGCAGTATGACTTACACTGAAGCAAGAAATCTACTTATATATCAAATATTTCTTTGGGGGAAAAGCACATGGCATGGCTGTTAAGTTGCTACTTAGGATGTCCACAAACTAATTCAAGTGTGTCCTCCATGTCCTGCCTACTCTGCTTTGGCTTCCCGTCCAGCTTCCTGCTAATGCGCACTCTGGTAGGCAGAAATTGAAGGCCCCAGTACTTGGGTCCCTGCCAGTCATGTGGCAGATCTGGGTAGAGTTCAGGCTCCTAGATTCAGCCTGGGTCAGCCCTGGCTCTTGTGGGCATCTGGGTGAGTTAATCAGCAGATAGATGATTCTCTCTCTCTCTCTCTCTCTGCCTTTCTAATAAAATGAAAGTATAAATAAAAATTTAAAAATACTTATTTCACCATGTCAGCTTAACTATAATATAAATGATAAGTGAAAGCATACAGACATAATTGGAGAGCGTATACAGGGTCTAGGAAAGAGGCCAAGACTAGGGAAGAGATAGATATACAATGAAAAATTGGTCACACAGAGTTAGTGAGTGGTGCCTTGAGAGTAGGGGGTTTTTATGGGAAGGTGAAGTTTAACTGAACTAGAACAAAAATGCAGAGAGCAAAATCTATCTCTTTGGACACACAGAAATTGGCAGTGAGCAACAACAAAAGATACGATGCAGGTATCAATGGAGCACAGAGAAAGAGTAAGGCGTTCACATAGGTACAAAAGTGCTAAACGGAATCTAAGTAGAGAAAGGGGTGATTCAGTGTCTACTTTTGCTGGAAGTTCAGGAATGAGGTTTTACAAAAATAATAGATAATAATAAGTTCACTATACTTCAAAAGCACAGTGTAATCAACGGTGAAAGGCAATGAATTAATAAGTGTAAGTCAATTAAATAGGAACAACTGTATGCATAATTCTGAAATTCCCGATCCTGAAATGAATTAAAGGGAAGTTGGAAATATATGTGTTACTTGTAAATGACTAGCTTTTTCAGTAAATTCTACCAAAAAGTTGCTATGTGAACTTAGCTTCCATAAAGGGTATTCTGGAATATGTTAAAGGGTGTCATTTTGAAATAATGGTCTCATATCTATCTTTAAATTGTACAAATTAAGCAAATAAAATCAACAATTATGATTTCACAGAAGTGAAAACTGGTTAAAAATTTCCTGAATAGAATCACAGACATTTTTATTTAGAATAACTTTATAAGAGGAAGTAGCGTTACACCTCACTTCTTTCCTCCATGCCAACGAATGTTACTGCATTTATCTCATCATTTTATAATTATCCAAGTGTCTCTTGTCCTCACTAAACTGTGAGGTCTTGGGGATGACAAAACCTTTGTTGTGAAATTTATTCCCCAAGTTCTCCGTAGAATTCCTAGAATACGGTAGGTCTTCAAAATATATTTACAAATGCCTGCATGAATGAATACATCAATGTACAGTGATTGCCTGTAATACGCCAGCAAAACTGCAACCCTTTATAAAAATACATTTCTGCAAACATCAACCTGTGCATTATATGAGTGTAGTGGGGTTCCCTTACCACCAGGATTGAGATTCTCTTTAAAATTTGCCTTTTTAGTTACACTTGGATTTTTTTTCCTCTACATAGACTTACAGTTCTTTCATAATATTCACCAGAACTATGCTGACACTCTAGGAAATCCTAACAAAGCCTTCAAGCATGGCTTTGTAAAACCCTGTTGCAATGGAAAATAATGCAGAGGTATTAAAACGTTATTTTTTTTAAAAAATTCCCTTGTTGCTATGGTAATGTCTAGTTCCTAAACGTTCAAAGAACTCTTCTGATTCACCTGGGTCCTGTTTTTGCATTGCTGATAGTCAGATGATTATAGGTTTTTGAGAGATAAATGTTTGCCCTAAGCAGGTAAAAAATTCACATTCCATTTTAGTCCACAAGAACAGATTGCAAGCACACAAATCCACACTCAATTAATTCATTGAGGCAGTATAAAACGTGTACTAGTGATTCACCACTCATTCAGAATGTTCCTTTCATGTTTTCTTTCCTCTTAAAATGACCTAGTACAACTAAATATTACTGCCTTTTTCATTATTATCTTTGCCTCTAACAGAAACAATGAATCATATCAGTTAGTCAGAGGTTAGAAGGAAGGGTCATATTCATTTGATATCAATATTCAAAATAAAGGAAAAAGGGAGCTGTCTTGGTATACTACCAAATGTAATCTGGAACACCAATTTTGTTTAAAAAAATAAAAAGTAAACTGGAATGCTTTTGCTTGGGTTCCAACTTACCATTCGTTATTGTACAATAAACATATTACTCTAGGAAATATATGATTTTCAGACACCTATATAAATGTATGTATATATATGTGTATTTTCATGTATGTATACACAGTGCTGTTTAAACCATTTTCTAAATATATTTAACTATTTAAATCTATTTACAATTTGCACAATACTATAGACTATACAATACTATATTGATGTTAAATTAACATACAAATACATATATGCAAATTTTTGAGTATTTTGTATGAAAATATCCACAGCAAATGACACAATGCCATGCTGAAAGGATCAATCATTACTCAAAATGCACATTTTGTTTTATCTACAAATCTCTATATAAAACTTATTACATGGCTTAGAAATCTAATAATTTACAATAATATTTTTAATTATTTTGAAGGATTTACAGAAGTCATTGAGAATAATATATGCTGGTAAATGTTAAAGTCATATTAAATTTAATATGATAGGGGCCAGCACTGTGGCATAGCAGGTAAAGCCACCACCTGCAGTACCAGCATCCCATTGCACGCCGGTTCAAATCCTGGGAATTCAGTGAAAGATGGCCCAAGTGCTTGGGCCCCTGTACCCACATGGGAGACCTAGAAGAAGCTCCTTGCTCTTGGCTTTGGATCAGCCTAGCTCTGGCCACTGCTACCATTTAGGGGCTGAACCAGCAGATGGAAGACCTCTCTCTCTGCCTTTGGCCTCTCTGTAACTGCCTTTCAAATAAATAAATAAAACCCTTTTTTTTTGACAGGCAAGTTAGACAGTGAGAGAGAGAAAGGCCTTCCTTCCGTTGGTGCACCCCCCAAATGTCCTCTACAGCTGGTGCGCTGCGCCGATCCGAAGCCAGGAGCCAGGTGCTTCCTCCTGGTCTCCCATGCGGGTGCAGGTGCCCAAGCACTTGGGCCATCCTCCACTGCCTTCCCGGGCCACAGCAGAGAGCTGGACTGGAAGAGGAGCAACCGGGACTAGAACTCGGGGCCCCAACGGGGACTAGAACCTGGAGTGCCAGCGCCACAGGCGGAGGATTAGCCTAGTGAGCTGCGGCACTGGCCATAAATAAATCCTTTTTAAAAACATTCAATATGCTAAATTTATTAACGTAAGTTTATGATATTTTTCTCCATTTATTAGACTAAATATCTTTATACATATGTTTCCATGAATGAACTGTAGTTTCTCATATATTACATTATTCCCTCTATCATATTTCATACTTTGCAAAAACAATCTACATAACAGCCAAAGCCATTAGAAGTTCCTTAAGAACTTGTCTTTTCTTCACAGAGAATGATCCCTCTAATTCAATGATCCCTGCAAACCTTCCAGTAGAGATTTTATCAATATATTGCATTTGTTTGTCTTCTACAATATGCTATGAACTTTTGAGACCAGGGACCATCCTTTATGCCTTTCATCTTCCTAGCAATAGAGTTGAAGCATAAATATTTATTGAATTAATGAGCAGTAACAAATGAATACCATTCGTTACATTCTATTTTGTATAATATCAGTTGTATACAAATACAATGACCACTTTCTCTACCCATGAAGTAATAAAATGCTTGAAATTTTCACATCTGTTATATACACACATATATACCTCTTTCCTCAGCATACAAACCAGGTGTCTGGTAAATACTTACTACATTTTCATTAAAGACGGATAAAATTAAGGAGTTGCACAAGTGTAAGCTACAAAGCTTCCTGTCCTTGCTCCTACGACTTTGTCTGGGCAGTGACAACAATACCCCTTTTTTTAAAAAAAAATATTTATTTATCTGATAGGTAGAGTTACAAAGAGAGGTAGACACACACACAGAGAGAGAGAGAGGTCTTCCATTTGCTAGCTCACTCCCCAAATGGCCACAATGGCCAGAGCTGGGCCAATCCAAAGTCAGGAGCTTCTTCTAGGTCTCCCATGTGGGTCATCTTCCACTGCTTTCCCAGCCATAAGCAGAGATCTGTATCAGAAGAGGAGCAGTAGGGATGCGAACCATATGGGATGCAGGCGCTGCAGTTGGAGGCTTAGCCTACTCAGCCACAGCGCTGGCCCCAACTACCTTGAGTACATTTTCTTCACAGTACAATGGAAAAATCTTTTACCCCCTAAAAAGCATTAGGCTTCTGATACACTTGGCTCTAGCTTCCAAGGCGAGCTTCTCTTGGAAAATAGCATTTCTTGTCCTTTGTTGGGGACGTGGGATGCAGTTTACTGGATTTCAAATGCCTTACAGGTACATTGGATAATAGTCTATCTTGAGCCCTCAGGAATACTTCCCAAATGGACTACAAGTCCTTTGGTATCAGTAGAGCATTAAGCCTAACAGTAGGTATCTCTTAGTGATCACCTTTAATTATTCTACTGAGATGTTTCTTCTAACAATGCATCTTTTGCCTGAACCTTCCATGGAATGCACCCTCAGTATAGTACTCTATCATACAGTTCACATTTTAAACAAAATGCTATACAATTTGCTGTGGTATTTAGAAAATGTTTTAAACAGAGTAGAATGCCCAGTATGAGATTTCAGAGCCAAAGCTCCAATGTGATACTGACCTTTGAAATTTGGGAAGCTTATTATTATTACCACTATAAAGTTAAATAATAGCATCCATTAAGATCTTTTAGAACTTATACTGGATGGCCAAAATAGATTTCCCTCGAATAGTAAAGACTTCAAATACTCGGGCACTGATTCAACATTGTTAGCTATAGTATAGAATCAAACAGAATTTTCTTTAGAGTTCAAAACTCAGAAAGCCTTGTGAACAGGTCAAGCAGATTCTAATACACTACATCTGCTCCTGTGGTTGCTTCATTTTTCAGATAAAATGTCATTCAAACAGTGTTCTCCCTATTCCCACATGAGTTCTTAGACTATTCAGAAAACTCATGGGGAGAAGGATTACTTATTCATGAAAGCAGGGTTTCTTTGGTCATCCTAGGTTTGATTGGCATTAGCAGCAACTATGTCTGACTCCAAAGATTTAAATATTCATTAGAGCATAATCATTGCATTTAAATATCTAAGCATTAGAAGTTTCAAAGCAATTCTCATTTGGAATAAATGTGGCCTATTTTACATGGATGACCTAACATAATGACAAAGCATTACATTCTTGCTAACTTCACTATGTGGGAGACTACAATATGGAATATTTAGAATCCTATTAAAATACTGTTCTAAAGGTTGCTTATATTATTAACAAATTTTCCCTGAAAATTTATAAATAAATAAGAAATGGCTCCTTTAAATAACTGTATGTGTATGCCTCCCATCAAATGAATTGTCTCCCTATAACTCTACTCATCAATTAAAATTTTATGACTGGATCACTGTATATAAAATCAAGGGTAATTTAATCATCCTTGGAAAATGCTTTCATAAACTGCCTTCCCCAACAGAATGCAGTATGGATGTAGTATAGGAGTATGAGTGCACACACATAAATATGAGATTGCTTCAAAAAGTTTATGGAAATTGTAATTAAAATTTGTTTATTTTGGTACAATTTTTTCCAAACTAAATACATAGTTTTATCATAATACACAGTTTCCATTAACTTTTTGAAGTTTGCCTTTTAATTCCGTTTGTAATACATTTTTATTTATTTTCATATTCTATTTAAATGACACAGAGACACAGAGAGACAGAGATAGACAGAAACAGACAGACATGGGTGACAAAAGAGTGAAGTTCCATCCACTGGTCTACTCTCCAAACGCCCACAAACAACAAGGGCTGGGCCAGATGAAGCTAGCAGCCCAGAATTCAATCTGATCTCCCATGTTGGTGGTAGGGACCCAACTACTTCATCTATCACTGCTGCTTTCCAAAATTTGCTGTAACAGGAAAGTGGATTGGAAGTAGAGAAGCCAGAACCTTAATCCAGGCACTACGAGATGAGATGCAGGTATCTGAAACAGCATCTTAACCTGCACCAAAAAGTCACCACTGAATTTCATTTTCTATGAACTTTTTGAAGTTCTGTGAGTATGCGTGTGTGTGTGTGTATTGTGTTTGTGTTATCATACATTGAAATTGCTGAAACCTGTACATAACACAGGCAACACTCAACTGAAATATTGCAATATAAAATGTTGGCGGTGGACACATGGTATACCAATTAAGATGCTACTGGGGATATCCACAGCCATACTCATCCCATATCCATCCTGTCTCTGTAGCCCTGAGTTCAAGTCCCAGCTGTGCTCCTATTTTAAGCTTCTTGCTAATGTGCACAATAGAAAGTAGCAGGTGATAGCTCAAACAGCTGGGTTTTTGCAACCCAAGCCAGAGGCCCTGAGCTCCTGGCTCCTGGCTTCAGACTGGTTATTGTAGGTATTTAGGGAGTGAACAAGCAGAAGGAGGCATCTTTCTCTCTCTCCGTCTCTCCTTCGCACTCTCTTTCCTCCCTTTCAAATAAAGTAAATAACTTTAAAATGTCAATCTCTCTGGTGTCCAATTTATAACTGGACAATAATAATCTTCTCTAGATTGCAAGACAACACTTAACTGTGAACCTAAATTGAAGCTTAGGTTTCAGTGAGAAAATTACAATTGAATTCACTTTTTAAAAAACTTGCAATTAAGCAACCCAAGAAAATGTTAAATTTCTATATTTAGTTTATGGAAGAAATATGTTTAGAAAATAGCTTTGGTGAGTTACAAGTGTCATGCAAACATAAATGACATACATATGGCATACAATGGATTGAATCTAATAAGCTGTGGCACATGTACATACCCAGGAAATCATCACAACAAGAGTAAATATATCCATCAGACTCAAAAGTTTCTTCATGCCCCTTGATAAATCCTTCCTTCCCACTCCACATTCACTGTCTTTAGGAAACCACTGATTTGTTGTTTGCCACTATTGATTAGCTTGCAATTTACAGAAGTTCAGAAAAAGGAAATCACACAATGTGCTCTCGTTTGTCTTCTTTCACTCAGCATGAAATTTATCCATGTTGTTACAGGTAGCAATCGTTGATTTCATTTTTATTACTGAGCTATATTCTATTGTGTGGCTAAACCACCATTTTAAAAAAATCAATTCACCTTCTCATGAACACTCGGGTTGCTTCCAATTCTTAGCTATTACAAATAAAGCTGGTAAGCCCATCAGTGTGATTCTGAATTGACACATGACTTCACTTTTTTTGGGTAAGTACGTAGATGTGAAACGACTGGGTAATAGGGAAAGTGCTTTCTTAACATTTTTTGAAACTGTCGA
This sequence comes from Sylvilagus floridanus, assembly GCA_949820135.1. Classification (NCBI taxonomy): domain Eukaryota; kingdom Metazoa; phylum Chordata; class Mammalia; order Lagomorpha; family Leporidae; genus Sylvilagus; species Sylvilagus floridanus. Next base: position 116,117,318 of record OX463223.1, read on the forward strand.
ACTGTTTTCTAATGCTGTTGTACCAGCATTAGAAAACATTTTTTTTACATCCTCACCAGCAGATGGTCCCCATGGACTAAATGTACTAGTATATTTATTAAGACAGAAACATCCCTTTTCTATGCAATATATACTATGTATGATGAAGTCATGAAATACCCAGGAACAATTAACATGTCTTGTGTGCTTACCACGCGTGTGCTTATATTCTAAGTAGTTAATATGTACTATATCACATAAGTACATATGCAAATCTATGAAAGAACATCCTAAGACTGAATCCATGTTATAATTGAAGAAACTCATGGGACAAATATTTCCCATGGTCACAAAGTAGTAAGTGACAAACCAGGTTTTGAATCTAGCAGTCTAAGCTTAGTGTTTCAACTCTTGATCACAATATGACATTCTCTTCTACCATCTGCACATTACTATCATTTATATTACAAAGCTAGGAACCATCTCTCAGATTACTGTATGCTTTTGAAAAATATCCAAAATACTGAAAGGATTATTTCAACAATTTTATCCTGTTTTATGTTGAATTTTCTGGGCAGAGGGAGTTTGGTGAAATCCAATATTTGGTCATAACCTGGAATCCTTCCTCCAAAAATGTATTTCTGAATGGACCCTCAACAATAACATTAGGCTTTTATTTGTTTTAACTTATTGTTCAGTAATATCCTTTCTTAAAATTTTAAAGAAGTTAAACATCATATACCACCAATCCTCAGATTATAAACTATTACACAATTTTTAAATCCTTATGCCTTCCATAATTTTTCACATATAAAGTGAACATAATGCAAATTATTTCACCTTAGTATTACTGGTAACAAAGAAAAAACAACTGCTTCATCCCAATAACCACAACAAAATTCAATTTTCTTTTCTTTTGTCATTACTTTAATTTATATATATTACTCTACTAGAAAATTTGTCAGGGATCTTGATTGTGTTAAAGAGTGTAGAACTCAGAAATAATGAATTCCAATTTCTTTTAGGTAAAGAAATTTTACAAGCAGAGTTCAATTCTTTGGTAAAAACACATTTCAATTGCTACATGCAGAGTCAAACTCCAAATTTTGAAACAACCTACACTAAACATTTATAAAGTAGCAAAATGAATGGGCTTCCTTTAAAACCATACCTTAAACACTTGATGTGTATTTTACTAATATTAACAATGAATGAACATAGCCATTGTATAAATATGTAAATGATATAAATTTAAAGTTTCAAAGTATTTGGAATTGAGCCCCCAACTGTCACTATTTAGATTTTCCACATCAGTCAGAATAAGTATATTCCAACTGTTTTTCCTGTTTTTATGGGGAAACAACAGCACACTTGAACTGGAAAATCTGAGGAGACTTTAATAACACATTTAAAAGGTGTTCAAGACAAAGTTAAGGGATGCCACAGATACCAGAACCAAGAGACAGAGAGTAAGCTATTTAGAAGAACTTGGACACAAGCTGTGCATTTTTCTCTGATCATCAGTTTACCTCAAGGATCAGTGCATAGAAATGGAGCAAGAGGAATGCAGACTCCCTCACTCGATTCCTTCCCTCTCACTGATCTTCTAAGGCAGAAGACAGGAAGCCCACTGATTCATTACTTACAGAACCTCCTCCCACTGCAGCAGGTGGACAGTTGATCGGGGGAGACTCACTGAAGATACCCAGCATTCTGCTTTGAGTTTATAGTTAAAATGCGATGTTCATCTCTCTTTTTACAAACATATGTTTACAAGCAAGATTCCCTTAGAAGAGTGTACTGCAAAATAATTTTTTGTTAAATTACAGTCAACTTATAAGATTTTACATAAGTAAATTAGATTTATCAAAGGGCTAACATCAACACATATGACTTTCTTATGTTTTCTCTTTATTGTAAGTATGTACTTTGAGAACCAGAAATGGAAGTTTAATCATTTAAAAACAGACTAAAGAAGTATTTTTCCTTTTATTGTGACTTTTTCATATTGTTTTCAGTTTTGTATTTAAAACTTTTTAACTAAGAGATGTCTTTATTCACAAACACAGACAAATCTAAATAGGGAAAAATGTGGGCCATTTTCCCTAGGCATTTGGTTTTAAAAGCAGAAGCTACTAAAATAACACTGAAACCTCTTTCTTGCTGCTTCAAGAAGAATGACTGTCAATTTTTACTGCTCTGTATCTATAATGAAAACTCTGGAGGTATAGAATTGCTTTCTGCAATTGCTATGGAATTCTTAACATGCAAAGTTTACTCTTTTTAAAGAAACAGATAAAACATGACCGAAAAGACTCATTTTTTAAGGTGTGAAGGAAAATATAGTACTCATCCTTGCCACTATTTGATTTGCTAAAATTTCAAACAGGATTAAAAAAATACCCTGATTCTAAGATCACGTATTTTATACTAATATAGTCAGCATATATTTAGCTTTCCTTTAATGAATGAAACATACACACACACACACACACACACACACATACATATATGAGAAAGATTGTGTTAGAGAATATATAAATCATAAATGTTGAATCCAATTTCTACATGTTGGCCCAAAATAAATTTGACAAGTAAAATATAATTTTTGGTAAAACACATGTCAACTGTCACATGCAAAGTCAAATTCCAAATTTTGAAACATTCTATATAAAATATGCATATATATAATGTTGAAACAGTCTACATAAAATATTATATATATATATATAATAACACTAAAACTTTGATGTCTTATCACACTCATGTTCCAACATTCCTTTTCACTGGCACTGCTGAAGAAAATTTTTACTACGGTATTTTTAAAGACATGAAAAGTGCCATAAATACTGAATTATTAAACAGATCATGTAAGTAAATGTTTTACTTTTTGGTGTCATTAGTTCTACGATGTTTCTTTTATTTATCTGAATGTCAGAATTACATAGAGGAAGAGACAGAGATCTTCCACCCACTGGTTCACTCCCCAGATGGCTGCAATGGCCAGGGTTGGGCCAGTCCGAAGCCAGGTGCCAGGAATTTCATCCATGTCTCCCATGCAGGTACCAGGGGCCCAAGTACTTGGGTCATCTCCCTCTGCTTTCCCAGGCCATAAATAGGGATCTAGATGAGAAATGGAGCAGCTGGGACATGAACCAGCACCCATATATGGGACACTAGTGTCACAGGCAGTGGTTTTACCTGCTATGCCAGAATGCCAGCCCACTGTGAATGCTTCTTAACCTTACACTATTAATGATTTTTAAGTTAGTTTTCTCTACATTAATGGAGAGTTCAAAAATTCAATTGATTTCAAGACATATTAGTCCACAGTTCAATACACTATTAATAGCTCTATTTGCTATGTCCTTTAAACAAGTTCAAAAAGTCAAATGGAACCCATTAAGCAACATGATTTGGCTCACCTCAATGTTTGAGTAAGTCAACAAGGATGTCTGTGCCTGTTATTACCTTGAAGAGTAACCACAACAGGATTTCAGTAGGAATTTTTACTTGATATTTACAATACATAAGATTTATAAGAATTTCCCCCAAAAGTACTAATCAAAGTTAAAGGTGCATTTTGTAGTTGTGTTTCATGGATTATTTCTTCCTTCTTTACTTTCCAATATTGTAATTTGCATTCTTCCTCAGCATTTATTAAAATAACTACATCTTTACACATAACATAGGGAATGCTTTTGGAGTATACACTTTTTTTCCCACTTACCGAATTAATAGGCATTATGAGTCCTATGATCTACAATGCTGTCACATTAGCATATAAGTAATCAGCTTACTGTCAGGTATATTTTTGCTTTCAATTAACTGAATAAATAACATGTACTGAGACTGTGGAAGTGAATAAAATCACTAGTTTCAATCTATATTGTACCTCATACAAACATGTTGCATAAAATTCAAGAACCGAAATCCCTTTAGAAGCATTTCCTTATTATGTCTGTGACATAACATGAACAAAGTCATGAAAACAGAACTTCAGAAATCATCCTTAGTGATTTCGATGCCATCCTTCATCCACATCCTATAAAAATACAAGTTCCATCAAGTTCATTATGTAAATATTTCTAAAACACATCTTGATCACTACAACCATATCATCCTTACTTTGCTTCAATTCTTTTTTTAAATCTATTTATTTATTTATTTATTTATTTTTGACAGGTAGAGTTAGACAGTGAGAGAGAGAGAGAGACAGAGAGAAAGGTCTTCCTTTTCCATTGGTTCACCCCCCCAAATGGCCGCTATGGCTGGCGCGCTGTACCGATCCAAAGCCAGGAGCCAGGTGTTTCGTTCTGGTCTCCCATGAGGGTGCAGGGCCCAAGCACCTGAGCCATCCTCCACTGCCTTCCTGCACCACAGCAGAGAACTAGACTGGAAGAGGAGCAACGGGGACAGAATCCAGTGCCCCAATCAGGACTAGAACCTGGGGTGCCAGCGCCACAGGCGGAGGATTAGCCTAGTGAGCCACAGCGCCAGCCACTTCAATTCTTCTTGAAAAGTCTTTCTGCTTGCATGTATTTGCCACTGGAGGCCCCTCCCCTGGTTAACATTTCTCAGGTTCCCCCATCCCTAAGCAAATAAAGTCCATACTCTTCATTAAATCATACTCGATGATACGACCCTACTTATATTTCCATCTGAAGCTCTAACATCAACTACCCACTTTTGTACCAATAAGAATCTGTGCTATTTTCTACCTCTGTTGTCTTACAAGCTGCATCATTTCTGCCAGGAATGCCATTCCTCACTTCATATTTTCCAGGAGAAGTACTCTTGTACACCAAAATCCTGCATAAATGTAATCTCATGGGAGAAATCTACCCTATACGCCCTCTTTCCTATTAAATACATTTAATTAATTATTCTCCTTCAGGGAAAGGTTCACTTTTTCCTTTCAAAGGCAGAAACATCCCCTTGTACATTATACTCACTCAGTATTCTAATTAACCCATTACTCTTTGTGATTGTGAATACAAAGGGGAGGAGCAGAGAAAGAAAAAATGTGCATGTACATGTGGACACAAAAAAGATAACAGGTTGAATTTTTTAAATTTCCACCTGTTACTTGATGATGTGCAATGGTAGCTTATGTTTATAATCTTTTTAATTGTGCTATACCTTCCTTCAAAGGAAAAAACTGTCAACCCTCTGATCTTCCTCATCATTGTAGTCAGTTTTCTACCCATACGTCTTATCTTTTACCAATATAATTTTCCTTTGATATTTCAATTTAAATCTACCTTATCTTACTTTCTGCATAATTTCCCCCAACAATATCTAAGTAAATAAATATGGGATGGGGGGTGGCCCGTGGCATAGCAATTAAGACGCTATTTGGGATATACACATTAGAGTGCCTGGGGTCAAGTCCTGGCTCCACTTCCAATTACAGATTCCTGTCAAAGTGCACCCTGAAAGGCGGCAGATAATGGCTCAAATACTTGTGTCTCCACCACCCATGTGGGAGACTTGGCTTAGTGCATTCTGGATATTTGGATAGTGAGCCAGTGCAAGGAAGATCAATCCCCCCCCCCCACCTCTGTGTGTGTGTGCGCATGTGTGTGTATGATTCAAATAAATAACTTTTTAAAAAAAACAAAAAATAAGGGCCAGCATTGTGGTGTAGCAGGTTAAGCCTCCACCTGTAATGCCTGCATCCCATAGGTGCGCAGGTATGAGACTCAGATGCTCCACTTCATATCCAGCTCCCTGCCAATGCACCTGGGAAAGCAGCAGAGGATGGTCCAAGTACTTGGGCTCCTGCACCCACGTGGGAGACCCAGAGGATGCTCCATGATCCTGGCTTTGGCTTGGCCCAGTGCCGTTGCTGTTGCATTTGGGGAGTGAACCAGCAGATGGATGATCACTAGCTTGCACTCCCTTGTGTGCTTGCTCTCTCTCTCTTACTGTCACTCTCTCTTCTTTCTGTAACTCTGCCTTTCAAATAAATAAAAAATAAATTTGTAAAAAAATATATGGGGGGATCATTATGGTACATTAGGTTGTCACTGCCAGCAATGCCCACATCTCATATGGGTACTGGTTCAAGCTCAGCTGCTACCTTCCAATGTGCCTGGGAAGGCAAAAGAATATGGCCTAAGTCCTTGGATCCCTGCACCCCCACGAAACACCCAGTTGGAGTTCTAGGTTCCTGGTTTTGGCCTGGCCCAGCCCTGGCTGCTGTGGCCATTTGGAGAATGAACCGACAGATGGAAGATCTCTGTTTGTGCCTCTCTCTATAATTCTTCCATTTAAAATAAATGAATCTTGAAAAAAATCATGGGGACAGGTGTTTGGCCCAAAGTTAAGATACCCACATCCCATATCAGAGCGCCTGGGTTTGATACTCAGTTCCAGCTCCTGACCCTAGTTTCCTGCCAACACAGATCCTATAAGACAGTGGTGATAGCTCAACTAATTGGGCCCCTTCTACCCACATGAGAGACCTGGATTGAGTTCCTAGCTCCCAGTCTCAGCCTCAACCAGAGAAGACATTTACAAAATGAAATATCAAAAAGTGTTCTCTCTCCCGTTCCCTCTCCTTCTCCCCCTCTCTCAAATAAAAGAAATATAATTACTTTTTAAAATATCTTCAGTAAATATACATTTAAAAAGCTAATGGTAACTGCATTTGTATATATTTTTGTTTCACTTGTAGACAAAGACTGACACAGAGGTACAAAAAATAAATTCCCTTTTATAACCCAGAACTCATTAATCCATATGAGTTTTGATGCATACAAGCAGGAAATGGATCCAAAGGGGGGAAAAAAAAGCTAATGGCATTTTCCCCTATAACTTTCCAAAATCACTTTTTACATATAGACATAGAAGAGCACACACCCCTAAGCTTAATGACTATCACAACACGAATATACCTGCGTAACCCCTTAAAGGATCAAGAAATATCATATGACAAGAACCCAGAATCCTGCCTCCTTCCTCTTACAATCATTATGGCTTCCTTCCTCCCAGTAGATACTGTTTTGATTCTTGACCTCTTAGAGTTGAACTTCAAATAAGTAGATTCATATAATAAATATTCCTTTAGGTATAGCTTCTTTTGATTATATTTTTAAGCTTCTTTCATATTGCCGCACACATTTGTCATTCTACCATTTTCATTGTCACATTGTCAAATAGTTCTCCTTTGTGAGAACGTACCACATGGTCTTATGCATTTCACTGCTGACCGACATTGAAATAGTTTGATAATATGAGGAATAACACTGTTAAATGCAATTAATATTTGATGATCTCATAAAGAACTGATAAATAATATTTTGGACAAGTTTGTTCATTTTACATCAACTCATATATATTTATGGTCCTTTAGGTAGTTTTTAAAGGTCAAATATTTAAAAATAGACTTAAGCTTGTTTTTATAAGTAGCTTTGTTTCTAAAAATTAAAATCCACTAAATTCATTTAAATGTTAAAAACAAATGTACGTACCAGAAAGCATTAACTCATTTCAAGCATACAAAGAGCACTAATCTTTGTTCCCATCACCATTGACACAATTAGGTAGGGTCAACACACTACAGACATGAGTCATACATGACCAACATGGGCTATCAGAATACCTGGGCTAAGTCAACATTTCAGCAGTGATTACTTGTATGACTGGGAAGTAATTTGTGACTTTCTATGTATCTTTATTTATGTAACAGATAACCCCCCATAATGTGCCCTCTGTTTTTAACTTTTAATTGTTAATATTCATCTCTTTTGAAAAACAGACAAACAGAGGGAGACAGAGAAGGAGAGGGAGAAAGAGAGGAAAGTGGAAAGAAGCAAACAAAGAAAGATCTTCTATCTGTTGGTTCACCCCTCAGATGCCTACAACAGCCAGGGCTGGGGTGGACCAAAGTCAGGAGCCAGGCATCCATTTGGGTTTCCCACATGGGTTACAGAAACCCAAGCACTTGAGCCATCATCTGCTGTCTCCCAGCATGCACGTTAACAGGAAGCTGGATTGGAAGTGGACGATCAAGGACTCATATCAGGCACCCTAATATGGAATTCAGGTATCCCAAGTAGCATCTTAACTACTATGTTAATCACCCACCCTCCCAGCTCTCTTCTTCTAAGAATTAATTTTTTTCTCATCTTAGGCACCTGAGAGAACTGAAAGGTTTTCTAAAAACTAATTTGGAGTTACTGTGAAATTTGTGAAATTGTGCTTGCATATGTTTCATTTTCCAGAGCATGATATGTAATGCTGATATGTCAGATCTGATACTGTTTTTAAGAAGACCTTATAGGGAAAAATGAAGATAACTGTATGCTCTTCAACTGAAGAGAACAGGAGGAAAGTTAAAGGTGATGGATGAACTTAAGAGGCACAGGCTCAATGACAAGCTAAAGACAATGTGAAGAAAAGGTAGAAAAATCATGAAAAGGCCACAAATATCAGTATCTACAAAAAGTAAAATTGAGCAATGACTGTTTATTAAAAAAAATCACACTAGGTCCTGAGGATACTGACAAACTGTCTCCTTTTGGGGAAAACATCACAGTTCACTAGGAAGATAAATTTGTAAAAATAGGAATTACCACAAAATAGGATAATTGCTCTCCTTAAGAGAAACATACCCAATGTCTATAAAACTAGTTCCGAAGCAGAAATGATCAACACTCGAACAGATCTTCATAATATACTTTTTGGCCTTATGGAATAGCATGCTGTATTGTGAATGATATGATACTATGAAGCAAAATTAGGATAGAAACTCCCTTTGGAGAACAAAAGGAAGTCATCATAGTTCTCTACAATTAGCCGATTCCATTTAGCCAACAGTTACTGAACACTTGTTGGTTTAAGGCACAGAGGTAAGTGCAGTCACACAAAAGTGAACCAGACATAGCACCTGTGTTCAACAAGCACAGAGGCGACTGACCGAGAATCATAGAATAATGGTGAAGAAAGATAGAAACATATTGTTGCCACTCATCCACGGGACTTTAAGGGTGGCACTGACACAGAATAGTAATTTGCAAGATGAAACTATGGAATGTAATTGAAAATTCACATAAGCTTCACCAGACTGCATCTTTTGTCCATGGGGGCATCTAATCCTCTTCCTAGTAAAAAGAACACTCTGCAGTAGAAAGGACACTAAGCAGCATCCTGCAGGATCACTGGGGGAGAACAGAAATTAATCCCCCTACCCTAGAACTATCTCATTAGATCACAGGAAGATTTGGAAACTGTTTGCTTTCTCTGGAGAATGTAAGGTTTTCAGTACCAGGATTAACCAACAAACTGACTTCTGACATCTTAAAGCTATCAGAAGACTCAAAATTTTTAATGATTTATAAGGAATACACTTCCCCAAAGTAATCTAGAGGATCACGGGACTGCGTGGACTTGCTGGAAGTTTCACGTTAGTGATTCTTCATTTCCTTCTTCAAAGCTGAAAAACTAGCCTAGTTTAAATTATATTTGATATTATATTCGATAAAATGTTGAGCACTAACTGTGTAGACAGCCGGGTAACAACACCCAGAAAGAACACACAGGAGTGAGAGGCTGTGTCTTCTTTCACTAAGATGCCATTGTTCTTTTTGTGCACATCTTCCACATTTTCTTTATTCCTCATCAATAGATACCGAGGCTGATTCTAAATTTTCAGTATTGTTTAGCGTGCCAAAGAAACCGGGGAGTGCGGGTATCTATGTGATACGATGATTTCATTCGTCACTTGCAGTTCAATGATGGAATGTTCTTGGTTACTGTGGGGTAAAAACTTGACAAGCCCCTTATCAGAATGTGCCTTCTCACAGAAGGAAGCCCTGAGTCTGAGCACCAGGTGGGAGATTTTGCAGGAAGACCCATTTTAAAGCACTCTGGTGAAAATGACACTGAGCTTGAATAAATGAAGAGGTATCTGCATTAGAGGAGATTATGTACAAGCTTAGAGGTAGGGTCAGAATACAGAAGAGTTAAGAACGGAAACCAGTGGGGTTAAAATAAAGGACACAGAGAAATGAAGAGGTCCTATTACCTCAAGATGGTGAGACTGCCTGGAGCCTACAATAACTCAGGGACTAGACTAGCACAAACATGAGGTGACAGGGAGAATAGAAGCGAGGGAAGGACAAATCTGTAAGTTATTTGGACAAAGGAATCAGCAGGCACAATTGACTGGCTTGACATGAAGGAAAAATAAGTGGCAAGAACAGGGAGAGTCAGACTTTGATACTGGATTAACAACAACATGTACACCCCCCACATACAAATACACATATACATATATATGCACACACACACATAGATAGCTTCAGTGTGTGTGTGTGTGTGTGTGTGTGTGTGTGTGTGTATGTGTATAAGGGGAGAAAGTCGAAGAAAAGGGAGGGGAGGATGTTTGTAAGTGCATCTGTGTAACGTGGGAAGGGTTTTCCTCTTTCTTCCCCAGTGCAGAGAGCTCACAGTTATGAACATGTCCTGTGTAGAGCTCAAACAGCCTGATTCCTTCTACGTGGCTGAAGAGTCCAGTTCTTTATGTCTGTAGGGACTTGGAAAGCTCACAAATAATAGTGGTCATTAATCACGCTGGCTAAATTCCTGAGCTGGCAACAGGAAGGTATGGAAGAGTGTGAAATTCTAGGCTTTCCGTAACATTATTTTAACTTTCTTTTTGACAGATAAGTTCAGGCCTGAGTTTACTGAAAGAGGGCTTGGAATAGCACCTGCTTTGTCTTCCACACCATAAATCTCCACAGTGCAGAACACTGCATGTTTCACACACAACAGAAAGGATACATCATAGCCATTAACCTTCCCCTTAGTTGCTGATAAAGTAAAATAGACCCATTCTTTACAGAAACACTCATGTATCTGTTCAGATAAATATTCTTTTCTCTGCAACAAAACCTATCATTTTACAAATCCAAGACTGTCTACAAAAACTGTGAGCATCAATTTAAAATCAATAATGATGGGGTTGCTAAAATATCGCTTTAAGAACTTTAAAGGCAAAAGCATAACAATTAATTACATGAAAATGTATTAGCCGATAAATAAAGTAAAAATTCTCTCTCCTTCTCTTTCCCCTCCCAAACATCAAAGAATTACATGCAGGATCTCATTAGTGAGTTGAGGGAGATCTGAGATGACATATTGGAGAAGGAGAATTGTAGCTGTCAAATGACCAAAGCTAGCAGAAATAATCCTCCTTTGCAATCCCTTTGAATCTAGGAATTGTGCTGGAGTTCACTTTCTCTTTTGGAAGAGTGCCATTTTTTTTCCCTGAATAGTCTCAGTTGTTATTTCTGATGCTGAATAGAAAGGGCCTGCTCAGAGGTGAGAACTTTAAAAAAAAATAAAAGGCAATTAAGCCATCCTCAGATGAAAAAGAAAAAAAAAAAAAACATTGACTCATCTGTGCTCTTTGTTAACTTGGTTCAGCAGGAATGGTTCTTCTTCTTTAAGTACAACAGATTTTGCGAATGCCCAATAGGGAAAGAACACTCGCCTGGGAAAAGCCTTCGCTGTCCAAGCCCAGCTGCACAGAGGGAAGAGCGGATTGTTCTGCCATGGCAGTTTTTCCATTGCAGAAACTGGCTGCTGTAGCTGAAGTTATCACAAACCTTGTGGAATGGTCTGCACACCATCTGGATCCCCTCAATGTCTTGGAGATTCCTTCAAAACTGGCTTTAAAAGTGAAGAGCTTCCCTTGCACACCAGGTGTATTTACTATTGCCAGGAATCAGTCTGGCTTGGGGGTAGGGAAGGACGTGGGATCTTGGAAAGGACTCAACATACTCTGAAATAGACTGAGGGACTGAAAATTGTTAAGATAACCAACATCTTGTCTTTGCCATCACTTCCTTTTCATCTTAACAATAACTGGACATATCTATAGCTACTCACCTGCAAATAAAACAAGCTTTCCCATCCTCCTGCTTGGCTTGGTCATCCCGTTATCAATTATAGAGTATGCAACATAAATTGAGTATGGCAGCATGCCAATAAGATGATTTTCCCTTTTCAAAGACATGCAACATTAAGTGATAAACATGACAGGGGCAAAATTTCTATCAACTATCCTAAATCTCATCTTGAAATGCATTTTATTCAAACTGTGCAAAACAAAAGGTCTGATCACCTCTGAAAAACTCTAAACTGGGTATCACCAACATAAAGATATCTTATTCATGGGGGCAAATAAATAGCCTTCTACTTAATACTTTCCCCAAGATTATGATTTAGGAGTGGGCAGTTTGTGTATTGCTTAAGAGGAAACTTAGGACACATACATCCCAAATCCCATTGCCTGGGTTTGAGTCCTAGCTCTCTTTTCATTCCAATTTCCTGCTAATACAAACGCTGGGAGGTACCAGGTAATGGTTCAAATACTTGGGTCCCAGTCATCCTTGTGGGAGATGTGGGTAAGTTCTGGGATCCCAACTTTGTCCTGCTCCAGCCTTGGCTGTTGTACATATATGGTGAGTGAATAGGAAATCAACCCATAAATCAATCTCTCTCTGCCTTTCAAATAAATAATTAAAATGTTTTTTAAAATCTTATCATTTAATAAATTTCCTCTTCAGAGTGGTCTGTGCTAGTTTATAACAAAATACATTCATATTCTATAAAATTAGTTTTATGTCACCAATACATGTGTTTTTGTAGCATGTTTCGTCACATGTGTTTTTCAGAGGTGAATGTTTTCAGAGACAGGGACTTTTTGGACAAGTTCTTCCACACTGTTTTGAACAGGCACCTGATGTAAATGCTCTAATGTCATGAATATGTTCCTTATGTACACTGCTAAGCCCAGGATAAGTGGCTAATGCACTTAAACTGACAGAATGGCGTAGTTGAGATTTTTATCTAATACATTCATTGTCAACAAGTCTTTTCACAATTATAACTCAATAATAAAGACAACCCAATTTTAAATGGACAATATATTTGAACAGACATTTCTCCAAAGACACATAAATTACCAATAATCTCATGAAAAGATGTTCAAAACCATTATCAACCAGGGAAAAGCAAACTAAAATCATTATGTGATAGGACTTCACAAGACCCTTGATAGCTACAACCACATTATGAAGAAGTTCTGAACTAGATAATGGTGATATTTACACGACATTGTGAAGGTACTTAATGTCACTTAAGTGTAAACTGCAAAACAGTACACAAAAAGAGATCATAATTCTAATACAATACAAAGTAGAATGCAAAATAGTGCAGCTACTTTGAAAATCAGTCTGCTTGTATCTTAAGACTCACTATAGAGCTACTATAAGACCATCACCCATTTCTAGGTATATACCTAAGAGAGATTAGCACACAAAACCATGTATATAATGCCCATATAGCATTATTCATAATAACCTGGAACAGAAACATCTCAAAGGAACATCACATTATGAATGGATAAGTAAAATGCGGTACATCCATACAACTATCAATCACCATTAAAGGAATTTAAGTGCTAATACATGCCACAACATGGATGAAGTTCAAGAGCATTACATTAAGTGGAAGAAGGCAATCACAATCGACAACATATGGCATGACTGAATTTACATTAAATGTCCAGAATAGGCATATCCACAGAGACAGAAAGGAAACGGGTAGTCATCCAGGGCTGAAATAGGGAGAGGCATGTATTTAAGCATATATATAGAGTGTTGGTTAGGAAGTATGAGATTTCTTTTGGCGACGATGAAAATTTTATCAAATTTATGGTGATGATTGTACAACTCTGTGACTATGCTAGAAACCATTTAATTTTACATTTCAGATGGGTGAATTATATGGTATGTGAACTTCACCTCAATAAAGCTGTCAGTACTTAAAGGTAAATTCTTATTTTGCTGAAAGGCAGAAGATACAGATACAGAGAAATATCTTCCATCCATTGGTTTACTCCTGAAATGCCCACAACAGCCAGGACTGGGCCAGGCTGAAGCTAGGCACCTGGAACCCCATATGCAAGTCTCCCTAGTGAGTGGCAGGGACCCATGTACCAGAGCCATCATCTGTTGCATCCCATGGAAAATGATAGGAAATTGCATCAGAAGTGAAGTAGTCAGGACTCAAACAAGACACTCTGAAGTGGCATGTGGGCATCCAAGTGGCAAATTAACCACTGCACTATATGCCCACCCCTAAAACATAAAAAAATAATGTTTTTCTGGTTCCCAGAAGTTGACAAATATAATGTGGGAGTTGTCCAAACAACAAAGGAAGCTTTTGGGGAAGCTATCTGCTCTGTTGATTTGTCCCCTAGTTTTTTTTTTTTTTTTTTTTTTTTTTTTTTTTTTTTTGTACCAGTCATCTGGTTGATAGTTCCTTTCTGCCACCACACACATCGCTATTTATAATTGCAGACCTGAAAGAGAAAAGATGAAGGTAGAGGGACAGGAAATTGCCAGGTATATTAATAGGACCAACAGTGGAATTATTTGCCTGGCACTGTTACGTTTTGGGAAAGCCTCAGATCCATCATCTGTCAAAGGTGAGGAACAGTTATTGATGAGTTGACCTTTTTTAAAAGAAAACCCTATGCTAATGATTAGGCACTTATAAAACCTTGACAGCAGTAATATGAATATTAGTTCAGACAGCCTAAATGAGAACTTCAAAGAAAACATTTTCAGTATGTGATCAATGCAAAACAATCTTAAGGGAAATAATTTCTCCTACTATTCTTTTTCTTCTACCTTTTCCCACCAATATGTAAGTACTTCAATAAAAATGATTCATCCATCTGTTCAATAGTAAGGTTAGCAATATAATCCCTCTTCCAAACATTTACTTAATAGATAAATGTCCCTATTTGTAAATAAAAATATCTACCTGATAAGAATGGTAAAAGTATGAGAAATAATACTTTTACTCTTCTTTTTTTAAACATCTAATTGTACTTGAAACTGAGAGTAACAGAGACAGAGACAGAGAGGGAGAGAGAGAAAGAGGCAAAGAAAGGGAGAGAGAGGGAGGGCTGGGGGGAGAGAGATCTTTCATCTGCTAGGTCACTCCCCAGATGGCCGCAACAGCCAGTGCTGGGCCAGGCTGATGCCAGGATCCAGGAGCTCTATCCGGGTCTCCCACATGGGTGGCAGAGGTTCAAACACTTGGGTCATCTTCCACTGCTTTTTCCAGGTAATTACAGGCAGCTCGATCAAAAGCAGAACACCCAGGACAACAGCTGGCACCCATGTGGGATGTCAGTAATGCAGGTAGAGGCTTTACTTGTTACAACACACAGCTTATCTCACAACTGTTACTTTTCAAAGTGTATTTTCAGGGGCCAGCACTATGGCATAGCGGGTAAAGCTGCAACCTGCAATCCCAGCATCCCATATGGGTGCCAGTTCGAGTCCCAGCTGCTCCACTTTTGATCCAGCTCTCTTCTATGGCCTGAGAAAGCAGCAGAAGATGGCCCGAGTCCTTGGGCCTCTGCGCCCACATGGGAGACCTGGAGGAAGCTCCTGGCTCCTGGCTTTCGATCAGCATAGCTCCGGCCATTGGGGCCATTTGGGGAGTGACCAACGGAGGGAAGACCTTTCTCTCTGTCTCTCCCTCTCAACAGTCTGTCACTCTACCTCTCAAATAAATAAATAAAATCTTTTTTAAAAAGCCCTTGTCCTGACTGTTGATGTACAATGTAATACTTTAGCCATTTTAGTATTTTTTTTTAGTTCTAGTACTATTGGTTGAAGTCTGTAATTAACACACAATTATTCTTAGGTGTTTGAATTTTAACTGAAAAGTGATCCCTGTGAAATATAAGAGTGGGAATAAGAGAGGGAGGAGATGTACAATTAGGGACATGCTCAATCAGTTGTGCCCCAAATGATGGAGTTAGAATCGTGCTAGGGGATTCCAATACAATCCCATCAAGGTGGCATGTACCAAGGCCATCTCACTAGTCGAAGTGATCAATTTCAGTTCACAATTGATCACACTGATAGGTCTAAGAGTCAAAGGGATCACACAAACAAGACTAGTGTCCGCTAATACTAACTGATAGAATCAAAAAGGGAGAGAATGATCCAACATGGGAAGCGAGATACACAGCAGACTCATAGAATGGCAGATGTCCTAAACAGCACTCTGGCCTCAGAATCAGCCCTTAAGGCATTCGGATCTGGCTCAAGAGCCCATGAGAATATTCTAGGCATGGAAAGTCAAGACACTCTGGAAAAAAAAAAAAAAGAAGAGATAAATGAAAGATCTCTGCGAGTGAGATCCCAGTGGAAAGAACGGGGCCATCAAAGAAGGAGATACCTTTCTCTGAAGGGAGGAGAGAACTTCCACTTTAACTATGACCCTATCGGAGTAAGATCGAAGTTGGTGAACTCAAAAGGCTTCCATAGCCTTAGCAACTCACGACTAGAGCCTAGGGAGATTACTGACACCATAAACAAGAGTGTCAAATTGTTATGTCAACAACAGGAGTCACTATGTACTTACTTCTCATGAGGGATCTGTCCTTAATGTGTTGTCCAATGTGAAGTAATGCTATAACTAGTACTGAAACAGTATTTCACACTCTGTGTTTCTGTGTGGGTGCAAACGGATGAAATCATAATCTATACTGAATCGATCTTCTGTATATAAAGATAATTGAAAATGAATCTTGATGTGAATGGAATGGGAGAAGGAGCAGGAGATGGGAGGGGTGTGAGTGGGAGGGAAGTTATGGGGGTGGAAAGCCACTGTGATCCAAAAACTGTACTTTGGAAATTTACATTTACTAAATAAAAGTTAAAAAAAGTGTATTTTTTGTTGGAGAATTGAAAATACTTACACATTAATAAGCATATAGCATTGTTTTGTTTTTTAAGATGATCAAAATAAATATGTAATAGCTATATGAATAATTTAGTTTTATATACCACTTACAGCATTAAGTATATAATTCCCAATCAAGGGCTTCAAGCTAGCATGACAGAGCTCCATGCATTTTCTTATTTCACTGCAAAATAACATGAAACAGAACTGATCTTATATTTAATCTTCAGCAACCTGTAAAAATAAGTGCTTCTAAAGAGATACAATTTGCTTAAGAAAGGAAAAATAAGCCCCCTACTATGCACTTGTGCTTGAGAGTAATATTTTAATTAAATTTATTACATGTTTAAATTCCCTTTCTTCTTATAATGTTAATATAATTAAGCTGTATTTGATCTTCTAGATTCTTCACTGAAATATTATTCTGAAACAAATTCTCATAAGAACTGAGAAAATCAGTCTTCATGTCATCTAAATCGATTAAGATTTTACATCTGTATATTAAATTCTTGGGAACAAAAACAAACACACACGTATATTTAAAATCTGACTGCTTAATTTAGTAAAGCAATATTTGCTATTGAGCAGTCTTGTCCTCTCACCTGAACTCTGATCTCTTAGCGCCTACCACCTACTGGCTTCTCCAGTTGGAAGTCTAATGAGCATGGGAAACTTATCGTGCCCAAAACAACTTTCTAGTTGTGTCCATAATCCAGAACTACTCTGCCATCTTTTCCATCTCCATAAATGGCAACACAATGTCATCCTTCTAGGTAGTTTGGGCCAAATAGAGGGACATTTTTGACACCTCTCTTTGTTTCACACCCTTCATTGAATCAGCAGATATTACTAGCTCTAGCTTCACAATATATCATGAATACAACCATTTCTCAACATCCTAGCTTACAAAATATTGCTTCTCACGTAAATTACTAGATAACCTTGTAACTAGTCTTTCTATTTCAGCCCTTGGTCCCTGTGGTTCAAGTAAATCATATCATCCTCTGCTCAAAAATCTTCCATCACACTGAGAATATAAAGTCAACTCTTCATAGTGACACATCCAGAGCCACCTGTATTTGCCTGCCTATAATCCTCCACTTCTCTAACCTCTCTTCTTAGCACTCTGGCCATTGCTAGTCTGCTACCAGAAGGGCTTTGCACTTACTCTTCCAGTTTTCTGGAATGCTGCTATGGAGCAGATAACCATACAGTTCCCTTTCTTAACTCTTACTCAAAGATGTCTTTCTTAATGATCATATTTTTAACTATAACACCTTCCAGATCCTAACCTTTTCATCCTTCATGTTACCAATATTCCTTATCTGTTTCATATCTGTCCATGTACAGGGTGCCATCAGACTTAGTAGTCATGTTAGTTATTATTTAAACTACTTCACCCACGTCTTACCCACTTAGCTGATGTTTCTTAAATTGTCTGTTTCACCTCTATTAGAATGCACAAAATGTAAGCTCCACCTGGGCAGAAATTTTGGTCTGCTTGTTTAATGCAATAACTTCAGTGATTAAAACAGTATCAGGTAAAAAGCAGCCACTCCACAAATATTTGTTGAATTACATGACGACAAAAATACCCGAAGAACAAACTAAGAATGCCTGTTAGTATCTTTAATTATTTCCTTTACTATATGGCCCAATATCATGTTTCTAGAATTCATTCAATTAAAAAATGTCAGGATAAACGTAAGAAGACTCAAGTGAGTTAATTTATAAACAATATTATATTCATCAAGCTAAATTTGCCACTAGAGCTATTAATCATTAATACCCATACAATGTTGCAAATTATGCATTCAGACATACTTTAATAATTTACTTATAAAATTTACTAATGATTCATTATTTGTCAACCTCCTCCTTTTTCTTCTCAATAAATATCACTGGCATCAATTCAGTGGCTCTGTTCTAAAACTGAAGTCCTCTTTGATTTTTCTATTTCTGCCACTCCCTCTCACAACTAATCTATCAGCAAGCCTTGTCAATTATATCCTCAATTCCACTATCTTGGATTGCCTCCCCCACAGTTCTAACCTCCTGTGCCATCACCCAGTTTCAGCCAACACGCTTTCTCCTCTGAACAATGGTAACAGTCAATTTGTCATTGCACTCATATTAGTTCCTTTTCCCATTTCTTCTACACCACAGAAAGAATATTTTCCTTAAATTTGAAAGACATCACAGCATTTCACTGAATATACTACTAGACACCTTTCTTGTTTTTATTCCTGCTTAACTTATATTATTAAACTTTTATTTGAAAATATTTTCAAATTTACAAATTAATTGGAAAAATGAAACAAAGAAACCTGCTGATACCCATCACTCAATTTCTCCCAATATTAAGGTCTGTCTTAACCATAGCATAATTTTCAAATCAAGGAAATTAACATGAATATAATACAATTAACTAGTTGGATGTTGAGGCTGCTGGTTTTGGTAATCACATTTCTAGAAATACTGCTGTAGCCATATATGATTTCTCTTGGATCATTGCTCATGCCAACCTCATTCTCAGTGATTTGCATGGCTTTTCATTTTATTTCACTCTCATCCATATCTTGGTGTGGCTGTCTCTTTGTAGTCATTCGGGTCCTTACGAGAAAGACTTCCTGATCATGTAGTTTAAAGAGTTATTTATTTATTTATTGGAAAGGCCAAGTTCAATAGAGAGAGGGAGAGACAGATATATTCCATTCACTAGTTCACTACCCAAACGGCTGCAACAACCAGGACTGGGCGGGCGAGGCTGAAGCCAAGAGCCCTGAACTCCATTGAGGTTATCCACATGGGTACAGGGAATCAAGCACTTGAGCCATGTTCTGTTGATTTCCCAGACATATGAGCAGGGTGCTGAATCAAAAGTGGACCAGCTGGCAGTCTAACCAATGTTTATATGGAATGCTGGTATCTCAGGTGGTGGCTTAATCCTCTGTGCTACAATGTCTGCAACCTCCCAGCTGGTTTATTCTTATAATGGCACTTATCATTACTTAATAGCTTCCCTGTATTTATCATTTCTTGTCCAATTTCCCTATTTGAATGTGAGTGTCCTAAAAAGTGAAATTTTTTTCTCTTATTCATTTAGATAGATATCCCCAAGATCTCAAAATACATTCTCCAAATAGTAAATATTCAGTGAATACTAGTTGATTATAGAAATAAAATTGCCAAGAAATATTAAATCCAATGAATAGGAATTATAGGCAGTTGTTATTTCTATAGTATTTTGTAGTTTTAAATTTGCTCTTAAACATTATCTAATCAAGCATAATGAAGAAGTATTGACTGAAAGGTCAGATAAGCTTGATTTCACTTCCACTGACTACCAAGGTTTACAATGTACTTGAGTTTTATCTTTCTTATAAGGAATTCAAATTCAATTTCATACAGCTGAACTTTGAAACCAGGAATTCAACATATTTTCAATGGAAAGAACATTATGTATTACAGCACAAACTTGAAAGTAAGTCCATGAGGTCAAGAATTTTCTATTTTATTACCCACATAATTAATAGGGCCTACTACAGTATCTCCCACAGAATAAACATTCAATAAATAATTGTTAAATAAAAGATAAACAGTATCAGAGTGAAATACTGTATGGATTTATACATTTGAAATTGTAGTTTTTAAATTTTTATTTCTTTCAAACATATTATCTTTGAATATAAAATTCTATCATAGTACTCTTGCCAACAATGATTTGTTACTAAGTTCTATTGTATCCTAATGGATTTATGGTTCTGTATCACTTGTGAAACCAGTACTTCACTTTAATATCACCTTAATCCTTACAAAATAAATAGTTTTGATCAAAATATTTGCATTTAATGATTTCAGTCAAGCTTCAGCATTTTCTATCTTGACATATCAAAAATTTCAGAAAGATCAAGGATTAGATACATACCTAACATTCTGGGATTTTTATATTTTGTCTATCATGTTATCAAAGGTTGAGTTTTAATAAAACATAAGGTCAAATAAACAACAGCTCTCATTCTGTGTCGTTTGCTGATGCACTTTCAAACTCTTATGGAATCCAGATACATTTTTACAACACTGCTTTTTATTTCATCTAATCAGCACAGAGTCCTCAAACTTTTCAAGCTCTTGACAGTCACATATTAGCATCTGTAGCTTTAATATTTTCTGTGAGTGAGTTTAAAAGTGTGGATATTTTATACATGTTCTTACACACAACACATCCGTAAACACATTAGACTCTGTTTCTTCTGTTGACACATTTCTGTCTCTTTAAAAGGTCCACTCAACAAGTTCAAAAGCAGAGAGAGAATCACAGCCAAACGTAGTTTGATATAATGGCAAACAAATGACCTATTCCTTATTTTTATGACCAAGCTTCCATAAACAAAGCATTTGTACATGAGAATGTAAGTGTTCATGAACCTTTGTGTGTGGGGCGGGGGTCTCTACTTCCAAATTTTAACTTCTGTTCCTAACTGCAAGAGAAATTAGAGCCACGGTTTTATACCTCATTGGCATTCAAGTGTGAAATTATAGAATTTAAATCCCTATTCCTTAGGCCCAAAACGTTGAAAAATAATCCAAATAAAACCATCCTCTATATGGATATCACCACTATTAGGTAAGTCATACAAGAATGCTCAAATCTGGCATTTTGGTCCTGTGCTTACAGACATCCTGGTCTCATACATCTTTGTAGGTGGTGGACACTACATATCGGAAGACTTCAATAGATACTCATACGCAGAATGACTGGCCTCAGATCCCACCTACTTTGTATCACCTCCAGCAACTTTGTGGTATATATTTTTAGCCTCTGTCTTACATATGGGTCAAAAGTGAGCAACAGTGGGAGAAAGTAGGAAAATGGAACTTCAGAGAACAAGTTGAAAAGAGAGAGTGAATACTTGGCTGTTTCACTGAAATTGACAACAATTTTCTATGTCAAATGATTTTAGATTAATTCACATTTAAGGCAGATATCTCTCATAAAGATCAATGAAATTAATTTATCAATGATAGTATTCCTAATTAGCTTTAATAAACTTCTGAAATCTAAAGCAACAGGTGAGCTTATTTTAGATATAATCTCAAAGCAAAACTGGGGAATTTGATTCAGAAATGAGGCAGACTGAAACAAAGACTGATGACATTTGAAAATAATGTCAAAAGTGAATTATGGTAATATCCACTCAGGAATGAGATAGAGTGATTGGAGAGTAGGAGTTCAGGCTTAAAAGCCACTAGCTCAACTGACTTTTTATTTGTGTTTGGCTTTGGGGAAACAATACTCTAAAATCATCACCTTTGTTTGCTGTAGTGTAGGTTCTACATGTAATTCAGAACATAAAGAACAATACCAGAAAATACCTCTGTTTGCTAAAATATAAGAATTCACCAAATCACTGAATATCTGGAAAACATTGCAAACTGCATTTGTTTAACCTGACAATCTTTGGCTTTGTCACAATTGTTTAAGGGAGTGGGAAAGGGGAGGGTTGCGGGTGGGAGGGAAGTTATGGGGGGGGGGAGCCATTGTAATCCATAAGCTGTATTTTGGAAATTTATATTCTTTAAATAAAAGCTTTATAAAAAAAGATAACCAACCAGAAATGATTTTTGTTGACATAAACAATATTGGAATAAAGCTGAAGTATACATTAATGACACACTTTCATTTTAACAATAAATTAGTTTTCCCAAAATATTTACTATACAAAGAAATATTTTCAGAAAAAATAACCACTCGCTATTCTATATTTTCTGCTAACATGGAAATTCTGATTAAATTTGAAAACAAAAACCTATTGGTTGTGTTTACAATTTTGTCTTTGTAGATACTTAGAAACTTTCTAATTCTGTGACACAAGATATAAATGTCACAGTTAATACTCTCCAGCAGGAATTTCACTGACTCTTGTATATGTATCAGTTTCTCAGTGAAGGTGTAAGTCTTTTACAGAGAATATTAAATTATTTTAATATGGCACCAAAGATAGAAATTAACACTTGATCTAGCTTCTCCAAACTGAAGTTACAATATTTTTCAGAGAGTTAGATAAAAATCTCTCTTATGTTAGTAATATGTTAGTGATAACATAATAACATGTTAGTAATAAATTTCAAATTTATTTTCTGTCATTAATGATATTTATAAAATAATACAAAAATTAAAGGTTATGCCTTAAGGTAATAGAAAAGCAATAGACACTAAGTAAGTGAAAAGCTCATGGCTTTCACTACAAGTGATAAGTTGGACTGATAGGGAGTCATAAAAGCAGTTCACAAAATCTTAACCTTCTAATCAGCTATTTTGGTGGCCAGAAGTTTGTGAACTACTGTCATGGCGCTATTCTAGTTCTCCTTAGATCTAGAAGTCAGAAATAAAACTAATATGATGAAAAAAATTATACCAGTGAAATGGACACAAGATCTAAGTAGACTTTTATAAATACAAAGGCCAACAAATATTTGAAAAAGAATGCTCAATATCATGAGGCACCAGAGAAATGCAAATCAAAACTACAATGAGATTATCTCAGCTAAGTTAGAATGCGTATAACCAGCAAAGATAAAAAAAATAGGGGTACATAGTTCGTTGCATGGGTGAGACGTCTGTATTCCAAGTCAGAGCATCTGGTTTGAGTCCTGGTTTAAGTCTTGATTCCAGTTTCCTGCTAATGCACACCCTGAGAGTTTGCACGCAATGGCTCAACTGTTGAGCCACCCATGTGGGAAACCCAGATTGAGTTCCCAGCTCTTGGCTTTAGCCTGGACCAGCCCCTGCTGTTGCCAGCACTTAGGGAATAAACCAGCATGTGGAAGACTGATCTGATCTCTACCTCTGCCTAAAATAAACAAATACTTTAAAAAAAATCAAAAACACTGGCAAAGGTGCAGAGAAAGATGAACTCATACATTGTTGGTGGGAATGTAAAGTATAGGCATTATGGAAAACAGTATGGAGATTCTTTTAAAAAGTAAAAATAGATCTACCATATGACCCAGATATCCCACTTCTGGGCATTTATCCAAATAAACTGAAATCATCATATCAAAGAGATACCCACACTCCCATGTTTATGTGGCACTATTCGTAATACTGAAGATATAGAATCAGCCTGGGTAGCCATTGATGGGTGAATAAAGAAGATAGCTATGTGCATGAAAAGCAGAATGGAATTTTGTCATTTGGAGTAAAATGATGGAACATTATTTTTAATGAAATGATCCAGGTGCAGAATGACAAATACTACAAATACCACATTTGCTTTCATAGGTGGAAGCTTAAAAAAAAGTTGATCTGAATAGCAAAGAATGATTTCTAGAGGATGAGAGGGGTGGGAGTGAGAAGGGATGGAAGGGATCTGGTAACAGGTACTAAAACCCCGTCAGATAGAGGGAATATGTTCTTGCTGTTCACAGCTCAGTGAGGTAGTTCACAATTTACGAGGAACTAGAAGAGCAGAGTTGAAATGTTCCAAACACAATGAAACTCTAAGGAAATGGAAATGCTAATTATTGTAATCTGATCAGTAAACACTGTAGAAATCTCTAGAAATACCACACTGTAATCCACTAATACATATTACTGTATAACTGTATAAAATCCTTATGAAAAGTAAAAAAAAAAAAGAAAAATATAAGTAATAGAATAATGACACATGCCTCTATAAGAATTATTTCAGGGGCCAGCATTGTGGCATAATGGGTTAAGCTGTCACCTGCAGTGCTGGCATCCCATATGACAGCGTGAATCCCGGCTGCTCCACTTCCGATCCAGCTCCCTGATAATGTGCCTTGGAAAGCAATGGAGGATGCTTAAGTCCATGTGCTCCTGCACCCACATGGGCGACCTGGATCAATCTCCTGGCTCCTGGCTCCTGGCTTCAGATCAGCCCAGCCCTGGTTGTTGCGGTCATTTGCGGAGTGAACCAGTAGATGGAAGACCTCTCTTTCTATCTCCCTCCTCCTACCCCATAACCCTCCTTTCAAATAAATTAATCTTTTTTTTAAAAAAAAAATTATCCCAGTGCTTGAATAAACCCTAAAACCAAAACCAAGCCTGCAGCAAACACACAGAACTTAGTGTTTCATTGGAGTGAAAACTGTAATAAAATACTTCCATGTATCTTCAACAGTTTTTATCTCATGTATACATTTTGGAATCCTTGAAAACTTATATTCTCTTATATTTAAGTTCCCATGTGAAATTATATTTACAGATACAGTTACACCAGATAAACACATTCATGATGATTTTGAATCACTTGTGCAGTAAGGGTAATAAGAAATATCTCCATCTTGAATTTTTAGAAACATTCTCAACACGAATTTACATATAGTAATGTTCCAAGATAAACATGTAAATTACAGAGATCAGGTTTTTTTTAATTACTCTTCTTTAAATGCAGCCAGGCTAAAACTACAGCTCATCAGAGGTAAGCTGGAACTTTCTCCCAGGTCGTCCAATCCCTAATGCCTTAGCAGCTCTCCCCACTAAACATCTAGCAACACAGATATGTAGGTTGTAAGTGAGAAACATGCCCTGAAGTGGCTGCAACTTTGAGTATACTCCCATGCCCCCAAGCTGTGAAATCCTCCAGCCTGCCTGGAGGAGGTCCTGATGGAACTGTATGTGGGGGACAGTGAGGATGCCAGATGGCAGTTTGTGTGAAAATCTGGGACTGAGGCAGTCAGCCAAAAACAGTGGACAGAAAAAAAAAAAAAAAAGGTTGATCACCAAGAATATACCCCTTCACAAATGAATGGAAGAGGAATTAGAACTCTTCATCATACAGAGAAAATCTTTCCATTTTTCATCTGTGTATATAAAAAAAAATAAAAAGTTTAACAATTTTAAAATATTTGTATTGTGTTGATTTCTCTCACTATCATTTCCTTTTGCTCCATCAATATTTTTGGAAAGAGCAGCTCACTGACAAGGGAATTGTAGGCAAACTTAAAAATAAAGTGTTTCCAGTATTTTGTCATCAGATGTAGAGGGAAATGCTTCAAGGAACCACTCTACTTGACTTGTGAGTAAAGGGGTATCTGCATTGTATTGATTGTTATTGTGTGCCTTTATCACTTTTATTGTTTGCTGCAGTATAGCCCTTTGAAGGTCTGCCAAACCACTGCGGCTTGCTCAAAAGCAGGGCTGAATTTTAATTAAGCTGAGCCAAATAGACACAGAGCAGTTGAACTTGATTAGACCACTTGTCCTGATGCACACACAGAGGGCATTCAGCACATTTATTTTAATAACTGACAAAGTCAATTCACATATTTGGTGAAATTATCAAGATAAAAACCACCATGTGTCGACATATTCCTTCTATCTAAGACTTCTGCTTCTCTGGTTTAATCTACAAGCCAACAAGGAGAGCTGAGTGGGTAGTGAGCCAGTGGGGATATGTGGCATAATTTCTTGATAACAGTAATGTTCTATATTCCCTGGGAAGAAGCAATATATGAGTTCAGTAATTAGGATTCAACAGGATATTTCAAGTAGAGAAATGAAAGTGTCTATGTGTCTCTCTCTGTCTATACGCATGTATATTGGTTTTCTTTTCAAATATTTGAATGGGAAGAAAAGTTTGCCACAGTATTTAACCCAGTTAAGGGAGCAGGTGGGATGTCAGAATTTCATGAATTTTTATTTTTGATACCTCGGGAAGAACAAAGCATCCAGGTTTCTAGCTTCAGCAGAACTGTGCCAAAATGTGATCCCACGGTAACTTCTGAAATCAGCCAGTGTAATTTTCCCACACAGCATGCTGAACTGAGTCCCTGATAGGTCCAGGTTTCTGCAAAGCAAACTACTGTTAAATTGACTTTGCTGCTATCTTAGACCTAGTCACTTCTCAGATACTCTCTGAAAACAAGATTTCCTGAGTAGACGCTCAAAATCTAAGCAAGCAAACAAACGAACAAAAACTATCTTCCTTGAAGGGAGTACTGATTATAGGAAATATGAAAAAACAAACAAAAATCTGTGTAGTAAGAAGTGGTTCTTTCTATATCTGTGTGTCAGGGTGATGGATAAAAACATTCTAAAATATGAAGATGCTAATATTTCTTAAGGAAATATTTTCTCAGTGAAAATCCGAAGATAAGGTCTCTAAGATGAAACAGAGTTTTCTTTCTACATGGTGCAAATAAATGGCAGAGTGGCTCTTGTTTTGATAAATCCGAATCACTAAGTCCTTAATAGAATTTAGCACTTTGCTTCTGACATGCTAATACCAATTCACTGTACTTAATCCTAAGAAAATAATCCTTCCCTTGGGATTAGCAAAATATAAATTGAGTAAATTTATAAATATAAGTGGATGTCTTTTCTGTGCAGAGAAGTGAATTGAGTTTTAAGAAGAAAACAAGATACAAAATGCTCATCTTTACAACAGCAACAAAAGATGAGTACATTAAAAGGCTCCTTTGTATATTATACTTTCACCATTTATTCCTGTCTACCTGATCAAAGGAAGAAAAAAGTTCAGCAATGAACTAAAATCCTTGATAATAACTTATTTTAAAAAATAAAAATCTATCTAGAAAGAACATGGACTTTGAAGTCAAATAATTCTGAAGAATTCAAATCATTTTTATGATGTTCTCTAGCTATATCAGGTTCATCCATTTATTTAACTTCCACTTTTTTCACATATAAAATGGGAAGAAATAAAATCTTAGTAAAAGATAATATATAAGAAATATTTCAAGGGCCAACGCTGTAGCGCAGTGGGTTAATGCCCTAGCCTGAGGTGCTGGCATCCCATATGGGCGCCGGTACAAGACCCCGCTGCTCCACTTCCAATCCAGCTCTCTGCTATGGCCTGAGAAAGCAGTGGAGGATGGCCCAAGTCCTCGGGCCCCTGCACCCGCATGGGAGGCCTGGAGAAAGCTCCTGGCTCCTGGCTTTGGATCGGCACAGCTCTAGCCGTTGTGGCCAATTGGGGAGTGAACCATCGGATGGAGGACCTCTCTCTCTCTCTCTCTCTCTCTGCGTAACTCTGATTTACAAATAAATAAATAAATAAATGTTTTTTAAAAAAGAAATATTTCAGGTAATTCCTACACAATGTATTCTAGAATTTTTAAATGAATTTTATTGTGAAAAATTCTAATAGATTTCCATGGTAAGATTTCCATTCCATAAGACCTTGTGTATTTGTAAAAAAAAAAAAAAAAACAAAAAACAAAAAACACTCAACTACATCTTTTTTTCTTTTAATTTATTTGAGAGGTAGAGTTAGACAGAGTAAGAGAGAGAATGAGAGAGAGAGACAGAGACAGAGAGAAGTCTTCCTTCCATTGGTTCACCACCCAAATGGCTGCCACGGCCAGAACAACGCCAATTCGAATCCAGGAGCTAGGCACTTCCTCCTGGTCTCCCATGCGGGTTCAGGGCCTAAGCACGTGGGCCATCCTCCACTGCCTTCCCGGGCCACAGCAGAGAGCTGGACTGGAAGAAGAGCAACCGGAACTAGAACCTGGCGCCCACATGGGATGCCGGCGCCGCAGGCGGAGGATTAGCCAAGTGAGCCACGGCACCGGCCCCTCAACTAGATCTTTTAACCACCGATTTGAGGACGCTACAATACTGTCATGTTGTATGTACTCCACAGAATTAGTTCTCCCCAATGGAGCCCACTGTCTACAAGTTTATGAAATGTCTGATGCAGTTAGATCCACCTGAGGCTAATGTAACATGTGATGAACTCCATGAATTTATCCTTATCAATATAAGCAATTTTTTTGACTTCAACTTATTTTCATAAAATAAATGGACACTGTAAAATGTGCTTAAGTAGGAACTATTATTTATATGGAAGTGTTGATTGGTATTTGGCACCTCCATGGAATAACATTAAGTCTTGATTTCACATACGCTACTCAAAAGTTTAGACTACAGTTTACTAAAAGCATGTATGGATAGAATGTATAATATATAAAAGGATGTGTTATGTTTGAATGCTTCCTCCCCAAATAGTCCTGGATTTTAATTAACATTAAAAGTATTAAGATGTAGGGCCTTTAAGAAGTGTTTACATCATGAGGGATCTATCCACCATCATGAGCGGATTAATGGCACTACCACAGGAATAGATGAGTTACAGAAGTGAGCTCTGGCTCACTGCCACCCTCTTGCTGTCACAATGGAAGCCCCTCCACCATTTATGACACAGCAAGAAGGCCCGGACCAGATGCTGGCACCTTAAAATGGGATTTCTCAGTCTCCAAAAGTGGAACACATACATTTTTGTTCTTCATAAATTACCCAGGCTGTAGTATTCAGTTATAACAACATAAAATGGACTAAGACAGATGGGTTATAACAAAACGAAATCTATAAAATAAATAGTGTCTCTGTGCATATGTGTTATACAATTTTATGTTGTTAAATTGGTTTCCAATAGCCACGGATTGATAATAACATCCCTATCCTATTACTGTATCGTTCAGCCCCATGCATTCTACCATTACAGTGATCAGAGTTGGCAATTTTAAGTTACAGATTCTCTTGCTTCCTGTCTGCCAACTTTACAGCTTTGTAGGCAGTTTATAGGCAAAGACCACTATGTTTTTATACCAGTACATATACATCATTTTAAAACAGTGTCTAACATTCACTCAATGTTCACAAGAATTTGTTAACTGAATCCCAAATAAATACAATTTAAAGGCTAAAGGATAAATACCCACTTTAAGCAAGGCGAAGGGCATCTGTTTTTTATCTTAACTTTCCCCCCTGTTAATTTCCTTTGCTTATAAAGTGATTTACTTGCTGGTTTGAACTGTACTCAGTGTATATTTATTATTCAATTTTCATCATATCAAAGAGGTTAGAGAGACCTTGAGATGTGTTCATTGCCTTGAGGTATGACTACTCAAAGCATTAAGTAAACATTTAGCTTTAGCTTTTTTCTGAAACTCTAGAGGCTTCATGAAATTCAGATTAGTAACAATCTTGTCTAAAGGGTCAGAAAAGGTGACATTTATAAGTGATTTTAATATATAACCCCACAATTAACCCCTGCAAATATTTTATTCTTGAGGTAGTTAGCAAATGATGAACTCATAATAATAGCCTACCTCAGCCCCTCTTGGAGGATGAAGGTTTTGTGTTTAGAATGTTTGGTCAGGGACCTGTTGATGTTTTGGTGGGGCTAATGAATAATGTGGAAAAGACAGGAATGTATTACATGAAAGATCAGTTGGGCCAGTGCTGTGGCATAGCAGGTAAGGCCACTGACTGCAGTGCTGGCATCCCATATAGGTGCCAATCTGATCCAGCTCTCTGCTATGGCCTGGGAAAGCAGTAGAAGATGGCTCAAGTCCTTGGGCCCCTACACCCACATGGGAGACCTGGAAGAAGTTCCTTGCTTCGGATCGGCCCAGCTCCAGCCACTGTGGCCATCTGGGGAAGTGAACCAGTGGATGGAAGACCTCTTTCTCTCTCTGTCTCTCTGTCTCTCTTTCTCTCTCTCTTTCCCTCCCTCTCCCTCCCTCCCTATCTCTCTCTTAGCCTCTCCTTCTCTTTCTGTGTAACTAAGACTTTCAAGTAAATAAATAAATCTAAATAAAAAAATAGATCAGTTGAGGGAGAGTGTTTGGAGTGGCAGTGAGAAAAGAACCTTATAGACGCATGGAGAGCAGCCTTCAAGGAGAAAGGTGAATGAAAAGCATTCTTAAATATTTCAGCCAATCTTTAAAAAATTAGCTAAAATCAAATTAGTTTTAAATTTGTTGTATTTTTGTATTGTAGAATTTGTGTTTATTTGTAGTATTACAGAAGGTAAATGCAGTGAGGTTAAAAATATAAAACAGTGAGGCTGGTGCTCTGGCATAGAGGGTAAAGCCACTGCCTGCAGTACCAGCATCCCATATGGGTGCTGGTTCGAGTCCTGGCTGCTCCACTTTCGATCCAGCTCTCTGCTATGGCCTGGGAAAGCAGCAGAAGATGGTCCAAGTCCTTGGGCCCCTACACCTGCGTGGGAAACCCAGAAGAAGCTCCTGGCTCCTGGCTTCGGATAGGCGCAGCTCTAGCTGTTGTGTCCATCTGGGGAGTGAACCAGTGGATGGAAGACTTTATCACTTTCTCTCTCTCTCTCTCTCTCTGTAACTGTGCCTTTCAAGTAAAATGAATAAATTTTTAAAATATATATATAAAACAAATAGAAAAAATATTTCCTTAAAAGATAAGCCCTAAGGTAGTGTGAATTGGAAACTTCTAAATATGTCTGAAAGAAGAGAAAGTACATTGTTCCTAGGGCAATGCTAATCCTCTGTAAATCATAAATCAAGATGAAAGAGAACCCAGGAAGACATCCTTTCTATCAATGGGGTTGCTAGGGGAATGTTGAAAGTAGAAAGAGGTGATTATGAATATTTGTGTAAGTTTAATACAGTTTTAAATGAGGGAGGGAGACTTGTTAGGAAGGTGGGGAAAGGGAAAAGGATGAGAATATAGGGCCTCATTGGAATAGAACACTTTGAATTTCCCAGGTGGACAATCAGCAATAGAAGGACAATTAGACACATTTTAATCTGAGACCACCTATGCTCTCCAGTAATTCAAATAACTGCAATGTGGGTAGGAATATGGACACGTCAGCAAAGTAAATAACATCTAAGGATCCATCCACTCCAAAGGTTATGAATGTTTACTTCATATCTAGAGCAGTAATTTAAAATGGTTAAAACATATTTATATTATATGTGATAATAGCTGAATTCGAGATTTTTCACACCTAGAATATATTGCCTGATAGTTAAGAATGAGCCGTGAGTGTATTGCTGACATGTTTAAAGA
Organism: Sylvilagus floridanus; assembly: GCA_949820135.1. NCBI lineage: Eukaryota > Metazoa > Chordata > Mammalia > Lagomorpha > Leporidae > Sylvilagus > Sylvilagus floridanus. Next base: position 116,148,909 of record OX463223.1, read on the forward strand.
ACTTTCAAGAGTAACTAAGTAAGGAATCAGCAAGGTTGAAATCACCCAGGCTTAGTAGCAGGAGCACTGACGCTATGGTCAGATCATTGCATTTCAGTACTGATTCTATGATCTAGGGTGAATGATTTAATTTATTGGTGCCTCTCTTTGCCTTTAGACAACTGTGAAATATATTTCATGCTCTCTCAAAAGCAAAAGGTTAAAAAATAAATAGGATACATACACTTGTTTGAATAGAAGATTCCACAAAAGAAAGGTACTAAAGGCAAACAGGATTGTGTAATGTTTGATTACTGAAGCGTACCATATGAATAATAATATTTACTAAGTGCTTCCTTTATTCTTAGTGCTTTACATGTACTGATTGTTTAATCCTTGCAACAACTACATAAGGGAGGCAGTATAATTATCCCCACATTATAAATGAGGAAATTTTAAGAATGAAGCCAAGTTTCGATTCCAGTGCCTATGGGTAGGTTCCCGAAGAGCTTTCATCGAAATGATTATTGCAAGCTGCCTAGAGGACCTAATGAAAAGCACATATACCAGCACTATTGCAAAACAACTTAAAATCTATGTAACCAATGGATACATATCACCTATAATGAACTTGTTATATTCACAATAATGAAATTGAAAGACAAATTACATGCACTGTCCTCCATCAGATTTTGTTTAACTGATCATGTCTCAAGAAATACAGAGAAGAGCAAGCCCTCTTATTAGAGAACTGCTTTATTTCTCAGTTTTTATCAATGGTCTGGGCTTACTGTAAGATATTGACGTTTAACTTATATGCATATATAGAATGAGGACAGAGAGATGAGGTAGGAAACCAAAAAACATCAATGAGAAAAAAAATTTGGGAGTGAGGCAGGCAAGGGTTTATGGAAGGGTTATATGAATGAAACAGAACAACTACAGACCCTTAAAGGATTAGTAGGGTTTCAATAGCTGGAGAAAATGATGGGTTGGGTTAGGATACTTCAGATCTGATAAAGAGTATGAACAAAAGAGAGAATGTACAGGCTTCTTTTATGGCATTCTTCTGATGACAGTGAATGCATACCATGGGCCAGGTCTTCTATCAGCACTGGCAAAAAGCAGATAGCTTACATGTTTGTCACATTTAGTTAGTAAACAGAAAAACAAGGCTGGCAGAAGAATGGAAGGAATCACAGCATGGAACATCACAAAATGTGGGCATCCTGGTAAGCAAAGTAAGAGAGACACAAGGAATTTTTATCATCTTGACCACTAGATGCTAAATGCCTAGGCGGAAGAATCACATCTTTAGATATTTTAAATACCTTAATATACTTACAAAAATGTAGCATATGTGAGTCAGGTTGACATTTTGAGATTTGATGACTGTGTATAGCCCCTGTCTGTAACTCTTGAGGAATAGGGGTTTTTCTACTTACTACTTGGTGAATTCTTTATTTACTGGAGTGGTAAGCTTGTGATAATAAAATAAACTGAAATTATGTCACTGTAGAAATTAAAAGAAAAAATAAGGAAGGAAGGAGGAGAGAAGGTGGGAGCATGGGTGGGAGGGAATGTGGGGTAGAGAGTATCACTATGTTCTTAAATCTGTAAATGTGAAATTTGTTCATCTTATATAAGTAAAAAATTTTAAATATATATATATATATACATATACTTATTTTCATGCAGCTGGTAATCAGGAAAGAGTTATTTATATGGCACTATAGTACAGTAGAGACAGTACTGGTTTAGGAAATAGGACTATTTCAACTTCTTTGGGGAAAAAAGGGATATTTCTAGAACAGTTTAGGATCCCTCTCAGGTGTTTTCAAAGTTCGTGATTAGGCTTATCAATTATTGAGTGTTACTGTTAATAAGGAGTTCTCCATCAAGGGACATGACATGTTGTGCAAGAATGTGCATCTAGTCTCTTGACAAGTCAGACTCTTGGACACCAGGCTCACTTCATCACAGCATATGGCTAAGTACAAAATTTCGTTAGACTTCAGATACTTGATTCTTGAGTCTTAGAGGATCTGTTTGTAGAGGCGGGCTGGGAAGAAGGAATGGGTATGTTATGAAAAAGAAAGGAAAATCCCCAGGTGATCCAGATATGCACCTGTCTTGAACCCAACTGCAAATCCCCTCTTGATTAGAAAACTCTTGCTCTGGAGTAGTTCATTGAAAAATTCAAATCTAAAATTAGTTGCACTCATCAGAAATAGACAATATGACACAGGGCACAGAGAATGATATTTATGATCTACACTACGAAACTCCAACTCCATGCTTTCTCATGTTTTATGAAGCATTTTGTGGGAAATTAATATTAAAAAAGTGAACGTGGATAAATGTAAGAAAGTTCACATATGTGAACACTTAATATGATTTACAAAAATGAGCCAGTAAGGCTGGTCAGTAACATTTAGTGAAGTGGGACATGGCCTAGGTTCATCAGTCAAGTTGTGTTGGAAGGGGCAACATCAATTTGAAGAGGTGAGAAAACTTGAGATGGCAGAGAAATCAGTTTATTCACATTTGTGAAACAGCCTGTGTCAAGGATGAGAAGTGGGAGAGAAGAACTCCCTCCAAGTGACAGAGAGCTATTCCATCTCAATGAGTCTGCCATCATTCTTGTGAGAGTCGCAATGATTTGCATGTTTGGTGATTGATACAGATAGAGGTAGTAAATCACATCGAGACTTCACAGAAAGGCTCTGCTGTCTCAGTTACAGAGAGATGAACATTTGTACTATATACCGCAAAGATTCACATTGTTCAAATGCACTATAATTTCAGGAATGATCTGAAAATACCCATCAGTCAAATCTATGAACTTGAAACACAGAGAACTCTACCACTAGGGATCATTTACCATTTCAAGTGGCAGATTAAGGGCTTCAGGTATTTCCAATTTCAGAGATATATAAGAGGCTTTTTATCAACATACTGTATTTTTCCATGTAACTTGTTGCCATAACCAAGAGGAAAACAAAAGCAACCATCACAACAACAAATCTGATACCTAAGAGAATAAATTTATATTCAGTGTACTGGTAATTATTCTAACTTTCTGTTTTCATGAAACATAATTATTTTTCTTTTTGCTCTAGGATGACTGATTTTGCTATTGGATTAAGGCTAACGTTAGAACTGGGAGAGAAGTGAAGCATATTCTCCATGGAGAATAATTCTATTACTACTACTGGACCATTCTTGCAGCTCAGAGGTATATTCTTTCAAGAAGAAAAATTGCCTCTCCACAAACAATGACTAGATATTTTCTCTTTAAATGCAAAAAGCAATGATGACACAATTAGCTTTAGAAACTAGAGAATTACTAAGAAACAGGACAAAAGGAAAATGCTAGCATTGGTTACATGTGAAAGCAACTTGAATAAAGCATAAGAAAATCTGTATTGTTGCACTGTTCAAAAACTTCTTATGATAGAAATAGTGTCACCAGGAGGAGGTACATGGCTCCTGGCTCCGGATCAGCGCAGCGCTGGCCGTGGCGGCCATTTGGGGGGTGAACCAACAGAAAAGGAAGACCTTTATCTCTGTCTCTAACTCTGCCTGTCAAAAAATTAAATTAAAAAATTAAAAAAAAATAAAGTAGGAGACTGAGGAGCTATTTAAGTGGGAGTGGGGTATCCTAATTCCCTGAGAATCTTAATTCCTGCTTATTGTCACACTCTCCAATAAATGACTCTTATCATAACTTCTGGTTGTTAAATATTCATTGAAAATGAGTGTCTCACCGTGTTGGCCTAATATTTCACTGAACTCCTTGACTCCAGAGACCTTGCCCTCGACCTTGCCTCAGTCACTTGGTCCTGGGTTAATACCCTTGATTTTCTCATGAGCTTAATTTTATTTTATTTTATTTGAAAGACAGAGTTACAGAGAGAGGTAGAGACATAGAGATAGGTCTTCCATCCCCTGGTTCACTCCCCAGATGGCCGCAATGACTGGAGCTAAGCTGACCCAAAGCCAGGAGCTTCTTCCGGGTCTCCCACATGGGTGCAGGGTCCCAAGGACTTGGGCCATCCTCTACTGCTTTCCCAGGCCATAGCAGAGAGCTGGATCAGAAGAGGAGCAGCCAGACTAGAACTGGTGCCCATAAGGGATGCCAGCACTTCAGGCCAGGGCTTTCACCCACTGCACCATAGCGCTGGCCTCCATGAGCTCAATTTTAAACACCACACACTCTACCTCCTGAGCCTAGCTTACTCTGTCAACTTCCCATATTTTAACATTCTTTGATATTACCAAGCTCTATAATGCATTCTGATAGCTCTTCACTATTCCTTATACTCTTCGGGCCCTCACTTGTCTTCTTTCCAAGCATAAACTCTAGTGTGTATGATAAATACTTTCTTGCTCCCTCCCTCTCAGTACTGCTGTTCACTTGATAAATCTCAAAGCACAACTACTGCCAACTCTCTACTCATTCATCCACTCTATGATGTTGAAACTTCTGGAGAAATATACCAGTCACTTTGAATTCATGATCACTAACTTCAAGTTGGCACTTAGCACCCCTACTCAATCTCAAGCGTAGCTGCATATTGTGGGAATTTTATTACATGTATTGCAAGTCAACTCCCCAAGATTCTGAATGAAGCTGTCTAGGTTATAATCTTGGCACTGGAATTTTTAAGTTCACCCTCAGGTAATTCAAACATGAACAAGGTTTGAGAACCTCCAGCTAGATGACTATTTTATTCTGTTTTCTTTCCTGAATTTTCCAACACCTCTGCCACACTCAATCAATAATCTTGTTTCTTATTTATATTAGAAAAATGAAGATAGAGAATTTCTTCCCAGGCTCCTGTTACCACTTCTCCCCACATACTTTTATTAGCATCTAGACTATGGATCACAGTCTGTGTTCGAATTACAGAGCACATCTTGCCTACTCAAGGACATGGCTACAGCAACTAGCTCTACCCTCCTCCGCATCACTGATTTCTCCCTCTCACCTGGATCATTCACCTGAGTATGCGATACCACTATTTTCCTGTCTTCAAACCATTCTCTCTTGATCCCATTTCCCACCATCACTTGCATCGCCATTTCTTTGTCCCCCTTAAATGTTTTAAACGATTAATTTTTCCAGAACTTGCTATTACCTCCAATTCCTCTCCTCAATACTCTCTAGCCCAAACCTCTCTTGCAATTCTGCTTTCACTCCCAATACTTTCTGAAATTGCTCTTGTCAAGGTCACTAAAGGCTACCAAGTTGTTAAATCTACAGGTCAACTCTTGTGTTTCATTTTCTTGGACAAATCAGCAGTATTTGATACAATCAATAACTTCTTCCTCCTGGAAGCAGATTATTTATTTGGCTTCTTAGCAGGGATGGGCAAGCTACAGCCTATGCACCCAGTTACGTGTGCTGCCTCTTTTTGTGAATCAAGGTGCACTGGAGCACAACTCACCTGGTATCTATGGCTGCTTTCCCAGCTGAAAGAGCAGAGTTGTACACTTGTGACAGAAATTTTGGCCATCAAAGCCTAAAATATCCACGATATGGCTGGCACCAGAAGTCATTTGTCAGTGAGCCCTGACTTGTTGCCTTCTCTCCTCGCTTTCTTTTTTACTTCAATGTTCACCCTTCTTAGGTTCTTTAACCAATTTCTTCTCATACCCTAAGCCTGTTAATGTCAAGACTGTCTTTGGACCTCTTCTTTGCTTTGTTTAAACTCATTCTTCCGGTAACTTAATCCAGTCTCATAACTTTACAGACTACATGTTCTAGAATGGTCCCCTGAAACCCAGATTTAATAACCAACAGTCTATTTGGAAAGTCCATCTTGATAGCTAAACATATCTTGGAATTAATATATCCAAAACTGAATTCTTGACCTTACTGCATATCTGATCCTCCTGCAGCTTTTCCCACCTCAGGAAATGACAACTATATCCTCCCTAAAGTATCAACCATCATCCTTGATCCACTCTTTCATCTTTTTATAATTCTGATGATTTTTACTTATTTGGGAGGGAGAGCCAGAGGAAATGGGAGTGGGAGGACAAAGGGAGAGGGGGGTAACTCCTTCAAACTATTGGTTTACTCCCCAAATACCAGCAATAGCCAACGCTAGGCCAAGCTGCAGGTGGGATCTGGGAACTCAGTCCAGCTTTCCCCTGTGGGCATCAAGGACCTAGCTACTTGAGTCATCACCTACTGCCTCCCTGCATGTGTACTGACAGTAAGTTGAACTGGAAGTGCAGCCAGTACACAAATCCAGGTGGCATCTTAACCACTGTGCCAAACACCTGCCTCATGATGATTTCTTGCCTTTTATACCATACATGTAACTTCTCAGAAAATTCTGTCATTTCTATGTTCAAAATATATTCACAATCCAACCACTTCTCACCACCTCCACTCGTACTATCCTGGACCAAGTCATTATCATTTCTGGCCTAAATTATTTCGGTACATTCATTATCTGTCTCCTTGTTCTTTCCCTTGTTCTCCTACACTTTTCATACCAACTCTCCCTGAGCTTATTCTCAAGATAGAAGTCAGAGTCATCCTTTAAAAATATTAAGTCAGATGATTTTATGTCCTTTTCATAGCTTTTCACTCACTTCCCATTTTATTTATATTAAGTCTTTTCGCTTACAAGAAGTTGCATGACTTTTATGACTTTATCTTCTGCTCCTCCTGTCCTCTAGTTCTTTCTACAATAGTCCATACATGCTCATTCCTCATGTTCTCTGCATCTTATGGTACGCTGACCCGGGATGCTCTTCCCTGATACATCCTCATGCTGCAACCCCTACCTCCTTCAGCTCTATCTCAAATATCACCTATTCTATGCTATCTTCCCTATTCATCAACCTTAAAACTTTCAGCGCTTTTCAGGTACTTTAGTACCCACCTCCCTGCTTTCTCTAAAACATTTCTAACAATATAATGTCATTCATGTTTTACATAATCATCTTATTTACTGTATGTCTTTTTACATTAGGAAATAATTTTCACTAGAATAAGGTTGTTGCACATTCTGGTTATTGCTGAATCTCTAGTTAGAAGCAGACACTTAATAGGTTTTGTGAACATGTGTTGATTGATTGAACACTTGGAGTTGAAACAAGACAAAACCCAATTGTCACAGCCAAGTCTGGTTCTAATGCCAACATCTATAACCACTACCAGTTTACACTTGGCTTTTTCTATAAACCCATACTAAGCCTTCAAGAAATTTGTATTTAAGTGTTTACCACATTGATAAGACCACAACAAAAAATCAAATATATTTTCCCTAAAGAGGTCTCACTCAGCTTCTCAAATTTAATGTTTTCTTTGCACTTTGGACAGATCATAAAGCCAAACAATACATTAGGAGTTTTTTGAAAACAAGGAATCTACTCGATTGGTCCTGTCTAAATACTTTGCATAAAATATGTCTTGAAGGAATGAACTAGAGGCACAGCGTAAACCAAATGGAAGAGTAACAAAAAACATTCACAGTGACTAGGATCACTGTGTGGAAAGAAACCTAGGCTGATGGCTCTGCCAAATTACACAGAGTCACTGAATTCATAATTTTAATATCTATACTGAATAAAGAATGATTAAGAGAAAAAAAAAAAACAAGGACACAGCTAGCATCAGCAGCGCAGAATACAAGAAAACTAATGAAGAAATGCAAGTCAAGCTCTTAAGACTACTTTCCTAAGCAGTCAGAGAAGGTCTAGTCAAATACACAGGGCATACTCAAGACTGAATGAAGATGTACTTTGCAACCAAGCTGATGAATTGCATTAGAAAATGTAAAATATGAATAACCAAATCTCAACTATTTAACAAGTATGAAATTGCATTACTAATTAACATGATTATACATTTAGTTTAATCCTTGAAAGTGATTTACAAACACAAAGAGTGGTATGAATATTTTAGTGGCTTCAACAAAGTGCACTGGGTTGAGATGGTTAGAGAATTCACTGATTCAGTAAGTATTTATGAGCACAGGTGATAGGACAGTTGTCTTGTCATGAAAGAGAAAGTAAAATGACAAGTGCTCTATCGTCATGAAGCCACAGTGACTTATGGATACATAAAGGAGTAACTACAAAAAGGAATGGCTTCAGCAATAGATTATGAGCCACATTCTCTGTAATCACTGCAGGGACATGGGAGTACAAAGGACAAAAGAGATTTCAGAGAAGATGTATTTGAATGGATGAAATGTTATCTAAAAGATGACTAAAGGTCAAGGAAACAGCCAAGGGAAGGCCATGATCAACAGGATGGAAATGAGACAAAAAGATGAGAGATTTGAATGATGGTGGACAGTAGACTTAAAGAAATGTATGTATAAGATGTAAAGGTGTGATGGATCAAGTTTAAATGGAAATCTGGCATAACAGAAAATACTGATGCTTTGCAGTCACAAGGAATGCTCTGATTTCTAGTTGCTCCTTTCATCTACTCCTAGAACTTTAAAACTTATTTAACATCTCTGTAGATTAATTTTCTATTCTGCAAAGCAAGATATGAGTATAGAAATACCTTATCTTCCAAGGTTAGTTCAAGAGTTAGAGATAATCAGGTTATGTGCCTAAAAATGTAACTTTTTAAATAATTATTTTAACTCCATGCTAAAATTTTACATTTTAATTGTGCAGGCAGTGAAGAGATCTGGACTTTTTTCTCTATATTTTTTAAATTATTTGAGAGAGAGAGAAAAAGAGAGACAGACAGAGGACCCATTAACTAGGTCACTCCCAAAATACTTACAACAGCCAAGGCTGGACCAAAGACGAATCTGGTATCTAGGAATTCATTCCAGATTTCTTACATGAGTTGCAGGAAACCAATGACCAGAGCCTCCCAATGTGGGAACCAGTAGGAACCTGGATTTAGGAGCCAAAGCCAAAGCCAAATGCCAACATATAGATTGTTTTTAAACAAGAATTTTAACAATAATTCCCTGATACAATATGAATGATAGGCTGGGGAAAATGATGGAGAATCCACTTAGCAGATTATTTCAAAAGTTCAGGTGAAAATACAAGAACAGGTGGCTTTCATATAAATTGCCATGGGAGGACATTTGGTCTAGCAGTTAAGATAGTCTTAAAGAAAATCTTATCTCACATCCCAATTATCAGGGTTCCATCCTGGTTCTGGCTCCTGATGCCAGCTTCCTGCCACACATACCCCAGGATGCAGTGGTGATGGCTTAGGGAACAGGGTCCCTGTTACCCACATGGGAGACCTGGGTTGAGTTTCTAGCTCCCAGTCACTGCAGGCATTTTGGGAGTGACCCAGTGCATGCGAGCACTGGCCATCTGTCCTTTGGTCACTGAAAAGGAATTTTATATAAATAAATTGCCAGTAGTAAGGTAAGGAGAGTATAGGAAAGATACAATTGAATTTTAGGACTGAATCTTGTGACCAATTAGTATACAGTAACAAAATTGATAATGTCAATTATGGTTTCTGGAAAAAATCAAAATTTTAAATTGTTATAACATATTTATCTACACACACACACAGTTATTTGACAGCTCCATGTTTGATCACCCTTTCACCTCCAAATAGACAGGTATACTTAAATCCTATGCTAAGTCTTATTTTTAAAGTTGAAATTCTCATAATCTTCCTCTTCAAACATACACACACTCTCTCACTTTATGTCTCATTGATCGTTCTGCCAAATCCTAGGTTACATTTTTCTTCTAAACTTAAATGATTAATGAATTCTTCCAAGACTAATGAGCTGGATAAAAGAGAGATCTAGCATTGCTCAATAATTTGGTACTCTACCCATGTATTAGTGAGAAAACACAGCCATGCATTGATTATTGCTAATGATATCATGGTGCCTGAACACCTGCAGTCCTTGTCTTGCTCTTGTATGTCATTTGGATTTATAGATTATCTGCTAGAGATTACAAAGGAGAACCTTGAGCAGCAATGGCAGCACACTCTCTTTGACTCCAAGGAATTGCTTCATTGAGAATTCTGAGGTGGTTTCACCAAAACCATTCTTTCTTGTATAGTTTACGTATTTTAACACTACAGACAAAAGTAACCCAGACTTTTCCAATTACCTGATTCATTATAAGACTTTTAGAAATGAAGTAGAGATTCAGCAGAGAGCACATCCACATATTGGACAATAGTACTGCTCTGGTCAAACAATACAGCTCTGCAGTTGACAGCTGTTATTTACCAGCTGAGATGGCTATGAACCAGGCAACCTACCACTATGCCTAAGAAATCAAGTAAAAGCCATGTCTTGAAAGATAGTTCCTAACCAGTGAAAGCAGAGTGACTTGACTACATTGAAAATTTGATACTTCCATTTTTCTCTTGTAAATTTTTTTTTTCATGAGATTGGTCATTTAAGAGGCTGAGAAACAAACAAGATGGCTGAAATGAACAATGGTATACATAAGGGGTTTACATGGCATACATGTAAGTGGTATACATATATGTAGTATGGATAAGAAAATATACATATGTATGGTATACATGAGTGTAGCAGCAGAAGTAGGTTTTTAAAAGGATAAATCCTGAGAGAAAATTATTTTAAGGGCTTTATAGCACTGATGCTACTGCTATTTTTTATTTCAAATTCACAAATCTTATATAAACAAATGCTATACTCATTATTCTGATAAGTTTATAGTTAGATAAGAGGATTTATTTGGGAATTACAAACTTGGAACTACAGAAGCTAAGAAAAATTGGAATATCTGAAAAACAAAATTGGAACTTTCTTCTTCTAGTGTAACTAGCACGGTAACTAATGCATAATGCACACTCCTCAACATTTGTTGAATGGACTAATGGTTATTGACTAAATTAATGAACTGTTCTTGATGTATATTCCTTTGGTTCATACTGAAACACTTATAAAGCAGTGAAATCGGCTTAGAGATTTGAGATTAAGATGAATGGAAATAAATTAAATGATTATTAATGTTATCTAGTCAAAGCCCCAAATACTGCAATTATCAAAGTTAAAGTATAAAATTTATATTTCTGAATACATGAGAATATGATTTCTTAGTTTAATAATGAAAATAATACTAATATGAAAAACAGTTTATATTACTGCTGTGAGAGTCAAAGAGCCATAATTTTTTCATCCACTTTACCAAAAGCAGCCAAAATTATAAACCTAAGAAATATCAACATGAAAATTAAAGTACATGAATAAATGGGATTACGAAATTAATATGTGGCTATTCAAGTATTATGTTTTAAATATTTGAAAAACTGGCCAAAAAGGTCTACATCAAATAAAAGGGTTTCTATATGATGGCAGCCTGGTTTCTAACAATGCCTTAAAATTCAAAATTTTTTCCTCAATAACTCAATTTACATTTCCAAGTCTTTTGAGATTAAAACTAGAAATCTTGTATCTTTATGAGGAAAATTCAGGAAGCCAGATTGAGAAACAGCATGATTTAATAGAATAAGAAAATTTCTGGAATGATACAATTAATTTCAAACACACATTTTTCTCTGTAGGTCTTGGTAAGTAACCAAACCCCGACTTGGAAATACTTTTTAAATGTATAAGCAGATGAATGTAAAAACACAACGGCTTCACACCCAGATCTGGTTTAAGGCAGGTCAGGAGTCACATGATCTACTAAACTTCCTTCTTACTGCAGTATATACTCTTAGTTGGCTTCATGATCAAGTACATGGTCATGATACAAAAGCAAAAAGGTGGAAAGATGAATGGTTAGGTAGCTTTTATTACAGAGAACAAAACCCAAATCCAACTGTTCCATTGTTAAAAATGCCTTCTTTTGGGGCAATGTCACCAAGTCACATGGGCGCCGGTTCAATTCTTGCCTGCTGCACTTCTGATCCGGCTCTCTGCTGTGGCCTGGGAAAACAGTGGAAGATGGTCCAAGTCCTTGGGCCCCTGCAACCGCATGAGAGACCCCGAAGGAGCTCCTGGCTCCTGGCTTCAGACTGGTGCAGCTCCAGCAGTTGCAGACAATTGGGAAGTGAACCAGTGGATGGAAGACCTCTCTCTCTGCCTCTCCTTCTCTGTGTATCTCTTTCAAATAAACAAAATAAATCTTTAAAAAAAAAAGAGCCTTCTTTTATTCAATATGTTAATAAAAATATATCTCAAAATTTTAATAACCACATCTTAAAAGCTATACAGAAGAAAATAACTATGTATAGTCCCTCCGATTTTAAGATATTCTCTCTCTAGATATTTCTTTTTGTATGTGCACAAATATGCACACACACACATACACATTTTATAACATTTGTGGAATTTTTATGCCAGCATATTTCACATGAAATTGAACTTCTAACATTGTGTACATATTTATTACATATTTAAACTTTGCTTCCTTGTATTTAATATTTAAATCATGTTATATTATGGGAATATTTCAATTTTATTAACTATTTCTCTCGATTATTAGGGAATCTTCTCAAAAATGTGTTCTCTAATGTTATCCCAAAATAGTCCCATAAGACAGACCTCGTAATCTCTTTCCACCTGGGTAAAAGCAGACCAGAGACGCAAATTATTTGCTTGTCTAAGATCACAGAATCAGGAAATGGCAGGAACAGAATTTTTTTTGATTTTCTTTCTTTTTAATATATATAAAGCTTTTATTTAAAGAATATAAATTTCCAAAGTACAGCTTATGGATTACGATGCCCCCCCCATAACTTCCCTCCCACCCGCAACCCTCCCCTTTCCCACTCCCTCTCCCCTTGCATTCGCATCAAGATTCATTTTCAATTCTCTTTATACACAGAAGATCAGTGTAGTACATATTACGTAAAGATTTCAACAGTTTGCCCTCACATAGCAACACAAAGTGAAAATACTGTTGGAGTACTAGTTATAGTATTAATTCACAATGTACAGCACATTAAGGACAGAGATCCTACATGATTTTTAAAGGATTAATTATCTATGCAATTTCCAATTTAACACCAAGATTTTTTAATCATTTGCAATTATCTTTATACAGAGAAGATCGATTCAGTATATACTATGTAAAGATTTCATCAGTTTGCGCCCACACAGAAACACAAAGTGTAAAAATACTGTTTCAGTACTAGTTATAGCATTACTTCACATTGGATAACACATTAAGGACAGAGCCCACATGGGAATTAGGTACACAGTGACTCCTGATGTTGATTTAACAATTTGACATTCTTGTTTATGGCATCAGTAATCTCCCTAGGGGCTCTAGTCGTGAGTTGCCAAGGCTTTGGAAGCCTTTAGGGTTTGCCGACTTCGATCTTATTCTGACAGAGTCATAGTCAAAGTGGAAGTTCTCTCCTCCCTTCAGAGAAAGGTACCTCCTTCTTTGATGGCCCTGTTCTTTCCACTGGGATCTCACTCGCAGAGATCTTTCATTTATCTCTTCTTTTTTTTTTTTTTCCAGAGTGTCTTGACTTTCCATGCCTAAAATATTTTCATGGGCTCTTGAGCCACATCCGAATGCCTTAAGGGCTGATTCTGAGGCCAGAGTGCTATTTAGGACATCTGCCATTCTATGAGTCTGCTGTGTATCCTGCTTCCCATGTTGGATCATTCTCTCCCTTTTTCATTCTATCAGTTAGTATTAGCAGACACTAGTCTTGCTTGTGTGATCCCTTTGACTCTTAGACCTATCAGTGTGATCAATTGTGAACTGAAACTGATCACTTTGACTAGTGAGATGGCCTTGGTACATGCCTCCTTGATGGGATTGTATTGGAATTCCCTGGCACGATTCTAACTCCATCATTTGGGGAAAGTCCCGAATGAGCATGTCCCAGATTATACATCTCCTCCCTCTCTTATTCCCACTCTTATATTTCACAGGGATCACTTTTCAGTTAAAATTTAAACACCTAAGAATAATTGTGTGTAAATTACAGAGTTCAGCCACTAGTACTAGGATAAAAAAAATACTAAAATGGATAAAGTATTACATTGTACAACAACAGTGAGCACAAGAGCTGATCATTTTTAAGATTTATTTATTTACTTGAAAGCCAGAATTACAGGGAGACAGAAGAAGAGACAGATCTTCCATCTGCTGGTTCACTCCCCAAATGGCCACAAAGAGCAGGGCTGGGCTGGGCCTCCCATGTGGGTGCAGGGGCCCAAGACCTTTCCCAGGCACATGGGATGCTGGTCTGCAGGCCATGGTTTAACCCACTGTGCCACAGGACTGGCCCCAAGGATCAGAACTTAACATACAATGAATAATAGCTCTGAAATAACTGGAGATTTGTATTTCAGAACTTCTATAAACTCCTTACACCTAATGTTCCTTTTCATTTCAACCCTTCCAGTTATAAACAAACTATACTGCATTAGCTAGCTAATACTTCTATACAAAAATAATTAACAAATAGTTCTTTACTAAGGTCTTTCAGTATCCTAAGTGTATCTAAACTAATCTGAGGAACCAAAAAAAAAAAAAAAGTCCACTAAGTCATAATTATATATCAGGTTTAAAAATGAAGCCTTTACCTAAGAGACATTTAACATTACATTTTAGATAACTTTGTAAAGAAGAAATTCCCTTTTGTTTCTCAGTAAGCAGACAGCATGCCATCTGTGCCCAATGCCCTTGGCAAAACCTGAGAAAAGAATGCACACAACCACTTAGCGTCACTAAGAGCAGGTACACCACAGGTCCAAAGGCCCAGGACACTGTCCTCCAGTCACAGAATTGCTGTTTTATCAATATATGCTTTTCCTTTTTCAAACTTAAATTTTAAGTAAAGGTTATTTTTTTTCCTCTTAATACCTAAGAGGTATTTTAGTTGGAAGAATTTTTTTCCACCTCAACACACATTTATTGTCACTTGCTCATGAAACCTAGGGTGTGTATGCCTGCACTGTAATACTCTGAGTTATACATGTCATTATTTAGTCAAGCAATGGGCAATATTCATCGGAAAGTTAGAGTTGGAATTTGGAAATCAGGAATGGTTTGAATCTAGGTGCTTGGAAGTCAGTAGTTCACAAAAGTCAGTCAAAAAATATAAACAGATGAATCTCAAAATCAGTTAGCAAAGAAACACAAGCGATTTAAAGACAGAAGTTTATGTAAATATCTTTAAGAAGAAGAAAATTGTCAAGGCTCACTAGGCTAATCCTCTGCCTGCAGTGCCCGCACCCCAGGGTTCTAGTCCTGGCTGGGGCACTGGATTCTGTCCCATTTGCTCCTCTTCCAGTCTAGCTCTCTGCTGTGGCCTGTAAGGCAGTGGAGGATGGCCCAAGTCCTTGGGCCCTGCACCCGCATGGGAGACCAGGAGGAAGCACCTGGCTCCTGGCTTCGGATCAGCGCAGCGCGCTGGCCATAGCGGCCACTTGGGGGTTGAAATGACAGAAAAAGGAAGACCTTTCTCTCTGTCTCTCACTGTCTAACTCTGCCTGTCAAAAAAAAATTTAAAAAGAAGAAAATTAGCTATATATTATAAGCAGAAGGACTTTTTAAACAGTTTATCTTTCCCACTGGCCAAGGGAATTAAAGAGTTATAACATAGAGCAGTAAGTAAATAAAAGGATAAAGAAGTCTATCTGTGAAACCAAATGAAGAATGTGTGACTGAAGACATTGATCCTGGCCATCAGCATATCGCACTTAAGAACATATTTTATATTCCTCCACTGGTGAACTGCATGGTCACGTCTGGTAGGATGGAGTTACTTAGTGATGAATCAAAAGGGACTGTCATTTAGGATAGATAAATCACACATTTTGAGTGATACAAGTTAGGAACTATTCAAATGTCTGCAGAACTTGACAGAGGAGCCCATTCGTTGATCACGGCTTTGTCTTGTTTTTTTTTTTGTCCACTAGTCTCTGCATTATAGCACAGCAATGATCAATTATTAGCCAAAGGTGTAATTTGCAACCAAACTAAAGTTGACAACATCTGAATGGGTCCTAATAGGTCACTTCCTATGGAAAACCATTCAGAAAGCTTTCACTTAGCTATAGTCTCTGGACTATGATCACACAGATTTTCTTTGTGATGTCTAAATGAATAATAGGTAAGGTAAAAAGAAACCATGCATAATGTAGTATGTTACTAATGGGGGGAGACGGTTGAGAGCGCTTCGCTCAACTCAGCTGAAACTGTTCCAGTCAAAGTTTGATGTAGGCTATTACACTGTGTTAAGTGAAATAAGCCAGGTACAGAAAGATAAATACTGCATGGCCTCAAGTGTATGCAGAAGCTGAAAAGTGGATAGTCTAGAAATATAGAGCAGAACTGTACGCTGGGAAGGTTGGGCAGGAGGAGGGAGGAAGACATTGGTTAATAGATGGAATAAACTCTAGTATACTTTAGTAATGAATAGCAACTATAGCTACCAATAGTTTATTGTATATTTCAAGGAAGCTAGATTTGAATGTTCCCAACACAAAGAAGACAAAAGTCTGAGAAAATAGAATGTTAAATACATTAATTTGATTATCACACATTGTATGCATGTATTGAAATATACAGCATCACAATAATAAGTACATTTATTGGTATCAATTCTTTTAAAAAACTGATAATGAGAATAGGACCATGGGTATTCAATATATGTTTTGGTGGGAGTGGCTGTTGGGCCTAGAGGTGAAGATGGCCACATACTCTATTGGAGCACCTGGCTTCAATTCCTACTTTGGCTCCTGACATCCACTTTCTTCCAGTGCAGACACTGGGAGGCAGCAGGTGATGTCCCAAACATCTGGGCCCTTGTCACCCATGTGGGAGACCACGATAGAGTTTCCAGCTATTGGCTTGGGCCTGGCCTAGCCCTGGCCATAGGCTTTTGGGGAGTGAAACAGCAGGTGAGAGCTCATTCATATTCATTCATTCATACTCTCTCTCTGTCTCTCTCTCTCTCTCTCTCTTTCCCATTAAAAATAAATAAATTCTTTGGCTGTGCTTAAGAAATGTATTGCAGCATGATATTCATACAAAAGTTTGAAAACAGCTCCTGTATCACACAAATTTAATCCAAGAGCCATCTACAAGGAGGAGAGGGAGAGCTGGCCTAGATCCCCACTTGGAGAACCCAAAGCACTAGCTATTAGAATGCATTAGAATGAACTGCTCAGAAATAACATTGTGCCTTCTAGCACCGAAGTTTGGCAATATCCTAGTCACCCCTCTTCCCAGCTGTAGATGGCATCTGAGCACCTCAAGGCAATTTCTTCCTTAGAATTCTTCTTCTGTCAGCTAATTAAAATGAGAGAGAAATAAGTAGACCAACAGTAGTAACTTCTGTTTCTAAGTGACTAATAAATAAAGAGCATCCACTTATGCTTCAAAAACAAAGCATCATCATTTTTTCTCCAAGAAAAGCAGGAAAATACAATTTGGCAATTATAAATGTTAAGGATTTGGCTTTTATAAACAAACATTGCCAGTTTCATTAGAAGTCTCATTTATGAAATAACCGTTTTTGCTCTAAAATGGGACCTCTGAGTACATATGTTTGAAAAACAAGCAACTCATCTTAATCACTTTAACATTTATTTAATATGTTTGCCATTATGCAGTCTTACCCCATACTCCATTCTAAAGAACTAGAGATTATGCCTGCCTTTTTAGTGCATGCCTAACACGGAGCTCCAGGAATAAAGGCACCAATAAATGTTGATCAAATCAACGAATGAATTGTTATGGAAAGGGGTTACTTTTCATTCATCATGAGAAAATTTTATTTCTAACAGTACACTTATGATAGATGGCTTTACTAAATAACTTCATGATATAAAGAAAATGAAATCTCACAAGGACACAACTGCTAAGAGTGCTCAGATTGCTTTATTAGTTTTGTTACATTAGTACTCATATCCCTGATAGACAGACATTGCTACCTGGGCCAATATGAAAGTTACACTGAAATCAATGCCAATCCTATAGGCAAAGAACTAGAGGATTTTAAATGAAATCAAGTGCAAGTCTCTCTGGTGTTATGCCAGTTCAATGAATTGTGAAGTTTCAAAGCTGTCCTTAGAGACTATAAATTAATTCCTAAGGATTATTTTCCTTACTGGGGAAAAGGCAAAATGAAATTGAGGGGAGAAAAAAAGAAACTCTGTTCAATTAAGTAAATTGCTTAAATGCAAAAGGCATAATTTTTCAGACTTTCAGAGTTGTTGCCTGCCTTTTGAGAGAGAAAAAAGTTCACTTTCTTTCCACAAGCTCAACAAGTTCTTAAATAACAGGTCCAACTGGAAGCTGCCTGAACTTCTCTATCTTGAAATGCAGGTGCCAGATTCAAGGTATTGAGTTCAACAGAAAGTATATTAATAGACACATTAGAGCTATCTTACTAATTCAGGTAAAATTCTGTTATAAAAAACGTAAAAGAGAATTTTAAAGTTCTTTTTCAACATGTATAATGGAGAATGAAAGTTGTTTTCTACATATAAATGAAAAAGAAATTGTTGTTTACCACCTCTTTGTCCATTTCTTAAAGGTCCTGGTATTCCGAAGTAATAAGAAAATATAAGCCCAAGCTTAAGTGGCATGTGCTTTTAACATTCACTTACAATTCAACCAAGAAGAAGACAAACAAGCAACTGTGGCAAGCACCGTGCCGAAGTGCACATTCCAGGAAAAGTAAAAAGGAAGATGAGCATGGGTGCACACACACACACACACACAAAACAAAAACTACTACTGCAAAACCATATGGAATGTGAGTGAAGACTGGGCTCTACGAAACAGGAATGTATTGAGATGACAAGCTGGGGGGAAATGAGATAGAAAAATTGAAACCTACACTTCAAGAGCAATATAGCAAACTTCTGTCTTACAAAACAGCATAGGGGCAGGGACATGGATTAAGACACTAGTTGGGATGCTGCCATTCCACATCAGAGTGCATTATTTGACTCCTGGGCTCCATTTCCAATTCTACCTTTCTGCTAATGCATACCCTGGGAGACAGCAGGTGATGATAGTTCAAATCCTTGAATTCCTGCCATCCACATGGGAAAGCTGGATCAATTTCTGGGTTACCAGTTTTCGCTTAACCCAATCCTGGCTGTTGAGGGTATTTGGAGAGTGAATCAATCTCTGGAAGATCTCTCTGTCTATATACCTTCTCTCTATGTGTTTCTCTGCCTTTAAATAAAATTAAAAATTTAATAAATACTGTATATATAATCCCATTCCTTAAAGTAGTATTATATCTCAGAAGGATAATTTAGAAACAAAATGCACAAACCTTTGTCCAAGGAACATGGATACTAGAAATTTATCCCATACAAAATTCTTACCAAATGCAAAAATAAAAATAAATGAATATGTACCATAGCATGTGTCCTAACAATATGGGTTCACAAAGCAACCAACCATAAGCAAATAAATAGTTAATAAAGCCACTGGTTGGCAAACATGTCCATTGTATGGAACACTATGCAACAAATAAAGAAAATAAGGAAATCTCTACGTGTGGGGATAAATCTTTGTTTTATGTAGAAGTGAGTGTCACAATAGAGCACTGTGCAAATAAATAAAGACATGTGTCTGCATATGCCTAGACAATTTATGTAAGACTAGATAGGCAAGTCTCAAATGTGCTTATTAGTGGGAAGAGAAATGGTTGTGGCTAACAGGGGTGGAAGTTTTGGATAACTGTTTCTTATTTTTGTACCTTTCTATACTGAGGAATTACTGAAGGATGAACATTTATATATACATTGTAAAAAGCACTGAAACACTAACAAGTTTTACTTTAATGTCATATTTAAATACATACATTAAGTTACATCAGGAAATAGCAAAGTATCTAGAGTATAATTTATGCAAATATATAATGTATATATAAATGTGTGTATATACTGCAGATACATAGTACAAGCACAAAGTCAGAGAAAAGATACATAGAATTCTAAATACAAATATGTCAAAAATTGTTAAAGGAATAAGTTTAGGTGTAGGGTAGGTAGAATAAGGTAAAGTGGGATGAGATTTGTATTTTTTCTGCTATAATTCCCAAATTTAAAAATTGTTATTTATAAATAAAAATTTCTGTTTATATATAAAATATATATTTATAAAAGATATGTACTTAGATATACAAACTGTTATTTATATGTACCATTATATTATTTTTGTATTTCTTAAAAGAAATGTAAACTGCCCTTTGTGAATCACTCATATGTAGGAATTATTTGACAAAGTGTTCTAAGCACAGAAAACAAAAAATATT
Organism: Sylvilagus floridanus; assembly: GCA_949820135.1. NCBI lineage: Eukaryota > Metazoa > Chordata > Mammalia > Lagomorpha > Leporidae > Sylvilagus > Sylvilagus floridanus. The sequence goes on from OX463223.1 coordinate 116,169,097, forward strand.
TAAGAAACCAGAGGCACAATGTGAATATACATATCACTAATGATCTGTCCACTCAAAATGATTAGAATGCTAAATTTCACTTGTATTTAACCACAACTAGAATGTTTTTAAAAAGAGGAAAATAGAGAGGTATAACAGTAGTAGTTTAAAATCAATACAAGAATGAAAACTTGTAAAAATTTTCCAAGTAAGTAATATGCTCTATACATACATATTTAAGGATCTTTCATTATCCAGAACAGTGGTCTCCAAAGGGACATGGCATATTCCTACAGGTGGCATTGACTGATCCCTTGGAGCATAAAAGGAAAATGTCAGAAGTTCTATTATTATTATCATCTCATTTGTATGCATAAATATTTATGATTTTTCATTTAAAAAATTTTATATAAGGTAAACAAATTTCATGTATTTCATATATACAGATTTAGGATCATGGTTATACTTCCCACCCTACCCTCCCTCCTGCCCATGCTCCCACCCTCCCTCTTCTTTCCTTTCTTATTTTTTCATTTAATTTATACAATGATATACTTACAGTTTAGTTTATAATCATAAGCTTAACCCTCCACTAAGTAGAGAACTCAACAGATAGAAAAAGGAAAAATAAACCACTGGTCCCAACAGGAGAAAAGGGCTGTAAACAATAATCAAATCTCAAAATATCAATTTTGCTCATATACATTATATTTTTGTACTCTATTAATTACCACAGATCATGGAAACTATATGGTATTTCTCTTTGGGGACTAGCTTATTTAACTAAGTATAATAGTTTCTAGTTGCATATGTTTTGTTGCAAAAGACAGGATTTCATTCTACTTTTTACAGTTAAGTAGTATTCCATAGTGTATATATACCACATTTTCTTTATCCAGTCATCAGCTGATGGACATCTGGGTTGATTCCACATCTTAGCTGTTGTGAGTTGAGCTGCAATAAACAGGGGGGTGCAGATAACTCTTTCATATGCTGATTTCATTTCCCTGGAGTAAATTCCCAGGAGTGGGATGGCTAGGTCTTATCATAGATTTATTTCCAGCTTCCTGAGCCATCTCCATACTATCTTCGACAATGGTTGTACTAGTTTACATTCCCATCAACAGTGGATTAGTGTACCTTTTCTCCCATATCCTTGCAAGCATTTCTTGTTTTTTAATATCATTATGTATAGGCATAAAAGTTAAATATGCTAAAAATTCACATACAGTGGGGAAGGCTGTTGTGGTACAGCAATTAAATTGCCACTAGGGACACTGTAGCCCCTACTGGAGTGCCTGGTTTAGAGTTCTCACATTGTTTCTGATCCAGCTTCATGACAGTGAGTACCCTGGAAGGAACAGATGATGGCTCAAGTACTTCAGGAGATTTAGATGGAGTCCTGCGCTACTGCCTTCAGCCTGGTCCAGCCTTTATTGTCATGGGAATTTAGAGAGTGACCAGCCGATTAGAGATAGAGGTTTCATACTCATATTCATTCATTCATTCTCTTTCTCCCACTTCTCTCCTTCCTTCCCTCTCTCCCTGCATCTGTCATTCTGACTTGCAAATAATCCTAAATCTGTATATATGAAATGTATGAAATTTGTATGTTAAATAAAAAGAAAAGCAAAAACCAAGTCATAAAAATAAATAAATATGTAAGCAAATATACAGTGCTTCCTTGGTGACTATGAAGGACTGGTTTCAGGACTCTTTGGTGGATGCTCAAGTCCCTATATAAATCGTGTAGTGTCTGTATATAACCTACACGCACTCTCTACTGTGTTAAATGATTTCTAGATTAAGTATAATACTTAATACAGTGTAAGTGCTATGTAAGAATTGCTACACTGTGTTATTTATGAAATAGTGACAAGAAAACAAAGGCTGAATATATTCAGAAAAGATATACTATAGTAAGCCTATCTCCAGAGTATATGACCTGAGGTTGGTTGCATCAATCGACATATACATATACTAGGACATGCTGAGGAGTACGTAATGTAAAATACTTAGAGATCAATTTTTGTTGGCAACATCTATGAGACAGAACCACAACCACAGATAAATATACTGTGTCCACACGTTAAATGAAAACAACAAAGAAAAATATGAGACTGAGGCCAGAAAAACAACTTGCATCCAAAAGAATAAAACTCCAAACTGTAGTAATTATCCTCTGCAATATAAAAAGTCAAATAATGATAAAGCCATGCTCCCAAATTTTTCAAAGAACTGTTTTGATTCAACAATTGTATTCCCAGTCAAGAAATTCAGAAATAGAATATATATTCTAATTTGGAGAGTATTAGAAAATATATTATCTCTATCTTTTCCTTTTAAAAACACTTCAAAGAGTACTCCAAATAACTGAGACAATCATCAAATTAAAAAAATGACAATGGGGCAGGTATTTGGCACAGTACTTTAGATACCACTTTGGATGTGTGCATCCCATATCAGAATGACTAAGTTCTGGTCCCAGCTCTGCTCCTGATTCTAGCTTCCTGCTGATGTGCATCCTGAGAGACAGCAGATGATGTCTGAAGTATCAGTCAACTGGATTGAGTTCCCAGGTCCTGGCTTAAGTCTGACCCAGATCTAGGGAGTCTTAAAAATTTTAAAGTATAGGGCCGGCGCCGTGGCTCAACAGGCTAATCCTCCACCTTGCGGCTCCAGCACACCGGGTTCTAGTCCTGGTCGGGGTGCCGGATTCTGTCCCGTTGCCCTCTTCCAGGCCAGCTCTCTGCTGTGGCCCGGGAGGGCAGTGGAGGATGGCCCAAGTGCTTGGGCCCTGCACCCCATGGGAGACCAGGAAAAGCACCTGGCTCCTGGCTTTGGATCAGTGCGGTGCGCCGGCCGCAGCGGCCATTGGAGGGTGAACCAATGGCAAAAGGAAGACCTTTCTCTCTCTCTGTCTCTCTCTCTCACTGTCCACTCTGCCTGTCAAAAATTAAAAAAAAAATTTAAAGTATAAAGGAATCCTCATTGACATCCAAAAGAATAAGATGTGAATAGTTTCTACTAAATGGTCCACATTTTTTTTTTTTTAAATAAAAAAGGAAGCCAGCACTGAGCCTGTGCCGCCGGTACTCCCAGTTCGAGTCCCAGTTGGGGCGCCAGTTCTTTCCCGGTTGCTATTCTTCCAGTCCAGCTCTCTGCTGTGGCCCGGGAAGGCAGTGGAGGATGGTCCAAGTCCTTGGGCCCTGTACCCACATGGGAGACCAGGAGGAAGCACCTGGCTCCTGGCTTCGGATCAGCGAAGTGCCGGCCATAGTGGCCATTGGGGGAGTGAACCAACAGAAGGAAGACCTCTCTCTCTCTCTCTCTCTCTCTCTCTCTCCCCCTCCCTCCCTCCCTTCCTCCCTCCCTCTCTCTCTTTTTCTCTCTCTCTCACTGTCTAATTCTGCCTATCAAAAAATAAAAAAAGAATTAGATATACAACAAAATGTCAATTTTTAAAACTTCTAGGTAGGACTATAATAATTAATTTATTTGTTCTTACTTTTCCACTTCAATAACTGTATTGCATTTCTTTATAGTTAAAATATGCTGATTATCATGTGGCTCTATAATCAAAGAAGAAAATTTAAGTCAGGTTTACAAGAGCTGAAAATATTTATCTCCAGATTGTTTTCTGTTAAAGAGAAAAATAACAGTAAACATTTATATTCCTAATTACTAGACAAACTTCCTACCATCTTTTACTTATTTCCATAAGATTTTACTTGTGTTAATAATGCAAACATGACATGTTACCCTAAAGTGGATGCAATTCAGTAGCACAGCATTTCACCAAATTTCAGAGACAGAAAAGTAAATTAGAAATGTGTAAGCCTCTTTTCATCTGAAATTACAATTAAAATGGTACAGAGCTAGAGTTCACACCCTTATTTTCTGACCCCCACGGCAGTTCTCATAAATCATGTAACACAACACTATATAAAACTATCAGCCCATCTAAAATTCTAAGTGTTGACATTTTCAGGATTTTTAAAATAATGAACACTGAAATTCAACTTTGATGCTATACCACTTGTATTTCTCTGGCTATGAGAAATTGACTGTTATTTGTGGCTGAGGATTTAAGTATTGAAAATAATGAAAAGCTTGAGTCAACAGACTTCTATGTACTATACAAATACTATATTACTTAAATGTGATGCTAAGACTTCACTTGATATAATTCGATCTCTCCATGATGACTCATGAATCACTTCAAGATCTTGAAATAATTTAATGTTAGTGGTTATAAATATTGCTTTATTTTATCTATATTTGTAAAAACAGGCAGCTGAAAGGAAATAGTCGAGGATGAACTAAAATGCACTTATTTTCTGAGAAAGCAGTTTAAAAATAATCACCTTTAAATGGATTGACATTAAAAATAATTTGTCTCTAAAATGGAAGATCTGAGTTTATGTGTGTGTGTGTGTGTGTGTGTGTATCCTAATTCAGGAAGGTAGAATCACATAAATGCCATGCTTTTTTTGGAATAAGTACTACAAAGCTAAGATTCAAATTCACTATGGCCACCTCTGGATAGCCTCACTTCTGGCACCAGTTGTTCTTCCCAAAATCTGTCATTAGTCCCTCTTCTACTTACTGTTACCTTGCACTGTAAGGGTTTTTATAAGGAATCTTAAATCCTTCCAGGACCAAGGCAGTCAGCAGACAATACAAATTCATAAATAAATTCACATTTTCTATGGTCTTTGTAAGTTCAAAATATCTACTACGCTAAAGAAGTGATCCAGTTCCAAATCAAATCAAACATACTGGTTTGCATGTCCTAATTTTTGCTAAGCTGTATGCAGCAGAGATGAATAAACTTAAGTTCCATTTGCTCTTCCAGGAAAATTTATTAAAATATGATTGGGTATCTGAATAGGCAAATTGGTTGCAATATAAATTATTATAATATTTTAATGATAGCTGAAATTTTGAATGTAAATGTTCATTGAACAGATTTGGATTTTTCTTGTGTTATTAATAAGTAAACACCATTGATTCACAGAACTAGCTACTATATTCCATATTCAAGGATCCACATAGAGTACTAATGAACTTTATTGGACAATTCAATACGTCATCACTACAGCTTTTTGAAGAACACCGTTCTTCAATTTTTGGTAAAGAAAGTATAAATATGTTATAGATCACATTGGAAAAGAACTACCTATAGTCAGGGACTTTGATTAATGTAAGAAACTATAATTTCAGAAAAAATAAATCCAATTTTATTATCTCTGATAAGCCTTTATCTTTTTAAAAACAGCACCAAATGTATTTTATGCTAATGATGTTAACTTCTATACTCACAAATTTTCACGGAAAATGTACATTATCTTTTCATTTTATTGTTCCATGAAAATTTTCAGTTCCCTTTTATTTCCTTAAATACTATTTTCCTTTATTTCAGTGGTGATTATCATTAATAATGTTTATATTCTCTTCAAGTCAGAAATGTCAGTACTAGCTTGTTTTTAGTGATATTGGCTAACAATATTCCCTAATATGTTACCCGTTTTCCCCAACTGAAAAAATTACAAGTATAATTAATTTGTAAATATTGAGTTAGATGAGAAAATTTTTATTATACTTCCCTTTTTTTCCTCAATTGTTAATGTCAGATCAATGTGTCTGAAAGAAAAGCTTTTTTCAAAGTTTCAAGTAGATCATAAAGATTAAGAAATAAATCCTCAGGTTGTCTTTTTGCATGTTACATTTAAAAATCTCTTTTTGTGTACAGATAATTCTACAGTTCCTGAACTTAACTGTCAGCAATGCGGATTAGCTATTCTAAGTTCCAGTTTGCCTTCAATTCTTTGCTTTTGAAGATACATCAAAGCTCAGGATATTCACCAACTTAGTAAATGCCTATTTGAAATAAGGCGTAAGTTTTGGAAAATGTATTTTTAAGTTTAAGTAACCTGTAAATATGTTAATGGGTGTTTTCTATTTTTAATAGGTATTTTCACTGTAAGTGAAAGCAATCAGTGCACTCTTCTGTTGTACTTTGTTAGTACTATTGTGATCACTATACATAGGTGTTCAATTGCATTCCTGAACCTAGATCACTCTCCTGACCTTACTAGCCTTGTGACCAAGAGGAAGTTATTTAACATGTGCCGAAATTTCTATAAAACAGAAATTATAACAGTAGCCACATAATGGTGTCCTTTTGAATATTCAGTCATAATGCATGAAAGTACTTAGTGGTTGGCACAAAAAACACAGTTAATAAATATTATCTTTAATTATCTCATTTTACAATTTTTTAACATTTGGATCAAAAAGCATTGGTGTACACTTGGGCCTTCCAAGTGTTAGAGCTTCCAAACATATGTAGATTTTATTTACTGTGGAAATTTAAAAATAAGGATAGTATTTAAATATAATGACTTTGAGATAACCCTTTCTTCATTTAAAAAATATATACAATAAGGATGAAGCTTTCATTTATTATAAATATCAAAATAAAATGACTTGATACTAATTGTCCCAGACTAATTTTAATACAACATTACTAGGGCTGTTGAGTAACGAATTTAAAAATTTTCCCATCTTATACTCCTGCTTAAATATTTTTTCATAATGGCATTGCTATTTTCCCTCTGACTCAACTGTATATGTTGAGGGAAAATATCAATGATATTATTTACTAATCCTTAAGTGATATTTGAATAATCCCAATAGTTGAATTACTGATTGTAATAATAATAAGGATGATACACATGGATCTGAAAGTTTTTTTGTAAGGGAAAATTACATGAAAGATATATAAACACACTAAAAAACATACTAGCCAAAATACATATTGTAAATTTACTCTAGAATTGTCAAGAACTTCTAGGGGACAGTTTCGAAAGACCACAAGGTAAAAATGATGATGTTATAAGTGCAAGGATACTATTTGCAACCTCTCATACTTTCCTCACAAGAATTCTACACAGAACTGAATTCCGGATAGAATAAGTAACTTGCTCATAGTTAGAAAACATGTAAGGAAGACAACTGTATTCTAATCTCAAATCTCTCTTATGTCAATTTTATCCTTTTTAAATTCTATTTAAGTTATATGAGTTTTATGTATTTCATATATTCAGAGTTAGGAACACAGTGATACTCCCCACACACACTCTCTACCACCCACCCGCGCTCCAACCCTTCATCCTCCTCCCTCTCACATTCTCACTCTTAATTTTTACAATGATCTATTTTCAGTATACTTAATGATCATAAAGTTAACCCTACATGAAGTAAAAGAGTTCAACAAATCATATGAAGAAAAAAAAAAATACTTCCTCAACAGAAGAGACAAGAGCTATAAACAACCATCAAATCTCAAAATGTCCATTTCACTCCTAAATATTACATTTTAGGAACTCTATTAGTTACCTCAGATTAGGAAAACATATATCTTTTTGGGAAAACATATGTCTTTTTGGGACTGGATTATTTCACTAAATATAATAGTTTACAGTTGTGTCCATCTTGTTGAAAAAGATAGGATTTCATTTTTTAAAAAAAGCTGAGTAGTACTCCACAGTGTGTGTGTGTGTGTATAATTCACAATACCTAAGATATGTAATCAACCCAGATGTCCCTCAACTATTGAGTGGACAAAGAAATTTCACCCTTCTTAACATTTCCCATATGTTTCCTCACAAATGGTCATGTAATTAATGTCATTAAAATTTAGCATCAGAATAAGTTTTATTTTGCTGGAGCAATAAATACACTCTGTATGCTCTTGTGATAAAAACAAAAATATTTCAAAGTTTTCTGTTTCCACCTAGCCTACCAGGAAGCTCAGAGGCTCACTGTCCACACTACATTTCCTTTTTTTTTATTAGTTTTTCTAGAAAGTAAGGAAAAATAATGCAATTAGGACTATAGGGTAAGTGATACAAAAAAAGAATCTCAATTTCTGAAACTACCACAATGTTCACTCTTATGAGACAAAACAGGTATCAATTCTGTCTCCTAAATATTCAATTGTATTGGATTTGAAAAATATTCAGACACTGAAATTACGTTTACTATTCACAATTATAAACACTAGTCTAAAATGTTAATATTCTGTAAGACACTAGAATTCAAAATACTTTTTTTCTATAAGATACCTATTGTAAAAGAGTAATTGGCAAACATTATCTTTAAAGGTTCAGAAAGAAAGCATTTATAGCTTTTCAGGTCGTAAGGTGTCCGTCAACTCTGTTGCACTGTCAAAGCAGCAACAAACAATATAGTAACCAATGGCTGTGTTCCAATAAAACTTATTTTACAAAAACAGACATTGAGCCAAATGTGGCCCATTGGCTAGTTCCTGACATAGTCCACCAATACTTTGTTGACAATCATACTTCACATAGAAACTGCAAGTGAAAATGCACCATGCTTATTGTTGATGAACAAAGAAAAAATATTTTCTCAGTTTTGAGTAGTTATCTTTGAATAATTTTATCACTATGAATATAAAGCATAGCCCAAAGTGAATTTCTTCCTTTCAAAAGACTACTTTGAAGGCCATTTGACATAAGTGCTCTTTGATTATTTCATTCCAAACTCAAAGCACTATCTTAGTTAATACAGACCTATTTATCAGAGTCTATCAGAGACTAATTATCACATTCAAATATATATTTTAAAAATGTGGTAACTAATGGAGTACCAAAAAAATCTATAGGACTGAAGTTGACATTTTGAAATTTGATGATCATTTATAGCCCTTGTCTCTACTGTTGAGGAACAGTGATTTTTCCTTCATACTATTTGTTAAAGTCTTTACTTAGTGTAAGGTTAATCTTGTGAGTGTAAAGTTGACTGAAAGCGGATCTTTGCAAAAAATAAGAATGTGAATAGGAAAGAGAGGAGGAAGAAGGGTGGGAGTGTGGAGGAGGGGGGAGTAGGGTGGGAAGTATCACTATATTCCTGAATCTGTATATAGGAAATACATGAAATTTGTATACCTTAAATAAAATTTTTAAAAATGATAGGCTCTTCCATTTAGGTATGTACTGAATGTTTACATTACTACTTTTAAAGGTGCTTAATGTTATAGCTGCTTTACATCTACTATCTCACATTCTGATAACACTTCAGGAAGATTACTATTACATAGATTTTTAATTAACTAATCTACAGTATTGTGGCCAATGTCACCCACCAAAGTACCAGAATACAATTTCACATTTGTCTAGGAATCTGATTCCCTCTTGCTAGTTTCTATGAAAATGGTCTCCCAATTCTTTCAGTTTCCTCGGGACTGAGGAAGAGTCTCTGGGTTCAGAACAGATCAGACAGTAAATGAGTCTGAGGAACTCAAAAACAGCAAATTTACTCATCCTCATATCCTGACCAAGTAGGAAGTCAGAATGAAGCCAGAGTTGCAGAGATTTTGTGCTCAAAAATAAGGTCTCTATTAATTTTATAATAATTAAGTGGACAAAAGGAAATTGAATAAATAATTTCACATAAGAACTTTAATAGATAAGATGCTAAATCACAACGAAATTTCTCATTTCCATTTAACCCAAAGCAGACATTACAATTTCTACATTTGTTTGTATTTCTTAATAGGGGCCTGCTAATCACACAAAAATCATATTTTTATGTAGAATGATCCACAGATAGCTATAAGCCGATTAACTCATGCTATTAATTATTTAAGTGCCTGCTAGGTCTTATAATATGCGTAATGATGGAGGAAACATTCATAACACTTTAAAGTTTCAGCCATGTTCTTTGATCTTGCTAGAATGTCCTTCTACTCAAATTTCCCCTTTCTAAAGTCTGTCCCATGCTTGAATTTCTAGCAAAAATGCTAAATTCTTCACGAAACTTTCACTGAGTAACAAAAATCAATGTAATTTTTCTATATTCTTACTGAGGATATTTCTCTACATAGTTATATTATCTACCATAGGTAGTACTTTCAACCATTTGCTTGCCTGATGTACAACTTTGGCGAAGCAAGGTTTTAGAGGGCTTTCTGAAGGTATGAATCACATTATCCTGATCTATCTTTCATGACACCTAACATATTACCAGCCACTCAACAACTTTTGTGTAACTTAACAAACTACTGCATTTTTTGTATGTAGTGAATAAAGTCTAATGGAGACAAACTTTATGTGGGTCAGGCATTTGACCAAGCTCTTAAGACAGCAGTTAAGAGAGCAGTTAGGACACCCACATATCCCATATCAGAATGCCTAGGTGCCAGGTTCTAGCTTCCTGTTAATGTAGACCCTGGGAGGCAGTGCTGATGGCCCAAGTCGGTGGAGTCCGGCCTTCCACATGGGATAGCAATATTGACTTCCCTGATGTCGTGAGCATTTCAGCAGTCAGTATACGAGAGCTCTCTCTATCTGTCTCTATGTCTGACACTCTGCATTACAAAAAGAAGTAAAAAATTTGAGGGGGATGAAAGTTAACATCCAGTTCCTCAAACACATATGCATATATTTGCATATACATCTTTTAACATTGCTATGGCACATTTTCCCTCTCATCACACAAATCTCTTTTGAGTTTGACACATATAGAGACAAAAGGGAAATTTAAATAAGCAAAAGCATCTAACACTATAGAGTCAAAAAAAATGGATGTTGATCATCTTGGTTCTGTTTTTTCAAAAAAAAGATTTATTTATTTGAAAGGCAGTTAGAGAGAGAGAGAGGGAGAGAGAGAGAGGGAGAGAGAGAGATATACAGATAGACAGAGACACAGAGAGGTCTTCCACTGGTTCATTAACCCCTTAAATGGCCACAAAGACCAGGGCTGGGCCAGGCTGAATCTGCGAGCCAGGAGCTTCTTCCAGATCTCCTATGTAGCTGGCAGGGGCCCACACACTTTGGATGTCCTCTGCTGCTTTCACAGGAACATTATCAGGGAGTTGGTTTGGAAGTGGAGCAGCCAGGACTTGAACTAGTGCCCATATGGGAGGATAGCGCTACAGGTGGTGGCTTTATCTGCTATGCCACAATGCTAGCCCCAGATCACCTTGGTTCTGATTCAGGATTACTTGGCCTACAGTTCCAGACACAATTTTGTCAAAGACTGAGTGCTTATTAGCATTCATTGCTTTTCTTTTACTGTTCTTCAGTACACAAAATTAAATGTTTAAGAGTCATTGAACACTTCAGGAAGAAAAAGACATTGTGATAAATATTAGCAAACAGGTCTATGCTTTTTATTAAGTGTTATCATGGCCATATTCTTTACTGTATCAAAAGCTGCAGATCATCAAAATATATGGACATGCCTTCAAGGAAGATACTAAATTTTAAGAAATTGGGAGTGGAAAGCCTGTCTTGTTCATTTTTATGTCCTTAATCTAGCTTAGTGCCTTGAACATAATAGGGGTCCAATAAATATTGGTTTGCTTGAAATGAGAAAATCTATTAGATATCTAATGTTTCAGATTTATCATACTCTGAGGGATAAGCTTATTCTCTTTAATAAATATGCCTGGTTGGAATGCTTACAAGGTGCTAGGTACTCTCTGAAGTTGTGTAGATAGGCAATCTCATAATAGTTTTGCGTATTTTAATCCTCCTAATTACAGGTGAGTACATTGAGATGATGAAAAGTTTAGGAATTTTCCATTTTAAAGGTCATAAACTGTGACACTTCACTTCCTTACCCTGAAAACTTTAAAATACAAAGATAATTTTTCTTTAAACAGATTTATCATATACAACGTGAAAAGGCACCATCAAATTAATGTTTCACATGCCTGAATCAAATAAGTCTTAACTAATTTTTACATTAGAATAATTTAATATTAATTCTTACCTAGTATTTTAAACTAGCCGTTTATAGATGTAATTAACCTTATACCTCATTTTTACCAAATCTCATTTAGTATGCTAACTATATGTGTGTATCACACTGTATCAGGAATTCATAAGCACACTTCATTTAAAGTAAGTAACATGTAGATATAATTAACTCTAGTTTCCTTTTCTATTTACTTACTGGATTGATATGTATTTTCCTGTATCCTGTAATGAGTATCCAACACTTCTACAAACCTAGAACTTGGGTGGAAATACAGCCTACATTAAACAACTAATTTAAACATATTTATTTAAGTTATAATCAAGCAAAGGACTTCTATAGCTACACGTATCTATACATACACAGATACACTTGTCTATGTACATAAGTGTGTGTGTGTGTGTGTGTGTGTGTATCACAATAACACATACTGACATGGGGAAAATATGAGCCCCATATTTTGAACATGACTGGGTAATTAGCAATGAAAATAACATGCAAAATTAAAAATTACATTCAGATAAAAATACTATATATTGGGGCCAGCGCTATGGAGTAGCAAGTAAAGCCACTGCTGGCAGTGCCAGCATCACGTATGGGCACTGGTTCGAGTCCCGGCTACTCCACTTCCAATCCAGCTCTCTGCTCTGGCCAGGGAAAGCTGTAGAATATGGCCCAAGTTGCTGGGCCCCTGCACCCACCTGGGAGAACCAGAAGAAGCTCCTGGCTCCTGGCTATGGATCGGTACAGCACCGGCCATTGCGACCATCTGGGGAGTGAACTAGCGGATGCAAGACCCCCAACTCTCTGCCTCTCCTTCTCCCTCTGTGTGTAACTCTTTCAAATAAATAAATAAATCTTTAAATATATATATATATATATATATATAAATGTTTGAAAAGAAATTACCTTTTTACTCAATGTTAAGATTCAAAAAAATAAACAAAAAATCTGTATATATGAAATACATAAAACTTGTGTAACTGATATAAATAATTATAAATAGAAAAAAGATTCCTTTTCCATTTAAAGATGTAAATAAAAACCCCACACCGTTTGTTTTCATGTTGCCTTTATTTGAATATTTAATAACAGCTAAGATAGTATATCAGTGAGGCCAAAGGGAATTGGAAAAACCAGTCTTTCACCAGTTTTTGGAATTCAAACTAAGGTAATGAATACAGTTCAACTGTCCCTTAGAATAGGCCTTTTCTATTCTGGTACATGAATTCAACTTACTGGATTCATTGTGGTTATCCATTAGAAATTAAAACTTAATACCGCTGTATAGTGTTCCATAGAGTACATATCCCATAGTTTCTTTATCCAGTCTTCCGTTGATGGACAATTAGGTTGATTCCATGTCTTAGCTATTGTGAATTGACCTGCAACAAATATTGACCCTGTTTTTCCTAATTCTTCCTCCTGGGACTTCACAGAACAAGTTTCTCTTTAATCTGATGCCTCAAAGTCATTATAAAACTTTAAGATTCTTTTTAATTATGAATTTCTTTCTTGCTATTGGATGCCTCATATGCCACATTTCCATTATCCTTTATTATGTAAACTTTCATTTTATTGAGGCATAAAAACAGATAAGCTTGCAAGTTAGAAAAAAGTTAGAAGACTGAGTAAAGATTAAAGGATTCTTCTTAGGAATTAAAAACAAGTTTCAATGACACATTGAGTATTTTCACCACCTTCTTGGTCCAAAACTTTTAAAATGATTGGAGTTCATGAAGAAAATACTTAATGGAATGTTTCTACATTGTATAAACACATTTACATTATAGTATATAATCATACATGTGTAAGGAATTTCATAAAACATAAAAAGTATATGTTCTTATTTCATTTTTTAATCAAATTTCAAGATTAAAGAAAAGAAAATGTGAAATAGACCGGACACAGGTTAACTGATTACAGCCTCACTAGAAAATTCCTTTCAAATTTTTGTCCAGACCATTTGAACACTTGAAGTAGAAAACAGGCAAATACCTCCCCATGGCAATTCATAATGGTTTTGGACACACCAGATTTCATCTCAACATATAAAATCCTCTTCAATAATCCTATTCTCTTCCCCATGTTATATTCCTAGGTTTACTCTAAATTTTATGGTTTTTTTTGTTTTGTTTTAGCTTTTCTATATCATAGTCTTCCATATTTGCATACCCAAGTATTTAGCCTCCGACACCACTAAGTACAGCAATAGGTAGTACTTTCATTTCATTAGTTTGATTAAAGTGATATGTCATAATATGTGATAGCATAGTCAACTCACTGCAAAATAAAGCTTGGAAAGCACGGTATTTCTCTTAACAAACGATTAATCTGTTTGACATAAAGATGACTTTCCACAAATGATGCAATCACAGTCTTGAACATGAAGAGAAAAATATATGATGCATGTCTGAAAGGTTTGGTAGAGCCAAACTAGATACACTGTGGTTACTTCCATAAAATTAAACTTTTTGTTTTTTCCCCAAAGAAACCTTTTATTTAAGGAATACAAACTTCATGCATTTCATAAGTACAGCTTCAGGAATTTGTGATTCTTCCCACCATACCCACATTCCCCCCCCCCCCTTCCTATTCCCTCTCCCATTCCCAGACCCATTTCAATTGACTTTATGAACAGAAGACCAACTCTATACTGAGTTGAACAATTCGCACAAAAAAAAAAAAAAGCAGTACCTTAACAATCAAGACAAGGGCTGTTCAAAGTCATTGCATCTTGAAGTTAAATTTCACTTTCTTAAAAGAAAATTAATTAACTTTAAAGAAGCACCCAAGAATAATACATTTTTTACATCTTTTGTGAACACTTAGACATAATTATAATACAACTCCTGAGGACATAAGTCCTGCATGGGATGTTAGTACATCCCATGATGTACTAACTGCTGCTGTTAAATTTAACAAAGAACATTCTTATGTATGAAGTCAGTGATCATCCCATGCTCCTGACATGAGCTGCCTAGGCTATGGAAGCCTTTTGAATCCACAAACTCCTTCAGTATTTAGACAAGGCTATAAGCAAAGTGGAAGTTCTCCCCTCCCTTCAGAGAAAAGTATTCCCTTCTTAGATGACAGCTTCTTTCTGCTGGGGTCTCACCCACCAAAGTCCTTCATGTAGAACATTTTTTGCCACAGTGTCTTGGCTTTACATGCCTGAAATGCTTTCACAGGCTTCCCAGTCAGACCAGAATGCCTTAAGAGCTGATTCTGAGGTCAGAGTGCTACTTAAAGCAATTGTCATTCTATGAGTCTGCTGTGTAGACTGAGGATTAAGCTTTAATAAGCTTCAATTTCTAAAGTAGAAAACTTTTAACGTCACTTCCTTAAATATTTTACTATATTCTGTCCCTTCTTAGTTGGTACTAATGGTGAAGTGCAGACATATTTGCTCAGAACATAGAATGTTTCTTTTCTATAGCCAGTTAGAGGCAGGTAAATTGAAATAGAGTTAAATCAGATGGAAGCACTACAGGGTGGCAACAAAAGGTGCTGAGGATTCCAAATTGTCTTTTTGGCTCATAAATTTGTTCAACTGTAGCAAAATCATCCAAACCTAAGTAAATGTCAGTCAGAGAGTTTGTAAGAGATAAATTAAAAAAATAAAGAAATTCAAAACATAACACATCAATTACCTCTACCCTTTGAAAACATTGAATATTCCCCAGAGCTTTACACAATGAGCAGTATAAATGAAAAATACGAATAGTTGTTGATTAAAAGAAAAAATATAGTATCGCTTGTTAAAATTAGTATATATCTAATTCTGTTCATTGGAAGATGTCACTCACATTAGTTTTATCTTCACACCAGAATAGGGTTAAAACATTTTATGACTAAATTTATTAAAACTATTCATATTTTAAATATTTACATGAATAAATACTATAAATAAATTTGAAGTAATAATACAAGACGTTTTCAAAAGGCCCACGGAAAGATGGAATTAAAAGATAATGTGAATTTTCCATGAACTTTCTGAAGTCCCTTCATTTAAAGAGGAAAAAAAAAGAAAAAAAAAATATGTAGCAGTTTGTCTTTTCCTGAGTGGGGAAAAATGCACTACTCACACTCGACTCACTTTTCCATTCTCGAGATAAGAAATCTATGAAAATCTCTGGTACACTGCTTGTCCACGTCATGGTAATTCTCATCATCTGCAGATATAACCCACAAATGATAGGTAGGGTTTATCAGACACACTGATGATGTTTACCTGCTACTTCAAATTGCAGAATGCCCAAGGCAAGCATGCCACATAATCCACTGTGACTGGCAGATGCTTAGCATTATCTCGGTTGTGACTTTCCATTTCCCCAAGCAAGCCATAACATAATCAACTGGTTATTTCTCTCCCTAGAGATTTCTAAACCATTTGAGGCAACCATATCGTATTTGTCTAGAATGATACATAATGACTTCTGCTAAAACCTATGGAAAGAAAATGATCTCTGATATTGCCAGGTGTCGACGGTTTATATGATATGAAGATCATATTCCAAACTGTTCATAAGAAAAGGTACACTTCTGAAGAGAACAGTTAAAAAAAAAAGAACCTTCGAAATAGAGTTTTACTGATGAACCACTTTTGTTTATTCTGGTAAAGAGAAATCAATTCAAATGAATCTCAAGATCCTCTGGCCAAATGCTACTCAATATTTTCACTCTCATAAATATGTGTCTTCTTTGTTATTATTAAATTTCACAATTTACTCTTTCTCATCTTACTCTTATAATAACTTTACCTTGAGAGTCACATGAAATGAACATTCCAACCTGCTTCTTACTTACTGCAGAGCTAAGGGAAAGTTAATAAGAGTATTTATATAAATGTAATTTTCTTTGTAGTTGCTGAGCATATTTATCTTTTTTCTGTTATTTCTGTATCCACATATTAAATATAAAATGATACTCTCTTAAAAGTGACTATCATTCATAGTCATGTTGATTCTATGCTATGCAGCTGCAACTTCTCTGAAGTAGAAGATGAAGCGAAAATTGCACCATAGGTATATAGAAAAATTTCAACTGTAATATTGATTAATCAATGGAATTTGAAATACTGTACTGCTATTTGATAAGCTTATATCATCATGTGGAATTTGAGGTTAGTTAGTCCCTATCTAAATTTGCCATTTAACATACCAAATTTGTCTGAATCCAAGACAGCTTGGTGATAAGATCCAACATTATTTTATGTTCAAGTAAGCAAGAAATGTGCTACTGATTAACTGTAAGTTATGATATTTTTCTTTTTTTAAAGATTTATTTATTTATTTGAAAGTCAGAGTTACACAGAGAGAGGAGAGGCAGAGAAAAAGAGAGAAAGGTCTTCCATCTGCTGGTTCACGCCCCAGATGGCCGCTGATCGGAAGCCAGGAGCTTCTTCCAGGTCTCCCATGTGGGTGCAGGGGCCCAAGGACTTGGGCCATCTTCTACTGCTTTCCCAGGCCGTAACAGAGAGATGGATTGGAAGAGGAGTAGCCAGAACTAGAACTGGCGCCCATATGAAATGCCAGCACTTCAGGCCAGGGCTTTAACCCACAGTGCCGGCCCCAAGTTATGATATTTTTCTAATTTTGGAGTTGTAATGGGGAAAGTTATCTTCAAAACTATGAAATGGTGAATGCCCCCTCCAGCCTAAGAAACAGTTGTAATAGCAGGAACCATGATTTTTTAAATCACATTTTACAGGCTACAGGATAGCAGGTGGACAATGTCAAAGAATGGAGGGACAGAAAACGTCCTTTCTCTCCTCTTCCTGCCTCTGGTTTACAAAGTGTAACTACCATTAGTGTATGAACTGTCATTTGCATACCATGCTGTCCTTGACTCAGTACCATTCATTTCCTACCTTGGGAGAGTATGCCCATTCAAACAGGCAGGAAAGTGAAAACTGGCCAGTCTCACAGCCTAAGGACCCAAGCAAAATAATGGACTTCATCTTATGCTTAGATATATCCATACAACATGACAAATAACAGTTTTGGATGCTCAGTTTAGAATATAATTTCTATGCAAGGACACCAGAGGAATTATTCAATACAAACAGCAACAAAATTTAATGTTTTCTGAGAGTACATTTTTATGCAGAGATATACATTAATATCTTTCCAAAGACATGGAAATAAATGAATAAAAAAGAAAACTAGCAATCTCCAATATATTTCATATAGATAGAATTTTTCATCAACCTTGTACTGGATACTGAATAAATGAGTATATCAGACAATGGGGCTAAGATGATTAATTATAGTGCCAACAAGAAAAAGAAAAAGAATGTAAAAGGGTGTTTGGTTGAGGCCATGGTTCTGAGAAGGAATATCTTGAAAATTCAATTTGGCAATTTCTCTGAAAATGTGTATTAGGGAGAGAGATACTTTGTTGGTATAAACAGTCAAAGAAGCATGCATTGATATGAGGAATGCGCTGCCATTAATCACTTCACAGAGCTTAAAGAAAAATCTGAACTCAAGTGACACAGAATTATCATCATAAAAAGGAAGAAACTGAAATTCAAAGAAACTAAGTTTTCATCATCCGTTCTCATATGTAAGCTAGCAGCACTGCCAGAGTTAAATCAACTGACTTTCAGTTATGATGTCTTTATCTTCCAATACAAAGTGCTGCCATAATATCACATATATGTATATATATATATGCATACATTCACACACATGTGTATATAGAGAGAAATGATATTTCCATATTATATTCAGAGAAAAAATAGAATTTTCAGTATGTACAGTTACAGCTCCAGTGATCTAATAGTAACAATCTGAGGCCATGGAAATATTCTCTAGACTATTTTTTCCATAGGTGAAATCCTCTGAACCACCTTGTACCTCGTATGTTCAGGAATATAAAACAGCACCAAACTATTATGTGAACAATCTTAGAGAAGTCAAAGAATGCTCAATTCAGCATAAACCACAGATACTACCAACTGAAATTCAGTTTTACAGTTCAAGAGGCTGTGGTTCAGTGGTTAAGGAATTTGCACAAGGTAACTCAATTACTTCACAAGAAATCCATTCATGCGACCTACATCTGCTCAAATACAACTAGACTACAAACGTGCATGCATGTATGTACACATATATATGACATGCACTTCCTCCCAGACAAATGCCAAGGAACTTAAATTTTCTTACTCTCTGCTTCCATGTCTAGGTCCAAACTAACAGGTATATTTGACTTTGCTGGCATTCAAACTCACAAGCCCACCACAGCCTATTCTTGATATCAGATTCATTTAGAGAAACAAATGAACAGCAGCACAAAATACCAGCAGAAGGTATTCCTACTCAGTGAGCATTTGTAAGCAATCTACATAGCCATTAATAAGTAATTATCTTTGTTTAGAAGATAATCCAATGTCCACATTGCCCAGATGACGAAGTTGCCTTGGCTTAAAAGCCTCATGCTATACATCAGCCAATAACTCTGTAAAAGGTCCATTGTAGAGTAGCTAGTTTTGAAAGACAGCCCTTAAAGAATCCCAAAGCTACTGTCTTTCCATAAGCCATTTTAAGTCCCCTCGGTCCTGATAATCAACATAGTGTGCTACTGGTATAAAAACTGATATATAGGTCAATGAGTAGAGCTGAAAATCTAAAAATAAACCTTCACTTGATTACCTTAATAGGTTCTTGATAAAGGTCCCAGGAAATTCAATAGGTGAAAGAGGGAAAGAATAGCTTTTTCAAGAAATAGTGCCAGGACAACTGGATATCTACCTACCTACCTATGACCCAGCATTTCTACTCCTAACTAAAAACATGCATGCACATAAAAACTTATAAGTGAATGTTCATCTCAATATTGTAAAAACCAAACAGTAGAAAAAACCTAAATGGCAATGAAGTGATGGACAGATACACAAAATGTGGTATATTCATTCATTATAGATATGGAGTTCTGATACAGGTTTCTACATACTGAGCCTTTAAAATACTGTGCTGAAAGACATTAGTCACAAAACACTATATTACTGCATAATTTTATTTGAATGAAGTCTACAGAATAGGCATATATATAGAAAACAGACTGGTAGTTGCCTATGGTGGATGGAGAAAGGTGGAAGGCAACTTGAGAAGTGACTGATACTGAGTACAATATTTTTTGAGCCTGTGATGAAAACAACTCTCTTGATATATAAAGATACTTCAAAATGTTCCTATGAAAATATTTAATTGGGTATAAAATTTTTTTGAAATTCATGTGTAGACTTCTTCATAATACATATTTTTCATGTACTTTATCTCTTATATGCATTGATTTTAATTTTATTGCACTAAAATAAACTTATCTTCTAATTCTAACTTCAATGAACTTTTTGAAGTACATTGTGCTAAAAATAATTGAACTATACACTTTAATGTGCAATTATACGGTATGTGAATAAAATCTCAAAAAGACAGCTATGGAAAGAGTGTTGCTAATGCCAAGGAAGTGAAGAGGCCACAGTAACATCAAAGCAAATTTCAAGATAACTTTTACATATGGGACAGTGGAC
Organism: Sylvilagus floridanus; assembly: GCA_949820135.1. Classification (NCBI taxonomy): domain Eukaryota; kingdom Metazoa; phylum Chordata; class Mammalia; order Lagomorpha; family Leporidae; genus Sylvilagus; species Sylvilagus floridanus. Next base: position 116,189,405 of record OX463223.1, read on the forward strand.
TGTGTTGAGAGTTTCATGTTGATGAATTTTTCAATGTGGCTTTACATTGGTTTTATTTATACTTAGAAGATTTCACCTTGTCAAGTCCATTTTTCCTAATTGGTAAGAAAACTACCTTTAAAGAGGAAACAATTACTACAGAGCCCTTTTTAAATGGTGGGAGAAGAGAGAAAAAAAAAAAACTATGGCTGGAGTATCAATTATTTTAAATTTTTTGTTTATTTTATTCATTTGAAAGGCAGAGAAACAGAGATAGAGCTCTCCTATCCACTGGTTCACGTCCAAGTTGCCCATAACATCAAGGGAGAGGTCAGGCTCAAGCCAGGAGTGCAGAATTCAATCTGGGTCTCCCACATGGATGGCAGGGACCCAAAGACTTGAGCTATCATCTGCTGCCTCCCAAAGTGTGTATTAGCAAGGAACTGGAGTTGGAAGCAGAGCCAGAACTCAAACCAGACACTCTGATGTGGAATTCAAGTGTTCCAAGAGAGATCTTAGCTACTACAACACCCACCCACACCAAAATAACAATTGTTTTTAATTATGAAGTGAAGACTTTGATAGAAAACAATATCTCATTGCCTCTACACAGTTGCAGAAAGCTAAACACTTAAGTGGGTATTGAACTGCAGTGGAAAGGGCCTGAGAGCTGGCTTCTCCAAGCTTCATCCACACCATGAGGAGCCTGAAACAGTGGAACCAAAGCAGTGAAATTTAAGATGTATAAATCCATGCTGAAAATCTACATTAATACCAAGGCCATGGCCAGTACATGAAGAGGTAATTGAAATGAGATTAATGTAGCTCTCAAGACAATGACTCATTAGAAGCCAAGGGAGTATCAATTCTTGGAATTAAAGGATGTTTCGAATTAATTCATCTAACAAACCATGTGGAGAAAAGCATATGGAGTTGGTCATGAACAGAAAGGAGGTACTTTGGCCGGCGCCATAGCTCAACAGGCTAATCCTCTGCCTTGCGGTGCTGGCACACCGGGTTCTAGTCTTGGTTGGGGTGCCGGATTCTGTCCAGGTTGCCCCTCTTTCAGGCCAGCTCTCTGCTGTGGCCCGGGAGGGCAGTGGAGGATGGCCCAAGTGCTTGGGCCCTGCACCCCATGGGAGACCAGGAGAAGCACCTGGCTCCTGCCTTCGGATCAGCGCGGTGCACCGGCCGCAGTGGCCACTGGAGGGTGAACCAACGGCAAAGGAAGACCTTTCTCTCTATCTCTCACTGTCCACTCTGCCTGTCGAAAAAAAAAAAGAAAGAAAGAAAGAAAGGAGGTACTTTGATGAGGTACTTAAAAGATCAGGAGTAAAATCGGAGGAAAAAATTTAGTAGTATTAGCTTTAGAATTAACTGACATTTTGAAAATAAAAATGTTCATACTGAACATTTAAAACACAAGGAGGCGCCAACATTGTGGCACAGTGGGTTAAGCTGCTGCTTGTGTCACTGACATCCCATAATGAAGCTCCTGGTGGAGTTCAGGCTCCTCTGCTTTCAATGCAGCTTCCTGCTGATGCACCTAGGAAAGCAGCAGAAGATGGTCCAAGTGCTTGGGCCCCTGTCATCCACTGGGAGACCGGGAAGGAGTTCCTTGATCCTGACTTTGACCTGGCCCAGACCTGTCTGTCCCATCTATTTGGGGAAAGTTAGCCAAGCAGACAGAAGATCTCTTTCTTTCTCTCTGTTGTGCTTCCTTTCAAGTAAACAAGTAAGTGAATAAATATATAAATCAATCTTTAAAAATACATAGGGCAATAATCCAAAACATACAAATTATTATTTTAGATTTGGATTTTTCCTTTTTAATTGTCGTTTTTTTCTTAGCTGTTGTCTTTCCTCCTTTACAAGTTAGCATTACAAATAAGCTGAACTGCAAAAGAAAATTGTAAAGACAGTCATATACTCAATGGTAAAAATGAGCACATAAAAAGCTAAGTTGTTCTTTCTCAAGGGACCATGAAGACATTTTCCCTTCACTATGTTGTTTTATATTGAGGTTAATTGTTTCTTTATTACTAACATTTAAGAGGAACCAGAACAAAATATATTACTTCTCTAAAACACCAGTACTTGAAATTGAAGATATAATTATCTATGTCAGTTAAAACACAAAGATACATATTTATTTTCAATAAAATAGCAAAAATGAAGAAAAAAGTGAATTTAATTTTTGTATTAAATTGCAGTGAAACTATGAGATGTTTTTAACAACAAGAATTTTTTAGAATTGAGATGGAAAACTACCGCTGTAAAAAGATAATGCAAACAACAGCAAAATCCACTGATTTTATGGCACTGCAAATAAGATGATGCAGGTTGTGTATTTCACAACAGCCTCTCTTTGATTAAATTTGTATACACTTTGCATGTAAGTGGAACTTGGATTCTACAGATGTGAAAAAAAATCTAAAAACCATCACTTAAGGAGAAATGCTAAAATATTTTCACCAAGTCTACATATACTCACATATGTAAACCGAACTCTAACTTAAATATTGCAAAGATTACTCTGAAAACTAAATTAGCATGGCCATTATTTATTTGTAATAGCAATGAATATGAAATGTTGAATCATCCAATTATACTTTAAACATTTCAATTAATTATATAATACTTTTGCAAATAAAATCTCAAAGTTTAATTTAATGATTTATACATCATTAGCTAACTAATTACAACTAACCTGAAAAAGGGTGTCTAAATACTTATTAATGATAGCCAATGGACTATTGCTCAACACTTATATTATTTCCTACTAATTTTAATAATGAGATTTTCAGGAAAATATTTTCATAATTTAAAAGTGAATCATTTATATATATTAGGAACTATATTCATAATACAGTAAAAATAAATTATCTCCTTTATAAAGAGAAATACTTGAATTCTAAATAATTTCATACAAGACACCTATTAAGTTGAACTGAAATTTTTTCCTGCAATGATTGTCTTTAGTATTGTAAGTCAATTTTTAGACTTTCTAACTAAACAGGGCTCCATCATGGTGACAAGGGGAGATAAATGAACCGCCCAGAGTTCAAACACTTTAGTTATGTATTTATTAAGTTAACACTATTTAGAAAAGATGAAATTATAAAGATTGTTTCCTTAATTGACCATATGCTAACTAGTTTTAAACAACTAACCTGAATCCTTGCAATATCTATGCAATATGCCTTATTTATTTGCATTTTCAAAAAGCGTACCCCACCAAAACATCCAATGATTTTGGAACCCAGTTTCTAGCTGATGTTTCCTTGGAAATGCAATCTTCAATTGGTCTTTCACAAGAAACATATGATCAAATTTCTAACTTACAATCAAGACTTTTCAATATTTCTCTTATACCTAGAAATTAGTTTCTTAGATCTGAGTTAAAGCTAATATACGTTCAATACATGATGCCCTGGAGAAATGGAAAAGGCTACAGTATTGATGCAATGCTTAAGTCAAAGTGCCACTATGTATTGAATCTATAAAGCTTAAAAACCAATTCTAAAAGGCCTACAGAAAATGAGTCTCATTACTTTATAATGAGAAGACATTTCAGGTACCTACTTCAGACTAAATACTTTTCTTATTACTTTCTTGAGATATGCTTTTTACACAATGGCTAGTGCATGCTATATTTTGAATTGCTAGCAACTGTGGTCTCCCTCTGTCACATTTAGGTGGAAGGCTGCATCAACGACTGGCATAAGGACTGTTACCATAATACTACAGAAAGGAAGCTAACACAAAGTTGTCTGTCTATAAGATTTGTATTAAGTGTAGAAAAAAAAACTCCCAAGATATGAAGAAGGCCTAGTATGAAGCTAGGCTGTCTACAGAATTTTAACTCTCACCTTTATTATTCAAGCTTTTGATAAAGATATTTTGGCAAGGATATAAATTAACACTCTTCCTTTAAAGAAAAATACTTCCCTATGCATTTCTTCTGGATACGGATTCAGGTGAATAAAATAGAAGAAACTTAAAGTGCGCCTCCTCCACTTGTTGCTTTGGAACAGAGGAAAACTACTTATATGGCTGATCTATAACAAAATGCTCTTGCAACAGCACAGCAATCATAGATTGCTTTACAAATTTTTAATACTAATCACACAAATGACATAATGCATATTTGGAAATAAATAGGTAAACATTCATTGTGCAAAACCAAATGAGCTTCAAAAGCAAATGGGCATATACCTGCAAATGTGTACACCTTCGTAGGGTTTAAATTCAGCATGAGTTCTGTTTATTTTTTTGGTGGCAGAGAGCAAAGGTATTACTCATTATTGTTCAAGGAAAACAAGACATCTGCTAAATAATCATCAGGCAGTCTGGCTGCTTTTCAACAAACGTTTCTTGGAACACTTGCACACTCCGCAACCTGAGATGTTATAGGTCTGGTTCCAGAGATTAGCAACTGCTATGGTAATTTCAGCAGAGGATCAACAGAAAGTTGATACACTGGAAACAACCACATCACGGTTCCAACCTAACATTTCATATTGCTGACATATGTCTCAGTGCTTGTCAGTCAGAATAAGGATCTCTGGTAGCCCCACAACTTCAAATATTTAAATATCACCTAAGTACTTGAAAACCAACAGTGCTTGGCCAGCGCCGGGGCTCAATAGGCTAATCCTCCGCCTTGTGGTGCTGGCACACCGAGTTCTAGTCCCGGTCGGGGCACCAGATTCTGTCCCGGTTGCCCCTCTTCCAGGCCAGCTCTCCGCTGTGGCCCGGGAGTGCAGTGGAGGATGGCCCAAGTGCTTGGGCCCTGCACCCCATGGGAGACCAGGAGAAGCACCTGGCTCCTGGCTTAGGATCAGCATGGTGCACCAGCCGCGGCGGCCATTGGAGGGTGAACCAACAGTAAAGGAAGACCTTTCTCTCTCTCTCTCTCTCTCTCTCTCTCTCTCTCTCTCTCTCTCACTGTCCACTCTGCCTGTCAAGAAAGATAAATAAACAGAAAAAAAAAAAAAGAAAACCAACAGTGCAACTTCTATGGATTTAATCTTTCACACATTCATTCATTCATTCAATAAGTTCACATTCAAAGGCAAACAAAGCTCCAGATAGAATAAAAAGCTTATTTTGTACACATGATCACGAATAATAAATTAGTCAATAAATAAAATAAAAGAGACGTTAGAAACTACGAACTCCTACTGATGATTATAATAGGCTGAAGTAATTGAGATGAGTGGTAGCTACTTCTGTTTGGTCAGCAAAGGCATTTCTGAGCAGCTGTCACTTAAGCTAAGATCTCAGAATCAAGGGAAAGAGCACAAAGTGCAGATGTGAAGTATGAGCACTTCCCGCAGGGGAACACCTCCTGATAAACACGCTGAGGCAGTGGAGGGCTTGGCATGAGTCTAGAGAAGAGTGGGCAAAGGAATGATGTGAACTACAGAGCTGGGCAGGGTCCGGGCCATGAAGAAGTGTGTACACCAGGCTCAAGAATTCAGATCTTTGTCTTACGGTTATGGGAAGTCATTTGAGTAAATATTATTTGGTCTACCTTTTAAAAGATTATTGCATTTGAGAGGGAGGAATAGAAATTAAATTGTAAGCTGGCAAGAGCAAGGCGACCTTATTGGAAACCACTGGAATATGCCAGCTGAAAAATAATGGAGGTTGGGATAAGGCAGGAACAGAGAAGCACACAGATTTGAGGGATGTGAAGTAGAGGAGACAAGATTCATTGGTAGATCATCTATGAAGTTTATAAAAGCGTTTGTAAGTCTGACATTAGCCATTAAGTCATAATGTCACCATTTACTATGATATGAATCCTGAAAAAGAAACAGGTTCAGCAGCCTGGCTGCTTTGTTGTTTATTAGGGAAGGCTGCTGGAGAAAATCAAGAGGTCTGTCTAGATTATGTCAGCTTTGAGATTACTGTGCATTTCACAACCAAATGGATAGTTCAAGTTGGCTGTTTGAGAAATAAGTCTCATTCTTAAGAATTAAGTGTGAAAAATATTGTGGGTCATTTGCACACAGTGGCATTTAAAGAAATTACAAGGGATGAGTTCACTTAGAAAAAATGTAGGGCCAGCATTGTGGTATAACAGGCTAAGCAGTTGCTTGCAATGCCAGTATCCCAAATGGGTGCTGGTTTGAGTCCCGGCTGCTCCATTTGGTCCAAGTCCTGGGATCCCTGAACCCATGAGGAAGATGAGATGAAGTTCTTGGTTCCTGGCTTCAGGCTGGCCTAGGCTTGGATGCTGAGGCCATTTGGTGAGTGAACTAGCAGATGGAAGATCTCTCCTCTCTCCTCTTCCCTCTTCCCCCTCTCCCCCCCCCCCATCCTCTCCTATCCTCCCCTCTTCTCTCCCTCTCTCTCTCTCTCCAGCTCTTTCTCTCATCCCCTCCCTCCCTCCCTCCCTCTCTGTAACTTTGCCATTCAAACAAATAAATCTTTAAAAAATTAAAAGAAAAATTGTAAAGACATGAGCAATGCTAACAGCTGAGGGTGGAGAAATGAAGCAGTGAGACTGAGACGCCAGGAAATCAAGTGTGTGGTTCAGTAAGAAACAGAATTTCCTTAAGGAACAAGTGATCCACTGCACCAAATTCTGCTGAGGGATCAAGTATGGAGAGAACAGAGATAGATCCAGTGCACTTGGCAACACAATATCCATGTAACCTTAGGACAGGAAACATGAAAGCACAATCTAAACGGGAAGGGCAGGGCAGGGAGATTGGGAATCAACCTCCATGGAAAGATGGCTTAAGGAATTGACCTAAATAGAGAATATGAGATACATAGCTGCAATAAAAAAAAAATGTCTTTAAGATTTCAGGCTTCTGTATGTTGTGTTCTTAGGTGTGACAAGGAAAGCAGAAAAATAAAGTGATACCCAAAAGAGATGAATATCAAAATAACTTTTTCTTTTTCAGTTGATTTCAAAGTTAAAACAAAAATATTTGTAGATACAGAAGACAACTGTTATTGAAGGAGGAAATAGAAGGTTTTAAGAGAAAATGCATAAGTGAGAAACGAAATTCAGAGTTCAAGAGCAAAGGATAGAACTGATATGACTTGGGCCCTGCTACTCATATGGAGACCCAGATGGAGTTTTTGCTCCTGACCTTGACCTGGCCTACCCTGGTTGTTGAGGTCATTTGGGGAGTGAAGCAGAAGATGGAATCAATCAATCGATATCTCTCTGTGTCTCTCTCTTTCCCTACCCATTCTTTCTTTCCCTTCCCTTCCTTCTCTCCATCCTTCCTATCACTCTCGCTTTTTTTTTTATTTTTAAGATTTTGTTTATCTGAGAGGCAGAGTTACAGAGACAGAGGTATTTTATCTGCTGGTTCACTCCCCAAATGGCTGCAATGGCTGGAGCCGTGCAGATCCGAAGCCAGGAGCTTCTTCTGGATCCCTTACTCGGGTTCAGGGGCCCAAGTGTTTGAGCCATCTTCTACTGCTATCCCAGGTTGCAGCATAGAGCTGGACTGGAAGAGGGACAGCCGGGACTAGAACCAGTGCTCATATGGGATGTGGTGTCGCAGGCAGAGGATTAACCTACTGTGCCCCAGCGCTGGTCCCCATTCTGCTCTTTGTAAAAAAAAAAAAAAAAAATGTATATTCAGCCCCAGATGAATTGGTAGATTTGCAGTTATACAAATGAATGAATATGGGTGTGATGCCCATTTTCTTCAATGAATAAAGAGGAGGAGGAAACTGTTGTAGAAAGGCAGGTTGAAGAGAAAGGAGAAAATATCAAATAAGATTGGAGAATAGCAACAAGAAATGCAATAGGATGCACAGGGTGGTTTGGTGTTCATTAGAGAATTGTGGCTATGAACTTAAAATGCAATCAATGATATTTAGCTACTTCAAGGAAGCATTACGATGATTTGTTGCAACTAAAACTGTGGCTATGAATTTAAAATGGGATCCATCAACAATATTTAGCTATTTCATACAAAGCAGTAAGATAGTTTGTTAGAACCAAGGTTGTAAATCACCTTTTACAGGACAATTTTAGGAGAGAATTTCATCAGACTATGCATTAGATTTTCTTCACATGCTAACAAATTCACTTTTTTAAAGAATTATTTTATTCATTTGAAAGAGTTACAGAGAGAGGTAGAGAGAGAGAGAGAGAGAGGCCTTCCATTCCGCTAGTTCACTCCCTAAATAACCACAACCACCGGAGCTGAGCTGATCCGAAGCCAGGAGCCAGGAGCTGCTTCTGGGTCTCCCACGTGGGTGCAGCATGCACTTGGGCCATCTTCTACTGCTTTCCCAGAGCACAGCAGAGAGCTGGATCAGAAGAGGAGTAACCGAGACTCAAACCAGTGCCCATATGGGATGCCAGAGCTGCAGGCTGGGGCTTTAACCTGCTACACCACAGCACCAGCCCCACGAATTCATTTTTTTAAATGAGAAGGAATGTCTAGCAATTCCTGTTCATGAAATATTAATCTGCCTTAATAAAAGTACCCCTAAAATATTAATTGAATATTTTGAGATTATATAATAATGAAAATACACAATGAATCATTCTTTTAGATAATCTGGATCTCAAATAGTCTCTATAATTCTCAGAACAACAGTGTTACATTTTTGGGAGTTCGATCTTTAAACAAATGGAGGATCTTTAAACAAATGAGGAGAATCACTAACATTCGAGAGCAGGGCTATGCAGCAGAAGTATCTGGAAAGACAGAAAAGCTTTTCTGTGCTGCTCAACACAGTAGCCACTAGGCATAGGCGGCTATTAACACTGTAATTGCGGCTGGTGAGAGTAGCAACTGAATTTTCTGTTTGGAGTTTCTTCGAGGAAGATAAAAAAACAGAATTACTGCATGATACAGCAATTCCACTTATGAACATAGCAATGGAAATGAAAGCAATGGAAATCAGTATGTCAAAGAGCTGCATTCCCAGGTTCACTATAATCAAGATATGGAAACAAACTACATCATCTATCAATAAAAATCAAATTTTTAAAATGTAGGATGTATAAGTAATGGAATACTATTCTGCCTGTAAAAAATATTCTGTAAAAAAATTGTATCATGGCCGGCGCCACGGCTCAATAGGCTAATCCTCCACCTTATGGCGCCGGCACACCAGGTTCTAGTCCCGGTTGGGGCGCCGGATTCTGTCCCGGTTGCCCCTCTTCTAGGCCAGCTCTCTGCTGTGGCCTGGGAATGCGGTGGAGGATGGCCCAAGTCTTTGGGTCCTGCACCCGCATGGGAGACCAGGAGAAGCACCTGGCTCCTGGCTTCGGATCAGCGCAATGCACCGGCTGCAGCGCGCTAGCCGCGGTGGCCATTGGGGGGGTGAACCAGCGGCAAAAAGGAAGACTTTTCTCTCTGTCTCTCTCTCTCACTGTCCACTCTGCCTGTCAAAAATACAAAAAAAAAAAAAAACTGTATCATTTGTGACAACATGGATGAATCTAGATGATAGTGTATGTTAAATGAAATAAGCCAAGCACAGAGAGGCAAATACATACATGATCTCACTTACATGTGGAATTTTAAAATGCTAAACTCATGAAGACCAGAATGATGGTTGACACAGGTTATGGATGAGAGAAGAATAAGCAAAAGATTAACACTGTTCAATGATTGCAAAGCTCCCCCTGGATGGCAAGAATATGCTTAGATTCTATTGCATAGTCTGCTGATAATACTTAATAATGCATATTTAAAAATAGCTAAAGGAGAAGATATTAAATGTACTTACCACAAAAAATGACATATATTTGAGGTGGTAGATAATGCCAATTAGCTTGGTGGCTCTATAAGGTACATATGCAACAAAACATCACATTGTGCTCATTAATATATACAATTAGTTGACAAATAAAACACAACCTCAAAACATAGTGGGTAATGGCTACCTTACTTTATATATAAAGCTCAACTACTAAATCATCTATCTCCAATCAACCACAAGGTATTTCTGAAATGTGCCTTGTACTTCTAAAATTTTAATAAGCTTAATAATTATATACTGAATGAACAAGTGTACTTCAAAAATACATGGAAAAATGATTTAAATGATAAGATTTTTGGTGCAAAAATTTTTGAAATTCATGCATACAAGAGGTCTTCAAAAAGTTCAAGAATAAAACTATATGTTGGATTTCAAAATATTTTTACACCAAAATAAACTTGTTTTTTTTTAATTCCATTTTCCATCAATTTTCTAAATTTCCTCATATCTACAAAAACCACAAATGTCTGGATAGCTAATTGAACAAGATTTTTAAAGGTCATTTTAACTCTTGGCAATCTGCAATGTAAATTATAAATTCACATTAAAGCCTGACTCTCTGCTTCCTCACAAATCAAAGTAGTAAAAGCTGATCCATGCTGAGAATTGACATTAAAAACTAAAATAGAAATATTTGGCAAAATGAGATAAATCAATTGGGTAATACTATCATGTACCTCAAATGACTTAGTCCTTCAAATTATAAGTATAAAGTCAATTTTATGTAATTAGCTGTTCACTAGAGAATTTTAAATATTCATTCAAAAGTATTAATTTGGTTTATCTTTGGTAATAAAATTAATTTTTAAATATTAGTATTTCTTTCCAACTATTAAATCACATGGAAATTTTAAAACACTGCAACACTTAAAATATAACAATAATTCTAGCACTGAGCGGGCCTATAAATTCGATTTCTGTATTTATACAAACATTATAAATACATTTTGTTTTCCCTTCATTGGAATTGTTACAATTTTCCACAATATAAATAACAAGTTTTAAAAATTCTTGTCAACAGGTAGTCTACTAAAGGTCAAATAGCAAGGGTAATATTTAGCAACATTTGTTATGATAAAGGCCCACCTAATATCACTATAAAGACAGTCAGAAAATTAAATGACTTGGAAGAAATTTCCTATGATTTTGCTTCTTTCAATTTAAAAGTAATCAATTTCCTTCATTTGAATATTCTAATAGTATAAATGAATCCCACTTTGCCATATATGTTTTCAGGTTCTTTATGTTAGAATTCTCATATTTTGATAATCTACTCCTTTGTCAGAGGGTGCTGCACATAAGAGCCATGTGAATCTTGCCTTTACAAATTTAAAGATGTTTGTTTTCAACAATCTATGTTTCAGCATGAGTTGTTTGGAATTATTCTAGAAAACATCCCTGTGTTTATGTTTATCAATCTAGTAGCCCAGGGTCTCTGTGTACCTCTGGGAAAAGTTCAAAAGACCCATAGTTCCAAATGTCATTTAGCATCTGTAGACAGACTAAAAATTATGGCTCATATGTACTTGTGTTCACATCTATTCTATCAAATGTGTTAAGTACTATTTTGATGACTAACATTTAGATTATTTTTAAGGAGTGGGTATTTAGCCTAGTGCTTAAGATGTCTAGATTTCACATTAGAGTGTTTAAGTTCCATATCTAACTCCAGCTTCTTGGTACTAGAGCTCTCAGAAAGTACTTTAATAAGGCTATATGTTAGTCCAACATGTGACACTAACACTACCATTGTTTCTTTCAATGATGTTTGGGGTTAGATCTCTAGTTAACATGCTGTCTTCTTCTAAAGCTCATATATGAGATTTCAATTTATGGTTTCCTCGTTGAAAACCAATAGCAAAAATAAAAAGCATAACTGCATGCTTGAAAATCCTAGTACAACTGATTCATACCCCACGTTGGCATTAATCTTATCTGCTATGCCAACATTTAAAACGGAATCTGTCTGATATGTCACAAAGTGTGCATTAGCAGGAAGATGGAGTCAGGAGTAGAGCCATGGATTTAACGGAGAAATTCTGAAATAAGATGCAAGTATATTAACAGGTATGCAAAATGCATGCTCCTATTTTAATATTAATATATCATAGTAGAATTATAAAACAAGCATGCATAGGCTTTTTTTCTCACATCTTGTTAAAAACTTTTCATACATACAGAAAGCTCAGAATAACTATATAGGGGCCGGTGCTGTGGCGCAGCAGGTTAACGCCCTGGCCTGAAGCACCAGCATTCCATGTGGATGCCAGTTCGAGACCTAGCTGCTCCTCTTCCAATCTAACTCTCTGCTATGGCTTGGCAAAGCAGTAGAAGATGGCCTAAGTCCTTGGGCCCCTGCGCCCACGTGGGAGACACGGAAGAAGCTCTTGGCTCCTGGCTTCAGATCGTCACAGCTCTAGCCGTTGCGGCCAATTGAGGAGTGAACCAGTGGATGGAAGACCTCTCCTCTGCTTCTCCTTCTCTAACTCTGACTTTCAAATAAATAAACAAAGCTTTAAAAAAAAGAATAACTATATAGCAAACAACTATATAGCCACTATTAGAATTAACATTTCATATACTTGCATCACACATTCTTCCACTCAGTCATCATTGTATTTCAGTGCAAGCTGTAGAGATCAATATTTTTTATCCATAATCACTTCAGCAGGCATATTAATTAAATATCCATCCTTTTAATACAAAATGTATATTCAATAAAAACGACAAAATCTAGGTGTACCATTTGATGAGTGTTGACAATCAAATGGGATTTTTATTCATTGCATTTGGATGGCTTAGAAAGTGAAATGGAACTTGAAAATAAATAATATCATATTACCAATCTATTATTTTTACTGCTGGGATTATCCAAATGTTTCCATGGAGAGTAAATTTCCTCTCAATCAACTAAGTTAATAGAATTATAGGTCACATTTAACATGAATACCTAAGAAATTTATAATAAGAATGAAAAGTATTCTCAATGGTTATAATTTACGTTTTTCAAATGTCACAAATATAAATTCCAGCAAAATAAGCTAGAATAAACTTTCCATGTATAGATTTCATGGTTCATCCACATTATAATCTCCTTATAGAAATAGTAATGCCAATTCAGCCATTTAAGAAAATAATTGGATTCTTTGATAATTTTCTTCTCTTAGTTTGCAAGATCTGAATTCATCTGATTAACAGTGTTACTAAAACATTAGGGAATAAAGGGACAAGATGGTTTGAAATAATTGATTCCTGGCCCAGCTATTTTTTTATGTAAAAGGAATATATAAAAGATAAGCCTGTCCTGAAATGAATCAACAGAGAGTTTAAACCTGGCAAAGGGTATAAGATATTGATATTGAAAATACTCACACTACTTTAACTTTCGAGAACCAAAGACACTGTATGTTCTTGCCTTTACTTTCAGCACTAGCCACAATATGTGCCCCACTGAGTATAGAAGTCTGGAGCGGAAATTCCACGGGGAAGGCTTATTTTGCTTCTTTAAAGTAGGAAAGCTCACGTGAATTTCCACTACAGGATTACATGGCCCAAAAGCCCTTCACTTTGTCCTATGCATATTGGAGGCTTTGGACCACTTGCCCGATGAAATCTGCCACCAGCTTTTTCAAATGTGTAAATCACCTTACTGGTTTTGTCCTCATGAATTCTCCCATTGCAGAATGGAACCTGATAACCTGATTTCAAACTACTTGTTACACGAGAAACTGAGGTAGTGAGGGCATGTGAGTTACTGAACGATGGACCTCCTTGGGTAAGAACATGATGATTTCCTGTCTCAGGTCACTTCTGAGAGGGAATTTTTCTTCTGTTGCAATTCAAGAAAATCAAATGGATCTTGTAACTCTAAACCGGCACAGAGACAGACAACACACACAAGACTTTTATACTTTTGCTTATAAATTAAGTATGTACAGAATGTTTGTTATGTACATAGTATTCTGAGAAGCATGAAAGAGGAGAGTTTAGAGGCCGTAGTTTAGATGAGGTCAAATGCACACATATAAAAATACACAGAAGGGCCCAGCATTGTGTTTTAGCAGGTTAAGTCTCTGCCTGTGAGGCGGACATCCCATATGGACACTGGTTAATGTCCCAGCTGCCCCACTTCCAATCCAGGTCTCTGCTAATGTGCCTGGGAAAGCAGCAGGAAATGGCCCAAGTGCTTGGGTCCCTGACATCCACATGGGAGACTTGGAAAAATATCCTGGCTCCTGTCTTCAGCCTGGCCCAGCTCCAACCATTGCGGCCATTTAGAGAGTAAACTAGTGAATGCAAGATCAATTGATGTCTCTCTCTCTCTCCCTCCTCCTGTCTCTGTAACTCTGCCTTATGAATAATTTTAAAAATAAATCTTTAAAAAATACCTGGAAATACATAACACTGCAAATTTTCTGGAAGTACCAGGAATGAAATCTAAAATGCCTCCAGAGATTATTTAGCAACCTCGCATTGAATGCACAAGTAGCATTCAAAACTGAACACAGGAGCAGGTGTTTTGGCACAGCAGGTCAAGCTCCCAGTTGGAATGCCCGCATCTCATATCGGAGTAATGAGTTTGAGTGCTACTCCATGCTTCCAATCAACCCCTTGTGGTTTTTTGTTACTTTTTACTTATCAAGAGAACGAATTTCATGTATTTTATATATACAGTTGTAAGACCAGAATGATATTCACCCTACCTTCCCTCCATCAATTCTACTCTCTCTACTTATTTTTCTTTTAACAATGACTATTTTAAATTTCTTTTATAATCACAAGCTTAATCCTTCACTAAAAAACACATTCAATAAGAAGAAGAAGAAGAAACCTGTTCCTCAAGAATATAGAAAAGAGATATGCACAATAATCAAGTCTTAACATGTCAATTTTGCTCATACACATTACTTTTTTTGTACTCTGTATGTTACCACAAATCAGGGAAAACATGATATTTGTCTTCTTGGGACTGGCTTATTTCACTAAGCATAATGGTCTCCAGTTGCACCCATTTTGTTGCAAAAGACAGGATTTCATTCTTTTTTTATGGCTGAGTAGTAATTCATTACATACATATACCATAATTTCTTTATCCAGGCATCAGTTGATGGACACCTGGGTTAATTCCATATCTTAGCTATTGTGAATTGAGCTGCTATAAACATGACAACCCAAGTATTTGGGTTCCTGCCACCCACATGGGAGACCCAGATGGAGTTCGTGACTTTAGCCTGGCTCAGCCTCAGCTGTTGTGGGTATTTATGAAGTGAACTAGTAAATGGAAGATCTCTGTTTCTCTGCCTCTCTGTCACTCCACATATCAAATGAATAAATAATTCCTCAAAAAAATTGGAAACAATTTGCATCCAATGAAATCTTAAACAGTATGTGCACATTTAGTGTCTTTGGTGAATACAAAAATCATTTTAAAATTCTCTTAAAATACAGAGAATTAATATCATTTTTCTTTTATAAACTACACACATCCTGGGATATTACTACTCAACTCACAAAAGTGCTATATTTTATTAGCCATTACATTCTTGATGCCAGGGAAAATGGAAGTGAAAAACAAAATGAAAATGGGGGTGGGGGAGCAACTCTTTTTTTCTCCGCATTGACTATTACATTAAAAACTTAGCCAAGTTTTCTTTACAGAACATCAATTAGCAAGATCCTGAAATAAATTTTCATAAGTACAAGGCCTCATTCACTTAAACCCAGTTTCTTTCCTTGGGAAAACAGCTAACTTGTGTTAGTCACACCCAGTTTGATTTATTGGTTATTGGCTAAAATGCCCACAGGTTCCACAAAAATCAGTTATCTCTTTTCAACAGTGCCAGCGGTGTTTCTTTATTTTCAGCCTTATAAAGTCAACCAAAGGATTAAATAAAAAGAATTAAACTCACAGTGTGAATTCAATAGGTTTTTGGTAGAACACTTTGCCAGGAGTAGCAAGATAATGCTCTCAGCTGACTTGAAATGCACCCTTCCCTTACCTGCATCCCACTATTCTGTAGTTTGAATCCAATGTAAGCTTATCCCTACAGTAGGTTGTCCCTTTGAACTAGCTGGTCATATAGAAGTAGTTTTTAGTGAGAAATACTGCAAGGCAGTAGAAAAAGCAAAGAGGGCACGGGGTTTCCAGCAGATAGGGCATAGATTGCCCAGTAATTTTAGAAATCTTTCTATTTAACTTTGCAAGAGCATAGAATACCCTTGTTCTATGAGTCATCTTTTTTTTCAAGATTTTGAAAACTTTGTTGCATCTTGTGATTAATATGCTACCTAATGTAATAGTTATTTCCTTCAAAAGAATTATTTCAATGGTGATACAATCAAATATAAGAATTATGGGTACTCATATTTAGTCTTTAAAATTGTAGTTGGTTTCAACTTCACAGACTTTAGAAACAATAGTGCTATTGCTATTTTCATTTGTCCTAAATGAATCCACACAGCATTTATTTGTATAAGAAGGAAGCTTCCTGTTTCTCTCTTCACATTCTAGTCTCATTCTCATCCTCAAGTAGGACACGTAGCAGCTCTCCTCCACCACGTTCCTGTGCCCCAGAAGAAGGTAGTCTGCTTATTTCTATTAATCAGGATTTGATATAAAAGGAGTTAGAATGTATTACTGGGCTGAGTTAGCTTTCCTTAAAGAATTATCCAGGTCAGGGGATTGTTTTTCTTCAAACACACACAGGTAGTTGCTCTGTGAGAAATAAACCACAGAGCACTTGTTTGCATGAGAACTGTCTATTCTTTCTTCATATTTTATCATCAAGCACTGCTGGTCCATTTGTCTTCAATTAATGGTCAAACAGTAGGAAGCCTTATTTTGGGCTCAGGAAAAGCCATTTTTTTTTCTGGATTCAGCTATTGCTAACACAGAGTTTTGTATTCTAATACATTCTGGATGGCTGCCAGACATTAATAAATTAAGCACTTTGGTCATCATTTACCGTTCAACCCTTTAGAAGAATGGAACCTCAGTACTCCAAAACTACAAAGGCTGAAGCATACGAGGACTTTTTTTTTTTTAATATTTTTGCTACTGTTACTGTTGAAAATTGGGTTGCTGACAGAAAAGATTTTATAGACATTTCTAGCTCTAGGTGGGAAAAGCAGTACTTTTCAGGCTGAAAGACATCTGAAAGACAATAGCATTACTTCCTTATTAGGGAGCACCTGTGTTGCAAACACCCACATCATTGAAACTGTCATCATTTGGGCAACCTAAGAAAATTTGGATCAGCAATATAGGACAAATGACACATTCAAGCCAACACTCACCTGTACAGCAAAAAGCTACTTTTACAGTTTAACAGAGTACTATGTATTACTCCAACCAAGCAGGACTCCATTTTAAAATACAGGCGTTGAGGAAGTCATTGAGGTTTTAGTGACAAGAACTTATCACAAAATGGTTTGTGACAAGGCTGAATCAGAAAAAAAACGATACAATAATACTATCTGCTAAAGGATTCCCAACTGTTGTGCAGTGCATCAGTCCCAGAATATCAGGCATTGAAATTAAATCAACTTTGGTATTATTTTCTCTTTGTATTTTATGTAAGGATAATGCAATTGATTGCCTGTCAATTCAGTAATGTAATCAGACAAATTTAAATAATTACACATGCAAATGCATAAAGCGAACTTAGTAAAGAGAACTATGTATTTGAGATCCAATGATTGCTTACAGTCCTTGTCTCTACTGTTGAGGAATAGTGCTTTTTTCTTCTTTCTTCTTTTCTTTGTTGAACTCTTTATTTAGTTTAGGGTTAATCTTATGAGTATGAAGTAAACTAAAAGTACATCATTGTAAAAATTAACAGAGAAAATAAGAGAGGAAGGAGGGGAAGGGCAGGAGTGTGGGCAGGAGAGAGTGTAGGTTGGGAAGTACCACTATGTTCCTAAATCTGTCTACATGAATTACATGAAGTTTGTTTACCTTAAATAAAAAAATAAAAATAAAACCTAAAAGGCATTCTTGTCTTATTAAATGGTCATTTTGCTTTTATACTTCGCAAAAGTAATATGCATTGTGAACTTTTCAAGCCCATTTGTCAGCCATAGCATACATTTTTAAATTTATATTATTTGTGTATGTCACTTGGTGAGCACTTAAGATGTGTGGATTGCTAGTCTGAGCACTTTTCATAGATGAATTCATATAAACAACTATTTTTTGAGGTAGCTGGTATTAGCCCTGTTTCCAAATGAAGACACTGAGGTTCAGAAAGAGTAAGTACTCGACTAAACTGTAAATGGATGGTAAGTGGCACAACTAGAATTAAAACACAAGTTTGACTCTAAAGCCCATGCTTTTAAAAAAAATTCCTCTCTAACTTTCCAATTCTATTTTTGTTATTGAATACATTGCAACAGTAAACTCTGTAATTCTACATATATTATAAGCATCTTTTTGAGGACATGCTATTAATTTTGCTGGCAGAAGAGGCATTTTCAGAGACAGGATAAATGTCTTTAATTGCGTTATTATCAACTCTGACTATAGAGAGCAATTGATTGTCCCACACTAAGCACAGAGCTGCACAGCACTGTGTGAAAGGATCACAGTCAGACATATAATGTCTCATGAAGTAAGTTAATAAGGGTTGAAACACTGTGTGCTTGATGAAATAAATTTCCTAAGGGCAACAGGCATTAACAGCTGTTCCAGTATTGTTAATGTCCCCATAGGCAAGTAGATCACTCCCTCAGTTATTGTGCACATGTGGTACTCCTGTTGCATCTTTCATCTCATTTATACCAACTGAGAGTAAATAAGTATTCTGGACTTAAGCAAGAACTGCCTAAGTTATTCTCCACAAACATTCTCATCTCCAATCCTCCATTTAGTAGCAAATGATATTTTCATGAAAATATGAAAATTGTTAATTTCCTACTTAGAGTCCTTCAGTGTCTTCCCACTGCACTTACAGAATCCAAAATTCTTAGAGCCATATTCAAGTTGGATGCCATCTCCAGCACTGCTCAAACCAATCTCCTCTTTCTGAACGAGGCTTCAGCTTGCCTCTGTTGTCTTCTGGCTCAGGGTTTTGATCAAGCCTATCCCTTTACTAGAAATGCCTCACCCTTCCTCTTTATATTGCAATCACCTACTTAGCATCTATACTCAGTTCTTAAGATCAGGAAAGTTTCCTTGATCTACCCATAAATGATCAATTACCTTTATTTTCACTCTCATGGCATTCTGTACTTTGCTTCCCAAAGCCTACATGAATTATTTTTGGAGGAGGGATGTGATCAAGTCTTTAGCTAGCTGAAAGAGTTACTCAGATATGGTAACCTCACTGTTCTAACTCTGTAAAATGCTTTCAAAAGCTATGCTTGATTAGGACATTGGGTATTTTACTGCAAATTCCCAAAACTGTATTGGGAGCATCTATTTCAAATTAAATGCATTCATATCATTTATTTTGTAACTTATTTAATTGATTTGGCCACTGTTATTACAAAGGATATAGCCTGCTCCTCTTTGAGTAAATGCTTTTGGCCCTCTAATTTCTTTTCAATCCTATTGTTTCTGTGAACTGGTAGTCAAAAAATTTAATATTATCAGTGTTAAAGTGAGATGTTTAATATATGACATGGTGACTAATGCTGTTTGTTGAAAGAAGGAAATTACTAATGGAAAAAGTGGCATTTGCCAGAAGTGACAGCTTGTCAAATTGACTGTCAATATGTTTAAAGAAAATATTCATATAAAAAGGAAGTTACAAGGAAAAACAATAGCAAAATAGGAATCATATTTTGAAAGTCAAATTTTTTCAGTGCCCTCGCACAGATGGAATTCAACTTTCTCATTTAAAAAATAATCTCATAAATTTTAAGTGCACATTTAAACAGACATGGATCGTAACTCTAGAAAAGAAGAATCTAAGTAGAAACAACACAGCTTACAACAGTCACACAATTTTGGAAACTGATGGTAGTGAAGTCTGCACAACAGTGGGAGCATGCTTAATGACCCAGAAATGTACACTTAAAATGTTTAAAATGTGGTTAAGGTCTGTATAGTATATCACAATTTTAAAAATCTATTGTGGATAAATACTTATTATTTTCAAGCACACTGGTGGGCAATTTCCACTCAGGTGCAGCTCATCTGGAACTTGGGACCAGTGAGAGGTTGGATGAACAGATACGACCTAGAGATCTGAAAACTCTGCAGGGCGAACTTGTATTACATTCTTTATTTTCTCCCCAGTTAAGAATCACTCAAACAATCATTACACACTGGACTATTACAATCAAAGAGGCACTTGTCTCAAAAAATGTGATTTACGCACTAGGTCTATACTGAACTGAAATTCCAATCTTAAAACACTGTTGGCCCTCAAATGTTATAAAACATGCTATCATATCACAAATGAAGGTTTTAATTTCAACATAAACTATATTGGAATCTCCAGAATTTATGTTTATGTTGAAAATGCAAAAATGATGCTAAATGAATGGCATAATATTTTCCTTGGTACAATACTATTAAAGCCAGTTGAAATATGTGAAGTTTTGTTTTTAAAATGTATAGTAGAAACACTTTATTAAATTTTCTATATTAAGAAAAAAAGCACATGTTGCTAATAACCCATCCTCCACCAGACAATGATGAGAGTCTTGTTCAAGTTAAAAGACATTCAGCACTACGACTCCATACTAAAACAAACAAACATCATCATCAACAACAACAACATGGTATTTGTAACAGAGGACTCATTGAAAAGGAGACTTTCTGTAGGAAAAACAAACTTCAAACCCTAATGTGATTCAAAAGATGATGAAAACAGTGTTGTTGTAACAGAAGACTTACTACATACATTGGAAACCACTTGGGGAAAAATTATTTCACATATGTTATAAATAATAAAAGATCCCTGAAAAATAAGTGATAGCTTTAAAATATAGAACAACATAGAATAAAACTAGAGTTATCTGGCACTGAGTATATGAAAAAATTGATGTTAAAAATCCATGAAGCTCATCTAAGTAATACATCATTTATGGTTGAAAGTCTTTCTACTGAAAGTATGATTCAAGGATATTATCTGATAAGTTGGGGGGAATACAGACAAGTTCAGTCCTCACCTCACACTGACAATCAGCATCCCTGTAACAAATTTTGAAGGCAATTCCAACATGAATTAGAGTTCAAATCATGCAGTTCTACCACAGCTCTAAAGAACAAATGCAGCGGCACACATCCAAGCAGATGCTCAGACAGTGATTCAGATGTCCTTATCGTATACTGGAACACCCAGGTACAGGTCCCAGCTCTGGCTCTCCTTCTGATGCTAGCTCCCTCTCAACATGCTCTGTGGAGGCCAGCAGTAATGGCTCAAGAGCTTTGGTCTCTGCCATCTGCCATCCATATGAGAGAACCAGACTGGGTTTCAGGCTCTTGGCTCCAGCCTAGTGCAGCCTCGCTATTGCTGGAATTTGGGAGTGACGCAGCAGATAAAAAACCTCTCTGCCTTTCAAATAAAATGAAAAATAAATAAAATTAAAATTAGGAAACAATACATATATTTTAAAAATAAAGGATAAATGCAGAACATACATTAAAAGAATGTTAGAGCTTGCAAATACAACACTGTCCTGAATTTGTCCAGATTTGGGCTGATGCAAGTTCCTGATTGTGCTGTTACTCAGATGCGGGTCTGAAACTTGCTAATGATGAGCTTGTAACAATTCCCTTGAAATCTTTGTTTACTGATGGTTAATTTACAACTTCATGAATGGTGACATGGGTCAGAAGAATAAAAATCTATTGTCCTAGCACAAACTAAGCTTTCTACGAATGGTGGGACTGTGTTTCCGGAAGCTATATACCTTCATTAAGGATACTAGGGGCCAAGGTATATGCTACATCTGTTACTGTCGCTGGTCATTCCAGGTTTTATACGCTTCACTGACTAAAATTAGGAACTTAATCTAATTCAACAGTGTGTGCAAGAAATAAATATAACCTCAAGAAACAAATACAACAATCAATCCATCAAAAACACTGCATCCTCTTCAATTGCACTTAGTGTAATGTTTTCATTTTATTGATAAGTAGCTGATTTCACTTAGCTCTTTATGACCTACTTTAAATGTATAATTGCTTTTTCCTTTGCAATGTTCAGAAATTATGCTGGTTTTAACATTGAAAGCTAAGTGGAAAAAATGAATACGCTAGACAATAAATGTTTGGACTATATTATTTCAATTATTTTAGTTGAAAGGTAGAGGTACAGAGAGATAGATGGAGAGAGAGCTTCCTTCTGCTGGTTCAGTTCCTAAATGCCCTCAACAGCCAGGGCAGGGCCAGACTGAAGCTAGGAGCCTAGAACTCAATCTGGGTCTCCCATGTGGGTCACCCAAGAATTTGAGCCATTGTTTGCTGCCTTCCAGGGTATGCAATAGTAGGAAGCTAGATTGGAAGCAGAGAACCTGAGACTTGAACTGTCATTCCAATATGGGACGTGGGTATCCCAAGCAATAATCTAACCATTGTGGTGAACATGTGATCCTGAACTGCATATTTCTAATCACAGTGTTGAGTATGTACAGTGCTGTTGCACTGCAGGTGATTCATCACCCACGATCTAGTTTAATTCTCACAAACTTATAAATAATCTTACAATCTCATTTACAGACAGTCATCACCAACTGAAAGTTATGTTGTTAATAGAAAAATGGAAAGATTCTGGAATGTATTCTTGGGGTCAAACCTTGCTCCACGACTTATTATTTGAGTTACCTGGTGTATGTAATAGGGACAACAATAACTTATTTCCAGCGTGCTGAGAAAATCAAATAACTCATACCTAAAGCATTTGAAACAGTACCTGAGATGTTATAGTCATTCAATAAATGTTATAATTTTAAGCAACTTTTTAAAAAGACTATTTATTTGACAGGGAGAATGAGGGAGAAACAGAGAGAGACCTTTCGTCCACTGGTTTACTCTGTAAATGGCCACAACAGCAGGGGCCACTCCAAGCTGAAGTCGGGATACTGTAACTCCATCTGGGTCTCCTACCTGGGTGGCAGGGGCTAAAATACCTGGGCCATGTTCTCCTACTTCCCCAGGCCCATTTGCAGGGAACTGAATCAGAAGCAGAGCAGCTGGGAACTAACTGGCATTCTGCTATGGCATGCTACCGGGGCACCACGCCATAGCACCAGCCCCGAAGGAAATATCTTTAGTATTGGGGTCAAAGTACAAAGGCAAGTATCAAACTTTGAAGCTTTAGTGTTTACCATTACACCGTATCGCCTAGACCTATGTTTTACACAGCTTTTGGTGAACCATGATAAAATACTAAAGAATGGAGCCAGAATCTAGATTTTTCATTTTAAAATCTAGATTTTCATAAGCTTGTTGTTCATGGGCTGAAATTCAAAACAAATGAGACAGAAAAAGAAACAAACAGCATTCTCTTTGTTAAGTGATTGATTTTTATTAATGAAAAGTTCCTGGTGAGAGGATTTTCATGGAATGCATATAAAGAACATTTCATGCTGAGCTAATACATATTTGGTTGTCAGGCATCAACTCTGAAAACATCCATATCGACGGTATTTGCTTGGCTGGAGTTAAATAGTAATGCCTAATATTTGCATACTGTTACAGTTCAAAGTGTTCAAATAACATGTGATACACAGTGTAGATATTTTTAGCCCTATAAATGTGTAGATTAAGATAAGAAGGCTCAAATATTGAAGTTTACATAAATGTCAAATAACAGTGATTTTCTGAAAAAATTCACTTAAAATTTTACATAATCAATGTTCCCTTTGATGAAAAAATGCTCCCTTTAACATAAAAAGTAATAAAATATACAGTTTGTGGAGTAAGTTGAGACTCTTTGAGTGGAAAAAGTGACCTACAGAAATAAAATCTAGGCCGGCGCCGTGGCTCAACAGACTAATCCTCCGCCTTGCGGCGCCGGCACACCGGGTTCTAGTCCCGGTCGGGGCACCGGGTTCTGTCCTGGTTGCCCCTCTTCCAGGCCAGCCCTCTGCTGTGGCCCAGGAGTGCAGTGGAGGATGGCCCAGGTGCTTGGGCCCTGCACCCCATGGGGAGACCAGGAAAAGCACCTGGCTCCTGGCTCCTGCCATCGGACGAGCGCAGCGCGCCGACCGCAGCGGCCATTGGAGGGTGAACCAACGGCAAAGGAAGACCTTTCTCTCTGTCTCTCTCTCTCACTGTCCACTCTGCCTGTAAAAAAAAAAAAAAAAATCTATATGTACCCAGTGCTAGCTGGCTGTATGAACATTTTATACTTTTCGAAGGATTTATACCTCTCTACATTGATGTGATATTTGTGTTGTAGTTCCTTTTCCTCTGTTAACTCTCTCAATTTAATGAGGGTAGGGATCACGTTTACCTCACTTAGCCTTGAGTAGCTGCCAGCTCTCGACCTGAGTATTACATATCATTCCAGTGAGTTTCCTAAGTCTTCAGTTAGTATTTAAAATAATGTATTTAAATAATGTACAAATACTAAAAAAAAGTCTTATGTAAAATTCATCTCATTCAAATTATCTTCATAAATCCACAGTATGCACTCATATTACATTATAGTATTAGAAAAAAATGATAATAGCATTGATAACATTACAAATGCCTACTTAAGTTTCCAAAACTCAATTCATCATAACACACAATTGATAAATTGCTTGATTATCACTGTTTCTTGGGGGAGAAAACTGAAGTCACACAGCTATACTAGAACTTCAATTACCTTTGCTTTTTCATCAAATTTTCCCTGAGTCATATGATAAAAACAGTATCTCCACTTTTCCATGCCACTCAAAATGCTATCCTTACCTAGTTTTTCTTAAGCTGTTCAAAACAACTGTAATGGAGGGAATCTCCCCACACTCCTGCTATGAGGCCAGTATCACCTTACTTCCAAAACCACAAAAAGGTATCACAAAGAAAACACCCCTGATGAAAATTCATGCGAAGATCCTCAACAAGATACTAGCCAAGATCATTGACCCGGACCAAGTGGGATTCATGCCAGGGATGCAGGGACAATGCAACATACACACATCAATAAACATGAGACATCACAAAACAAACTGATAGATATTTTAAATATAAGAATTATCTTCTGTGTCATGGTTGCCATGTTATCCTTAAGGTGAAATGTATTGAGTACTTTGATAACAGTCTCTTTGCCTTCACTCTTGCTACTTTCAAAACTCTCTACATATTACAGTGTGACAAAAGTATCACCTTCCTTTTATCAATCTACCACTAAAATCCTCTTCCCAGCCTGCTAACCGCCTAAAGAGACAAACAGAAATCAAAAGTCCATGATGATTTGGACCCAATATACAATTTAGTCCTATCATTTTGTGATCTTTCAGTCATCTAAACAGTTACTGACTGAAAGTAATGATTCAAAGTACTGTTGTTGACCATAAGGATAAGACCATGAACAAGATACTCAAGGCCCATAGCCATGAGCAGTTTTCTTTCCAGTGGTACATGACAGTATTAAACAATTAATCTTTAAGTTTACAGTTAATCAGGAGTAGGAAGGAGTTAAGTACAGTTTCCAGTTTCAGTACTGACCTTATCTGAGAGTCACGCACGGAATGTTTCCCTGAGGAAGTGATATTTGAACTCAAATTTAAGGATTAGTTGTAAGAATACTGAGATGAGAGGAAGAGTAATTCTATCAGTGGAAATGGGATAGCATGTGGAATACACAGACTTTATGCTTCAAGCCAAATGAATTAATGATGTATATGAAATCTGTATTTTTATACACCCAAAATTTGTGTATATTTTCTTTCCACCTGGAATGCTACCCATACTGAAGACATTGTTATATGACCCAAATCACTTCCAGGAAAAAAAAAAAAAGATGCTTTATTTTATGAAGTAAACCTTCCTGAAAAGTTCTTTCTAACTACATGAGCAAAAGATAACTTGACATGATACTATGCACTACCAAACTAAAGTGGAAAATCACCTTGTTCTATGGTGGGAATATTAATGATTCATGGACTCGTCCGCCAAGGAATTTTTTCAACTTCATTTCAAATATTCATCACCTAGTTTTAATGTAACATTCATTCAATTCAGAATATATTTGCATTTTCTTTGCTGAAAAAAAAAGTCAACCATTAGTATTCTGCACTGCCTTAAGGAAATTATTGGAGTATGACTGTGTCAAGAGATTGAGCCTCAGTAAGTAACTTTGATATTTGAAATAGCTTTGAGGGAGACAGTTTTAATGCCATCAGATATCTTTTCCCAATAAATTCTGCAACACTTATCAAAATAAAACTATATTTTCCATTGCCAACATGACAAAAGCAAGACAGATAATTTTTAAGAATGTATATTTTTTTATACAGCCTCTCTAAATCTATTAACTATTGGACAGTGATGAATTAGGGTTACACTAAAGCACATTTAAGTGCAACCATTATCTACATTATTCATCTATGTTAGAATTTCCAGGGTCAGGCAGTCTTACAAAACAGGGGTAGTATGGTAAGACTCATTCTAAAAGCTTTTGGAAATGTTTTTGTACTTTTCAAATGAAAATCATTTCTTCTTTTTGTAATGAAATAATGAAAAGATTATTTCTGCCTTTTTGAAACTCTTTCTTGTCTTTGCAACACTACACTTAATGATTTTGTATGTATATTTCATTGCTTTTTTTCATATTTATTCAATTATTTCAAAGAGTCACAGCGAAGGAGGGAGAGACATAGAGAGAAAGATCTTCCATTTGCTGGTTCACTCCCCAGATAGCCTGATAACCAGCACCGAGCCAAGCCAAAGCCAGGAGCTTCTTCTGGATCTCCCACACTGGTTTAGGGGCCCAAGCAGTTGGGACATCCCCCACTGATTTTCCTAGGTCATTACCAGGGAGCTGGATCAGCTGGGACACAAACTGGCATCCATATGGGATGCCAGTATCATAGGAACCAGCTTTACCCGACAAACCACAACACTGGCCCCCAAACAACTCCATTTTCTATAGGTGCAGTAGCAATTTAATAAATACTTGTTATCATGTAAAAAAAAGAGACACACTGATTGCTAAGATACCATATATTACTACTATGAATTGCTTTTTATTATTGTTGCTGAAATCCTAACAATATTAAGGGACATGTCTTCACAAAGTGTTGAGAAGGGCAAAAGGTGTTAGCGATTCTCAGATCAAAGGAAGAAAATCCATTGAAGGAGGTGAAATTTGGAGTCTGGTGAAGAAAGTATTCTTTTTGGGTCAGAAAAGAGAATTATACTCAAATAACAACATTATTGGATGAAAAATCTATCTCACTCTTCCTTTCAAGTAAATATGAAAATAAATTATTTTAAAAATAATATGATTTATTGTTCTTAATTGTTACTACCTAGCTCTCAAATTCTTCCACTACAAAGAATTAAGGGATAACAGGGAGTAATTTGTTTTAAATAAAAATGTTTCCTTGCATTTGGTTTAGAATTGATACAGTCGATAATATTAACTCAGTAACAATATAATACTCCAAATATTACAAGAAGTCACAGGGTAATGAATATTTAAATTCTGTGACACAAAATGAATCCAGGAGTTTCAAGAAATGTTTAAAAAAAGGCTTATTTTGAGACTTCAAAAGCAAACTTCTTTAACATCTTTGTGGAAAATAGATTGAGGGCTTTGGGTGAACTTATGCATTTGCAAAAGGAAGTAAGTCAGTTGTTACTGTATGAAGAGAAGGGTTCACCAGAATTAAAAAGTGATTATTAAACATCTCACAATATTTTAGAAAAACTTCTTTAAAATCTAAATGATTACACCTTATAAAATGTAAGCCTCCATGAGAAGTAAAAATAGTATCGTGAGATATTTTATTTTTAATTTTGTTTCTTCTTTTCTGTTTTAGGTTGCCTCATTTTTTTCTCTAACTGCTTTGGCTGGAAATTTTTTTAAGATTTATTTTATTCATCTGAAAGACAGAGTTACAGAGAGAGGTAGAGGCAGAGAGAGGTCTTCTATCTGCTGGTTCACTCCCCAGATGGCCCCAACAGCCAGAGCAGTGCTGATCTGAAGCCAGGAGCCAGGAGCTTCTTCTGGGTCTCCTACAAAGGTGCAGGGGCCCAAGGACTTGGGCCATCTCCTACTGCTTTCCCAGGCCATAGCAGAAAGCTGGATCGGAAAAGGAGCAGCCGGGACTAGAACAGGCATCCATATGGGATGCCGGCGCTTCAGGCCAGGGCTTTAACCTGCTGTGTCACAGCGCAGGCCCCATGAAAGATTTTAAATCGATAATATTTGGTAACAAAGCTTTTTCAAGAATTCAGTATCTTCAGAAAAGACTGGATTAACCCTTGTGTGAGGTTCAAAATTATGTTAAATGCAACGCTCTTTATACTGAAAGTTCGCAAAAAGAAAATAAGAGGATAACAAAAGCTTCTAACATTAAAAATTATGAAACTTACATAGACTGGCAAAAAACTGAAAGTAAGCAATAGCATATGAATATTTTCAGGTTTCTGCATGGTGAAGGCTTTCTGAGAAAAGTTCAAGATGAGACACTTTCAGAGAGATCTATATACATCTCCCCTAGCACTAATTTATATGGGAACAGGTACAAAAACTAGGGATTTTCATTCTCTTCATTTAAATACAAAGACTGAAATAGGTTAGAAATTAAAAAAAGAATGATTTAATTAACATATTATCCATTACACTAATTGATATACAAAAACCATTATGAAAAATCCAACACTCAGTCATATTTTAAAGTAAAAAAAATAAAAACCTTGGGGCCAACGCTGTGGCAGAGCAGGTAAGGCTGCAGACTACAGTGCCAACATCCCATATGGGCGCCAGTGTGAGTCCTGGCTGCTCCACTTCCTATCCAGCTCTCTGCTATGGCCTGGGAAAACAGTACAATATGGCCCAAGTGCTTGGGCCTCTGCACCTGAGTGAGAGACCCAGAAGAAGCTCCTGGCTTCGGATCAGCGTAGCTCTGGCCATTGTGGCCAACTGCGGAGTGAACCAGTAGATGCAAGACCTCTCTCTCTCCCTCTGCCTCTCTGTGCAACTCTTTCAAATAAATAAATAAATAAATAAATAATCTTAAAAAAAAATACCTTCGGGGCCAGCGTTGTGACACAGCAGGTTAACGCCCTGGCCTGAAGCACCAGCATCCCATATGGGTGCCAGTTCTAGTCCCGGCTGATCCTCTTCTGATCCAGCTCTCTGCTATGGCCTGGGATAGCAGTGGAAGATGGCCCACGTCCTTGGGCCCCTGCACCTGTGTGGGAAACCCGGAGGAAGCTCCTGGCTCCTGGCTTCAGATGGGCGCAGCTCCGGCCATTGCTGAGTGAACCAGCGCATGGAAGACCTCTCTGTCTCAACCTCTCTCTGTAACTCTGCCTCTCAAATAAATAAAATAAATCTTTAAAAAAAGAAACCTTCAACAAATTTGAAACTATGTGAGATCTTCCTCAATATTGTTACGGGGAAATGGTTGTTGAGAGAATATTATTACCTCGGTTCTTTGTCTCACATGGAAGAATTTCCAAGCAGACAAGTGGCGATATTTAAAAGCACGATTTATTAGACTCAAAGATCTCCAACCAGAGCACATGAGGGAGACATCCAAAGGGCCCCTTGGTTCTAGGGTTTTTAAGCACAATTTAAAAAAAAAAAAAAAAACACTTGACAATCAGATTGACATTCAGTTACAAGGTGGAGGACAAAACCCATCAAAAGACCTGCTTTGCAATCCTTTACCCTGTTTTGCTTAAGAAAAAACAAAAGAGCCATCACAAGGGTGGGATACCTAACTTGTTTTACAGTAAACTGGGAGCTCAGAAGGGTGACAAAAAAGTCTTTAAAATATGTACAGCTAATTTCATACTATTAGTGAAAACTTGGATAATTTCTACCAAGGTAACATCAAGGCTACTTTTAGGATAGTGGCCATTGTTTGTTAACAGTGGGAAAACAATGCACATTGTACTCAATTTTTTTTTTTTTATCTTTTCATGTTTTCCCCAAAGAAACTCTAACATTGATTATCACACAAAATAAACATAAATAGAATTCTGAGTGAATTTATTACACTTAAACTTTAGTCTTTTTTTTTTTTTTTAAAGATTGATATATTTATTTAAAAGGCAGAGTTACAGCGAGGCACAGGCAGAGAGAGGTCTTTCATCTGCTGGTTTACTCCCCAGATGGCCACAATGGCCAGAGCTGTGCCAATCTGAAAGGAGGAGCAAGGAGCTTCCTCTGGGTCTCCTATACACATGCAGGGGCCCAAGGACTTGAGCCATCTTCTACTGCTTTCCCAGACCATAGCAGAGAGCTGGATCGGAAGTGGAGCAGCTGGGACTTGAACCAGCTCCCACATGGGATGCCTGCACTGCAGGTGAAGGCTTTACCCTATACACCACAAACTACAGTGTAGTGTTAATAAACCATACATTTGAGAATATGGTTATCATCTCTTTCATCTGCCACATGACACTTAGAAATAAAAAAAGACTGAAATGTCACAAATCATTCTAATTTATTAATCACTTAAAATCAAATCCCTTATCTAAACAATTTGATTATATGTCTAATCACAATTTATTATTTTTGTTTTTCCTAAGAGTCCTCTGCTAACTGGGAAAGTAGCTAGTCCTTTGTTTCTGTTCAACTGTTCTTTATATATAACATGCATTGTGATTTCAGGAATTAGCGCAGGAACTGTCACTGTGATTAGCATGACACATTCTACATTAAAGTAGAAATTCACTTTAATTCAAGTATTTAATTTAAAAATATATATGATAAACTATGAAGCCCATTCTGAATCCCACCCTTCCATTTCCACTCCAACTGCAAAAAAAAAAAAATCATTGAATAGTTGATGGGCTTTCTCCTATATATATGAATACCAAAAACCCTCAGGCTGTGATATGTTTGGTCTTTTTATGGCAAATCCCCTGGTAAAAGGGAAAAACCTTTTAAGTATTCACTTACTTGTATTATAAATATCTGCATAATCAGAGTTGAAGGTCCTCATTAAAATCACTATTTCTATGATACCTTTGACTATCCATTTTAAGCCTATTTTTCATCATTGCCTAGGAAATATGATCACCAAACTTGGAAAAATATATGTACATGTTATTTAAAATTACGGGTTAGTGGTGATGGTAACACTGCATAGAAAATTATACTTAGTAACTGATATTTAACACTACTGTATTTTAATAATAAATGCATTTGTCTCAGAAATTATGAAAGAAAAATATAACGAGAGAAATTATCTAAAACTAAATGCAAGAAGAACATAAAATTCAAGGAAGTACTGCAACCATCAAAGCAAACCAACAGAACATTTTAAGGCAATGACAGTCTCTGTCTAATTTTTGCATGCTTTAGAACAATTTTAGTTCTCAGAGTTAAAACACAGTATTTTACTTAAACGATAACTATGAAAGTTATTTGAATATATACAGACATGTTGAGTTATGGAAAATTTCTTATATTTCTCTATTACATAAACTTATTTTCTTTTTTTTTCTCTACAGTCTTTGAATTCCATGCAAAGGAATAACCTACCAAGTTTAAATTTTGTATTTTGTAATCCCTTCAGAGAATTTTTAGTAATAAAATATTAATTTATAGGAATCACAATTTTATACAACTTGAGTGATCCTTACAGATCTAACAAATAGTCAAATACCCTCAACAAGGAAACCGGCTAATAGGAGTGACTTATCAAAGAACACATGAATTGAAAAAGCAACATCTTTTATGTAACATTTCAATTGTGCCTCATTTCTAACCTTAGAAATGTGATAATAATGATTTACCGTGCCATTATGAAACTAATGCCTGTCAGATTCACAACCACCTTCTCTACTTTGCTCAGTGACACAGGGGCTGACTCTCATCTTTGAAGCGCAAATAATCTCCCACTGTGAGACTAAGGCTGCAATGAACAGCGGTAGTTCTCAGCTCCACACAGAGTGCTACGCATCTGTTCCTAGAAAAAATGCTGTTTTCATCAGGACATTCAGACCAATTTTTCATACATTATTTCTATCTCCTCTACATGCAGATATTGTAGACTTGGACTTCGCAATTTTTTATAATTAACTGCAGATTTTTAACATGTTTTATTTATATAAGGGAACAAACCTCATGTATTCCATAAATACAGTTTTAAAAGTGTAATGATACCTCTCACCCCACCCTGCCTCCATCCCTCACTCCCTCAGTCCTCCTTCCTTTCTTATTTTTTCTTTTAATTTTCACAATGATACAATTTCATTTTACTTTGCAATCACAAGCATAACTCAAGATGACTAAACAAGTAAAAGTTTATAAATCTTTTATATTAATGTTGGTGTATAGAATAGTACACTAAACATTAGCTATTACCATTACTATGATGATGATCCTTGAGTTTGATAGCAAGATAATAAATTCTAATACACTAGCTTGATTGGAATTTTATGTAAAAAAAGTCTGGTTCTATTTTGTGATAGAAAAAGAAGAAAGTCTATGGGAGAAATATATATATGTCATACATATATGTAATTTTATTAATTTACATGGTAACTTTATAAATGATTTAATTACCGTATAAGGATTTCAAAAGAAGCACACAGAAGTGTTCAAACTGTATTATTCCCTCATGTGCTTTATATGAATGAGTTATATAATATTTTAACCATAGAATATATACAATTGAGAAGTACATGAAAGATTTCAATACTAAGATATTTGTATTGTCTTACAACTCCTGGTAATATAACCTATTATACCATATGTAACCAGAAATTGCTTCATTTGGTTTAGCCACTGTTATTTATCTTAACGATCAATAAAAGTACAAGACTTGGAAGGAAATAACAGACAGGAATTTTATCTAGACTTTCTTAAACACCATGTGCAGAGGGAATATTTTTGAGGAACTATGGTAAGTGCCAAATAAAGTATACAACTTTGTGATTAAAACTTCAGGTGGATATTTCACCTAAAGGAAGTACAACTCATGTGTTTTTTTTTTTTTTCATTCCTGAAATCTGTGTATCAGGAACCTGCTAGAGGTTCTGCCCTGTGTAATAAAAAGTGCTCCCTGGGGTCAGGCTGTGCTGTGACCAGTAAAGCGGCTGCCGGCTGTGCTGGCATCCCACATGGATACCAGTTCCAGTCCCTGCTGCTCTTCTTCCAATCCAGCTCTCTGCTATGGCCTGGGAAAGCAGTAGCAGCTTTGGATTGGCCCAGCTCCGGCTGATGCATCCATCTGGAGAGTGAGCCAGTGGATTCAAGACCTCTTTCTCTCTCTCTCTCTCTGCCTCTAACTTTGCCTTTCAAATAAAACAAATCTTTTAAATAAAAATAAAATAAAACCAGTGACTTAAAAAAAAGTGGTCCCTGCCATAATTTCTTTTTGGTCTTGAAGGGCAGATAAAAGATGTAGTAATACCAGTTATAAAAAGTACTGCTGAAAATGATAAAGAAGGGGCCGGCACTGTGGCATAGTGGGTAAAGCCATTTCCTGCAGTGCCAGCATCCCATATGGGCGCCAGTTCAAGTCCCAGATGCTCCAATTCTGACTCAGCTCTCTGCTATGGCCTAGGAAGGCAGTAGAGGATGGCCCAAGTCCTTGGGCCCCTGCACCTGGATGGGAGATCCGGAGGAAGTTCCTGGCTCCTGGCTTCAGATTGGCACAGATTCGGCAGTTGCAGCCAGCTGGTGAGTGAAGCAACGGATGAAAGACCTCTCTCTCTCTGCCTCTCCTTCTCTCTCTGTGTAACTCTGACGTTCAAATGAATAAATAAATCTTTTTTAAAAACGAGAAAGAAAAGACAGTGGCAGAAGAATTATTAATCAGAAATCCTTAAAAAGGATGTCTCACAAAAAATTCAAAGTGGGAGAACTGGAATTATCTGGAAGCTCCTGAGACGTGGAATATCTGAGTTTCTTAAGAAGCAGGAAGTAGGAAGCAGGAGGTCCAAAGTACTTTCAGGAAGACAGAGGGTCATAATAGGATCACATGGAGGAGGCAGGTGAGGTGCTTCATCTAGGCAATGAGGATGGGCAAGCAAAAGGCAGAATTTCGAGAGTGACATGATTGTGTACCTTTGGGCCGTTCTCACAGGGGGTTTCTGGGAAACTTTGTACCTGTCATGATGCAAAAATATGCGTTATTCACTAAGACCACTGGTATAATTTTTATTGTTATTATATGTAGAGTCGGGACCATGAAGAATCATGGTTTATATAGATGCAGGGAATACGTGGAAGCTGAATTCTTCATGGGCAATGTCATTAAAGTGGCCTTGGAGCTATGCATGAAGGGCTGGGTATCTAATATTTCAGCAGGTGAGGATGGAAATTGCTATCCTATTCAGGGGAAATACTATAAATGAACACAAAGTCAAGGTTTACACGGTGAATTCATGTGGATTATATTTCAAATTTCACGAATGTACTAATACCAAATACAAGACCAAAAGGTTATTTTTGCCAACTCTAAGAGTTTTGAATGTTAGTGATCAGAACTTCAGACGGTGGGAAAGAAAGGGAGCCTACTAAGCAATGGGCTTTAGTGCAGTAGAAAAGAAGGGCAGAAGAAAAGTTAAAACGAAGAAAAAGGCAACAAAACACATAAAAACACAGCAAAGTGAACTGATAAGCAAGCTGAAAAAGCTAAAATGCATTTTTATCAAAAGTAAATGCTGTCCTATTTATTAATCAAATTTTTTTAAACAAAAAAAAGTAGTAGGGCTGGGTATCGTGGTGCAGTGGGTTAAGCTGCTGCTGGGGATGCCACACTTCCTAGCAGAGTGCCTGGGTTTTATACAGTTCCATGCTTGCATGCACCCTGGGACGTAGCAGGTGACAGCTCCTTGCACCCAAATGGGAGATCCAGATTGAGTTTTAGGCTCCTGGCTTCAGCCTGCCTCAGCCCCAGCTGTTGGAGGCATTTGAAGAGTGAAACAGTGGGTGGAACATGTCTGTCTATCTGTCTGTCTCTGTCTCTCTCTCGTTCAGCCTTCCAAATAATTAAAATTACAAAAAGTAAAAATAGCAATAGTAAAGGTTAAATTTAATTTAATCAAACTGTTATTGTATTATTTATTTTCACCTCAGATTTTTTTAAACGATTTTTAAAATTTATTTGAAAGGCAGAGCAACAGAGAAAAAGGGAGAAGGGAGGAAAGTAAGAGGGAGAGATCCATCTTCCAGTGCTCGTTCACTTTCCAAATGACCACAGCAGCCAGGTGTGGACCAGACTGAACCCAGGAGCAGAACTCCATCCTGGTTTTCCACATAGATGACAGGTACCCAAGTATTTGACTCATCTTGTCCCAGGTTCATTAGCAGGAAACTGGATTGGAAACAGAGTAGCTAGAACTTGAAAAGGCATTCCCAATTTAGGATGCTGCTGGCACTAAAGAATTTTAATTTTATGGTATAAAATCAGTTGATGTCTGTTCCACAGTGCCTAAGAAACGGCTCCATGTTAGAGTCTGGCCTAAGCCCATAGATTC
The DNA here is from genome assembly GCA_949820135.1 of Sylvilagus floridanus. Lineage (NCBI taxonomy): Eukaryota > Metazoa > Chordata > Mammalia > Lagomorpha > Leporidae > Sylvilagus > Sylvilagus floridanus. The sequence continues at coordinate 116,224,701 of OX463223.1, forward strand.
TGATTCTGACTTTTGTTCTTTTCACTTGCAAACAACCATGAAGATTTCAGATATAAGCTATGACCCACTGTTTTGTTATTCATTATAATTTCATCAGACTTTGAAAGTAATTAACTTCTATTGGGACCAGAATAATTACCAAGGTATCATTCAAAGTGAGCAACAGCAAGGCAAACTGAAGCCCAATTGAGAAGTCAAGTCATGTTAAGGTATATCTGAGGCGAAGTACACTCACACACATTAGAATTGGTGCTAAGTTCAGGAGACAAGCACAGATGCCAAAGCATTCTTTTGTTTACACAGAAGAAAAATAAAGCAAAGAGCAAGGCAATTTACATTTTCACATTTAAGTCTTTCTTTATGCACTCAGAAACCAATTCCATTCTTATATGCCATCTGATGTTAGCATCTTAAGAGACTCTTTCTTGTTACAATTTCCAAGGCAACCGATTCCCACATAAGAGTTAATTGGTATTGATTTGACACAAGGATCCCTTTCTTGTACCCTCTACACTTCCATAAAGAATGGGTAAACTCCTTTCTAGAATAATTAGTCAGATTTCAAAGCAGCAATAAATAACAGAAAAATTACTTAAAATAGTTTCCAAATGAATAACCAAACACTCTGGGCCTAAACCACATCACCTTTCAAGAGAAAACTAGAAAATACTTTAATTAAATTAATCACAATGATTTGAAGAAAAAAACTGACACTACAGATGATTTCTAGGAACATTAAGCACATTTTGCTAAATCATTAATTTTTTCTCCCTGTGATAGGTGGAATAAAAATATATTTACCCTTTCTATATTGTTTTTCTTTTTAAAAGCTCATTTTTTATGCTATGATGTTCAATTGAGAGAAGTATCAAATTACACGAAAATGTTTAAAATAAAAGGGAATCTGTTTTTCTCCACTTAATCTCCATTGGGCATACTTCAGAGGTACCCTCTTCCTTTTATCAATCAACTCCAAGCAGTGGGTGTTGTGGTGCAGTGGGTCGTGAGAGGACACACGGATCCTGTGTTCGAACAAACCCATGTTAGTCCTAGTACAAATGCTGGCTAGTCCACATGTGATACTGCTTCCTGCTAATGCATCTGGGAGGGTCAAAGATGATGGTGCAAGTCCTTCAGTGTCTCTACCAATTTGGGAGATATGGTTGGAGTTCTGTCTCTTAGCTTTGGCCTTGCCCAGCCCCAGCTATTCCAGTCATACGGAGGAGTGAACCAGTAGATGGAAGACCTTTTGCTCTTTGTCTCTCTCTCACTGTTACTCTATCTTTCTTGTAAATAACCTTTGAGAATAAAAATGAACTACTATCCCTACCTGTGGATTTTCCCTTGAAAATGTTGACTAAAACTTTAATAACATTTATCAGCATCAGAGCCTGATGAATTTTTTCATTTTTTCCATGCCCTCTTTCCTCTAGTTTATAATCAACTGAGACTATTTTTCTTCAATTTCAGATCATCATTATCTTTTTTCTTGATAAAATAAAAATCTGAGTGGGAAAACTGAATGATAGGACAAAAATAAGTAAGCAATTCAATATTTGACTTAAAGAAAAATTTCTAAAATTTCAAATTAATAAAGCAACTGGGAATAAAAAAAGACAACATCAAAATAAGTAAGGAGGACCAATTTTTGTCTGATATGTTTTTTGAAATGAGAAATAGGGCTAACACAGCAAATAATTAAATAATATTTAAAATTTCCCAATAAACAAAATACAAAATGGGGCCAGCACTGTGGAATTAACATGTGCTGCCAGCATCCCATTATGCGGCCAATTCAAGATCCACTGTTGCACTTTATTTTAGAGAATTATTTATTATTTGCAAGGCAGAGTTACAAAGAGGCAGAAGCAGACAGAGAGAAGTCTTCCATCCCATATGGGTTTATTCCCCAGATAGCTGCAATGGCCACAGCTGCATCCATCTGAAGCCAGGATCTAGGAGCTTCTTCCAGGTCTCCCATGCAGGTTCAGGGGCCCACGGAGTTGGGCCATCTTCTACTGCTTTCCCAGGCCAGAGCAGAGAGCGAGATCAGAAGTGGAACACCTGGGACTCGAACCAGCGCCCATATGGGATGCCGGCACTGCAGGTGGTGGCTTCACCTACTATGCCACAGTGCCAGCCCCACACTGCTCCACTTTTGATCTAGCTCCCTGTTAACACACCAGAGAAAGCAGCAGAAAATGGCCCAAGGGCTTAGGCCTGTGCACCCACGTAGAAGACCTGGATGAAGCTCCTAGCTCTTGGCTTCCACCTAGCCCAGTCCTGGCAATTGTGGCCATTTGGGGAGTGAATCAGTGGATAGAAGTGAGCCAGCAGATGGATGGTGCAAGCTCGCTCGCTTGCTCGCTCTCTCTCCCTCCCCCCCAACCATCGGTAAACCTACCTTTCAAATAAATAAAAAAAATTAAAAAAAAAAAAAAACAGACAACTACAAGTCAATTGTTGACTTGATGGAGAATAGGTAAAATGTGGTGAATTTACAACTTCAAGAGAAATTTTGTAGAAGTCTACAAAATATAAAGAATATTAAGCAACTTTTTAAAGTGATCAAAATACAAATCTCAGTGAAGGACAAGATTCACATATCTCACCATTCATCCTGCACCCTAAAAGACTTGGGAAGTGCTAGGGAACATTGAAGTGACCAACAATTTTGTACTAGTTCACATACTCAAAGTATCAAATAATTATAAGATCAAAATAAGATTTGAAAACGGAAGAATTCTTAAAGCTTCATAATCACAGACCACAGTTGATTTTAACTAGTAACCCATGCAGTGTCCATGAGTAAGAAAGAAATGTTTTACCTAGCATTTCTAGAATTAATGTGTTCTGACATATTGGCATTATGCACTCTAACAGAAATAAATGAGAAGTTTTCTAATAGAATATTGATCATACCAAAAAGAAGTAGTTTAATTATAGTTTATCAGTGCAAAATCTGATGCCCTACTGCCAGAATATTGGATTCAAACAGCATCACTTACAAGCTATGTGAACTTAGGTTTCGAAATGTTCACAGCTGTGAAAGGGGCCTGGCATGTATTACATAACATATAATGATTTGTTGCCAGGGTGATTATCACCATCATTACTATCAGCCTCTGACAAATGTGAGGCATTTTACAAAAAAACTGTTCAAATTAGGAAAGCATTTCTTAAATGGAGAAGGTATGGAGATGGTAATTTTTCTACCATTTTAAATTTAAAATAAATTCAAGCTATATATAGTTTATACATACAAATTTATATGTTTATATACATTCAAACTATACATATATACATATATTTGCATGCACACATATAAACATACGCACTACACACATATATATACATACACACACACACATATATATCTTCTGGACTTGCTGCACAATTTGAGTGTGGTTTGGTAGTAAGTTTAATATTCTTCTCCTCCCAACAAACCAATTTTCTTTTGACACTGTATGAGTCAAGCTCCAGCACTGCATCTCCAATATTAGATGCTCAATAGATGATGAGTAGATAAACATAAATCTTAGCAGCTGCTGGTTATCAAATTTTTACATGCTTATTGGGAGTACAACTTATTCTATGTATTGTGTAACGGACCTAGTATATTTTTCATGTAATATATAAAGGTCAATATCCTTACAATGAATTAGTGATTTGGCTACTCTTCACTGATAGTTTCTCTTCATGAGAAAAAAAAAAAAAACAGCAAGAGAACAGAGACATTAGATACATGAAGTAAAATCTGCCATTTAACTGGATCTAAAAGAAAGACCCTAATGTTTCCAATGATCAGACAAGCAACTCCAAAGAGAAGGTGTTAGTAAAATAGCACGGTCTTATCTGGTCTTCTCTGTGCTGCCACTGAAAGCCCGGGGTGTGGGGGCTCCTTAGGCTCTGGCCCCCATGGCTATCTTGCACAGTAAGCTTCAGTCCTAAGCCCAGCCTGGCTTGCTAGAAGTCACGTGACCAAATGGCCCAACCACAAGGGTTAGCTCCACCAGTACCCTAATGGGAGTCATTGCTCCCACTCTCCCAGCCCTGCAAGAGTTTAACAGGACCTGCTTCCCGGCACATCTGCTCTCTCTGGACCTCTCTCTCTCAGCCCCTCTACCCCCTTCGCCACCTCCCTCCAGCCTGTTGGTTTTCCTGTTGGTGTATTTTGTGGTGGCCTTACAGAAGGAAAATTGAAACAACCAGTATTTGAAGGTATCAACACAGAGGCCAGGAATAAATACCCATTTCTTTAACATCTCTTAAACATTATATCATATGAAACTACAAAAAAAACCTACACACTTGTGGTCTATTTCTTTAGCTCCTAGCAGAAATGCCCAACATGACCAGAAAAGGATAAAACGCTTTTAGGTTTTATAGAAGATTGGTATCCTAAATGGTCACTGTGGTAGGTAAGAATGATGGTCCCCCTCACAAAAAAAAATAAAAAATTAGACTCAGTTCCTAATTCTTAACATCACTGACCAATTGAAATGGGGCTACGAAGTACTACAGACTAACCAGGAACTTGGATAGGAGCTGAACATATACTTCCAAGCCCCAACTTCAGTCTTTAAGAACCTTTCCTGTCAGCCCCTAGAGGAGGCAAGGAGTTAAGCAATAGCTGCTTATGGCCTTGCACTGCACTTCGCAATAAACTTTCTTCCACCACCTCTGTGTCAGGGATTGGCTTTCTGTGCGTTGCATGAGAGACCCAGTTTGGAGGCTTCTATAGCAACTCCTTCAACCAGTTTTGGGGGGAGTTCTAAATCAAATACATTCCTCCTGAAAACTATGGAAGGAATTCACCCCTCTGATACTCTCGTTTTAGCATACTGAAGCCCATTTTGTACCTTGGAAAAATGAAACTGTAAGATAATAAATTTGTGTGGTTTTATGTCACTAAATGTATAGTATTTAGCCATAACAGCAATGGAGAACTGGTACTACAGATTTTGATAACTGGAAGTGGGGTGCTGATGTAACTAATATCTAAACATGAGCAAGTGCACAGTGAGCAGAGGTTCCAATTTAAGAAGCATGATACAAAAATGTTATCACTGATGCTTTTTGAACATTGTGAACTGTAACATCCTATTTCGCTGATTATTCAAATAAGGAAAGATGATCTTACTATCAGGAAAAATATTTTCTCTCTTCTAAACAATAAGCTTTTCATTTTAATATCATGTATATTTCATTTTAATATGTTATATATTTAACATACTACATATTTCATTTTAACATATATATTTTTTTTTATTTTTGACAGGCAGAGTGGACAGTGAGAGAGAGACAGAGAGAAAGGTCTTCCGTTGCCGTTGGTTCACCCTCCAATGGCTGCCACGGTTGGCGCGCTGCGGCCGGCGCACCGCGCTGATCCGATGGCAGGAGCCAGGTGCTAGGTGCTTTTTTTTCCTGGTCTCCCATGGTGTGCAGCGCCCAAGCACCTGGGCCATCCTCCACTGCACTCCTGGGCCACAGCAGAGGGCTGGCCTGGAAGAGGGGCAACCGGGACAGAATCCGGTGCCCCGACCGGGACTAGAACCTGGTGTGCCGGCGCCGCAAGGCGGAGGATTAGCCTGTTGTGCCACGGCGCCGGCCATTTTAACATATATTAAAAGTTGTGCCAGTGCCGCGGCTCACTAAGCTAATCCTGCACCTGTGGCGTCGGCACCCCAGGTTCTAGTCCTGGTTGGGGCACCGGATTCTGTTCCTGTTGCCCATCTTCCAGTCCAGCTCTCTGCTGTGGCCCTAGAGGGCAGTGGAGGATGGACCAAGTGCTTGGGCCCCTGCATCCATGTGGGAGACCGGGAAGAAGCACCTGGCTCCTGGCTTCGAATTGGCTCAGCACTGGCTATAGAGGCCATTTGGGGGGGTGAACCAATGGAAGGAAGACCTTTCTCTCTCTCTCTCTCTCTCTCTCTCTCTCACTAACTCTGCCTGTCAAAAAAAAAGTTGTTTGTTTCCCTTTTTATGTTGCTTGCCAGAAACCTTTTAGCTAGACTTTTATTCAGTTAGAGAAACCATCCTTAGTCTTGATTTTGTAGAAAAACTGTTCTCTTCCCATCCCGGGGCTCTTGTTTTATTCTTAATTTAACGGCCCTATTATTCTTGGTCATTTATATGTAAATCACAGAAATCTTTTCTGGTAGTAGGAAGTCAGGGAAAGGGAAGAAAACTAAAATAGATTTAGTACCTACACTTTGTTCTAGAAACAAAATGATAAAATGTTTCCACAGAACAGCTCCTATTCTCAGTATGAGTTAGAAAGCTCCCACAAAGGCTTAGTATCTTACCAGGGCCCAGCCACCCCCTGTGTTTGCACTAGTACTGCCTGCATTCCAATAAGGGTGTTTACCGAACTTACCAACTCATCCAGTGTTGTTAAACATGAGACCTGAGATTAGCTGATAACCATGGAAAACTCAATTTCCCACTTCTCAGCCTGGAATTATTCAGCAGCAGTCATTCAAAGAACAACTCATTACTACTAATTACCAACCTTTTAGGAATTCACAATTTAAGATAAAAGATGTCCAAAGTACCCTGAAATTAGACAGCAGGCCAATTGTAAATCTGTACCAGTCTTTCCTCTCTGGCCAGCCGCAGCCCTCTTTGAGAGCAGCCTCCATCCGCTGCAAGCTCCTCTCCCCCTAAGCCAAAGCTTTTGGAGCTAAGAGCTGAACACCTGACTCTAATGTAGCCAACTGTCTGATCTTTCCTGTGAATTAAAAACTCAGGACTAGCGATGATACTACTTGGGAATTTTCAGTTTATGGCTGGATCTAATGGGATGCGTTCTTGGATGCACTTTAGAAGTGACAACCTCCTGCAAGAGAGAGCAGTGAGAAAACCAGGTGAGAACAAAGCCAATGCAAAATTAGGATGCCCTTAAAATTACTTGTGCTAATCCCTTGTTATTCAAAGTGTCCTAGGTCCACTATCAGCAGAATTACCTGGGAACTTTGTAGAAAAGGAGGCTATCTTATGCTACTCCTGTCCCTGGATTTTAATACCAACACTAGGCCTTTCTTAAATGGCATTGAAGTTTTGAGGAGCATTTGTCTTTTTCATTAGATTGCAACTGGCATCAAGCTAGGAAAACTGAATATCCCTAAGAATGAAGTTGGACTCCCTCCTATCACTGCATACACAAACATAATTTAACTTGAATCACAAATCTAAATATCAGAGCTAAAACTACAAAACTCTTACAAGAAAACATAGGAAAAACCTACACAGTGTTGAATTAGGCTGTCTGTCTAGTTAAGAACAACAACAAAAAGAGACAAAAAAGTAAATTTTACTTTATCAAAATTTGTAAAATGTGTGCTTCAAAGAACACTGCCCAAATAGTGGAAATAAAACCTAAGGAATGAGAAAAAATACTTTCAAATCAAACAAAAGTGACTTGTATTTATAATGTTTAAAGAAATCTTGAATTCAACCAGAGCACAAATAACTCAATTTTAAAATACTCAAAGAAAATGAACAGATTTATCTGCAGAGAAGACATACAAATGGTCAATAAGTACAAGTGAACACTTGTCCCCAGTAGTGAACTGAGTCATTACGTTCAGCATTATTAGTTATTGAGAAATGTAAATAAATGTCAAAATGACACACCGTTTCATACCCACATGGAGGTCTACAATCAGAAAGACCAATAATAGGTGTTGACAAGGACATAAAGAAATTGGCACCCTTATATACTATCATTAAACCTTTGAGGAACTACATGAAGTCTTGGACACAGATGTTCACAGCAGTGTTATTCATAATAGCCAAAAAAAGTGGACACAACACAAATAACCATCCGCTGATGAAAGGATAAACAGAAATGGGCTGTATTTATACAACAATGTATTATTCTGCAAAAAGAAAAAATGATGTACCATGGATTATATCTTGCTGATAGAAGTAAGCCAGAAACAAAAGATCACTTGTTACATGATTCTATTTGTTTGAAAAATCCAGAACAGGCAAATCCGTATCTATAGAAATCAGAGTATCAGCTGCAAAGGGCTAAAGGGAGGCGGTATTGGGAGTGACTGCTAATCGTGTAAAGAAAATGTTCCAAAAGCATTTGTAGTGTTGGCTGTGTAATTCTGTGAAATTATCAAATTGTACATTCTAAACAAGTCAAATCTTATGGCTTTTAAATTATAGTTACATGTTTTTACAAATCAAATCTGTCTTATTCAATGACATAGAGCGGTGCCTGATTTAGACACTAGGCCCTTAAACACTTGCTGAATAAATAAGTACATGAACGAATGAATGAATAAATAAAATCAAGAGATCAAGTAGCCCCAGAGACTACACTCAGAGTTTTGCTTTAGTTCCTAATTACTGTAGTTTTTTAGCATCATCTTTTATTTTTATTTTCTTGGGTAAAGAAAACAGATTCAAATAAGCCAGTTTTTACTTTTTATTCATTAGCTTGTTTGAGTATTTCTGTAATGTATACATATATCAAAACATCACATTTAACTCATGATTATACATTTTTGTCAATACTTTTGAATTGGGTATGCATATAGGCCCTCCAATGCTACTTAATATAGGCAAGCACCACACCCTGAATGAATACCTTTGCCAAGGAGTGATTCTGTATTTCACAAAGGAGTACTATCCGTCAAAATACCTTCACCTGTTTTCATATATTAACGACCAAGTGAAATATTATCACTCATTCATAAAAGAGCTATCATAGGTCTCTCCATGAAGATGCAATGATTATTTGTTCCTTAATTGAGGGAATAGAGTTCTTGGACTTACACTGAGAGGAGTAATTTTCACCTGAGTTAATATCTCCTATGAGGGACTTCTTTATAACATCACTAAAATGGCTATGTGTAAACTCCTTAATGGTTTGCCAATTATTCAGCCACAATCCAATAACATTTTGACACCAGTTAAATATAACGTCAAAATAAAGTGTTCTTCTAAAGTATTAAGCTAATTTGAAAACACACCTCAGCTAGCAAGGCAATAATAAAGTTAAATTTTTTTTTCTCAGTAGAAATGTAAGTCCATACTGTATTACAGGTCCTCAAACCAACAATGGAAAGTCATTCTGTGTAATTTTTCTTTATGCTTTGAGTATCTGAAAAATTTAAATATAATGAATCACTTTCCAGAAATAAATTTAAATATTAAAATAAATTGTTCTATATTAAAAATCACCCATATCCCTCTTGAAACCCAAACTTAATACTGACCAAACTAATACACAATTATAGGTATTACATTAAGGAACTAGGCATCATTAGTAGCTCTGAAATCAAAACACACTATTCATCAATGCATAATCAGAAACCAAATGTATCCTAAAAATGCCTGAGAATTTCAAGTCAGACTCAGTTCACTCCTGGGGACAAGTGTTCACACACCAAACAACTTAAACATGTTAAATGGCAGGGACATCGGAGCTAAGGTGGACTTCCTGTCTGTTAAGATGCGCTTTTATCCGTGTTCCTTCAGCACTTAGCATTAAAGCTTAACAACTGAACAAAGCAAACAAAAAGACAAGTTTTCTTGAGGCAGCTATTTGAGTTTATAGAGATGAGAAGGAAAAAAACCCGACCCACATCTAAATTCAAGTGCTATGGTATTGAAAGTAGATTCCTAATGTAATCTGTCTTATTTAAGAAAATACTGAGGATTTATAACAGTGGGAAGGGAGCATAATAGATACTGATAAAAGGCTTCTTTCAGTAAGGAAGTGTCTAGCCTAAGAAAAAAAAGGAGTCAGATGTCACTAGATACGGTAAATTCTCTGTAGGAAAGCCTCCTTACAATGCCTCCTTTAGAAAGGTGAACAAAGAGGGTGAATCTATTAGCAAAGGTGGGAGAAACTAGAGCCAGGTATGAAAGCCCCTAAAGAAGTTATTGCAATTTCTCCAGAGATGGTTTCGCCTTTAGGCAATCTGCTTAGTAACTTGAAAGATGTTGAGGAGAGGATATGAGTGAAAAGAAAAAAAACTTTCAGTCAAAAAGAAAAGGTAAGTGCTTCATTCTGTAGGTTCCAGTTTGCTAATTTCTAGATTAGTTTTTCAAGTTCATATGGTAATGTCTCACTTGCAAATATAACAATCTTTTCCTGTACATAATGATACTGTGTCAAAATTCTGCAATAATTTCACGTTTATAACTTGTCTATTAAAATTTGGTTCTTCCTCTCACCAAATCATATATTCATTATAAGCTTATAAGCTATGGAATGTGCAATATATATTCTCATTTGTGTATAGCTTTGTCTGAGAAATATTAGGAATTACAAAAAAAAAAACTTAGTGCAAATATAAAGTCAAATTTATATTCTAATATCTATAGGCAATAAAATAATTGCATTACCATAATACAGCATTATTAGCAGAGTACTAATATCATAAAATATTATATAGTATATTATATATTAATTATATATTATATTAATATATATTATATTCTCTATCTTCTTTAACCAAAAAAATACTAAAACTAGAAAATTGAGATGTAAACTTTTTCTTCATAATGGCAAGTAATGACCTTGACAGATATAATTTTTTTAACCTAAGAGTGTTAATGTAAATAGAATTGTTTAAGAACACACTCAACTCTGCAGAATTTCTGCTACTTATAAAATAGGTTGCAATTATCAAATAAATAAATGGAAATTATTTGGGGAATAGGTTATAAAGAGCTGTGTTCATTAACTTTTGTCAGTTCTGATTTCCTTTCAATGATATGATAACGACTATCACTTAAAAATATTTTCAATAAAAGGAAAACCAAGTTCTAGTAAGACTGTAATCCAACAAAAAATACCTAATGTTATATTAAAAATGCAAATATCAGGAAGCATTTCAAACAAAATTAAGAAAACTCACTAGTAAGAAATGACTTTACAATGCTAATATTTCTTCCATTAATGATGAAACATGGTAGAAAGGATAAATGTTCTTACTATGCTATACTAACTGTAGCAATTTAATCTGCATTGGCTTACATACATGTTACCCCAGTCATGACAAACCATGCATGGCATACCAGAGATAGTAGCAAATACTGTTCCCATACATGTCATTTTTCTACCTTTTAAGGGTAAAGTGAATGGAGGGCCAAAGGCCCAGCAACATTTTTACTGCACTGTTTTTGCTGACTGCCTGATGAGCCGATGAACTTTTCTGAGATACCATTAGATGAACTTGTTTTCATGTTTTTCACTAGTGTGTGGTCTGTTAAGATGACACAACTCATTAGACAGGGTCCTCAGGCACATCAAATCAAGTCTCTTCATCATGATTGAAAACAGAACCTCACTAGCAATCCCCAAGCACATCTAAAGTCCTTTGCATCAAATCACTAATCAATACTTATGCTTTTAGTTTTCCTATACAATATATTAGCTTCAAAATTGGTAGAGGTGAGATAAATAGTAGCTTCCTACTGAATCAGTGTATTACTTGATTATTTTTAAATTACTGATGCATAGGCAACAGAGAAGCTTATTTATGCTTATGTGACATGAATGTTTCTTTTTCCTTGCTGACACTAAGTAAATTTTGTTTTCTACCCCTGAAAGTAATCAGAATAATCAGAATATTATCCAACTTGTGTTTTTCACTATATTTCTTCCTGGGTAAGCAAAATATTGATAATGTGGAATTAATGATGAATATTTTATATCACTGATAAAGAATTAACCAGAGTTATACATATCAATTTAAATGAATATTATAGCACAATGAAGCAACCATGTGTTGCAGACACATATTTTATCATACCACTTATACAAAGTTCAAACCCATAAAACAAGAGTATAATTTGCTTGAGTATACATACCTAAATATATTAAAAATGAAAAATTCATAGAATGATTACCATCACATGTTTCCTCCTCTGGAGAATAGGAGATAATTAGGAAGGGAAGAAAAGGGACAAAGAGGAAGGGATTCCACTGCCTTGCAATGTTTAACTACGTAAGCTAGATGGTGAGTATGCAGTGCTAACTTACGCACTGAATAATGAATACTAAATTATTGAAAAGTTAATTCACTATTTTGAAGTAGTATCCTTCAAATTAAACATACTGACAATCAGAAATCAATCCATACTGCACTTCAATAGTAAAACTGATTTCCATTTCATGACATAAACATTTGTAAACCAAGCAATATTGCCAAAATTTGACAGAAGTGAGAAAAATCACTAGAATCCATTTTTAACCCAATATATTTTAGGGATTTTTAAAATTAAAAGCCATTTTTAAAGCAACATTGCTCCAATGACCCTACTCTCTACCCTACTCATACTTCAGATTTTTCTCCATGATTTGCAATATTGGTTGGGTCCTACAGGTTGATCCTTTATCAACCATACATAGAAACGATGAAACACACACACACACACACAAACACATTAATAAGTTCATGAAGATGGAATTAAACAATAAGTCATCATGGTGAAAACATTTTGAAATCTTCAGAAAGTTTTTAAAGTTGTATTTATTTGAAAGGCAGTATGAGAGAGAAAAGCAGTATGAGAGAGAGAGAGAGAGGGAGGCAGGCAATATTCCATCTACTGATTCATTCCACAAATGCTCACAACAGCCAGGACTGGGCCAGGCACAAGCCAGGAATCAGAAACTCCATCCCATCTCCTAGGCCAGTGGCTGGGACCCTGATACTTAAGTCATCATCTGTTGCCTCCCAGGGAGCACATTACCAGGGAGCTGGATCTGAAGTGGAGATGGGACTGTAACCACGCACTCTGATGTGGGATGTGGGAGTTCCAAGTGGAGGCTTAACCTGCAGTTAACATCCATTCCCATATATTTTTTATAATACATAGTATCCATGAAGTTTTCAAAGATTCCTGATGTGTGTGCCTGTGTGTATATACATGTGTATTTTTTCAATTTAAATATTTCTAGTATAAAGAAATCACAAAAGTAATATTTCTTTGCACTTATGTATTAGTAAAGTTTTGAAAAATCGAATCTAAAGAAAGATACAACATAAAAAGGGGAGAATATAATAAAATTCAGAACTACTACAGTTCTTGAAGAATTCAATCAAGGTAAGATCATTATTCAACTGGTGAATCACTTAATTCAGCCTCCAAAACTTCTCATGTTCTCATTTTGGTGTTGTACCTCAGGATTAACTATCATTCTGTAGATTTCAATCACAAATGACAAGTTAGAAATAAATACCTTTGGTTTATACAATACAAAGTAATTAGAAGTTACAAGAGGCAAAACATGTTAGAGGGAGCTTATCATTTTTTCCTATTTAAGATACTGATCAGAGATTATTTGAAAATATGATTATATTGAAATTTAGTGAGCTTTATTTATTACCTCTACATATTTAAATGTATCTGTATATAATTTCCTGAAAGACAGTAATGTCTCAAGTACTTGGGTCCCTGCCACTCACATGGGAGATCTGGATTGAGTCCCTAATTCCCTGCTTTGGCCTGGTCCGGCCTTCATTGTTGTAGGCATTTGAGGAGTAAACCAATTAATAGGAGATTTCTCTCTCTCTCTGTCTCTGTATCTCTTTCTCTGTCTCTCTCTTTGCCTTTGAAATAAACAAAATAAATTAGTCTTTTTTATAAAGATTTTACTTATTGATTTATTTGAGAGGCAGAATTAGAGAGAGAGAGAGAGAGAGCGAGAAAAGAGAAAGGTCTTCCATCCACTGGGCCAATCCAAAGCCAGGAGCTTCTTCCAAGTCTCCCACATGGGTGCAGGGGCCCAAGCAGTTGAGCCATCTACCACTGCTTTCCCAGGCCACCAGCAGAGAGCTAGGTCAGAAGAGCAGTCAGGACATGAACTGGTGCCCATAAAGGATGCCAGTGCCACAGGCAGAGGCTTAGCCTACTACACCCTAGGGCTGCCACCTCCACCTTTTTTTTTTTTTTTTTTTTAAGAATAAATTAGTCTTAGTCTGTTTTCCATTGCTGTTAACAGAATACCTCAGTCTGGATAATGCATAAAGAAAAAAGACTTATTTTATTTAGGTTCATGGTTTTGGAGCTTCAAGGGCATAGTGAATGCACCCGTGTGGCTTCTTGTGGAAGTCACATGCTGCTCCAGGAATGGTGGAAAATGGAAGAGGAAGATCATGTGTATGGAAGAATGGATGTGACAGAGAACAGCAATGGGAGGTATCAGGCTTGCCTGAAAACAATCCATTTCAGTAACCCATCAACCCCACAAGAAGAATTCATTTCCACCAAAAAAAGGATTAACCCCTTTTAACAACCTAATCTCCTCTTAAGGCTTCAACACCTCATCACAATCTTAAATTAGGAGCCAAACCTTACCATGAGTTTTGGTGCTGACAAACCATATTCAAACCATAAGAAAGGGTGAATCAAGTAACAAAAACAGGTCAAATGGGCAATATTCAATATGGAGTGACAAGGAATAGGACAAAATGGAAATCTTTTTTTATAACGTTGTTTGTTTTGATTTTATTTCAAAAGCAGAAAGATACAGAGAAAGACAAAGATCTTTCACCACTGGTTTACTTCTCAAATGGCCGTAACAGCCAAGGCTGGGTCAGGGCAAATCCAAGAACCCGGAATTCAACTCAGATCTCCCACATAAGTGGTAGAGACCCAAATGCCCACCTCTGGAAACCACTGCTCCTCTTCATTGGGGTTATAAATAAAATTGTGAAAGTCACTGAAAAAGGAAAATAAATTTACTAGATGTGCTCTCTAGGGGATAAAATCTCTCTGTGTTATCTTCCTTTCATTGTCTTTGATTCACTTTACACCTATATAGGTTTTAGAAAATTGACTATATGGGGGCCGGCACTGTGGTGCAGTGGGTAAAAGCCCTGGCATGAAGCTCCAGCACCCGATATTGGCGCCGGTTCTAGTCCCGGCTGCTCCTCTTCTGATCCAGCTCTCTGCTATGGCTTGGGAAAGCAGTGAAGGATGGCCCAAGTCCTTGGGCCTCTGCACCCATGGGGGAGACCGTAAAGAAGCTCCTGGCTCCAGATCAGCACAGCTCCTGCCATTGCGGCCATCTGGGAAGTGAATCAGTGGATCGAAGACTTCTCTCTCTGTCTCTACCTTTCTCTGTAGCTCTTAAAAATAAATAAAATAAATCTTTAAAAAAAAGAAAATTGATTATAGTGTAAATGATTCTTATCTGAAGAAATGTGAGTGAATTGTGCCTCTCAATGTTGCAATTGATTATTGTCATGTGGGTAATGAGAATTTTTCATCTATTTATAAATTTATTTCCAACTCCTAATCAGCCCAATCTCTGTGTGTGTGTGTGTGTGCATGTGTGTTTTCTCTTTTGACCTGTTGTAACAAAGTAAATTGTAACCTCATTAACAAATGATGTAAATAAATTATTTACTCATTCTTTTTATATTGCTAAAACTCATGATTTTACCTTTTTAAAAAACTAATTTTCAATAGAATTCATATACCAATTGGCGCTTAAATTACATTAGGAAAACACAAGAACTTTTTGGGAATTTATAAAAATATTAACAGATATGAGGTACCTATACTATTCAAAACATTTTATGAAACTCATACCTTGTGTCCTTTGCCATTAAGCTCAAGTTTGAATGACAAAGTGTGTTTTGTGATTAGTCATAAAAAGGCCAAACAATGGATATTTGTTCAGTAAGCAATCCCAGAATTAGCATGTTTATAAAAGATTAGTCAACGTATACATTTTAACATAGGTATTCTGTGAAACTGCTCTATATATTGTTTGTGGAAAAAAAACAGTATATGGTAATAATATTTTTTAAAACATTCATTTTATGTATTTGAAAGTCAGAGTTACAAAGAGAGGAGGGCAGAGAGAGAGAGATCGATCTTCCATCTGCTGGTCTACTCTCCAAATGCCTTAACTGCTGGAGCTGAGCCAAGCCTAAGCCAGGAGCCAGAAACCACTTTCTAGTCTCACACATGAGTGGCAGGGGCCAAAGCACTTAGGTCATCTGCTGCTGCTTTCCTGGGTGCATTAGCAGGGAGCTGGGTAAGAGTGGAGCAGCTGGAACTTCAACTGGTGCCTATTATAGGATGCCAGCATCGTAGGCATTAGCTTTATCCACTGTGCCACAATGCTGGCCTCCTATGGTCTTATTATTAATCCAGTTCTAAGTGGTGCAACAATTGAAAATAATGCTACAAAAATGTTTGGTTGATCTTACGCATTTTTCTGCATTTCTTTCATCTCTCAGGATGACTGAAACTCTCACTTCTGGATGGTAATTGCTGACTGACTTTTAATGTATTTGCTCATATTTTCAATTTAAAACCAAAATTCCAAATTCATAGCTTCCACCAATATTACATTTCCTGCATCATTTGGATCACTAGCAAGGGAGTGTAACATGTCATAATTTTATAAACAAGCAAACAAAATATTCTAAGACATTTAAAACTCATTTGAGTTCCCAAGAAAAGCTATTAGCTTAAATTAAATTAACATATTCACTAGTTTTAAATATGAAATATGACTGTCACAACTTATTTTAAATTATTAAAAGTTCTGGGCAAAATTATAAACATCTACATAACAAAATATTTTTTAAATCATGATTTGTAAAGGATGCCTTCAAAAGGCATTTTGTTTGCTAAATTCAAGTGTTTAAGAAGTTTCTAGTAGAACACAGCAAAATCTCTTTAATATCAAGTTTGTTTCTTCTACCTTTAGCAATAGCTACATGACTCATTACTTTAAACTGTTCAATATGTAGTTACATGTGGTTATTTACACACAAATTACACAAAATGAATTCAGTATCTCAGTGGTAATAATGACTATCCGATTCAACAGTATGGATAAAATTCTATTTTTTGTTGGACAGAGCAACACATGATTGTCCTATATGATTAATGTTCAACTTTAACAAGATCAACAAAAGCCAATATTTTCACTATAAATATGTGTATTTAGGACTACTTCATATGTCCAGAAAAGGAGCCTTGAACAGGGTTTGGTTAAAAGTGATTTCCAGAAAAATGAAAAACTGTGACTCACATGGATATAAAAATCATTACATATTTACAATTTTATTTCCATTCATTGAGAAAATTCAGCTCATGGTAAAGCCAGGTCATATGGGTATGCTATCTCCTATAGGTATTTTCTTAGTGGCTATCGTTTGGATTACACCAAGTTATAACAACATATTTTAAACTGATAACTTTAATTACATACAAAAACTCCTTCCTTTACTCTCTCTTGACACACTTTATGGTACAAATTACATAAATTTTATTTTTATTTATTTTAAAGTTAGAGAGAGAGAGAGAGAGAGAGATCTTTCATCCACAGGTCCACTCCTCAAATGGCTGCAATGACCTCCTGTCTGGGCCTAAATCAGGAGCCTAGATTTCCATGTGGGTCTCTCACTTGGGCGGGGAGTCCAGTACCTGGGCCATCACCAACTGCTTTCCACGGCACATTACAGACAAATATAGCAGGGAGCTGGATTGAAGTGGAGAAGCTGGGACTTGAACTGGCGCTCCAGTATGGAATGGTGGCCTTCTAAGTGTTAGCTTAATCTACTACACCACAGGACCAGTCCTTCAAATTACATATTTTTATATTATGTGTCTTTTATGCATAGATTTACAGTTATTTACTTGGATTTTGTCTTTTAAATTCTATATCAGAATTTAAAGTGATTTAAACTCTAATATTAGAGTACTACAAGGTTTAATATTTGTCTACTTTTTTTCTTTCTAAAAACACTTTATATTTTGATATGCTTCATGTTATTATCTAGCATTCTTTGACCATCTCATGAAGGGCATGTCTAGTAGTGATGAATTCCCACAGCTTTGCTTATCTGACAGTCTTAATTTCTCCCTCATTTTTAAAGGATTTTTCTAGATAGAATATTCATATACGGCAGTTTTTATTTTTTCCTTCCTTTCAGCAGTTTTAGGCTATCAACCCACTCCCTTCTGCTCTGCAAGGTTTCTGCTGCGAATATGCCAATATAGGAGCTACCTTGTAAGTTATGAGGAATTTTTCGTGCTATTTTTTTAAAAGATTTCCTTATTCATTTTGAAACATAAAGAGAGCTCTTCCTACCTCTGGTTCGCTCCAGGCGGAAGTCAAGAGCCAGGAGCTAAATCCAACCTCCCATGTGGGTATTAGGTATGGAAACACTTGGGCCATCTTCCATTGCTTTTCTCACGCCATTAGTAGGGACCTGGATCAGAATTGGAGCAGCTGAACACAAAACTGGCACCCATACAGGATACTGGCATTGCAGGTGATAGCTTTACCTGCTATGTCACAAGGCTGACCCCTCACTTGCTAATAATAAGATTCTTCCTCTTGTGTATGACTTGATTTGATTAGGATATGTTTCACTGTAAGTCTTTTGGGTTTATCCTAGTTGGACTTAGTTGAACTTCTTGAAGTTGCCTGCTCATTTCCTTCCTCAGACTGGAGAACATTTCAGCCATTATCTTATAAAATAGTCTCCATTCCTTCATTTAAATCCTCTCCTTCTGAGACTTCCATAATGTCTGCTTTATGGAAAATAAATACCTCTGCTCTCCACATTTCTACATAATTTTTACTTCTTTGCTCCACTGATGCAAAAATTTTAATTAACCTGTCATGCAGTTCACTGATTCTTCTCCTTGGTTGAGTCTGCTGCTAAAGCCCTTTAGTAAATTCTTTAATTCAGTTACTGTATTCTTCAAGTCCAATTTCTGTTTGGTTCCCTTTTTATCAGTTTTTATATCTTTGTTGATATTCTAATTTTGTCCATTTTTCTTATTTTGCTTAATTGTCTCTTTTCTCTTTTAGTTCATTAAGCAACTTAAAGACAGTTATTTTGAATACATTGTTAGGTAATTCACAGATTTCCATTTCTTTAGGTCAGTTATTAGATAATAATTTTGTTTCCTGTCTCTTTGTATATCCTGTGAATTTGTTGTTGATATTTGGGAATTAAAAAAAAAAGTCATTTCTCCCAGTCTTTATGGACTGGCTTTGTACCAGGAAAGACCTTCATCAATCAACCAAACCAGATTGTGGGGACCCCTCAACTTTTTTCTAAAGATGTATCTTCTTTAGGTTTGTGCATGGAGTTTCCCAGTTAGAGGTTTGACCATTTCTACTCATGAGCAGTACTGCAGTCTCTTTTAGGCTTTAAAAAGTCAATAGGCTCAGTTGCTTTCAAGCAACTCCAATCTGGTGTTCAAACCACCATTTCCGTCAGTGTTGCTACTCAGTTGACAAAAACCATTTCCTGGGGCCAGAGTTGTGGCACAGCGGGTTAAGTTACCATCTGCAGTAGAAGCACCCATGTGGGTACTGGTTCGAGTCCTGGCTTCTGATCCAGCTCCCTGCTGGTGCACCTGGGACAGCAGTGGAGGACAGCCAAGGTGCTTCGGCCCCTGCATCCACATGGGAGGCCAGGGGGAGGCTCCTGGCTCATGGCTTCAGCTTGGCCCAGCCCTGGCTGTTGTGGCCATTTGGGAAGTGAACCAGTGGATGGAAGATATCTCTCTCTCTCTCTCTCTCAACTCTGTCTTTGAAATAAATAAAATAAATCTTAAAAAAAAAACACACTTCCTCACATAGTCCCTGAAAAAACTAGTGAAGGACCCTTATGGGGAGAGGCACCGGGCCCTGCGACAGCCCTGGGCCCCACGCCCCCTCGTCCGGCGGCCCGCGGGCAGTGGCAGCGTCGTCCCAGCCCACACTGACCCCGTGTGTGGCGGGGCCACTCTGCAGTGGTGGGGCTGCTTCACCCCCAGGTCGTCGTCGGGGCTCCGCGGCCGCGGGTTGCCGCGGCAACGCTCCGGCTCCGCATGATCGTGGAGTCTGCGCGGGCCCAGCAGCCCCCAGACCAGACTCCTCGCCCTCGGCCGGTGGCCGAGGGGTCTCCCCGACCCCCGGTCGTCCTCGGGACGCCCCGGCTGCAGGTGATTGTTGGGTCTCCTCAGGGTGCTCTGCGGGGCCGCAGGCGCTGGTGCGGAGGGACCGCGCCCGGAGCGGAGCCGCCCCGCCCCTTCGGGAAGCCTCTGAGCATGCTCAGAGGGGAGCCACCCCTCCCCTTCGGGAAGCCTCTGAGCATGCCCAGAGCGGAGCTGCCCCTCCCTTCTCTGGATGAACTCTAGGTGAACCCAGAGCCGGAGCAGAGCTGCCCCTCCCTTCTCTGGGTGAACTCTAGGTGAACCCAGAGCAGAACTGCCCCTCCCTTCAGAGAGTTTCTGGGCGCGCTCTTATGACGTCACTGCGACCGGCCAATCCTGTGCCACCTCAGCACTCTCCCTCAGCACTCTCCCTCAGCATTCTTCGTCGGCACCCCCCCCACATGCTAATGGACCCTCTGAACTGACCAATCCTGTAACACCTCAGCATTCCCCGCCTAAGAATATGCTAATCTGTTGCCTATATAAGCTGTGTGAAACTGCTGCTCAGGGCTCCTCACCGCCTGAGGTGGGGGCCCGTTTGCGCAAATGTTCAATAAATACCTCGTGTTTTTTGCATCAACTCGTCTGGAGTCTGGATCTTTGGGTGTCCTCCCAAGCAAGTGGACATCTCTGCTACTGAGAGGTCCAACACTAGAATGCTGGAAACACATTCCATTTCTTTTTCCTTCCCAAAGAAAAATCCAGGTGAGGACAGTTTTCTCCAGATCAAGCCAGGCTTTGTGAGGGAGAGTAAGGGACTATAGTATACAAAATGCTACAAGTTCTCATAAGCACTATGATGCAGCTACTGTTGGTACTGTGCTCACCTGGTGTGCTGCAAACCTCTTAAGTGGTTTCAGTTCTCACAAGAGCAATTTTGTTCCATATTTTTGTTGCTTTATTGTGTCCATAGACAAAGGCCTTGACTTCTTATTCTACCATCTCATTGAATTTGTAATCATTTCAAATACTAAGTAGAAATAATGCTTGGATGCTCAATTAGTAAACCTCATAGTACTTATCAAATGAAATTCACCAAATTGAGAGCGGTACAGCTGGTCCTACAGCACTGTAATAACTAGATTCGTTGAGTTCTTTGCTTCTCCATAGATAAGAACCTTGATGACCAGTAATGTCCAGGGGTGGTTTGTTCAGGGGAATTCCAGTTCTGGGCAGAATGTAACTACCACTTGCATGCAACCTCCCAGACCAAGTGAAAGCTAGTTGGCCATCATAAAAGTTACATAAATTACTTGAACCTAAATTCTGAAAACATTTCTCGGTTGGTTTCTGTTAGGACATCCTCATTTTTTAATATATTGAAATCATTAGAAATTCAGTTTTTTTAATTTCTGGGAATTTTAAGAATGTTATATTTATGAAAGCAATTGTTTATTTCTTTTTTTTTATTTTTTTTTTATTTTTTTTTATTTTTACAGGCAGAGTGGACAGAGAGAGAGAGAGACAGACAGAAAGGTCTTCCTTTTTGCCGTTGGTTCACCCTCCAATGGCCGCCGCGGCCGGCGCGCTGCGGCCGGCGCACCGCGCTCGTCCGATGGCAGGAGCCAGGAGTCAGGTGCTTTTCCTGGTCTCCCCATGGGGTGCAGGGCCCAAGCACATGGGCCATCCTCCACTGCACTCCCGGGCCACAGCAGAGTGCTGGCCTGGAAGAGGGGCAACCGGGACAGAAACCGGTGCCCCGACCGGGACTAGAACCCGGTGTGCCGGCGCCGCAAGGCGGAGGATTAGCCTGTTGAGCCACGGCGCCGGCCAGCAATTGTTTATTTCTAAGTAAATAATACAGCTCCAATAAAAGATTTTATAGTGCAGTTTGGTAATATCACTCAGATGTAGCAAATATTATATATTCACAGAATGAAATGTAAAAGCCTTTCAGAATTACAGACATATGAGTACAGAGACACAAAGAGAAAGTTGTTAACTTTAATTCTTAAATTTCAGGCATATGCCAGGCATAAATGCAGACTATAAAACTCGCCATATTAGATACGCACATTCTGATAGGCATGCAATTTATAAATGACTGAGCTTAAACCAGACAATTAAGACAACAAAATACAACAAATCCCAGTCTCTGTTGTTTCATATCCAACAGAGATAAGATCACTATAAACCATTAACACATTTGCAGAACTTAGGAAATGAACAGACACTAAAGCCAACTTTCCAACTGCTCTTGCCAGCGATGGGCAATAACTTCACCAAATAGTTAGATCATAAAACCAAATTCTCACCTTCTCCTGCCAACAATTGGGAATAATTTACTGAACGAAAATAAGCCAAAAGCAAACACCAAATGATTAGAGTGGAAAATAAAAGTGAGAAAAACAGAGTTGACAATTCTATTGCCACGTGGGATTTACTTATGGCATCTAAGAAAAATAACTGCTGTGTTTAAGCACCCCTTGAAGTGACTTCTGGGCCGTATATTTACCAGGCTCTAGAAAGTGAATGCATTCGGCATCTTGGTAAAACACTTCCAAAACTATTAAATGATCCTTTTTCAGGAATAAGTTAAAATAATGACTAATATGGACATAAAAATAAAAATCAATACACGTTTAAAAATTTGTTTTTTACTAAATGAGGATATCTGACAAAAGTTGAAAGAAATAAAAACACAGACTTCTGTGCAGTAAAGGAATTAAACAGCAACACTGTTTTATACACAGTTGAGAGGGGAGTTAATAGAAATTCCAAGGAACAAGACAAAATTACACAAAGTTATAAAATAGCTGGAAGGCAATGAAAGCTACGATCTGACAATCCAAAAGCATATGCTATACGTGACAATGCATACTCTTTCACTGATACACACACTTTCCGCTATAATTTGTCAACAAACAAAATAAGACAGGAAAAACCTATGATACAGAAAACATGGTTTCTCAGGGAGCCAGTGTTACCAGTTACTGACTAGATTGAGACTAAGATTAATTCTGACCCCATGGAGCTGGTGGTATTTAGTTTAGAGACTATTTGATATTTTCCATTTCTTCGCTTTTAGATTTTTCAAAGCAGTGTTGTGAATCAAGCACTTCTCTCTTTCTAGGTAGTTATTTCTCTGTTCAATATGAAAAAACGTTAAACAATTAGGGCTATTTAAAAATGGCACATCTGTTCCTGGAGTGAGATTCCCGAAGCTAACGATATTCAAGCAGAGCTTGGATTGACTAGTTACTAAGAATCTCCTATAAGGGAATCCCCGCTCTGTGTGAGAGGTTAGAATCCATGACCATTAAGGTCTCTCCCAATTTTAAACTCAACAGTTCAGTTTTAACTAGATGTCCTAATACCACAGATTACTCTTAATAATTTAGTGGAAAGTCCTAGCTACATTTTCTTTTCCACTAAAATTTTAATTCAAAGAGTTCAAAGCCACGCATCAATAAAATTGTAGTCCGTGGATTCTGTATACAATATGCTCATTCGTATAGGAGCTGAATACCAACTACAAATGTCTGTTAGCAAAATGCTGAGAGAAGTTCTCAACATGATCTTGTGGCACGGTCCAAAGGAAAAGAACAGAGCCTGCCATAATGTTTAAAAGTAAAAGCATCAGAGAACTTCACTTGGAAAGTGAACTCCACATTCACGCTGTTGTCAAGGTTTCAGCCTTAGGGTCCTGTTCATTTTTGTCTCGTTCTCATTCAGTTGCTGTATCTTAGAACACAAAATACATCTCTTTGAAACTGTATAGACCCTCTTTTCCTAAATATTAAATTCAATGGTACTGCTTTATATTGAGTAATTTTTTCTTGAGTATGTACTCCACAACCTACGAATATTACTCACTGAAAAGTCTGAAATTGCTTTGGGAATAATGGGAAAGAATTTTTGCCTTTTGTAAAAATGAGTTTTTCCTAATACTGAACTGTATTTGACATATATTAAACATGCGTGGAACTACTAGATCACAGTGCTTAAAGTGACTTAGCAATCATCTTTTTCACATTAATAAAAGTACTATGTACTTTCAAAGACTTTATAAGTTTTCAAATTCTTTAATATTCTGATCAAATTTTAGTTCCTTCCTTATATTCCTTTCTTATTTATACCTCTCTTTTGACAATTTTTATTAGAATTATTGATCTATGAGAAGGTCTTTAAAAAGTTCTTACAAAAAGCAGATTATGAAAAAATTATGCATGCATTTTTAAAGCAAAGTTATCTTTTAATTCTATCTTCCCTTTAGTTTTTGAGGTACTCTCCTATTAGATTATTCATATGGTTTCCCCATTGGACCTCACATCCTTGAAAAAAGCCTGATTCATTTTGCATCCTTCGTTTGCAAATATCAGTATCCTGAGCATAACTCTGTAGATTTGAAAAATATTTTATAGTTCTCTTAATTTCTAAATTCAATAGATTCTCATTATAGGAACTTAACATGAGGTCTCACTATATAAATCAAGGCACTGAGGGATTCTGAGTTTTAGACTTCAAGGATGTTAACACTCTTAGAACATCATCTATAAAAATGTAAAAGAAACACAGAAGAACTACGAAAACCACATCAGCACCAAAAGATTGAGAACATTAATGATGACTTTGGTATGAACCATAAAAAGAAAACAACTGACATTTTACTTCAATTTGATATCATGATGGAAATGATAAAGTCTGATTTTTTTTATTATAAAACCCAAATTTGAATTCCAGATCAACCACTGAATTCCAGTGGCATATGAATGTTTGACGTTTCTAAGCCTCAACTTCCACATCCAAAAAATGGATAGTAATTCATATCACAAAGGCTTAAGTTAAGTGATCCTGTGAAGTGTTTAGTTATGGATCAGGCAGTCACTGAATAACATGTACTATGGGCTGAGAGGTAGATTCTACTGCTTGCCACCAACCATGCTGACTTTTACTGGAATCAGCTAAAATTCTGGAAAACAGCAATAGCTAGTGTTACTCCATCAGCCCTTACATTTCTGGGGGCTTATGTCCTTTCCTAGTGACTTAGATAAAACTCACAGATGCACCATTGTTTACTTACATGAGGTCAGACACACGTGCTGCAAATTCCCAATGTTTTGCCACATAAATGAATAGCAGGACTGTTTGTACCCTAATATGGAGAAAATGTTTCCATGCTGCCTTGACCAAACTTAATGGAAACTTCTGTCCTTTCTTCAGGTCTCTGAATTCTGACACACTCTCAGCCAGAGACAGCATATGAGCCCTCCTTAGCAGATCTGCAGGAAACCTGATTGAACTCAGATAAAATTATTCCCTAATCAAGTGTATGATCAAAGCTCCCTTTCAGTCCACTTCCCCACACCCAGTCTTTCTACGATTGGACATTCCCCCTATAAAGTTCTTTTTGATTGACCTTGGCAACACTTACAGATCTCATGCTTGAAGCATTCTTTTAATTCAACAGTCTCTCTTGCTACTCTTGAAATAATCCTTGTGAATAGAATCTCACCTGACATAAATATGAAGTTGCTTGTATTGGACAATACCAGCATTGTGTGGCTTAATTATTATTTACTTCTAATAAATGCTCCTCTACATAAATTGAACTATATTTTAAGAAAAACTGAGAGATGGATAAGCATATTTATTTGACAGTTTTCATAGCATGTGTATTTTATCTATTGTATTGGATTATGGACAGGAAAATAATATTCAGTCTTATTCACTTTCAAAATGACATGCCTGCCTCTGACAGTTTTGAACATGGGGAACTAAAATGCCCTTTGAAAAGAACAAGAGCAAGTTTACTAGTACATGAATTTTTATAATTACTAACTTCACAATTGGAGTTCACCACTCCTTTTTCCTCTCTAGGAATCACTTGAACTCTAATTTTCAATCTCAAAATACCTAATTTACAGAACATATGTTATGTCTTATTACAATGGCTTAAAGAAAGGCCTTTGAACAGGCAAATCAACTGTCAGTAACATTTTATCCACTATTTTGGAGAATCGTGTATTAGGCTAACTATTGTAATAGGATCTATATGTATTAAGTATCACACTGGGTAGTGTACTCAGACACATTCCCCATTCAATTGACACATAACCCAGAACATGAAACACACTGAGATTGACAGGATTCCAAAATACTGTAAGAATTATTCAAGAGTTTCCATGTTCTTCATATCAGAAGTGAAACAGAAACATTGTAAGCATGAATTCTGTTCTACTAATAGGATGGCCTTATTTTTGAAGTTGAAAGATGTTAAAACATGAGATTTATAAATTATTTCAGAAAACAAGTTCAAAATAAGTTTCTCTTATATTTCAGGACAGCAGCTTGCATTTCTAGTTGCTAACCAGGATCACCTGGTGAGATTTCAATGCAAGTATAGATGCTTGGGTCTCACTCCAAACCTAAATCAGAAAACCGGGGTCATGAATTTATGTTTTTTTTTTTTAATTTTTTTTTTTTTTTTTTTTTTTTTTAGAGTTTTAAAGTCAGAGTTACAGAGAAAGAGAGAGAGAGAGATCTTCATTTGCTGGTTCACTCCCGAAGTGGCTGCCAGGGCCAGGGCTGGGCTAGGCCAAGGCCAGGAACCAGGAGCTTCTTTGGGGTCTCCTACGTGAGTGGCAGGGTCTCAAACACCTGGGCTATTCTCAGCTGCTTTTCCCAGCTATTAGCAGGGAGCTGCATTGGAAGTAGAGATGCTGGGACTTGAACTGGCACCTAGATGGAATGCTGGTGTCACAGGCAGTGGCTTTCCCTGCTACATCACAATGCCAGCCCTGAATTTATGTATTTTAATCTTTTAAAATTCTGCTGATTCTCAATTGAGTTCTGGTCAGAGAAGGATCGTCCACATTTGCAGCGCCACATATGGCAGCTGGGGTCAGTAGAGGGAATGAGCTCAGTGTGAGATAAGGACTGACAGCTCTAGAGTTATTCATGTCATATTTGTCAAAGACAGATGCTTGGGCCTTTGCTGGGACAACTAATTTGTAGAGATGTCTGGTTCTTTTACCCCTTGTGGTCAGCTGGGAGAACTACACATCTGTGCCACTTTGCCACTGCCAGGCTCATGAGATTAATTCTGGCAAAAGAGTTGAAGACAAGAGTGTTGTATGTCACTCCTGGACCACAAAACTGAATTTAATGGCAAGGTTTTCTAGCACTCCCCTTTCTCCTACCACAGGGATCGGCAGCATCGGATTTGGTTTATTTAGTGTTCCTAAGGTTGAAGCCTAAAGGAGGCTAACATAGAGCACACATCCCCAACCCCATGATAAAATTAACACATAGCAAGTGCTAAACACAAGCACATCATTAGTATCTTGGTTTTAGGCAATTTGATTTGCGAACAGTTTGTTAGTGCAGTATATCCTTGGCTATTGACACATCAACCAATGTTGATGCAAACCCATTACATGAAGCAGTTTTCAGGAGAACAAAATACATCTACTTTGGGGCATTCATTTGTAGTTTTTGTTAACCTACTCTTGAAGTCTCCAGAGGCATTCTCCTTCCACAATCTAGAAGTCAATGAAAAAGGAAGAACCCGGGATTAATCATGTATACCCAATCATGAGTTGAAGCCAGTGTGTTCTTTCTGGCCAGATATTACATTTTATACATTATTCATAGTTTTAATCAACCCTACTCCTAAGAACTGCACTATTAATGATTCTTGGAAACTGTTTTCTGGGTTGAATGAAATTCTTACCTTCTGTAAACCTACAATCATTAATTTATGAGGATTTCACCATCTACTTTCCCTGTGACTCCTTAATCAAAACATACACCTATCAATAGGCTGAGAAATCAACATGGGGTTTCTTCTGATTACATGCTAAGAAAGTTGGCTGGATGTTGAAAAGAAAGACTTATATATAGGTAACCTCAATCAAGACTGATTACTGTTCTGAATCCCTCCTCCCCCCATTCTCTCCCTAGAGGTATCTGAAAAGCAAATGGAACACAAGCCAGCAGATTTGTATTTACTGCTAATCCATGCCAACTTGGAAATGAAACCAAGAACATCTTAAATCTAAATGAAAACATGAAATGAGAAAACACAAAGTACCACTTGTTCTGCCAGCTTCCTTATAATAACACCATGTTCATTATAAGGAGGCTGGTTCATTGACAAATACTGCAGTAGATACAAACATTACTTAAAGTGTGGCTTGTGCACCAAAAATTTGCTTTTCATATAGTCATTTGATTTTGGCATGAAGTAATTAATTCAGGATAACCTATGCTTGTGTTATTGTCATCAAGAAATTAATACTTATTAAGTTTCGCTCATTTATCATCATTTGCACATATCTGAAACCTACATTTGTAACATGAGTCATGAAGATTGTAATTTATGAAAGTAACACGTGTAAAAGTCTATCCTTTCATATTTTAAATATTGATGGTATATCAATAAAATTATGAAAGATACTTGAGGCTCAATGCTATACTATTTTGAATACCTTTATTTCCATGTTGACTACAAAGTTCTCCACATTTTTTTGAAACTGATCCCCTCAAAGCAAGTAGAATAAAAGTATTTTCTGAAAGGCAATGGAATAAGCCTTGAGTATGAAAATATCAACCACTTTTTACTGTCATGTGTTGACAATCAGGGACTCCAAAACACATTATGTCTGCTGTGCCACTTGGCCTGTCAGTTCTTGAGCTGCTTCCTTTTTTTTAAATTCTTACAAGGAAGGGAAATCATTTTAAAAGTTGAAGTAAAAATCTCAACAAGATAGAAAGAAGCCAATGGAAGAAATAGGTCCTAGGCTACACTGCTAACATCTACTGCCCACACAATGTTAAAGCCATCTCCCATGTTCTTCTCAATAATGGTATTAGAAAATAACTGAGAGCAAAGACATGCTGCTAAAACTCTATGTGCACCATCTGATACCGTCACAGCACCACTTATGAGATTACTGATAAAGAAATTTCACCTTAAATGATGAATGCCTAAGCAACCTTTCCCAAGTGACAGAACAGGGATTCAGACATAAGTCTGTTAGGGTACAAAGCTCAGAATTTTTATCAATCTATAAGAATAACCCCTAAATACCTCTTTCTCCTTGATGAATCATACTTGCTTCGAAATGAAAATTGGAAGGCAGTGTCATGAGGCTTTTTTTCCTTCAAGAAGTTAATATGAAAAGAAAAAAATATTTTTTGATAGTGGAGCTTACATGCAAAAATATTTATGTCATGCTATAGTTCTATAGTACAGGCTTCTATTATTTTGTTCTTGTATGCCTTACCCCAAGGTTTTTACTGTCTTTCAACAAAGATATACTAACTGGCATGACCATGCTAAGGAAAACAGCAAAGATAAAATGATCTAATCTAAGGACTTTTATCTACAGAGGACAAAACTAGCCAACAATCAGTAATCAATGACTTTGTTTCCAAGAAAATCCATTTTTAAAGTAATTAAAATAGTAGGAAATTATTAGTAAGTAATCTGTTAAGAAAAATAGCCATGTATTTTTATTTTCTAAAAGTGGTATTATTTATAATAGTTTTTAAAAACATGAACTATGTGCTAATTGGACTAAATTAATTACATCATGTCAGATAATATTCATAATAGACATACTGGAATGATCATATAACTCACCATCCAAAGTATGATAGTTCTGAGAATGAAGGAAGAGTTTATTAATAATTGGGGAGTATTGGCCGGCGCCACAGCTCAATAGGCTAATCCTCTGCCTGCAGCGCCGGCACACCGGGTTCTAGTCCCGGTTGCTCCTTTTCCAGGCCAGCTCTCTGCTATTGCCCGGGAGTGCAGTGGAGGATGGCCCAAGTCCTTGGGCCCTGCACCCGCATGGGAGACCAGGAGAAGCACCTGGCTCCCAGCTTTGGATCAGCGTGATGCACCAGCCGCGGCGGCCATTGGAGGGTGAACCAACGGCAAAAAGGAAGATCTTTCTGTCTGTCTGTCTCTCTTTCTCTCTCTCTCTCTCTGTCACTGTCCACTCTGCCTGTGGGAAAAAAAAATGATTGGGCAGTATTATGGTCTTAAGCCAAGACTCTTTCTCAGGCAAATGGAGCACATGTACAATCATTTGGGGAGGGGGGGGCAATTAAAACTTATTTCTTTGAAACCAAACAATTCAAAAAATGTATCAAAGCATTCAAACAGGGAACAGACAGGATATATTACATATGTCATCAAGTTCTTTAAAAATAAACCAGGTCCTTTTCATAAATGATAAGGCGTCACGTTGGGGCACAACACTGCAGGTTGCAATGGCCCCAGACAAGATGACATTTGGCAACATGGGGCTGCCTTCCGTCAGTCTCATGGAGTCGAAGCTTGTCCTAGCCCAAGTTGCTTGCTTTTTCTCCCCTGACCTTCCTGTTTCCAGGGAATTGTCTGAATAAGGCCTCTGGTAATTTGGGGCCAAGTAAGCCATGCTCTGTTTAGGCTTTCATTCCATTCTGTTATGTGAATCTCACGTTTTTACAAACCCAGAAAGAACATCACAGCTCTCTTAATTACGTAGCCAACAGTTCATCCTTTACTGTCCGCTCCTGGATATTGACATATTTTTCAATGAAAACACCCTTTCTACAGTCATCGCTTATCTCAAACGTCACAGCTGAAAAAAGTGAAGGCTGAAAGAATGTAAGTGGCTTGTTCAAGATTAGATCCCAGCAAAGTAACCTATTCAGAACTTGAACTCAGATAAGCCTGATGCCAAAGTCTATACTTTGCACCATTTTGCTAAACTGTGTTCACTACAACAGAATGTGCAATTCGGTATGGTTGGTTTGTTGTGAACTCATGAGAATCACTTAGAGGCACCCATAAAATGTCCACTCTTGGGCCCGACTCCACAGGTTTCTAATTTAATAGTTCCTGAGTGTAAGGCTAAGGAAATCTGCCTTTTTGCAAGCACATCTCTGAGAGTAGATTCTGATGAAGGTGGGTTGCTTCTACATTTGGAGATGGGCTACTTTATGTGGACAAGAACTTTGGCACCAATACTGTTTTCCTAAACTCAACAGGTCATAAAATGAAGACTAAAGGAAAACAAAAGACGACAAGGAGGTAGTGAATCTGCTCCTCTAGTCAAATACAAACAAAGATACTTTAGAAGCGAATGTGTTTTAGTCAAATAGGATTTGGTCCATATTTAGTCAAATAGGATTTGGTCCACGTTGTCTCCTCTCACTAAGCCACATTCTAAAGTTACTTTAAAAGTAATTTACTTTTCTCCTACTCAGATTCATTGCTTATATTCCTTTTGCTACAATTTTTAAAGATTTACTTATTTCAAAGGCAGAGTTACAGACGAAGAGGGAAACAGAGAGGGTGAGGGCGACAGACAGAGATGGAGAGAGAGAAAAGAGATTGTCCATCCACTAATTCACTTCCCAAGAGGCCTCAACGGCCACAGCTGTGACAGGCCAAAGCCAGGAGCTTCTTCTGGGTCTCCCACTTGGGTGGCAGGGGCCCAAGCACTTGGGCCAGCTTCTGCCTTCTGCAGCTCTTCAAAGGCCATTAGTAGGGAACCTGATCAGAAGTAGAGCAGCTAGGACATGAAGCAGCACCCATATGGGATACAGGTATCCCCGTGGCAGCTTTACCTGCTATCCCATAACAGCAGCCCCTCCTTTCAGTATTATGCTTTTTGGGCAGTTCTAGCAAAATCAAACTGCTTTTCTCTCACTAGTTAAGTGCTTTAATTTTTTTTCTTTCTTATTTGTAAAAATAACAAACTGAGTTATAAATTATTAAACTCTAGTGCCAAAGAATATTTACATTTCAAAAGATGCTAATTAAGCCATAAATTAATATTTTCATTTCCTCTCCTTAATTCAGAGACTTGGATGACTTAGAGAGTAAGTATTTCCCAAATATTTACTTATTGAATTTGTAACAAAAAGGTTTAAAACTATCATTTTGCGTTGGACTAAGTTGTGAATAACCCCCACAAAATGTGTGCAATACTTACTTTGGTTATTTCTGTTGTATTTAGCAAATTACAATATTTTCCCCAGATTTTCAATGGAATTAAAAATCATAAATTTTATCACAAAACTATATAATTAGCAGAGGGGTTAGCAGAAATGTATTCAGGCAAAACCTAGCACTGTGGCAAATTCTCAGTTGCATCCTACAGTCAAGCAGATATGAGCATTTAAATTTAGCCCAATTATTCAGGGGCAGCATCATGAAAGAGATGTATAGAGAAAATGAAATATAATAGCCAATTCTAATTTTCCCTTTTACTCAACATGTAATCATGTGAGAAGCAATACCTTTAATTTGAGAAATATTCAACTCAAAGAATCACAAAGAGATTTTCATATTTCTATTTTATGAATGACATTTTTCCTTAAAAGTTTAAAAACATTATTTCATAATGAAACCAAAGCACAAAGAAATCAGGAATGGTTTCAGTATCATTTAACATCAAATGGTCAAATGTATAAAGTCAAACCTACAATAACAAGATAAATATTCCAAAGGAAAAAATCTGTAAAAGATCTGTTTGGCAGATCCTCAAAATGTTCAACATAAAATTACCGTATGATTGAACAATTCCACTTCTAGATATATTTACCCAAAATAATTGAAAATAAGAATTCAAACAAAAACTTGTATGCAGTATTTGTAGAGCTATTTACAATAACCCAAAGATGGAAACAACCCAAGATGAACATCAAATGATGAATGCATAAAATGTGGTATAAACATAAAATGAGGTATTGCTAAAGAATAGGGAATAAAGTATTTATACATGCTGTACTATGGATAAACCTTGAAAACGTGACGCTAAGTGGAAGAGACTCAATACAAAAGGTCATATATTATATGAATGCATTTACATGAAATCTCCAAAATAGGCAAATTATAGCACAGGTCTGGCGTTATGGGAAAAACAAGGAAAAAATGTATAAGAGTAGAGTTTCTTTTTAACTTAATTAAGATATTCTAAGCTTGGTTGTGGTGATGGTTATACAATTTCATAAATATACTACAAGCTAGGAAATTTTACACTTTAGGTGGGTGAACTGTATGAGATATAATTACAGGCCAAAAAAATCTATTGAAAATAAAGTCTACACTAAATACTAATGTTTGCACAATTTAAAATAATTACTTTTGTTATATGAATCTTACCTCAACTAACAAAACAGAATACAAGTTATATTTTTTCATTTTATACTCAAAGATTTTTTTAAAATTATAAACTATTTTTCAATGCTTCCTTATTTATTTGAAAAGCAAAGTTAGAGAGACAGAATGAGACACACACATGGGGGAGGAGAGAGAGAGAGATCGAGATCTCATCTGCTGGTTCACTCACATAATGGCTGCAATGCCAAGGGCTGGGCCAGGTAGAAGCCAGGAGTCTGAAACTCCATCTAGCCACCTAGGTCTCCCACATGGATGGCAGGACCCAAGGACTTGGGCCATCTTTTGCTGCTTTCTCTGGTACGTTAGCAGGGAGCTGGATGGGAAGTGGAGATCGGTGGCCATTTGAGATGCCAGCTTCACAGGTAGCGGCTTAACCCACAACACTACAGCACTGACTCCTCCAAGAAGTTTCCATTAACATATCTCAGTTACTTCCTAGTGCATATCCATTTTATACAATTACTCCTGTATATCAAGGTATGCATTGTTTATTTATATATATATTTAACTATAATATACAAAGAATTGTCACCTAACTAATAATTCATAAACTTTACAGATTATAATCAATGTCAAAGACTGGAGAAGTGGTTACAGAAATGGAAGTGGCAATGATATGAGACCGTGGCCAATATCACCCAGTAGGTACTGATGAAGATGGTGTATCTGTGAGTTGAACCCATGAAAGAAAAACATAAAATGATAGAAATTAAATGTGAGTGGACAAAATTAGTTCACACAATCTTCAACACAACTGATTTTATTAATGGAAACTGATGATCAGAGAGATCCTGACTATCTAAGGGTCACAGAACTAGGAAATGACTAAATGCATGCTAGCATAGGTTGATCTCTCTCTACTTTTCATGCTTGATGATGCTGGCTCTCAGAGTCTGAGAAGAAAAGGCCAGATAATAAAGAAGAGCCAAAGCAAGGGAATAGACCCTTAGATTTAACAGTGTGTATGTCACTGTAAGCTTCGGTGAATTTTGTAATCATACTGTTATAAACTGAAGTAAATCATTAAAAAAGAGGTTGTGAGAATACATCAAAGAGAAAGAAGGTAATTAATGCAGTTTCAGATTTCCTATGATAGGCAAGAGTGGAATTAAATCATAGTGGAAATATCTGAAAAGTATAAAACATCATTATCAACATTACTAAATGTATCTCTTAAGTTTAATACATAAAAATAGGGGAATTGGATGGCACTGTAAAACATTTAATGACATACTTATGTAACCGTGAATGCAGAACTTAGGCAAAAGGGAAACATAGGAATAGGGACAGAGAATCTGGAACAGTTGACTCCCTTGAGCCTGTTTTTCAGAGATGCTCCACGAAAGCTTATCCTGCAACACTGACTCAGAGGGGCGCCAGACCCCCACAAACAAGGAGAGCTGTAAAAAAATCAGTGTGAGTCAGATTTTTGAACATGAAATATATGAAAACGTAGTTGCTTGAGCAGGAAGGGTTGTCCTATTTCCCCTTTCCTACATCCTGTACACTCCTCTGATCCTTGCTATAAAAACCTTGATGAATTGCTTCCCAAATAGGCAGGGGATTTTGGAGTTTTTTTTTGTTTTATTTATTTGAAAGGCAGAGGTACACAGAGAGAGAAGAGACAGAGAGAGAGGAGAAGGGGAGACAGAGACAGAGAGAATGTCCATCTGCTGGTTCACTCCCCAAATGGCTGCAATGGTCAGCATTGGGAGAGGCATAGGCCAGCAGCTTCTTCTGGGTCTCACGTGTGGATATAGGAGCCCAGGCACTTGGCCCTACTCTGCTGCTTTCCCCGGCACATCAGCAGGGAGCTAGACTGGAAGTGGAGCAGCTGAGACATGAACTGGTACCCGTATGGGATACAGGTGTTGCAGGTGTCAGTATTGCCCACTATGCCACAACACTGGTCCCAGTAGGCAGGTTCTTTAGTGAACTATGTCTTTCCACTGTCTCCTTTACTTGTTCCAAGAAAATAAAGCTTTTTTTTAAAGTAGTTCAGACCTGAGCCTGGTTATTTGGTGATACCACAAGCAAAGCAACCACTGTGTCCACTAATACACAGAAGCAGTTCCTAAAATTAGCAAAACAATCAACGTGATACACCACAGTAACAGACTGCAGAAGAAAAACCATATGATTATCTCAATAGACGCAGAGAAAGCATTTGATAAAATACAACACCCTTTCATGATGAAAACTCTAAGCAAACTGGGTATGGAAGGAACATTCCTCAATACAATCAAAGCAATTTATGAAAAACCCACAGCCAACATCCTATTGAATGGGGAAAAGTTGGAAGCATTTCCACTGAGATATGGTACCAGACAGGGACGCCCACTCTCACCACTGCTATTCAATATAGTTCTAGAAGTCTTAGCCAGAGCAATTAGGCAAGAAAAAGAAATTAAAGGGATATAAATTGGGAAGGAAGAACTCAAACTATCCCTCTTTGCAGATGATATGATTCTTTATTTAGGGGACCCAAAGAACTCTACTAAGAGACTATTGGAACTCACAGAAGAGTTTGGCAAAGTAGCAGGATATAAAAATCAATGCACAAAAATCAACAGCCTTTGTATACACAGGCAATGCCACGGCTGAGGAAGAACTTCTAAGATCAATCCCATTCACAACAGCTATAAAAACAATCAAATACCTTGGAATACACTTAACCAAGGACATTAAAGATTTCTACGATGAGAATTACAAAACCTTAAAGAAAGAAATAGAAGAGGATACCAAAAAATGGAAAAATCTCCAATGCTCATGGATTGGAAGAATCAATATCATCAAAATGTCCATTCTCCCAAAAGCAATTTATACGTTCAATGCAATACCAATCAAGATACCAAAGACATTCTTCTCAGATCTAGAAAAAATGATGCTGAAATTCATGTGGAGACACAGGAGACCTCGAATAGCTAAAGCAATCTTGTACAACAAAAACAAAGCTGGAGGCATCACAATACCAGATTTCAGGACATACTACAAGGCAGTTGTTATCAAAACAGCATGGTACTGGTACAGAAACAGATGCATAGACCAATGGAACAGAATAGAAACACCAGAAATCAATCCAAACATCTACAGCCAACTTATATTTGATCAACGATCGAAAACCAATCCCTGGAGTAAGGATAGTCTATTCAATACATGGTGCTGGGAAAATTGGATTTCCACATGCAGAATCATGAAGCAAGACCCCTACATTTCACCTTACACAAAAATACACTCAACATGGATTAAAGACTTACATCTACGACCCGACACCATCAAATTATTAGAGAGCATTGGAGAAACTCTGCAAGATATACGTACTGGCAAAGACTTCTTGGAAAATACCCCAGAAGCACAGGCAGTCAGAGCCAAAATTAACATTTGGGATTGCATCAAATTGAGAAGTTTCTGTACTGCAAAAGAAACAGTCAGGAAAGTGAATAGGCAACCGTCAGAATGGGAAAAAATATTTGCAAACTATGCAACAGATAAAGGGTTGATAACCAGAATCTACAAAGAAATCAAGAAACTCTACAACATCAAAACAAACAACCCACTTAAGAGATGGGCCAAGGACCTCAATAGACATTTCTCCAAAGAGGAAATCCAAATGGCCAACAGACACATGAAAAAATGTTCAAGATCACTAGCCATCAGGGAAATGCAAATCAAAACCACAATGAGGTTTCACCTCACTCCGGTTAGAATGGCTCACATTCAGAAATCTACCAACAATAGATGCTGACGAGAATGTGGGGAGAAAGGGACACTAACCCACTGTTGGTGGGAATGCAGACTGGTGAAGCCACTATGGAAGTCAGTCTGGAGATTCCTCAGAAACCTGCATACAACCCTACCATACAAACCAACCATCCCA
Source organism: Sylvilagus floridanus (assembly GCA_949820135.1). Classification (NCBI taxonomy): domain Eukaryota; kingdom Metazoa; phylum Chordata; class Mammalia; order Lagomorpha; family Leporidae; genus Sylvilagus; species Sylvilagus floridanus. The sequence continues at coordinate 116,261,639 of OX463223.1, forward strand.
CTCCTTGGAATTTACCCAAAGGAAATTAAATTGGGAAACAAAAAAGCCGTCTGCATATTAATGTTTATTGCAGCTCAATTCACAATAGCTAAGACCTGGAACCAACCAAAATGCCTATCAAGAGTAGACTGGATAAAGAAATGATGGGACATGTACTCTATAGAATACTATACAGCAGTCAAAAACAATGAAATCCGGTCACTTGCAACAAGATGGAGGAATCTGGAAAACATCATGCTGAGTGAATTAAGCCAGTCCCAAAGAGACAAATATCATTTGTTTTCCCTGATCTGTGACAACTAACTGAGCACCAAAGGGGAAACCTGTTGAAGTGAAATGGACACTATGAGAAACAATGACTTGATTAGCTCTTGTGCTGACTGTTGATGTACAATGTAATACTTTATCCATTTTAGTATTTTTTTTTTAGTTCTAGTACTATTGGTTGAAGTCTGTAACACACAATTATTCTTAGGTGTTTAAATTTTTAACTAAAAAGTGATCCCTGTTAAATATAAGAGTGGGAAAAAGAGAGGGAGGAGATGTACAATTTGGGACATGCTCAGTTGGACTTGCCCCAAATGATAGAGTTAGAAACGTGCCAGGGCATTCCAATACAATCCCATCAAGGTGGCAAGTACCAATGCCATCTCACTAGTCCAAGTGATCAATTTCAGTTCACAATTGATCACACTGATAGGTCTAAGAGTCAAAGGGATACACAAACAAGACTAGTGTCTGCTAATACTAACTGACAGAATCAAAAAGGGAGAGAACAATCCAACATGGGAAGTGGGATACACAGCAGACTCATAGAATGGCAGATGTCCTAAACAGCACTCTGGCCTCAGAATCAGCTCTTTAAGGCATTTGGATATGGCTGAAGAGCCCATGAGAGTATTTTAGGCATGGAAAGCCAAGACACTCTGGGAAAAAAAAAAAGACCTAAATGAGAGATCTCTGCGAGTGAGATCCCAGTGGAAAGAACGGGGCCATCAAAGAAGGAGGTACCTTTCTCTGAAGGGAGGAGAGAACCTCCACTTTGACTATGACTCTGTCAGAATAAGATCGAAGTCGGCAAACCCTAAAGGCTTCCAAAGCCTTGGCAACTCATGACTTGAGCCTAGGGAGATTACTGACGCCATAAACAAGAGTGTCAAATTGTTAAATCAACTTCAGGAGTCACTGTGTACTTACGTCTCATGTGGGATCTGTCCTTAATGTGTTATCCAATGTGAAGTAATGCTATAACTAGTACTGAAACAGTATTTTTACACTTTGTGTTTCTGTGTGGGTGCAAACTGATGATATCTTTACTTAGTATATACTGAATCAATCTTCTGTATATAAAGATAATTGAAAATAAAAAAAACTTGGTGTTAAATAGGAAATTGCATAAAAAATTAATCAATTTTTAAAAAAAATCATGTAGGATCTCTGTCCTTAATGTGCTGTACATTGTGATTTAATGGTATAACTAGTACTGCAGCAGTATTTTTCACTTTGTATTGCTATGTGGGGGCAAATGGTTGAAATCTTTACTTAATATGTACTAAACTGATCTTCTGTGTATAAAGAGAATTGAAAATGAATCTTGATGTGAATTGAAGGGGAGAGGGAGCAGGAAAAGGGAGGGTTGTGGGTGGGAGGGAAGTTATGGGGAGGGGGGGAAGCCATTGTAATCCATAAGCTGTACTTTGGAAATTTATATTCATTAAATAAAAGTTAAAAAAATTAATTAAGTCCCCTTAGACACTAAAATTTGCCACCAAGGACTGCTGGACTCTGTTTTTCTCTCATCATTGTAACTACCTGGGAAAAAAAACCAAGCATATTTAAAAAGTCTCCCATATCACATGTGGATAGCAAGACAACAGGTTTGTCCCTTTGGCAATCCCCTTCAGAAAACAAACTCAGGATGGGTTAGGATTAAGACTCTACAAAAGAGAAACTCAGAAACAGACTTGAGACAAGACATCATTTCTAGCTCTCCTTACATACATCTGTTGGCAGAATCCAGGACTTCTGTAACACTCCAGTAACTCATCAAGAAGCAAACTATGCCAGGCTCAATATTCCACCACCCCTAGAAAATTGCAGTACTGATCTCCATGGCCCGACATGAATAGTGAGTCTAGCCGTTAAAATGCTACCCTAAATAAAAGGATGATGGATGTGAGGACAAAGGGCATCTCTTTCTTTAAATTGCCTGTCATTCCCATCATTTATATTTCACTCGTGACACCTTGAAGCAAAGGTGAATAGGAATTAGCTCTGTCTCGCGTACTGATGCGTCTACTTTAAAATAATGACAAAACTCTTCAAGTACTCCTTGACTCTGGCAGGTATGGAAAATCATTTCCATGGCCATTTTAATCTTTTACTTGGCCAGGCAAGTATTTCATACCTGTTACCCTGCTCCAAATTGACCTTAGCCCATTCTTCCTTTTAATCTAGATATTGCCTTCAATTTTAGTAAAAACTAAAATCCCTAAGAACTGTGCTCTCTCATCGTGTTATGACAAAATGTAAAAAATTCCCCTCAACTTTACATGTATAGTTTGCCTTTTTTTTCCAGTTATAATGCATGAACTCTCTGGATTGGCATCCCTGAAACCAGAAAGCCAGGGTTCAGAAGCCAGCTCCACCAGTTACTAGCTTAGCCTTCTGTGTCTCAGTTTCTGTTCACGTAAAAATGGAGATAATAATAGAATCTAGCTTACAGGGTTACTTTCAGAAGTAAATGAGTTAATATATGTAAATGACTTAGAAAAGCATCAGGCCTGTATTAAGTCATGGCTATTATTATCATTATCTGAGGCCAAATCCTTGACTGGTTACATCCCTTCATGCCTACTCAAATCATTTCCTATTCAAATATCTACTTTTCTCTGCTGCATCCTACCTACCTCTTTTTACAACATTTCCATTAGTTTACATATACACTATAGTCTCTCATTTAAAACTAAGTCCTCTAAATTCCTACTTCTTCACTCAGCTATTGGTGCATTCCTGTGCTGCCTTTTATAGCAAGCTCTCTGAAAGATTTCCTTATCCTCACTGCTTCTACTTTCTCACCTTCGATTTTTTTCTTATAGTTTTTAATTCCTCCACTGAAATTTTTCTTTTTCGAAGTCAATAATCTCCTGCATCTTGCCAAAACCAATAGTCAATTTTTCAGTTGTCTTATTCAACCTCTTCATAGCGTTTGCTGATCAACCACACCTCCCAGCTTGAAACATGCTCTACTTGGCTGGAGGGCCATGATGCTCTCTTGGGTTTTTTCTTAGTTACTTATATATTTGCATTTTATCTGAAAGGAGGAAACAGAAACAGAGAGGCAGAGAAAGAAGGAGCATAGAGTGTACTCCCTGAACTCAGGGCAAGTCTCCCACGTAGGTGGCAAGCATACAAGTACTTGGGCCTTTATCTGCTACCTACCAGGGTGCACATTAGTAGGAAGCTAGATCAAAAGCAGAGGATCCCAGACACGTACTGATATGGGATGTGGGCATCACAAGTGGTGTCTTAACCACTGTGCCAAATTCCCATCCCACCCCCTTAGTTTTCTTTCCAATTCCATTTCCACTATTTTGTCTTCAATGAATACTTATTTTTTCTGCTAAACATCTAAAATTGAAACCCATCTTGACACTATATAGACTCCAGGTTTTAAATACCATTTAGATACTGTGTCCTCTCCAATTTACACTTGTAATTTAGACCTCTCCAACAAACTCTAGATACAAATGTTTATTTGCTCAACAGCTCCATTTGGATACAGAAAATAAACACAATCCAAATTAATTAAAACTGAATTATTAGGGCTGTTGTAGCAGAGTGGTTAAAGCCCTGCCTGTGACAATGGCATCCCATATGGGTGCTAGTTCAAGTCCTGGCTGCTCTTCTCCCAATCTAGCTCCCTGCTAATGTGCCTAGAAAATCAGGAGAAGATGACCCAAGTGCTTGGTCCCTGCACCCACATGAGAGACCTGAAAGAGATTTCTGGCTACTGGCTTTGGGCTGTCCCAGCCCTAGCCATTCTAAGTCCCCCACCCCCTCTTTTGCTCTGTAACTCTGCCTTCCAAATACATACATCTTTTTTAAAAGAACTTAATTATTAATCTTGACAAGCCTACTCCCGTAAATTTCCCCATCTTAGTACATGAAACCATGATCCATCAGATGCACAGACCAAAACTAAGGAAACATCCTGCCTCGGCTATTTTGCTAGCAACCTACATTCAATTCAACATCAATTGCTATTGGCTCTACCTCTCTTCACATAGATCATGAACCAATTCTTCCCACCATAACCACTGCTGCCACTTTAGTTCAACAAGTGTAATTTGCCAACGAGATACGATAATATCTCCCATACTGGTACACTTAGAACCCTTGGATCTACCAGAATGATCTTGCTGAAACAACAATATTGTTCACAGCATTGGCCTACCCACACCAATTTCATGTCTGCCTCAGAATTCTATGCATATCTAAAAGTGCCCCCAAGGCCCTGTGTGATCCCTGACAATACTCCTGGTCACTCTATCCTATGCTCAGCACTGGTCTCCTGTTCTCATATTGTAGCTCCACTCCCAACTCTGAACTATTTACACTGAGTTCCCTCCCATTGCCTGAACACTCTACCACCACATCTTCAAATGACTTTTCACACACTCAGCTTGGAACTACTTTTGCTCAAATGCCTCCATTTGCTCAACAACAATCAATTATAAATAGCCAGAAGATTTTTACATCAGGTAAGAAAAAAAAATATTTTCTGGGTGTTGTGGCATAGTGGGTTAAGTTGCCACTGTGATCCTGGTGCTGGTTTCAGTTCTGGCTGCCCCACTTCCGATCCAACTCCCTGCTAATGCACCTGGGAAAGCAGCAAAAGTCCTTGGACCCCTGCACCCACGTGGGAGCTCCTGGCTCCTGGCTTTGACCTGGCCCAACTCCAGCCATGTGGCCATTTGGGGAGTAAACCAGTGAATGGAAGATGTCTCTTTCTCTTTCTTTTTCTCTAACTCTGCCTTTCAAATAAATAAATCTTTCAAAAGATTTTTTTTAAATAGCTGAACAGTAAGATTTGGAGTACTTTACCACAAAAATATGATAAATGTTAGAGGTGAGAGAAACACTATTCCTTTGATTATTATAGAAGGTATACATGTATCAAAACTTCATAGTATATGCTATAAACATGTATAATTATTTCAATTAAAAAATAAAATAGTTCTACTTCCCCTAAGTAATCTCCTTAGTCCCCCTAGCTTTTAGAGTAGTATTTCCACTGTAAAAAACCTATCTGTTTTTCAAAAAAACTATCTGTTATCTTGCTGCATGACAAGGTTTCCTCCATGACTGCAGGAGCCATATGACAAGCATTTAACCTGGGTAAGTTATAGGCACTCAGAACTGATCCTTTTGAATTAATAAATTCAAGTATTCAATTCTTCCCTACAAGTAAGAGGATGTAGAAAGATTCCTAATGTCAGGCCCATGTATTCCTGAAAAGTGTATACATCTAATCAAGTCACTTCTGTTCTAGGTCATTAAAGCCAAATTTCTACCTCCTTTTCTTCTCCCACTGGAATATAGTATCCCAAAGAAACGGAACACCTTAGGTTGCAGATATTTCTAAAGATCTGTCAAAATCAAGAACAGTGTATACGGAGTAGAATTGTCACTGAACATGTCATTGTGGAGGAGAAAAATTGTTCAAGAATACTGGTATTTAACTGTCTTTCTCAATAGGAAACACCTTTCTTATATCTATAATACACAAAATACTACAGCAGGACTACAGACGGAAAATCAGTACATATCAGGGAAATTTTAGAAGTTTGAAGAATATGTAATTGGCAAATAAAAAATGCATAAAATACTACTGCATCTGGTCATATGAGTAAATATATAACTAGTGATAATCCTAACGTATGTAATATTTAAGGAAAACAATGAACCATTTTATGAGCTTTTTTCATCCACAAAATCCTCTGCCATGTATTTGAATGGTTCATATATTAAAATAAAAGCACAAGGCCGGTGCCGTGGCTCAACAGGCTAATCCTCCGCCTTGCGGCGCCGGCACACCAGGTTCTAGTCCCAGTCGGGGCACCGGATTCTGTCCCGGTTGCCCCTCTTCCAGGCCAGCCCTCTGCTGTGGCCCAGGAGTGCAGTGGAGGATGGCCCAAGTGCTTGGGCCCTGCACCCCATGGGAGACCAGGAAAAAGCACCTAGCACCTGGCTCCTGCCATCGGATGAGCGCGGTGCGCTGGCTGCAGCGCGCCAACCGCGGCAGCCATTGGAGGGTGAACCAACGGCAAAAGGAAGACCTTTCTCTCTGTCTCTCTCTCTCACTGTCCACTCTGCCTGTCAAAAAAATAAAAAAATAAAAAAATAAAAAAATAAAAATAAAAAAAAATAAAAGCACAAAAGAGGGCCGGCGCCGTGGCTCAACAGACTAATCCTCCGCCTTGCGGCGCCGGCACACCGGGTTCTAGTCCCGGTCGGGGCACCAGATTCTGTCCCGGTTGCCCCTCTTCCAGGCCAGCCCTCTGCTGTGGCCCAGGAGTGCAGTGGAGGATGGCCCAGGTGCTTGGGCCCTGCACCCCATGGGGAGACCAGGAAAAGCACCTGGCTCCTGGCTCCTGCCATCGGACGAGCGCGGTGCGCCGGCCGCAGCGCGCCGACCGCGGCGGCCATTGGAGGGTGAACCAACGGCAAAAGGAAGACCTTTCTGTCTGTCTCCCTCTCTCTCTCACTGTCCACTCTGCCTGTCAAAAAACTAAAAAAAAAAAAAAAAAAAAGCACAAAAGAGGGCACAAATCCAGTCTACAATTGGCCCAAATGTGTTTTCTCTGGTTTTTCTAACATTAAAGTTTTTGTCATTACATTATAAAAAATATATTTATGGGCAAGTGCTGTGACGTAGTGGGTAAAACTGCTGCCTACAGTGCCGGCGTCCTATATGGGCACCAGTTCGAGACCCGGCTGCTCCACTTCTGATCCAGCTCTCTGCTATGGCCTGGAAAGCAGTAGAAGATGGCCCAAGTCCTTGGGCCCCTGCACCCACGTGGGAGACCTGGACGAAGCTCCTGTATCCTGGCTTCGGATCAGCGCAGCTTCGTCCGTTGCGGTCATCCTGGGGAGTGAACCAGCAGATGGAAGACATTCTCTCTCTCTCTCTCTCTCTCTCTCTCTCTCTGCCTCTCTGTAACTCTTTCAGCTACACAAATCTTTAAAAATAAATAAAATATATTTTAAAATATATCCATAACATCTGCTGCATGTCAAACATGATACTAAGCATCTTATATTTACTAAACCACCTAAGTCTCATAATAAACTTTTTTTCTAGCTAGAAAACTATCATGTTCTTTTCTTTTTTTTTGATCTATCTTCCAATACTTTTATCACTTTTATTTATTTATTTATTTATTTTTATTTAGAATATAAATTTCCAAGGTACAACTTGTGGATTGCAATGGCTTCCCCACCCATACCTCCCCTCCAACCCACCCTTCCCCCTTACCCACTCCCTCTCCCCTTTCATTCACATTCAGATTTATTTTCAATTCTCTTTGTGTACCGGAGCTCAGTTTAGTATGTGTTAAGAAAAGATTTTAAACCATTTGCCCTCACATAGCATCATAGAGTGAAATATACTCTTTGAGTGCTAGTTGTAGCTTTAAATCACGTTGTACAGCACATTAAGGACAGAGATCCTACATGATATTATTGTCTTTTCTTAATCTAAGGACGGACACAACGAAGGCCTGTTGCCAAATCAGGCCAGCCGTCTACTATTGTAAACCAAGTTTTATTGGAACACAGCCACGCTCATTTGTTTATATACTGTCTGTGATTGCTTTCAAGCTACAGAAACAGAACTGAGTAACTGCAGCAGAGACCTTGCGGCTTGTAAACCCAAAAGCAATTCCTTACCTGGCTCTTTATAGGAAAAGTTTGCCAGCCCTAGCTTAACCTACTACGACAGTGTTTGGCATAATTTCTCATGTCCTAGTAACTTAATGAATATTTGATCGGTTGATTTTTTAAAGAATTTTTATTTATTTATTTGAGAGGGAGAGGTACAGACAGTGAGAGGAAGAGACAGAGAGAGAGGTCTTGCATTCGATGGTTCATACCCCAAATGGCCACAATAGCTGGAGATGCACCGATCCAAAGCCAGGAGCTTTTACTGGGTCTCCCACGCGGGTACAGGGGCCCAAGGACTTGGGCCATCTTCTTTTGCTTTCCCAGGCCATAGCAGAGGGCTGGATCAGAAGTGGAGCAGCTGGGACTCGAACTGGTGCCAATATAGGATGCCAGTGCTGCAGGCAGCAGCTTTACCCGCTATGCCACAGTACTGGCCCCGATCGATTGATTTTAGCCATTAATATTTGGTTTTTTTATCTTGACAGCTTTAAAGCTACCCAAGCCACTTAGATGTATAAAAAGTCAAATAATATAAAGAGAGCATTTTTCAAAATCTTAATAAACTTCTGGGGAAAGCAATGCAATTCTTACAAGGCACCTGGTCGTACTGGGGCCTGATGGGTCCAGGGGCTGATGTCTGCCTGACATGTATCTTTTTACTCCCCTGCACTTAACGCAGCATGTGGCATCAAGTCAGGACGCTATGAATGTTTCTGGAATAAATTTCCTAACAAGGCAGATGCTTTTCATGTAACTGGAACCCTTTTTTCTGTCCAATTTAATCATGAGATTGCACAATTTAAGACTGCATGATATATTCTAGGGCTCTCATGCTGTTACGTCTGCTTATAAATGAGGATCCAACTAAAGCTTTCCTGATTGAGAACGTTATTTTCTACAAGGAAAAAAATATTGGCATGGCACAAGAGTTTAGATACAAGGCTTAAATGCTGCCAACAATGATGGCATTATACAATGGTTCTCCATGTGTTTTCACATATAGAGTGCATAAAGATATTTTTAAACACAAAATCAACTGCATGACTATTATGAAAAGTATCTCTTTTAGTTATACAAACCAAAGCTATTGCTTAATCTTATAGTGTTTAAGTTTCTTCTAACATTTTGCACATAAATTATTTTTCTAAAATTATATTTCTTATTTTCTTCTTAGCATTTATATTTCAAAGGCATCAAAGAATTTATCAGTCTGAATTAAAACCGAAAACAAAACTTGTTATTAATTCTATTGCTGCAGGATACTGGGAAATTCACCAGTCTGTGCCAAGTCATTTCTAACAACTTGCTTTTAGAAAAGCGTTCTTTTAGTGTATGATTCTACAATCTAGGTCAAGGAGAAAAACAAACAAAAAAGTAGAAACTTAAACACACACTAAAAATAGTAGAGCACAAAGTTCTGAAATCTTAATAAACCAAGTTTGCGAACGTTTCTGAGGCAGTGCGATACTGTACATCCTTCTTTTTGAGAAGTCCTAGAGAGGGTGTGTGTGAGGAGAGATGGAACAAATTGCTCAATGAAAGTAATGGGGTCACCCCTTCGACTGCCTTCAGGGATGCTGGAAATCTGGATGCTCTTCATTCTGTTCCTATTCTTTCCTCTTCCCCATGTAGCTCCCAGCCATTTCATTTGAGAGTCTATTGTAGTTCATTAAAAGGTGCAGTTCTTGCAGAGCGAAGTGTTCTTCCAGCCAACCCTCACAATCTGAATTGTTTTGCTTTAAATGCCTTCCTTTTCAGCTTAAAACTTTAAAACTCCAAATCACATGTCCTGAAGGAGGATCATGCCTTTATAAACAGGAAATGTTCTCTCCTTGTTGGTCTCTCCATGTTTTACCCTCTTTTATGTGTTTAATTTTTCTTTAATCTAAGCCATGTGCCAAACGCACCATCTTATAGCCATTGAGACAGTCAGAGAAACCAGAGAAATGAGGAGTCAAAAGGAATTACACAGGCTTCCTGAACCAGCTATTATTAGCATGCCATTCCCTCCAAGAGAGCCTCTTGTGATAGGCAGACTGATCTTCCTCACTTTTCATGATGGGAGAAGACGTGTTGAGAGCCTTTTTGACATTTCAGCTAATTATTTAGTTATACCATAAGTGGCTATCTTGTTTTCTTAAGGAAAAACCCGAGTACTGCCTTTATAACGAAATTGGTTGGTTCCTAGTCTAGTTACCTTTACGTTTAAGAAGGCTTATTTTTCAGCAGTGTTACTGAGAAAAATTCTTACAAATATATTTATTACATAAATAATTAAATGACAGGAAACAATGAAATATAATTAGCATACTGTATGAGCTCTTACAGTGGAAAACAAGGCTAATGTAAAAGCTTAAAATGATGTTGTTTTAAAGGATAAGTAGATTTTACTGTCAGTTTGATGAATCTTTGATGAAGGAGATTTTAGGGACAATTAAACTAAATATGGGACACTGCTCACTTTCCAACATAAGCAGAGAGAAATAAATAGTATTATTCTAAAAGAACCTACACATATTGACTGCTCAAAATATCCCAGACACAGCTACGTTTCCACATACTTTCTTTTTTTTTTTTAACTTTTATTTAGAATATAAATTTCCAAGGTACAGCTTATGGATTACAATGGCTTCCCCCCTCCCCATAACTTCCCTCCTTACACGCTCCCTCTCCCCTTTCATTCGCATCCAGATTCATTTCCAATTCTCTTTGTATACAGGAGATCAGTTTAGCATGTGTTAAAGATTTCAACCATTTGCCCTCACATAGCAACACAAAGTGAAAAATACTGTTGGAATACTAGTTATAGCATTAAATCACATTGTACAGCACATTAAGGACAGAGATCCTACATGATTTTTTTAAAATTGATTAATTTTTTATGCAATTTCCAATTTAACACCAAGTTTTTTTTTTTCATTTTCAATTATCTTTATATACAGAAGATTGATTCAGTATATACTATGTAAAGATTTCATCAGTTTGCACCCACACAGAAACACCAAGTGTAAAAATACTGTTTCAGTACTAGTTATAGCATTACTTCACATTGGATAACACATTAAGGACAGATCCCACATGAGACATAAATACACAGTGACTCCTGAAGTTGATTTAACAATTTGACACTCTTGTTTATGGCGTCAGTAATCTCCCTAGGCTCTGGTCATGAGTTGCCGAGGCTATGGAAGCCTTTAGGGTTTGCCGACTTCGATCTTATTCTGACAGAGTCATAGTCAAAGTGGAGGTTCTTAACCTTCAAAACAAACTGACCAAGAACTTAACTACCTTGCTTAGTAGCACCAATGGAACTGTATCTTGATCATCTTCCACTTGAACTTATTTTCTCCATTTTATTAATATTTGAATTACTTATTTCATTACACTAGGCTAGAAAAAAGCCAAAGAAATTTATGTCAATATTTACTTAGCATCAGTTCTCTGGAGGGCAATTCTTTAAAAGAAACACAAATAATATAGAGTAAGTGGTACCTTCAATAGAAAAAATATTAAATAATAAGACAATGGGGCTGGTGCTGTGGCACAGTGGGTTAGAGACCTGCCCTCAGTGCTAGTGTCCCATTGGGGCACCAGTTCGAGTCCTGGCTGCTCCACTTCCAATGCAGCTCCCTGCTAAATGCACCTGGGAAAGCAGCAGAGGACACAAGTCCTTGGGCCCCTGCATGCATGTGGGAGATTCAGAAGAAGCTCCTGGTACCTGGCTTCAGATTGCCACAGCTCTATCTTTCGCATAAATAAAATAAATCTTTAAAAATAGTAATTTTTCTTTATTTTAAATAAGTACTAGGAAATTTGAGATTTTTTTTTTGGACAGGCAGAGTGGACAGTGAGAGAGAGAGAGACAGACAGAAAGGTCTTCCTTTGCCGTTGGTTCACCCTCCAATGGCCGCCGCAGCCGGCGCGCCGCAGCCGGCGCACCGCGCTCGTCCGATGGCAGGAGCCAGGAGCTAGGTGCTTTTCCTGGTCTCCCCATGGGGTGCAGGGCCCAAGCACCTGGGCCATCCTCCACTGCACTTCCGGGCCACAGCGGAGGGCTGGCCTGGAAGAGGGGCAACCGGGACAGAATCCGGCGCCCCGACCAGGACTAGATCCTGGTGTGCCGGCGCCGCAAGGTGGAGGATTAGCCTGTTGAGCCACGGAGCCGGCCGGAAATTTGAGATTTTAAAATATATCTTGGCCGGCACCTCAGCTAAACAAGCTAATCCTCCGCCTTGCGGCACCAGCACACTGGGTTCTAGTCCCGGTCGGGGCACCGGATTCTGTCCTGGTCGCTCCTCTTCCAGGCCAGCTCTCTGCTGTGGCCCAGGAGTGCAGTGGAGGATGGCCCAAGTGCTTGGGCCCTGCACCCCATGGGAGACCAGGAGAAGCACCTGGCTCCTGGCTTCGGATCAGTGCAGCGCGCCGGCCGCAACAGTCATTGGAGGGTGAACCAATGGTAAAGGAAGACCTATATCTCTCTTACTCTCTCTCACTGTCCACTCTGCCTGTCTCTCTCTCTCTCTATATATATATATATATATCTTTTAAATAGTAAAATCTTGTTTGTAGGCAACCGTTATTGTATACGATACCTGCAAGCATGGTAAACCTACACTGCACATTTAAAAATAGATTTCTCAGTCCTATAAGTAAGGAATAAAATCTAAACAAAATAAGATAAACTGTTTAACCTCCACAGAATGATTCACTTTTTAAAAAATTATTATACTTATTTTAAAAGCAGAGTAACAGAGAGAGGCAGAGACAGAGAGAAAGAGATCTATCTACAAGTTCACACCCCAAATGCTGTTAACAGCCAAGTCTGGGCCAAGCTGAAGTCAGAAGCCAGGAACTCCATCCAGGTTTCCCATGTGTGTGTAAGAGTCCAAGTACATGGGTCAGCTTTTGCTGTTCTCCCAAGCACATTAACAGGGAGCTGGATTGGAAGTGGGGAAGCCAGAACTGAAACTGGGATCTGCAGACGGTAGCTTAACCTGCTGAGCCACAATGCAGGCAGGCCCATTCACTTTCTTTATAATGGAATTATAAAATATAGCTAAGAAATATCAGCAAATATGAGATGAGTGCTTCAGACCCTTCAATTTTCTTTTAACAGGTGGGTTATACAGAACATTTTTCTTCTCTAAATTTTACCAAGAAGTTTTCAGTTAAAAAAGATTAACTTAAAAAAATCACTTGAAAAGAAGCATTTCTTTCCACAATTATACAGCGCAGTTCCAAAAATGAGGCAAAGTAAAGTCATCAGGACCCAGACTTTTCCTTGATGGAAAACTACTGCTTACTATTTCAATCTCCTTGCTTGGTATGGATCTGTTTAGATTGTCTAGATCTTCTTGATTTAATCTTGGTAGCTTAGATGAATCCAGGAATTTATCCATTTCTTGTGGTATTTCAGTGGTGTCAGTTGCAATGTCTCATTTTTCATCTGTAACTTTACTCTTTTTTTCCCTCAGTTGGTCTGGCTAAAAGTTTTGTTTATCAATTTATTTTCTCAAAGATCCAACTTTTTGTTTTGCTGATCTTTTGCATTGCTTTTTCCATTTTCAATTTCATTGATTTCTGCTTTGATCCTTATTATTTCTTGCCTCCTGCTGATCTGGGTCTGGCTTGTTCTTGTTTTTCTAAATCTTCAAGATGCATCATTAGATCTTTGAGACATTCTTTTTTAATGTAGGAGCACTTAATGCTGTAAACTTCCCTCTTAATACTTCTTTTGCTATTTCCCATAGGTTTTGATATGTTGTTTTCATTTTCATTTAAAGAAATGTTTTTAGTTCCTTTTAAATTTCTTTAATGACCCATTGCTCATTTAGTAGCCTGTTGTTTAATTGTGAAGTAATTATAAGTGTTCTATTATTCTTCTTGCTGTTGATTTCTAGCTTTATTCTTTTATGGTCTGAGAAGATACATGGTATGAGTTCAGTCCTTTTATGTTTGCTGAGACCTGATTTGTGGCCTAACGTGCAGTCTACGCTAGAAAATGTTTCATGTGCTGATGAGAAGAATGCATGTTCTGTAGCTGTTGGGTGAAGTATCCTGTAAATGTCTGTTAGATACATTTGCTCAATACCATGCTTGGATTCCAAAGTATCTTTATTGATTTTCTTTGTCTAGATGATCTGTCCCTTTACAAGAGTGGAATGTTAAAGTCACCCACTATTATTGTATTAGAATCTACCTCTTCTTATAGATCCAACAGTATTTACTATGTGCATGGTTTTGTGCTGAGTGTATATATATTTATGAATGCTATGTCTTCTTGCTGCATTGAATCTTTTATCAAATATAATATCCTTTTTATTTCTTCTGTACAGTTTTTGATTTAAAGTCTGTTTTATCTGACATCAGGATAGCTACGCATGCTTGCTTTTGGTCTTCATTTGCCTGGTGCATCCTTTTCCAACCCTTCACATTCAGTCAGTATGTATCTCTGTGAAGTGAGTTTCTTGTAGGCAGCAAAGAGTGCAGCATTTCTATTTTGATCTATTTAGCCAACTTAAGTCTTTTGGTTGGTGAATTTAATCCACTTATTTTGTGGAGTGGATTCTGATTCTATCTGTTGGTGAATTTGGTGGAGTTGTATGTTTTCATGATATATTACAGGACACCCTTCAGAATTTCTATACGGCTGTTTTCAGGGTGGTATATTCTCTCTTTTCATTTATCTGGAAAATAATTTATTTCTCCTTGACTTTTAAGGAACAGCTTTACTAGATATAATATTCTTGGTCATAAGTGTTTTTTGTTTTAAGACATCAAGCAGGAGCCGGCACCGTGGCTCACTTGGTTAATCTTCTGCCTGTGGTGCTGGCATCCCATATGGGCACCGATTCTAGTCCTAGTTGCTCCTCTTCCACTCAAACTCTCTGCTGTGGCCCGGGAAGGCAGTGGAGGATGGCCCAAGTACTTAGGCCCCTGCACCTGCATGGGAAACCAGGAGGAAGCACCTGGCTCCTGGCTTCGGATCAGCGTAGTTCTGGCCATAGCAGCCATTTTTGGGGGTGAATCAATGGAAGGAAGACCTTTCTCTCTGTCCCTTTCTAACTACTCTGTCAAAAAAAAAAAAAAAAGACATCAACCGGAGCATCCCACTCTCTTGTGGCCTGTAAGATTTCCACTAAGAAGTTTGATGTTAATTTAATTGGTTTTCCTTGATATGCAACTTGACACTTTTCTCTTACTGTTATTAGGATTCTCTCGTCTTTAACTTTTGACAAGATGACAAGAAGACGCCTTGGAGACCTTTTTCAGCTGAGTCTACTTGGTGTTCTTTGAGCTTCTTGTATCTGGATACCCATGTCTCTTTCAGGACCTGGGAAATTTTCAACTATTATTTAATTCATCAGTTTCTCCTTTCCTTTTTTTCCTTTTTTTATCCTTCAGGAATATTTCTAATATGATTACTTGGTTGTATCCTAATCCTAGTTAATGGTATCCCATATTTCACATAATGTCTTCATTCTTTTATCTTTATTTTTGTCAGGTTGGGCTATTTTAATAGTCTTGTCCTGGGGGGACAGAAATTCATCCCTCCACTTGATCTATTCTGCTGGTAAAACTCTCAATCGTATTTTTATTTCACTGATTGAATATTTCATCTCCAAAATTTCTATTTGGTTATTCTTAATGAGTTCTATTTCCTCAGTAATATTCTCATTCACACCACTCATTGATTTCTTCATTAATCTATCTGTATTCTCTTGCATCTCATTGCATTCTCTTACAATCATTATTTTGAATTCTCTCTGTCATTTCATAGATGTCCTTCAGTTCAGGATCTAATTCTGGAGGAGTATTGTGTTCTTTTGGAGGCATCAGGCTACCTTGCTTTTTCATGTCTCCTGTGTCCCTACATTGACGTCTGCTCACCTGGTGTACTCTTCCCTTCCTCTTCATAGAGGTTTGATTGTAAACAACAACAACGAAAACCTTATGGCTTAACTGGGATGCAAGGTATCACTTGGCTTTTGCTTGGGTTCTGTTTCTAGATGAGTCCACTCTGTCTTAATCAATGTGAGCCATGTTTGTTAGTGCCACAGTGGGCTAGTCTGCTACAGTTCATAGGGACAGAAGCATGGCTTTGAGGCGAATAAGGGTTTTCTTGGATGTGTATTTTTGGTCCACGGAGAGCTCAGTGTCAATCCCCCTGGCGAATGTGATAGCCAAGGTCTTGTTCTTGGTGTTGAGGGAGCCAGAGGTGGCCTCCCCTTGTCCTGCTGGCAAGTCTGAGTGATGTCAGGACTTACAGCACCATATTGCTGTGGCTCTAGGACTGCGTGTCATGGATGGACCCTTCCTCAGGTCCTGCTAGGAGAGTCCAACTGGCACCAAAGCTTATAATACAAACAGCCCTAGTCCTAGGGCTAAGGGATGTGAACTGGTTCCTCTCCCAGTTCCGCAGTTCGATTACGAGGTCAACAAGAGATTTTACTCTGGAGGGTATGAGTCCAGAGAGGTGGAATGCAGGTAGGTTCTTCTCTTGTCCATCAGGTAGATTGCAGTGGTACTGAGAAATTTAGAATAGATTGTTAAGTCCTGGAGTTGCAGGTCATAGTGGGGTCATTACCCAGAACTCCCAGGGTGGGAGCTGACTTTTTTATGGGCTGCTCCTGGTGTTAGCCCCTGGAAGCTCCCATAAAGTGTGTGAGCATAATTCTGGGGCTAATGCCCCCAAACTCCCACAGATGCATGCTGTAGCAGATCTGTCCTTCGCCCCACACATTGCCCTGACTCTATGATGCTGAGACGAGAAGAGGGGCACACTGCAACACTTTCCACTGTGGACTATGGTGCTTTGTGGGAGGAGGGGAAGGAAGCAAGGCAGCTTCCCTGCTCCGAACCTGGCAATTGCTCAGACGTCACTCAGCTCTCCAGGCTGAAGCTAAAGTCAGGGGGTGACTGCAGAATGCCCTCTCAGATCAAACTGCGAGCGGCTGGGTGCACAGTGATTTTTTTCTACCTTGGCGTGGTTCAATGGTAGCTCACAGTAGGCTGTGCCACGTGCTGGCTGCACTGATGTCTTCGTCTTCTCCTCTCTTGCCTCATGGCAGTCTTCATTGCTTTTCTTCACTACTTTGCTGAAAGTTTCCATCACTCAGACCCCTGAAAATGAGTCCTTGCTTTGTTCTTTCATATCCCAGAGCAGCTTATGTTAGTGTGGCTACACCCTATTCAGCCATCTTAGGGAGCAGGCCATAAACAGATGCATTTTCTGTTCACAATTTGAAAACACGAATACAGTAAATCGAAAGTCTATTTGCTTTTTATGTTCACCATGTGTTGGCAATTCTAAACAATATCTGTACTAACATGTTCCTCCTTGGGGTGGGGCATGGGGAAGAATCCTTTGTTGCTCAAGTTCTAAGCAATTACTCTGGTTCCTGTTGAGCTTTAATAACATTTGGATAAACTTCAAATTAGCACATTTTTATTACTTATCCTTGAATAAACATTAACTTCTACCTGGAAGCTAACCTGGAAAACTCCCAACTGCACATTCAACCTGTCACACAAAGATCGGTCTACAAGGGTTTATTTCAAGAGCCTATTGGCTCGGAGGGAAAGTCACTGCAGCTCTTCTTGGATACAGCTGCTATCTCCAAACCCTGGGTATTTCATAATCTGTCTTTTAAAGGCAGATTTAAAATAAGCAAAAATCTCACCATAATTGTGAAGAGTAAGGAACAAAACTTCGGTTTCTTCAATGCCAACTCTAATGTCACTCTGGGTGTTTTATTTGTGCTAAAATTTTTCCTATAGACATAAAAACATATTGCAAAAATCTCTAGAATTATTGTAAAATGGAAGCAATAAAAAAACTCTGGTAAACTCATCCTTACAGTTAAGACTTTCCCTATTTGTATGTATATCTGTTCATGTGAAACAATGCTTTTCAAAATTAAACTTAGAGGGGAGTTATTCATTGTCATAGGCAAATTTTCAGAGGTTATAGCTTGAAACTAGAAACTGTTATTAAATGTTGCAAATGATCAATTAACAGTACTTAAATATATTATTCAGAAAATGTATTAATGAAAATGAGGTATTATTCTATTGCTTACCCTCTTTGTTGTATTATAATGCTTAGTTTATTCACTCATTGGTTTGTTTGAAATGGTCATACATACGAACATTCATTTTTTCTGGACATTATCATTCATAGCTAAGGATTTGGTACATTTGCTGCTTGGGACGCCTTCATCCCATACTGGCGTACCTGGGTTCAAGTCCAGGTTTCACTACCTGTTCCAATTTCCTGCTAATGCAAGCGATGGGAGGCAGCAGGATACATCAAATAATTAGGTCCCTTACACCTATGTGACAGAGACTCAGATTGAGTTCTTGGCTCCTGGCTTTGGTTTGGAACAGCCCTAGCTGCTGGAAACATTTGGGAGCTAAATCTGTGGATTCAAGATACTTTGTCTTTCCCTCTTTCAAGTAAACAAAATAACATTTTTAAAAGTGCTATGCTGTTTTTTATCAAATACGGTTGCTAGGCCCTTGTAAGATCTAAGGCAACGACAGATATAAGGTGATCCAAACGAACCTATTTATTCGTAATGAACAAATCATTTGCTTGATCCCATGTCCACACTTTCCAAGTTCAGTTCCTCGTGTGTCTACTTCAAGCATGACCATCAGATTTCTGTGCCTGCGGCTCCCAGGGATGATCTTGCTAAGGTTACTGATGACTTCATCTTATGTCTCCCTAGCACAACTGTCTTCATCTTGGATTTCTATAACCCGGTTCTCCTAGCCTTAGTTTCCTCTCACTTCCTTAATAATTCTTTTTCCTTTTTCTCTCTCTCCCTCATGGTTCCTGCCCTTATTTTAATAAGATTCCTCTGCTTCTCTACATGGACTCTTTTCACTCTACACATACTGACAAATCATCACGCACATTCTGATGGTCCACACTAATTATTAGCTGAAATGTATATATCCAGCCATATCCCCTGAGCCCACCCTCCACCTCTGATATCTATGCTCAGATGTCCCATGGTTTCCTTAAATATGACATAATGAAACCTAAACCTCATATCTTGCTCACTTAATTCTTTCCTCTGTATTTGCCAAACCAGTAAATGTAGAGACATCCTCAATTCCTTTCCCTTTCATCCTGATATGCAAGTAATGATCAAGACCTGCTGATTCTTCCTATTTTTCATGCACTTCCCACCCCTCTTTCCCCACTGCTACTACCTTAACATCATTTTCTGTCATCTGCAATGCCAGTATTTTCTTAATTGGTATTTCTACCTCCAGTCTCAAACATTTCTGAAAGAATTTCCACTAAATTCTCAGCATGAGCTTACTAAATAGGACACCTGATTCGATTACCTTCATGGTTTTTTGCTTCCTACTGCCGTACTGTAGAAAATCAGTACTACTTAGTAAGGCATATATCTGACCCTGAGTTTTGCCATAGCTTTGGGAAAGCCCAGCACTTCAGCTACTTCAAAATCCTCAGAGTTCTCTGAATGTTCTTCTATGCTTCATACCTCTTTACCTTTACTTCCCTATGCCCTTTTATTGTCTCCTCAATGAAAACCTCACTATTCTGATGATACGATCAAATGGTAACTTCTTTTAACGTTCTTCATTATCACAGTCAGTAAAATTAAACACTCCCACCGTAAAGTTAATATGACAATCCCTACCACACTCTGGAATTTTTGTATTTATAAATCAGCTATTTCTTTCCAAACTATGGGCTCCAAGATGGCAGATAGTCTATCTGAATTATTTTTATGGTTCTGGCACCATATTTAGTAGGTAGTTGATAAATGTTCCTAGATAAAAAGAAATCATGTTTGAGTCAGCCTTATTTGGTTTTGCTCTTTATTTTCCTCATTCTTGTGGCCTCTCTGGCCCTAATTTGTTTCCTCACACTAATGCAGATAATTGAGCATGCTTTATAATTGCCTTTATTTAACATTTACTGAGAATCTGTAACAACATATTTCATTGGGGGCACATGTGTGTGGGGGGGGTTAGGTGAGATGGATGGCAGTAGGGTATAAAAGTATAAAAACTTGGTCCCAAATTTCTGTTTATCAGACTTGGCCCTTCTCACAATATCCATATACTTACCTCATAGGCAAGCTAGATAAATACAACGGCAAGGTCCCTTCTTGAAGGTAAATTTATTGGGAAGCAATGACTTATTAATTTCCTGACCACTTCACTGGCCTAGGCCTTTCTTAGGGAAAATGCAGGCATTTATATTCATAATTTATTTAATAGCCTTGAATTTGCTGAAGATAATATATATTCATAATTGTTTTCTCTTTTACACAGTGCTCCACCAATTCCACTGTACCCCATAAAAAGCTGCCAAAACTTTAAAGACTTAGAGAACCATATCCATCCCACACCTCAATTTTTAATGATCACTTTCACTGAGTACTTCTTATGTACCAAGCATAGTTTTTGTGGCTATCATGCACTTACGGCTCTCTAAATCAGAATATTCAGCAGGCTGTAATAATAGTTAACAGTGCACCAGAGGTATTGTGCTAAATGCTATTCATGTATCTTTGCAGGGAATACTCACAGAAATGATGTGAGGGAAGTGTCATTTTTACAAGTAAAAAAAGGAAAACACAGGAAGATTAAGGAACCTGATCTGAATCAAGCAGCAGATACGAAGCCCCAATAGTGCATGTTCAACCATTACCGCACACAGCCTGAGCTGGAACTCAGCCCTTCTGTGCACTGTGATGACGGCAAGTCCAACAGCAGTGAGATGCCTTTCACCCACTCAGTATCTCATCTGAGAACTAACGGAGAAGTATTTCTGGGCAAATAACACACGTTTATGCACATGAGTTTTTTTTTTTTTCTGAGTAAAAATTTAGTAGGAAAAACACTAGCAATGAAATGTAGAGTAAAATGTCAAAATTCAGGCTTTGTCAGCTTAATCATATTAAGAAGTTTTGATCCTGAATGTTGAAAATAGTAAATCTTCAAGATTAATATGTGGGTGAATCAAAGCTGTTGTAAGATGACAAATACAATATTCACCACAAATTTGGTATAGTCTTCCAATCCTGGGTAATACATTGCAAATATTAGCATCTAACAGCATTACCACTATAGTTATGGAGTGAGCTGCTCTTGGAAATAATATATTTTTAAAAATTTATTATATATTTGAGAGTCTGGGTTGGGGGACTCCCCTGCATCTGCTGATTCACTCCCCGAATGGCCACAAGTGTTGGGGCTAGGCTGGGGCCAAACCCAGGAGCCTGAAACTCAATCCAGGCCTCCCACATTGGTGGCAAGAACTCAATCACTTGAGCTATGATTACAGCCTCTGAGGGTCTGGAACTGAACCCAAGCACTCTGATGTGCTGTAACTTAATTCCTAGGCCAAATGCCTGCCCTGGAAATTAAGTATTTTAAGTTATTTGGAATATAACAGATATTCAAAAATTTCATGAAAAATATACATTATGAAAAAAATATACATTTACTTCACACATTTTTGCAACAAAATAAGCTCAACTTCAGGGCCGGCATCGTGGCACAGTGAATTAAGCTGTGGCTTGCAATGCTAATATCCAATATGAGCGCTGGTTCAAGACCTGGTTGCTCTACTTTCAATCCAGTTCCCTGCTAGTGTTCCTGAGAAACCGCCGGGACACCTGCCATCCCCATGAGAGACCTGGATGGAGTTCTAGGCTCCTAACTGCAGCCTGGCCAGCCCCTGCTGTTGCAGTCATTTAGGGGGTAAAGTAACATCACATTACGTACAATCTTAATATCTTCATTGGTATAAACTACCATGTTCTCGTCTGAAAATCTCTGACTTCATTGCCAGAAAGCTAGTGCCATCTACTCCTTACACTTAGCTTCATTTCAAATTCTTCTTAGTGTTTCGCTCAAATCCTCGTGTCCCTATTCTCTGTTGTCAGGCAGCTATTGCCATTCCAAAGGTCACGGGCAGCAACTCAGTGGAACAAAGTTCTCAAATATTTTACATTCCCATTTTAAGGAGATGTTACTAGGTAAGTATATTACCAGCCACTTCAGTATGTCGAATTCAGGGAAATAATTTTCTTAAACCATAATAGAATTTTCATTGAGGTAATTTATTTTCAATGCATGAAATATGAATTGTTCAGCTATCCCTATATTTGCCTGAGAAATCAAAGATATTTTCAAACAGTAGCAGTGACTATTGTGATTATAGGTGCAAAATGGTATGATGATAGTGTCATTTGGGGATTCCATTTACATAAAACAAATTTATAATTGATGTGCCACTTTGTGGTCACTAGAGTTAATGGGCCTTTTAAGAACTTCTACTTAATAACAATAAAGTGTCATTTTTACAAGGCTTAATGTTGGAAGAATTAATACACCTCACAGCCTGACCTTCAGCTGCTTCTTTGATGGCAACTACTGTACCATTTCATGCTCAGAGATTTTCCAGATTTAAAGTTGACATTATAAAAATCAGTATTCAGGGATGTTTTTTAATACAACCGGGATATTAATTGTAGTTGGATGGAGCAGCCTGTTTAGTGTGTAGATAACAATTTAATAAGGGAGGGATTTTCACCAAGATTTAGAGAACACTTAACCTTCAAAGCACTCAAATGATTTGTATGGATATCTAGGTACTAGAAATGATCATTAATGCATCATCCCAACTGATCTGGGAGGCCAGTCATCAGTAAAATGTCTTTTTCTATTCAAACGAAGTATGCAGTATGACATTCATAACTACCACCTCCCGTAACCATTCGCAAGCATTCATACCCAAATGATACGTAGTACAGTGGTAAATATCCCGCTGTCTTGCTTATGGGCAGACAAAACACAACAAAGTACCCATAGGAGCACTCTAAATCACAGGGTGTCGTGACTCCCTAAACGAGTGTGAATAGTTAACTTGAGCCTTGGTTACAAGATTGAATAATAGGATCAAGCAGCCTGTGAAAGTGTTTTCCGACTTACCAGCACTGCGCAAGATCTGGCAAGGCATCACCAGTTGTCTTGATTTTCCAAACAGGGTAAACAAACCTCCTTTGACTGGCAGATGCAAGAGAAACTATACTTTTCTATACTGGTTATCAGAGTTCAAATTGAAGGGAAGTAAACAGTAGGTTCAACAGTACAAATGAAAACATTCAAGCTTATCTAATAGGTTCCTGAGAAATTGTACCAGTATATCAGCTTAAGACCAAAGATCAGGCTCTTACAACTTTAGGCCAAATGTGAATAAAGGAGCTCAAAAGTACAATTATTGGAAGAAGTAGCTTTCTTGCAAGAGGTTATCCAGGTTTTCCTCCTGGAAAAGCAGACACAGATATGGGATTAGACACATAAGGGCTACTGGGGAGAAGAGGAGGCAATACCTATTGAACAAAGTGAACGGAAGTTGGAGGCGCCTGGGAGAGCTTTCCCATCAGGACACAGGTCTGCCTTCTTTGGATGAGGAAGGATGAGTAGGGAGAAAAGCAGTAAGCCTTACACCACAGTAAACCAAGACACTCTGGCCAAGCTGATGGGGAATCCTTGAGCCAAGGTTGGCATCGGAGGACTCTCAGATCTCAGAGGAACCAGCCTGAGTTAGTCCCCCTGCTGGACTCAGTTACTGGCGGGCAGCAGCTCCTAGCAACCATGGCCTCAACACTAAAGCCATATTAGATTCAGAGTGTCACCTCTGGAGCAACTATCACACTTCCTATAACAAGAGATGGGAGAGGGCATTTTCCTGAGCTTCATGATGTATTCAGTCAGTTGCTATGCCTTCAGAAGATTAACTATTTAAATAGAAATCTGAGATTCAACAACAAGCATGAGTGATTTGACTTCACATTTACAAAAACCTACTACTTGTGGAGACGTGAAAAATACTGTATTTCAGCTAACCATAAAAATAGAAAATCACCCTAATGAATCAGTAGCTTCAAATATATTTGCTAAGGTAACCACCTTCAGTACACTTCAGCACACACAGTTCTAAGATCTTAGTCCAACAAGAGAGTACTAGCATCAATTGAATAAACCAGTAGAGCAAATCAGTGAGACTGCTCAGAAAATCAAAAGTTCACAGGACAGGGACAAAGATAAATAGAATTTATGGGTCTAACACGTGGTATATATCTGTCACCGTGCTGTAATTTTTATGAGGAAGGACAAAGATATGCAAGACAGAAATGTACTAAGCATAAAAGGGGAATTTTACTTCGCTCTGCTAGGACAAGCCATCTAAAGGGCTGGAATGTGTGGATTATATCTACATATATTGGCAGAAAGTTGAGGAGATGTACTATTTGCATGGGAACAGCTGATCTGGGACAGTCTTCTTCCTGTGTGTGCAGAAAACAGCTCTCAGAATCCCAATACGAGCTAAATACCATGCATTGGTGTTGAAAATGATCATTTAGGGCTTTTAAATTAACCTGCTTATTTGTTTTGCTACCTTATGCCATTCTTTGTATTTCCTGTGACGTTCAGAACACAGCATCATTGCTTTAAAGGACTTTTGGCCCCAGAATATAGAAGTATTTTAAGTAACTTTGGTAGCCATATGCCGTATAGAAACACTGTTTTTAATGTAGAGGTATCTGAGGGTGTGGTTCAGTGCAAATACTAGTGGAGATAGAAATTCTATTGCAAATATTTCTGAATGATTTTTGGAAACAGAACTGTCTTAACCATGAATGCCCCCACTAGAATGAAGAGATGAGACTAGAAAAGTGTTCTGCAATCAGATTTCCAGGCCCTAGGAACGTCCCAGTGTGTTGCACAGGACCACTCTGGAAAGGAAAGCTGATTGTGAGGCCGCACTACTAGGTGTTTTAAATTTGGACTCCATAAAAGAATCCATCTGGAGAAAAATTTTAAGTATTGAAAATATCTGGGCTATACGATTTCTAAAATCTCTTCAGCAATACATTTCCAAACTTTTGCTTAAAGTTGTGATAGTGGACTGGCATTGAAGAATGGAGTGATGGAGCCACGAAGCAAGGAATGCTACCAGCCCCTGCAAACTGGAAGATGCAAATGAATGGATCCTTGCTTGGAGCCTTCTGATGGAACATAGCTCTGCTGACATGTTGATTTCATCCCAGCCACTCCAATTCACACTCTGCGCTTCCAGAACTCTGAGGTATCACAGTTTGTGATAATCTAATACACACAGGAAAGGTTTTCTTTTTCTAATGTCCTATTTTACATCTTCTGAAAGCCACCCAGTCTAGCCATGAAGATAAAGAGATGGCAGTTATACAAAATCACCTGGAAAGACTATTTTATTTGTCAGCTGGAACACATTAACTACTAGTTCTTGTGCTCCTCAGTAATAACGAACATAGCTTTTTTAAAGGTTTATTATTTATTTGAAAGAGTTACAAACAGAGGGAGAGGAATAAAGGTGGGGGGAGGGAGATGGAGGGAGAGGGGGAGATGAGGGAGAGGAGGAGGGAGAGGGGGGGGGAGGGAGGGAGAGGGAGAGACAGAGAGACAGAGAGACAGAGAGAGAGAGAGAGAGATCTTCCATCTGTTAGTTCACTCTCCAAATGGCCACAACAGCCAAAGCTAGGCCAGGCTGAAGGCAAGACTCCACCAGGGCCTCCCATATGGGTGCAGGGGCCCAAACATTTAGACCATCTCCCACTGCTATTCCCAGACCATTAGCAGGGAGGCTGATTAGAAGTGGAGCTGCTGGGACACAAACCAGCACCCATATAGGAGACTGGAGTCACAGGAGGCAACTTTACCCTCTATGCCACAATGCTGGCCCCAGAACATAGGAGTATTTTAAGTAAACATTTTAGTGAAGAATATCATAAATATAGAAAAGTAAATAGATCATACAGAGAGCAAAATGAATTTTCATAAAGTTAGCATAGCTATGTAAGCAGAACCAGAATATTCTTCATCACCATTGCAGTCAATAGCCCCCTAAAGGTAGGCACTACAGATTCACATTGAATTCTTTTGTATTGTACCTGATAGAATCATATGGCAAATTATTTTGGTCTGGCTACTTTTGTGTGGCTTTCTCCCATGTTGTTGTATGTAGTAGTATACTATTTATTTTCTTTGCTATGTATGATTACACTATATGACTATACACAGAGTACTTGCCCATTGGTGGTTATTAAACAGCACTGCTCTGAACATTCCTAAGAACAAAAGTAACTATTACTTTTGGATGAACAGTATATAGGTTGAAAACGTTGGACCACAGACACTAAGTGTATTTAGAGAAGAAGCATTAGAATTCTATCCATGAACTGCGATAAACTTGTTCTCTTTATACTAAAACAATTCATAAAAAAGAGTGAAACTGTCTTTTCAAAGTCACCCCTCTGCCATTAGTAAACTATCCTTCTGTCCTTTGACCTTAAAATTGTAGGTGAATTCTAAGCATCCTAAGTCCTTTGATTAGATACTCTTAGAGAAATTGGCTAAACTCTGAAGTCAAAATATTATATTTATGCTTGTTATATTTTAAAGGTTACTTTAATGTAGCAAAATATTGTTTAAAATCTGAAGAAGACAAATTCTTCCTTGGTCCCTGGCTCTGTGGAAGTTTTTCCTTCATATTATATTCTAGGAGGAAGACCATCAGAACCACAGAAGTCCTAGTAAAGGTAATGTGTTATCCTTAGGGGAATATCTGGGACATCTTGGATAATATTGCAGCTTCTCATATAACCCAGAAATATGCAAAACTACAGTGAAGACCACACTCTCCTAGAACTGAATGAGTGTAAAAAGATTAAAATATAATTAATCCAATTGTGTTTCTTTGAGATGCTTCCAACACTTCCAGCCAGCAGAACAATGGTGGGTTTTTTGGGTGCTTTTTCAGCAGAAATAGTCTTTTAAAAACATTTTGCTTTCAATATAGGGATGGGGGGGGGTGCCGCCGCCTTCTCTTTCTCCCTAGGATAGCAGAGCTCTGAGCTCTGTAAGAGCGAGCGTGAAAGATTATATAAAGCACAAAATGATCAAGTTTACAGAGAAGAGTCCTGGGTTTTCGACTATAATACTATCAGCTTGAGGCTGAAAGAATCAAGAGGTCTAAAGGTTTAGGGACCCAGAATGAAAGCAAGTACACCTGAAATTGAAGTCATGTCAACAGGACTGTTTGACTGCCTACTTTGCATCTGAAAGCCCGATGTCTGAAGAAATGTGACTATTCAATGGCAAGCTTGTGTCAGCAGTTATAAGAAAAATGAGGCTTCTCACACACACACACACACACATCTTCCTTGTTGTCTTTGTACTTCTAATTCCTTCAGATTGTGTTTTGATATCTTTCTTCATCCTACATCATACTTCTAACCCAGCAGTGGTCCCTAATTCAGAACTCATTTTCAAAGGTCAAATCCCAGTCTGGAAGCATCCCAAGAACCCATGACTATGCACCAATGCTGCTGAGTAGCCAAAGGGTACACAGCTTTTGGCTAAGCATAGATTCCTTTTTTATACAAATCCAGTGAGGAGGGAAAAACCAAACAGGTGAATCTATTCAACATAGAAAATTCAAATAAAAAACCCATAAACTTATGGATGACTTTATTTACCACAAAAGTACTCAGTTCAGAAGACTATACAGTAAATGCGAGGTGTTATCAAACATCTCATGAAAAAAATGGGTATTATAGAAAACATGCATGGATTTCTAAAATTGCTGCAGCAAAATAAATGAGGGCTGTACTCTCTGGGCAAATGGCATCCACTGGTCGGCGGCAGGCTCTACAGCCTACACAAAGTTCTGGAAACAGCCAGAGAGATGAAACGCTCTCACTGCTAGGAGGCAGGTTGCCACCTTGGGCTGCTATGACTAAGGTTGCTCGTTCTGATAACATTCATTCCCCATGTGTCATTGATGTAGATTGTTTGCTCCATGAGGAGGAATTCTCAGGAAGGTGCCCAAGCACAAGCCTCCCCTCCCTTACCCTCTTCCCTGGCCAGAAGGCACCCTTGGCACACAGCAGTTGGAGCAGCGGTGACGGGGCCATTGTGCTCACAGGAATGTAAAGGGCAGCAAGCGCAGGTGTGACTGTGGAGGTGAGAAGGTGATGGACACCTGGGATGGGATGGGGATCTTCCTACCACACAGCCACACCCCACCCTGCTGTATCCTCATGCGCCGGCCCATGCCAGCACTTCCTTACTAAGTCATCACATCACACTCAAACCTGTGGCACCTCAGGAAAGAGAGACCACAGACGCTGCAATGACTGTTTCCACAGACAGAAACTCTACAGTGATAATATGGGAAGGAGGGGAGTGGAAAATGGTGGGATGATAGGGAAAGGGTGGGGGAATTAAAAGGGAATTATCTATATATATATCATACCATTATCATATACGTCATATCATATATATCATTTTTCAAAGTTTTTATACATAAAAAGTTTTGAAAAATGATTTTCTAACTCCATTTTCCATAAACTTTTAAAGTACCCTCATATTGGGGCCAGTGCTGTGGCATATCAAGTAAAGCTGCCACCTGCGGTGCCAGCATCCCATATGGGTGCCAGTTTGAGTCCTGGCTGCTCCACCTCCAATCCAGCTCTCTGCTGTGGCCTGGGAAAGCAGTAGAAGATGGTCCAAGCCCTTGGGCCCCTGCACCTGCATGGGAGATCCAGAAGAAGCTCCTGGTTCCTGGCTTTGGATTGGCTTAGCTCCTCGGCTAGTTGTGGTCATGTGGGGAATAAACCAGCAGGTGGAAGACATCTCTCTCTCTGCCTTTGAAATAAAATCAATCTTTTTAAAAAATACCCTCATACTTTCTTATTTTAAAAAAGTATTACAATAATTCATGCTGTCAATCAACACTTACCAAGCAGTAAATTTTTCCAGGCAAGGAGGTTATAAAAACAAACAAAACAGGGCCAGCACTGTGGTGTAGTGGGTAAGGTCACCACCTGTAGTGCCGGCATCCCATATGGGCTCTGGTTGGAGACCCAGCTGCTGCACTTCTGATCCAGCTCTCTGCTATGGCCTGGGAAAGCAGTAGAAGATGGCTCAAGTCCTTGGGCCCCTACACCTGCACAGGAGGCCTGGAAGAAGCTCCTGACTCCTGGCTTTGGATCGGCACAGCTCCAGCCGTTGCAGCCAACTGGGGAGTGAACCAGTAGATGGAAGACCAACCGACTGACCAACCAACCTACCTCTCTCTCTCTCTGCCTCTCCTTCTCTAACTATTTCAAATAAATAAATAAATCTTTAAAAACAACAACGACAAAAACAATAAAACTCTTGTAATCAAGAGTCAAAGATTTAGGCAAGAGAGGGGTCTCAGAACAGGGGCAGAAAATCTGAATCTCTTTACTGGCTTGAGCTGATTTTTCAGAGGATCTTCCAGGAAAAACACATTCTCACCATACCACCCTGTAATCTTGGATTTTGGGTTGAAAAAATATGTTCTCACAAAAGCCTGCACATGGATGTTTATAGCACCTTTATTCAAAATTGCAAAAACTTGGATGCAACCAAAATGTCTTCAGTAGGTGAATGGATAAACTGTGGCACATCCAGACAATGGAATGTTATTCAGTGCTAAAAGGAAATGAGCTATCAAGCTGAGATATAGTGGAAACTGAAATGCATATTACAAAGTGAAAGAAGACAATGTGGAAAAACTATATACTGTATACTGCAAATATATGACATTCTAGAAATGACAAACTACACAGATAATAAAAAAGATCACTATAGTTTCCAGGCTCAGGTAGGAGAAAAGGTTGGATAGGAGGAGTACAGAAGAATTTTTTTGTCAGTAGAGAGGATTTTTTTAGGGCAGTGAAACTATTCTGTATGATACTAAAATGGTGGCTATATGTCATTATGACTTTTCCAAACTCACAGGATGCACACTCCCAACTATGGACTTTGAGGGGTAATGATGCATCAGTCTAGGGTCATTGATGGTAACAAAAGTACCATTCTGGGGAGAGATGTAGATAAGGGGGAAGGTTGCGTGTGTATGTCATGGGGAGGGCAGCAGGCATATGGGAAATACTAGTACTTTCCTCTCAATTTTGCTGTGAACCTAGTACTGCTCTAAACAATAGTCTTTAAACCATGAAATTGTCCTTATCCTCATAAAATTCTAATATAGGAATATCTGATAGGCAGTAGAATCCCAAGTTATTTAAAGCTTATATATGAAGATTAGTCTTTTGTTGTTATGATAGGATTCGACAGTAAAGACTCTGCTGCTTGTCTTGCAAATCCAAGCGTTCACTGCAAGACTCAAGTAGTTGCCTTTAGATTCAGAAGTATCAATGATTTAACATTGAAAAGCATATTAATTATACCCAAATAACCCTGGGCCCTCGAGGTTAAATTGAGTTGACCAGATGCAGAGATACAGAATATCCTCCCTTTAATCTAACATGGCTAGTTTATTCTAAGTCATATAAGGAGAGATTTTATAGGCTTGATGATTTTCATAAATGGTTATCTTTTAAAGTGTGTCAAAATAGAGAATTTAATAACAGTTATTTAGTAACATAGATGCATATAATTTCAATATGGCACATTTAACTTAGGCAATAAATGTCTTATGTTAATGTGCATATTGCCTAACCTCTGTAAATCCTGGGGAAAGAATGTCTAATAAACAAGACTCTACATCATTCCTCCTGCATGGACTCGGATTCTTTACCTAGGGAATAGTCTACCTAACAACACCACAAAAAAACACCGTTTGCCTCCACTTCCATCATGGTCATCTTTGGAATTAAATTCACCAGAGAAGGCTTCTGAAAGGTTGTGACATTTTGCCTGTCACGTAATATCAATAGAACATTTCTTCTATCCTTTCCTACGACTTGCTTTCAAAATAACCCATGATACAGATAATCTTAAAATGAGAATCAAAGCTTTTGTCAAGAACTGTGATATTACAGAGTCAACAGTGAATGCTATCACGCTGTACATGATGCCAATATAACAATATCAATAAAAACTGCATCTCTTGTTTCTCATGGAAACACTGCATCTCAAGCAAGTAACAGGTTCCTTCCTCGTGGTAGCCAGTTTAAGCTGTAATTCCAAACATAGAAATGGTTAATCCTATTGTATTAAAATAGCCTATAGGAAATTAAATTCTTTATGAAGACAAATACATTTTGTCAATTAAAGATTCTTTTAATGAGATGCAGAGTCACAGAAAACTATACAAGACCATTAATCTGTCAGATTTTCTCAGAGAAACTGTAACAGGACAAACGTAAGAAAGGACCATATCTTAAATTAAGACAAGAGTATCCCCAACAGCCAACCCCAATGCATAAGCAGGCTAAGCCAAGTCTAAGGGACTTGTTGCTCTAGAACACTCTTACTCATGTCTGATGCTTGGCTAGCTGTTGTTAGGGATGAGTGAGTCTCAAGTCTTTATCCATATGGGTGGCAAGAGTTTCAAGAGAACAAGTGAAAATATTCAAGGTCTCTTAAGGTCTATGTTTAGAAATGCCATGATGTCAATTTGACCACATTCCATTTGACAAAGCAAATCACAAGGTCTCACAAAATTCAAGAGGTGGCAAAACAAGCTTCATCGCTTGACATGAGGAAATGAAAAGATATCACAAATATGTGAGGGTGGCTACGAAGGCAGGAGCAAGAAGGGAAGTGCACGAGGTAAGCTCAGAGAGCTGGGCACAGGGAAGATCAATAGTGGAAGCAGGGAGATAAGAGGCTATGGAGGGCTGTCACTGTGGAGGAGCAGGAAAACCTACCTCCTGCAATGCCAGCACTCCACACGGGTGCCAGTTTGAGTCCCAGCTGCTCCAATTCCCATCCAGCTCTTTGCTGTGGCCTGTGAAAGCAGAAGATGGCCCAAGTCCTTGGGCCCCTGCACCCACGTGGGAGACCTGGAAGAAACTCCTAGCTCCTAGCTTCAGATGGGCCCAGCTCCACCGTTGTGGTAAATGGGGAGTGAACCATCTGATGGAAGACCCCCCCCACCCCGCCTCTTTGTAACTCTAATAAATAAATCTAAATAAATAAATAAAGTGCTGAAGGAAAACAAAGTTCTCAATCTAGAATTATAGGGGGGGGGGGGGGGGAGGAAGAAGCTATTCAAACAGTCCAGCAGAGAATTCAAACATCTGATTTTCAAGTAGAAAACGCCCTATCAACACACCACCTGACAAAAATTTTGTGTTAAAGCGCAAGTGTCTGAAACTCACCTAAGTCTTGCTTCACCAATATGCTGCTCTGAACAGCTAATGCATTCATGTTCTAACTCCCTTGTTCTTGCTGCCAAAGTTTAGGGTTTCTTCCCCCACAAACTGATACATGGAATAAAAATATGAAGTAAAATTTGAATCAGCAGCAATTCTTCCAGTAATCCTCAATTTAGATAACACACTTTCAAAACTTCAGCTTCATATACGATTTTGAAACATGTTGGTTTTAGAAAATCCAAAGATTTAAAGTATCTAAAATATCTACAATAAATGAAAATAAACTAAACTTCCTATCCAGTGACAAAGGAATTAGCCACAAAAATAACAACAGAATCACAGCAACACATGACAGCTGGCGTCCCTAGCGGCGACATGTTTTAATGGCTACTACTTGGAACACTTGCAGGACTGTCCACTTTATAGATTCACCTATCAGTTTCAACTCATTAATTATAGGAAACAATGATACTGACAGGCTACAAATTATCTTACACATGTTCCCCTTATGAAACAGAATAGTCCAAGCCCTCTAAAATAATTTTATAAGACAACAAACAAATGGACAACTACTGCATAACCCTTCCAATACTTCTAAAATTTAAAGAGAAAAAGTAAAAATTTTATGCTGACCGACTTTCTCTGTAAACATCTGACTTAGAATTGGTTCAACTAAAAATAAAGGTAAATTAAGAAGCTTTACAACATGCTTGCATTTCTCACACCCATATTTTAGTCCTTTCAACCTTTTCTATCCTTGATTCAGAGGCAACCATGACTGGTCCTCATGAACTCATTGCAATCTTGAAATAGAGCCATGCTTACACTGTACAAGGCAAAAATCAAGACAAAAATCCTATTTTAAAAATTCAGTGCAACAAAATTCTATAAATTATCTTGGAAACTTATCCAAATAATCCTCATTATCACCTAATGATAAATTTCTATCAATTCATAAACCAAGATATTACTAAGCAAATGAAATACATCAGTATTATAATACAGCAAATTTAATCCAAGATTTCATTCATTCAACCAACACTGAGTTTCCACACTATCCAATGCTCCTTGATATGAGTGGATTAAAATAAATTGTCAGAGCTAGCACTGTGGCACATGAGCGCCGGTTCTAATCCCAGCTGTTCCATTTCCGATCCAGCTCTCTGCTCTGGACTGGGAAAGCAGTAAAAGATGGCCCAAGTCCTAGGGCCCCTACACCCATGTGGGAGACCCGGGAGAAATTCCTGGCTCCTGGCTTCCGATCTACAGAGCTCTGGCCGTTGTGGCCATTTGGGGAGTGAACCAGTGGATGAAAGACCTTTCCCTTTCCCTTTCCCTTTCCCTTTCCCTTTCCCTTTCCCTTTCCCTTTCCCTTTCCCTTTCCCTTTCTCCCTCTCCCTTTCTCCCTCTCCCTCTCCCTCTCCCTCTCCCTCTCCCTCTTCTCTTCTCTTCTTAACTGCCTTTCAAATAAATTAAAAAATCTTTCAAACAAGAGAAATTGTCTTGTGTGGTAATTACAAAAAGGCATATGCAACATTTGCCGATTGGCTGCCATGTGTTAGGCTATCTGAGGGTACCTCACAAATTCTCAGAGAACTACAGGAGGTTCAATAATTAAGCGCCAGTGTTGTGGCATAGTGGGTTGGGCTGCTGCCTGCAATGCTGGCATCCCATTTGGGCACTGATTCAACTCCTGGTGGCTCCACTTCCAATCCAGCTCCCTGCTAATGTGCCTAGGAAAGCAGCAGAAGATGGCCCAGGTGCTTGGGTCCTTGCACCCAAATGGGAGACCTGGATGAAGCTCCTGGCTTCAACCTGGCCTAGCCCTGGTCATTGTGGCCATTTGGGTAATGAACCAGCAAATCAATCATCTTAAAAAAAAAAAATTAAGGGCTTTGCCCAAGGTCATTAGCTAAAATGTAACAGAGCCTAGATTAGGGCATAGCAGTATCTGATGTCAGGGCCTATACTTTTTGCACTGAAGCATAACTGTATACATGTTGAATGATTCAGAAATAAGGGTAACACAAATTATTTTGACATAGTCATATTCAAAACTATTTTTGACACTCATGGCACAACACATACCTCCCAGTTCTACTTATCTCAGGTTTAGGCTCCACCTTTCAGGCTCCTCAAATAAAATAACTGTAACATATTTATCCGTGAATTTCCTAAGTGGCTAAACATCTAAGATTTCAAATTATGGTTGGGAATGCTTTAAAACATCTTAGTTATTGGTAATTATATGGAAAAAGTGAAAAACCAGGACGAGCTACTAAGGTTGGACCATCAGTTAAAAAAAGGTTTGGAAAATCAGGTTATTACATTCCTCCTTACATTATCTGCTTCTGAGTGCCATGCCCACTACAATCCACTGGTATATCTAAAACTCAGAAATGAGATAAATATGATTATTATACCATTACATATTATTTTCCGTCCATACTCATGTGTCTAAAGTCAAATAAATAAGACTACTTAATAATGCTTTTAACTCAGGTCATCTATGAATCAATTCAGAAAAAAATACAGTACAGCACGTAGGAACCAGTGATACCAGATCTGGCCTATATGCCTGTCATATAAAAGTATGTGCTTATCTGACGTCAGACTACCAATTTACCAGGTTTTATCTAATATATTCTAAAACCATTTTTCAGGGAATTTTGACGTGCACCAAAGGTAGAGAACCACTGCTTATGTGATGATTATAAATTTGTCATTTCCCTCATTTTAATTTACACCAGAAATAAAGGATCTTGTGAGCATAAGGCTTTTTTCTGCTTATGAACCAATTTTACATAAGTTATTCTTACTACATTATTAAAATATTTATAGCTTTATCCTGTTTTTTCTTCCACTAACTTTATTTGTGCACTAAAAAGCTTTTCCTATTATGTCTAAAATGTGTCTGCATGCTTTCTAATGTTAAATGTGTAATACATAATTCTTGGTGATCAGCTTAGTCAATGAGTTGGATTTTTGCTTATATGAACTACCCTGCTAAGTTTTGCATTATGGCATAATACTAGTAAGAAGTGCTCAATCTAGCTGTAAAAGGTTTAGAGAACATAATAAATGTAAATGTATCTATTGGTAGCCTATTGGATTAGTAAGTATCGCATACTTTGCTAAAGTAAAAATTGGGAAAAAACACTTCAAAAATATAGGTTTCTTTCAAGCTTAGGATATTGGAATGTTCAAATAGTCACAAGCATTGAGAACATTTTTCATATTATATTAAAAATTGTTTTTCTTTGAAATCCTCTGTTCATTCAAGACTTAATATTCAGTGTATACTGAGCAGATTTCTTCAGTAACAGGACTAATGTACAAAAAACATATTTCCATTGTAAATTAAGTTCCACGCTCATTGCTGTTAAGAAGTTCTTCTGGAGAATATAACCTAAGCTACAATTACTACAACTATCTTGTTCTTTCAGTGGTTCTAGTCTGATGATGACTCCATAGGGAAGTCCAACTTAGACACAGCAACCTAAGTTTTCCTATACCCAAACCCAAGTAGAGGTAAATTTCAAAGCTATTATATGTCAAATTGAGAAAATGAATAAAGAAGTATGTATTTTCTTATTGATTAGATTTGGGTGGTTTTGCCCCACACACATAAAAACAAGACTTATAAACAGGATATGGTTTTAAAATACTTTTAAAGTTTTGCTGTTAAACCAATGTGTTTGCCAACAAAATTTGACTAACTCCTGTATTAAGGCAGTAGGAGTATTGTATCAATGTCAGTTTTTTGGTGTTGATAACATACTATAGTTATACAAAATGTTATTAATCGGGAGATGGGTGAAAGACATAGAGAACTCTGTTTTTTCCAAAAAAAGTGAATGTAGCTTTTATATTTTTTAGCAATTTTTTTTTTGACAGGCAGAGTGGACAGTGAGAGAGAGAGACAGAGAGAAAGGTCTTCCTTTGCCATTGGTTCACCCTTCAATGGCCGGCGCACCGCTCCGATCTGAAGCCAGGAGCCAGGTACTTCCTCCTGGTCTCCCATGCGGGTGCAGGGTCCAAGGACCGGGGCCATCCTCCACTGCACTCCCGGGCCACAGCAGAGAGCTGGCCTGGAAGAGGGGCAACTGGGACAGAATCTGGCGCTTTAACCAGGACTAGAACCTGGTATGCCGGCGCTGCAGGCAGAGGATTAGCCTATTGAGCCGTGGCACCGGCCCCGAATGTAGCTTTTACAGTAAGTTAAAAATATGTTTTATAAAATTTGTTCCTCTATAAAGTTGCTTCTAGTCTGTCTACTATATTAGAATATGATAGACATAATTCATCTTTAGGTGATTAAAAAAAAAAAACACTCCAAGGCCCAATACCATTTCAGTACACCCAAAGAAATATAACTAGTGCTTCTTTATTTGCATGATTGTTCAGACCTTTCAAATCAACATACTTACATTCAAATATTTAAGTTTTAAACACTACTACATTTGTATTTTCTATAATGTCCCTTTACTAACTGATTCTTTTCTGAGATTTGATTTTCAGAGATAACTTGTGTTGTTATTTATTGCTTATGAGATGATAATTTCTAAAGCTTTCCCTTGGAATAAGTCTTACAACAAGAGTTTCCCTTATGAAACCAAATCATTGAAAAATGCAGTGGGGCCGGTGCTGTGGTGTAGCAGGTAAAGCCGCCATCTGCAGTGCTAGAATCCCATATGGATAACGGTTCGAGTCCCGGCTGCTCCACTTGACTCCAGCTCTCTGCTGTGGCCTAGGAAAGCAGTAGAAGATGGCCCAAGACCTTGGGCCCCTGCACCCACGTGGGAGACCTGGAAGAAGCTCCTGGCTCATGGCTTCGGATTTGGTGCAGCTCCAGCTGTTGTGGCTAACTGGGGAGTGAACCAGCAGATGGAAGACCTCTCTCTCTCTGCCTCTCCTTCTCTCTGTGTAACTCTGATTTTCAAGTAAAATAAATCTTTTTTAAAAATAAAATGCAGCATAAAAATAACAACTCCCCATTTAAACAGAATAAGCATAAATTATAAACAATATACACTGGCACTTAGTATTTGCTATCTGTTTTCATCGGCATAAATCAATCTTTCTCAACTTGTTCAGCTGAGGTTTTTAAGACTAAAAACATGGATTTGCTCAAGGACTTAAACACAGTCATGGTTCAATAACTATTTTATAGAAATACAAAAAATGCAAAAAAATTGTATTTTACTTTGCAATCTTGGCTAATATTTTACAGCAATAATGTTAAGTTCATTTTTTCATAATGAAATATATTTCATTAAGTTTTAATGAAGACAGTATTATAAGAAAAAATAGGTATATAAATTTTATGTCTAAGTATATTTCTGCTTAGGATCCAGTAAATTCTGCTCACTACTGTTTAGATTCTCACCTATAAAATGACTACATCTTAGAAATATTACTAAAATTTATGATCTAAAATTCACATTTACCAAAAAATTATCTTCATTTGTACTGCTTTACTCTTTTTTAAATTAATTTTTATTTCTTTGAAAGGAAGACACACACACACACAAAATCTTCCATTGCTGGTTCACTCCCCCAAGCACCCACAACAGTAGCTGGTTGGCCAAAGTGAAGACCCAATCACTTCTGTCATCATCTATTATCTCTCAGGGTATACATTAGGAGGAAGCTGAATGGGAAGTGGAGCAGGGACTCAGATCCAAGTGCTTCAATACGCAGTATGCAGGTGTCTTAACTGCTGAGCCAACCATCCATCTCAAAATTTAAGCACAAAATAAAAACCCCAAGTAGTTATAAAAATTAACAAGACAGAAAGAAGTAATTCAAGTTCTTTTTCTTCATCTTTATAATCAACATGTTCACCTGGTTTATTTTAAATCCACCATTTAAATGGATTATATAGTGTCATATGGGTTGGAGACACACAGTCTCTAAGAAGCAAAGTCAAATGATTTGAAAATTTTACAACTTTACTAACAAAATTAACATGTGTAGCTTGAGTGTGCATATGTAAGAGCTACCTGTTTAAAAGGGAATTCTCTAAATAACCTTCAATAGTTGTTCAAGCATACAATAAACACATATTAATTTAGAGCTTGCATATATGTAATTAGGTATAGCTCACAGCTGCAGCAATTATTTAGAATTTAGACCATAAAGGATCTTTTAGAGGAAGAGTAGTTTATCACTAGCATTGCTTCAAATTGTAAAGTCACAGTGATAATAAAAAGACCAAGTCTGAGTTGGGTTTATTCCGATTTTAATTTCTTTCAAAGAAACAAGGAACCTTTCCCACAGCCGTGGTACTCGGCAGTATACTGAATCATATGTCCCTCCTAAAAGGACCTCTCATCTCTCTTCTTGGCATATTTGCTCTATTTCTTGTTTAGGGAAATACTTGGTCCTTTTAATTCCTGTTATGTCCAGCTGTCAAAAATCTGATCTTTCATCTTTTTTCAAGTTGTTCAAATATTATAACCTAAACTTTAGGTTTTGTGCTGTGTCTCAATTTCTACAATCCTCAATTGAGGGGATTAAATTAGATAGATGCTAAGGCTTCTTCCAATTTTTGGAAAACTTTAGTTTTATGATAGAGTTTATATTCTTAAAATATTTATTTTTGTTTCCACACAGCAAATGTTCTTTCTAGAGTGGCTCCAGGGCATTTGTTTCTGATGGTGCAGTAGGACTAATCGCATGAAACCATGAATACCCCAAAATATATCATCTACAGGTGATGGCTTGGTGAAGACAATGACCTACAAAAATGTGAAGTCAAGAAAGTATGAAAGCTTCATTGGGGAAAGATTTGAACTAAGACAAAAAGAATCTCAGCATGTTTAAGGTGGGAGAGAGGGAGCCTAAAGAAAGGAACAGTGTATGCCCTGGTACGTGTGTAACAGAAGAGTTGTGGCGGGCAGGGATCAGACTATAGTGGGGCCATCACTTGGTAAACCAAAGGCCTGGAAATGAAGATAAGTCTCCAAAAAGACACAAACTGATCTAAGTTTTCCCGTAGCTGTGGTAGCACTCTGTGAGAGAGCCTCATGGTGCAGCAGGACTGTCTTCCTCCTCTGGGGACCCTTACCTCACTGCCCTGTTGCCTAGGAGAGGCAGGGCATAAAGACGCAGGAGCAGCATTTCCTATCTGTCCCCTTTTCCACCTCTAACACTGCAATCAATCATTGTAGAAACTTCTGTACTATATTTTATTTTCTCTAAGGCAAAGAGACAAATGTCCCTGTAAAACATTACTTTTTTCTTTTTTTACAGAAATGAAGAAGGCTTTTGTTCTCCCTCTCCACCTTCCCCTCAACCTCCACAAAAAGCATGTCTAGGGCTTAGAAAATGGAGACTACCAGACAGCTTCTATGTCTAGCTCACCCTTAAGAGACATGGAAGCAGGTTAAAAGTCTGCAACACAAAATAAGATAAAATTGTATCATATCAAATTTCATTTTCATAAATAAGTGAACTGTAAGTTTAGCTTGTAGGCTCAGTAACAGCAGAAAAATATGTGATGTAAATAATTAGCTATGCTACAATGTATATAAATGTAAATAATTTAGCTATACTACAATGTATATAAATAGCAAAAACATTTATTTTATACCATAAATAGATACAATTTCCATTTGACAGAATCAATTTAAAAAGAAAGAATATCTATATTGTACTTATTCTTTTAAATCTACATCTCTCAACCCTATCCCTACTTCTCTCTTCCTCGACCTGTTTTTTTTCCAAGGTGTCAATCTCCAGGATATTAAAGAAAACACAATTTTCATATTGCTAAGTTTCTGGTAAGACACTATCAATGATTAAAACGGGCAAGAAACCTAGGTAAGCTGGAAATCAGATGAGATGCTAGGCAAGAAACCTTTGAGTTATGACAATGAAAATGATTACTAGTGTTGGTGGTGGTAATGTCGACCAAGCAACCAGGCTTGTGTTAAGGAAAGTATCAATTTCTTAAGGATTTAAATCCTTCATTAGGAAACTTCCTTCAATTTAATTCTTGTAGATATGTGACACTGGTGAAATATTGACTTTATTATAAACCATCCATTAGCTGTGAAAATCATTAATACAAACATGAAATGTAATTTTATCTACCACATTCCAGTACTTTGTATAGAAGCCTTAAACATTTTTCTAACAACTTTAGACAAGTGGCCTATTTTTCTTTTAGTGTCTCAATTTCAAAGAGAAAAATGAGTTAATACCCCATAATACAAGTATTTCATTTCATTCATTCATAGATTTATTTATTTATTTATTTGAAAGGCAGTTACAGAGAGAGAGGGAGAGGGAGGGAGAGGTGTGGAGGGAGAGAGAGAGAGAAATATATTCCATCTGCAGGCTCATTCCACAAAAGGAGGAATGGCCAATGCTGGGCCAAGAGCCCAGAGCTTCTTCAGGCTCTCCCACATGGGTGCAGAGGCCCAAGCACGTGGGCCATCTTCTGTTGCTTTACTGAGTGCATTAGCAGGGAGCTGGGTTGGAAGTGGAGCAGCCGGGATTCATACCGGCATCCATGCTGGATGGCAGCATAACATGTGGAGGCTTAACCTGCTATGCCACAGTGTCAGGCCCCATTTATTTCTAATTGCTCTTAGAGTGTGTGTTTATAAATGAATCATGCTTCTGCCCACCCGCATCCTCACATACACACAAGGTTTTCAAAAGATTCAAGGAAAGTTGCAGTTATGAAAAAAATGCATGGATTTCAAAAACTTTTAGCATCAAAATAAATGTATCTCTTAATACCACTTTCCATAAACTTTTTAAAGTGCACACACACACACACTTACACACACACAATAACCAGGGAGCAAAAGGCATTTTATAACTTTTGAGCCCTTTGGCATACTTCCTGGAAGTCTTAGTAATGACTATAGTTACTCTTAATTGCCTTCAACACACTTACATGAATGCTACATTCAGCTGAATTATTTCCTGGATTCCCTCTAATTAATCTGATAGCAGCTGTTTTAAGGCCTGTGCTGATTAACAGTTGCAAGACAGTTAAATGCCTAGTACAAAAAAAGCTCTCTGAAGCTTACGTATGTTCATCCACATAATTTGTCTTTTAGGCATCAACATTCCAAAAAAAGATCTATTTTTAGATAACTTTATTATTTGTTTATATAACTCAAATGGCTTCACTCTAACACTGAAATATGAGTATCATCTCAATATATTGAATAAATATACTAATAGATACGGTGGGAATTGAACATTTCTAAAACCACACAGAAAAACATCTTTTAAAGACTTACAGACGACATCAAATGAGGAGGCATTACAGTATGCGTTTGTATTGCTGTCCTTGCCCTGATTCAGAAAATAGAAATGAACTTCAGAACACATCTGATATATTAAATGTGAATCGTTTCAAGGAAAGTGTTACTAGACAAACTTAAAATGCCCAACTATATGTACTTGTTGATATTTGTTTTCATCTTCAAAAGTGGCAGTTTGGTACACTTCAGCCTATACGTTCAATTCAAATCACTGTAAAGAACACTTCCTGGTATTAGCAAAGTTTAAGCCACCGTATTTCCTGTTAAACAAGTAGAGTGCTGAGTTCCTGGGAAGCTTTCCCAGCACAGGACTGAGGCCAGGCTTCATACGCTTCTATAGTCTTCCTTGCTACACTGATTTTTGGCCAACACAGTTTGTTCCCACTTAGGAACAAACTCTCACTCCTTCATCTTGCCTATCAGGTGTCTTTCTTTCCCTGTATTGTATAACTTAGCCCACACAAACCTATCAAAATCCTTCAAAGGAAAGTTTAAAGCCACTTCTTCAAAAACCTATTCAACGTTCACAAACTCACATGCCTCTCTCCAAGAAGCATCAACCATGACAAGTTGAGGGTTAACTCCAGACCACGGCAATGGGCAAGGTTTTCAGATACGCTGCTTTTATGTAAGATGCTAGACATTCAGATTTTAGTGTGTCATATTTTGATTTTTGAATGTTGACAACAGTGGAATGTAAGTGTTAAGTCCTTGGGATCAAACAGTACATGCATCCGCTGACTGGCTTCTGCCTCTAGTCAGTTTGTGGTTTCTGCTCTGCACAATCATCAGAGGAAGATGCCCCCTTCGCAGTGCATTACTCCACTGAACTTTTTAAAGATTTATTTTATTTGAAAGGCAGAGTTACAGAGAGAGGGAGAAACAAAGAGAAAGAGAGAGAGAGAGATCTTCCATCCACTAGTTTACTCCCCAAATGGCCACAACCAATGTAGCTGGTCCAGTCTGAAGCCAGGAGCCAGGAGCTAGGAGCCAGGAGCTTCTTCCAGGTCTCCATGCAGGTTCAGGGGCCCAAGCACTTGGGTCATCCTCCACTGTCTTCGCAGACTCATTAGCAGAGAGCTGGATCAGAAGTGGAGCAGCCAGGACTCGAACCGGTACCCATACAGGATGCTGGCACTGCAGGCGGAGGCTTAACCTACTACGCCTCTACTGCTAATCTCTACATAGATTTTATCTAATATTCCAGGAGTGTGTGTGTGTATGTGTATATTTGGGTGAACATGTTGTGGGTATTTGACACACAGCCAAACTAAAACATACATATGTTAACTATAAAGAAGCGGCAGCCATAGTATGATGCGTCACAATACAAGAACTAGAATTCAAGCTCCTAGTTGGCCACTCCCAGGATGCATGTTCTTAGGCAATCACTTATCCTCTACAATTTGCAGTTTACTTCTATTCAGAGAAAATATATTCTACCTACTTTACATAATGTTATTAAGAGTGAATGAGATAAAACATGTACAATACTTTTGAAGGAGTAACACAAAATGAGCACTCAAATGTTAAATTGCCATTATTATTCTTTTTATATGCAGATCACACATGCTAAATATATATCATATATGCATAAATGTTAATGTCTAAGACATTTAACATGTCTTTTCAACATTTTACATAACTTTATGCTTTCATTTCATTCTTCTTTTGGGAATTCATGGCCTGACCTTT
Organism: Sylvilagus floridanus; assembly: GCA_949820135.1. NCBI lineage: Eukaryota > Metazoa > Chordata > Mammalia > Lagomorpha > Leporidae > Sylvilagus > Sylvilagus floridanus. The sequence goes on from OX463223.1 coordinate 116,304,768, forward strand.
CTTCATATAGCCAAAAACCTCTCCTTTCTGAAATTTCAAACAACCTCCAAAAACTTTGCATTCCTTGGGGCAGGAAATGGGACCTAACAGGTTAAGCAGCTGCTTTGGATGCCTGTCTAGCAGAGTTTCTGGCTTGAGTCCTGCCTGCTCCATACTTCCAATCTAGCTTCCTGCTAATACACCTGGGTGGCAGCAGAGGATGGCTCTGGTGCTTGGGTTCTTACCACCCATGTGGGAGACCAGAATAGGGTTCATGGCTCCTGGCTTCAGCCTGGCCCTGCTCCAGCTGTTACTGGCATTAGAGGCACAAACCAGTAGATGGAATATTTTTCTTTGTCTCCTTTTCTGTCACTCTGCCTTTCAAGTAAACAAATAAATCTTTTTAAAAATTATCTATTCCAAGAGAATGAATATAAAGTTGTGATGTATTTATGTGGGGAAACTGAATAAATGAAAAAATTAAAAGGAGCAGCTGATACACACAACAATGTAGATGAATTTCAAAAACATTACATTTAGCAAGAGGAGCCAGGTATAAACTATTACTCACTGTATAATTCCATTTATATAAAGTTCTAGAACAACCAAAATCAATTCATAGTAAAAGAAATCAGAACACAGGTTACTTTTGGTGTGTAGGAATTAGCGGGAAAGAGGCATGAAGGAAAGATATGGAGAAACAGAATTGTAATATTCTGATTAGAATGTGAGTCATACCTATGTATACATTTATGAAAAAGAAATTATGATATACCTGTCATAAGAAGAAAACATCTAAGAATACTAATTTTAACTATAATTATTAAAATTTATTCTACTTTTCAGAAAATATCAACTAAATTTTTATATAAATGTATTATTAAAATTATAAAATCTTTCAACACCAAATCTTTCAACACAAAGTTCCTCAAGCCCACTATACCATACAAAGGCTACCTAGACATTTTAAATCAGAGTATATTTCTCCTTTGTTAGCTGAACACATGAACTATCAGGAAAAAGGCAACACTGTATCCTATGTCCATCTGCCAACTATCATTTATTGTACTATATATTGTACATGACCTATCTAAAATGCTATTAAATACTGGACATTTTGTGAAAGATTGTGGAAACTTTGAAGAAGCTCAATTACATCATAATATACAGTAAACATGGATGCTTTAAATTGAATTGAATTGGTATTGATCTAAAGGCATGTGGTGGAAGTTACTATGAATACAAAAATAAAATTATAAGGCTTTAAATTGACTTTAACTCTCTGTGATACAGAACATAGAAAAATAACTCTGGTTATTTGTTTTCCAAACAAAAGTTAATGGCTATAGTTGGGTTATAATACTTTTTATTTTTAAAAATATTTAGTATAATTTTTTTGAGTCCAGATGAAGTTGGAAGTATTTTTCAGATCTTCTAATTTGAGTTTATTTTATTGAATGACCATAGCTGTTTAATTTTTGAAGACAACCATTTTCATGACCAAAAGAATAATTCTAGCAGGATTTTAGAAAGGATATTTAGGGGAGGTACAAATCTTTGTGCTAAAAAGTCTTCAGGCAAAGAAAAACAATCAGTAAATGAAGTTCCTCAAATAAAACTTTGAAAAAAAGTTTTATTTGATGTTACTTATTTGGAAGACCGAATGACAGTGAACAATTTATCTTTCATCTACTGGTTCACACCCCAAATGCCTGCCAAGAGCCGGTGGCCATTTGGGGGTTGAACCAGCAGATGGAAGATCTCTCTCTCTGTAATTCTGCCTTTTAAATAAATAAATCTCAAAAAAAGAAAACATTCAAATGAGAAAGACCTCAGGAATGATGGAATATTATATTCTGAAAATCCATGCCTCCATAAACAGGCAAGAACATTTGGGAAAAAGATAAAAACATCAACTTTGTTAGAACTCTGAAAATTATACACAAGCTAGCAACAATCTCAACAGCATTTATTCAAGGAAGTTATTGTGTTTCAAAGTCCTTACCAATCTCTATTACCAGAGAAATATCACTTCTTGATGTGCTTATAGAAGATTAAAATGTCCCATTCAAGGACTTCTCTTTATTTTATATTTATTTATTCTGAAAGTCAGAGTTACAAAGAGGGACAGAGAGAGACAGGAAGGAAGGGAGGGAGGGAGGGAGGAAGAGAGAGAGGGGAGGGAAAGTGAGAAAAGAGAGGGAGAAGGAGGGAGAGGGAGAGGGAGAAGGAGGGATAGGGGGATGGAGAGGGAGAGGGAGAAGGAAAGGGAGGGAGAGGGAGAGAAAGAGGGAGAGGAAGGGAGAGATAGAGAATATTTTCCACCTACTGGTTCACTCCTCAGATGGCCACAACAACCAGTACTGGGCCAGGCTGAAGCCTGGAGCCAGGAGCTTCATCTGGATCTCCCATATGGGTGCAAGGGCCCAAGCACTTGGACCATCATTTACCAGGCCATTAGCAAGAAAGTGCATTGGAAGTGGAGCAGCCAGCACATAATCTGCCACCCATGTGTATGCCAGTATCATAGGTGGCAGTCTGACCTTCTACAGAACAACACCAGCCCCAAGGACCTCTCTTTGTTTAACCTGATGTAGAACCCACTCAGTAAGGAAAGGCCTGTAATCACATGGGGCATATAAGAAGATAGCAAAAACCTTCAAGCTAAGTAATATGATCCCAGGAGGCTGTAAAAAGCTCTGACATTCTGGATATCTAGTAGGTCACATGCATGTGCATGGCTTTAGGAATGCACAGAAAACACCTGACATGTCAAGACTTGGTTCAAGGCACTTCAAAGCAATCTAACATGTGCTGACCAATAAGTTAGCTGAAAAGACACACTTAAGTGGTTATGCTTGAAAGGAATACAGACGCTGCAAAATGAGTTCAGAAAAGGCACTGAACAAATATAACAAGGAACCCTGGAACTGTAGGGGAAGGGGAGAGTTGACTTTCAGATAGCTATATTATTTGAAGAGTCCCTTTCTGAACCAAAAAAAATGCATACATTAAATAGAAAAGTATAGCCTATACACAGGAAAAAAAATCATCAGTGAGAACTATTGCATAGGGAGCCCAAATGTTGCACTTAGTACTAGACAGACTCTAAATCTGCTATTATAAATACAAGCAAAAACTAAAAGTTATCTCAACAACTAGAGAGTATCAGTAGAGAAACAGATTACATACAAAAGAAACTGAGGAGTGAACACTGTAGCCTAACAGTGAAGAGCACAGTGCCTGGGTTCTATTACTGGCCCAGGCTCCTGAATCCAGCTTTCTGCTAATATTTCACCCTGGGAGACAGCAGGTGATGGCTCAAGTGCTTCTGTTTCTGTCATGCACATGGGGAAACCTGGATGAAGTTCCAGGCTTCCGGCTTTGGCCCTGACACAGCCCTGGCCAATTTTGGTATTTTACAATTGAACCAGCAGATGGGGGTTCTCTTTTTCTCTCTCCCTCTCAAGTAAAAACTTTAAAAAAGAGCAGCTACATAAAGGAAACCGATTTAAATTCTGCAGTTGTAAATCAGGAAAACTAAAATGAAAAAAAATCTACAGAGGTTTCATGGAATATTTGCACTGTCAGAAGAAAGAGACAGCAAACATAAAAACTGATCAAATTATTTAGTTTGGGGAACAAGAAGAAAAAAAGATGAAAAAATTAAAGAGAGCACTAGAGACCTGTGGGATATGATCAACGTATCTATAATTACATAACAGCAATTATAAAATAGAGGAAGACAAAATGGGTTACAGAGTATTTGAAAAAAAAATAGCTGAGATGTTCCCAAATTTAATGAATAACATTTATGTATGTGAAAAGTTCAACAAATTCCAAGCTTAAATTCACAGACAGCTGTACCTGCACATATGTCATTCCAACTACCCATGACAAGGAAAGAATTTTGAAATCAGCAAGTGAAAAATAACACATAGAAAAGATTATCAATAAGATTAACTGCTTACTTGTCATCATAAATAACAGAAGTGAGAAAACAGTAGGGTCAGATACTCAACGTGCTGAAAGTAAACTGAGATCAACCAAGAATTCTATATCCAGCCAAATAATCCTTAAAATAAAGGGAAAGTTTAGAAATTACCAGATAAACAAAAGCTGAAACAATGTCACTGGTATATCTGTCCAAAAAAGAAATAATAAAACAAGTTGCTGAAACAAAGAACAGTAGACAATAACTCAAGTGCGTGTGAGGAAATAAAGAGCACTTGTGGGGGCCGCCGCTGTGGTGATAAAGCCGTGGCCTGCACTGCCGGCATCCATGTGGGCACCAGTTCGAGATCTGGCAGCTCCACTTCCAATCCATCTCTCTGCTGTGGCCTGGGAAAGCAGTAGAAGATGGCCCAAGTCCTTGGGCCCCTGCACTCCTGTGAGAGACCTGGAAGAGGCTCCTGGCTCCTGATAGGCACAGCTCCAGTCCAATTGGGGAGTGAACCAGCAGATGGAAGACATCCCTCTCTCTCTGACTCTACCTCTCTCTGTAACTGTGTCTTTCAAATAAAAAAAGAGCATTTGTAAAGACATAGATAAATATAATGGTCAATTTAAACATTTTTTTCTTATAACATTTTTGTCCTCCCATCAGCATTAAATGCAAATTTCATAAAGTAATAATTATAAAATTGTGTTGATGCATTCTTATCTGTAAGAGGTAATTCATACATGAATATAGTGCAATGGGTAGAGGAGAAAACAGCAACATTTAAATAAATATTAGTATACAATTAAAATTAAGTTGATATTAGTCTAAGCTAGATTATTTTAATATGACAACTGTAATACTTATAGTAATAAACAAGAAAACACTTCAAAACATACCAAAAATTACATAAAACATTCAAAGAAGCATTAATATCAATCCTTCAAAGACTCTTTCAAAAAATAGAAGACAAGGGCTAGAGTTGTGGCATAGTGGGCAAAGCCGTGGCACCTGCATTTGAATGCTGGTTCATGTCCCAGCTGTTGCACTTCTGATCCAGCTCCATGCTAATGGCCTGGGAAAGCTCCCGCACCCATGTGGAGACCCAGAAGAAGCTCCTGGCTCCTGGCTCCTGGCTCCTGGCCCCTGGCCCCTGGCCCCTGGCTTTGGCTTGACCCAGTCCTGCCCATTGCAGCAATCTGGGGAGTGAACCAGTTAATGGAAGAGCTCTGTCTCTTCCTCTCACTCAGACTCTCAAATAAATCTTCTTAAAAGAAGATGATGATAAAACATGTCACACTTAATTCTCTGAGGCCAGAAACACCCTGACATCAAAATCAAACGTTAATACAGGAAATGAAAAGTACTGGCTAACATTCCTAATGAATATAAATGTAAACATCCTCAAGAAAATAACAGAAAATTGAATTCAGCAGCATATAAAAAGGATTATATGGGATTTTTTCCCATAAACACAAGGCTTATTTAATATCCAAAATGTAGCTCAAGTAAGACTCTGTACTAACTGAATAAGGTACCAAAACCATGTGATCATCCCAATACACACAAAAAAAAATCTGAGAAAAATCAAATACTCTTTCATGATTTAAAAACACACACACTATTCAATAAGCTAGAATTATAAGGACATTTCCTCAACCTGATTAAGGCAAAAAAAAATCTCTAAGAAAGTAACAGCTAACATCACACTGAACAATAAATGCTTGATTTTTTTTTCTGCCTAAAAAATTAGGAAGAAAACAAGAACTTCTACACTTAGAATTTCTATTCAGCATTGTGAAAATGCCAGGGATATCAGGCAAGAAAAAGAAACAAGAGGCATATAACATGTAAATAAAGAAGTAAAACTATTGCCCTTAATGGATGACAGGGTTTTGTACACAGGAAATCCTAAAACATTCATATACATACACCAAAAAAAGGAAAAAATCCTATAGGAACTATTAAGCTTAGCACGGATATAATATTCAAAATTGATATATAACAATTTGATTTCTACATGCTAGCAATGAACAAACTGAAACCGAAATTAAGAAAACAAATCCTTTTATAATAACATCAAAAGTAGTAAGATCATTAGGAATAAATTTAACCAAAAAAAGTTCAAGGTTTATATACTGAAAACTACAAATCATTCTTGACAAAATTAAAGACATAAAAACACTGAAAAATATTCCATGTTCATAATAAAGTTTAACCATTAAAATTCAAATACTTCCCAAATCGATCTATAGACTCAAAGCAATCCCTATCAAAATCTCAATTTCTTTTTTGTCAAAACTGACAAAATATGTCTAAAATTCTTCTAAATACAATGGAACAAGAAAAATCTTGAAATTCAACAAAGTACTTTATTACCTAATTTCAAAGCTTACTGAAAGCAGAAGAAATGAAGATTGAATACTGCCAAAAATATATAAAAATCAATGGAATGACATTAAGAATAGTAACACTAACCTCATATTTATAGTCAGGTGTTTTTTACAAGTGTACCAAGACAATTCAATGGAGGAATGTGCAGTCTTTTCAACAAATTATCTTGGGACAACTGAATATCCCATGTTAAAAAAAATGAGGTTGGTCCCAATGCAGGACCAAACATAATAGTCAAAACTATAAAACTCACTGTAAACCAAAAAGGTGTAAATTTTTAAGATTACCAGATTCAGAAATGATTTCTCACATGTGATACAAAAAGCAAGAGCAACAAAAGCAAATTAGATAAATTGGACATCATGAAAACCAGAATCCTTTGCACTTTAATGGGAACTATGAACAAAGTGAAAAGACAGCCCACAGACTGATAAAAAAATAAACTTGCAAAACACATTGTGGTAAAGGAGTTGCATCCAAAATATATCAGAAAAACTTTCAAGTTAACACAATTTACACATAGGCAAAGAATATCAAGACATTTCTCCAAAGACATACAAACAGCCAATAAACACACGAAAGGAACTTTTCATGTTTCCAATTACTTCATAATACTAGAAATGTGATATACTTTAAAATTACTTGAAATGCTAGAAGTACTCATTAACAGCAAATATGTTGTTATTTCACTATGATGGGACTTGATGTTTATAAGGATGGACACTACTAGTGCCCTATTTAAAAGCGTTAGTTCACATCTAATTTCCTCAAACTAAATGCTGAATCTTACAGATCTCCTTTTTGTATGAACTCATGGGCTGACATTATGAAAAGGCAAATTCCTAAATTCATCTTTCAATTAAAATAATGACCGCAGTATATAATTCTGAAAGTATGAAAACAGTTTCACTAAACTAAAAAAAAAAAAAACCTCATATCTAGTCAAAGGGCAAAAAGGAAAGAGTGAATTGATGGAGACACATACACATCAGAAACTCTCAGATCCTTTACAAGGTAACATTGGTGAAGAAAAACTTTTCATCAGAAGGTGTTATTAGAGAAAAAATTACTGGCATAACATCTGTAGAAAATGTATTTTGAGAGATATTAAACCTCTAAAACCACTAAAACATACAACTGCTACTTAAAATAATTCATTTCTTAATTAAGTTAACAGAAGAGACACTAAAAAGTTAATGACATTCAATATTTGTAGGAGAGCAAAACAACCATATCTTAATTACTTCTCAAACTTCATCTTTGCTACAAGTACTAATAAATGAATAAAAACTTTCAGTACTTCTTACTGGAAAAATTAATTAAATATACAAATAGGTACCACATAATATAAATCCTTTCAAAGCCACTGTAAGTAAAGACAAAATTTAATTGTTTAAATTCTAAAAAAAAAAAAAAGATCAATATACCTTTAGGCTCTTTATATGAACAAAAATAATTCAATCAAGTCAGAAGAAAATCAGTTTAGAGCCTACCTCAAAATCTCTTCCTACTTCATATTAAATGTGTTATTTGGAACTCTATTTTTAGTCCCCTCTGTGATTTCTTTAATGAATGATCATTCAACTTAGTCCTGTATAGTTTTCATTAGACTAATGCAATAAAAAGATAACAATTTTTTCCCAGAAGATGGCTTCTATACTCTGTTTACAAGCCTAGTTAAGAATGAGATTAGTTAAGATTTTAGATAATATAAATTAATTAGGAGTTTAAGAAAGTAGAGCTTAAATATGTTGCCAAAGAAAATACTTATGATCCATACATATTTCCACTGAGCTTGAAAATGGCATGTTGGGGGCCTGTGCTGTAGTACACTGGGTAAGCTATTGTGTGCAGCACTAGCATCCCGTAAGGGCAATGGTTCAGTTCCCAGCTGCTCCACTTCTGATCCAGCTCCCTGCTAACATGCCTGGGGAAGCAGCAGAAGATGGTCCAAGTGCTTGAGCCCCAGCACTCATATTGGAGACCTGGAACAAGATCCCGGCTTCTGGCTTCAGATTGGCGGAGCCCCAACTGCTGTGGCCATTTGGGGAGTCAAACAGTGAAATGGAAGGGCTATCTCTATCTATCTCTATCTCTCTCTATCCCCACTCCTCTCATTCTGTAACTCTGCCTTTCAAATAAATAAGAGGAAATCTTTAAAGAAAAATACAGTAATAATCATCTCTGAAAGTGCCCTGATTAGTGAATTTTATATTTTGCACAAATCTGAACTTAGTGAGCCAATCTGAAAACTGCGCATCTTCAAATAAATTCAATTTAATTATCCACAGTGCTTCTCTCCAACACTTACAGATAATTAATGATCTTTTCAGCAGATTTAAGACAATAGAGCTGCTTTTTAAAATTGGGCTGCCTCTCAACCTGAATATACAAAGAAACCTGTCCTACAAAATGTTCCAGTTCTCTCTTCCTAGTCCCTGTGTTCTATTAATATGGGGAAGAGAAACTTGTCTCCACTATTATTGGGACTAAATATCCATGTCTACAATAGCAAAATAGTATCTGGGACCAAGAATAGCGACGCTACTGGGAGGATTTAAAACCAGCTGGTATCCTCCAACAAAACTGCCTCCATGACACTATGCATTTGCCCCGGTAATGTAATTTTCCAATCAGCACACTACATTTCACCAAAGCATGGACTGTGTGCCAGAGAGTTACAAAAATCAGTATCTCTTTCTCTGCTGAAAAGCAATGGAAGGGTCTCAAAAATGACTGCTCATCATAAAGGTTAAGTCAACCTCAAAGTAGGTCTAGGAAGTTAAAATAAGGGTATACCATAAGGTATTAATAGGATAAATCAGGGGCCAGCATTGTGGCATGGAGTTTTAAGCCATCATGTGTGATATTGGCATCCCATGTCCAAGTGCTGATTCAAGCTTCCTGCTAATGTGTGCCCTGGAAGGCAGTAGAGGATGGTTCCAATACTTGAGTCTCTGCCATCTACATGGGAGACAGGGTGGAATTCCTGGTCCCTGGCTTTGACTGGGCCCATATCTGACTACTGGCATGTAGGGAGTGAACAAACACATGGAGAGTATCTCTTGCACTCCTTCTGTCTTGCAAATTAATAGATAAAAAAGTCTTTGAAAAACAGTGTAAGTCAATAAAGTATATGTTTCACGTACAATGTTTATATAAAATATATTACCAAATATCTATAAATAAATACACAAATATTGTGCTGTATTTAAAATAATGTTCTCCAAGTCAAATATCTTTACAGGTATTTCGTATACCATTCATCATAGATATAGCCAGATTATTTGTTAAAAAATAAATACTCTTGAGTTAAAAAATTCAGTACGTTTTTCTGATAAGAAAAGCAATCTAGGCCGAATGTTCCTCCAATACAATTGTGTAGTTACAGGAATCATATAAGGTGTTGGGCAGAACCTGTCTTATAAAGTTTCCTCATACAGTCCCCTTTTTGCTATAGATTTCATAGGTGCAGAGATCTTGTTTATTTTACTTTTGAAGTGTACTTCCAGAGGTAAGAACTGGTCGATAGTAGCGACTCCATAAATAATGTATTTATTAAACTATTTAAAGGTAAGCTACAGAAAAATATGGATATTTTTAGTTTTTCCTAAGTTCACTAATCTCCTATTTCCAAGTAAAATATGTCAACTCTGAGGAGATGGCCAAAAATGACAGAACCTTTTTTAATAATTGAAAAGACAAATATATTATTTGCATCTGGCAAATTAAATAAGAACCTATTCTCTGAATGCTATACTTTGATAAGCATACTAGCGAATTTACCAGTCAGCCAATAAATTTATGGAGAGATTTGGGTAACAATTAATATTAGTGATTTGTACCTGTAAGTACACAGCTATTCTCCCTCAACATTTCTCCAGCTTTTGTCTTTCCATGATGGAACACATTCTTAATACTCAGAGAAGCTGAAGTTCAAATGTCATTTTTCATTAAATCTATGTCACTCACTTCAGAGTTTTATCAATTTAGATTATTTATAAAGAAGTAATTCTTTAAGATTTATTTATTTATTTGAAAGGTGAGTTACAGAAAGGGAGAGAGATAAGTCTTCCAACAGCTGGTTTACTCCTCAAATGGCAACAGTTGGGGCTGGGCCAGGCTGAAACCAGGAACTAGGAGTTCATCTTGGTCTCCCTTATGGGTGCAGGAGCCTAAGAACTTGGGCCATCTTCTGCTGCTTTCCCAGGTGCATTAGCACGGAACTGGATGGGAAGTCGAGCAGCTGGGACTGAACCAGGACCCTGTCGGCATTGCAGGTGGCGGCTTAACCCACTACACCACAGTGCTGGACCCAAGCAGTAATTCTTTAAATAACCATACATTTACAAGAAAATTGCATTCAAAGCAGCATAATGCAATCAATTAATGTTCACTACTTATCATCAGAAAGTCAACATGGTTATTCAAAGTTATGTTTTCAATTTGTGAGGATTTATTTACCTAAAATATGTATTATCATATATTCAAACATTCAAAACTCTGAACTTTTGCTGGTGTATTTTTCCCATGAAATGGCACCACAATAATTTATCCTCTTGAGCTTAAAGAATGAAATGTTGTTCTGCAACAGGGGAAGGAAAAATAAATGATAGAAGTTATGAAGTTTGAAGACAGTGATTTATGTATGTATCAAAGTAACAATAAATGACATATTCTAAAACCTGCACAGACAGTCCAACATGAGGGGCGAGTAATTTCTGTAATACTGGAGTAACACTCCGATCACTGTGCCGCCACTACAGTGAACACCTTCAAGGAAAGCTAAGCAAGCACTGGCGCTCTTCCGCCATTCAGTGGCGATGTCTGATCACAATACCTGTTGAGGTGACAGCCTCACAGCAGCGTCTAAACACCCTCGCAGTCTGTTGGCATTTTTGATAGTATGAATCATATGTGTCCTTAACTTCCTTTAAATACTGTCTTTCCCCCATAGCATTCTGTTAGTAGTTGTCTGCTGGTAGTTGTCATTTTACTTTGTGTTTTATGCAACTGAGCAGTGTTCTCTCCTAGCCTCCTACTACCACACAGGTGACAGTGAAAACATTTGTTGCATTTTCACTTACAATAGAGATCAAATAAAAGATATTTTAACAGAATTATCCTGCCCTATATCAAGTTCTCATTAGTCTCACAAAAGCATTTTTAATACCAGTAAGGGGCTCAGTTCTATCAGATACTGAGTTAATTGCTTCCAGGAATTTCATAAACATGCTAAAGGCTAGGTTCTACAATTGCATGGTTTGGAAAGTTGCAATGGAACTTATCTTCCTGGAAGCTTTCAGAAGATAGAAACCTTGGCATACAAATCTTCATACCCTTCATAATATTTGACACAATACTTCTCAGTTAATACAGATATAATCAATTAATTCACAAATTCACAAAAAGTATGTTTCATAAGATACACTTGATCTATCCAACAGAGCTGTGATAGGTATTTCAAAGTAATTCAGAGGCTGTGCTAGAAAGTGTTTCCTAAGGTTACAAAAAGTCTCCCAAAGGAAAAAATTGGAAGGCAATCATTTATGTCAAGTTGACTGACATTTTTATTCTTCAAAATATGTGTTAAATCAGCATATCCATGTACAGTGTAAGTTTAAGATTATGGTAATACAATTATTGACATATTCGATATAGAAAATACATAGGGCAGGACTTAATGCATTCAAATCTGAGCAAAATGCATTTTCTCTCACCTGGATAGTAGTAAGAGGATAGAAGAGAATACTACATTATTGAATAAAATTCAAAGTAAGGAAAATGACAACCTAGGATAGACTAAGAAAATGCTATCTGGGAAGGGTAGTATTTAAAAGAAGTCAAATATGCATAGGGTTTGTAGTATCAAAAATTCTTAATAAATGACGTTAATTCAAAGAAGTTATTGAGATATGGAGCTTAAAGAATGACTAGAAATTCTGACAACAGATGCCAAAGAATAACTTTCAGGCACCAAAGCAAGGGTATAGCAATGGGACATAATGAAGCATATTGAAGAGACACACAATTAAGGGGAAAACCTAGAGATAATCTTGGAACATAATTTGTCTACATTGTTTGAGCATCCAAATGATCTAGATGATAAAAATGGTAAAGATTTTTTCTTTTAAAATTATTTTCATTGTATATACTTATGATTAACAGTGTGATAATTTGATGCATGAATTCAATGAGTAATGATGAAACTAGGATAGCAGTTCCATTTCCTTAAACATCTTTTAAAAATATTTAGCATTTAATAATAATATATACTTTGAGGGGCACAATGTGATATATCAGTTAATGTATTTAGACTATCTTTAAAATGGAATCTATTTAAATGGCAAGAGAAGCTTAAACTAAGTTGTAGGTAAAATGAAATAAGCACAAATAGGAAAAGTTATGCAGATCATGAGTTTGAGATACAAGGAAATAACCTTTAACATTCAAGGAATACTCTGCAAGGTAATTTATATTTTTTATACAGGCAGAGGATTCTAGTAAGACAGCAGAAGAAAATACAGATGAGATCTGATGGTGGAAACCTTACTAGAGTAGGCACAGTAACGCCTCTCCAAGTGCCTGAATATACTGCCTCACTTAGCAAAAGGGACTTAGCAGATGCAATTGAGTTAAGGACCTTGAGAGGGAAAAATTATCCTGGAATATTCTAGTGCATCCAATGTGATCACAGGGGTCTTCGTAAGAGGCAGACCAGAAGGCCATGGTCATAAAAGGAGATGTGATGACATAAACAGAGTTTCAAATGATGTACTCTGAAGATGGAGGAAGGGGCCACGAGGCAAGGAAGGCAGACAGCCTTTAAAAGCAGGAAAAGGCAAAGAAAGGCATTTTCCCTTAAAGTCTCCAAAAGGAATACAGATCATCTGAAAACATGGTATTAGCTCATATGACCCACTTTGGACCCTGGTCTCCAGAGATGTAAGATAATAAATACATATTATTTTAAGCTGCTGAGTTAATGATAACCTGTTACAGTAATGTTATGAAATGAATGTACTAATATTACTCATACTTAGCTGGTGGAAGGAAGAATTAGAGCCAAAGAAAGAAAAAAAGATGAAACTATTAGAAAAATCAAAAGCCAAACTGGTGACTGAGCTATCATGTAGGTATCATAAACAGGGAGCTGATGAATAGTTGAAATCAAAGAGAGATCAAGGAGAGTAAGATCTGAGTAAATTAGTCTAAGAGCTGGAAAATCATTGGTGATCTTTACATGATCAATCACAGAAGTTACACCGATGTGTAACAGAAGTTACACATGATGACATGTTTTGTCATCACATTTATTAAGTAAATGCAACAAGACATCTGAGAAAACAGTCAAAAGCAACTTAACGAAACTAAAGCCACTGAAACGTAACAACTATTGAAGAACATGGACATCCCATTAACGGACCATGGAAATCTCAAGAGACTGCATGAGCTAGGCTACAGAAAATCAAGTCCAATGGAAGAGAAATTTGCTACAAGGAAGTCCCTGGTTCATGTTTCCTGCCATAAGTATGGACTGCTGTAAAACTCCAAGTTAAAAGGGTAATCTGAGGCATTCCTAGCATGAAAACAGCAGCTGAATATGTCTGAGTTGCTGAAGTCAAAGATGTAATACCACAAAAGTAATAGAAATCAGTGCAGGTGGTATTACACCAAGACGCTGGGTCCTGGTGACGTCTTATCATCCAATTATGACCTTGGTGGCACCCTTTCCACCCCTTAGCCATATCTGTTCTTCTGAAACAAGATGTAGCTGATCAGGGTACTCTCCAAGGTTGTTTGGTGCTAAGCTCCTTTAACATTTTCATGTCATCTCTCTACCAACTAGCTCCCATAAGTTTTCTGAGTCCTAAATTAATAAAATTGCCCCTGGCAAGATCTTCCCAAAATAAAAGAGGAAATCTTGACCTAAGAGGGAAGACGGGAAAAATCATTTGAAGATGAGAGTGCTGCATATAAGGAATTGCCTTAGGGACACCAGGAGTGTGTCAGGAATAAGACAGCTCCTTGCATTATGCAACAGTCTAACGCAGGGGCCAGAAATCTTATGTTATTGAGGGTCAGATAGTAAATATTTCAGAATTTACAAGCAACAAGCAGTCTGTCATTTACTTTTTTTGATTTCTTTTTGTTTCAATGACCCTTTAAAAATGTAAAAGCCATTCTTAACTGTGGGCTGCAAAAAAATAGACTACAGGCCATAATTGCACCACAAGCTACAGTCTGCTAACCCCTGGTACAATAGGTCATTATCTCTGAGTACACAGAGAACTATCATAAAATTGAGTTTAAGTGATTTAAAGAGTTTAAGGAAAATGCAGGCAAGGTCCTATGAGACCACATGCAATCTTTCCTGGGGGAGTGCTTCAATATGTACCATGAGGAGCTGCTGTAGGAAACCCTTTCTGCGCACATGTCCCTATTTCCCAGATGAATCCTGTATCATCCCAGAACAAACAAAATGGGTGGAGGGAAGGGAAAGCAGACAACAGACCCAACAGAGGAATAAAGGTGCAGACGTAACGCCTTCCAAACTTCTGGCTCTTTGATTACTGCCTAGAGCCTTTGTCTTTACACAGAGCAACAGTGGTTTTTCTACTTACTACTTGTTGGGATCTTTATTTAGTGGAGGCTTCAGCTGGTGTATGTCATTGTAAACATTAAAAAAAAAATAAGAAAGGAAGGAGGACGGATGGTGGGAGTGAGGGAAGGAGGGTAAGGTATCATTATGCTCTTGAAACCACATATATGAAATACAAGAAATCTGTTCCCTTTTTGTAAATAAAATAAAAATAAAAAACAAAACCTCTGGCTAAACCTATGAACTATACTTAAAGCCTACCCTATGTCTGAGTAAACCGGTTAAAAAACAAATCCTTTCATTTCTGTCATAATTTAGGCCAGTTTGATTTATTTTTTTCTGCTTCTTCTCACTATAAGCATGCTTTTTAAAAAAGATTTATTTATCTTAAAGACAGAGAGAGTAAGAGACAGGAAGGATAGAGGATGGGAGGGATTGAGAGGGGGAGGGAGGGAGAGGTAAGGCAGAGGCAGAAGGGAGAGAAATTGATTTCCAGCCACTGGTTCACTCCCTAAATGCCTGCAACAGCTGGGGGTAGGCCAGGTTGAAGTCAGGAGCACCGACCTCAACCAGTGTCTCCCACAGGGGCAGCTGGGACTGAAACAGAAGCTCTGGTATGGGATGAGGTCATCCCAAGTGGTGGGATGACCACATTAGTCACATGCTAACCGGTGCAATGCCAACGAGGTATCTCCTTCCATCATTAAACCTACCCAATTTCTGACCCTCGCTCCTTGGCACATGTCATCTTCAGGCGTGCAACTCCTCTGTCAGCTTATCCCAGAGCTTAAGAAAGCTAGGGGTATGATGAGACTTAGAGATAAAGTGAAACTAGAGAATCCATAGTAATAGCATTTGCTAAGACAAAAAGTTTGTTTGCCTAGGCAAAATGTGTTGAGACAAAATAACTCGCATAGAAATATACTCCTTTCTTAGACATGCCTGCATTTCTGTGTACATTTGTACTACTGCTTACATGGCATTGGTACTCTGAGAAATTTCCTTCAGAAACCTAATGGACTTTGCCATTTCGGAGATTAATATTAGAACTGCAAGTTCTGCTGCAGGATAAATAACAGCCCCTCAATCATGCTTGCATTCTAATCGCCAGAGCCTGAAAATGTTACAATGACTAGATATTCTCCATTAAAAAAACAAGACTTGGGAATAAATACCTAAACTGTTCATAAATACACCCTGCAAACAACACAAAATAAAAGGGAATGTCAACAACTTCTATATGTACACTGCCATATGTATTAATTATGACTAAATTTAAGTAAACATCTAACCTTTCCCATTTAGTTTTCAATGAGGTTAAAATATCTCAAGTAATCGCATGTTCAGGTTTTTTTTTAAGGTAAGACATGAATTTTAGCCGTATTTCTTTTTAATGCTTTACTGAATGCCTTTCTGTCCTTGATAGATTCACGTGTTAGGATTTTGTGCTGAATTACACATTGCCTATTTTCAAGTCAGCATCATCATGATCACTTTGTACTCTCTACTCTAGCACAAGGGGAAACCTGTAACTACATTTTCTAGAATTCTTTTCCGCGAGTGTTCCAGGATTGTTTCAGCATTTTAACTTTCCTTGAGGGTTTGAGAAGAAAGGTAGGTCATTAATCTCCGAGGGCAGCTGTACCAAAATCAGACGGCAGCCACAGGGTCTGCAGCAGCTCCTGAGAGCAGTCTGAGTACCTCCCGTGAATCCTTCACTTTGGTGCGTGTAATGGCTTCTGTCTACCCAATGTTCTGATTTTCTGAACTCAAACATTAACTTCCCTGGCCTCTCGCTCTTCACTTTTTCTAATGTTTTTGTGATCCTCCAATTCCCTGAATTGAAACTCCTAACTTAGAAAACCTGGAGTGACTTCTGCTTTCCTGACAAAACCCTAATATGAACATTTACTGTTTCTATTGGCCCTGGAAAAGCGTGTGCCATTGCTATTTGAGTAAAACGACAGCTGGATCAAGCTGTCACTGGTATCATCCAGCAATGCACCAAATGATGTATGTCATTAACACTTATGCAAGTGTGGCAGGCATTGTGGCATCACAGGGTAAGCTGCTACTTGTGATAGGCACATCCCAAATCCAAGTGCCAGTTTCAGTTCCGGTTCCTCCTCTTCCAATACACCTTCCTGCTAAAGCATCTTGGGAAGCAGGAGATGGTGGCTTAAGTGCTTGGGTCCCTGTCATCCACATGGGAAGCACAGATAAAGTTCTAGACTCCTGATTGCAGACCGAACCAGCCCTGGCCATTGCGAATATTTGAGGAGTGGGCCAGCAGATGGGAGATTTCCTTCCTTCCCCCGCCCCTTGCTCTGCCTTTTAAGTAGATAAAATAAAAACTGTTTTAAAAATGTAAAAGTGTGAGGCCAGTGCAGTGGCACAGCAGGTTAAAGCCCTGGCCTGAAGCACCGGCATCCCATAAGGGTGCCGGTTCCACTCCCGGCTACTCTTCTTCTGACCCAGTTCTCTGCTATGGCCTGGGATAGCAGAAGATGGCCCAAGTCCTTGGGCCCCTGCACCCACGTGGGAGAGGTGGATGAAGCTCCTGGCTTCGGATCGGTGCAGCTCCAGCCATTGCGGCCATCTTGGGAGTGAGCTAGTGGATGGAAGACCTCTCTCTCTGTCTCTACCTCTCTCTGCAACTATGTCTTTCAAAGAAATAAATAAATCTTTAAAAAATGTAAAGGTGTATTTATATAAATAAGATATTAAATAATTATCTACATTGTATAAGCAATTAGCTGCTTGCTTTCAAACCAGTCATTTCATTGCAGACGTCCTTTTCTTCATTTGTAAAGCAGTGTTATAGAACACCCCCAAAAATGGGTCCCCTTGCAAGCCAAATACTGACATTGGAGTGATGGGGAAAAAGTAGTTTATTTGCAAATACATAGAACAAGGTGTCAGTCAGCAATCAAATTCCCTAAGGGATCAAAGGGCAGTGACTTAGCAATTTGGGGTATGTGATCACCTCATGGCTTTTGACTGGTCAATGATCAAGGTCATTTTCTTTTTCTTAAAGGCAAAGGTAGGCTGAGGTCTGTCTGGGGTCTATGAGTAGACTGGTTATTATTTTGCTTGATTAAGGTCTGTGAGTCCCTGAGAAACTCTTAGATTAGAGACTGGCATTGAGATATTTGCTACAAAGGCAATCTCAGTCTTTCGAATTCTGGGTCTTGTGAATCTGACCATACCCTTGTGCTACTCCCTTAATTGACTGAATTACTCTTTTTCAAAAAGTTGACTTGGAATCATCAGAGGGACTGCAAAGTAACTGTAAACCAAGGGAGAGATACTGGTGCCTGAGAAAGTCTACATCAAAGGTATTATGGGTGGGTAGGGACTCAGCTTCAGGAACAGGCATGTTATCTCAAGAGTCATTTCCAGAATTAATAATTATCAAAACTGTGTCAGTGACAAAATCCTCCAATTCCACAGGGGAGCAAAACATCCATTTGGGCAAAATAAAAGTGCAACTGTGAAGCAGTTTTCATATATCTGCTAGATTTTGTTGTTTCATTTTTATACTGAGAATATAGCAGGATAATTTGTGTAGATGGTGTTTTATGGAATAAACTACAGACTAATCTCTGATAAAGTACCTTAATTCCATCAAATGCATTTTCATTTCTAAATATAGATTATATGTTACTATGTTTATTCACTAATTCAAGTGGCAAAAATAGAGCAAAAGTTCTTCATTCATGGGAAGAAAAATCAGATCAAAAATTAAAGAAAGTATAACTTGGCCCTTTCCCTGGTATAATTAGAAAAGAATGTACACAGTTCTTATTGTTACATATATATATATATATATATATATATATCAGTACGTATATAAAGCTTGATAATAGCTATATTCAATTTTGTCTCTGAAGTTATCCCTTAATAAGTAACTCTACATCCTGGATTCCTGCACAATTCTTGTGTTATACAGTTTTATTATTTTTCACAGAGATGATTCACAATCTGTGTAACCGAATGGGATTTTAAATACTTGCAGGAATTTCATAAATGTTTAAGAAAATCTCTTCTCAGTTATGAGCTGTTGTATTTTATTACAAAATTTAGACTTCATAAAATAGGTATCTGGCTTAAACTATACTTGAGTTTACCATAAAAGTGTATATATTTGTTTTAGCCAGTTCAATTGCATAAGCATAGGCAAATATTGCTACTTTTATAACAGTTTACAGGACATTTTTGAACTACAATATAATTTACTACAAATAATTCAGTAAATGAACAAAGTACAATAAACAATTTAATTTGTTCCTAGAGTAGGTGTGGCACATTCCATATTGCAGGGCCTGGTTCAAGTTCAAGCTACTCCACTTCCAATCCAGCTTCCTGCCTCCTGGGTGGCAGTATATGATGGCTACTGCCACTCACCTAGGTGACCTAGATAAAGCTGCAGACTGAGATAAAGTTCCTGGTTCCTGGATTTGGCTTGGCACAGTCTCTGTTTTTTGCACATTTGGGAGTAAACCAACAAATACAAGTTCTATGTCTCTTTATTTTTCTCTCTCTCTCTCTCCCTCCTTCTCCACCCTTCTTTCTGCCTCTTTGTCACTACATTTCAAATGAATAAATCTTTAAAACATTAATTTGTTCCTGATCATATCTTATATGCAACGGACAAACACATGCATACAATATGAGAAGCATTTTTACTTACTTGACATATCAAGATTGACTAAAAATTTTCTATGGATAAAGGATCCTAAAATTCAAGTGTTTTTGTTATGTCATATTCAACTATGGTTTTCTAAGTGATTTGTTATTTTTATAGTTTAATATATGACCAGTTTCAAGATGATGAGCATGTTCAGACCTACTTGGGGAGGTAGGAGTATTGAATGCAAAGCACAGAAAGGCACAAAAACGGCAGCATGCTGTCATGTCTCTGGAAAAGCTTCTGAAGCTTAGTGGTAGGTGAGTACAACTGGATGTCTAGTTTGAAAATACTCCAGGTCTTTGCCATAAATGCCATGGGAGCTATGTATGTACTGCAAATATTTCACAGATACTTGCTCTACAATGTCTCAGAAAATACTAGAGAAACCAAAGGGTACAGGAGAAAAATAGCAACTCAGAAGCTACAGGTCATACTCAAGATAACAGTCAGAAGAGAAATCATAAGAAATATAGTCGGGGCAGCGCTGTGGTCTAGAGGGCCAGGCTTCCACCTGCCATGAAAGCGGCCCTTATGGGCGCCAGTTAGAGTCCCAGTTGTTCCACTTCCAATCCAGTTCCCTGCTAATGTGCCTGGGAAGGCAGTACAGGATGAGCCTAAGTACTGGAGCCCCTATAGCCACGTGGGAGATCTGGGGGAGACTCCTGGCTTCAGCTTGACCCTTGGTTATTGCGGCCACTTGGGGAGTGTATTAGAGGATAGAAGATCTCTCTCTTCTCTCTCTCCCTCTCTCTGTCTTTCCTTCACTCTATCTCTGCCTTTGAAATAAATATATCAATATTAAAAAAGAAATGTAGTTTTATTTTGCCTAGGTACCTAAATGTAAAATCTAAAATCATATAAAATTCCCAGAAACTGTTAAAAATTAACTGATTTTACCTATAGAAATTTTTATATCAAGTTATAACTCATTAGATCTAAATCACAGGATGAACAATAAACGTCAGTTAGGACTCAGGAGTTTTCATGCCTTAACCAGATTTCACAGTCCCAGGTGAAAGCAATTTTATGTATTATGATCCTCCATTCTTATATAGAAAACAAATGCAATACATGAAAAAATTATTATTCAAAGCTACTCAATTGGTGAAGTTTTTTACAGAAATCTGCTTATTCTTACAGCCAGTTTTATAATATAGTGTACTTGTATTTTTTATTTACTAAATATTTATTAATTTGAAAGGCAGAGTGACGGGGGGCACGCAGAGAAAAAGATCTTCAATCTATTGGTTCACTACCCAAATAGTTAGGACCGCTAGGGCTGGGCTAGGCAGAAGCCAGGAGCCCTGCACTACAACCTGGTCTTCTACGTGGGTGGCAGTAGCCCAAATATGTGTGCCATTTTCTGCTGCTTTCCCAGGTGCATTAGCAAAGAGCTGGACTGGAAGCCGAGCAGCCAGGACTTGAACAGGTGCTCTGATAAGGGATGGTGGCATCGTGAGAGGCATCTTAACACATTGCACCACAAAGTCAGATCTCTTAGGTTTTATATTAACCAGTGTCTTTGTATGCTCTTAATTTGGTTATGCCATGAACAAACTGGAAGGTTAAGTTCACACACCCCATCAGGTCTGAAACCATTGTTTGCTCAATAATATTGAACATTACTCCTTTAAAATGGAGACTCTTCAGGTTTAATGTCCAGAAAAGACCTGGCCAAAACAGCAATCCACATTCTTGAATTTTTTGTAAATTCAAAGTTATACTTCTAAGGGGGTTCGAAGCAGATAAGTTTTCTGTCACAAACTTTCCAACCGCCTCTCACAAAACCCAATATTAGGCTTTCTAGAATGACTAAGTTATTCTGCTGGCATCATGATTTATCTTCCTACAATGTGACTTGTAATTTAGGTGTCCGCAGTTGAAATCATGATTAAAAGTGAAAAGGTGCCTAGAGCTTTCAGACAGTCATGATAATTATATACATTACTAAACTACTCAATCATATTCAGACCAACAATTCTTTCACCATTTACAAGTCTGGTGATCTTAAACTCTCCCCACCAGAAGAGAAAAGTGCTTGCCAGTAAATGACATGTCCATCATTCAGCTCTGCATCAGGTCAACATTACAGAAAAGTCCTATTTGAGAGGTGGCTTACACAAACCCAGCTGATGAAAATTAATTATTTAGCTTTCCTTTTGGCCGGAGCTGCCATCTTCCAGTAATTCGCCAAGATGACGAACACAAAGGGAAAGAGACAAGGTACCTAGTACGTGTTCTCCAGGCCTTTCAGAAAACATGGAGTTGTTCCTTTGGCCACATACATGTGCATTTACAAGAAAGGTGACATTGTGGACATCAGGAGAATGGGTACTGTTCAAAAAGGAATGCCCCATAAATGTTACCATGGAAAAAATGGAAGAGTCTACAATGTTACCCAGCATGCTGTTGGCATTGTTGTAAACAAACAAGCGAAGGGCAAGATTCTTGCCAAGAGAACAAATGTGCATATTGAACACATTAAGCACTCTAAGAGCAGGGATAGCTCCTTGAAACGTGTGAAGGAAAATGATCAGAAAAAGAAGGAAGCCAAAGAGAAGGGTACCTGGGTTCAACTACAGCATCAGCCTGCGCCACCCAGAGCTCACTTGGTCAGAACAATGGAAAGGGGCATGGGCTGCTGGAGCCCATTCCTTATGAAATCATGGCATAATAAGTGTAAAGTAAATAAATAAGAAATTGAAAAAAATTATTTACCTCCTTGACTTTACCCTAAAGTCATGAGTAACATCGATCTAGAACAAAACGCACAATACTTAGAAAAGCTATTCAAAACAGTTTCCAAGATGGACTCCAACCCTTTCCCAGCATGTGTATTCTGGCTGAAGACAATGTTTCCTGCTTCACAGTAGATGTTTCCATTTACTTTTCCTGTGCTGGTTGTATTGCTGAAACAATTGCTTTAGAGATGTCTCTAAGCACATTATACCCTATGCTGATTCTGCTAATGATCGCCTGTCAGTGGTGTTCTAAGAGATCATGACAACCTGTTGTTCTCCTAGTATGGTGGCTTTTAAACATTCTCCCCCGATCTATCATCTGGCAGGGTCTGCCTGAAATATGCAGAGTCATTGCAAATAAACCAATATTGGGAGTTCATGGTTATTGACCCCTAGATTTTATTGTGTGAAATCCAGTATCTGAGGTCTTAGAAGTGATAGAGTGGGAAGGCACTGGGTCCTAAGAAATATTTGCTTGTTTTGCTGTGTCTGCCTTATACAACTGTTACTTACACACATTTCCAGAAATAGCATTAAATATGTATATATATTTGTACAGAAAGAATGGCGGGGGCCAGTGCTGTGACACAATGGGTTAATGCCCTGGCCTGAGGCACCGGCATCCCATTTGGGCGCAGGTTCAAGACCCAGCTGCTCCACTTCAGATCCAGCTCTCTGCTGTGGCGTGAGAAAGCAGTGGAGGATGGCCCAGTTCCTTGGGCCCCTGTACCCGCATGGGAGACCCAGAAGAAACTCCTGGCTTCAGATCAGCACAGCTCCGCTGTTGCGGCCAATTGAGGGGTGAATCAGCAGATGGAAGACCTCTGTCTCTCCCCTGTCTGTCTGTCTCTCTCTCTCTGCCTCTCCTCCCTCTGTGTAACTCTGACTTTCAAATAAATAAATCTTAAAAAAAAAAAAAAACAATGAATGGTGATCCATTTATCATAATTCCAAATAAGAGGGTTTAAGTTTCAGGAAGTTGTCTGATCCAATCCCATATATATGTAATTGAATAAATATTCTACATTATCTTAGGTTTATACATCAAATAATTTAAAGTGGGATCTAATTTAATTATATTGTTACTGTTAACAATACAATAGTTGAGCTTCATTGAACACTAAATATGCAACAGATATTGTGCTAAATGCTTTATTTCTATTGCTTATCAGCAAGGCTATAGGAGATAACATCACTGTTTTTATTTCACATGTTAAGAAAATCATAGACTATAGAGTCTGAGTGATGCTTCAAGACCTCACAAGTAGCGGTGGAGCAGATCATCAAACTTGGCTTTTGTTTTCCCTTAAAAGTCTTATAGAGGGTGTTAGGCCGAGCATTTACAGCTCTGCCTAAGATGTCCATAGCTCATATCAGCATCTCTGGGTTCAAGTCTCAGCTACAGCTCTTGATTCCAGTTTCCTGCTAATGGAAACCCTGGAGGCAGCTGGTGACAGATCATGTAGCTGAGCCCCTGCCACTCCTGTGGGAGAGTTGTACTGAGTTCCCAGCCTCCCATGTCAGCCTACCACAGTCCCAGTCATTCCACTGCATGCTTTTGAGGTGTGAACCAGTGGATGGGATCTCTCTCTCTCTCTTCTCCTTCTCTTTCTCTCTCTTGTACATGCATGCATGAGATCTTGCTGTAAAACAACAAAAAACTTCTATGCTAATTGTAAAGTAGCTAACATTCATCCTTGAGGTCACCATCTTTCTGCACCCCCCTAATGCTTTCCATCATCCTGTAATCTAACTATGATTCCCTCTATTTTCATAAAACCTTTCTTCTATTCAACATTTACCCTTTCCTCCTTCCTTTCAAACTTATCCTGGACATAAAGCATCAGACTGCCAACAATTATCCGCATGTTATAGAAGGACAAACAATTTGGCTTAAAGAAAGAAATTATAATGTCACAACTCCAGTCATTGCTAAGCCTATGTAGCATCTATGATCAAAGGTGAGGAAGACTTTCTTGGACTTCATTAAATGACACCAAGTAGAGTAGGTCCTTAGTGGTATACAAAGTCAATGTTAGACATTATACCGTTTATTTGATAAGGGTCTTCAGAATGACATTTCCAGGATTATGAAAGCATGGGGAGATTTGGTAACAAAAGATAGGATCCAAGAGAGGAAAATATAGCTGCATGATCTTGGCTCCATATCTACTTTATTACCAAAGCAACTCTGTAAACCAAAACTAAAAAGATGATATAGGGTTGGTCCTGGCCTAGATGCTCCTCCATGCGGCTGGTTCCTGGTTCTCGGTATGAACCCAGATTTACCTCTCTCCTTTAATAAAGCTCTCCCTCTCCTATGCATCTTTTGCACTAAATAAAGCTTAAAATGTACCATGCTGGGCTGGCGCCGTGGCTCACTAGGCTAATCCTCCACCTGTAGCACCGGCACACCGGGTTCTGGTCCTGGTTAAGGCGCCAGATTCTGTCCCAGTTACCCCTCTTCCAGGCCAGCTCTCTGCTATGGCCCGGGAGTGCAGTGGAGGATGGCCCAAGTGCTTGGGCCCTGCACCCGCGTGGGAGACCAGAAGCACCTGGCTCCTGGCTTCGGATCAGCACAGTGCGCTGGCCACAGCGCGCTGGCCGCAGTGGCCATTGGAGGGTGAACCAACAGCAAAGGAAGACATTTCTCTCTGTCTCTCTCTCTCTCACTGTTCACTCTGCCTGTCAAAAGAAAAAGGTACCATGCAGCCTCATTTATCTGTGCCGATATTTAGAATTCTTCTCTAAATATTAGGCATGAACCCTCTCGGGCTTATTAATATTGGGGATTTATTAATAAGCATATGGTGAAATTGTTTGGCACCCCAAATTCTGGTAGCACATGTGGCACCCCAGATAGCACTTCTGGGGAACTTTAAGGGGTCACATTTTTATGTTAGTTTTAGGGGTCATTTCGGATTTCAGAAGCACCTGGCTCCTGGCTTCAGATCAGCACGGCTCCGGCTGTTGCAGCCATTTGAGGAGTGAATCTCTCACTGTCTTTAACTCTGTCTCTCAAATAAATAAATAAAAAATTTTTAAAAATCTTTCTTTTAAACATTTAATAATAAATAAACACAAATTCAGTTGGCGGCCGGCGCCACGGCTCAATAGGCTAATCCTCCGCCTGTGGTGCCTGCACCCTGGGTTCTAGTCCCAGTTGGGGTGCTGGTTTCTGTCCCGGTTGCTCCTCTTCCAGTCTAGCTCTCTGCTATTGCCCGGGAAGGCAGTGGAGGATGGCCCAGGTCCTTGGGCCCTATACCCACATGAGAGACCAGGAGGAAGCACCTGTCTCCTGGCTTCGGATCAGCACAGCGCCGGCTATAGCAGCCGTTTGAGGGGTGAACCAACGGAAAAAGGAAGACCTCTCTCTCTCTCTCTCTCTCTCTCTAACTCTGCCTGTCAAAAAATACATTAAAAAATCAATCAGAAAACTATTTTTTCTCTATTTTCAATAATTTGGGTAAAACTGTCTTAAACATGAGAAAAGGCAAATCAAAATTCTGGTTTGAATATCAAATCTATAATTTATAAATGAAAACATGGAAGTAGAGTCCTAAGAACAAATTCTGTGAAGGTACCATGGATACAAGTTCTAACTTTACTTAGATAGTGAGATACTGGCTGCAGGATTCCAGTGTTACATCCTATCATTGGTATTGGCACCAGTGGGACAAATGGAATTCTGATTAACGAACATGTTCATGAATCAGCTGGCTGTCAGAGGTCTGATGGGTAGACAACAAAAGTTTGGTACCAATGTAAAGGACTCAGGATACAAATAAGGCAAATGAGGATACAGATGAGGATCTGGCAACTATGCCCGCAGATCTGAAGGGGTTTACTGACTCCAGCAACCTTTATCATGTGCTAAGAGTCTATTATTTCAAGGATGGGATTCTATAAATTGCTTTGAGTTATTTTTGTGATTTTGGTGAGATAACATTTGGTGGCAACTTTATCCATTTCCACAAAATATAAAATTAAGCAATATTTGGAAATTTCATCTCAGAGTCAGCATCTCAAACAAGATTTTGTGTAATAAAATGTGATCATAAATTCTCTAAGTAATGTTCAAGGCCATGTAATTGGTTTCATAAATGTCACATTTACATAGAGTTTTGAGGGAAGAGAAGGAGAAAGGAAATTAGTATTTTGATAGTTTACTGTTATGTGTATCAAACAAAACATATATATGTTATATCTCATTTAATCCTTACCACCATTATAATAAGTTAGGACAAAGAGCCACAATCTATTCAGGGTGGAAATGGATATTCTAGCATATTAAACTTCTTATCCAAAGCCAGACTGTGGAAAAGTAATAAAATCAGCTTTTGCATTTGAAACAGATACATGAAACCAAAACACACACACACACACACACACACACACACCAATGAAACAAGCACAAAACAATGTCAAAAAATGTCCCACATGGCATCCTAGTGCCTAATACAACATGTCTTGCTTGCTTTAACCAAAAAATTTATAAGTCATGACAAGTGTAAAGAAAAAAAACAGTCTAAAGGCACAAATCAGTGATGAGAACGGGACTCAGAATATGACACATGTCAGAATTATCACACAGAAAATTTAACAGGACTATGATTAATATATTATGGGATCTGATAGAAAAAGTAGATGAGAGAAAGAACAGATGAGTTATGTAGGCCCTAATAAATAATCAAGTGCTAGAAATGGAAAACACTGCAAGAGAAATGCAAAGTGACATTAACAAGTTCATCACTAGGTTGGATAAAGCCAATGAAATGATCATGTTAGGTGACATTTTCTTAGGCAGATGCAAAATGATACAGGTCAGAAACCTGGCTCTACAAGAAGAAAGGGCATCAGAGAAAGAACAAATAAAAGCAAAATAAAATATTTTATTTTTCCTATTCTTAAATGATCTAAAGTGCTGTTTAAATTAATAATAGCAACATGGATTGTTCTGCCATTGCAAAGAACTTGCTTGCATTGTGTCCAAGTTCTAAAAATTTGTGGAGTATCAAATTTAAAAGTGATGGCTTGTTTATATCTAGTGTGTGAAATTTCAAATTAAAAAAATCCATGGGGCCAGTGCTGTAGTGTAGTAGGTAAAGCTGCCGCCTGCAATGCCAGCATCCCATATGAGTGCTGGCATCCCATATGGGCGCCGGCTACTCCACTTCTGATCCAGCTCTCTGCTGTGGCCTGGGAGAGCAGTGGGACATGGTCCAAGTCCTTGGGCCCCTGGCCCCAAGTGGGAGACCCAGAAGAAACTTCTGGCTCCTGGCTATGGATTGGTGCACCTCTGGCCACTGCAGCCAATTGGGAAGTGAATCAGCGGATGGAGGACCTCTCTTTTTCTCTGCCTTTCCTTCTCTCTCTGTGCAACTCTTTCAAGTAAATATTTTTTTAAAAATCCAGGCTGCGTCAAGGGTATTATTAGCTACTTTGGTGAGATTTACAATGGGATTCAATAGCAAAAGGAAGCAGAGAAAAAAGATATTGAAAATTTGCAGCCTGGTGAACAAGCAAGTAAGGACAGAGTAGAGCAGAGTAGAACCCAGCAACAATAAGGTCTAGACTAGTCATCACCTTCTAAAGAGCAGAGCAGAAATGCTCATGTCAGGACAACTGGAAAAAGATCTCAAAGGCACCTTAGAAATCTTCCAGGCCATTATTCTCAGCACAAGCCTAGATACCTGCAAGTAGAAATTAGTTTCAAGGATGGAGTCCAAGGCAATGTCCACAGGTTCTGGATTGTCTGTCTATGGTGAAACAATGCACCAC
This sequence comes from Sylvilagus floridanus, assembly GCA_949820135.1. Lineage (NCBI taxonomy): Eukaryota > Metazoa > Chordata > Mammalia > Lagomorpha > Leporidae > Sylvilagus > Sylvilagus floridanus. Next base: position 116,332,898 of record OX463223.1, read on the forward strand.
TATGGTACAGTTCAAGAAAGCCCAGGCACATCCAATGATAGTGGTGGACCTTGATATCCAAATGGTGCTAAGTTTACAAGTGTGCAGAATGCAAAAGTTAGGGGTCATGTTGGCTTCCATTAGGGTTTTAAAACAAAGCCTGGGAATTCTGGCAAATTGATCTGGCAGATTTCTGCAAGATCAGAACCACTGCACAACCACCAAAGCTACACCTAGTAGAGCTGCAGGTGTGGGGCCATGAGGGGAACCTCAGAAAGGTAAAGTGATGGGGTCGGCGCTGTGGTGTAGGAGGTAAAGCTGCCACCTGCACTGCAGGCATCCCATATGGGCACTGTTTTCAGTCCCAGCTGCTCCACTTCCATTCTAGGTCCCTGCTATGGCCTGGGAAAGCAGTAGAAGATGGCCCCAGTCCTTGGGCCCCTAAACCTGAGTGGGAAACCTGGAAGAAGCTCCAGGCTCCTGGCTTCAGATTGGCTCAGCTCCAGCTATTGTGGCCATTTTGGGAGTGAACCAGTAGATGGAAGACCTCTCTCTCTTCTGCCTCTACCTCTCTGTAACTCTGCTTTTCAAATAAATAAATAAATCATTAAAAAAAAAAGAAAGGTAGAGTGATCAGCAGTATGTCATGCATACCAACATGAGCATGTAGCCACAGACAGCAGCCATGTGGGCAAAAATGAGCAAAATCATAGACCTGGGTTTGCTGAAGGCACTGGGGACCCACCATTCACCTCAGTTAGAATTTAATATCTGCCCGGTGTGAGTTCAGTCTTGCTTTGGACTAATGCTTTCTTTCCACTTATCTATTCCTTCCTGCTGGAATGGAAATAATTACTTTGTGCCTGCCTCATCATGGTACTTGTTTTGATTTACATGCCCACAACTGCAAAGCATTTGCCTTCAGTCATTCAACTCTGGTGTTCTGAATTAATGCTGGACTAAATTAAGACTTAGGGACTATTGGGGATGGAATGATTATATTTTCCATTGTGAAAGGACATGAATCTTGGGGCTGAATGCTATGATTTGGATATGGTTTCAGTGTGTCCCTCAAAGCTTCAGTTGTTAAAATATAATCCCTATTGTGAGGTGTTAAGAGAGTATGGTGTTGAGAGGTAGATTATTAGAGAAACGATTAGGATTAGATAAGGTCATTAGAGTAGAGCCCCCATGACTGAATCAATCACTGGTGGCTGTATAAGAAGAGGGAAAGAAACCAGAAGACATATAAACATACGCATGTTCTTTCTCATGCCACGTGATAGACTGTGCTGACTCGGGAATCTGCCAGCAGAAGGCCAACATCAGACACTGTCGCTCAAAGTTGACCTTCTAGAACTATGAGCTAAAATAAACCTCTTTGCCTTAAAACTTTCCCAGTTTATGATATTGAGATTTTAGCAACAAAAAATGGTCTAATACACTAGGGCAAATTCTAAGAATTTTTTTTGAAAAGAAGCATAATTGATATGCTAAAAAAGGAGATAAAGAGGAACATAAATGTCCAATTAAAACCTGAATAAGAAAAAGAGAAATGAAAACAAAGAACAAATGCATATGTAACAGTTACAAACATGTCCATGTCAATCCAGCCATTACAATAATCATATTAAATGCAAATAACCTAAATATATCAGTTTAAAACAGTCAGAATGGATTTTTAAAAAATACATAAGATGTGTTTTCTAAAAGAAACCCACCTTCAATAATAATAATACCCATTAAGTTATAAGTAAAAGGATGAAAAAAGATATACCACACTAACATTAATCAAAACAAAGGTCAAAGATTCCTCTTCTAAGATGACATGTAAGATCTGTGGGTCACTCCCTAACCAGCAAAACTAGTGAAACTATTTAAAAGTATTTATGTACCTGGAAATTATTCTAAGGGAATATAGCAAATGAAGGAATATATAATCAAGAAAATATACTAGGGGCCAGTGTTGTGGGATAGTGGGTAAAGCCACTGCCTACAGTGTTGCATCCCAGTCCTGGCTGCTCCACTTTCAATACAGCTCCCTGTGAATGTACGTGGGAAGGCAGTTCAACATGGTCCAAGTGCTTGGGCCCCTGCACCATGAGGGAGACCTGGACAAAGATCCTGGCCTCTGGCTTCTGGATTCTGGCTTCAGTCTAGACCGGTCCCCACCATTGCAGACATTTGGGGAGTGAACCAGCGGATGGAAGATCTTTCTCTCTCTCTCTCTGTTTCTCTCTCTATATATATATAACTCTGCCTTTCAAATAAATAAAGTACACTTTTTAAAATGTATCTATTAAGCATGGTAGGATAAGCATTGTGGCATTTTAGCAATTACTTGCTCCCTCCCTTCTACAAACCAACCCCTTGAGCTCAGCTGGACAGATATACATCAAGTGGTTGTGGCCAAGAAGAAAAGAACCTTCTCTCATCAGCTCCCATTCAATTATTACCTTAATGCAGGCAATCAAAATTTCTTATTTTTTTTCAAATTCCAAGCCAAAGAGGCTACACTGCTTGCAAGTGAAAGTTAGAAGCTGAAGCAATTCCCTCTTCTACCCTTCACCTCCCCTCATAGAAGAGAAGCAAATCAAGTTTACTGTGGTTCTGAACACTCTCATCCCAACTGACATGTAGGGCAGAGATGCCACTCTGGGAGATGCAAAGTAAGATCAGAAACTAATATATGGGGCTTGAAAAGAAAGATATTAAATTTTAAAAAAACATTTATTTATTTGCATGGGAGTAGGGGGAGAGAGAAAGGGTTAGGGTTAGGGTTAGTGAAGGAAAGAGACACGGAAAGGGACAAGCAGAGGAAGAAGGAGAGAAGGAGAGGTACACTCGCATCCACTGGTTCCCTCCCCCAAAAGCCCATGATGGCCCAGACTTGGCCAGGCCAAAGCCAGGAACTGAAATCTCAACCCAGGTCTTCTACATGTGTGACAGATGTCCAATTACTGAGTCATCACTGCTACTTGCCAGGATCTGTATTAGCAGGAAGCTGGAATCAGGAGCCAGAGGCAGGCATCAAACCCAAGCACTTTGATATGGGATGCAGACATCTTAACTACCCACCTCATTCTAAATTTTTAAATATTTTCATAAAACATTTAACATTTTACTATTTTTACTATTTAATATTTAATAATGTAACACTAATTTCAAACAATGCAAACTTCAGTATCTAGGAAATTATCTGTGATAAAGAGGTACACTGCATAATCATAAATGAGTCAAATTCCCAAGAAGATGCTACAATTGTAAACATGTCCTTACCTAACAATACAGTATCAAAATACATGAACAAAAACTGAAAAATATGAAAGGAAAAACAGCCAAATCTACTATGATATTTGGAGACTTCACATCCCATATGTCAGTTATTCATAGATCAAGGAGGCATAACGGACATAGATATTCTAAGTCACACTATCAATCACTTTTATCTCATGACATTAAAGATTACTCCCTCCAATAACAGAAAAATACATATTTATCTCAAGCTCACTGACCATGATAGATCACATTCTAGACAACAAAAACATACGTTAATAAATTTTAAAATGTATGGAATGGAATTAAGTTAGATTAAATGAAATTAAAGTAGAATCTACAACATAAGGAAAGCTGGAAAATTCTCAAATATTTGAAATTAAAAAGCACAGTTTTAAATAACTCATGGTCAAAGAAAAGGCTTCAGTATGATACACATTTTGAACTGAATGACAATGAAAACACAACTCATCAAGATTCTGGGAGGCAATGGGAGCAGTGCTTAGGGGGAAATTTATAGCAATGGCTACACATAAAAGATCTTACATTAGAAAAGAAGAAAGATCTAAAATCAATTGAAAGAGACTTGATTTTTTTTACATGAAAAAATAAAGCAAAAACATCACCATCTATTCAACGTTTCATTTCCTTGACATTTATCAAATGTCTTTCATCTGTCAAGAATAGAGCTATGTGCTGGAGCTCTAAGAGGGAACAGTAAAGAAAAGCCCTTGCTGTGGGACCAGTTTTGGGGCACAGTGAGTCAAGCCACAACCTGTGATGACAGCATCCCATACGAGTGCTAGTTCAAGTCCCAGCTGCTCCACTTCCAATCCAGCTCCCTGCTAATGTGTCTGGGATAGCAGTGGATGATGGGTCAAGTATTTAGGCCCTTTTCACTCACGTGGGAGATCCAGATGGAGCTCTAAGCTCTTAGATTTGACCTGATCCAGCCCTAGCTATTGTGGGCATTTGGGAAGTGAACGAGCAGATGTCATATCTCTCTCTGTCCCTGTAACTCTGACTTTCAGCTAAACAAATTGTTAAAAAAAAAAAAAAGAAAGAAAAAAGAAAAGAAAGAAAACCCTGCTATCACTAAGTATACATTCTAATAGGAACAATGGAACATTAAAGCACTATATGAAGAAAGAAAATCCCTTCACAAGGTCATAGATGATGTGAATAAAATGGAACTGAGTAATGTAATATGCTTGAAGAGTTAACCCTCATTTGGGTGACTAGGGTGACTGCCTGAGAATATTACATTCAACACACTTTTTTTTTTTGACAGGCAGAGTGGACAGTGAGAGAGAGAGACAGAGAGAAAGGTCTTCCTTTGCCGTTGGTGCACCCTCCAATGGCTGCCGCGGCCGGCATGCTGCAGCCGGCGCACCGCACTGATCCGAAGCCAGGAGCTTCTTCTGGTCTCCCATAGGGTACAGGCCCCAAGCACTTGGGCCATCCTCCACTGCCCTCCTGGGCCAGTGGGGTCAGAATCCGGGGCCCCAACCGGGACTAGAACCTGGTGTGCCGGCGCCGCAAGGCAGAGGATTAGCCTATTGAGCCGCGGTGCGGGCCTCAACACACTTTCACGACAGTTTAATGACACGGTGTGTTTGGTATTAACCATACGTTTTCCTTTAAGAATACTTTTATTTTCCTGCTTGTTTTATCTATCATACACATTGAAGTTTATATATATATATATCAAACCATATTAGCTTATGTGCAAACTCTAAAAGCATATAAATGAAATTAAAGTGCTATTTTAAAAGAGAAAAGAATTACTAGTATTCTAGAGATGCATTTTAGCAACTTTAGCTTCGATTTCTTTTATTTTTTTAATTTATTTATTTGAGAGGTACAGTTACAGAAAGAGCTAGAGATATAGACAGAGAAAGATCTTCCATCTGCTGGTTCACTCCCCAAATGACCACAACAGCTGGAGCTGGGCTGATCTGAAGCCAGGAGCTTCTTCTGGGTCTCCCACATGGGTGCAGGAGCCCAAGCACTTGGGCCATCTTCCACTGCTTTCCTTGGCACATTAGCAGAAAGCTAGGTAGGAAGAGGAGCTGCCAGGACACAAAACGGCACCCATATGGGATTTCGGCACCGCAGGTGAAGGCTTACCCACTATGTCATAGTGCTAGCCCCTAAATTCAATATTTTAATAACAAACAAAACATCAGTCAAGACATATTCCAAATCTTTTATATTCAAGAGAGGAAACTGATGAGGACCCAAAAATATGTGGTTAAAACTGCTCAGAGTTAAATCTTTTGCAAAACTCAGAAGGTTGAAACTTTAAAATTATCAGACAATGATTCTTTGGCAAATGAATACAACTGAATTAAAAAGCAAAGTTAAACTACATGACTTCTGATTTCATAAATCAGAATTGGATGCTTACATGAGAAATCCATACATAGTAAACTGTTTCATTCTGTGTGGCTAAAACTAATAAAAGCTAAATAGGTGGAGATAAAGGAAGTTTGTGCATCAATTTTCTTGCAATAGCTATATTGTTGTCAATCTCTGTAATTCAAATACGCCATTTAATCCACAAGTATCTTTTCTGTGCATCCTGCAGAAGGAAGTGGTTTCTAACACGTGACTGTGGCCTTTCTCTGTACCACATATAATTTTTCTGAACAATTCAAAGAGAATCCTACTATCTCTGATGATCTATCTTAACAGGTCACACAAACAGCTGGACAAATCATTCCACCTCACACAAGAGAGTTGTACAAGATTTCTGACATTCTGGTCTCCAGAACTTTTCTTAGAGTACTCCCAGTATGTTTCTGCTCCTCTTTCAGCCTGTAGTCAGTCACCTGAAGCCTTGTATATCTGGCCCTCTTCTTTCACAATGAGATGTCTGATGTATGTTGCCTTTGTACATATGTGAGCCTGAATATGTTTGTATTCATTGTATTCCTCATTTCCATGCCTCACATATTATTTTCGTATCACTGCGTCCCATTTGAGTTATTTTTCACTCATCTCCCCGTGTCTTTGCTTCTTTCTGCTATCATCCTGCCTTTATCGGACCAGATCCGTCTATCCAGACTCCTACTTTCTACCCTGTATCTCCCTCAGTCATCTAAATCCTGCTGCAGCAATCATTAGCTTGAGAATACAGGCAATAATCTGTGCAAAATGAGTAGGACCTCGACTATGAACACATATTCTCTGTTTCCATACCAAAATAATTCACGCCTCCCAACCTCTCAGAGGTGTCATTTTCTAATTATAATAAGCCACATCTTTTCTATGACCTTCATTATAATGCTGACAGCTTGGAGCAGGTGTTTGACATAGGGTTAAAATACTGGTTGGTATACCTGCACCCCGTATCAGAGTGCTTGACTTTGAGGCCTGGCTCTGGTTCCTGATTGCAGTTTCCTGCTAATGCGGACCCTGGGAGGCAGTGGTAATGGCTCAAGTAATTGGTTTCCTGATGCCCATGTGGGACACCTGGATTGAGTTCTAGGCTCCTAGCTTTGGCTTCAGCCCCAGGCTTTGCAGGCATTTGGGGAGTGGACCAGCAGATAAGAACAATCTCTCTCTCTCTTTCAAATAAAAATTTTAAATGAAAAATAAAAAATACTGGTAGCTATATTATTCATCAATACATACTGTATCACTGTCTTATTTTGTACATTCTGAAATTTAAATATGTCTGCATACTGGTTACTTACAAGAAATTGAGAAAAGGCTATCAGATTCAATGCAAATAATTCAACTAGGTTATACTTCTACCAAAGGAGTATTAAATCACAATGTTCCCAAAGAGTATATCTGATTGAATATTTTTTAAGTTTTAAATTTAAATAAAAGAAATTTATTTGGGCTTGAAGAAGTTGTCATCTGTGCTTATTACCTATACTTACAGAGAAGAGTGTTGGTTCATTTCATAGTTGGAGCATTTCTAACTTATGAGATTTGACCAGCCGGTAGGGGGAAAAAAAAAGTAGATTTTTTTTTTCAAATGGCCATCTGTACCTATCAGAAATTTCACATCTAATTTCATTAGATGCAGGTGGCAGGAATAATTAACAGAGCTCTTCATTACATAATAGATCTAATAGGACAGTGGGCATGAGGAATATGGGTTTGTGGAATAATTTCAATCAACCTGATGTTAACTAGTTTTTTCCCCTAAAATAGTTTGGTCTCTATGCTTCTGTCCTCTTTTCCATTTGACTTACATATTTACCTCTACACATACAGCAGCATTTATTAACATTCACAAACATGCTACATTCAGACTATTTTAAATTTACTGCACTGTAACACCAAAATAGGAAATAAGACTTTAAGGCTGGCCCCCTTAATCATCACCTAACCACTTTCCTTATCTCCAAATTCTACATATCTATCTATATTATATATAATATATATAATCTCCAAATCTAACAAGCTGTACTCTGTCTTCATCTCACTCTATTTCTCACCTCCATTCAACACATTTGATTCCATCTTCTTGAATCATTCTGAGCTCCCATGAAATCAAACCCAATATTTCTATCTCACTTTTCTAACATCTCAGTTCTTTGCCAGCTATTCAAATGTTAAAGCATGCCAAGACTCACCTTACAATCTATTTTTATAAGTATAAGTATATCCCCATTCAGCTTAAGTGACCTCATCCAAAGAAATTATTTTAAGTATAATTTTTAAGATTTATTTATTTTATTTGAAAGTCAGTTACAGAGAGAGAGATGTGTTCTATCTGCTGGTTCACTGCCCCAAATGGCCACAATGGCCTGGGTTTGGCCGCACCGAAGCTAGGAGCCAGTAGCTTCATCTGGATCTCCTATGTAGATGCAGAGGACCAAGGATTTGGAGCATCTTCTCCTGCTTTCCCAGGACATTAGCAGGGAGCTGGATCAGAAGCAGAGCAGCCAGGCGCCCATATGGGATGATGGTGTTGCAAGTGTCAACTTAACTTGCTACGCCATAATGCTGGCCCCTAAGTATCATTTATATGCCAATGGTTCCTTACATTTAGGTATTCAGCCCTGATCTGTCCAGTGAGCTGCCTGCTAACTCCTTGAAATATTCACAAGAATTATGAAAGAGAATCTCAAACTTAATAAATATAAAATGGTAATCTCTCCTTCTATTTGCTCCCATGTCAGTAAGAAGCCTCACTATCAATCCCGTTACTACTCAAATTTAGAAATCCTCCATGGTTCCTCACATATTACATATATCATATATATTCCTCATCCCTTACCTACACTCTGTCCTCGAGTCCTGTTTGGTTTTACAACTAAACCATGCCAAAAACAGTCTTTGTGTATCTCCTACTTAGTACCTTGTTTAAGTCGTTTATGGTTAGGATGACTTAAATAAGCCTCCATGTCCACAACCTACCTTTAAAAATTGTGCATTGTACCTATGAAATTTAATTATTCTCTTTATATTACTAAATATTTAAAAAGACAAAATGTGCATTAGATCCTATCATTCTTCCATTGACTAGATTCCAGTGGCTTCACACTACACTGAGAATAAAATGAACATTCTAAACTATGACCTAAGGGACCATAGCTAATTCTCCCACATTTTCTTCCCCTCCAATCTCTCACATCATTGCTCTCCACTATTTGAAATTCCTACCATTTAAATCATCCTATAATTCTTCATTACAACCTGTCAGCCTTAACAACCTTCTTTGTACTTCCTCAACGTATACTGTTTGCTCCTGCTCATTCCATTAGCATTCATTATTCCTTCTGCTTAGGTTGAGTTTTTTCCACATTCTCAATTAATGGGCTCTTTTTCATAGTAAAGCCTCAACCTGGATTATATGTTCTCAAAGAGACCTCTCTTGACTATCCTCTCTAAAGTAACTAACTTTGACAATCACTATAATTACTTCCTTGAAAGTAAATGACATGAAGGATTATAAAGTTATTTTAGTTAAGCCCACTAAATTGTACTTTTCATGAGAAAAGCACCTATCATTTTAGCCTCATGACCTAGAAGAGTAGGCAACACATAGCAGACAATTTAAAACATTATATACTGAATGAGTGTTAAACTAAAAACAAAGAGAAATACCAGATCACCTACTTTTTGCAAAGATCTGTCTCATATAGCTTAGTAAATCCCTAGCACATTCTGGTTAAACACACTCCAAGAAATATCACTATAAAGGCAAATAATTACAAGACCCAAAGGAGAGTTTATTCAACCTCTTAAAACACACATTTACTCTTTTCATTTGTATGTCTCAAAATACTCTCTTCAAAAAAGATACATCTTTAAAGTAGTACCGTATTCCTTCCACAAACATTAACTACAAAAGATAACAATTTGTTTCTGATTATAAAGTAAGGATGAAATTTTAAAAATCTCATATACTTCCAGTAAATACCTATTTTTTCTCAGAAAAATACTTAATTTTTCATATTAAGAACATGCCTTACTTAAAATATTCCCATTCAAGTATTATATAAGTAACTGTATAAAATATATAAAGAATATAAATGATCTGTATAAGAGAGAAAAGTGTGTATTTAATCCCATACATTCAAGAAAATGGTTTCTCATTATCTCTTCATGTTTTACAGTAGGTTGACTTCAGATCTGTATGCTTGTAAGTCTCAAAGATGTAAGCATCCAGGGGGCAGCACCTTGGTTTGGCAGGTGAGGCCACTGCCTGTAGTGCTGGCATCCCATATGGGTGCCAGTTCGAGTCCTGACTGCACCACTTCCCATCCAGCTCTCTGCTGTCATCTGGGAAAGCAGTAGAAGATGGCCCAAGAACTTGGGCCCCTGCACCTTCGTGGGAGACCCGGACAAATCTCCTGGCTCCTGGCTTCAGATCAGTGTAGCTCCAGACATTTTTGCCAACTGGGGAGTGAACCAGCAGGTGGAAGACCTCTCTCTGCATCTCTGCCTCTCCCTCTCTATAATTATGCCTTTCAAATAAATAAATGGATCTTTGCAGAAAAAAGATGTAGGCATTCAAATCAAATTCAATCTTCACTTTGTATATATTTTAATAATTTGACATTCACACTAATTTATAGATGGTGTGACATAACCACATGGCAACACTAAGTGTTCCTATTTTAAAGCTATCTCAAATAGCATCTATCTATTTTCCTTTTTTTTGCTTTTTAAGACTTAGTTACTTGAAAGAGTTAGAAGGAGAGAGAGAGAAAGATAGAGATCTATTTGATAGTTCATTCCCCAAGTGGCCACAATGGCTATGGCTCAGCCAGTCCGAAGCTGGAAGCCAGGAGCTTCTTCCAGGTCTCCCATGTTGGTGTAGGGGCCCAAGCACTTGGGCCATCTTCCACTGCTTTCTCAGGTGCATTAGCAGGCAGCTGGATCAGAAGTGGAACAGCCAGGACTTGAACCTGTGCCCATATGGGATGCCGGCATTGCAGGTGTCAGCTTCATCTGTTATACAATAATTACATCTATTTTCCTTATTTTGAAACATCTTCTTTTAGTATCATTTTCCCCATTCTTGAATTGTTTCTGAAGTATTTGTGCACAGAAATTTATTTAATCCATAGTATCCATTGGCATTTTAAAATCTGTTTGATTTATTTGAAAGTCAGAGAGGCAGAAATCTTCCATCTGCTGGTTCACTCCCCAAATGCCCCCAACAACCAGGACTGGGCTAGGCTGAAGCCAGGAGTCCAAAACTCAATCAGATCTCCCATATGGGTGTCAGGAGATCAAACACTTGAGGCATCCCCTGCTGTCTCCCATGGTGCACATTAGCAGGAGGCCAGAATCCAGTGGAGCTAGAACTGGATCCCAGGCACCTTGGAACACAACGCAGGCATCACAAGCAGCATCTTCATCACTGAGCCCAACATCCACCACTGCAAAGCCATTTTCTATCCTTTTCCTCATAATCCTTACCTCATTTTACTGTGAAGTGAACTGGTTTTATTATACAACAAATTGTGCACAGGCAACTTGTAGCCTCTGACACAGAAAGGAAAGCTGGGAGGACATGCATGTCTACACCTTCTCTTGTGTTCCTTGAGATCCTGCCTCAGCAGCTTGCTACCCTGTGTCCTCAGCCTGTCTCCTTCTTGAAACTTCCTTTTCTGCCCTCCAGTTGATGCAGAGTTTTCCCCCAGAGTCTTCCGTCACCACCTGCAGATTCGCAGAGATCATCTGACACAAGGGACCCTTCCTGAAAGCCTTCTCCAAACATCCAAAAGGCATCAGTATTATGTTACTTTTCCTGACTTATTAAACTAAAGATTACAAACTAAATATTAAATTTAGGAAGAGTAAGAGAATGAATGCCATCCCACCATAAAATTTGAATATTTTTTCCTTAATTATACTAGGTATGGCTTCTTTAAGTTAGGCGGATACGAACTCTCCAAAATAAATTTGCAAGTTTCAGAGTAGTCTTATTTTTTAAGTCCTAAAGGAACACATCTGAATAAGCATAAAAAAACCCGAAAAACTAAAACCAAAGAATGTGATCAAAAATTAAAATAACTGCACAAATGAAGTTCATTACGTGCAAGTTTCTATGTGAGGCATCAATTTAGTCAAGCATATGTTCTTGCCTAATTCAGAATATGTCAACAGTGTAATCACTCAGGTGGTGATCACAAGAAAGGAAAATGTGATAAATACTATTCTGTGCTTACCAGCTGTAATTCTGATCACAAACATTTAAATTGAAACACGATTCAAAAAATCATATCCAGGTAAAGCATAAGGGGTACAAGGCTATCAACAGCTTACTTATTCCATATGCAACCCAAAGAATAGTTGAAGTTTCACTAACAGTATGATACAGACCTTGGGTAAAGTGTATTTGTAAAGCTCAACCTTAGCATTTGAGAATAAGTCATTTACAATTGTTTTAAAATTTCCCTTTAAGGCCAGCGCCGCAGCTCAATAGGCTAATCCTCCACCTTGCGGCGCCGGCACACCAGGTTCTAGTCCCGGTCGGGGCGCCGGATTCTGTCCCAGCTGCCCCTCTTCCAGGCCAGCTCTCTGCTATGGCCCGGGAGGGCAGTGGAGGATGGCCCAAGTGCTTGGGCCCTGCACTTGCATGGAAGACCAGGAGAAGCACCTGGCTCCTGGCTTCGGATCAGTGCGGTGTGCCAGCCGCGGCAGCCATTGGAGGGTGAACCAACGGCAAAGGAAGACCTTTCTCTCTGTCTCTCTCTCTCTCACTGTCCACTCTGCCTGTCAAAAAATAAAAAAAAAAAATTCCCTTTAAAATACTAGGTATTAAAAAGCATGGGCAAAACAAACAAAAAAACCATCCAAAGAAGCAAAATTACTGTTGTATCAACCCCATACTTGCTACAGAATGAGACTCTTTCCAATTAGCTTGTGTAGATTGTCTCATCTCAAACAATTAGAGCTAGTTGCACAAAAATTGTCTCATTCAGAACACGCTTTGAGAGAGTTTACAAGATCCCAATGGAGCTTCCAAACTTGCTTTGTTTTCCTAATTGAAAACTTAGAAGGTAATAACCTCCTCTCAATTCATAGAAAGCCGGAAACCCTAGGATACAAAGCCGTTTCCAAAGAAATTTAAAATAAAATCATGTATCATTAAAAATTGAACAAAACAAACCACACACGTCTCCCAAAGAAAGCAAAAACATGCCTTTGAAACAAACAGTAAGTCACCACTGTTCATTGCAGAGCAGCATGTCACTTACAGAGCGGCAGCAAGAATGTGCAAGTTGCCAAATTGAACTAATTCATGTTCTGAATTAAAATAAAACACCCTCAATATTGTAGGCCACTGTTCTTCACCAGCATTCATAGGGTTTGCCTCGATCTGTCTTGGGAGGCAGGGAGACACTGAGTAGCTGCTTGGCTCCTGCCACATTCCTCCCAGGCCCCCTACCATGCAGGATTCCTTTTTCGCATCTAGTTCTCCTTCATGGAATGGCCTACATGTGCCAAAAACTCTCAAGGATGAGAAACAGGGAAAATGTACACAATTCCTCTTACAATAAAGTAACTGAAAAACTTCTCATTGAAGCGAAAGAAGAAACAATATCACAATATCCACCAGTATCACACTATCCACCATCCAGTGTACCCTCAGCACTTCCAGATTTAGCTCTGACAATTCCAGCGGGAGACTATATACCATCATCATAAACAGCCAGGTCACTCAGACAGCTAAAGATAAAACTTTAAGTCTCCCTTTAAAGAAAAATGTACACTCTGGTAAAATTATTCATTTCATGCAAGTTAAATCTATTTATTCACTCATGTAACAATTGATCATGGAATTCTATGTGCTAGGCCCCAGGTGGGGCTTGTAAATGTTATGAAGTTCAATTACATAGAAATCATCCCTCAAAGAAATGCCAGTGTTAGAGAATTGTGGCACACACATAAATTGCCACGGGCAAATACAGAGTACTGGGATGAGATTCATCGGGATTCTTAAATCCAGCAGTAAAATACAAATATGTATTAAGCACTAATTATGCATTGACTCCTTTAAGCACAGTGATTCTAAAAGACATATACATAAACATGTATAAGATATTTTTACACTCAGTGAGCTTATACTATTCAGTTGGGTAAATAAAACACAGATGTTAAAAAAATGCAGCAATCACATATCTTAATTGGCTTTGAGTTCCCAACACCTGGCATATAGCAGATCCTTGATCGAAGTGTGTTTTGTGAATACTTAACTGTGCATATATTTGTTTGTGTACATGTGCATATGTGAGTATGCATGTAGATATTCACATATCATGTTAGCACTATATTTTAATTTTTTTGAGTGAGAGGCATGAGATAATGAGGATATGTGTATAAAGAGCACTCCCATTCATTAATTCACTCCCCAAATGTCCATAACAGCCACAGCTGGGCCAGGGTCAAGGCTGGGATCTGAAAAGTCAACCAGTTGTCCCACATGGGTGCCAGTGATCTCAGTTACTGGAACTAGCACTGTATCCTTGCAGAGTCTGCAGGTGCAGAAACCTGGAGTTAGGAGTGAGATCTGGGCATTGAACTCAAGCACTCCTATGTAGGACATGGGCATTTTAAATAGTTTTAACAGCTAGGATTAATGCCCAACCCTAACACTCTATTTTCAGAGAGGCTCAAATCCTTAAAAACTGCTTCTTCCTGTGTGTGTTTGAGATATTTCATTGAAATAATCAAAGGAAGACTAAGTGATGCAATCCTCCATTATAAGCTTGGGAATAGAAAGCACTTGAACTCTGAAGAGGAAAAACTGACTTTAGGAAGATGCTCTGTGGGAGAGACTCACTTCAAAATTTGGAAAGAATGTTAGTATGTTAGTATTTATAAACGTGTATGTGTGTATATTTGTATGTGCGCATGTGTGTATTACATGTCTTTTTCGGAGAAGACTTTTACAATAGTTGAGACTGAAAATTTTTCATTTTTAAAAAACAAAGCATTGCAATTCACTTCTCATTTGACACCTGAATTATTAAAATAACAAGACATATTGAAAGAGGATTTTAATACGATATAATATGAATGCACTTGTCCACATAATTTGAGTATCACAGAGAATACAATATTTTTTGCCTCCCTAAAAAAAATCAATGAAAATTTCTATTAAAACATATAAAACCGCCTTGCGGCACCAGCACACCGGGTTCTAGTTCCGGTCGGGGCGCCGGATTCTGTCCCGGTTGCCCCTCTTCCAGGCCAGCTCTCTGCTGTGGCCCGGGAGTGCAGTGGAGAATGGCCCAAGTGCTTGGGCCCTGCACCCCATGGGAGACCAGGAGAAGCATCTGGCTCCTGCCATTGAATCAGCGGGGTGCACCGGCCACGGCGGCCATTGGTGGGTGAACCACTGGCAAAGGAAGACCTTTCTCTCTGTCTCTCTCTCTCACTGTCCACTCTGGCTGTCAAAAAAATATATATATAAAACAAATATAGCGAAAATTCGTGCCCATTTAAAAACAAACCTAAAGGAATAAATTAGAGAAGATAAATGCTTGGAAAATAATAGGATCAATTAAAACATTCTGTAAGAATTCATTGGAAAATTTCCCTCATGTTTATTTTCATTTTTTTATTCTGTTTATTAGTCATTTTCATCATGCCAGAAATTCCACAAGATGGCATTGGAGAGTCCAATTTCTTATAGAATATAGTCTATAACTATAGACTTTTTTTTAGGGGAATAGATAGTGTCTTCAACCTGATATGATTATATATTTCAGAAAAATAATATTGACCAGAGGATGAAAATCTTTTCTTGTCACTGATAAAGGTAGTTTTCCTTTATCATTCACAACATAATATATATACATCATATGTGCAATGCAAAGTAACTGGGATATGCTATTAGAATCCACAGTAAAATACCAATCGTAGAACTTTACTGAAGTAAATGTATTAAAACTAATTGGGAAATATTTTAGTACAGTTGACAAATATAAATGAAAATTGAATAGTGAAGGGACTATCCACAAGAGCTTGTTACTTTCTAAAAAAAATCTTTGACATAACTTTCAGAGGTTGTAAAATTTGGCAAAGTTACACATTCACATTGATTTAAGAAACTATTTTCCATTCAAGGTGCCTTGAATTGATGTCTTAAGAGATCATAACTCTAAAAAGGCAAAGATCACTTAAACAACAAAAGGTAGAATAAACCATGTTTCAGTATTCTTAGCTGCCAAACCCCATTTCATCTGGACACATCAGCAACTGCAAGAAAAAGTTCGCATTTATCTTTGTAGCAGCACACCATATAATTTTTAAGAAGAACTAAAAGAAGTCATATATATTTTTCATAATAGGACCTTTGTTTTAAACTGGTAACATTTTCTGCTCTGCAGTTTTAGCACAAACTCTGTAGCACCAAGTTAAACATAGCCAACAATGGAGCTCACCTATTCCGGCCACAAACTACCATCTAACTGTCTTTGATCTATGTTTAAATATGAAAAATACATTATAGGGGAAATGTGTCACTTAACTAGTGCTGAGTACACATTGCAAGTGTTTAATAAAGGTTTGTGAAACGAAAGAAGGATGAACTATTATTTTATACTGAAGTTGTAATTCAAAACTGTTCCTTTATGTAAAAGGAAACTAAGGAAGTGAAAGGTATGAGGAACTGCCTCCATCAACACTGTCCATTAGGAGCTGGATTGAAACCCAAACATCTTAATTCCCAATGCTGAGAGTTTTGTTACACTCACCAGATTCCATAAACCACTTCTGGGAAAAAAAAAAAACTGAAAGCATGTGTTGTAGTGATCACTGCAGTAGATGAAAGTGGCAATGTCAATATTAGCTGTCTGAAGAAACATCCTGCCAACTTACGATAATCAACAAGAGGATTAACCGTGGCAAATTAGAATACACTAGTAAGCCACCTTTCCTATCTCTTGGATGAAACGAGGAAATGAAAATTGAACCAGTATTACCCTCCCTTCAGGAGGTTAGTCTATGGCAAACATATCTCAAATCTAGATAAAAGAATTTTTGATTGGAGGAAATCTCGGGACAGTGGAATTCTTCCCATTAGCATAGAAGACCAATGTTTTCTGTTTGTCTTAGAAAAAGAATAATTGTTAAAGAGTTCAACTTCAAAAAAAAAAGTTATTTTTACATACTGATTTTCTATTTATCTGTTTTGAATAAAAAAGCCTGACACCAATTTCTTTCAGACTCTTTCTTTCTCTGCCTCTACATTTTCCTGAATTTTGACTTAATAATTATTTTTATGTTAACTTTTATTTAATAAATATAAATTTCCAAAGTACAACTTTTGGATTATAGCAATAATCTATTTTTAGTTATCTGGTTCAACTTTCAAAATAATTTAATACTATCACTTTCTCATTTTGAAACTTTCTCCTCTCTTGGTTTCCAGGAAAAAATGTTTTTTGTTTCTTTCTCTCTGAATTTTCCTTCAGTCTCTTTCCCTGACTGGCTGCTCTTTCTCTGTCAACCTTTCAAGGTTAATGTTGCACAGGACACTTGACCCTCTTTCCTCATCTTGTCCTTTTCTGCTAGTCTCTCTGCATGCCTTCCCTTAATTCTGCCATGTTGCTGTCAATATGAGGATAATTTAAAAATCCATACCTCTTGCCATGACTTTTGTAGAAAAGTGAAAGGTGGCCCCCCAAAAGACCTATCTTCCCAGACTGGTGCATGTGATATTTGGATAGTTTCTTTGTAAATATAATTCAGTTAAGGAGCTCAAGGTGAGATTACCCTGGATTATCTAAGTGGATCCCAAATCCAATGACAGGTGTCCATGTAAGAGAAAAGCCAAGGGAGATTAAGAGACACGAAAGCAGCCATGAAACCATGGAGGCAATGATTGTCAAGAGGCAGGCACAGAGCAGAGAACTGAAGCAGCCAGAGCTGAAACAGGCAAGGACTGGCTCTCCCACAGAGCCTTCAGAGGGAATATGGCCATGCTGACTCCTTGATTGTGGACTTCTGGCTTCCAAGACTGAAAAAAAATAAATTTTCTGCACTTTAAGTGACCCATTTTGAGATAACTTCTTATGGTCATCCTGGGAAACTAACACAATTCCAGATCAATAAGTCCGTTCGCTCAATAATTCCAGTGACTGCTCAGCTCATACGTTCCAACCTGCACTAATCTGATCTCCCTTCCCGGAATACACTGCTCCTCTTTCTTTCTTTATCTGTATTTGGTGCACTATCAATTTAACTTCTCTAATTGTTTCCTCATCTATCTCCATACATTCATCTGATCCTATTTATTCTTTACAGAAACATATTCTACTTTCAGTCTCTCAGTGATTTTCAGGCCCTCGATATATTTCAATAATGTTTTTCTGAGTTCTTAACTGGTCATTTTAGAATTTGGCCAAGGTCTTTCTCACAGGGAGTATTATCTGTCCCAAAATCGTATGTCAGCCTGCTGTTCTCACGTTAACTCTATATAGCATGATTGCATGTCTTCCATTCTTTGTAAAGGCCAGCTGTATTGGTACACTTGCAGAAACATGTGCGGAGCATGATCGCATATGCTGCAAAGAATTTCACATTTATGGTATACTGAAGATACCACAATCAACAGATCTGCCCAATGAGAGACTTACCCTCACAGAACGCTTTCCATGAAAGGAATTTAAACTCATCAAACACCTCAGCTGAAACTTTTTGTTCTACAGGACAAAATACAAAAACTCTTGCAACATACAAAGCCCTTCGCACTCTGTCCCTAATCCACCTTTTGATCTCCATTCTAGGCACAAAGACCTTCTGACTGTTTTCTCTAAATAGTGTCATTTCAAGTTTCTGTGCCTTGGGGTCCTTTAAGATGGTTGACAGCATCACAATCCTCCCACCGCAGAATGATTATATCAATTTTTTTCTTTCTAACCTCCCAAATCTAATTGATCGTCAGGTTCAATGGATTTTAACTTTAAAATTGCTCTTTTACTGTCTTCCCTGTTCTCACTGCTGTTACTTTCAGTCAGGAAATCATTTTCATGTCACTGAAAGGCACAAAATCCTGCTACTCAAAGGGGGTATTTTTGAAAGTGTTTTTGTGGAGAGCAGATAAATCTTACTAAGTTTTCCATGATTCAAAGCAACATTAGAGTCTGTTTCCTGTCTTTCTCCTTCCCTATCTCTCTTCCTTCCTCCTTCTCTGCCTTATTTTCCTTCTCTTTGCTTCCTATTTTCTTCCTCTCTCTTTTTATCATGGATCACAGATCTTATGGCCCCATCAGCCAAAAAATTTTAAGTTCCTTGTTCTTATATCAATTATCCTCTAGTTCCTGAATGACCATCCTTTCTCTACTCTCCAATTCAATAACAACTTTGCTTGACTTAGCTAATTACCACTACGGTAAAAATAATAATACCCCCCAAAAGTTATATTTGGCCTTACCCCATAACATGTGACTACGTTATATTACATGGCAAAAGGGACCCTAAATGTTTGATTAAATTAAGGATTCTTGAGAAGGAAGGATTATGCTGGATGATCTGGGGAGGTCCGATCCAATCACAAGAAATTGGAGTGATCCAGGACCATGCACCAAGGAATGCAGGCAGATAATAGATGCATTAAAAAATGCACTAAAGAGAATTTTCCCCTACAGTCTTTTCCACAGGAAATGCAGTAACCAATAGATTTCAGACATCTAATCTCAAGAAATGTAAGATAATAAATTTGGGTTGTTTTAAGCCACCAAGTTTGTACTAACTTGTTAAAGCAGCAATAGAATACTGATACACCAGTCTCCCTAATTTCCAAGCTACCTTTTGGTTCACCTGAAAGCTTACAGTTGATTACCTGTTGATCATGGGTTCATCTTCTGCTCCAAGCAGTGGCTGCCTCTGTACTAACTCCACAATAAACAGAGATTCCTCAACATGGCTTAAAGTCTGCATTACTCAGTGGCTCCTTACTGCTGCCCTCTATCCCTTACCTCTCCTATCATATATATTGAACACCACATTCTTTTTTACCTTCATGAAACAATATCACACTGTTATAGGTAAAGATTAGAAAAAGATCAGAAAAAGAGCTTTAAGAAATATGTCACTACACCGTCTCCCTGGGCTGCCTCCCAAACTACTCCCAGCACCAGCAACCCAAATTCAATACTGTAGCAAAGATGCTTCCTAGAACCATTGCCAGAGGAAAATGTGCAACATGGCTGCTGACTGCTTCTCAACAATGGCCCATAACCTATCACAGTATTACTGTAATGAAATTACCATGGCTGACACTACTGTTCCGATCCTGCACTTGATGCCATTGCACTGCCGGAAAATGGGTGGTCACTGAATTCCTGGAAGTCTCCACATTTTCCTACATAACTCTGCCCAAAGCATCACCCTCTGTATCTCCAGATCACATAAAGGGATGACCCAGGATCTCTTGGGTTGCATCTCACTCCAGAGCATGCTCACATTCCCTCTTGAGTGTGTCCTTCTGCTTTGTTAATACATCTTATTCCTCTCTACACTTTATATATGTATCATCTTTGAATTCTTTTTATGTGTTGGAAAAGAGAATCTGGACTCCTCAGTGACACAATACTACTACTATATATGCATAACTCAGAGAGATTGCTGGTTCAGTTCTAGACCACAAGAAAGCAAATACTGCAATAAAGTGAGTCACCTGATTTTTTTTATTTCCCGGGGCTTATAAAATTATGTTTATACTATGCTGAAATCTACTAAGTGTACAACAGCATTATACCTAAAAATGAACACACATTAAAAATAATTTACTGTGAAAAATTCTAATGATCATCTGAACTATTGGGGGAAGCCACTGATAAAGTCTTTATAAACCTTCAATTTTTAAAAAACATGGTATCTGTGAAGCACAATAAAGCAAAGTGCAAGGTTCATCTGTACTGACTTTTATACTCTCCATGCAAACCCACCATGAACCAGCTGTAACTCTCATCAAGTGTCATTCATTTGTGCCCTCCAGATAAAATTGTAATGAGAACCGAAGTTGAATGGGTGAGTTCCCAGTAAAATCCAGATATAACTCAAGATTACCTAAAGATCCTATATAATTTTATTTTATTTTTAGATGTAAGTTCCGTTTATTGTTAGATTTTCTACTCAAAGAAACCATTTCAAATAAAGAATAAATTTATAAAAATAACAATAAATACAAGAGGAGAAATTTTTTCCAAAAACAATTATGGTGTACTATTTCACTGCAAAAAGTCAAGAAGCAAAATCTCAAGCCTGGTGTTATAAGCTATCCCAAAGGAAACTAAGGAGAAATGGTTCATAGTTTTTGACATATTTGACAAACTGAAAATAAACACATGGTAACTTAATAAAAAGCAGATGCTGGGGGAATAAGTTGTCTCTTAATCATGTGGAATTAAGCTCATTGACTTACAGGAATGCCCATGAGACAGGATACACATAAAGCAATACACATAAATCATACTGCCATGAGATGCAAGTACTCCACCAGACATTCTCATTCCTATTCAGTTAAATTCCCCTTTCTTTACACAGTGATACAACTCCCTTAACTTAAAGAAATGAATTGGAAAAAAAAAACAAGATTAGAATCTAAACTCTACCTTTGGTTATTTAACTCTTCCCTTTTATAAAATATTTGGGCCTGGAATGATAATTTCTGAAAAACCTCTTGAGGCTTGCCTTCCTTTGCTGTCAGGAAGAATTGCATCTAAGTCATTTCACACAAACAAGTGTCCCCTGTCAAGTTCTGGAATGAAGGCAAGATTAACTCCCTGTGGTAAACATTTTACTCTCTAATAGCTGGCTGCTTCAGGGAGCTTTTAAATATCTTAAACCCCTTCTAGAATAGTAAGTACTCTCCATTTTACGCAACACAGCTTCTTGATCTCTCACACATGCTCTAGTAACTATGAATACTTCTTTTCAGTAATGAAGTCACTTCCTTATTCAATCTGCATCCATCAACACGAACTATACTCTTTCCATGATGACTGATATTGAACAATGCCATTAAAACCAAAACTTCTGCAAAATGACTTTAGTACTTCTTAACGCAACACTAAATGTAGTAACATTCCAACAAATAAATATTTTTAGAATCACTTTCCATTCCTTCTAACAGAATTGAGCTACCCTTTCAAGCCCATGAATACACTCATGATTGATAAAGGTTCATTGTTTATTCTGAATTTATATAATTTGCTTCAGTAGTTGCAAATTATTACAGGATACTGATCTATTCTTAAGAAAAAATTTCTTAAATTCTCTATTTTACCTTTATCTTTCTAATACTGTGTTAGTTACATAGCATCTTAACTGATATAAACCAACATGGACATTCACACCACCCACTGACTCACTCACATAATGATTGCTTCATTAAAACTTATCTTTGAACCTGGACTCTGAAACACACACCATATTTAGAACTATAGAGAATATAAGTAAATATAAATCATGATTCTTGTATTTATCATCTTACATTCTGGGAATGGATTTAAGAGCAAAAAGAAATAGACAAAAGATAAATCATCATAGACCCCGTCCTCTTCCCAAATTTCTATATCCAGGCCCATCTTGTTTCATTCCTTTTCAGTGTCCCATAGTCCCCAGCCAAATTGCAATGCACACATTAGTTCCCCCAAAGGATTACTTTTCCATGAAAGTCCTTCAACAATTTAGATTACTTCTCTGCTCCCAAACCTTACTCCTAACTCTCATACCTTTTCTTAAAGGAATAGACATTAAATGATAGTATACTACCGCCCTTTGAATGGTCTTATAAAGAAAGCATTTATGGACTTTTTTTTAACCTTTCAAACATAGTAACAGCAATATTTTTTATATTTTAAAAAGTTTTACAAAGACAGTGGAAATATCGAAATAGACTCTTCATTTGCAGACAAATACAATAATAGGCAAGCAGGCAGGCAGGCAGCAAGGATGGGAGGAAGGAAGGGGTAGACAAACAAACAAGAACATTAAACTAAATTTTCTAAACAGGCTGAGATACAACAAGTCTCCAAGCAACCATATGCTTTACATGTGGCTTTTGTACAGAATTTTACAAATGATAGCAACCCAAAGGCTTACTTACTGTATTGCTGTTATATCTCACACACTTGAGAGGGATTAGCACTATTGATAGTCTTTGTCTCTTTTTTCAATTAAAAAAGGGTACAAGATTTTCACAGGAGAAAACCTATTGTGCAACAAAATCTGAATATCTGCTTCCATATATATTAAAGTCTTTGATTCTACATGTAAGCACAACTTAGATATGTATTGGAAGTGATATTTAAAGCAAAGCATTTTGGGGTGGTAAAAATGACATCTTAAGTGCTAAGTGACCATATTAATTGTTAAAGTGATCATATAGATAGGATTAAGTATTAAAGGGATCATATAAATAAGATAAAGTACCTGGCAATAATAAGAGAATGAAAAAGGAGAAAATGTTCCAACATGGGAAGAAATCCATACAGCAGACTCATAGAATGACAATTGCTTTAAATAGCAATATGACCTCAGAATCAGCCCGTAAGGCATTCTGGTCTGGCTAAAAAGCCTATGAAAGCATTTCAGGCATGGAAAGCCAAGACACTGTGGCAAAAAAAAATGTCTTACATTAAGGATCTCTGTGAGTGAAACCCCAGTGGAAAAAAGGGGCCATCAAAGAAGAATGTACTTTTCTCTGAAGGGAGGAGAGAATGTCCATCTTGCTATGGCCTTCTCCAAAAACTGATGGAGTTTGTGGACTCAAAAGGCTTCCATAGCCTTGGCAGCTCATGTCAAGAGCCTCAGATGATCAATGGTGTCATACATAAGAGTGTTAATTGTTAAATTAACAACAGGAGTCACTGTGCACTTACTCCCCATGTAGGACCTCTGTCCTCAGTAAGTTGTATTATGAGAATTAACAATAAAATGTGTTCCCAGTTTGTATGTGTATGTGTGTGTGTGTGTGTGTGTGTGTGTGTGTTGGAATCTTTACTTAGTATAGAGTTGTTCTTCTGTGTATAAAGTTAATTGAAAATGAATATTAATGGAGAATGGGACTGGGAATGGGAGAGGAAGGAGGAAGTAGGATGGTTTGGGGGCACCAGGGAGGGTATGGGGAAGAATCAATGTATTCCTAAAGCTGTACTTATGAAATTTGCTCCCATTAAATAAAAGGTTTCTTTGGGAAAAAAAAACACTGGTAGTGGATGAAAAAAAATAAAGCATTACAAAGTTGTATTTTTAATATTTCAATCATGATGTTATAATTATATAACTTTCTTGTTAGATTAAATTTGTTTTTTAAATTAATAGCAAAAGAGGTTTAAGCCAATGTGATAAAAATACTGCATCTCCAGCTTGAGTAATAAGAGCTCCTATTGCTTTCAAATTAGTTTTGTTAATGAGAAACAAATACTTCTAAATTTTTATGGAATGATTGGAAGTGTTAATCTAAAATAAATACACAATGAACATGCTACACAAGTTCAACAAACCTCTATTATAATAATAGTTTATATGTTCTTAATTATTAATATATCTAGTTCTGGATTTAGGTGGCCACAGTGAACTTAAAATCATATTCTTGTAAAAGTTGCATGAACAGTACTGGATAGTGAATCATGCTTATTGAACTTTATCATTAATAAATCATTAATAAAATCATTAATAAAATCAAGTATAAAAAAATAAAATGATAAGGATGAATAAATATAAGCAACCCTCTTGGTTAATATGCAAGATCAAACATCAAAAATTGATTTTTATTCCCTGGCCTTGATGCCTCTGGTTTTATAGCTTGGGCTGGGCATGAAGATTGAGTCATTAATCTTTAAGGAGAAGATGCCAAGTGTACTCCTCTTCTACTTAATCTATGGATATCAGTAATGGTGCTATTCAGTAAGCTACCTATCTGCTTCTCCCAAGAAATGGTGTTATGAAAACAAATCAGCTTAAATAGGTGTAAGCTATGAAATTATATGGGTTACAATAATATTATATATTTCTAAATTGTTCTTAACACCCAAAGATAAGACAAACTTCCACTTAGGTCCTAACAGTCACAGAGCGAGCTATTTCATTAAAATTTGTAGAAAGGTAAATAAAGCAAGCATAGTATGAAATCATAGTTCCTGCCTTATTTGTCATTTTTACATTATAATACAGAAAGTCATTTGGTATGAAAGGCAGTATTTGACAACTGCATTAGTAAACTGAAGAGATAAAGGCCTCCAAACTTCTGCCTAATATAAGACAACATTTTATTACCTCTCTCCTAAAATAATTATATCATTAAAATGAACCTGTAATTTCAAACAGGTCACTGAGTGTTCACTAGTCTCTGGAGCAGGAGATATGAATTTTCCAACTGTCCCATGTTTGCCTCTCAAATATACAAATCAAGTTTGATTTTCATAAAATTGCTTGTCCTCAAATTTGAGTTCATATAGAATGGACCTGTCACCACTATTTTAAGATGAGAAAAAAAAGTCATGCTTGCATTTCAACAAATGAATCACAGATCTACTATTCATAAAAAGAAATGAAAAAATTCAGATATTAGATAATCAACTATAATAATCAGAAAAATGAAAGCTTTAAGGCTCAATCAATATTTCCATTTTGGAAGAACTACTGTTATTCTATTATTAAATTTATACAGATGGGTGTTTCTTTTCTATGCAGCCAATATCTCAAATATCTATGTTAAATGCTTTTAATGTAAATTGCTAGTTTAGAAAACATCACTTTTGAAGAAATTATCAGCTTTTGTCAGTTTATTCCTCCTTTTTCCTAATCTAACTCCCTTGCTTATGGTCAACTTTACTTGCAAGATATAGACAAAGAAATCTAGATAAATGCTATTTGCTAGAAATTCATTAAAACTGCACAATGCACGATTTATAATCCTACCCTAGGGTTTTCTCTCATTCAGAAAGATCCACCAAGAATAGATTAAACGAAGTTCAAAAATAAAAACGCTATTTTTTCCCATTACCTACAACCACATCAATCGCAGATATAAACAGCTGTACAAGAACCAAAATGTTGTAGAACCAACAACAGGCGCAGTAAAATTCGTTTCACTTTCAACCCTTCAGTAAACTTCTGGCTCTGGACAAAGCCTTCCACAAGTCCCTCCAGACTTTTCCCCCAAGCGGGGCTTAAGAGAGCAGAACTGTTCTCTATCTCCCTTGGATGCGGTCTTTTCTGAGACTTAGACATCCGTGAACCGGAGGGACTGAGATCGATGCTGCACAGCTTCGATTCAACCCTTCCATTACCTCTCCCTTCTGAATTCCAAAGACGCTTCTGTGCATGCAATTCTTGATCTCACAAAATTCTTGAGCCTCTTGCAGAGCATCTTAACTCTCTTTCCCCCACTCTCTTTCTCTCTCTGGAATTAACAGACAACACACTCTGTTTCTAGCAAATGAACATAATAGATTTTTCTGTCCTTTATACTTAAAAGCTAGGACTTCAAAAATTCTGTAGCCCCACATTCAGTCTGAGTGGGGCAAGAATTTGTATTATCAGTCGTTTATTAGAGGAAGTACAATTCCACATGAATAGCAGTATTTAATCAATTGTCTCATACATTCCTCTAACTCCAAATAGCAATCGTCAACTACAAACCAAGAGGCTCGCTAACATGTAATGCTCTCCAGAAGTCTCAGCATCAATCTATCCAGCAGCTTCTTTCATTGCCATTCTACTTTACCTCCGTATTTCCTACGAAAACTGTACAGTATTTCCACCTGACATTTTCTTCAACAACACTGGTACTTTCTTCAAATATTTCTAACTAATTCAACAAAACAAGCAAAGTATAAGCCTAAAAAGTATCTGCCCTAAGGAAATCTGCCACTGAAATAACATTAAAAATTAACACGGAAAAAATTCCACACTATTTCCATATAAAAATTAAAAGCCTTCATAAAACAACGTTGAAAATCACAATATAAAATGAAATCCAAATGTACGCTTTTGGTACTGAATCCATTCTAAACCATGGAAATGAACAAAATAATCCATTTTCAATCTACCCCCACTTGTATAATTCCCTTTAACTGTACTCTACCCATTTGCTCATATGTCTACAATATCTACACAGTTCTCAACCTCTGCACAAACAGCACATGTGAAAATGTAGCACCATCGCTTAACATCATTAAAAATGAAGAAGGAACACTGCTTACCAGAGCCTCTTTTGGTTACAACCTTCAAACTCTGTGTAAAAGTAGCATATAAGAGAATCAAATGTGGAATCGGAGCTTTCATCTTCCAGCAGTTAAAGGCTGTTCCCTAAAGCAAAGATAAAAAAGAACATACATATTTTTAAATATATAGCAACATGCAAAGATTTTTTGGTAAGGCCTTTGATAAAGCACAATTGAAACAATGAATTACATAAGAGGAAATAACATGAAGAGGATCTTATATTTTACCATAGGTATGGTCCAAAGTTAAAACTAGTCATTTCAAAATTACATCTCTATAGGCTCCCCAATATGGTTTAAAATCTTATGTTCTATCAAGATTTATCATTTCAAGGGGCCAGCTTTGTGGCATAGCAAGTAAAACTGCCGCCTATGACATCAGCATCCCATACTGACACAGGTTCAAGTCACCACTACTCCACTTGTGATCCAGCTCCCTGCTAATGCGCCTGGGAAGCGCAGGATGACTCAAGTGCTTGGTCTTCTCTACCCACATGGGGCACTCAGCTGAAGCTCCTGGCTCCTGGCTTCAGGCTGGCCCAGCCCTGGCTATCTGGGGAGTAAACCAGCAGGTAGAATATGTCTCTCTCTCTCACACACACACACTTTTCTTTACCCTCTCCCATGCTCTCTGTAACTGCCTTTCAAATAAAATAAAACTTAAAAAAAAAAGATTTAAAATTTCTCCTTATTTAGAAGTCCGAATTGTATTTAACTAAGTGGGAAAATCCCTTCAGAAGGACCATTTCGCTTACAAATTATTTCTAATATAAATTACCCAAACTGACAGGTTAAAATGTTCCATACTGTGATAGGATGTGGTTCTATTCAGTTTCACTGTTTGTATTTAAGATGAAATCGTAAGTTATATATTTCTAAGGATTTAATTGTGATTTTACAATTCTCTTTCAGAAAAACTCGAAAAGCTATTTCAAGAGAATTTTCAGACTTTCATCTCTGTTGAAAGAAAGCACAATGCCAATGAAAACTACAAAATGATATATCATTTCTTCCTTCACCCCAAGGTTCTCACAACAATACTTGAAGGGACACTAGTTTGCTGTTAGCATTTCAAAAGTAGGAAATATTTAATTTTAAAATAACTAAATGAATCTTTTCTCCCTCGGAAAACAATCCTTTCTTTTTTCAAGCTTTATGGAGACATAATTGTATATGTTAAGGTGCACACTGTGGAGCTTTGATATACACATATTTTGTGAAATGGCTGCCACAAACAAGTTTGTTAACACAACCAGCACTTGACAGTTACCATTTTTCAGTGAGTGGTGAGAGCACTTGAGATACTCTCAGCAAATTTTAAGTATGCAATACAGTACATATTATCGTTACCCATCCTGCTGTACACTCTATTGCCAGACCTAATCACTGTTAAAAGTATGAGTTTGTCCTCTATGACCAACTCCTCTCCATTTCCCCTACCCCGCCCCCCCCACCCCCGCAGGCCCTGGGGTCTACCGTTCTATTCTCTGTTTCTTTGCATTTTGTATGAGACGGAGACTGCAGAGCTGCAACCCTGAATTCAAAAAGTGGCAAATCAGAACAGAGTTCAAATACACTGTCAATCCACGACAGCACAAGTGTCTGCGGAAGACATCTGAGGACTGATCCTATCCAGCTTTTCCATCACTATGACTTTATTAAGGATGAGGAGGCTGAAATGCTGATTTGACAGTCACATTTCTCGCTCTCCCAGAGCCTCAGATACCTCTGAATATTTTTTAAATGATTAATTCACTCACATTAATACAAGTCTGTTAAGACACATATTAATTCACAACACAAAATCAAAATCCATTCACTTGTAGCTAACTGTTACCATAATCATTCTAGTCAGAAAATCAATGTATCTATAAAACAGCACTGAGGATAAGCCATTTTAACTCTAGCATCTGTTAAGTGCTGAGAGCCGGTTTCAGTTTTCTAACCAAGGATCTCAAGTTCACACACACGCAGTCATAAACGAAACTAGTCTGAAGACTCAATTCATCAGCCACATCTGAGGAACCGCCACATGAAAGAGCAAGCCTGAGCCAGGCATTCCAAAAATGCAAATCCCATTTCCCAGCCACTGCACTAACTGGAGCTGCAGGAAGTCTCCGCGGTGACATCTTCAGCCTTCAGGTTAGCAGTGAGAACCCGCTCCTCTCTCAGTGTGAGTTTAATCAGCGCTGCCCAAGAAACTCCAGGATCCAACTATTCACTGCAAAACCTTCCAGCTTACATTACTTACTACTTTACTGTTGTTCAAAATACTATTTCCTTACTCGTTTCATTTCTATAAGGCATATACAACTAGCTTTCCATTCTATTTCTTAAAATTAAATTGCTTTGGAAAGCATCAATTTGGTAACATGAAGATCTTAACAGATTCTCTTGGAACGCTGTGCATTAGGGAAAACAAACAAACAAACAAAAGGATTACATAGCATTACACAGACTTAACGCCTTTGTCAATCTATAATAAACTTTACAAACCTCTTTGAGGAAATTTACTGTATCTTACATTGAAAGATTAAATACATCTATCCATAGACATACCAGCTTTGCTACACTCCTGACATAATTTAAATTCTTATGCAGAAATAGCAATGCAAACTATCTACTAAATCCCCCCTTTATCAGTGTGGGACACATTCCAAGACCTCTAGTGGCTGCATGAAATCTCAGATACTATTGAACCCTATATATACAATGCTTTTCCTATGTATAAATGCATATCGAGTTTAATTATAAATCAGGTACAGTAAAAGATGAACAATAACTGATAAAAATAGAATTATAATAATACATGATAGTGAAAGCTAATGTTGCATGCCTGTCTTTCAAATGACCTTACTGTGCTGTACTAATCCTTATGACGATGATGATGTGAGATGATACTACGCCTACTACTTGATGACGTGAAGTGAGGTGAATGACATGAGCTTTGTGATCAAGTGTTAGACTACTACATAGAGGTTACACAAGCACTGTGATACAGTGACAGTCCACCTAATAACTGAGACCCCTACTAAGTGTCTAAAGGAGAGCATATGCAGCAGGGATCCACTGGACAAAGCGATGACTTATGCCTCAGGTTCAAGCCTGAATCTTGGGATTAAGAGGTGCAGAGGGTGCTGCCAAGCTGTCCTCGGGCAAGCACACTTCCCTGGTACAGGACACGGCGGCAGTCCTGTCTCTGCCTAAGCAGGCTAGGTGAGGGCACATGCTCCCATGGGAATCACCTCGCGTCCCTTGTCACAGGACATAAAGCCTCTTCTTCCTTGTTCTTATAATGAACTTTTGTCAATGTATTATTATGCCTACGTGCTTGCCTGCGTGTATAGTTGTCTCTACCCCATAGTAAAAAGTGCTAGCCAGGAGCTATCGGGCGGTACTCTTCCGTAGAAGACTCCTGTGTCCTGTCTTGTCATGATCGATTCACCGCAAAGAGGTATAGCATGAGACTTCATCATGTTACTCAACAATTTGTGCATAATTTAAAGCTGTTATATAAACCATTTATTTTTAGAATTCTTCATTTAATGTTCTCAGACTATAGCTGATGACAGGCAACTGAAACCATAAAAAAATGAAAGTGTGGATTGGTGGGGAGGAAGGCTACTATATAAACATCTACTCAATTTCTCATATTATTGGCAAATTGTAGTTCATATGATCAGCCAATCAAGTTCAAAAGGCTGAAATTTCTGGGCAAGGGAACTCAAACGACTCACCTGTTTTCTGCCAAGGACCGCATTAGCCACTTGGCTTCAAATACACCACGACTAAATCTTGTGCAGAATGGCACATCACAGCAGTTAAGAGCAGTAGGCTTGTCTGCGTTCATACCCCAGCTTTGCCACCCATCAGCTAGGTGATTTGAGGCAAACAACTTACTCTGTGACTAGCCTCTTCACTTGCAAAATAAGGATTCCAACAGCATATACAGAATTGTTCCAAGAATAGTATATAAAGAATGAAATCAATAAAGTTGCTATTGTTACTGCAGTTATATAATTATGTATCATTTTATTAATACTATTGTGGACTCAACTCACACACACACACACACCCATGAAACTCTTGGCATATACTAGCTTTCTTTACCCCATCCCACACTATAAGCTTGTCTTTATTCATATGCGTTGCTAGTCTACTAAGCTTAAAGGCCTGGCAGGGTCAAAGTGTGCTTTATTCAACTTTTGTATGTCCAATATTCAATGAATGCTGACAAAAACGAAAGAATGAAGGACTAAATACTGCTCCAAATTTGGCATTGACACTTATCATCTGTGAGACACTTATGGAGTATATACTAGTTACAAGCTGCTCTGCTATGGTGCAATGGGGACACAAAGACAATGCAAGGCAGTCTAAGAAAGAGGGCTCGCAGACCAATAAAGGAGACAAGTGCTTACCTACTTAATTAGACTGGCCTTGTTGCCATATGGTAACTACAATATGTTGAGGGAGTAGAGGGAGGAATCTATTAATTCGGCTCCAGGTTCAGTCTGGTGAAGTTTTATGACAGGGTTTTCAAAGGAAGGAACATTTCATGTAGAACATGAAGCAGAAACTTTCTCAGGGAAAGGGAAATGGAACTCTGGATCAAAGACAAAGGATGAATGAAATAGTGCGGTGGGCAGAATAATGCCCTAACACCACTAAATGTTTCCACATACACATCTCTGGAGCCTATTAATATCTTAACTTGCACAGCGAAAGGACTGAATATATACAATTATGTTAAGGATTTTGAGATGAGAGATGATAATTCATGTGTTTCTATCGATAAGCTCCCTTGAAATTGGACAAGAGAAGAATCAGAGGAGCTGGGGCTGTGGTGTAGCAGGTAAAGCTGCTGCTTGCGGTGCTGGTATCCCATAAGGGCACTGGTTTGAGTCCTGGCTGCTCCACGTCTGACTGAGCTCTCTGCTATGGCCTGGAAAATCAGTAGAAGACAGCTCAAGTTCGTGGGTCACTGCACTCAAGTGGAAGACCTGGAAGTCGCTCCTGGCTTCGGATCAGCCCAGCTCTGGCCATTGCAGCCATCTGAGAAGTGAACCAGCAGATAGAAGATCTTTCTCCCTCTCTGCTTCTGCCTTTCAAATAAATAAATAAATCTAAAAAATCAGAGTCAACAAAGGAAATGTAAGGATAGAAGTCAGGGTCAGTGGGTCAGCTGAAGATGGAAGAACAAGCCCAGAGCCAAGGAATGATTACACCCTCCAGAATCTGCAAAAGTCAAGGAAACAGATTTTCCTCCACATCATCTAAGAGAAATGAAGGCGTGTCAGTCCCTTGCTTTTAGCCCAGCATGAGTCAGTTGGACTTCTGACCTCCAGAATTATAACATAAAAATTTGGGTTGTTTTTATCCACTATGTTTGTGATAATTTATGACAGCAAGGATGTGCAATGTCAATTTTCAGGAGTGAAGTGTGAATAGACCATAGAGTGTGAGCTACAATGACAGAAATTGAAGCTGTCAATGTAAAGGCTTAAGAGCAAGATCTACGAAGGAAGAATGTGGGACTTTTCCTGCACGCCCCCGTAATGTTTTTCTCTCATATTCTGTCAACTTCAACATTCAAGAATATTTCATATAGACTTACTTTATTTACCTATTTCAAATCACTAAACCAATATATGCATACATGTAGACAGAATGGTTACTCAGAGTACATATATTGAACCCCTTGAGATTCTGACCCACTCTTAACACAATCCTAAAATTCTTTGCCTTATAGACAAAAAAAGACAATGGATGCTTTTACATGAACAATCCACATTGTATTAGAAATTATAGAAGGGCCAGTGATGTAGCACAGCAGGTTAAAGCCCCAGCCTACAGTGCTGGCATCCAATATGAGCGTTGATTTGAGCCCCTGCTGCTCTACTTCTGGTCCAGCTCCCCGTTAATGCACCTGGGAAAGCAGGAGAAGATGGCCCAAGTGCTTGGCTCTCTGAACGCACATGGGAGACCTAGAAGAAGCTCCTGGCTCCTGGCTTCAGAATGGCTCAGTCCAGCCATTGCGACCATTTAGGGAGTAACCAGTAGATGGAAGACCTCTCTTTCTGTGTGTGCCCCCACCTCTCCCTGTAACTCTGTCTTTCAAACAAGTAAAACATATCTTAAAAGAAAAAAGAACTTATGGACTGAAGGTAGAACAATCTAGTTAGCACACAGTGGTACAGGAAGAATAAGAAGAGTGCCAGCCTAACACAGCAGCCATAATACTGGGAACAAAGAACAGGATATTCAAAGAACTAAATGATATTTTTAAAAAGTGGCATTCAAAGTGGATCTGAAATACATAATTTGAGAAATTAGACCTAGTATGATATTCTTTACCAATATATGGAAGTACAGAAGACATTTTGGCAATGAGGTTACAGAAATATGTGAAATTTTATTTGGGGCATGTTGCATTTCAACTGCTTGTGGAATCTCCTGTTAGAATTGTTTTATTGTTCATTAAAAATAGTAGCCATGAGCTCAGCAGAGAGATGGAGATAACAACATTGCAACTGTAGCTGAAGTTAAAGATAGACATCAGAATAAAAAGAATGCGTTACAGAGAAAGAAGGGGAGAAGGTCTATGCTGTAACTCCTGAGGCCTACAAATATTTACGGGACAAAGCACACAAAGGGGGTGTGCATCAGGAGGGAGCCGGGACAGTGAAGCAACCAGGCATATTGAAGGGTATGATTAAGAGACATTATGTATTATAAAAAGAGGCCTTTGGCTTCAGAGGTAAGATGCTGATGGTGATAATCATCAGTCATTTTATTACACAAATCATATGGCCTCATCAGTTAATTTAAGGTAGAAAATAAGTTCAATTTTCTTGCTTGGTTCTGTATGACAGAATGCAGAGTCCAAAACTGAGGGTAGAGTAGTTGAAGGCAACTTTATATAGTAGAGGGTGGGAAAGACCAGGACACATACACAAGCTGGGGCCCAGATAAAGTAGAGGCAGAGGAAGTAGGTGAATCTAGAGAGGATGAGATATTAGCATAGGGAAATTAAGACACTCCCTCTTACAGAGAGAGAAGTACAAATGGAAGGGTAGAAGGGAAATTCCAGTGTGACATGGAGGGAAGTTGTACTCATTTGGCTTATTCTACCTGTAAGACAGAGACAATGGGCTTTAGAATGAGAAAAGTCTGCGTTCGGAAAAAGTCTTACAGTATACTAGGCTAAGCAACTTTGTCTTTATACGCAAGTTTTCTCATCTACAAAGCATGGACGTAAGTATCAGCCATATTCATTTCAATTCAATTTACTCCATTATTTACTTACATTTTCCAACAACCTGAAGTGACAAATATATACTTTAAAATTTTACAATTCTTAAATAATTGTTTTTATAGTGACTATTAGAGCATTTAACAATGGCATTTAATTGTAGACATATTTTATACTAGTGCCTTTTCCATGTCTGCTTTCAAACCCTGCCTGGCATGAAATAATTAACTATGCTAAAAAGTGATCACCATATTTTATTTAATTCTTAAAGTTTTTACATCACTATACCCAAGGTTAAAGAGATCATTTTTTTCACTCTAACAAAAAAAATGAGGTATCCATTTGTGCATGACACAAAGTATTTTTCCAAGTGCTCCATTGACATAAAGTAATGCACGTTACAGTTGTAGAGAGATTCCCTATGGAGATGATAAACAAAGTTCTTTTAAGACTCTGCAACAGAAAGTTACTAAAAAGCATGGTATTTAAAATGAGTCACAGGAAAAGTTGTTAAACTATGAACCTTTGCGTATTTTGAGGGAAATTTAGGACCAATTATGAAAATATTTACACATTTAAAAAATCATTTAGTGGGGACAGCACTATGGCAAAGGTAAAGTGGGTAAAGCTGTCGCCTGCAGCTCCAGCATCTCATAGGTGAACAGGTTCAAGTCCCGGCTGCTCCACTTCCAATCCAGCTCCCTGCTAATGTGCCTGAGAAAGAAGTAGAGGATGGCCCAAGTCCTCCCAGAGGAAGGACCAGTTTAGGGGACCCAGATTAAGTTACAGGCTCCTGGTTTCTGCCTGGCTCAGCACTAGCTGATGCGGCCATTTGGAGAGTGAAGCAGTGGATGGAAAATCTCTCTCCCTCTCTGCCTCTCCCTCTCTATAACCTCTGTCTTCCAGATTAAAAAAAAATGTTTTAGTGCCTACCATGTTTAAGATGCTGTTTTCAAAAAAAAAAAAAAAAAAAAAAGCCGGCGCCGTGGCTCAACAGGCTAATCCTCCGCCTTGCGGCGCCGGCACACCGGGTTCTAGTCCCGGTTGGGGCGCCGGATTCTGTCCCGGTTGCCCCTCTTCCAGGCCAGCCCTCTGCTGTGGCCCAGGAGTGCAGTGGAGGATGGCCCAGGTGCTTGGGCCCTGCACCCCATGGGAGACCAGGAAAAGCACCTGGCACCTGGCTCCTGCCATCGGATGAGCGTGGTGCGCCGGCCGCAGCGCGCCATCTGCGGCGGCCATTGGAGGGTGAACCAACGGCAAAAGGAAGACCTTTCTCTCTGTCTCTCTCTCTCACTGTCCACTCTGCCTGTCAAAAAAAAAAAAATGCTGTTTTAAGTACTAAGTTACAAAGGGATGAGACTCACATGGAAGAAAAACATAGAACTCAAGAATTTTAGTGAAGGGATACATGTTAAAAAAGATAAATACTCAATTGTTTCTGGGAACTGGAATACCCATGTTCAAGTCCCAACTCTACTCCTGATTCCAGCTTCCTACTAGTATGTACCATGAGAGGCAGAAAACAACAGCACATAGAAGACTTAGATGGAGTTCTGACTTCTGGCTTCAGCCAGGCCCAATCCAGGCTGTTGTGGACATTTGGGGAATGTACCAGCAAATGAAAGCTCTCTGTCTGTGTGACATTCAAATAAGAAATGAAAACAAATAATAAAGAAGAGACTATGGAAAACATTCATGCTTGAAGAAGTCTGGAAAACAATCTCACATGACAGTGAAATTTAGGCTGACTTTGGCAGAGTGAAAAGGGGTTCATTAATAACCAGAGTGTATGGCCCAGTGCTGTGGCATAGCAGGTAAAGCTGTCACCTGCAGTGCCAGCATACCATATGGGCACTGGTTCTCCGGCTGATCCACTTCTGATCCAGCTCTCTGCTGTGGCCTGGGAAGTAGAAGATGGCCCAAGTCCTTGTGCCCCTGCACACTTGTGGGAAGACCCGGAGGAAGCTCCTGGCTCCTGGCTTCGGGTCAGCATAGCTCCGGCTGTTGCAGCCAACTAGGGAGTGAACCAGCAGATGGAAGACCTCTCTCTCTCTCTCTCACTGTGTAGCTCTGACTTTTAAATAAATAAAAAATAAATCTTTAAAAAAATAACCAGAGTGGAAATGGTTTAAACATAATGGGCAGAAGATTACAGATAAAGAACAAACAGAATACAAGGGCATTTTGCAAACCACTAATAGAAATAATACTATATATTTGACTATTCAATACAAGTTGGAGAGTAGAAAGGAATGTATGTTTAGATCATCTAAGATAAGTTTGAGGTCACTAGGATAATTGTTTCTTTTTTATTATTTATTTATTTATTTGAAAGGCAGTTACAGAGAGGCAGAGGCAGAGCCAGGGAGGGAGGGAGGGAGGGAGGGAAGTGGGGAAGGAGGGAGGGATAGAGGGGTCTTCCCTCCGTTGGTTTACTCCCCAAATGGCCACAGCAGCCAGAGCTACACTGATCTGAAGCCAGGAGCCAGGAACTTCTTCCAGGTCTCCCATGCAGGTACAGGGACCCAAGCACTTGGGCCATCTTCTACTGCTTTCCCAGGCCACAGCAGAGAGCTGGATTAGAAGTGCAGCAGCAGGACTCGAACCAGTGCCCATATGGGATGCCAGTGCTGCAGGCGGCAGCTTTACCTGCTATGCCACAGCACTGGCCCAAATAATTGTTTATAAATTGGCCCATACATAGCTCTGTGTTTTGTTTGTATTGTCTTCTTTTTAACAAAAGACCATTCATTCCTATAAAGCCTGGCTGACAAGGCAATGCTAAGGTTCCAGATCTTGTAAGCAAGTTTCAATACTGATCTGCTAAAGGTCAAGGTGACAATAAAATCCACAGTCATACGGTTCTTAACATATTCCCTTACAACATGATAAAGAATAAAATACTAGCCAGATAATCTTGTCCGTATAAGGAATGCATGCATTCCTTACTGAAGTTTTGTCCTGAGAATTAGAAACCATGGAGTCCACCGTGGAGCAAGGTGGCATAAAATGCTATGGAATGCCATGCAAATCAACAGGCTAGAGCAGTAGCAGTGGGTAAAACTGGCACACTTTCTGGTGTAGCCAGGTGAGGCTGCAAACTTGTAGAGGAATCCAGCAAGGAGCAGGCTTGCTCAACTCTCCTGAAATCCAAAACCTATCTCTCAGTAGACAGGAAGCCAATACTGCTTAAGGAACTCATCCTATAACCAGCTTTGCATCATAAAGAGTTGACCAAACTTGTGACTAATTTACTAATAAAGCCAATTACATAAACAAAATTAGAAGAAAGAGGATATAAAATATAAAACGCCATGAGATATCTATAATACCCTGAATTTTTCTAAATTTGTAAATTTTACATAATGAATTTTTCCAGGGAATGCAAATCCTCAAAATTTATTAAACAAAAAATGTGAATAAATAAAAACCAGAGAGAGAGAAAAAGAAGAATTGGAGCGTGGGTGCGAGGGAAGATAGGGTGGGTTGGAAATTATCACTATGTTCCTAAATCTGTATATATGAACTACATGAAACTTGTATAACAAAATTTAAAAAATTTAAATGCTATTAAAGAATAAAATCCAGGGGCCAGCATGGTGTGGTAGTAGGCTAAGCCTCTGCCTGCAACGCCAGCATCCCAATTCATGTACTGGATACTCCTCTCCTGATCCAGGACTCTGTTTATGGCCTGGGAAAGAAGAAGAAAATGGCCCAATTTCTTGGCCCCCACATCCATACAGGAAACCTGGAAGAAGTCCATGGTTCCTGAGAGGCCTAGCTCTGGACATTGCAGCCATATAGGGGAGTGAATCAGAGGACGGAAGATCTTTCTCTCTGTCTCTCCCTCTCTCTGTAATTCCACCTCTCAAATAAATAAGTAAAATCTTTAAAAAAGAATAAAGTCCAAAATATAATTACTACAGAAAATAATACATAAGTATTTACAAACTTTATAGGGATAGAAAACTACTCTTACACTTGAAAAAGAAGAAAACCTTTTAAAAATGGCAAAATAAAGTATTAAAACATAAGGAATTTAATAAACTTATAAACTATAATAACACTGTCAAGGATATTTAATATTAATACTGGTAACTTTGATCTGGAATTCCAGGTAATAAAACAAACCACAAATAATAATGGCTATGAATATAAATATTGGCAAAATGAATTGCAAAATTTTCATTATTCATTATGGTTATAAAAATTGATACAACTTTAATCCATTATAAGTATAGACAAATAATGTACTCTAAGGTGAAAATACTGACCACTTTGTCAATTTTGGCAAAAAGGTCAAATTTTTCCAAATTCATGCTATGTACTTTTAATCCAAATGGTTTTTAATTTGAAAAACAGAATGACAAAGAGAGAAACAAAGACAGCAAACTCCTATACACTGGCTCATGCCCCAATGCTCACAACTCAGCAGGGCCAAAGTCAGGATTCAGGAACTCAATCATGTCGATGGCAGGGATCCAACGACCTGAGCCATCACTAGCTGCCTCGCAAAGCTGCATTAGCAAGAAACTGGAATTTGGAGCCACAATCAGGATTTCAACCTAGGCACTCTGACATGGGGTGTGGATACCTTAACTGTAGCTTAATTGCTAGGCCAAATGCTCATCCCAAAAATTTTTACAATGCTATCTGATAAATTAAGTCTAAAACTTGAGTGGAAGAATAAATTAAAGTGAAACACAGAAAAAAGAACAATTAAATAAGACTTGCCCTGCAAGATATCAAAAATATATCATTTTAAACAATGAAATAGAGTAATATCACACAACTTGATAGATAAATCAATGAAAGATATTTACAACACAATAATGGCTAGCAGAACATACAAGAGCAATACATGATGAGGAAGGTGCACACTACTGAAGAGAGAAATGATTCTTTAAAAAGATTACTAACTGGAGAAAATGAAATTAAATCACACATCGTATCACATTCTATGATATATTTAACAGATTTCACTGTTATAAAAATCACCATACAATTCCAAAGGATACTGTTTCTTATTTAACTAACATTCAGTTAGAGATCTCCTGCCACAAAACAATGGGAGGCATCCTGAAAAGGAATGCCAAATTTTACAACACAAATACAAAAAGATTACAAGGACAGTTAAAATAAAATTGTAGCTTAGCAAAATATTTCCAACATAAGTATCAAAAGACTAGTATTCTTAAATACAAAGCACTCTTACTAATTTAGTAGAAAAAATAAGCAAAGGGTTTGAACGTAGATAATGGACACATTGAATGAGCAGATAACACATATAGCCCCTAAATATTAAAATCAAATACACTGGTAAGTAAAAATATATATTAATTCATACTTCTCATAAATGATGCTATTTTCCTCTGGCCTCAGAATCAGCCCTTAAAGCATTCAGATCTGGCTCAAGAGCCCATGAGAATATTCAAGGCATGGAAAGCCAAGACACTCTGGAAAAAAAAGAAGACCTAAATGAAAGATCTCTGTGAGTGAGATGCCAGTGGAACGAATGGGGCCATCAAAGAAGGAGGTACCTTTCTCTGAAGGGAGGAGAGGACCTCCACTTTGACTATGACCCTGTCGGAATAAGATTGAAGTCAGCGAACCCTAAAGGCTTCCATAGCCTTGGCAACTCATGACTAGAGCCTAGGGAGATTCCTGAGGCCATAAACAAGAGTGTCAAATTGTTAAATCAACTTCAGGAGTCACTGTGTACTTACGTCTCATGTGGGATCTGTCCTTAATGTGTTGTCCAATGTGAAGTAAAGCTATAACTAGCACTGAAACAGTATTTTACACTTTGTGTTTCTGTGTGGGTGCAAACTGATGAAATCTTTACTTAGTATATACTGAATCAATCTTCTGTATATAGATAATTAAAAATGAAAAAAAAACTTGGTGTTAAATTGGAAATTGCCTAGAAAATTAATCAATTTTAAAAAAAATATATCATGTAGGATCTCTGTCCTTAATGTGCTCTACATTGTGAATTAATACTATAACTAGTACTCCAACAGTATTTTTCACTTTGTGTTGCTATGTGAGGGCAAACTGTTGAAATCTTTACTTAATATATAGTAAACTGATCTTCTGTATATAAAGAGAATTGAAAATGAATCTTGATGTGAAGCAAGGGGAGAGGGAGTGGGAAAGGGGAGGGTTGCGGGTTGGGGGGAAGTTGGGGGGGGAGCCATTGTAATCTATAAGCTGTATTTTGGAAATTTATATTCTTTAAATAAAAGCGTTATAAAAAATAAATAAATAAAAAAATAAATGATGCTATTTTCAAATCCTTTGTATACTCATATATATGAGTACAGAGAAAGAAAACCACAGAGAAAGAAAAGATTCATAACAATTAAGTGATCACCTAATCGAGTTGATGTGGAAATAGTAAAACATGTATGTCCATGATCTGATGGTAGTTCAGTTTTACCAGAAAGCAATTTCTCAAAATATAGCCTTGAAAGCAGTTAACCACTGTGAATCACTCACCCTGCTTCTAGACACTTGTCTGTGGTAATGAAACTTCTCTGATGGCCCTCATGGCTCTTACCCCTTTGTGTTCACATCCTATAAAATCCCCTTCCTTTGACTATGTGTGAGGCCTAGAAATATGATGAATACCATGCCTGTGATTAGACTAAATTAGATTAAAGCACATAAATGAAGATATTTTATAGGTATAATTAAGGTTATTAATCTCATGCTTTTAAATTTATCAGAAAGGAGATTATTCTGGATTGGTCCAGCCTAATCATGCAGATGGCCCTTTAAAAGATGGTCTAAAAAGCAGACATAGAAAATGTCAGAGAAATCTAAAGCAGTAGAGATGTCCTACTTTCAAGAGGAAACTGCCATGTTCTGGAGAGAACCACATGGCAGGTAGCATCTAAGCACTGAGGACCTCAGTTCAAAAATGCTAAGTAAACTGAATCCTGCTCACAACCACAGAAGCATGGCTGAAGAATCCACATCTCACAGGAACCAGAGTCCCAAATACTTGATTGGAAAAACAGTGATCTCAGTTTTATGTGACATGAACTGAGGACCTAGCTAAACTGTGCTCCGACTCCTGAC
The DNA here is from genome assembly GCA_949820135.1 of Sylvilagus floridanus. Classification (NCBI taxonomy): domain Eukaryota; kingdom Metazoa; phylum Chordata; class Mammalia; order Lagomorpha; family Leporidae; genus Sylvilagus; species Sylvilagus floridanus. Next base: position 116,374,160 of record OX463223.1, read on the forward strand.
CTACAGAAACTATAACAAATCAGGATAGTTTTAAGTGGTTAATAAGTTTGTGGTAATATTTTATGTGGCCATAGGTAACTATTAAACTACCTTAACATTCATCAATCTACATTTATATAAAAACAGAGTTAATAAAGCAATATTAACTTTTCTAGTTACTAATGTAGAAGACCAATTAAACAAATTGTAAAAAAAGTAAACTGTAAGAAGGAATACTGCCCAAACATATTCTTGAAGTTAATCACTTGGACAATCACAATAAAATGTGAGGAGATAGAAGTGGAATACAATACTATATAGAGAATATGATCATTAAGAAAAATATTCATTTAGATGACAGAAAATGATCAGAAAGTACTAAGAGGGCACAACAGGGAGTATTTGGGCTAGTGCTTGGGTTGAATTTCCGGCTCTGCCTTCTGATTACAGTTTCCCACCAAGGCAGACTCTAGGAGATAGAAAACTGACGGTCCAAGTAATTGGGTTCATGCCACTCATGTGGCAGATCTGCTTTGAGTTCCTGGCTCCTGGCTCCAGCTTCAACCCAGCCTCTGACTACCACAGGCATTTGAGGAGTAAACAAGCACACGGGACCTCTCTGCCTGTATCTGTTTTCTCTGTGTTTCTGCCTCTCAAATAAAGGAAAAATGTTTAAAGAAAAGAAAGGAATATACCATAGCCCATCATGTGATACTTACTATCATAAGTAATTATATTGATTATCTGTCCTCTATATTGGCATGTGTCTGCCTATTTTGGAAAACAAAAACAAAAGGTACTGTTTTTCATAAAATATATGTATGTATTTGCACCACTTTAAAATTTCCTTAGAAAGGATGTTGTGGAATCAAATTACCTCAAAGTTTACAAGAATCTGAATGACTGGCTGCAATTCTAATCCTGTAAGCCAACAATATACATTTTAAAAGCAAAGTCATCCTGATAAACCACTTTGTACTAAATATTTTCTCACCACAACATTGCTAATATTCTGAGCCATAGGATCCATTTTAAAGGGTCACTAATAAAAACAGTAGGATAGCAATCACAAGCTAAAACATTCTGGACAGACAAGACACTACATACCCATACATATATATTTCCTGGTGCGTTTACAATACATTTAAACTGTCAGATAGTAGATAACAGACCCTAAGTATTTATTTACTGGGTAATAGTAAGAATGAAATGTATGGTGCAGAAATATATTTCTAAATGCAACATATGATACCACTTTAAGGAAAGAATTGAGTCTGGAATGAGCAACAGAAATTATCAGCTAACTTTTTAAAATTACTTTAAATTTTATTTAAGGTATACAATTCCATGCATTTCATATACACAGATTTAGGAACATAGTGATTCTTGCCACCATAACCTGCCTATCTTTTCAATGGGAAGCTGGTGCCTTTGGGGATTGTCTAATCCTATCTATGCACCTTTATCATTAAAAAGGCTATTTGACACCTTTTTAAATGTATTTATTTTAATTTTCACTAGCTTTTAACAGACTCAACGTGATTTGTAGATATACTTCTAAGAACATAATGACATTCCCTTCCACCTTCCCATACTCCTTCTCTCCTTCCCACCCTTTCCTTTTTCTTTGCTTTTTTCAGCAAAGTTTAAAGTTTTTGAGATAACATATTTTAAAATTGCATTACAGTAAAAAGGCCTAATATTTAACCAAATGAGAAGTTTACCAAGTATAAAGCGAAAAGACCCTAGTTTAGTGGGAATACGGACAATGGCTATAAATAATTGAATGGAAAAATGACCATTTCACCCATATACAGAAAATTTTAAAGTGATCACAGATCATTAAAAGTGCAACATTTTAAACCATTGGTTTGACAAAGTTATAAAACAATGCTTTACAAAACTGTATTTGCAGCAATAGTGATACACACAGACATTTCTTTCTTTTTTCTTTCCTTTTGCTTGTCTTTTAAATTTTAGCCCCCATATATAAAGGAGAACATATTATCTGTCTTTCTGGGTCCGGCTCATGTGACTCAATGAAATGTCCTCCAGTTGTGTTCATTTTGCTGCAAATGGTAGAATGTCATTCTTTTTATAGCTGAATACTATTCCATTGTGTATATAGACCACATTTCTTTATCCATTCTTCTGATGGACATTTTGGCTGGTTCCAATTTTCATCCATTGTAAACAGTGCTGCTATGAACATGGTGGTGCAGGTATCTGATACTCTGTGTTCAAGTTTTTTGGGTTTATACCCAGTAGTGGGATTTCTGGATCATATGGCCAATCTATTTCTAGATTTTTAAAGAAATATCCACATTGTCTTCCACAATGGCTGTACTAATTTATATTCCTACCAACAGCATATAAGTGTTCCCCTTTCTCCACATCTTCTCCAGCATTTATTACTCTTTGTTTTGCATTTTAGCAATTCTTACAGGGGTAGTTTCACACCTCTTTGTGGTCTCAATCTGCATTTCCCTGGTGGCTAGTGTTGTTGAGCATTTTCCATATATTTGTTTGCCATCTGTATTTCTTCTTTGTGAACGGTCTATTGAAGTCCTTTGCCCATTTCTTAACTGCGTTGGGCTTTTCTTCTGCTGTTCTGGTTGAGATATTAATCCTTTGTCAGAAAGGTGGTTTGCAAATGTGTTTTCCCTTTCTCTTGCATTGTTCTTCACTCTATTGATTGTTTCCTTTGCTGTACAAAAGTTTGTATATAGTCCCTTTTGTTTAGTTTTGTTTTTGTTGCCTGTGCTTTGGGGGTCATGAACATCTAAAAAGCTCACAGGTAGTCAAATAATTCTTGTCTGTAGAAATGCAAATTAGTTATGTACAGTGGAATGTAATGGATTATTGTCCTATGGATGACCTGCTATGGTCAATTGATTTAAATATTCTTTTACTGCATGTAAATTTGTGGTTTTTCGACAACTCCTTTGAGTCAGTGTAATATCTCTTCCAGTTTACTCATTAATTAGTGATGCAAGCAAAATCTTTGTCAAATTCTATATTTTTTTGAATTGTGACTTTATTCACTTTCAAAGTATTGTTTCAACACTACATTGATTTATTATAATCAAGTTAGTCAATGAATGCTTTTATATCAAGAAAGTATTTTTAAAAGTTTAAACAAGTATTTGATATGATGGATGCTAAGTAGCTTCATTCAATCATTTCACATTGTATACATATGTAATAGCATCAGTCTGTACTTCACAAATAGATGCAATTATTTTTTTAGTATTCAATAAAACTTATATAATGGAATTTTAGGAAAAAATCACTACAATCTACCTTGGGTTAGATTTTGTATTCTAGTCAGTGCTTAGTATCATGGGGTTTTAATCAGAAACCATGTGCACAACAAAATAAAGACACCTTCAAGGCAGCTAAATAAGAGAGCAGCAGAATTACAAAGATGCAGAGAAAAAGTCTATTTCCATAACAGCATCATCAACAAGAGCAACTAAATGTATTTTTAAACACTGGGTCTCTCTCTCTCAGCTTTGGAAAAGCGGAGGAACTACCTACCATTAGGGTAATGGTAGCAGGGACACCTCTAAAAAAAATCCTCATTATCAAGGTCACTGGAAATTTATGAAATCATCCCCCTGAAAAATCTAGAGTTGACTAATATGAACAGCTATAGCTTAGAAAATCCCCGGCCCTAGCTGATGTTTGTCTACAGAAACACCCAAAGGCATATGCAATCAAGATGCTTAGGTATAGATGCTCAGCAACGTAACTGCCTGTGTGTGAAGGCCAGGTGAACTTCTTGCCTGCTATGCAAACTTGAACAAATTATTAATACTAAAATCACCACATCCAAGTGTCTTTTTCATCTGCAAAATGGGCAGAAGAACAATTTCTACCTCAGAAGATTACTACAAAAATAAAAAAACAACAACATATGATTAGGGACACACATGTGACCTCATGGTTAAGAAGCCAATTAGAACGGCCATGTCTCACATTGGTACCTGGGTTACATCCCTGGCTCTGGCTCCTGATCTAGTTTCCTAGTAATGCAGACCCTGGGAGGCAGTGCTGATAACTCAAGTAGTTGGGTTCCTGCCACCTATATGAGAAATCTGGGTTGAATTTCTTGCTCCCAGCTTCAGTCCCTTGGCCACTGCAGGCATTTGAGGAGTGAGCCTGTCGATGACAGTTCGCTCTCTTTGTCATATATGTACATTATATATTATACACGTACATATCTTAAATTGGTTTTTAGAAAATAATGTATGATTAGAATTAAACATTGGTGCCTAGTCGGATCCATACAATCCTTTATTGTTATAAGCGGATACTGACATTAGTATAACCTTAAGTGAATTAACTGTGTAGTAATTCCAAACTTAAATTTCTGGGAATTGTTGGGGAAACTGAAATGTTTCACATGCTACCAGGAAATTCTGTGAATTCAATATAACTCATACTTATTTGGTGACAGGAGAAAATCCAGCAAATGGATGAAGCTGACTAGCTAAAATGGAAAGTGCACTGTGCACAAGAATGAAAGCATAAATAAAAACACGGCACAGTTTCCATCTGCCACTTTTCTAATTCACCTTTCTTAAGCCTTTCACGTTCACCATGCCCGCCACTGTAATTCAGCTGCAAAAGCTTATTCCAAAGAAAGTTTGGGGGGGTTCTTAAGTCAGCAGACCGAATGAGGCAAGTGACAAAAGCTGGGAGGCAAAGCAAGTATACTCCACCACTGCTCTTGACCACTGCAAATATGATCCTATCTGAGTGGATCTGCCTTCCATTGAGTTCTTCCTGCCGATATATGTAATGGGTAGTTGGATAAATATGACCCTCCACATTGTTCTATGTGTTTAAAATTCAACACATCAAGGAACTAACTGCAATTCTCAAAAAAAAAGTGGGTTTGTTTTTTGTGGGAAGAATTAAGTTCTCTTTTTCCAGTTCATGTCTACATACCCACAGCCATAACAGCGCGTGAGCAGGGGAGGTTAGTGGGAGAATAACTTAGGCAATGCTTCTCAGCCTTGGTTACATGTTGTAACCACTTAGGGAGCTTTCAATGAGATTGATGACTCAGGTGCTGTCAAAGTTACTGGGCCCTGTACACACTTTGGAAAACAACGGTCCAAGCAATAGTATTTTCTTAAAGTTTCCTTTGGCAGGATTTTTCAACCATGGTACTATGACTATTTTGGGGACACATGATGACTTGTTTTGCGGGGCTGTCCTGTACATTGTACAATGTTTAGCAGCATCACATCCTCCAGGCAGTAGGTGCAAGCAACATTTTCTCCCAGTTGTCAAAACAAGAAATGTTGCCAAATATGGCCAAATGATCTCTGGCATGGCTGGTGTCCCTAGATCACAAGAGTCACCAGTTGCTTCCATCAGACAAAAGAATCAGCGTGAAGACCATGGAACATGACAAAATGTATTGCCTGTATGAAGAGTGTTTAATAGTGACCTGGGTTACTGAAGCTGGCAGGAAATGAAATGTAAAGCATATGTGCTACTTAGCAATGGCTCAACAGAATCCTCTTATAAAGGAAAAGGCGATGATACAACTTTGCATTTGTTTTAAAATTGAAAGACAGTGAATAATGTCCACCCCCCCCCCCCCGCAAATATCCATTACCTAATATTCATGTTACCTTGCATAGCAAAAGGGACTTTGCAGGTGTGATTCAGTTAAGAATTTGCAAGGGAAAGATTCTTTCAGATTACAAGGTAGAACCAATGTAATCACAAGCTTCCTTATAAGAGGGTGGCTACAGTATGAAAGTTACAGAGATCATATGATGACAGAAGTGGAGATGAACATGACGAAACCATGAGCTAAGGAAAGCTAGCAACCACTAAGAGTTGAAAGCTACATGTAACCAATTCTCTCCTGGAGTCTCAAATAAAAATAGTCCTACAAAGCTCCTGTTTTCAGCCCCTTAAATTTCATTTCCTACTTCTAACCTTCAGAATTTAAGTGAATAAACTCATAATTTTTGAACCACTAAGTTTGCAACAAATTGATATCACAGTAATAAGGAGCTAATGCAAGGTGTTATAGGTCAGAAAGATAAGAGGAATGTGTTTGGTTATCATTAGCATTTTCAGATAATTGTGTTATTGTATACAAATACATATCTGATTTGGTGCATTCTGTTTTCAATACTAATTAGTAACAAATGGCAACCTTTGCTGAGCACTTGCTAAGTGCCAGGGGTGTATCTAAGTCCTTCACATGGACCGTTTTTTTAAGACTTACATTTTATCAATTGGGTAAGCATTATTGTATATAGAGAATGCTTTTCCCAAGGTCACACAGTTAGAAAAGTAGGTTCTGTATCTTTTACTGACAGTATTTTAAGTCAATAATGGAACAGTTAGTCCTGAGAACTCTGATGCAAATATGCATACAAACAAGAACACAAATGACCTGTATACAATGATCCACACATAGATAATGTTATTTCTCTGGAAAGAGTGCGCTTGCAAAATTTGTGCACAGACTTAAATTCTTTCCATGTGATATTTATGTGATTTTCAGCTAGGTATTGCCTATAGTCACTCAGCTCAAATATTTTTGCTATCTGAGGCTCCTGCTTTATCGCAAGAGCTGTACTATCTCTTCAAAGTGAATTTAAATTGCTTTCTGCCTATTTGATCTGGTTGCTTCTTAACTCCCCCTCACTTAGAATACAGTTTTCCTTGCTTGGAGTTCTTTTACGAATTAACTTCTAAGACTGACTGCTCTTCATCGCACCGCATCTAGAAATACTATACATACATTCTTACCATCTCTACAGGTTTACAAGGTCAGAGGTAAATCAGCATTTGGTGTCTACTGCCTTCCAGAATCTACTTAGATAGTGTGCATATTACCTTTCTCTTTGGGGTTGCAGCGGATGTATAAACTCATTGACCAATAAATGTCATGCACTGTCCTCAATATTGGGATACTAGAGACATATCAAGAAGCAATCCAGATCCACACACTATCTTCATCAGGATTACAGTCTTGCCGAGTAAAACACAAGCAAAAAAGTCAAATATTTGTTAATGACACATACCATGGAAATAGAGAGCAATGGGGTATAGAAGTTACTGTGGAACTTTCTACATTATAAGCAGTTCCTGTAATTTGATCATCAGAGGATAGCCAACTGTCACTATGGAGGAGGAGGGATTTCAGGAAGGGATAAGTGCAAATGAAAGAGCATGAGATGAGAAAAAGCTTGGGAGAGTTGTACAAAGGAAACAGGGCCAATGCGGTGGGAGCAAAGTAAGGCAGAGATAGGAACTAGGTGAAGTATGAAGAACAGACTGGGCCTAGCTCATGTGGGTGTGTTTTAATCAGAATGAACAGCCTATGTTTTATTCTATTTCTACTGAAAAGCTATTCTTAGTTTGAAGCAAGGTAATGTTGTGGAATGTGTTTTCTTCTAAATAAGAAAATAGGGTCTTTGTAGATGTAATTAAGTTAAAATGAGGCTACGACAGATTAGGGTGGGACCTAAATCTAGTTACTGGTCTCCTTATAAGGAGACACACATGTGTACATGCACACACAGAGAGATACATGGAGGAAGGCAAGGTGACAGAGGTGGCAAGTATCAGAGTGATACAGCTATGAGCCAAGAAACATCACAGAATTGTTAGTAACTATTCGGAGCCAGCAAGAGGGAAGGAAGGATCATGTTCCTGAAATTTCAGAGAGCAGAGCCTTGCCAACACCTTGGTTTTGGTACACTACTATCCTCTAGAACTGTGAGAGAATACACTTGTGCTATTTTAAGGCACCTACTTTGTTAATCAGTTATGGTAGCCCTTGGAATCTAGTAGAGGTACTAATAACAGTAACACATTTTAAACATTTATTTTGACTATAATGGAAAAAAATAGTGTGGGGGGTAGTAACAAGGTTAAAGTTGAAGGCAGTAGTTCTGACATGAATTGATATTGGTTTAAACTTAAGTATTAACAAAGGTAATTATGGGAGGCAGGCTTTGGGTGCATCAGTTAAGTCACCACTTGGCACACTAGCATCTTACTTCGGAGTGCCTGCTTCAAGTTCTGGCTTTGCTTCCTATTCCTGTTTCCTGCTAATATGCACCCTAGAAGGCAGAAAACAAGGGCTAAAGCACTTGGGTACCTGACAATCTTGTGATAGAACCTCATGGATTTCTAGGGTCCTGGATTCATTCTTTCCCAGCCCCAGGTATTTTGGGCATTTGGGGAGTGAACCAGCAGATGGAAGATCTTTCTCTCTCTTTCCGTCTCTGTCTCTGCTTCCTCCCACTCACTTCTAAGCAGGAAATAAAAATTTAAAAACAAAATAAATTTTGAAAACAGTTAATGATGGATAATCATTAGACTTGGTATGCAACTTGAAGATTACAATAGGAGTTAATAATATGTTAGATGTGGGCAGTGAAAGAGCAATCAAAGATCACTTCCAGGATTAGCCAGAGAATAGACATACATTACGCTACCCTTAACTGAGATGAGGAAGAATAGGGGAACAGCAAGTGCAGGCAGTAGATAGGGAGACATGTTCCGTGTAGATACTTCAGGTCTCAGAAACCTTTACCACATCCAAGTTAATTTGATATACAGGTAGAACATCCCTAAACCCAAAATTTGCAATCTGAAACACTCCAAAACCTGAAATTTTTTGAGACAACATGATACCACAAGTGGCAAGTCCCTCACCTGATATCACATGATGAGTCAGAATAAAAATGCAGGCACACCAAAAAATTCTATAAAATTACCTTCAGGTTAAGTGTATACAATATATATGCAACATTCATGAATTTCACGTTTAGATTTCAATCCCATCCCCAAGGTATCTTACTATGTATGTGTAAGTACTATAAAATCTTCAAACATCTCAAGTTAAAAAAAACTTCTGATCCCAAGCATTTCAGATAAGAGATACTTAACCTATTTTAGTGTGACAGGCCTCTAATGATCGTTGCCTCCAATATTTCACTACATGGTGTAATCTACTTTTGAGTGTGAGCTGGGCCTAGGAGCTGGATAATAAAGCAATGGTGATGGGATGTCACTTCTATGATTAAGCTACAAGCAATGACTGTCATTTTCCTAACACTTTGTCAATTATTCAGTGTGACAAAGCTAACCACCATATTCAAACTGCCCTTTGGAAAAGCCCATGTGACAAGAAAATTGGGTGGCTTCTGGTGAACACCCAACAGAAAAGCCAGTCCAACAATTTTCATGGAACTGAATCCAGCCAACAATCATTTGAGTGAACTTGGAAATGGATCCTACCTCAGCCAATCCGTGAGATGACTGCTGACCCAGACAAGACCTTGACCACAGCCTTGATTGCAGTCCCTGAACCAGAGGAGCCAGCTAATGTGTCCCCAGCTCCCTTACCCAGAGAAACTGTGAGATAATAGACACTATAGTTTTAAGACACTGAGGCCTTAATGCTTTGTGGAGCAACAGAGAAGTAGCACATTTGAGAGTGATGTGGGAGAAATCTGAGCTGCAGACACGCATTTAGGAGTCATCAACAGATTTAAAACCAAGGGACAAGATGTGATCAGATTTAGAGGGAAGTTAGAGAGGAGGCCCTAAACTCCAACATAATGAGGCCAGAGAGAGAGAGGAAAAAAAAAAAACCAATGAAATCAGTAATGCAGAAGTAATGAAAATCAATAGAAAATTTGAAGAGACAGTTTTGAAATCAAAGTTGTAGTGAACTGGGTTAGATTACACAAAGGGTGAGGAAAAAATTAAAACTCAGAATTGACCATGTATTTGATAATATGGGCCTCATTATTAACTTTAACAAAGCCAATTTGCAGAGAGTGAAAATCTCACTGAGTTTGCCAAGGGAGACAATGGAAAGTAAGAAAGCAATGACACTACATTCAGACGACACCTTGGAAGCAATTTTCTAAAAAAGCAATAGGGCCTTGGCATGAGGGGACCATTTTCCTTAACATGTATGATGGAAAAAAAAGCAGTATCTGTATATTCAAGGAAATAATGCCATATTGAGAGAGCGAGACTGTGGATGAGGGAGAGGAAAAAACTGAAGGAGCAGTCTTCGAGAGGTGGCTAGAAAACAAATGTTGGATTTGACTCGAGACTGTAGCCAAGTTATCTACTCTAAATAGAGGTTAAGTTATAAGGGTAAATTTAGTGACAGAAATGTGAGTGTCTTCTATTCCAATGCATCATTTAGAAATATTCACTGGGAGGAAAAGTGAGCTGAGTTCTCACAGTTAAATGTGCAGGGTGTGGAAGGAGAGCAAAATGTTTAAAAGTAGAGAAGAATTGGCAAAATAACATCTCAGAGTGTGATCAAGTGAAGGTTGTGGAGAAGGAGAAGAGCTGTGTGACACCACTGCATGTCCACTGGAGATATCTGATCATAAAGGTAAAGCCAGAAAGGCAGTATGATTGACATCATTACTGCTCAACATCCTGGGTAAACATGGTGAGCACGTGGAAACGTGGATTCAATTTGGGTTGGAGATTCTTTTTTTTTTTTTCCTGAGTATAACAGAAAAATAAACAGGCAAGAGTTTTAAGGGTTTAATGTGTTGCCATAGTATAGGATTGTGGAACTGCACCAATAAATTGTTAAATATAGAATGTCTATGCCAGAACCATATTTTTCTAATAGTTCAGACTTGCCAATATAATATCACACTAATTGAAAGCTAACTTGGTTCAAGCAGTCCCATAGAACAGTTTCATGATAATGATTAAGAGGCAGACACACATAATTTGACAGATTGAAAAGATCCAGTTCACTTTAGCTGCTTCTATTTTAACTCCCTTGGCAATATATCCAATGTTTGCACTTAAGAAAAATGCTTTCAGGCATGATGTGGTCTAAATACCCTCACATTCTCTGGCTGGAAGCTAGTTTGCTGTTCCCTCCATGCTAAGTTCAATTCAAGCTACGGGCTTGACATTGCAATTTAAGAGGATTTACAACTTGTTCTTGGGAAAATAGGCACAATTTTAAACTCCAGTAGACATTATTGCAATCATGCCAGCAGAAAACCTAATTTTGAGAAACCTATGAGCTTCAAGGAAAATAGATCAAAATATACTTTCTCACCAACATCATGCAGGGAACCATGTCATCAACTATTTACTAGACAAATTATGTACCTGAAATGTTCCAGGGTGCATCACGACAAAGAACCCCACTGATAGCATCATCCCGACAGCAAGATCGCACTTTCCCTCTTGAGGTCATTTCTCAATAGACTCCACCACCCCCCTGTTTTCTATCTAACAATAACGAAACATTCTGAGACAAAGGAGGTAGAAAATCCTCTTAATCCATGGCTGTCAGTACCAGTGAAGTGATTATTTTTTCACCTAGTATTTAACATTTATCTTCTGTAACTGTTCTTTCTAAAGGCTAAACTAAGTTTCTCTAGCAATTTTCAACCTTTCACAATGCTTAATGATATTATCCATTGGCCTACATTATATATGATTGTTTTAAAATGAGATACATTTTAATTATTGCTACTAAAATCTTATCCAACAAAAGAGCCTTTAAAAATACCAAATCTGAATAGAAATGTTCCAAGGTGTCCTTGGGAGACATTTCCCTGGATCCTTCTACCACCCAGGGCCCTGCCTTTGCTCCTCAAACTTCCTCCATTAATGGATGACAGGTTTGGGAGAATTCCCAAGCTTCTGTACTATGATACACATGCTCTGCTCCAACCCATTCTTGTTTTTCAGGCCACTTCACTTAAAAATTTAATTCATGGTGACTGACACTCCCACTGAAATTTGTCTGCAACTAATATATTCTAGCAGCTACTATCACGCAGTTGTTCTCTTCTATTTGCTCACTTCAACTTTCTCCCCTAAAGACACTGCTTATTAGAAATATGCTGGGTTGACTATTTTCCTGCCAAAAGCTGCAGATTCTAATTAAATAACTCAGAGCAAAGCAGTCATAACAAAAAGCTAAATTACAAGACCTTGGGAATGTAATCATGTCCAGGTGGGGAAGGACGCTAGGGATGATATAAACTTCCATTGGCCTCTCCAAAGAGACAGAGCAGCATAATGAAAAGCCTGCTGCCCTTTGTGTTCGAAGTCCTGGGCCTGAATCCCAGCTATGTTTCTTCTGGGAACTAAGTTCATATCCTGCAACTGATTTTATTCACAAGAATGAGAAACATAATAACGGTGTTGCCTATCTCAAAACACTCTGTAATGCAAAATACTACCCTTATTTCCTCTAAGCCTATCATGCAACTGGATAGTGACAGGAAAACAATATTTTGTATATGCATTTCTGTATTTCAACTGCTTCCCACTTACATCAATTCATTTTTAACAGATATTTGAAGATATTTATCTTCAAACTTTACACAGGGAAATTGAGGCCAATTATAATTCAATAACTTCCAAAAATACATAGGATTGCTTTAACAAGCCAGTTGAATGCATCACCCAATTCTTTGGCCTTCAAAGATCAATAGTATTGCCTAATAGCCACATGCTGGTGGCTAGGGGTAGGGGCAGTTAAAAAGCATACCTCATATCTAAATCACTACGTGGACAAGTATCATTCTGCTTACAGTTAGGAAGCACAGCTTGGCTATTGTGACTAATGCTGCAATGAACATAAGAGTGCCAGTATCTTACCCACACAGTAGTTCCCTTTGCTCTGGATACGAAACCAGCAGGTGACTGCTGGATCATATGATATTTCACTTGAAGTCCAGAGAAAAAGTTATCCCTTGGTAACAACACTTTGAAAAAACTAACACATTCTTCCACAGATCCAAAGCAAATGCTGCTATTTCAATTAACCTAATCATCTCCGCAGCAGAAGCTGATATTGCTTGCCTTTGAGGATCCTTAATACAAACAAGTCTCTTTTAAAACCATGTACTTAATTTTATAGTTGTATTTTGAAGACTTTCTTATGAAGTAAAAATTGTGTCAGCTCAGAATCCATCAGAACTAGATCCTGGGGTGGGTGTTCAGCTTAGCAGTTAAGATACCACTTAAAAACACTTGTATCAGTATTGGTACATGGGATTGAGCCCAAGCTCTATCTATTAAGTCTATCTATTAAGTCTAGCTTCCTACTGATGTAGATGCTAGGAGGCAGCAGGGATGATGGATCAAGTAGGTGGGTGTCCACCACACAAGTGGGAGACAGGTATTGAGTTCCCAGACCTAGCTTTGGTCTTCTCCAGCCCCAACCAATGTGGGCATTTGTGTAATGGACAAGTGGACAGGAATTATTTTCTCTCTCTCTCTCTCTGTCTCTGTTGCCCTCCCTCCCTCCCTCTGCCTCTAAAATAATACAAAACTTCTTTAAAAGAACTAGATGCTTTCTGGTTCACCATATTTATTTAAGTTATCTATTACCATAGTTACTTGTCAAGTAACTAAACTTTTTTACTCTTCTAGAGACCCCAGAGTATTAAATACATAATAAAATAACGGTCTTTTTTCACCATTTAAGACAATTCTTACACTTGGATTATTAGGCTATTGATTTACATCAAATACTTTTGGAAAGAAATGTTGATGTATGTAATAACAGGGAGAGCAGTAAATTGACAGTTCAGACTTACAGGGAATTCCAGAGGCCATACCACTCGTACTAACTGTTACAATTAAGATCTTTATGAAATCATATAACCTCTCTAGGTTTGGTACTTTTATCTTCGTGATGAAACAACTGGACAAGATTATCAAAACAATTTATTCTTAATATATTTAAAATCACATAATCTAGAAATATTCTTCAAAGTCATATCATTTTAGATTCAATCTCATATTAGAACAAACACGTGCAACAGCAGTAGAGAACTCTGTTTCTGAAGCTCTCTACTCAAGACCCTCAAACTGGGAAGGTTCCTCAAAAATTCTATCATTATGCCTGCTTCAACAACTTGAAACCCAAGAGGACATACTCCATGTGTCACATTATGTTGCTTTAAATTAATTGTCAAAATCTTAAGTTTTTATATTAATTGTGGGGATAAAAGACTGCAATTTCACTTGTGAATTATTTTCAATGTTTCCTTACCATTTCTTATAAAGTGATAGTCAATATATCAAATTATCATTAAATAGTACTTACTGCTTAGTTAACTGTATCCAAAGTGGCTCATTAATTCTATCCTTTCCATATGTGCCTGCCATTCCTCCACTGAGAGGGCGTGTCTAGTCCTCCACTTTTCTAGTATCTGGGCTTTCCTTTTGGTCACATGAGCAGTAGAAGGCAACAGAAGTGACATTCTATATTACTTGTTATGCATCTGTAGATAACTAGACATTTCTTAGGCTAAGTCAAGGGTCCTTTTAACTTATTTCTTTCTAAGTGTATCAAAATAGGTGTAAGCTGTAACTCATATCCTTTCACTTCTTTTCATATCAAATGTAAAGAAATGGGTCTCTACGGTATTTAACTTAATACTCAGTTATCTCACTAACATTGTTGCCTTTTTTTTAACCAGCCATGAAACGCTTGATCATTTCTTTATTACATTTTTGCTTGTTTTTAACACTTTCTAGACTAACCTCTCAGCTTTAAGTATCCAACCGTCACATTAATCTACAACTTTTATATCTCTCATAGACTCTCATATAAAGCCAACCCAAAAAGTTAAGCAATGATACATTAATGATTCAGAATATCAGTGAATTGATGATCTGACATACAGGTTTCCATTATGTAATTTATTTTCTTGTTTATTATTTAAGACACACAGAGAGAGAGACAGACAGACAGACATAGATACACAGACCAATCTCCCATCTGCTAGTCAATCCTCAAATGCCCACAATGGCTGGGGTTGGGCCAGGTTGAAGTTAAGAGCTGGGAATTCATTTCAGGTCTACCATTTAGCTGACAGGGACCCATCCGCAAAGACACAAAGACTGAGACATAATGAGAAAGATCTTTCAGCTACTGGTTCATTTTGCAAATGCCCTCAACAGCTGGGGTTTGACCAGCCTGAAGCCAGGAGCCAGGAGTTCAGCTTGAGCCTCCCACCTAAGTAGCAGAATCAACTACCTGAGCTGTCACTTGTTGCCTCACATGGTGCACATTAGCACAAAGCTAGAATTGGGAGCACATCTGGGACTCAAACCTAGGCACCTGGTTATGGGATGTCAGTATTCCAAGCAGCAACTTATCCCCTGCACCAAATACCTAACCCCACAATTTCTAATCACAGTATAAAACTGATGCTGAAATTCAGAACTGAAGGAAATTCATAAACCAAAGAGCAATTTTTATACAATTTCTCACCAACACAATTCTAATCTGCATGCTAATGCTGAATTAAAACAAAGACTATTTTCCTCACACAGGTCTTTGAATCCTTCATAAGGTTTGTGACTAGAAAGTGTTGACAGGAGCATACATACCAATTTTTAGTGTCATAACTGCTTGGAAGGAGAGTCAGTTCTAAAATAACCACTCTCCAAGCCGCAGATGTGTTTATAGATCAACATATTGACTTTTACATAATACAAAGTAAAGATAAGCATGCATACCATAAATATAGTTAAGATGATGGAAATCAGAATTCTGTAGAATTAGACCTGTAGTTAGAACTCCAACTAAGCTGAGTTATATTTTAACGAACACAAAATGAGAGATGACAAATACAAAAACCCATGGTTAATACCACTGGATTACTCTGGACACTTGAGTAATTAAAGTCTACTCTGCCTTTGTAAATATGGCAAGTGCAGGAGGGGACTGATTCAACAACAGTAAGAATTCAATGCATCCATCGCATTCTATGTTAAACAGATACATCCTGGCTATGCATATTTACTGGAAACTACCACTGAGAAATACTCTTCAGTTAATTCAAGGTTACTCTGAATCTAAGTCCGCAAATTTTCACAATACCACGAGTCTGCTTATGATTAGTGATCATTTTTTAAGTTTATTCTTCTTTATATCTATTTGACAAGCACAGAAACAGACATATGGATAGGGATTATTTGTCCACTGGTTACCTCTGCAAATCCCCACAGAAGTCAGGGATAGGCCAGGCGGAAACCAGGAGCCTGGATCTCAGTCTGAGTCTCCCATATGGGAGGCAGGTACCTAAGCATTCAAACCATGGTTTGATGCCACCCAGGGTACATATTAACAGGAAGCTGGAGGGGACGTGAACCTGGGATTTCAACCAAGCACTCTGATATGGGATATTGATATCCAAATTGCTGACCTAACCACTGCCCCCCACACCCATCCCTATTAACTTTTTTTATTGCACTGTAGATATATTTTGAATTATAAGGAATTTCCTAAGTCACTGCATAAAATTTGTGCTTAGCTTTTGAATAACCAATATGTGTATGTATGTGTGCACACACACAGGATCTTCAAAAATTTCATGTAAAATATGTAATGAAAAAACTATGCATGGATTTTAAATTTTTTTCATCACAACAAATAGTCTGAGGTACCCTCATGTGTGTAAACACATATGTTTGTGTGTGGTTTACATATAATATATATATATATATATATATATATATATATACATATGAGCTTATATAATCTCAAACCTAAGTTTCTACCATTATTCCTTAGCTAGCTCTCTGAGAAAAAAAAAATTCCTAATTAAAAAGTTATTCCTCTCTACCTCCTTCTCAGGTAACTCACCTGAGAAGACACTGAAGAGTTCATATGAATATTATTCATGTATGCTTCCAAATCAACCATATCAGGAATATTTTTCAGAGAAGATTCAATTAGGACCACTATCGATAAATTTTTATGACATAGGAAAAAGGCCATATCACTGATAGGACATCAAGTGTCAATGACTTTGTCATACTATACTCCAGAATATGCCACTTAATCACACTTAATCCAGAATAAATTGATAGAGCTGCAAGGACTCTTGTTTTTTTTAGATCTGACTGTTCAATATCTTTAATTTTTATCTGTACAGCTACATGACTCAAATAATGAGTTTTTCACGCGTTTGGTAATCTGAAAATTTAAATGACTTCAATAATGGTAAACTTCAAGAGAAAGGTTTATTTGTGCAATATTAGCTAAGTCAATTACTGAGTCTATTGGGCAACTCCTCAAGCATCTGCATTTTGTTAGCTGAGGAGTATGTGGCAATGTCAACTGTTTCTATGGTACACATTGAAGGCATAAGAATGTCATGTTTAAGAGTTTCAGCTTGATTCAGATAGAATTATTTCAGGCTTGGAACCGAAAAGCATTTCATTGAATATATTAGGATTGAAGATTGACAGATTTGTGATACAGCAGGTTAGATCTTTAACAGAGTGCATTTTTGTATTTGTGTCAAGCCACATACCCACAAGATAATGAAAATGTTACAGATTATAAACTTGAATCTTCAATCTATAGCTCAAAAGATACAGTGGTCAATCAGAACAACACAAAACACACAATTACCAAAACCTGGTATATCATCCCTCTGTTTCCCAAAAGAGACAGTTCATTTCTTCAGTCTCAAACTTATAATTCCAATAAGCACAATTTCATTTGACTCTTCTTCTCTTCCCTCCAGTTTATGTACTTTAGTCTACAGAATCTGATACATGTACTTATAAAATATTTTATAAACTATCATATACTTTGCTAGTAGATAACTCATTATTAGATAATGTACACATAAAAATTAAAGATACTGAAGAATCAAATCTAAAAAAATTTCAAGAGTCTCTACAGCTCTAAACACATGTTCCTTTCTCAAAAATATTCCCTGTACTTTTTTTACATGCTGTTTTATTTAAAAGTTTGTTTATTTTTATTTGAAAGGCAAAGACACAAAGAGACAAACAGACATATTCTATCTGTTGTTTCCTCAAATGCCAAGAAATGAGGCTGAGCCAGGCCAAAGCTAGGAGTTGAGAACTCAACCCAGGTCTCCCACGTGAGTGGTAGGAACCCAAGCACTTGAGCCATCACCTGTGACCTCCCAAGATGCACATCATTAAGAAGCTGGAATCAGGAGAGTAGTTGAGATTGTAATGCAGACAACGTGATATGGGTTGTGGGCATCCCAAACAGGATCATTATCACTGTGCCAAGGCCCACCCCAATCTTCCTCTTTCACAATCAAACCAAAGTTTTATTTTTTTTTTAAATTTAGAACTGACTTTTTTTCTTTCTGATAATAATATTATATCCAGTAGTCACTGGACTATAGATTCAGCCTGAGTTTGAAAACACTAGCAATTAAAGTGATTTGCTTAAATCTACTGATTGTCAATAGCTCAGCAAGAATATTCCATGTCTCTTCCTTTTCCCCTTCAGGAAAGGCTTTCTTTTACCCAGGTGTCATTTCCTAACACATGATCAACCTAAGTCTTGACTCAATATTATAATCTCCTACCATGAAGCAAAAATGGAGTTCCCATCTTCAAATGATTGTTGACAATGGGGGCACATCTGGAGTCAGGCTCTTCTCAAAGAATATGTTGAAACATTTTTTATTTAAGCTTTATTCAACTATTTACTTTTTAAAAATCTGATATTTAAGATAGCAAATAATTAGCAAGTCTTACTTCCAAAGTAAATTAGTCCCTGACTTTAATACATTTAATATTTTAAAGTAGCAAATATCATGAATTATTAAGTAACACTAGTTCATAAAATCCTACTGAAGCAAACCCCTCTTATCAACAAAAATAATTACTGACACAGAGCATATGCATTGTACTCCAAATATTAAGATCACACTATTAGCCATACATAGAATTTTTCAGAAGGGCCAATTAATCTTACCAACTAGAGAGAATGGCTACTGACCACTACCTTAGAGTTTAACCATTTATAAAAGAATTTTTATAATTGGTATGTAACTGAAACTTCCATGATTTGCACAAATCATTATTTTTACAACTTTTAAAAGATTTTTAATTTATTTGAAAGGCGGAATTACAGAGAGAGGAGAGAGAGACAGAAAGAGAAAGTCATCTTCCATTTACTGCTTCACGTCCCAAATGTCCTCAATGACTGGGGCTAGGCCAAGCTGAAGCTAGGTGCCTAGAGCTTCTTCCAGGTCTTCTACATGGGTGCAGGGGCCCACACACATGGGCCATCCTCCCCTGCTTTCCAAGGTGCATTAGCAGGGAGCTGGATTGGAAGTGGAGCAGCCGGGACTTGAACTGCTACCCATATGGGATGCTATCATCACAGGTGGAGGCTGAACCTGCTACACCACAACACCAGGGCCAAATCCTTATATTGCTAAAATTTATTAATTTTTAGGAAATGGAATAAGATTTAACTTTGGAAATTACATTATGCTAAAATTTGCAGTAAGGCAGATGTACCTAGACACAGATGAGCTAAGTTTAGTACATTAATACATCAAAAGGACAGATTTTTTCCAAGATTTTAAAATCATTCTAGCATAGCACAATAAGGTGATGGTGTACATCTTAGGATTTGATACCAATAAAAAAATCAATCAGTTTTGTTATTATCTTAATTGTAGGCTTCCAAGCAAGAAGAGATTAGCAGTTTTATTTCCAATATACTTATAGAAGTGTGGTTGTGATTTACTGGTGGTCTTACCGCTAATACTTCACTAAAAAAGGAAACATAGCTGACAAGTCATGTATTTCTCATTTATATTAATTAGTTCTTTTTTTATTAACTAGATGTTTGATTTTTAGGCAGTTTTAACCTAGAATAGGCAATAATGGGGGTAAAATATATGTTTGTATTCCCTCTGGTGGGAACATAAACTGTTATAAATAATTTGATAACAATAATTCAGCAACACAGCAGAGCTACATCTTACTTGGGAGTTATGCTTTAGAGTTGGTAATGAAGCTCCTAGTAGGGCATACTGGAAACTGCTCTTGAGAACTTGTTTAAATCACTCACATACAGGTAGACTGACTTGGTAAGTACAGGTCAACCAGGTTTTCCTGATTATGTGTGGTGGTATGTGCATGTGCAAATGTGTACATGGACGCAGGTATGTCTGGAAGAGACTAACAGCTCTAGTGATATCAGTGAGGGGTAAGATTACAGACAATTTAATTTATATTTTCTGCTTCATACTAACCCTCTTGTGAATGGCATTTGGCCTTTGTTTTCCTTTTATTTTCTTCATGACTGTGAATGTTTCATGAAATTTTTTCAGATATGTTCTTGTATTCTTATTTTGTCTTCCTAATTATTTGCAAAACAGCTATATATTAAAGACACTAAATATTTGGTACTGTTCACCACAATTATATTTCTAGTCCTATTAGTCATTAATAAAATATTCATAAAATAAAACATTAATAAAATATTAGTCATTTTCTTTTTTAGTATTTTGCATTTAGTGTTAGTATTTAGTGTTTTGCTTTTGTGCTATTGTTTGATGATGTCATGCATCATTTAAAATGTTCTCAGGGTAAGCTGGTCTAGCAGCGAAGCCACCAGCTGGGATGCCCAGGTCCCTGATCAGAGTGCCTGTTTGTGTCCTGGCTCAACCTGATTCCAGCTTCTTGCTCATGCACACTCCGGGAAGCAGCAGGCGATGGTGCAAGTCCTTGTGTCCCTGCCACTCACGTGGGAGACTTGAACTTAATTCTATGGCTCCAGGCTTCAGCCTGGCTCAATGCTGGCTACTGTATGCATTTGGGGAGAGAATCAGCACATGGGAGCTGTCTGCCTCTGTCGATCACCAACTGAAAATCATTTATTTTTCTTCTGGATATTGCCATATTTTAGCTCTTTATGTCTAAATTTTTAATTTATCTGGAATTCATGATGATAGATTCTAATCATAATAATTATTATTATTACAATGTATTAAGCACTATGCTAATGCTTTATATATATATACATATATATATGTGTATATGTATATGAACCAAAAGACTCAATTAAGAGACTACTGGATCTCATAAAACAGTTTGGTCAAGTGGCAAGAATATAAAATTATCCCATGGAGCCAGTGCTGTAGCGTAGTGTGTAAAGCCATTGCTCGTGGTCCTGGCATCCCATGTGGGCACCAGTTCAAGACCTGGCTGCTCCACTTCTGATTCATCTCTCTGCTATGGCCTGGGAAAGCAGTAGAAGATGGCCCAAGTCCTTGGGCCCCTGCACTCATGTGGGAGACCCAAAAGAAGCTCCTGGATTCTGGCTTTGGATGGGCCCAGCTCCAGTCATTGTGGCCATTTGGAGAGTAAACTGGTAGTTGGAAGATTCATCCTCCCTCCCTCCCTCCCTCTCTCTTTCTCTGCTTCTCTATAAATCTACCTTTCAAATCAATCAATCAATCAGTAAGAATAGTTAATGTGATATGCATTGAAGTTGAAAGCCAGTAAGTATATTGCTGATGTCCTAGCAAAGAACACTGGACCCTGAGATGGTATACTGTAAAGTAATAATGGATTGCAATTCACAATTCACAATTGCTGAGACATGAAATCAACCCAGATGTCCATCAACTGAAGACTAGATAAAGAAAATTATGGTGTATGTACACCATGGAATACTACACAGCAGTAAGAAAGAAAATGGAATCCTATTGTTTGTCACAAAATAGATGCTACTGGAAACCATGATACTTAGTGAAATAACAGCCCCCAAAAGACAAATACCGTATGTTCTCCCTGATCTGTGGTGACATAGAGCACCTAAGAGGTAATCTATAGAAGTAAAATTACACTTTGAGATGTGATGACTTTGAACAGCCCATCTGGACTGTTGAGGAACAGTTTGCTTTTTCATACTATTTGTTGAACTCTTTACTTAGCATAGGGTTAGTCTTATGTATACAAAGTTAATTGAAAATAGATCTTTGTAAAAATAAGTGAGAAATAGCAGAGGGAGAAGAAAGAAAGGTAAGAGTGCAGAAGGGACGAAGGGTAGGGTGAGAAGAACCCCTTTGTTCCTTAATTTGTATATATGAGATGCATGAAGTTTGTTTTCTTTAAATACAAGGTTCCTAGGTAAACAAAAATAAATAACGGAGATGATTAGGTTTATGTAAAAGACTCTCTAATGCAGCTAATGGTAGAGAGGTGTAGCTGGTTGGTTCTAAGATGACAAGGGAAATCAAAATGACAGAACATTTCTGAGTCAAGCTAATCAGGATGATTATTTTGTCACAAAGAGAAATAGAAAAAAATAATAGAACTTATTTTGGAGGAAAAGAAAATATTTTATTTGAAGAGAGGCACAGTGTTGTAATAAATATTTCTTCTACTTCATATAAAAATGAGACTAGAAATATGGGTAAAGTTACAGGTATAGAAAAACATTATGAGTAAATCAACAGAAGTGCTTTTGAAAAGTGTCAGAGGGGTACCGTTCTCCAAGAGTCATTGTCATTGTCAAGTGCCAAAGATTGGGAAATTTTG
Organism: Sylvilagus floridanus; assembly: GCA_949820135.1. Lineage (NCBI taxonomy): Eukaryota > Metazoa > Chordata > Mammalia > Lagomorpha > Leporidae > Sylvilagus > Sylvilagus floridanus. Next base: position 116,396,504 of record OX463223.1, read on the forward strand.
CCAGTAAAAAGCAGGAAAAGGATGAACAGCATGCATATGATTTGGAGGCAAGGAAAAAAAAAGGATGTTCAGTATTTTAACAATTCCCATAAGTTAAATTTTAAATGAGGACAATTAAAAGTCTGTTTATGTATTTTCTGCTGCTTTGTTACAATTTTTAAAAGTTATGTATTCATATGTGTTATCCTTGAAAATTCCTATAAAAACAAACCATTTTATTGGAGCTGAACAGATACATTGATTTATACCTCTTCATCAGCACCTCATTATCTACTACTACAGAAGAAGACTGAATTAAATGCTACCTTTTTTTTAGTTAAAAACAAGGACAGGGAGCCTACATTGTGGTGCATTGGGGGAGTTACCCAATAGATGGAAAATAGATTTCATTCTCTCTCTCTCTCTCTCTCTCCTCTCTCTCTCTCTCTCTCTTCCCTTCCCCCCCCCCTTCTCTTTCCTTCTATCCTGTCTCTCTCTTTGAAATATGTAAGTGTTAAAAAAAAATCAAGGACAAAGCCTAACTTCGGACAGTTTGAGCTTCATAAGGGTAACAACTACAGTGATTTGAGACCCAACAAATATTTTTAAATCCATGAAGTCATAAACACACTAAAAAAGGAAACCTCACTCATGCTTGGTGGTGGTTACTAGGACTACAACTCGTTTGTCTGAAAGGAAATACTCATAAAGGGAAAGAGGCATATATTTGGTCTACCTGGTGTCAAGCCTTAAATGTGTGAGGCATGAGAGAATAGCACCATTTAGCAGCCCATAATAAAATGATCTTCAGTCCATTTGCTGAAAGGTTCATGAGGTCCTTGAGTGTGGAGGGGTCAGGCTGAAACCTGAACTACTGATAAATCTTGGCATCTCTAAAGTGGCACAGCCAGAAATCAGGGGCCACATGAAATCTTACATGAGTTCATTAAATACTTTTGCCTAATTTTTAAAAAGATGAATGTCCACTAGATTTTTCATACCTAGCTTCATCAGCCATCTTACCTTACTTTTTCATGAGGAATTAAGAATTTTGGGGGGGTCAGTGCTGTGGCATAGCAGGATAAGCTTCTCCCAGTGACACCAGCATCTTGTGTGGGTGCCAGTTTGAGACCCAGCTGCTCCACTTCAATTTAGCTCCCTGCTAATGAGCCTGGGAGAGCAGCAGAAGATGGCCCAAGTGCTTGGGCCCTTTCACCCATGTGCGAGACCCTGAAGAAATTCTTGGCTTATAGCTTCAGCCCAGCCCTGCCTCTGCCATTGTAGCTATTTAGGGAGTGAACCAGTGGATGGAAGATCTCTCTGTCTCTCTTCTCTCTCTGACTCTGCCTCTCAAATAAATTTTAAAAATATATTTTAAAAACACTAACTCTCCTATGCTTTTGAAAAAGTATTTATTTAAGACATGGGTGTGGGAAGAGAGAGACTGGAAGGAGGGATGGAGGAGAGGAGATTCCCATCTGCTACTCCCCTCCTCAAATGCCCACAGGAGCCAGGCCTAGGCTAGGCTGAAGCTGGGAATCAGGAGTTGGGTCCAGGTTTCCAATGTGGATGGAAGGGACCCAGTCACTTGCGCCATCACTGTAGCCACCCAGCATGTACATTAGCAAGAGACTGGAGACAGGAGCTAGAGTCAGGTATTAAACCCAGGCATTTTGATGTGGCTGGGGTACATCTTAACTAACTGACATATTAACTTCTAGGCTGAATGTCTGTATCCCTTATATACTTTTTTATACATTAACTTAATAAGATAGTTTTGAATAATTAAAGAGAAAAATATTTGTACTCCACTTCTAAACCTGGTTCCCTTTGTGGACATGGTGAATGTGAAGTATGAGGTGATAACGAAACAGAGAATCAGCTTCTCATGCCAGTGTGGCAGTATGATCCTGATCATTATTTAGTGAAAAGCAAAACAGAAATGATACTGTGTTAGTATATTGAATGTTAATATGAACAAATACTTGATTTAGAAATTATTAATAAATTGGGAGCTGAAAGAATAACTGGCATGGAAACACTTAGGAATATCATCTAGCTCTAATTTCCCTTGTTTTTTTCTGGATCATACAACAGCCATTAAATAATCATAACAAAATACATAGGAGGCAGAGACTGTTGGCAACTGGCAGGTCAGCCAATCAAAATTCTTAGCTGTAGAACCTAATATTATCCAATAGAGAACAAATTTCATTTTAGGTTGATGAAGGCCACAGTGCTTATGCTTTTTTCAGACCAAAATGGTGCCAACCCTCTATTGGCCCATATCAATGACTCTGAGAAGCTGTAATACAGTGAATTTTCAGATTACCTCTATATGAATAATGCATATAAGTAAGAGGCCACAAACATGAGTAAAAATGAAGGTATAACTATTCTGTTTAAATATACTTCCATATGTCCAGAAAAATATGATCCCTGTTCATAATTGAAATTGGGCATTTGGTGATTGAAAAAAGAATATGGATCATATCCTAGATTGTGTAGTCAGAGTCAGTAACACGTGGGTTTGAATCCTAGCTTTTCTGCTTTATTAACCAGTTCACACCTCTAAAGGTCAGTTTCCTCATCTATTATATGAGTCTAATAATATACTACCAACCATTAGATATGTGGCAAAATAAATATATATACATATATATGTAAATTTATTCCATCTGTAAATAGGGAAAGTTTGACATTCTCCTTTCCAATTTGCATCCTTTTGATATCTTTTTCTTGCCTAAGGCTCTGGCTAAAATTTCCAGGACTATATTGAATAGTAATCGTGACAGTAGGCATCCTTGTCAGGTTCTGGATCTTAGTGGGAATGTTTCCAACTATCCCCCATTCAATAAGATGCTGACTGTGTTTCTCATAGATTGTCTTGATGGTATTGAATGATGTTTCTTTTATACTGAAAGGATGTCGTATTTTATCAAATGCTTTCTCTGCATCTATTGAAATAATCACATAACATTCATTCTTCAGTTTGTTAATGTGATGTATCTCATTTATTGATTTACAAATGTTGAACCATCCCTGAATACCAGGGATAAATCCCACTTGGTCTGGGTGAATGATCTTTCTGATGTGTTGTTGGATTTGATTAGCTAGATTTTTGTTGAGGACTTTTGCATCTATATTCATCAGTGATATTAGTCTATAGTTCTCTTTCTCTGTTGTATCTTTTTCTGGTTTAGGAATTAAGGTGATACATGGAGGATTCCCTCCCTTTAAATTGTACTGAATAGCTTGAGAAGAACTGGAGTTAATTCTTCTTAAAATGTCTGGCAGAATTCAGCAGTGAAGCCATTCAGTCCTTGATTTTCCTTTGCTGAGGAGGGTCTTTATTACTGATGCAATCTCCATCTTGGTTATTGGTTTGTTTACATTTTCTATGTCTTCATAGCTCAATTTTGGTAAATTGTATGTGTCCAGGAATCTATATATTTCTTTGAGATTGTCCAATTTGTTGGCATACAGTTCTTTGTAGTAATTCCTGATGATTATTTTTATTTCTGTGTTATCTGTTGTTACATTTCCTTTTTCATCTAAGTTTCTATTGATCTGGGTCTTCTCTTTCTTTTTTGTTTAGTTGGGCCAATAGGTGTCAATTTTATTTATTTTATCAAACAACCAGCTCTTCATTTGGCTGATCTTTTGTATTTTTTTTGTTTCAATTTTATTTCTTCTCTACTTTAATTATCTCTTTACTCCTACCAATTTGGAGTTTTGATTTGTTGTTTTTCTAGACCATTGATGTGCTCATTTATTTGGTACATTTCCAAAAGATGTAGGCACCAATTGCTATAAACTTCCCTCTTAACCCTGCTTTTGCTGTATCCCTTATGTTTGATATGTTCTATTGACATCTTCATTCAGTTCCAGAAATTTTTCATTTCTCTTTTGATTTTTTCTATGACCCACTGTTCATTAAGGAGCATATTGTTCAGTCTCCTGTGTTTGTTTATGTTCTAGACATTCTTGTGTTGTTAATTTCCAGCTTCATTTCATTGTGGTCAGAAAAGATTCATAGTATGATTTCAATTTCTTTTAATTTATTGGGACTTGCTTTATGACCCTGCATATGGTGTGTCCTAGAGAAAATTCCATGGATTTATGAAAAGAATGTGTATTCTGCAACTGTGGGATGAAAGGTTCTGTAGGTATCAATTAGGTCCATTTGGTCCATAGTGTCCATTAGCTCTGTTGCTTCTTTTTGATTTTGTGCCTGGTTGATCAGACCATTGATGAAAGTGGGGTGTTGAAGTCCCTCATACTATTGTATTAGAGTCTATGTCTCCTTTTAGATCCATTAACATTTGTTTAAAGTAGCCAGGCCCCTTGGCACTGGGTGCATATATATTTATTATAGTTACATATTCCTGTTGAACTGACCCCTTAATCATTACACAGTGCCCTTCTTTGTCTCTTTTAATATTTTTTGTGTTAAAGTGCATTTTGTCTGACAGGATGGCTGCACTTTTTTTTTTGCTTTCTGTTAGCACGGAGCAGGGACAGTCTCATCAACAATTAGTACTGGGAAAACCGGACCCCCCCCCATATGCAGTATCAAATAAGAACCCCTACCTTACCCCTTACACAAAAATTCACTCAAAATGGATCAAAGATCTATATCTGCAAGCAAATACAATCAAGTTACTAGAGAATATTGGGGAAAACCTTAAAAGACATTGGCATAGGCAAAGACTTCTTGGAAAAGACCCCAAAGAACAGACAATCAAAGCTAAAATGGACAAATGGGATTACATCAACCTGAGAAGCTTCTGTTCCACAAGCGAAACACTCAACAAAGTGAAGAGGGAACCAAAAAAATAGGAGTAAATATTTGCAAACCATGAAACTGATAAAGTATTAATATCCAGAATCTATAAATCTATAAAGAGCTCAAGAAACAAACAATCCAGTTAAAATGTGGACAAAAGACTTGAACAGGTATTTGTCATTTAAATTTCTTCTTTTGAAAAACAGACACACATGAAAAAATGCTCAGGATCACTAGCCATCAGGGAAATGCAAATCAAAATCACAGTGAGATTTCACATCACCCCAGTTAGAATGGCTCTCATACAGAAATCAACAAAAAAACGCTGGTGAGGATGCAGGGGAAAAGCTACCCTAATCCACTGCTGGTGGTAAGGTAAACTAGCACAGCCTCTGTGGAAGACAGTATGGAGATTCCTCTGAACGCTGAAAATAGATCTACCAATCCCAATCCTAGGAATTTACCCAAGAGAAATGAAATCAACATATGAAAGAATTATCGATATCCCATGTTTTACTGCAGCTCAATTCACAATAGCTAAAATATGGACTCAATCCAGATTTCTATCAACTGATGACTGCATAAAGAAATTATGGCATTTCTAACACTGTGGAATATTATACAGCAGTAAAAAAAAAGAAATCCTGCTCTTTGTAACTGGAAACCATTATACCTAGTGAAATAAGCTAGTCCCCAAAAGACAAATATCATATAGTTTCCTTGATCTGTGGTAACTAATACAGTATCTAAAATGTAATGTATACAAGTGAAATTGACATTTTGACCTTTGATGATTGTTTACAGCCCTTTTCTATACAGTTGAGGAATAATGTTTTGTTTCTCCTCATACTATTGTTGAACAATTCACTTAGTGTAGACATAATTTTATCAGTACAAAGATTACTGAAAATAGATGTTTGTAAAAATCAAGAGTGGGAGTATGAGAGAGAAGAGGAAGAAAGGTGGGAGTGAGGGCAGGAGGGAAGGTAGGGTGGGAAGAATCATTATATTCCTAAATTTGTATATATGAAATGCATGAGGTTTGTATACCTTAAGTAAAATTTAAAAAATAAAGATAAGGACATTTGGATTAGTGGGAGTTAGAAATACCAGTATGACTGTTGCATTTGTGTCTTTTTTTGTTGTTTTGTCTTTTTTAAAAAAAAATTAGTGGTAAAATAAAACAAGAAAAAGAGGTCTATGCTTTCAAGGTTTGGAAAGAAGAAGACAAAAATAACAGAGCCTTAAAATAAAAATTTGGAAATTATTTATTGCAGGTTTATCTAATTCATATATTTCATCTTCTCCAAGGCAAAGGAAGAAACTTAGGGAGAAAAATAAACTTTCCTCATTGAACAGTTTGATTATATAATATTATTAATACTAGCCAAGATTTACTATTTCCGGAGATCCAGACATCATGAAAGCTCATTTGTTCTTCTTGATTCTATAAGACAGATGCTCATATTAGATCACTAGGTAGGTGACAAAAATGAGAAGCAGAGATAGGATGTGAAGAGAGTTTTTTTCAAATTTAACAACCCTCTTTAGCAATATTAGACTGTATCAGGAATATGTACTTTACAGGGGATGAGAGTTACAGTCTAGGCAGAAATAAAATTGACATCTGCTATTAATTCATTTGGAATGAACTCACAGTACACATATGCAATAATTCAAATGCTTAAAAGTAAAAATCTTGATGTAAGCTGCAATTCAACAGTAAAATAAAACTTTTTTTAGAGTCTATACAAGAAAAATAAAGGTTAAGGGGCTGGCACTATGGACAGTGGGTTAATGCCCTGACCTGAAGCACCGGAATCCCAGATGGGCACCAGTTCAAGACCTGGCTGCTCCACTTCCAATCCAGCTCTCTGCTATGGCCTGGGAAAGCTCTAGAAGACAGCTCAAGTCCTTAGGCCCCTGTACCCATGTGGGAAACCTGGAATAAGCTCCTGGCTTCGGATCGGTGCAGCTCTGACCATTGCAGTCATTTGTGGAGTGAACCATTGGATCGAAGATCTCTCTCTCTCTCTGCCTCTCCTCTCTCTGTGTAACTCTGACTTTCAAATAAATAAATAAATCTTTTTAAAAAAAGAAAAAGGTTAAGATTTCAGAAACAAAATAGGGATGCAGTGATGTTTCCTTTTTAAAAGTCATTAAGCATCACCTTAGTTCATTGAAAGGTGGAGATAGTTAGAGATTTGGGCTGCAAGAAGCAATTGTTAAATATCAAGTTGGGGCCGGCGCCGCAGCTCACTTGGCTAATCCTCGCCTGCGGTGCCAGCACTCCAGGTTCTAGTCCCTGGTTGGGACCCCGGGTTCTAGTCCCGATTGCCCCTCTTCCAGTCCAGCTCTCTGCTGTGGCCCAGGAGTGCAGCGGAGGATGGCCCAAGTGCTTGGGCCCTGCACCTGCATGGGAGAACAGGAGGAAGCATCTGGATCCTGGCTTCGGATTGGTGCAGCACGCTGGCCATAGTGGCCATTTTGGGGGGTGAACAAACAGAAGGAAGACCTTCCTCTCTCTCTAACTCTGCCTGTCAAAAAAAAAAAAAAAGATCAAAAATCAAGTGGGCATGTCAAGCGATTTTCATTATGTTACAAAGAAGTATTACTGCTGTTGTGCACAAGACAGTTAAAGACATAACTGTCACTTCCTGGGTCACTTAAGTGTAGAGCACAGTTAGAAAATGGGGTTTCAGTCTGAAGTGCAGAGACACCACAGTGCCTCCTGATAAGAGAGCCACTAGTACAAATAAAAAGTAAATGCCCCATGGCAAGCCACAGCGAGAGGAAGGCAGGCACAGCTGGGCCACTTTCAAGAGTCAGCACGTGTGAGAAAGCAGAAAGAGAGCAAGAAACATCTGTCCAA